>CM060408.1:45891725-47209918 GCA_030545235.1 Helianthus tuberosus
GCAACCTCGGTGCAATCATTGCAACTACCATTATGCAACAAACTCTCCTTGTCGCCAGTGTACAATCTGTGGTCTATTTGGACATCTAGCTGTAACCTGTCATATCCAGAACTGAGCAGCCCCTACTCAGACTCGCCCTCGAGCATGTTTCAATTGTGGTGATTTAAATCATTTCAAGTGAAACTGTCCCAAGCTTGCCAATGCTAATGGACGAGTGTTCAACGTCAATGAGGCTCAAGCTAATGATTAAGCACTTATGATCATTTGAACCTCTATTTTTTCTGTTTATTTTCGAAAACAATGTATATATTTCAACTATGTTTGTAATGACAATATAAATTTCAAGAAGTTTATCTTTATCTTTGTTATTCGTTTTCCAATTACAAACTCTAATGTGATTACACTATGTGTGATTACAACTACATGCCAACTTTGAGGATTCCGTTCTTTAGAAACTAAATCTTATAATTTAGCATGATATGATTGCACTCTGGTGCATTCATACGAACTTGGCAACACGATCGCTACAAATACTATGAACAAGTTAATACTATTTTATGATGATGGCATTACATACATGATTTGTTTACCTAATATGTATAGTACATGATTATAAATACAATTTGCTTCGTATGTTGACTTAACGTACTTAGTACCCTAATTTTCAAATATATTTTGCTTAGTGGGTTAACTTAGCATACCTAGCGCATGATTCGAAAACGTTTTCTCGATATGCTTACATATGATGACAATGCATGATTAGTATATGTTACATTCTACCTGTTTGGTTAATATAAAACATATATAAACATTTGTACTAGAGTGAAATACCTACTACTAAAGTTGTTATATACAAAACAAGTAGTGCCATCATTTCTAGTATGAACCACGATTCGATTTGACAGATGTTATGTTGTGACGATGTTTATTTGATTTAGACGATAGTTTGACCTTATTATTTGTTTACCCTCACTTAACAAGAGGAGCAATGTGGACCATGCGACGAAACGAGTAATTATGGGTGCACACTTAATTATGAGATTCGACGCATGAGAATCATAGTAAGCTTTGTTAAGTATGGTGGCATAAAATCTAGAGTGATTAAGGTAACGGGAGGAGTATGATGCGATAAGAACATGGTGGATACGCCGATGGTACTTCCTATATATAAGTGTTCTTATTGTGTTATTCATCAGAACGTTGCTAAGATCACTTGGTGATTTTATGTTATCTTGGACCATTATGTGATTATGTGCATATTTGATATTTTTGTGTTTATTTGCAATGGACGACGACGAGTACATTCATTAACTCAAATTGAGCCGACCGGGAGTATATTATGGTGTTAAAGGTGACGATCTTGATGCCATAGGCTTGTTGACCCGTCTCCTATGCATGAGATGCTCATGGTGCATTGGATGTACCTCGTAGGACAGAAACCGTGTACGTGTAGGGCTTGAATGTCCACCCCTTTGTTTGCTAGGATTTACGCTAAGAGCTTAGTATAACATAGTGCCATACCCAAACAATTTTTGAACACTGGTCGACATTTTTTTTTAAATTCACAAGTTTCAAAAGGTTGAATACCTTGAGATACTTTGAATATCCCAAATCACATTTTGAATCCCCCAAAATTTCCAACATAAAACGATGCTCCGTATCTTTGGGATCTAGCAATTTGCTTATCCTTCAGTTGTTTCAATTACATTTTACGGTCTCCTTCGAATAAATTTTGGGACGAAATTTCCTAAAGTAGGGGAGACTGTAACACTTGTGCTCTGTAAACACTGTACAAGGTAGAACAATATCAGTTATCAATGATACAATGTGTTTTGGTCTCAATGTTTGTTTATTTGTGTTTGACGATTTTACGTTTTGATTCTAGTTCGATTTCAAGCTTTAAATCGCTTTCTGGAAAGTCATGGGCAAAATATTACGTAAACGTAATCAGTTTAACGTGACAAACACACCAGAATAGTGACATAAGCTTAACATACCGTAAATAACCTTTACATATCTTAGAAATAAGTTTTAAGGGGTTTGGTGTGTCAAAAACAAGTTTATTCGATCACATGGACTATTTATGACAAACTGCAAAAGTCTGCCGATTCGTATAGCAACATACACTCCGGAACATGATCATATGCTAAACATACCCTAAATATCCTTTACATAGCTTATAAATAGGCTTTGAAGGGTTCGGTATGCGAAAATGCGCTTATTTGATCAATAGGGACTAAAAGTGTCAAAAAGTGCATAAGTTTGCATTTACGCGCATATCTTACATTCTGACCATATGGACATCCAAAAATTTTTGCAATCATTAAAATATTTTATTTTAGTGATTGGAATGCAAAAATACCATTCGTCGCGTAATTTGGATCGTTTTCGCTTCCGTTTGAGTTTCGTCGTAATTAACCGAATAACATGACTGTACGATCAAACGAACCGACATCCGTGATATTTTCAAGCATATTTTAAGTCCCCTATGCTTTAACATCCTTGTAGAGCCTTGAAATTGGGTTAACGGGGCTTAAACGCGTCGAAAAACAAGTTTTGGAGCTGTAGGGACCTGCTTTGACAGTTTTGAAAAGTTCTGGTCTGGGATCCCTGGCGGCCAGCGAAAGACTTTGTTGTTTCCCTCATGGCCCGCGAGAGCTGGAGCAGGCAGATTCAATATATCTTTCAAAAGAGCCTGCTGCCTTTGTTTATGGATTAGTAGATTAATTGCTTAATGGATCAAGTTCTAGAAGTGGGAGTATTAGAGTGGGCTTTGGGGTAATTATGGGCCTAGGGTTTAGGGGGAAACCCTCCCTATAAATAGTTAAAGGAAATTAGGGGTTAAGGTTGGTTGGTTCATTGGTTTTAGAAACTTGTATTAGACAAACACCATTTGTATGCAAGTTTAAGCCTTTGAATATTCAAATCTTCATATTGTTTTTTATTAAAAAAAAAATAATTAAAAAAAATATATATGTACATACGCATTGTTTGAGGGGGGGGGGGGGAATAGTTGCTTGGGAAATGAAATGAGCTTTCGTGTTAAAGAACTTGATTAACACACGTAAGGTTTCAATGTTAAACAGGTTAGGCTCCACTGCGATGTGTTGATAGGTCTGCCGCTCGAAAAGCAAAAGAAGCAAAAGTGATACAAACATAATGGACTGGACATCTCGTGGGTAACAGACCAACGGTGTATGATTTCATGGTCTTAAATCCTGCGTTGATAGATAGCCAACATCTGAGGTTTCGGGTCTTTATACTGATGATTCATCCGAGATATCAGGGCTGTCCCTCTGTTGCATCCAGATTATATGCAGACCTGGACACAGTCAGGATATCTTGCTAAAAGAGCCACAAAAAGGGCCAAAACATGTCTCGCCCTCGTCAGATCTTCCTTGGTCTCTCTGCTGTAAGGAAGTACTGACCTGTTCACCAGGAAGTCTGGCGTTAAAAAAAAAAAAAAAAAAAAAAAAAAAAAAAAAAAAAACTAGGGTTACTAAAAAAAAAAAAAAAAAAAAAAAAACTGGGTTTCTACTCTTATGTATATAAATAAGTAAATTTGCGCATAAAGTGTGATGCACAAATTTAGGGGGGAGAAAAGCAAAAAAAAAAAAAAAAAAACCATATATGTACATATGCATTACACGCATTGTTTGAGGGGGAGAATTAGTTGCTGGGAAATGAAATGAATTTTCGTGTTAAAGAACTTGATTAACACACGTAAGGTTACAATGTTAAACAGGTTCGGCTCCACTGCGATGTGTTGATAGGTCTGCCGCTCGAAAAGCAAAAGAAGCAAAAGTGATACAAACATAATGGACTGGACATCTCGTGGGTAACAGACCAACGGTGTATGATTTCATGGTCTTAAATCCTGCGTTGATAGATAGCCAACATCTGAGGTTTCGGGTCTTTATACTGATGATTCATCCGGGATATCAGGGCTGTCCCTCTGTTGCATCCAGATTATATGCAGACCTGGACACAGTCAGGATATCTTGCTAAAAGAGCCACAAAAGGGCCAAAACCTGTCTCGCCCTCGTCAGATCTTCCTTGGTCTCTCTACTGTACGGAAGTACTGACCTGTTCACCAGGAAGTCTGGCGTTAAAAAAAAATAAAAAAAATAGAATAAAAGGGCGCTCGTCAGATCTTCCTTGGTCTCTCTGCTGTACGGAAGTACTGACCTGTTCACCAGGAAGTCTGGCGTTAAAAAAAAAATAAAAATAGAATAAAAGGATGATCTCAGTATACTCACCTGCTACGATGAACCGTTGTGCTTACCTTGATCGCGGGGGTATGCCTTGGAATGGGACACACAGATGTCACAGTATAAAACTACCTAAAAGCGTATCACAAAGCAAAAAAATTGAAGTTTGAGCGGTGGATTTAAGAGGACAAACATATCAACAATTGCGTGGACCAGCCTAAGTAAACGAAGAGCTGAAAAGTGTCCCTTAATCAGTTCGAGAACGATTTTGATCCCATGGCAGGTTCTCCCTATATTACTCCTCCATTAGTTTTCTATTATTAATTTGTTTTGTTTTGATTATCTCTTTGCTAAAAAAGGTTGCTCGGTTGGTTGGATCGTTGATTTTGAGAAAGATGTTTTCTATCCTGAAAATGCAAAACATTAAAGTAATAGTCTGACACACTGTTTCGGATTAGGGCCCACTGTCGTGGATAACGCGAATCAGATCCGGCCCATTGTTCCGAGTTGGGGCTTGGCCGTTTGATCTCAGGCCCAATCCAAAACACTATTAATTGGCAATCATTTTCTCTTTCGAGTCACGTTTCGGGCTAATCTCATCTCCTAATCATTTCGGAAGCTCTCATCATCTTCTCGGATCACTTATTCGAATTACGAGGTTTGCAGGTTCCTATACTTTTCAAACCAAAGCCTTTGAATGCCACAATTGCCGAAGAGCATGACGTGCAACAGACATTTGTTGATGAGAAAGCTGAGATAGAAACATAAATTCTAGATTCATACGAAGAAGAATCTGACGAAGACAGTGATGTGGAAGTATTTGTCTCTGAGAATGTTGAGGAACCCGTTCAAGAATCAACGTAAATGACGACTGAAGATCTTCAAGCCCTGATTGAATCCTTGAAGGATAGTATCGGAAACCCTCCTTCCGTATCTATTCCTAAGATTGAAGATGATTCGACAGATGATGCTGAAGAAGCATCCAAAAAAAAAAATGAAGAACCGAAACAACTCCTTATATCCATTCTCTGGCCCAAGCTCAAATCCAGAGCCTACTATGCCTACCGATCCACAAGTCACTGCTGCTACTCGAGAAACAAGCACACAAGATCTTGATTTTGATTCTAATTTCGATTTCGATCTGCCTGAAACAACTCACTCGCAACCAGAAAGCTCAAGCGACATCAGGTTCAATGTAGGAAGTTCCAGTGGTGCCGCTTTCTCTAAGCATGATGAAGCAGCCATGCGCTTTGCAGCCAACAAGATGAAATTTATTGAAGAAAGAAATAGTGATGACAATACGACAGTTGATGTAGCGAAGTTGCAAAGAAGAGTGATTGTGTTGGAACAAGATGCTGCCTTGAAAGAAGCTCAGATCTCATCTTTGCAAGGTCAAAAATCTAGCAAAGATTAGACGATCGAGCAATTACAAAGCGATGTGGGTATGCTGATGTCTGTTGAAAGCTAAGCTGGAAAGGAAGTTCAAGATCGTAATCAAGAATCGTTTGTTTGATGATCCAGCTCCGTTGCCTGGTGGTCCTCCTAACGGATTTAGCAACTAATCCAGTAAACCTAGGGGGAGATTGTTAGGCCCTATAGGTTTATGGATTAGTAGATTAATTGCTTAATGGATCAAGTTCTAGAAGTGGGGGTATTAGAGTGGGCTTTGGGGTAATTATGGGCCTAGGGTTTAGGGGGAAACCCTTCCTATAAATAGTTAATGGAAATTAGGGGTTAAGGTTGGTTGGTTCATTGGTTTTAGAAACTTGTATTAGATAAACACCATTTATATGCAAGTTTAAGCCTTTGAATATTCAAATCTTCATATTGTTTTTGATTATTTCTTGAAGATCATCAAGTTTGGTTTCCGCCCATCCATGGTGATTGTTTGATATCGTTGTTTGATCCGGATTTTCGGGACTTACAATAACCATTATTTTAGCATACCATGAGCCGGTTTGTGTGCTCATCAAGCCCCCTAATCAGTGTGTAACATTTGTAGGGCCAAGATCATGCTTTGATCCTTGCAAAAACATTTGGCAATGATCAAATGGAGCTTGACTTCCTATAAATACCCACTTCTTTTGCTCCATTCTTTGCCCATTCAAGTTTCTTTCACTCAATCTCTGATTTGAAGCTATCCCACTTGGTTGAAGGCTTCATACTTCAGTTTTCTTTGATCTCTTTCCAAGCTTGGGCCCTTTGTAAGTGATCTTTCAAGCTTGGTTATGTATTCAAGCAAGAAAGTCAAACAATGTTTGACTTTCTGCTTTGACCATGAATTGGTCAAGACAAAGTTCGTTTGAACTTTGCAACGTGAGTATAATCACGATGATTATAGTCCCTTGTGACTATACCTACTAATTACCATGTTGATTAGTCGAAGTGACGAGTCAAAGTTTCGGTCAAAATGCATGATTATGTGCATTTTGCAACGGAACTATTTTCGGGTATCAAAACAGTTTGTTTTGATATCAAATCAGTTTTCTAACTTAGTTAAACATGTTTTAACATGTTTAACTCGTCACTTTTAGTCTAGTGCTTGTTTAGGGTCGCAAGTCAAGCGGTCTTGACAACCGTTTAGACTTTCGAACCCTACCCGTTTGGTCGATCATTAGAATCCGACCAAACATATTTTGTGACCATAGGTGTATAAGGAATAAACTTCCGAGGTTATACCTTATGGTCACTTAGTTTAATTAGTTTTATGATAGGTAGTTTATATGCCTTAGGTAAATGACCAAAATGCCTTTTCATGCATAATTTGAATTTAAGCATATGTAACCTAATTTTTGACACATAAATTAATTATGCAACATGTTTTAACATGTTAGGGCATATAATAATTGTCATAGGACTAGTTACGCGTCTCGAACTCGCTTTCGCGCAAATGACGCGTTAAAGTAGCGTAAACTCCCTTAACGGGTCATAACAGGTCAAAAGCACTTAGGATAGGTTTCAATTCAGAATGTAGGCTTTGTTAAACCATATCATATGAGTTCCAACACTCGTTTGGTTTACAATACCTCATTCTACCCGATTCCTCGATTTATGTCCCGTTACACTAACATAGTATCCGATACACTAGGAACCACTTCGCCACTTGAACTATTGATCCTTTGAGCTTTGTCATATCATTTGAACAAGACCTACACGCAATCCAAGGTGAGTACATAGTTCCACTCTTTTACCGTTTTCAAATGTTTTGGGGTGATTCATATGTGTAACTGATTTGTTTTCCAAATGTATGGCATATATGTGTTTACTAAGTGCTTTTAGGTGTAGTATTTCGATTAAGCAAATAGGATGTTTATCCAAATCCTTAAAAGATCTACCTATCTTCATAGTTAGACTCTTATAGGATATTTGAAGTACAGTCTTAGATCTTCCTATCTTCATAGTGAGATTTTTAAGAAGTACTTTACGACATGATGGTTATGGTTTATGTGTAGATTGTTGGTGATTTAGATAACAAAACTAGAGTAATACAATAAGCACATGGGGGATAAGTCGCTGGTACTTCCTATATATAAGTGTTCTTATTGTATTACCCTTCGTGGCATTATCCCGAATCACCATTAGGATTTAGGATGTTGTGATTCAATGATTCAATGTGACAGAAACCAAATCCTTTTAGCATCAATTTATCTTCATAGATTGATACTTGTAGGATGTTTAAAGTGCTATTATTGGAGTCCTTGATTGGATTCATTGTGTACTTTAATGCGTATGTAACTAGACGATGTGATAGAAACCATATCCTGATAACATCTATCTATCTTTATAGATTGATTCTTGTAGGATGTTTAAAGTGCTATTATTGGAGTCCCTGATTGGATTCATTGTGTACTTTAATGCGTGTGTGACTACATAATGTGACAAGAACCAGATCCCTGTAATATTTATCTATCTTCATAGCTAAACATACGTGGAATGTTTAAAGTGCTAATATTGGAGTCCTTGTTTGGATTCATTGTGTACTTTAATGCGTGTTTACAAGTTGGTGACAAGTTGATGATTTATGTGATTATGTGGTAGTCGTGATTTAGATAACGAAACGGGTGTAATAAAATAAGAACATGGTGGATACGCCGTTAGTACTTCCTATATATAAGTGTTCTTATTTTATTACTCATGTAGCGTTATCCGAAATCACTTTAGGATTTTGTGTACGATTGTTTCAATGTTCGATTACCCAAAACACTCGTAGAATCTCCCATATCTTTATATGTTAGATTCTTAGAAGGATAACTAAAGTATTATCATGAATCATTGACTTGATTTATATAATACGCATAGAAGTTTTGATTTATTTCAAAACAGTTATAAATAATCCTTGATTGGATTTCTAATAACACATTAACGAGTTTTAAGATGATTTCAATGAGATTACAATGTACAATTTCAAATGACATAAAAATTACTTAGTAATAATCGTATTGCCTTATACAAAACTATTTGCGACAAGTTTTCACAATTAAGATTATGTATTGCAACACTAAACTTTTGCCATTCTCTAGCTTCAAGATTTATTTTCAATCGACAACTCTCGTAGTTGCCAAAGTATTGCAATACCAAATGTTTTGCCATTTATTTGGCTACCAAAACCTATGTAGTCGCCGGCATTTTTATGCTGACTGTTTTTCACATATTTGTCAGGTTTTCGACTATTTAAGCATGCAACACATAGGACTGCATTCGGGCCTTAGACTTCTTAATCAAAAGACAATTACATGTATTCTTTGTTTGTAAAACGATGTTAATAATATTGAAACAATTTAGTACCAGTAGTTGTGAGCAATTTGTAACGTGACTCCTCGATATTTCCACCGCATGTTGTTGTATTACGCGATTGGGGTGTTACAATAATCTTGCAAGATGTCTTTTATGTTCCTGATTATTGTGTTAATTTGTTGTATGTTTACAAACTGGCTAGAGATAATTGTGTGTCTGTTGTGTTTAATGAGGATAGTTGTGTATTACAGGATTCCAAGTCAAGGTAAATCCTGGTGAATGGTAGAGAGGATAGTGGATTGTATGTTGTAGGAAACAATGGTAATTCTGTTAATACTTTTTTTAGTAGTTCTGTAAAACTTTTACTTGGCATAGTAGGCTAGGACACCCTTCAGATCAAGTCTTTGCTGTGTTGAAACAACATCTTAGTCTAAATACTAGTGATCATGAACCATGTGAAATATGTCATAGAGCTAAGCAAGTTAGAGTCCCATTTCCTTTAAGTGAACATAAAACCAAATTTGTTGGTGACCTTGTGCATTTGGACTTGTGGGGTCCTTATAAGGTCACAAGTTATGATGGGTTTAAATATTTTTTGACAATAGTTGATGAATTTTCAAGATCTGTTTGGTGTTATTTTTTGTCAAATAAAACAGAAGTGTTTGAACATCTAAAAGAGTTTTATGAATTTGTTTTAACTCAATCTAAAAAGAAAATTAAAGTAATTAGAAGTGATAATGGGACTGAATTTGTGAATAATAATGTAACCATGTTTCATAAATCAAAAGGAACTCTACATCAAACTTCATGTTCCTATACACCACAACAAAATGGTGTGGTGGAAAGGAAACATAGACATCTGTTAAACACAGCTAGGGCTTTGATGTTTCAGGGTGGTTTGCCTTTAAGATTTTGGTCTGATTGCATTCTAACTACTGTATACTCAATTAACATGTTACCCTCTTATGTGTTGAATGGTATGTCACACCCCGACCACGTAGAACATACAAAACGTGGCGGAAACATCGGGGAGTGTTGTAACAGAATTAATTGTTTCAAATCCATGGCAATTGAAGTTTTGTTTTATTAATCAAACATGAAAGTTTACATTGTTTTAAACAAGAACCAAAGAGTACATAACATAAATTAACTAGTTCTTGTCTCGTTTTAAGTCACTAAGGCACAGGTCCGCCTAAGTATGTCTTGATAAGTCCTATGCATCATCTCCTGAAAACACATGTGAAAATAGGTACGTCAGCATAAAAATGCCTGTGAGATACATAGGTTTTGTGAAAACAGAATTCATGACTTATGTTTGAGAAAATGTTTAGTCATGAACCTTGTAATTTGCTTTGTCTTGTAAATCATTTGAAAAACAATAAGATCAGAGGATATGTATAAATAAGAGAATAATGTATGGTTAAATGAATAACCATGTAAAATGAGTTTGTATAAGATAAGTTGTTTGTAAATCAATGTCTTGTGAAAAGTATGTTATTTGTATAAAATGTTATATGTCTCAAATTGAAATGATTCAAATAACGCTACGATATGTAATACCATACAAACACTTATGTATAGGAAGTACCAGCGGCGTATCCACCATGCGTGTATCATATTACACACGCCTCGTTACTTAATCACTTACTCAAACCAAACCAACAATGTAAGATGTCTATGTTTAAACCAATTGCCAAACGTATTGAATAATATGTCAAAATGTTTATGTCAAGATGTAAGTCATGTAATGTATAACCAATGTCAATAATGTTTATGTGTCTAATGTAAATCATGTAATGTGTTTCCAAAATGTAAGCATGTGATGAATAACAAATGTACTAAGTATGCAACAAAGGACATACATAGCATAAAGTGTAATGTATAACAATGTACTAAGTATGCACACAATGGGCATACATAGCATGTAATGTAAAACAATGTACTAAGTATGCACACAATGGGCACACATAGCATGTAATGTAAGGCAATGTACTAAGTATGCACGCAATGGGTATACATAGCATGAAATGTAATGTAGAACGATGTACTAAGTACGCACACAATGGGCATACATAGCATGTAATGTAAAACGATGTACTAAGTATGCACACAATGGACATGCATAGCATGAACACAATGAAATCATGTACTATAAATGTACTAATGAACATAGCAAGTATATGATGTGAAAGCAGGAAAGCACTAAAGTAATAAGTAGGCACATGTGTTTCACCCCAAAACAGTTTGGAAAACAGTAAAAGAGGGGTCTATGTACTCACTTGAGATTACTCAGTAGTCCTGGAGTGACAACCAAACAATGATAGAGATCACGGACTCAAACGGCACCTAATATAGGTAACTATGTTAATAACCCGGACCTAAATCGGAGGATCGGATAGAATGAGGGTTCGTAAACCAAACGAGTATGGAGACTCGTGTAATATGGTTTAACAAAGCCTACATACTAAATGAAACCTAACATAAGTGCTTTCGACCCATCGCGACCCATTAAGGTAGCTTATGCTGCTTTAACGCGTCGTGCGCGCAAAAGCGCACTCGAGTCGTCTAACTAGCCCTATGACAAGTGTTATATGCCTAAACATGTTACATAATCAGTTATGTGACAAAAGTTTAGGTTACATATGCTTAATTACCAATTATACATGAAAAGGGTATTCTGGTAATTTACCTAAGGCATATAAACTACCTATCATACAACTACTCAAACGATGTGACCATAGGGTATATCCTCGGAAGGTTATTCCCTACCTACTATGGTCACCTAATGTATTTGGTCGGATCCTAATGATCGACCAAATGGGTCGGGTACGAAGGTATAAGCGATTTATTAGATCGCTTACCCTTACGACCCTAGACAACGTGGTAATCAGTAGGCATAGTCACAAGGGACTATAACCATCGTGATTACAATCACGTTGCGAAGTTCAAACGAACTTCGCATTGACCATAAACTGGTCAACGCAGAAAGTCAAAAAAAGTTTGACTCTCGGACTCGAAAAGCAATAAAAGAACGAAGGAATACTTACGAAGGGTCCCCGAATGCTAATCTCGATCCAAGTAGCTCAGGTATGAAACAAAGGTTTCAACTTAGAGCTTCTCAAATCAGGATTCTTGTGGGTTTTACAAGTGATGGGGGTGGGTATTTATAGTGTTTCTCAAACCGTTAGGATCATTTATCGGGAAACGTGCTTCAATCTTGGCCATACACTTGCACCCATGGTATTGTAATACCATGTGCACATCCAAAACCAGCCCCTAGTATCAGAATTACCATGTGCAATTGGGTTTTGTGGGTATTGCAGCTGTTAACAGCCTGTTAAAACATCGAATCTGGTCTGATAGGCTGACGCGGGCCGCGTCAGGATACACACAAAACTCACGCGGGCCGCCTGGCCTTGTCTGATCAGAAATAAGTTTGAAAAATGACAGTTTCAGTCCCTGTTGGTGTTTAAGGCTCATTTCGACCCGTTTAAGGCCCGTTAAGCCAACCTCAAGCCCCTAAAATGATGCCTAAATATTGTGGACATGAAACATGCTCAAAAATATTCCGGATGTTGGTTTGTTTGGTCGTACGAATGCGATGTTCGCTTAATTACGACGGAATGCGCACAAGCGCGAAAAACGATCCAAAATGCGTGACGAATGGATTTTTCTTATTCCAAACACTAAAATAAAATATTTTAGTGCTTACATAAATTTTTGGATGTCCGGATGTATTCAGAACGTAAGTTATGCGCGAAAATGCGAACTTGTGCACTTTTTGACGCTTTTAGTCCCTAAATGACCCAAAAGTTTATTTTAGCACACCGAACCCCTCAAAGGATTTGCACCAGGTACGAGATCAATACGGAACTCGACTTGGCGTGCTGGGGGTAATCCAGGTAACTCTTCCGGGAACAGCTCCGGATAATCTCGAACAACAGGAATATCTTGAATAGACTTACCTTTGCCTTTATCTGCTGTAACATGTGCCAAGAAGGCCACACAGTTCTTTCGCAGATATTTTCGAGCTTTAAACTAAGACATGAGCTTGAGGCCACCAGACGGTTTCTCACCTTGAACCTGTAGGATCTCGCCTGTCGGAAGCGGCACACGAACGATCTTCTCGAAACAAACTACTTCTGCGCGATGCTTGGCTAACCAATCCATACCCACAATAATGTCGAAGCTTCCTAGTTGCATAGGCGTGAGGTCAATAGGAAAAAGATGGTCGTTAAGGTTCAACTGGCAGTTGCGTAGAACAGAATCAAGAACAATGGGTTCACCACTAGCAACTTCTATTGTCAAGGGTTTTCCTAGTTTCGTTCTAGACACACGAAGCAAAGGCTCAAAAGATAATGACACAAAACTTTTATCGGCCCCTGAATCAAAAAGAACAGACGCAGGTTGGTTATTAACAGAGAACGTACCGTTCACCAGTTCATTGTCTGCTTGCGCCTCTTGTGCATTCATATTAAAAACTCGACCTCGAGCTGGAGCCTGATTCTGATTCTGGTTTGCGTTGACCAATCTTGGACACTGGTTACGGTTATGAGTCAGATCCCCACAATTATAGCACGAACCAGGAGGAAAATGAGGTCGTGCAGCTTGTGCTTGCTGCTGAACAAGTGGTTGTGCAGCCTGCTGAGCTGGGTTGCGGGCTGCTTGATTGGGAGCAAAGCGACAAACATCAGAAAGATGACCCGACTTTCCACAGTTAGTGCAGAAACGACATTGTAATTGCGGTTGATTGTGGCTATTGCATCTGTTGCATAAAGGTGCATTCCCGTTATACTGCTTCTTAGCTGCAGGCTGATTGGGAGCAGCCTGGTTTTGTTGTGCGGTGATGGCAAAATTTTGGGAAGCCTTACGCTTCCTTGAACCAGAATCCTTACCCTTCTTGTTCTTACCCTTCTTGCTCTCATTCTGATCAGATGCATGCTTCTTACCCTTGTTCCCTATTCTATGCAGCTTACCCCTTCGAATCTGTGACTCGGTCAATGTCGCAGATAGCTCGATTGCCTGACGCATTGTGGTAGGGTTACTACCAGTAACGGTGTCTTGTATGGAGTCAGGCAGACCATTGATATACCTTTCGATAGCCTTGTCGAGTGGGGTAACCATTGCTGGGCATAACAAACTCAGCTCCTCAAATCTATCAGTGTATGCCCGGTGCTCACCACTATCCTGTTTCAGATTTTCAAACTCCCTCTCCAAAGCTCGTAGTTCAAGACGAGGACAAAACTCCCTCATCATAAGCGTCCTTAATTCAGCCCATGTTTGTGCTAGCGCAACCTCAGCACCACGGTCTCTCATAACCCCGTTCCACCATGTCAAAGCCCTCTTCTGAAATACGCTTGAAGCAAACTCAACCTTCTGATTCTCAGGACACAGAACGTGGCGGAAAGTATTCTCAATGCTCTCGAACCATTGAAGGAGCCCGGTTGCTCCCTCGGTACCACTGAACTTGAGTGGTTTAGCCGAGTCAAAATCCTTGTATTTGCATGGAGCATTGTTGTTGTTGTTGGCTTGGTTCTATTGAGCAAAGAGGTTTGGGAATTGAGCAGCCATCTGCTGCGCAATGATTTCTGCCAGTTCGGCAGTCGCTATCCGGTTTTCGTGTCGAGGAGGCAATCTAAAAGAGGAAAACATGAAAGGAAACGAGTGAGATGTTTGGATGAAGAGAATGAGATGAAACAAAATCAACAAAAGCAAAGATGGTGGTCATTCGTCCGCATCACAAAGCAAACAAAGACACACAGTGACTAATCAAAGTAAATGGATCAAAAATAATGTATCGCGAAGACATGCTCGCCTATAAGTGAACACTCATCCCAAGAATGCACAACTGGTCTCGCGTCTGATGAGATATATATGAAGTGCTTGCCTAGACAGAAAACCCAGAATACAGGCATTCACCCTTCCAGTTTGCACGTGTTCACATTATTTAAAACCCAAGACCTTGACGAGATTTTGAAAACTCAAAAGGGTTCAAAACCATATAACAGAGGGTTAAAAACCTTACAATAGAGGGTTCAAAACATTGTAATAAATTATCCAAAAACAGATGATTGTTTTTCAAAAATCGTTTCGGAAAAATTTGGTTCTTGTTTTGATAATCACCTAAGGATAGGTGACGTGCATGTTTTAAGATCTAAACACAAGATAACTTGTGTTAAGGTCCTAGAAAAGTTATAGTCTAGGTCAAAGAATTACTAATAACCTAATTCCCTATAACCATTGGCTCTGATACCAACTCTTCTGTCACACCCCGACCGCGTATAACATGCAACCGCGGCGGAAACGTCGGGGAGTGTTGTAACAGAATTAATTGTTTCACAACCAGGGCAATTAAAGTTATGTTTTATTCAAAAATAAGAGGAGTATATTGTCTTAAAACAACTGAACAAAGAGTACATAACGTTATTTAAACTAGTCCTATCTTCATTTTAAGTCTCTAAGGCATAGGTCCGCCCTAGTATGTCCTGCTCAAACCTATGCACCATTACCTGAAACACATGTGAAAATAGGTACGTCAGCATAAAAATGCCTGTGAGATACATAGGTTTTATGAAAATAGGATTCATGACTTGAGTTTAAAGAAATGTTTAATAAAAGTTAGTCATGAACCTTGTTAATTGTTTTGTTTCATAAATCTTTTGAAAAACGATGATAAAGTAGATGATATGTAAAGGAAAAATGTAAGGTTAAGTGAATAACCAAGTAAAATGAGTTTTGTATAAAATAAGTTGTTTGTGAAATAATGTCTTGTGAAAAACATGTTATTTGTGTAAAATGTTATATGTCTAAACTGAAATGATTCAAATAACGCTGCGATGTGTAATACCATACAAGCACTTATATATAGGAAGTACCAGCGGCGTATCCACCATACTTGTATCATATTATACACGCCTCGTTACTTAAATCACTTTACCCAAACAAACCACCAATGTAAATTGCCCATGTCTAAACCATTTGTTAAATGTCTTTGTGTAACTATGTCAAAATGTTTATGTCAAAATGCAGTTTATGAAATAAGTATATCAATATCAAAATGTCTATGTCAGATGTCAATCATGTAATGTGTAAACAAAATGTCATGTATGGCAAGTGAAATATATCAAATACCATAGGTAAAATGTACAAAACAAGGTATTGAAATAAATCAAAGTTATGTTTTGTAGAAAACTGCATGCTATACTGATACGAACATCTATGCGGTATTGTAAAAATGCATACATTCAAGCCTTGAGACTGTGGTGATAAACCTTTAAACAAATTAAAGGTTCATCTGAGTTATGTATTCGAATTCGGTCATTCCTTCCATCCAAACATACCTAGGATGTCAGGAACAGGAGTTGTCAATTCCTATGGTAGCACTACCTACTAACGAGCGGCGTAGCTAATGTTAATGAATGTATTTTTGTCCCATTGAAACAAACCAAATGTCATACCAACATGTAAGCATGTGAAAAACAATGCACTAAGTATGTAATCAAATGTACACACATAGCGTGAAATGTCATGTAAAATAATGTACTAAGTATGCACACAATGGACATACATAGCATAAAATGCAATGTAAAACAATGTACTAAGTATGATGAACATACATAGCATGAAATGTAATGTATAACGATGTACTAAGTATGCACACAATGGACATACATAGCATAAAACACAATGAAATCATGTACTATAAGTGTACTATTGAACAGAACAAGCATATGATATGAAAAATATGGAAAGCATGAAAGTAACAAGTAGGCACATGTGTTTCACCCCAAAATGTTTGGAAAACAGTAAAAGAGGGGTCTATGTACTCACTTGAGATTGCTCAATAGACTTTAGATATCCACTAAGCAAAGCTAGAAGATTACGGAATCAAACGGCACCTAATATAGGTAACTACATTAATAAACGGACCTGAACGGAGGATCGGGTAGTATGAGGGTTTGTAAACCAAATGGGTGTAGGAACTCATGTAATATGGTTTAACAAGGCCTACATACTAAAATGAAACCTAGCCTAAGTGCTTTTGACCCGTTATGACCCGTTTAGGTAGCTTATGCTACTTTAACGCGTCGTTCGCGTGAAACGCGTTCGGAATGCCTAACTAGCCCAATGACAAGTAAGATATGCCTTAACATGTTTAATATTGTTGTTAAATCAGTTTAGGTGGCAAAAGTTATGTTACATAGGATTAAAATGAATTTTTGGCGTAAAAAGGGCATTTTGGTAATTTACCTAAGGCATATATATTACCTATCATACAACTACTTAAACGACGTGACCATAAGGTATAACCTTGGAAGGTTATTCCCTATACTACTATGGTCACCTAAAGTATTTGGTCGGATCCTAATGATCGACCAAATGGGTCGGGTTCAAAAGCATAAGCGATTGATTAGATCGCTTACCCTTACGACCCTAAACAAGCAAAAATCTAAAAGTGACGAGCTAAACATGCTAGGACATGTTTAGTTAAGTTAGAAAACAGGTTTGGTATCAAAACAAACGGTTTTGATACCCTAGAGTAGTTTGGTTACAAAATACGCGAGAACACGCATTTTGCCCGAAACTACGACTCATCACTGAGCCTAGATAACGTGGAAATCAGTAGGTATAGTCACTAGGGACTATAACCATCGTGATTACGCTCACGTTATGAAGTTCAAATGAACTTCGCATTGACCATAAACTGGTCAATGCAGAAAGTCAAACACAGTTTGACTTTAAAGCATAAAAACGAAAGAAAAGAACGAAGGAATACTTACAGAAGGTCCCCGCAAGTATTAAACCCGATTCACTCTCAGGTAGGAAGCACAAACACTTCCACTTAGAGAGCTAGAATCAGATTTAGGTGTGAGGGAAATGAGCAAACATGGGGGGGGGTATTTATAGGAAAAGTAGAGCCGTTAGGATCGTTCGTAAAAAAACGTGCCTCGATCTCAACCGTCCAAGTGTGCCCCTAGTTTTACTAAACCATTAGAACCCATAGAAATGGCCCATGGTATTGTAAAAACCGTTTGCAAGTGGTTTTGAGGTGCTTAACAGCCGTAAATAGCTGTTTGCAACAATTCTGCACATCAGAGAGGCTGACGTGGGCCGTGTAAGAGGCAACAGAAACTTACGCGGGCCGCCTGAGTGTTACAGTTCAGAAACAAGTTTGCAGAATTACGGTTTCAGTCCCTGTATGTGTTTTAAGCCATTTTCGACACTTCTAAGGCCCGTAAAGCCAACTTTAAGGCCCTAAAATGTTGCCTAAACATTGTGGACATGAAACATGCTAAAAAATATGCCGGATGTTGGTTCGTTTGGTCGTACGATCGCGATGTTTGCTTAATTACGACGGAATGCGCATAAGCGCGAAAAACGATCCAAATGACGCGACGAATGGATTTTTCTCATGCCAAACACTAAATTAAAATATTTTAGTGCTTACATAAATTTTTGGATGTCCGGATGTATTCAGAACGTAAGTTATGCGCGAAAATGCAAACTTGTGCACTTTTTTACGCTTTTAGTCCCTGAATGAGCATAAAGTTTATTTTAGCACACCGAACCCCTCAAAGCCTATTTCTAAGCCATGTAAAGGATATTTAGGGTGTGTTTAACTTATGGCCATGTTCCGGAATGTTTGTCACAGTTCAAATTGGCATACTTTCACAGTTTTTCAATTTTAGTCCCTGTAAGCGAATTAACTTGATTTTGCCATACCAATGCCTTCAAAACTTATTTCTAAGTTATGTAAAGGCTATTTAAGGTATGTTAAGCATAAAGTGATGTTCCGGAGTATTTGTCGCATTAAAATGATTACGTTTACGCACCAGTTTGCGTATAATTCTCCAGAAAGCGATATAGAGTTTGAAATTGATTAAAAGTCAAAACATGAAAAATGTAAAACATAAACAAACAAACATTGGGATCAAATAACTTTGTTTTATTGATAACTGAATTGTTTACAATGATTTCAGACACAGATGTTACAGTCTCCCCTACTTGTGGAAATTTCGTCCCGAAATTTGTTTAGAGGAAACTCGTGGGAAAAGATGCGGATACTTCGCCTTCATTTGATCTTCGCGTTCCCAAGAAAAAACTCGGGTCCACGTTTAGCTTCCCAGCGAACTTTGACCAAAGGAATGCGCTTGCGTTTAAGCCACTTGACTTCACGTTCCATGATTTCCACTGGCTTTTCAACAAATTTCAGTGTTTTGTCAACACGAATTTCGTCAAGCGGTATGTGGAGGTTCTCATCAGCTAAACACCTCTTGAGATTGGACACGTGAAAAGTTGGATGTACATTTCCAAGTTCAGGAGGTAACTCAAGTCTGTAGGCTACCTTACCGATTCTTTCGACGATCTTGAATGGTCCAACGTATCTAGGTGAAAGTTTTCCTTTCTTTCCAAATCTGATCACACCTTTCCAAGGTGAGACCTTAAGTAATACTCGATCACTGACTTGAAATTCCAAGGACTTGCGTTTTGGGTCCGCGTAACTCTTTTGACGGCTTCTAGCTGTCTGAAGGTTATCACGAACTTTCTTAATCTTGTCAGTTGTCTCTAAAATGAGGGCAGGTCCAGTAAGCTGAGCCTCACCGATCTCATTCCAGCAGACTGGTGAACGACATTTTCGACCATAGAGAGCCTCGAAAGGAGCCATTTTGATGTTAGAGTGATAACTATTGTTGTAGGAGAATTCAATCAATGGAAGATGCGAATCCCAACTACCACCAAAGTCGATCACGCAAGCTCTAAGCATATCCTCCAGAGTCTGGATTGTTCTTTCAGATTGACCATCCGTTTGCGGATGATAAGCTGTGCTCAGGTTAAGTTGGGTCCCCATAGCAGATTGCATGGTTTTCCAAAAATGAGAAGTGAAGCGAGCATCTCTGTCAGAAATAATGTTCAAAGGAACACCATGTCGAGCTAAAATTTCATCCACATAGATTTTAGCAAGTTTGTCAGCAGGAAAATCCTCACGGATTGGGAAGAAATGCGCTGACTTAGTAAGACGATCAACGACTACCCAGATGGCATCATGACCTTTCTTCATGCGCGGAAGTTTGGTAATGAGATCCATAGTAATGTTCTCCCATTTCCAAACTGGGATCTCTGGTTGCTCCAAAAGACCAGAAGGATGTTGGTGTTCAGCCTTAACCTTGAGACAAGTAAGGCATTTTGAAACATACAAGGCAATGTCTTTCTTCATACCAGGCCACCAATACTGAGTACGAAGGTCCTTATACATTTTGTCTGAGCCAGGATGGACAGAATAGCGGGACTTATGAGCTTCATCCATAAGCAGAGTGCGAAGATTATCTTGGCTTGGGACACACAAACGGTCCATGAAATAATAAGATCCATTGTCTTTCAAAACAAGATCAGGCTTAATGTGATAGGGTAATTCCTTACCCATCAAGTCTTGTGAAACACAAGC
Source organism: Helianthus tuberosus (assembly GCA_030545235.1). Taxonomy (NCBI): domain Eukaryota; kingdom Viridiplantae; phylum Streptophyta; class Magnoliopsida; order Asterales; family Asteraceae; genus Helianthus; species Helianthus tuberosus. Next base: position 45,912,114 of record CM060408.1, read on the forward strand.
ATGTTGAGCCTGAGAAATGCGGGCTTGAATATCAGCTCGAGCTTGAATATCAGATTGAACACGAACACAATGAAGCTTGACATGTTCCTTACGACTCAAAGCATCGGCTACGACATTCGCCTTACCAGGATGGTAGCGAATTTCGCAGTCATAGTCGTTCAGAAGCTCAACCCAACGTCGTTGCCTCATATTGAGTTCTTTCTGATTAAAGATATGCTGAAGACTTCTGTGGTCAGTGAAAACCACGCATTTTGTGCCATACAAATAATGTCTCTAGATTTTTAGAGCGAAAACGACTGCACCCAACTCAAGATCATGAGTGGTGTAGTGTTTCTCATGCACCTTCAACTGCCTTGATGCATAGGCTATGACTTTGTTCCTTTGCATTAGAACACAGCCAAGACCCAATTTCGATGCATCACAATAAACGACGAAATCATCATTGCCTTCGGGCAAAGATAGGATAGGTGCATCACAAAGCTTCTGCTTCAAGGTCTGAAACGCTACTTCTTGTTTAGAACCCTATCCAAAGGGTTTGTTCTTCTGAGTTAAAGCAGTTAGAGGAACTGCAATCTTTGAGAAGTTTTCTATGAAGCGGCGGTAATAACCCGCAAGACCAAGAAAAGAACGAACCTCGGTAGGAGTAGTAGGCGTATCCCAATCCTTAATTGCACTGATCTTGGAGGGATCTACATGAATACCTTGTTCGTTGATGATGTGCCCCAAAAATTGAACTTCTTTAAGCCAAAATTCACATTTAGAGAATTTGGCAAAAAGTCGTTCTTTCTTTAGGAGTTCCAAAGTAAGACGAAGATGTTGCTCGTGATCAGCTTTTGTCTTAGAGTATATCAAGATGTCATCAATAAAAACGATGATGAACTTATCTAAATAAGGCTTGAAGACCCTATTCATCAAGTCCATAAAAACAGCAGGAGCATTTGTCAAACCGAATGGCATAACTGTGAACTCATAATGCCCATAACGAGTGCGGAAAGCTGTCTTTGGAATATCTTCTTCATGAACGCGAAGTTGATGATATCCAGAACGAAGATCAATCTTCGAGAAATAAGAAGTGCCCTGTAGCTGATCAAAGAGATCATCAATGCGAGGTAGGGGATATCGATTCTTGATGATAAGCTTGTTCAGCTCACGATAATCGATGCACATTCTAAAAGATCCATCCTTCTTCTTGACAAAAAGAACGGGAGCGCCCCAAGGTGAAAAGCTAGGACGGATAAAACCTTTATCCGAAAGCTCCTACAGCTGCTTAGATAGTTCTTGCATCTCAGATGGTGCAAGGCGATATGGAGCTCTGGCAATAGGATTTGCACCAGGTACAAGATCAATACGGAACTCGACTTGGCGTGCTGGGGGTAATCCAGGTAACTCTTCCGGGAACAGCTCCGGATAATCTCGAACAACAGGAATATCTTGAATAGACTTACCTTTGCCTTTATCTGCTGTAACATGTGCCAAGAAGGCCACACAGTTCTTTCGCAGATATTTTCGAGCTTTAAACTAAGACATGAGCTTGAGGCCACCAGACGGTTTCTCACCTTGAACCTGTAGGATCTCGCCTGTCGGAATCGGCACACGAACGATCTTCTCGAAACAAACTACTTCTGCGCGATGCTTGGCTAACCAATCCATACCCACAATAATGTCGAAGCTTCCCAGTTGCATAGGCGTGAGGTCAATAGGAAAAAGATGGTCGTTAAGGTTCAACTGGCAGTTGCGTAGAACAGAATCAAGAACAATGGGTTCACCACTAGCAACTTCTATTGTCAAGGGTTTTCCTAGTTTCGTTCTAGACACACGAAGCAAAGGCTCAAAAGATAACGACACAAAACTTTTATCGGCCCCTGAATCAAAAAGAACAAACGCAGGTTGGTTATTAACAGAGAACGTACCGTTCACCAGTTCATTGTCTGCTTGCGCCTCTTGTGCATTCATATTAAAAACTCGACCTCGAGCTGGAGCCTGATTCTGATTCTGGTTTGCGTTGACCAATCTTGGACACTGGTTACGGTTATGAGTCAGGTCCCCACAATTATAGCACGAACCAGGAGGAAAATGAGGTCGTGCAGCTTGTGCTTGCTGCTAAACAAGTGGTTGTGCAGCCTGCTGAGCTGGGTTGCGGGCTGCTTGATTGGGAGCAAAGCGACAAACATCAGAAAGATGACCCGACTTCCCACAGTTAGTGCAGAAACGACATTGCAATTGCGGTTGATGGTGGCTATTGCATCTGTTGCATAAAGGTGCATTCCCGTTATACTGCTTCTTAGCTGCAGGCTGATTGGGAGCAGCCTGGTTTTGTTGTGCGGTGATGGCAAAATTTTGGGAAGCCTTACGCTTCCTTGAACCAGAATCCTTACCCTTCTTGTTCTTGCCCTTCTTGCTCTCATTCTGATCAAATGCCTGCTTCTTACCCTTGTTCCCTATTCTATGCAGCTTACCCCTTCGAATCTGTGACTCGGTCAATGTCGCAGATAGCTCGATTGCCTGACGCATTGTGGTAGGGTTACTACCAGTAACGGTGTCTTGTATGGAGTCAGGCAGACCATCGATATACCTTTCGATAGCCTTGTCGAGTGGGGTAACCATTGCTGGGCATAACAAACTCAGCTCCTCAAATCTATCAATGTATGCCCGGTGCTCACCACTATCCTGTTTCAGATTTTCAAACTCCCTCTCCAAAGCTCGTAGTTCATGACGAGGACAAAACTCCCTCATCATAAGCGTCCTTAATTCAGCCCATGTTTGTGCTAGAGCAACCTCAGCATCACGGTCTCTCATAACCCCGTTCCACCATGTCAAAGCCCTCTTCTAAAATACGCTTGAAGCAAACTCAACCTTCCGATTCTCAGGACATAGAACGTGGCGGAAAGTATTCTCAATGCTCTCGAACCATTGAAGGAGCCCGATTGCTCCCTCAGTACCACTGAACTTGAGTGGTTTAGCCGAGTTAAAATCCTTGTATTTGCATGGAGCATTGTTGTTGTTGTTGGCTTGGTTCCATTGAGCAAAGAGGTTTGGGAATTGAGCAGCCATCTGCTGCGCAATGATTTCTGCCAGTTCGGCAGTCGCTATCTGGTTTTCATGTCGAGGAGGCATTCTAAAAGAGGAAAACATGAAAGGAAATGAGTGATATGTTTGGATGAAGAGAATGAGATGAAACAAAATCAACAAAAGCAAAGATGGTGTTCATTCGTCCGCATCACAAAGCAAACAAAGACACACAGTGACTAATCAAAGTAAATGGATCAAAAATAATGTATCGCGAAGACATGCTCGCCTATAAGTGAACACTCATCCCAAGAATGCACAACTGGTCTCACGTCTGATGAGATATATACGAAGTGCTTGCCTAGACAGAAAACCCAGAATACAGGCATTCACCCTTCCAGTTTGCACGTGTTCACATTATTTAAAACCCAAGACCTTGACGAGATTTTGAAAAACAAAAGGGTTCAAAACCATATAACAGAGGGTTAAAAACCTTACAATAGAGGGTTCAAAACATTGTAATAAATTATCCAAAAACAGATGATTGTTTTTCAAAAATCGTTTCGGAAAAATTTGGTTCTTGTTTTGATAATCACCTAAGGATAGGTGACGTGCATGTTTTAAGATCTAAACACAAGATAACTTGTGTTAAGGTCCTAGAAAAGTTATAGTCTAGGTCAAAGAATTACTAATAACCTAATTCCCTATAACCATTGGCTCTGATACCAACTCTTCTGTCACACCCCGACCGCGTATAACATGCAACCGCGGCGGAAACGTCGGGGAGTGTTGTAACAGAATTAATTGTTTCACAACCATGGCAATTAAAGTTATGTTTTATTAAAAAACAAAAGGAGTATATTGTCTTAAAACAACTGAACAAAGAGTACATAACGTTATTTAAACTAGTTCTATCTTCATTTTAAGTCTCTAAGGCATAGGTCCGCCCTAGTATGTCCTGCTCAAACCTATGCACCATTACCTGAAACACATGTGAAAATAGGTACGTCAGCATAAAAATGCCTGTGAGATACATAGGTTTTAAGAAAATAGGATTCATGACTTGAGTTTAAAGAAATGTTTAATAAAAGTTAGTCATGAACCTTGTTAATTGTTTTGTTTTATAAATCTTTTGAAAAACGATGATAAAGTAGATGATATGTAAAGGAAAAATGTAAGGTTAAGTGAATAACCAAGTAAAATGAGTTTTGTATAAAATAAGTTGTTTGTGAAATAATGTCTTGTGAAAAACATGTTATTTGTGTAAAATGTTATATGTCTAAACTGAAATGATTCAAATAACGCTGCGATGTGTAATACCATACAAGCACTTATATATAGGAAGTACCAGAGGCGTATCCACCATACTTGTATCATATTATACACGCCTCGTTACTTAAATCACTTTACCCAAACAAACCACCAATGTAAATTGCCCATGTCTAAACCATTTGTTAAATGTCTTTGTGTAACTATGTCAAAATGTTTATGTCAAAATGCAGTTTATGAAATAAGTATATCAATATCAAAATGTCTATGTCAGATGTCAATCATGTAATGTGTAAACAAAATGTCATGTATGGCAAGTGAAATATATCAAATACCATAGGTAAAATGTACAAAACAAGGTATTGAAATAAATCAAAGTTATGTTTTGTAGAAAACTGCATGCTATACTGATACGAACATCTATGCGGTATTGTAAAAATGCATACATTCAAGCCTTGAGACTGTGGTGATAAACCTTTAAACAAATTAAAGGTTCATCTGAGTTATGTATTCGAATTCGGTCATTCCTTCCATCCAAACATACCTAGGATGTCAGGAACGGGAGTTGTTAATTCCTATGGTACCACTACCTACTAACGAGCGGCGTAGCTAATGTTAATGAATGTATTTTTGTCCCATTGAAACAAACCAAATGTTATACCAACATGTAAGCATGTGAAAAACAATGCACTAAGTATGTAATCAAATGTACACACATAGCGTGAAATGTCATGTAAAATAATGTACTAAGTATGCACACAATGGACATACATAGCATAAAATGTAATGTAAAACGATGTACTAAGTATGATGAACATACATAACATGAAATGTAATGTATAACGATGTACTAAGTATGCACACAATGGACATACATAGCATAAAACACAATGAAATCATGTACTATAAGTGTACTATTGAACAGAACAAGCATATGATATGAAAAACATGGAAAGCATGAAAGTAACAAGTAGGCACATGTGTTTCACCCCAAAATGTTTGGAAAACAGTAAAAGAGGGGTCTATGTACTCACTTGAGATTGCTCAATAGACTTTAGATATCCACCAAGCAAAGCTAGAAGATTACGGAATCAAACGGCACCTAATATAGGTAACTACATTAATAAACGGACCTGAACGGAGGATCGGGTAGTATGAGGGTTTGTAAACCAAATGGGTGTAGGAACTCATGTAATATGGTTTAACAAGGCCTACATACTAAAATGAAACCTAGCCTAAGTGCTTTTGACCCGTTATGACCCGTTTAGGTAGCTTATGCTACTTTAACGCGTCGTTCGCGTGAAATGCGTTCGGAATGCCTAACTAGCCCTATGACAAGTAAGATATGCCTTAACATGTTTAATATTGTTGTTAAATCAGTTTAGGTGGCAAAAGTTATGTTACATAGGCTTAAAATGAATTTTTGGCGTAAAAAGGGCATTTTGGTAATTTACCTAAGGCATATATATTACCTATCATACAACTACTTAAACGACGTGACCATAAGGTATAACCTCGGAAGGTTATTCCCTATACTACTATGGTCACCTAAAGTATTTGGTCGGATCCTAATGATCGACCAAATGGGTCGGGTTCGAAAGCATAAGCGATTGATTAGATCGCTTACCCTTACGACCCTAAACAAGCATAAATCTAAAAGTGACGAGCTAAACATGCTAGGACATGTTTAGTTAAGTTAGAAAACAGGTTTGGTATCAAAACAAACGGTTTTGATACCCTAGAGTAGTTTGGTTACAAAATACGCGAGAACACGCATTTTGCCCGAAACTACGACTCGTCACTCAGCCTAGATAACGTGGAAATCAGTAGGTATAGTCACTAGGGACTATAACCATCGTGATTACGCTCACGTTATGAAGTTCAAATGAACTTCGCATTGACCATAAACTGGTCAATGCAGAAAGTCAAACACAGTTTGACTTTAAAGCATAAAAACGAAAGAAAAGAATGAAGGAATACTTACAGAAGGTCCCCGCAAGTATTAAACCCGATTCACTCTCAGGTAGGAAGCACAAACACTTCCACTTAGAGAGCTAGAATCAGATTTAGGTGTGAGGGAAATGAGCAAACATGGGGGGGGGGTATTTATAGGAAAAGTAGAGCCGTTAGGATCGTTCGTCAAAAAAGGTGCCTCGATCTCAACCGTCCAAGTGTGCCCCTAGTTTTACTAAACCATTAGAACCCATAGAAATGGCCCATGGTATTGTAAAAACCGTTTGCAAGTGGTTTTGAGGTGCTTAACAGCCGTAAACAGCTGTTTGCAACAATTCTGCACATCAGAGAGGCTGACGCGGGCCGTGTAAGAGGCAACAGAAACTTACGCGGGCCGCCTGAGTGTTACAGTTCAGAAACAAGTTTGCAGAATTACGGTTTCAGTCCCTGTATGTGTTTTAAGCCATTTTCGACACTTCTAAGGCCCGTAAAGCCAACTTTAAGGCCCTAAAATGTTGCCTAAACATTGTGGACATGAAACATTCTCAAAAATATGCCAGATGTCGGTTCGTTTGGTCGTACGATCGCGATGTTTGCTTAATTACGACGGAATGCGCATAAGCGCGAAAAACGATCCAAATGACGCGACGAATGGATTTTTCTCATGCCAAACACTAAAATAAAATATTTTAGTGCTTACATAAATTTTTGGATGTCCGGATGTATTCAGAACGTAAGTTATGCGCGAAAATGCAAACTTGTGCACTTTTTGACGCTTTTAGTCCCTGAATGAGCATAAAGTTTATTTTAGCACACCGAACCCCTCAAAGCCTATTTCTAAGACATGTAAAGGATATTTAGGGTGTGTTTAACTTATGGCCATGTTCTGGAATGTTTGTCACAGTTCAAATTGGCATACTTACACAGTTTGTCAATTTTAGTCCCTGTAAGCGAATTAACTTGATTTTGCCATACCAATGCCTTCAAAACTTATTTCTAAGGTATGTAAAGGCTATTTAAGGTATGTTAAGCATAAAGTGATGTTCCGGAGTATTTGTCGCATTAAAATGATTACGTTTACGCACCAGTTTGCGTATAATTCTCCAGAAAGCGATATAGAGTTTGAAATTGATTAAAAGTCAAAACATGAAAAATGTAAAACATAAACAAACAAACATTGGGATCAAATAACTTTGTTTTATTGATAACTGAATTGTTTACAATGATTTCAGACACAGATGTTACAGTATCCTACTATGAATCTCTTGTACAAGGATATGTAAGATTCTACGAGGATTTGGATAACATAATCTGGATCACACGACACATGAAAGGGAACACATAAGCACATAACCACATCATTGTTTAATTGTTATTATCTTGTTATTGATTGCTATTATCTTGGCGCCTCGTGCTTTGTTTCTCTTGGAAGAAACGGGTACTTAGGATTTTCGTGGAAAACGCAAGAGATCATACAATGGAAGAAATTTGGGGGTAGTCTGTTCTTCAAGGAATACGGTTCCTTGATTGTTGGTATTGTAGAGGATATGTTTATATATGCAATCACATAAACATATTGAAATGTAAATAAAAGATTTATTTATAACAACAATTATAATAACAACAACTGTTTCATGGATCGTGACAACAAAAGAAAATAATACACAAGGCTTGACTATTTTCTAAATAGCGTTGTCTCCTGTCAGTCAGATACTCATCTCTGCGCTGGATTTGCATTAGCAAGCCTTGGGCAATTCCTACGAAAATGGCCCATCTCGCCACAGTTGTAGCAAGACCCCGGTGGAAAACGAGCTTGAGCAGGATTATTGCCAGCTTGATTTCGTGCAGCTGCGGTTGGGCAAACCCTCGCTGTATGACCTATTAGTCCGCAAACTTGGCATGTGCGGCACTTCACACCAGCATGATGATGTAGGCCACATTGGTTGCACAAGGGTGCAGTTCCGTTGTAGGGTTTCCTGGCAGGGGGTTGAGCTGGTTGGTTAGGGACGGCTTGATCATTGTGAGTAACCATGGCGAAGTTCTGAGAAGCCTTTTGTTTCTTTGACCTCTTAGGGGATCCAGTCTGTTCATCCATGGTCTTTGATTCCTCGATTGGGTTCGATTCCTCGACCGGTTTCTTGTCACCTTTTCGGAAAAGTTTACCTTTCCTGATCTTTGATTCAGTCAAGGTTGCAGATAGCTCAATGGCCTGTCTAACTCTAGTAGGGTTGCTACCAGTCACAATGTCTTGTATTGAGTCAGGGAGGCCATCAATGTACTTTTCGATTGCCTTATCCAAAGGCGTGACCATGGTAGGACACAACAGACTCAGATCCTCATATCGATCAGTGTATGCTCGATGTTCACCGCTGTCTTGCTCAAGATTGTCGAATTCCCTTTCCAAGGCCCTGATCTCGTGACGAGGACATAATTCCTTCATCATAAGGGCCCTAAGTTCAGCCCATGTCTGTGCTAGAGCAACTTCTGCACCACGATCTCTCATAACCCCGTTCCACCACGTAAGGGCCCTCTTTTGGAACACATTCGAAGAAAACTCGACCTTGTGATTGTCAGGACACTGCACGTGGCGGAAAGTATTCTCAATGCTCTCGAACCATTGAAGAAGCCCAGTCGCTCCCTCAGAACCACTAAACTTGAGTGGTTTAGCCGAGTTAAAACTCTTGAAATTGCATGGACCATTGTTGTTGTTGTTGGCTTGGTTCCATTGAGCAAAGAGGGTTGGGAATTGAGCAGCCATTTGCTGCGCAATGATTTCTGCCAGTTCGGTAGTAGCTATCTGGCTTTCGCGTCGAGGAGGCATTCTAAAAGAGGAAACATGAAAGGAAACGAGTGAGAGAATTAGACGAAAAGAATGAGATGAAACAAACCTGATGAAAGCAAGGATAGTGGTCATTTGTTTGAACCACGAAGCAAACAAACAACACAAAGGCTGAATCAAAGCAAATAGATCCTCATAATGTATCGCGAAGACATGCTCGCCTATAAGTGGACACCCACCCCAAGAGTTCCCAGGTAAGAGTGACTGGTCCGATTATGTGGGTTTGTACGAACACTCTAGCCTTAGACAGAAAACTCAGGGTACAAGCATTCACTCTTCCAGTTTGCACGTGTTCACACTATTTAGGACCCAAAACTTTGACGAGATTTTGAAAACTCAAAGGGGTTCAAAACCATATAACAGAGGGTTCAAAACCTTACAATAGAGGGTTCAAAACCTCGCAATCAATCATCCTAGAACAGATGATTAGTTTTCAAAGCGGTTTTGAAATTTATGTTCTTGTTGTGGTCGTCGCCTAAGGATAGGTGACGGTATTGTTTTATGACTAAACGCAAGTAAACTCTTGTTATGGTCCTAAGAAGGTTATAGACTAGGTCAAAGCATTACTAATAACCTAATTCCCTATAACCATTGGCTCTGATACCATCTTTTCTGTCACACCCCGACCACGTAGAACATACAAAACGTGGCGGAAACGTCGGGGAGTGTTGTAACAGAATTAATTGTTTCAAATCCATGGCAATTGAAGTTTCATTTTATTAATCAAACATGAAAGTTTACATCGTTTTAAACAAGAACCAAAGAGTACATAACATTAATTAACTAGTTCTTGTCTCGTTTTAAGTCACTAAGGCACATGTCCGCCTAAGTATGTCTTGATAAGTCCTATGCATCATCTCCTGAAAACACATGTGAAAATAGGTACGTCAGTATAAAAATGCCTATGAGATACATAGGTTTTGTGAAAACAGAATTCATGACTTATGTTTGAGAAAATGTTTAGTCATGAACCTTGTAATTTGCTTTGTCTTGTAAATCATTTGAAAAACAATAAGATCAGAGGATATGTATAAATAAGAGAATAATGTATGGTTAAATGAATAACCATGTAAAATGAGTTTGTATAAGATAAGTTGTTTGTAAATCAATGTCTTGTGAAAAGTATGTTATTTGTATAAAATGTTATATGTCTCAAATTAAAATGATTCAAATAATGCTACGATATGTAATACCATACAAACACTTATGTATAGGAAGTACCAGCGGCGTATCCACCATGCTTGTATCATATTACACACGCCTCGTTACTTAATCACTTACTCAAACCAAACCAACAATGTAAGATGTCTAAGTTTAAACCAATTGCCAAACGTATTGAATAATATGTCAAAATGTTTATGTCAAGATGTAAGTCATGTAATGTATAACCAATGTCAATAATGTTTATGTGTCTAATGTAAATCATGTAATGTGTATCCAAAATGTAAGCATGTGATGAATAACAAATGTACTAAGTATGCAACAAAGGACATACATAGCATAAAGTGTAATGTATAACAATGTACTAAGTATGCACACAATGGGCATACATAGCATGTAATGTAAAACAATGTACTAAGTATGCACGCAATAGGTATACATAGCATGAAATGTAATGTAGAACGATGTACTAAGTACGCACACAATGGGCATACATAGCATGTAATGTAAAACGATGTACTAAGTATGCATACAATGGACATACATAGCATGAACACAATGAAATCATGTACTATAAATGTACTAATGAACATAGCAAGTATATGATGTGAAAGCAGGAAAGCATTAAAGTAATAAGTAGGCACATGTGCTTCACCCCAAAACAGTTTGGAAAACAGTAAAAGAGGGGTCTATGTACTCACTTGAGATTACTCAGTAGTCCTGGAGTGACAACCAAACAATGATAGAGATCACGGAATCAAACGACACCTAATATAGGTAACTATGTTAATAACCCGGACCTAAATTGGAGGATCGGATAGAATGAGGGTTGTTTTGGTCAAAAATTACCGAAGTAATTAAGTGATCAAATTAGTTAAGTGAGGTAGTGTGCTAGAAATGAGTGTCGAAAATATGTTAATCAAGTTAATTTGTAAAAACAGTTTCAGGATACGGCTCAGGATGTAGAGCTGTATCTATGATCAAACAATGAGCAAAAGTAAAGTAAACGACACGAGATGTACGAGGAAAGCCCTTGATCAATCTAGATCGCCGGCATAAAACCTCGGGAGCTGACAATCGCAGCTGCCTTGTTCTTCAATTGCTTCAAAAATCAGGATACAGTGCAGGATGTGGTACGGATCGACTAAGTGTTACAACGAAACTTGAATACAAGTGTGGTGTTTGCAATGAGCTAGAGAGTGTAAGTGTATGAGAGTGTTAGTGAAAAATTGTGTGTTCTAAGCTGATCCGTCCCTATCTATTTATAGTTAAGATAAAATAACAAACTATCCTAAACTTGCGGGATCCACCGAATATTCCTTCTTCGAACGTTGTAGACCTGGTCTTTCGGGCTCAACGTCTCTCTCTCAACAAATTCGTCCGAGTCTTGAGGAGAAGAAGTCCTCTTGACCGTTCACAAGTCTCAGCCTTTAACCTGCACGTGGTTAATTCAATAAGCCTCAGGATATCGCCCAAGATGTTAGCAATATCCTCTTCCAGCATCCTGGTCACAAATAAACAAACAAAGGCAGGATATTGGTCAGGATACGTATGTTAAGAAAATGACCCCTAACAATTGTCCCCAAATATATCAGTTGGTATACCAATCCAACGGATATATTTCAAAAATCTTATCCCATAACTCAAGGCATTTAAAACGAAGCGACGGTCAAGATCACATCGTAACTTCCAACGCGTTTTTTTCTCAATGGAGATCCACGATGCCCCTATATCTTCTCTTTTCTTGTTTGAAAAGCAGATATCTTCAACAGAACCTTCAGGTAATACTTCATTTCTGACTTTCTTCCTGTCAATTTACTTCATCATGCTTGCAATGGACGCCGAGACCTTCACCCAGCAGAATCTTCTTAAAAATCCCGAAAAGGAGACCTTCACCCAGCAGAATCTTCTTAAAAACCTCCATTGCTCTGACCTCCGCATCGAGGATTTACCTATTGCTTACCGCCTCCGATCCCATGGCTCTAGCCGGTTCTTACTCTTCTCGACCTCCAGCAAACCCCTGATTCTCAAAGCCACCAAAAATGAAGACGGATGGCAACGCAAATTCTTCTTTGTCAAACGCGATTCCATTGCTGAGGGTGCCAACCTTCCGGTGGAGTGGTTAACCACCGGTAGGATCATAAATATCCTCATAGACGAATTGATTGTTATCTTCTATTAATATTCTTCTTTTTTGATCTTTATGCAGTGAACTTCAAGGAAGTTGCTCCCCCTACCGCTGAGTCAGAAGAGAGAATCAATACCGTTTACCGGTTACCTGCAATAGACAGGACTTTCACCACACACGTCCCGAGTTCAAGTCAGTACTCATCATCCGAGATGTCTGGTAAGAATTTCTTTCAAAATAATTAGTCAAAACAATATAATGATAAAATAAAGAGTAAAACTTTTCCCTTTACGCAGCACCAGCTAAGGTCCCTGAAGTCTTTGACCTTGATGAATTGGATAGCTATTCTGACCAGATCCAGGTCAAGAAAGAACCTAGCTCCAAGACCACTGCTACATCCAAGCCCAGCAGCTCCAAAGCTATCATCATTCCTAAACCTTCACCAGCAACCAAGCCCCGGAGTTCAAGTTCCCGCAAAAGGAAAGAACCCGATTCCCCTGTCATTTCTGACACCTTTCCTTATGAGAAGCACGGGTTCATTGAAGCCAGCGGGTTTATGACTTCTTTTCTTAACCAGGTTAGTATCCTCATACCATATCCTGCAACTTAGATTATTTTCAAAGATTTAACAATGCTAACCCCTGTCCTCTTATCTTTGTAGGGTCTTGAGCGTTTAGTTCATTTATACCAAGAATCCTGCAAGCTTAACAAAACACTTGAATCTAAGTTAAAGGAAGCAGAAATCACAATCTCTGACCAAGGTATGATTGCGGCCGCTAAATCTCGTCATTACGAGGAGAAATACAAAGCTATGACCCAAGAACACCAAGTTGCTCTCAACAAAGCTACTCTTCAAGCCCAGGCCGATCTGGAAGCTGCCCATGTGCAGTACGAACGGGATATGGTTAGTTACCGAGAAGGCCTCAAAAGTTCCGTCGTCATTTCTCTTCTGCAGGCTAGGTTGAAGATGGCTCATGAAGCTAAAACATTAGGCTTCGAATGCCCTTCTTGGGACGTTGGTGCTTGGGAGACCAAGCTGAAGAATCTTGGCGGTACCTCTTCCAAATCAACTGTCGATGAACCTTCTAAAGCAGTCGAAAAGACAACCGATGCTGAGAAGGATGCTGAGGCGGATCCCAAGATGGATGTTGCTGAAACCGCTATGGACCAAGAAGGCACTACCCCCTAGTGCTTATTTTCTTTAAATCATTCGAACAATTTTATATTTTTATGAACAATTTTCATTTCTGTCTCTAAACAATTTGATAATCGAAGGTGGATGGGTCCTGGGTTTTAGGATGAAACCTTCGGTTATCAACCAGTATTGATTGCTCTAAGAATAATTTCATCTTTTGACTTATTTTTTGTTACCTTGCATTACTTAGTGTGAGTCTTATCTTTGTAAAGATTTTGTATCGTTATCTTATAAAATATCCTGATCAGTATGATCAGCAACATACTGCAAAAGCCTTTTATTAGATAGATCTTCCAAACGTTCCTTCAACTTTGTAAAAATTTCTTTAGAAAGTAAAAAAAAAATAGTCTATCTTTTCAAAACCAAGTTTTGATATTATTTAAATAATCAGAGTTCCAAACTAATACTGGTTTCAAACACCCTAATCAAATATCCTTAAAAGGACTTTGAGGATATATATCAGGATACTTAACATAATGTCCCTAAAAATTTAAATGGGGCTTATAAAGGAAAGATCATACCAGAAATAGGATATAAACCTATTACCAAACTTTGATCCCTTTGCAACTCTTCCAATGAAGATGTCCCCTGTGCAAGGTACTTAGTGCATTAGTTGCAAACTTCATCCTTTTAGCTTTACACCACCACCTTGGTGGGAATGTCCCCTGTATACAACGTCTTCTACTTAATGTCAGTTTCCATTGCATAAGAATTTTTTTACGTCCCAAGGATAAAACCCAAGGATGCACTGGAGATAAATCCCTTGTTTCCTGGGGAAAATCCCAACTTTTCATGCGCTACAGGCGGGAGTGTATAAACTCCAAGACTTAGAAAGGTGAAAACCTTTAAACCTTAGAGAGTATGAAAATACCCTTTCGTGAGAGAGGGTGATCAATCCTCATATACCTTTAGGATTCAGGATATAGCCAACAGTAACGAAATTGTCAGCCACTTTTACATGGACTGGTCCCGCCACCTTGAACTATCCCTGAATAACTTGCGCTCCAGGCGGGGTGTTCAAACCCAATTCCGAAGAAAGGTGAATACCTTTAAACCTGTGAAGGGATCAGTATCCCTTAAACGTAAGAGAGGGGGCCAATCCTCTAATCTTCTGAGTTATCCTGAGTGCATATCCTGGAGCTATATCCTGAAACATATCTTGCAAAACAATTGTAAACTAAGGTGGGTGTTAGCTTGGCTAACACCCCTCCGATGCTTAAGTCAGTATTGAGTTTCAAAGAATAAATTAAACCAAAACATATTTAAACAAGATAGAATTCATACCATTCTGAGTTAGAAATTGAATTCTAAACTCACTTGAAATAGAGCTTGAGGTGTATAGCATTCCAAGATCTCGGCAGCATATCCCCCTCCATATTCTTGAGTCTATATGCTCCTTTCCCTGCTTCTGATTCAACTTCATATGGTCCTTCCCATTTTGGAGCTAACTTGCCATCGGCAGGATTAGTAGTAATTTGGAAAGCCTTTCTTAACACCCAATCTCCAACCTTAAATCTTCTGGTTCTAATATTCTTGTTATATGCCCTGGATATTCTCTGTTGATATGCTGCCATCCTTAGCCTTGCCGCATCTCTCTTTTCATCTATAGTGTCTAAATCCTGACTCAAGGCTTCGGGATTCTGCTCAGGATCACTTAAGATAGATCTTGCAGTAGGTATTGTCATTTCCGTTGGAATCATTGCTTCTGCTCCAAACACCAAGGAAAATGGGGTTTGGCCTGTTGCATTCTTTACCGTTGTCCTATCAGCCCATAAAACAAAGGGTAATTCTTCCGCCCATCTTCCTTTTTTGGCTCCAAGCCTTTTCTTTAAGTTATTGAAAATTATCTTGTTTGAGGATTCTGCTTGTCCATTTGCTTGAGGATGTATCGGAGTAGATGTAATCATTTTGATTCCCCAACTCTTGCAAAAGTCAGTAGTCCTCTTACTTATAAACTGAGAACCATTATCACAGATTATCTCGGCTGGTACTCCGAATCTGGTCAGGATATTCCTCTTTATGAAGGATACTACTTCTTGGTCTCTAACTTGAACAAATGCTTCAGCTTCAACCCACTTAGAGAAATAATCCGTCATTGCTAACATAAAGACTTTTCCTCCCAGAGCTTTCGGTAGCTTTCCCACTATATCCATACCCCACTTCATAAATGGCCAAGGGGAAACAATAGGATACAATGGTTCAGCAGGTTGATGCAGTATGTTACTATATCTTTGACATGCGTCACATCTTCGAGCATATTCTGCGGCATCTTTTCTCATTGTTGGCCAATAATATCCTGTCCTTAATACTTTTGAGAATAACGACCTGCCCCCAGCATGGTTACCACAATCCCCTTCATGTATATCCTGAAGTACTTCCTTGGCTTCAGGATCCTCCAAGCACCTCAAATACGGTCCTGCAAGAGATTTCTTGTATAAAATATTATCTATAATAGTGAATCGTGATACCTTCATCCTAAATGCCTTAGGATTTTCATTTCCAGGGATGTGTCCTTCTTTGAGATATTTCATGATTGGAGCCGTCCAGGATTTAGGATCCTCTTCAGGATGTTCTGCCCCAGGATCCTGAATACCAGCTACTTCTTTATCCTGAGGATTCGTTGCAGGATATAAGACATGTAATATCGGTATTTGTGTCCCTTCAGGTATCCTGATCGATGATCCCAGATTTGCTAAGGCATCTGCTTCAGCATTATCTTCCCTTGGTACCTGTTCAAGTATAAAAACATCGAAATATCCTGCTAATTTTTTGAGAATATCGAGATATTCGATTAATTTCTCTCCCTTAACTGCATAGGATCCATTAAAATGGTTAGTAATTAAAAAAGAGTCCACATATACTTGCAAATTTTTGATACTCATGCTCTTAGCCAACTCTAATCCTGCAATTAAAGCCTCATACTCTGCTTCATTATTAGTAGCAGGAAATTCACACCTAATAGCCTGGGGTAACATGTCCCCCTGTGGCGATTTTAGTAGTATTCCTAATCCTACTCCTCTTACATTAGATGCACCGTCAGTATATAATGTCCAGGATCCTGAGGATTTTCCTAACTGTTGAACTTCTAGGTCTACCTCGTCCTGAATGTCACTACTGAAATCAGCCATAAAGTCAGCTAAAGCCTGAGACTTTATGGCATTTCTAGGTTCATATACTAAATCATAAGCACTTAACTTTACTGACCACTTGGCCATCCTGCCTGACATCTCTGGTTTCCTAAGCACATTTTTGACAGGATAATTTGTTTTAACATGTATCCTATGTGTCTCGAAATAATGCCTAAGTTTCGTTGATGCCATGACTAATGCTAGTATCAATTTTTCTAAATGAGAATACCTAGTTTCAGCATCTAACAAACTTTTACTAACATAATAAACAGGATATTGCTGACCTTCATGGTCTTTTATAAGAACGGCACTTACAGCATTCCCTGATACAGCAAGGTACAGGGATAGTGGTTCACCATTTTCAGGCTTCATCAATAGAGGTGCGGTTGTGAGATATCGTTTCAAATCCTGCAGGGCTGCTTCATGCTTCTCCCCCCATTCGAATTTTTTGTTCTTCTTCAGGATATCATAAAAGTCTTTGCATTTCTCTGAGGATCTTGAGATAAACCTGTTTAGGGCTGCTACTCGGCCTGTCAATCTTTGTACGTCCTTCATATTTGAGGGTGATTTTATGTCCAGGATAGCTTTGACCTGCTCTGGGCTTGCTTCTATCCCCCTTTTTGTCACCATATATCCGAGAAACTTTCCTGCTCCCACTCCGAAATGGCATTTAGCAGGATTCAGCTTCATGTTGTATTGATCCAGGATATCAAATGCTCCTTTAATATCCTGGAGGTGATCCTGAGCTTTCTTTGATTTTACCACCATATCGTCAATGTACACCTCCATGGTGTCCCCCAGTTTGTCTTTGAACATCATGTTTACCAATCTCTGGTATGTTGCACCTGCATTTTTCAAACCAAAAGGCATAGCTGTATAACAATAAATACCTGTTGGTGTCATGAAGGCGGTATCCTCCTGGTCAGAAGGCTCCATTTGGATCTGTTGAAATCCTGAGGATGCGTCCATGAAGGTCAACATTTCATGCCCGGCAGTGGCATCTACCATCGCATCAATGTGGGGAAGAGGAAATGGGTCTTTAGGACAAGCTTTGTTCAAGTCTGTGTAGTCTACACAGACTCTCCATTTCCCGTTTTTCTTCTGTACCACAACTACGTTTGCTAGCCATCTTGGAAACTTGACTTCTATGATCATTCTGGATTTTAATAATCTTTCAACTTCCTCCTGGATAATCATGTTCCGCTCAGGAGCAAACTTCCTTCTTTTTTGTTGCACAGGCTTAAACGATTTATCAATTCCAAGCTTGTGAGTGATAATATCTTTGGATATGCCTGTCATATCCTCATGCTTCCATGAAAATGTTGACAACCTGCATTTTAAAAAGTTAATTAACTGCTCTTCAATATCCTGAGGGATATTGGTCCCTACGAGCACCGAAATATCGGGGTTATCCTGATCCAGGATAACTTTCTTCACATCCTGCTCCGGATCCTCCACGATATCCTGGGCCCGCGTCTTTAATTGCTATGCTGCACTAGGTTTGGCTGAGGATTTCATCGAGGATGAGTAGCATTCTTTCGCCTCCTGCTGATCACTATCAACTTTGACCACTCCCCAGGGGGTAGGTATCTTGATGCATTGGTGATATGTTGATGGCACGGCCTTCATATCGTGAATCCACGGTCTTCCCAGTATGATGTTATAGCAGGATAGAGAATCCATCACACAGAAGCGTTGTATCGAATTGACTCCTTCAACGTATACTGGCAACTTTATCTCTCCCACTGTGTTTCTAGCCTCTCCACTGAATCCAACAAGCACGGTAGACTTTGAAGTGATATCCATTGGAGATACATTCATTCTCTTCAGAGTTTCTAGTTGGATTATGTTGACGGAGCTGCCATTATCAACCAGTATCCTGCGTACAAAATGGTTAGCTACATATAACGTTATTACCAGAGCATCATGGTGAGGATCTTTGACAGTATCCCTGTCATCAGCATCAAAAGTGATCACTTTGTCAGTTGTGAGGGTAGTCATCCTGACAGGTTTGTTTCCCCTTTCGGCCTTGGCTTCCTTTGCATGTCTATTTGCTGCCGAATACGAAGTTCCACAAATGTCGGATCCTCCCGAAATGAAGTTGATTATCTTGTCATCCGCGGGAGGTGATGCTGCTCGTTCAGGATCCTTCTCAGTATCCTGACCCTTATTCTTCTTTTTTCCTAAGAGATCTTTCAGATATCCCTTGCTTAGAAGATAGCTTATTTCTTTCCTTAGAGTAATGCAATCCTCAGTCATATGTCCGAAATCTTCGTGGAAAGCACACCATTTTGACTTATCTTTCCAGTCAGCCTTTTGTTGATTCTTTCGAGGCCACCTAACTTTGTCTCCTAGACCCTGCATAGCATACATCAATTCAGGAATATTAACAGAAAAGCAATATTCGGACAACTCAGGATACTCTTCAGGATCCTCATCTTCGACAGCGTTCACTCTTTTGTTTTCATTTCTACTATACGGCTTAGGCCGATATGACTTGAACGAGGATTCTGACTTCCTATTAGTTGATTCATAAGTGTTGGATGAGTTCATCCTTTCTTGCATCTTCCTGTCATCTTCCAGACGGATATATCTCAAAGCCCTGTTACGAGCTTCATCGAGATTCCTGCAGGGATTCATTACAAGATCCTGATAAAACTGAGAATCCTTTTGTAATCCCATCTTAAAAGCTTGCACAGCTGTTGCAACATCAAGATGTGGGATATCCAAGGATTCTCAACTAAATTTGTTCACATAATCCCTCAAGGATTCCTGAGGCCCTTGAGTTATCCTGTAAAGATCACTGGTTAGTTTCTCAAAACTCCGACTACAAGAAAATTGACTGTTAAATAAATTAACCAAATGAGCAAATGAAGTAATTGAGTGAGGAGGAACGTTTAACAGCCATTTTAAGGCTGATCCTGTTAGAGTAGAACCAAATCCCTTGCACAAGCACGCTTCCTTGAGCTCCGGAGGGATAGGGTTAATCTCCATTCTTTCCCTATACTGAGCAATATGTTCCTCAGGATCCGTAGTCCCATCATAAAGCTTCATGTTGGGGGTTTGGAATCTCTTTGGAATCTCAGCATGACAGATAGGATATGCAAAACGAGATATCTTGTGGCTGTCTTGAGACACTTCCGGGATCGGCTGGACCACCCCAGGTACACTAGATATCATGTCCTTCAACTTCTGAAGTTCCCTGGTAAGTGCTGATGTTACACCTGTATCCTGCAAAGATCCACCACTGTTAGTAGCATGAATATTATTATTATTCGACACATTACCCGTTGGAGGATTTTGCCCATATCCTGAAGCATATCCTGAGCTCCTCATGGTTGACATCCTGACCAAGGAGGGTATTTCAGGAGTATGATTCTGAGGAAGACTGGGCACAATATTCCCCATGTTATCCTCAGTATACACAGCTGAGCTGAAGTTCAACGTTCTGGGATGTAATGGAGTGACAATATCCTCAGCAGATCTGCTCGAGCCAGACTTCAGGAGTTGTATTTCCCTTAAAAGCATCTGGTTTGTTTCCTGTTGCTGCCTCATTTGTTCCTGCACACTTCCAAATAAGGTTAAAATTTCATTATTAGAAGCTAAAACGGGAGCAGATCCCTGAACACTCCGAGTAGGGATAACATCTTGAGATTGTGTAGAGGCTGGCATCCTTGGAGGAGGTGGTGGAAGCACCGAACCGGTAGTAGCAGAAGTCATAGCAGACACAGTAGAGGAACTCATGTTTGATCTTGAGGCCATTATGGACAATGTGGCAAAAAGTTTTGAAAATAGAAAACCGATTAGCGATTTGACAAAAAATTTTAGTAAAGAGAGCACCACTTGCCCCACGGTGGGCGCCAAATTGTTTTGGTCAAAAATTACCGAAGTAATTAAGTGATCAAATTAGTTAAGTGAGGTAGTGTGCTCGAAATGAGTGTCGAAAATATGTTAATCAAGTTAATTTGTAAAAACAGTTTCAGGATACGGCTCAGGATGTAGAGCTGTATCTATGATCAAACAATGAGCAAAAGTAAAGTAAACGACACGAGATGTACGAGGAAAGCCCTTGATCAATCTAGATCGCCGGCATAAAACCTCGGGAGCTGACAATCGCAGCTGCCTTGTTCTTCAATTGCTTCAAAAATCAGGATACAGTGCAGGATGTGGTACGGATCGACTAAGTGTTACAACGAAACTTGAATACAAGTGTGGTGTTTGCAATGAGCTAGAGAGTGTAAGTGTATGAGAGTGTTAGTGAAAAATTGTGTGTTCTAAGCTGATCCGTCCACATCTATTTATAGTTAAGATAAAATAACAAACTATCCTAAACTTGCGGGATCCACCGAATATTCCTTCTTCGAATGTTGTAGACCTGGTCTTTCGGGCTCAACGTCTCTCTCTCAACAAATTCGTCCGAGTCTTGAGGAGAAGAAGTCCTCTTGACCGTTAACAAGTCTCAGCCTTTAACCTGCACGTGGTTAATTCAATAAGCCTCAGGATATCGCCCAAGATGTTAGCAATATCCTCTTCCAGCATCCTGGTCACAAATAAACAAACAAAGGCAGGATATTGGTCAGGATACGTATGTTAAGAAAATGACCCCTAACAAGGGTTCGTAAACCAAACGAGTATGGAGACTCGTGTAATATGGTTTAACAAAGCCTACATACTAAATGAAACCTAACATAAGTGCTTTCGACCCATCGCGACCCATTAAGGTAGCTTATGCTGCTTTAAGGCGTCATGCGCGCAAAAGCGCACTCGAGTCGTCTAACTAGCCCTATGACAAGTGTTATATGCCTAAACTTGTTACATAATCAGTTATGTGACAAAAATTTAGGTTACATATGCTTAATTACCAATTATACATGAAAAGGGTATTCTGGTAATTTACCTAAGGCATATAAACTACCTATCATACAACTACTCAAACGATGTGACCATAGGGTATAACCTCGGAAGGTTATTTCCTACCTACTATGGTCACCTAACATATGTGGTCAGATCCTAATGATCGACCAAATGGGTCGGGTTCGAAGGTATAAGCGATTTATTAGATCGCTTACCCTTACGACCCTAGAAAACGTGGTAATCAGTAGGCATAGTCCCAAGGGACTATAACCATCGTGATTACAATCACGTTGCGAAGTTCAAACGAACTTCGCATTGACCATAAACTGGTCAACGCAGAAAGTCAAACAAAGTTTGACTCTCGGACTCGAAAAGCAATAAAAGAACGAAGGAATACCTACGAAGGGTCCCCGAATGCTAATCTCGATCCAAGTAGCTCAGGTATGAAACAAAGGTTTCAACTTAGAGCTTCTCAAATCAGGATTCTTGTGGGTTTTACAAGTGATGGAGGTGGGTATTTATAGTTTTTCTCGAACTGTTAGGATCGTTTATCGGGAAACGTGCTTCAATCTTGGCCATACACTTGCACCCATGGTATTGTAATACCATGTGCACATCCAAAACCAGCCCCTAGTATCAGAATTACCATGTGCAATTGGGTTTTGTGGGTATTGCAGCTGTTAACAGCCTGTTAAAACATCGAATCTGGTCTGATAGGCTGACGCGGGCCGCGTCAGGATACACACAAAACTCACGCGGGCCGCCTGGCCTTGTCTGATCAGAAATAAGTTTGAAAAATGACAGTTTCAGTCCCTGTTGGTGTTTAAGGCTCATTTCGACCCGTTTAAGGCCCGTTAAGCCAACCTCAAAATCCTAAAATGATGCCTAAACATTGTGGACATGAAACATGCTCAAAAATATTCCGGATGTTGGTTCGTTTGGTCGTACGAACGCGATGTTCGCTTAATTACGACGGAATGCGCACAAGCGCGAAAAACGATCCAAAATGCGTGACGAATGGATTTTTCTTATGCCAAGCACTAAAATAAAATATTTTAGTGCTTACATAAATTTTTGGATGTCCGGATGTATTCAGAACGTAAGTTATGCGCGCAAATGCGAACTTGTGCACTTTTTGACGCTTTTAGTCCCTAAATGACCCAAAAGTTTATTTTAGCACACCGAACCCCTCAAAGCCTATTTCTAAGCTATGTAAAGGATATTTATGGTATGTTTAACTTATGGCCATGTTCCGGAATGTCTGTTACTGTTCAAATTGGCATACTTTAGTAGTTTGTCAACTTTAGTCCCTGTAAGCGATTTAACTTGTTTTTGCCATACCAAAGCCTTCAAAACTTATTTCTAAGTTATGTAAAGGTTATTTAGGGTATGTTAAGCCTATGTCACTATTCCGGAGTGTTTGTTGCATTAAACTGGTTATATTTACGCATTAGTAGGCGTATAACCTTCCAGAAAGCGATTTAGAGCTTGAAATCGAACAAGAGTTGATATGTGCAAAAGACACACATATTTATACAAGTCCATAGTATGGAACACAATATTTATTGATTTGGTATTTGTTTGCTGGTCGCAGTGACACAGGTGTCACAGTCTCCCCTACTTTAGGAAATTTCGTCCCAAAATTTATTCGTAGGAGTCCATCTGTGACTTTGTGTCAAGTAACCACCAGATATATGTAAGGCACAATCCTGTCATTTCCTTAACGGACATTCTTCAGAAACGTAAAATGAACAAACGGAGTCATTTTCAACGGTTGCTTCCTCAGGTACAGAAATGAAGGATTTAACAACGGATATTCATTTCCTCAACGGAAAATCTTCAGAAACGAAAATGAACTAACGGAGTCATTTTCAACGGTTGCTTCCTCAGGTACAGAAATGAAGGATTTAACAACGGATATTCATTTCCTCAACGGATAATCTTCAGAAACGAAAATGAACTAACGGAGTCATTTTCAACGGTTGCTTCCTCAGGTACGGAAATGAAGGATTTAACAACGGATATTCATTTCCTCAACGGATAATCTTCAGAAACGAAAATGAACTAACGGAGTCATTTTCAACGGTTGCTTCTTCAGGTACGGAAATGAAGGATTAAACAATCGGATATTCATTTCCCTCGATGGATACTCTTCAGAACGAAAATGAACAAACGGAGTCATTTTCCTCAACGGGTATTCTTCAGAATTGGAAATGAAGGATAAACGAATATTCATTTCCTCAACGGATATTCTTCAGAAGTGAAAAATGAATAGCTAGTTCATTTTTCCTCAACGGATACTTCATCAGAATTGGAAATGAATAGGGTTAACTCTAGATACATGATAGAACTTGCTGTGATTTCTGTGCACTAAATTCCATAATTATGTATGCATCCATAATTACGTAATTCTTTGCACAGTCCGCACAGTTCGTTTTGTAATGTTGTGGGGAAGGATATCAAACTTGTGATGACGGTGACTAGACTACCATAGGGTCCTTTTAATTAGATCAACAGAGGATCTTCTTAATTAGGCCACCAAGGAGTCCTTTCAGCTATATCATCCAGTTTAACTAGACCACTCTAGGGGTCTAATTATGAAGCAGTACTTTATAATCCAAGGGACTTATCTACAACGTAGAACTCCATTAAGGATTTTAGGTAGTGCCTTTTGGTATCCTACTATGAATCTCTTGTACAAGGATATGTAAGATTCTACGAGGATTTGGATAACACAATCTGGATCACACGACACATGTAAGGGAACACATAAGCACATAACCACATCATTGTTTAATTGTTATTATCTTGTTATTGATTGCTATTATCTTGGCGCCTCGTGCTTCGTTTCTCTTGGAAGAAACGGGTACTTAGGATTTTCGTGGAAAACGCAAGAGATCATACAATGGAAGAAATTTGGGGGTAGTCTGTTCTTCAAGGAATACGGTTCCTTGATTGTTGGTATTGTAGAGGATATGTTTATACATGCAATCACATAAACATATTGAAATGTAACTAAAAGATTTATTTATAAACAACAATTATAATAACAACAACTGTTTCATGGATCGTGACAACAAAAGAAAATAATACACAAGGCTTGATTATTTTCTAAACAGCGTTGTTTCCTGTCGGTCAGATACTCATCTCTGCGCTGGATTTGCATTAGCAAGCCTTGGGCAATTCCTACGAAAATGGACCATCTCGCCACAGTTGTAGCAAGACCCCGGTGGAAAACGAGCTTGAACAGGATTATTGCCAGCTTGAGTTGGTGCAGCTGCGGTTGGGCAAACCCTCGCTGTATGACCTATTAATCCGCAAACTTGGCATGTGCGGCACTTCACACCAGCATGATGATGTAGGCCACATTGGTTGCACAAGGGTGCAGTTCCGTTGTAGGGTTTCCTGGCAGGGGGTTGAGCTGGTTGGTTAGGGACGGCTTGATCATTGTGAGTAACCATGGCGAAGTTCTGAGAAGCCTTTTGCTTCTTTGACCTCTTAGGGGATCCAGTCTGTTCATCCATGGTCTTTGATTCCTCGATTGGGTTCGATTCCTCGACCGGTTTCTTGTCACCTTTTCGGAAAAGTTTACCTTTCCTGATCTTTGATTCAGTCAAGGTTGCAGATAGCTCAATGGCCTCTCTAACTGTAGTAGGGTTGCTACCAGTCACAATGTCTTGTATTGAGTCAGGGAGGCCATCAATGTACTTTTCGATTGCCTTATCCAAAGGCGTGACCATAGTAGGACACAACAGACTCAGCTCCTCATATCGATCAGTGTATGCTCGATGTTCACCGCTGTCTTGCTCAAGATTGTCGAATTCCCTTTCCAAGGCCCTGATCTCGTGACGAGGACAGAATTCCTTCATCATAAGGGCCCTAAGATCAGCCCATGTCTGTGCTAGAGCAACTTCTGCACCACGATCTCTCATAACCCCGTTCCACCACGTAAAGGCCCTCTTCTGGAACACACTCGAAGAAAACTTGACCTTGCGATTGTCAGGACACTGCACGTGGCGGAAAGTATTCTCAATGCTCTCGAACCATTGAAGAAGCCCAGTCGCTCCCTCAGAACCACTAAACTTGAGTGGTTTAGCCGAGTTAAAACTCTTGAAATTGCATGGACCATTGTTGTTGTTGTTGGCTTGGTTCCATTGAGCAAAGAGGTTTGGGAATTGAGCAGCCATTTGTTGCGTAATGATTTCTGCCAGTTCGGCAGTCGCTATCTGGCTTTCGCGTCGAGGAGGCATTCTAAAAGAGGAAACATGAAAGGAAATGAGTGAGAGAATTAGACGAAAAGAATGAGATGAAACAAACCTGATGAAAGCAAGGATAGTGGTCATTTGTTTGAACCACGAAGCAAACAAGCAACACAAAGGCTGAATCAAAGCAAATAGATCCTCATAATGTATCGCGAAGACATGCTCGCCTATAAGTGGACACTTACCCCAAGAGTTCCCAGGTAAGAGTGACTGGTCCGATTATGTGGATTTGTACGAACACTCTAGCCTTAGACAGAAAACTCAGGGTACAGGCATTCACTCTTCCAGTTTGCACATGTTCACACTATTTAGGACCCAAAACTTTGACGAGATTTTGAAAACTCAAAGGGGTTCAAAACCATATAACAGAGGGTTCAAAACCTTACAATAGAGGGTTCAAAACCTAGCAATCAATCATCCTAGAACAGATGATTAGTTTTCAAAGCGGTTTTGAAATTTATGTTCTTGTTGTGGTCGTCGCCTAAGGATAGGTGACGGTATTGTTTTATGACTAAACGCAAGTAAACTCGTGTTAGGGTCCTAAGATGGTTATAGACTAGGTCAAAGCATTACTAATAACCTAATTCCCTATAACCATTGGCTCTGATACCATCTTTTCTGTCACACCCCGACCACGTAGAACATACAAAACGTGGCGGAAACGTCGGGGAGTGTTGTAACAGAATTGATTGTTTCAAATCCATGGCAATTGAAGTTTCGTTTTATTAATCAAACATGAAAGTTTACATTGTTTTAAACAAGAACCAAAGAGTACATAATATTAATTAACTAGTTCTTGTCTCGTTTTAAGTCACTAAGGCACATGTCCGCCTAAGTATGTCTTGATAAGTCCTATGCATCATCTCCTGAAAACACATGTGTAATAGGTACGTCAGTATAAAAATGTCTGTGAGATACATAGGTTTTGTGAAAACAGAATTCATGACTTATGTTTGAGAAAATGTTTAGTCATGAACCTTGTAATTTGCTTTGTCTTGTAAATCATTTGAAAAACAATAAGATCAGAGGATATGTATAAATAAGAGAATAATGTATGGTTAAATGAATAACCATGTAAAATGAGTTTGTATAAGATAAGTTATTTGTAAATCAATGTCTTGTGAAAAGTATGTTATTTGTATAAAATGTTATATGTCTCAAATTGAAATGATTCAAATAACGCTACGATATGTAATACCATACAAACACTTATGTATAGGAAGTACCAGCGGCGTATCCACCATGCTTGTATCATATTACACACGCCTCGTTACTTAATCACTTACTCAAACCAAACCAACAATGTAAGATGTCTATGTTTAAACCAATTGCCAAACGTATTAAATAATATGTCAAAATGTTTATGTCAAGATGTAAGTCATGTAATGTATAACCAATGTCAATAATGTTTATGTGTCTAATGTAAATCATGTAATGTGCATCCAAAATGTAAGCATGAGATGAATAACAAATGTACTAAGTATGCAACAAAGGACATACATAGCATAAAGTGTAATGTATAACAATATACTAAGTATGCACACAATGGGCATACATAGCATGTAATGTAAAAAAATGTACTAAGTATGCACACAATGGGCATACATAGCATGTAATGTAAGGCAATGTACTAAGTATGCACGCAATGGGTATACATAGCATGAAATGTAATGTAGAACGATGTACTAAGTACGCACACAATGGGTATACATAGCATGTAATGTAAAACGATGTACTAAGTATGCACACAATGGACATACATAGCATGAACACAATGAGATCATGTACTATAAATGTACTAATGAACATAGCAAGTATATGATTTGAAAGCAGGAAAGCACTAAAGTAATAAGTAGGCACATGTGTTTCACCCCAAAACAGTTTGGAAAACAGTAAAAGAGGGGTCTATGTACTCACTTGAGATTACTCAGTAGTCCTGGAGTGACAACCAAACAATGATAGAGATCACGGAATCAAACGGCACCTAATATAGGTAACTATGTTAATAACCCGGACCTAAATTGGAGGATCGGATAGAATGAGGGTTCGTAAACCAAACGAGTATGGAGACTCGTGTAATATGGTTTAACAAAGCCTACATACTAAATGAAACCTAAAATAAGTGCTTTCGACCCATCACGACCCATTAAGGTAGCTTATGCTGCTTTAACGCGTCGTGCGCGCAAAAGCGCACTCGAGTCATCTAACTAGCCCTATGACAAGTGTTATATGCCTAAACATGTTACATAATCAGTTATGTGACAATAGTTTAGGTTACATATGCTTAATTACCAATTATACATGAAAAGGGTATTCTGGTAATTTACCTAAGGCATATAAACTACCTATCATACAACTACTCAAACGATGTGACCATTGGGTATAACCTCGGAAGGTTATTCCCTACCTACTATGGTCACCTAATGTATTTGGTCGGATCCTAATGATCGACCAAATGGGTTGGGTTCGAAGGTATAAACGATTTATTAGATCGCTTACCCTTACGACCCTAGACAACGTGGTAATCAGTAGGCATAGTCACAAGGGACTATAACCATCGTGATTACAATCACGTTGCGAAGTTCAAATGAACTTTGCATTGACCATAAACTGGTCAACACAGAAAGTCAAACAAAGTTTGACTCTCGGACTCGAAAAGCAATAAAAGAACGAAGGAATACTTACGAAGGGTCCCCGAATGCTAATCTCGATCCAAGTAGCTCAGGTATGAAACAAAGGTTTCAACTTAGAGCTTCTCAAATCAGGATTCTTGTGGGTTTTACAAGTGATGGAGGTGAGTATTTATAGTGTTTCTCGAACCGTTAGGATCGTTTATCGGGAAACGTGCTTCAATCTTGGCCATACACTTGCACCCATGGTATTGTAATACCATGTGCACATCCAAAACCAGCCCCTAGTATCAGAATTACCATGTGCAATTGGGTTTTGTGGGTATTGCAGCTGTTAACAGCCTGTTAAAACATCGAATCTGGTCTGATAGGCTGACGCGGGCTGCGTCAGGATACACACAAAACTCACGCGGGCCGCCTGGCCTTGTCTGATCAGAAATAAGTTTGAAAAATGACAGTTTCAGTCCCTGTTGGTGTTTAAGGCTCATTTCGACCCGTTTAAGGCCCGTTAAGCCAACCTCAAGGCCCTAAAATGATGCCTAAACATTGTGGACATGAAACATGCTCAAAAATATTCCGGATGTTGGTTCGTTTGGTCGTACGAACGCGATGTTCACTTAATTACGACGGAATGTGCACAAGCGCGAAAAACGATCCAAAATGCGTGACAAATGGATTTTTCTTATGCCAAACACTAAAATAAAATATTTTAGTGCTTACATAAATTTTTGGATGTCCGGATGTATTCAGAACGTAAGTTATGCGCGAAAATGCGAACTTGTGCACTTTTTGACGCTTTTAGTCCCTAAATGACCCAAAAGTTTATTTTAGCACACCGAACCCCTCAAAGCCTATTTATAAGCTATGTAAAGGATATTTATGGTATGTTTAACTTATGGCCATGTTCCGGAATGTTTGTTACTGTTCAAATTGGCATACTTTAGCAGTTTGTCAACTTTAGTCCCTGTAAGCGATTTAACTTGTTTTTGCCATACCAAAGCCTTCAAAACTTATTTCTAAGTTATGTAAAGGTTATTTAGGGTATGTTAAGCCTATGTCACTATTCTGGAGTGTTTGTTGCATTAAACTAGTTATATTTACGCATTAGTCCGCGTATAACCTTCCAGAAAGCGATTTAGAGCTTGAAATCGAACAAGAGTTGATATGTGCAAAAGACACACATATTTATACAAGTCCATAGTATGGAACACAATATTTAATTGATTTGGTATTTGTTTGCTGGTCGCAGTGACACAGGTGTCACATGGTAGAAGTCCTTATGAATTGATGTTTGGTTTCAAACCCTCTTTGTCACATTTAAGGAACTTTGGATGTTTATGTTTTAGTACAGTTTTAAAAGAGTCTGATAAGTTTGCATAATGTAGACAAATTTGTTTTTCTTGGTTATTCTAATGTTAAAAAAGGGTATAAATTGTGGAGTTTGGATAGTAAAAAAGTATTTTTTTTCTAGAGATGTAAAATTTTATGAAAATGTGTACCCTTTTAAACTAAAGTCATTTAATAACCAAGAAGATGTTCATGACTTAAATCTGAATCATATAATTTTTTTTGATAACATTACATCTGAAGTTCCTAACATGCCCGATGATGAAGAGGGTACAAGTGGTTCTCATGATCCTGTTAGTGATGATCAAACTGTCACCCTCTACATCAGCCCTTGATTTTGATGTTGGTCCTGATCAACAGTCAGAACAGGTGAGCAGTAGTAGTCAAGGAAACAGTGGTAGGGTAGAGGACACTTCAGGATCAAATGTAGACACTAACGTATCTGAGGGTGCACAATATGTTAGAGGATCTTCTAGGATACTATGCCTAAACGTTTTGATGAGTTTGTTGTTGAAGGCAGAGTTAAGTATGGTATAGAGAAATCTGTGAATTATTCGAATTTGTCGTTTAATAATATGTGTTTTGTGTCAAATTTGAATAAGACTGTTGAACCAACATGTTTTAATGATGCATTAAAGATCCCAGATGGGTTGATGATATGAATAAAGAAATGGAAGCGTTGTATAAAAATGGAACATGGACTTTGGTTAATTTACCTAAAGATAGAAAAGCCATAGGATGTAAGTGGATATACAAAATTAAATACAAATCTAACGGTGAGGTTGAGAGGTTCAAGGCTAGATTAGTTGCCAAAGGATTTAGTCAATGAGAAGGAATTGACTTTGGAGAAACCTTTTCTCCAATTGTTAAGATGGTCACTGTTAGGTGTGTATTAAGTTTGGCTGTGAAAAATAATTGGCAAATTTATCAATTAGATGTGAACAATGCTGTCCATTATGGGTCAATTTCAGAAGATGTATATATGAAGTTGCCATCAGGGTATTTCCCTGAAAATGAGACTAGGGTGTGTAAGTTAGTTAAGTCATTATATGGCTTAAAACAAGCACCAAGAAGGTGGAATGAAAAGTTAAACGAAGTCTTAATTAAAATGGGTTTTGTGCAGTCTCTATCTGATCATTCCATGTATATTCTTTCTAATAAGTTTGTGTTTGTTGTTCTCTTAGTTTATGTGGATGATATTGTTGTTACTTGAAATTCTGAAGTAGATATTGTTAAAATTAAAAAGGTTCTTAGTGATAATTTTCAAATCGAGGACTTGGGTGTGTTGAAATATTTTCTTGGTATTGAGGTCTTGTATGTTGAAAGTGGTATTTGTTTAAATAAGCGTAAGTATTGTCTTGAGCTTCTTAATGAGTTTGGGTATCTAGGTGTCAAACCAGTGAATACCCCTATAGAACAAAGTCATGTTGTAGTTAACAAGTTAAATCAAAATCAAAATGTTATAAAGGACATTACAAATATTCAAAAACTCATTGGCAAATTAATATATATATGTCTATTACTAGACCAGATATAAGTAACCATTGGGTGTCAGCCCAATGGCCACCGGCACCCAACTTAAACCGGTTCGAGGCCTAAAGTGCTCGGGTTTGAATCCTGCTTGCAGGCTCTTCGCTCCCCTCGAAACGGCTGGGTAGTCACCGCCAGGAAGCGTTGCCGGTTCGCTAGCTTGGGGAGGGGGATCCCTCCCGCGGTCAGGGGTACCATGCAATTACCCCCTTTTTTTAGACCAGATATAAGTTATGTCGTTCAGTTCTTAAGTCAGTTTATGCATTCACCACAAGAAAGTCATCTACAAATTGCGTTAAGACTACTTAAGTATCTAAAACAATCTCTAGGCAAAGGGATTGTGTTTCAAAGAGAAAATGACTTTGTTCTAAGAGGGTTTGTCGATTCTGATTGGGCTAAGTGTTTAGCTACTAGGAAATCTGTTACTGGGTATGGTATATTTCTGGGAAACTCACTTGTTTCGTGGAAATCAAAGAAACAAAGTGTTGTTGCGAGATCTACTGCTGAAGCTGAGTATAGAGCAATGTGCTCAGCTTCATGTGAAGTCATGTAGATCATAAACGTTTTGAAAGAGTTAAATGTCGAGTACAAGTTACCGGTTAAATTATTTTGTGATAGTCAGTCAGTTATTTCTATAGCGTTTAATCCGGTTTTTCATGAACGGACTAAACACTTTGAGATTGATTTGCATTTTTTTGCGAGAAAAAAGTGCAAGTGGTATTGTTCTTCCTGAGAAAATTGCATCTAATGATCAGTTGGCTGATTTATTCACCAAAGGGTTGAATAGTTATCAGCATCAGAACTTGTGCGAAAAGCTTGGTATGTTTGACATATTTGCTGTATGAATTATGTGGGGATGTTAAAATGATGTAACATTTCATTTTATCTAATTCATACATCATTTTATTTATTGGGCCGGTTATATGTGTTATAAGTTTGTATGTTATAACTGGGTTGTATCAGTATGGTTGCTGGGCTCGCTTATGTTTGCAACTGGGCTTATGAGTGTTTTAAGTGTGCAGGTTGAAAGTTCAGGGTGCTAACTGTAACATTTTTTTGTTTGTGGTATAAAGAGAAAGAGATAGGGTTCTGCATCCATCATTCACACTCTTGTTTCTCTCTCATCTCACACCTACCCTCTCTGAGTTGTTCAAGATCTGTTCGAGTTTGTTCCAGCAGTTACCAGTTGTCGTTCAGCAATTACCAGCTGTTATTGTTGTTGATGATCCAATGTGGATCATAGTTGTCTCTGTGGTTGATCCTTCTTGTGGATTTGTTGTTGTTATAGATCTTGTGGATCGTTGTATTTGGTTGTATCTTCTAAATAATCAACTGATAATCATCAGTTGATTATTCTCTGTATTGCTCATATTAAAGATCTTACAGTTTGTAAGATCTTGGGAGGTTTGGGTGTTTTCTAGGTTGGTTAAGTAATAAAAATTTTACGTCACATTTTTTCGCTATTTTCTTGTGTTGATATTGGTCTTGTTTTGTTTCTGTATCATTCATACCAATTTTCCATTTTTCCACATTCACCACAACATAATAGTGAAAGGTAAATGAGGACCAACCCTACACATGCGTAGTTGTAACTTATTGATAACCTTTCACCCCACACATATAGTTGTTAGTACATATGTCTATAGCTTCCATCTGCATCGAGTCTTGTATTTTGTCCTACTTGTGTAATTTTGTATATGTATGTACTTGTATGTATGTCTGTGTCAAGACAATTCAGGGAACGATGTATAAATGTTAAAGTGAAATCCGTCGGAAGACATGTGTCATCTGAACGGATGGCCATCCGATCGGATGGTGATCCGAACGGGTGACACTCCTATTCCTTGATTGCCTATAAATAGTTGGTTAGTGCTAGTTATTCAGAACGTTTTGCTGATCATTGTAGCAAAGCTCTGCCTGTCTGACTTTCATCTGGATCTTCTGTACTTTTACCATCAATCAATTAATGCAGACATGTTAAGCGTTGAAATTGTTGTTAGTGATTCTCAGACATTATCGAGGGATTTCGCACCTCCTTACTGATTGATTCCGCTATGTTCTCCAGCTAGAACAGATCCGCACGCGTGGCCTAACAAGTGTTATCAGAGCCTCGAGAAGCCGAATCGGAGATAGCAACGACATTTCACCGAGATTTCATCTATTTTCTGCAGATTTCAATCAAATCTCACCGGAGATTTTGACAATTTCTTCATCTTCTCCTACATTTCTTGCAGTTTTTACATTTTCACACCTTAAAACCAGAAAAACTCAAAATTAAGCAAGATTTCACAGACGAAATTGACTAAAATCAGTATCAAACTGATCAGAATTCATAACAGAACAATCCTACAAAGTTTTAATCCAAAATTCAGAATAAAACACATTCAAATTGATCTAAAACCATGTCGTGTTCTTCGTGTTTGATGACGTCACTCATCCGATCGGATTGCAATCCGATCGGATTGCAATCCGATCGGATTGGACTAGATTCTGTTCTTATTTCCTTGCTGACGTCAGTGTTCGTTCGATCAGATCACCATCCGATTGGATTGGATTTTGTGGTTAAAGTACTTTAAGGATTCTTGTGTCACTCAGTCGAACGACCATCCGATCGGATCACGATCCGATCGGATAGCCATTCGAAACTTGTGCTATTTGACAATTAACACTTGGTTCATTTCTCATTTGTGTCATCCGATCGAATCGCCAATCGATCGGATCACCATTCGATCCAAGTACAGTAGTTTGAGATTTTTGGAAGTTGTGAAATTTTTTTTCTAAGTGTTTGATTTTTTCAGGTGATTTCAAGATGGGAGACGAATTCTTGAATCCATTCAGTGATGTTTTGGCATACACCACCGGAGATGCATCGACAAATACAAACAATACAAATCCAAACCCGAAAAAGGCGATCGCAGATTCTCTTAATGTCGACAACACCTATGGAACGTATAACAAGCCGCCAAAGCTGATGGCGAGTGAAGACTACAACTGGTGGGCAAACAGATTTGAGGGTTGGTTAAGAGCTTTTGCTTATATGAGTTGGAAGTGTTTGAAGAATGCTTATGATATTGGAAGAAAAGATTATGATAACTTGGCTGAAAACGAACAAGAGTTGTTTATTGCTGAACAAAAGTGTATAGCCCTGTTACATCAATCCTTCAGAGACGATATTATTTCTTTGATTAACTATGATAATTCAAAGGATTTGTGGGCTAAGCTAGAAAAGAAGTGTATTGGAGGAGAAAAGATTGTGAAAAACAAGAAGCGTCTGTTGAAAAAGGAGTTTGACTTATTTGCATGCATGAAAAATGAAACCATATTAAAGATGATTGAGTGGTTTGGCCATTTGAAGATAGATCTCGTCAGAAATGGGATCACAATTACCGAAGAAGAGATGGTTGAAAAGTTATTGGATTTTTTGCCAGATGAGAAAGATTGGCAATACTATGGTCTGGTTCTGAAAAACACAAAAGCAATGTCAGAAATGACAGTTGACTGGTTGATTGAAAGATTTGAAAGCCATGAATTAGAAATCAAGAAAATGAACAAGGTGAACAATACCCCATATCAACAAAATGTTGATCTCTACTACAGGGGAAGTATGATTCCAAAAACCACATCACCGAGAACTGCATTTTCTGTTAAAAGCTCAAACACGATGACTCAAGAAAACAAAAGCAGCAGTTCATCACCCAGCAGTGGTTATCATGGAGGATCTTCTTCGTCTGTTCCAAGAAATCAGCAACAACAAAATGTTCCCAAAAATTTGTTTCAATGTAACATCGCTGTAAACCTAAATAACGCTCAAAACATCAATGAAGAGACAGCGAAACAACAAATGGTGTTCCTTGCTTCGATCTTAGAATCATATGAAAGTCTGGTTGCTGGAAAAATCGGAAATACAAATCTGACAAAAGAAGATTATGACCAGATTGATCCCGAAGAGATGGAATTAATCGATATACGCTGGTGTATGGCTAGTGTAATCCGAAGAGCGCAAAGGTTTATGGAGATCACTGGAAGAAATTCCATTAGAGGGCCTTCGACAAAACTGGGTTTTGATAAATCCAAAGTGACGTGTTTCAAATGTAAACAGAAAGGGCACTTCAAACGGGAATGCAGAAACTCAGCAGCGGATGAAACAGCTAATCCTTTTCATGATGACTACTATAAGAAAGTTGTTTATCACTGAAATCGCGAAGAGCCGCCCAGAATGAAGCAAACCGAGGAGACTCCAAAGGAGAAGTCGAGAGCTTTAGCTGTAATTCAAGATGACGAAGGTTTCGATTGGAGTGAGTTCTTGCCAGAAGATGATGCAGTTGGCTTTGCATTCTTGGCACAAGTTCAACCATATAAAGATACACGAACTGAAGAGCAAAAATTCACCTATCGAAAGATGTTGGCATTACATATGAAGGTTAAAATCCAGGCAGCTTGGAAAGAAGCTAAAAGGGCAAACAGATGGGATCCGGATCATGAATGCTATTTGGATCCGAAAGGCAACATCAATGTAGAACCTTCATCAGTCAAAGTTGAAACTCTCATAGAATCTATAAAGCAAGAAGATGAACAGAGAGAGAGAGAGATGCTGCAAAGAAAGCCGAAGAAGAAGAGATAAAGTCAAAGAAGATAGTTGAAGGAATAATTGACACCATAAAGGAAATGACGGCAGAAAACTTGACAAAAATGGCTGACAAAGTGCTAATGGCAATGGAACTAGAGGTAGATTCGAAATATGCGTCTGAGTCAACAAGCAAGGTCAGTAGTAGTGGGTCAAAAAATGAATTAGGTAAGACTGATTACGCTAAAACCGAGAATGATTGCAAACATTGCACGAAAGAATGCAAAGTTTGCAGCACACATGCGTATCTTACAATGAAAAAGACCCAAGATCTGGTTGAAAAAGTCGAAATGGTTGAAAAACAAATCTTAAATCGAGATAAATTGCTTAAGGCTTCAAATGAGAGAATAAAAGAATTAACAGAAAGGATTGAAAAAGATAAAACTGATGTTGAACGCTTTAAGAAAGAAAATGAGAAATTGATTCTTGAAAACAAATCCATTTCAGAAGATTTTGAAAAATTGAAAAGAACGGTGAAAGATTCTGATGAGCGAAATGGTAAAACTTACAAATAAAATGTTCATTTGTTTGTAGTTCTTCAGGCAAAAGAAAGACAAATCAACCGGCAATTGGACGAGATCGCAAATCTTAAGCTTCAGTTCCAGGAAGGTAAGATTGAGAATGAAAGAATCAATCTAAAATTAAACAGTTACAACTCAGCTAGCTTTGTTCTTCAACACATCGTTCCCAAACCAATTGGAATGAACAAAGCTGGTGAGGATGTTTACTCGGATGGAACGGGGATGGGTTATCATCAAGTTCTACCTCCTGTGCTAAACAATTTTTCTAAGAAACAATCCGGGTTGGATAACATTTGTGAAACAAGTGAGAAAACTGATGCTGAGAAATTGCCAGAAACAATTGATGTCACATTCACATCATCATCTGATGAAGATAGTGTTCAAACTGAAGTCGTAAAAAATGTGGTTGAAAATGTTCTAAAATCAGACAGTGAATCGACTGAAGATGAAGAGTGTTTTCTGAATAACTACATTCCAAAATCAAAATCCAAAAACAACTCAAATGATGAACCTACTCTTGTCATGCACAAGATGTGTGGATCTGATAAGTTGTATTCGGATATTGAATTTCCAATTGAAAACGTGAATGTTGATAAGTTGAAAAAGGTTTTCAAACTTGTGGAAATTGATGTATCTGAAATTGAAGGATTAAAGAGATGCAAAAGGTTTTTGAACTTTGAGCGAGATAAATCTTACTATAAAAAACCTGTTGTAGCACCACGTTTTAACAAAGACAACCAAAACAAATGGTCGGGTGGTTATCGGGGTGGTAAGAACTTTCCAAGAAGGAATTTTCAGAAACAGAAATTCGTTGAAAAGAAAGTGTTTGTTAAAAGTTCAAGCTCAATTTCCGAGCAAGAATCACAATTTTTTTCAAAAACGAATGAAGAATTCTTTGAAAAGAAGGCCTCACAGCAGCAAACTGAAGGTACAAGTCGGGCAGTTGATACCCACACGTGCTTCAAATGCAACAAAGTTGGACACATTGCACGAAAGTGCACCAACTCAAAACCTAAGTCTGCGGTTGTTGAGAACCCCAGAAAGAAAGATGATGTCAAAAGAAAAGCTCCAATGTTTGATGAGAAGAAGATTTTGAAAAATGAAAACATTAAAGTCAAAACTGAACCCGTAAAACAGCCAGTAAAGAAAAATGATCATTTTTACAAATGGGTTGCTTCTTCACAACAGATGATGCGTGTGAAGTGTGTATATAAGTTTAAGTATATTTAAGCCCTTTTACACTTTCTTTAACCAAGTTTTAAATTTATGAAACACGATATTTACTAACACTAAACACACATATGGGCAAGTGCACCCATCGTGAGCGTAGTATAGTGTTGGTAAGATACCGAGGTCGTCCAAGGACACAAGAGCTTTTAGTACCGGTTTATCCTCAACGTCTAATCAAATCAAAAAAGTTTAGAAAAAGGTTTTAAACTAAGAAAAATAAAAACTAACTAAAATGCTGAAAATAAAAATAAAAGAAAAAACAGATAGACAAGATGAATCACTTGGCTCCGACTCGTGTTTAGTGTAACCTTTGATTATTTCCGCACTTTTGCACTATTTAAGAGATTATCTTAGTTATTGTAGTAGGCCCCTCTTTTGAAGGTGACGTTACCCTCAACCCAGTAGTTTGAGTCAGCAAGGATACAATCCTAAAGGGTCGGATCATTGAAAGATAATTAATTAAGTTATTAATGCATAATATGGTCGGCCCCTCTTTTGAAGGTGACGTTACCCTCGGCTAAGTAGTCTGAGTCAGCAGGGATACAGTCCTAAGTAGCCGGGTTAAAGTATTAATAGTAGCTTACATATGAGGGGATCAAAGAGTTTGGACCCCCGCCATCCAATACCGTTAAGTATTGAAGGTGGTCCTACTAAATTTGACCCAGATCCTTGCAGGATCTATACACTGAACAAGGCAAGACTTTTACCAAACCGTTCCCTTAACCCCCGACCAGGTAGCCAACATACCTCCATATAGACCGTGGAGATATGAATGGTGAAAATCTTTTATTTTATATAGACAGTAAAATAATGCCAAGACACCACGGACAAACGATAAGGAAAAATCACTTTCATCATAAGAAACTAGTTATTAAAGTCATTAATACATAACCAAGTAAAAAGTGCGAAAAGATTAAAAATAAAAAGTATTACACTAGACACTTTGTCTTCACCAAGTGATGTAAGAGACTTAGGCAAACATGGCCTTGATTGTCAAGAACTCTTACGATTAATCTTGGATCCTGAGACAACTCACACACTCTATGATGGACAATGGATGATGGTGGTGGTGGATGATGGTATTATGGTGGTGGTGGGTGGTGGGTGAAGTGTGAGAGAGGTGGTGTGCCAAGGGATGGTTTGATCTTGAGCCAAGCACTCCTATTTATAGG
Organism: Helianthus tuberosus; assembly: GCA_030545235.1. Lineage (NCBI taxonomy): Eukaryota > Viridiplantae > Streptophyta > Magnoliopsida > Asterales > Asteraceae > Helianthus > Helianthus tuberosus. The sequence continues at coordinate 45,950,963 of CM060408.1, forward strand.
CTGAACAGAAGCTCGGGCACGGCCCCGTGTCCACATCCTTCTCTGTCTTCATTAATTGCTGTTGTCTGTATTAGTTGACCACGGCCCCGTCTCCGCTGGGCACGACCCCGTGTGTAGAAGCATATCTGTACTATTAAGATTTGCCTGGATTCTGCGAATCTTATAGTTGACCACGGCCCCGTGTCCGCTGAGCACAGCCCCGTGGTGGGCGATGGAAGCTTCTACAACTTTGTCTTTTATGCTGACACTTAGGCACGCCCCCGTGCTCATTGAGCACGGGGCGTGTTCAGCCTTCTGTTCTCTTGTTTTGCTTGGGAAGATGCTGTCGTGGGGTCGGGCATGTCACGTTTGTTCCTATTCTTGTATTTATGTCAGATTTAGCTGCCTTTTTGCTTCTTTTGTTAATTTGAGCTCATTTAATTCTGAAAATACAAAAGGATGACAAAAGCACACTTTTTCCAACATTAATACTAAAAAAGGGTTAGTTTTATGCCACAGTTGATTTAATTTATATGTTGCATTTTGCACACATCAAATACCCCCACACTTGAATCTTTGCTTTTCCTCAAGCAAAACTCTTTATAATGTGGCTATACACTCCCAAATGGAATGGGTAGAAGAGAAGGTTTTTGGGCTTGTCATAGAGTGTCGGGATTTCCAAGATTCTTTATCAAGTTTTATTTTTATTTATTCACAATACTATTCGTCATGATTTATTTAAAACTCTTCATAAGATAAATTAGTTATTAGGGCATAACATGCCTCTTTAAAATTCTATTTATATACAAGTTCACATACCTCACGGGGGATCACTCAACACTCGGCCGAAGATGTATTTTAGTGAATCACTTGAGAGCGGCATGGAACTTACTCATACCATAGGCTTGACAAGTAATCAATCCTCCTCCTTTTTAACTATATACCTTTCTAAATATCAAGAGGACTTTTGGGTGAAGGGTTAGGCTAGGGTTAAAGGTAGGTGGTTGGGTTAGTGGTTAGTGAAAGGGCGAAAAGCGTAACAAGCGTCGGTTTTCGAAAGACTTTTTATTTTTGCAATTTTTATTTTGATGAAGCTATTATTCAAACAAAGTTATTTTTGATGAATTTGTTTGTTTATTTCTTTTGCTTCATCAACCGAACATAAATTTTTTTTATTTTTTATTTTTTTTTCAAATTCAAACGAAAAACCGAGCTTGTTACTAAAACAAAGGGTTAAAAATAAAAAAAGGTTTTGGTGGGTGAAAGGGTGTTTGGTTTGGGTTATGAAATGAAAAGGTTTAGGCTCAAAAGGGGTTAACTAGGGGGATTTTGGGTAAGTGGTAAAAAAAAGAAAAATAATGGTGTAGAAATAAAAAGGGGTTAGTCCTAATGCCTCCATCATTTACTTACTCGGGTTTAAGTTGGTAAGGACCGGGAATGTATCGTTGTGGCAAGTTCTAGAGTCGTAAGAACCAAGCGGCTATTCACACAAGAAACGAAAAATGAGCATTTAGTTTAATGATATGCATTTGTGTGCTCAATAAAGGCTCAAAACTCACTTTTGTGGGAATGGGTTTTTATGTGATCAAGTATATATAATCAAATCTTAACTAAGCTTGTCATGCCGTTTCATAATTTTCTTATGTTGGTTCTTTTTATCACGACGCTATCGGTTGTAAATTTGTAAAAATATAACCTTTTTAGAATTTGAATTTCCCGAGTTAAACCTAGACAAGTAAAAAAATGAAAAATTTGGAAAAAATTTGGGGTGATTAGCGGTTCCAATAGAGTTTTGTGTAAGGCTTCTAATTAGGACTTGCAAGATTCAAGGTTTTAGCATCCCTCCCACACTTAAATTACACATTGTCCTCAATGTGTCCCAAAAATAAGTTTTTAGGTTGATTGAATGTGTAAAAATGTGTGAAAAAGAAAAAGTTTGTGTTACTGGGTGCTGGACACGGCCCCGTGTTCTCCTGGCACGGCCCCGTGTTCAAGTGCCAGTAACAAAATTAAAAAACATAAACAGAAGTCTGGACACGGGGGCGTGTTGGGTGAACACGGCCCGTGTCCAGTTTACCTGAACTGGGCATTTCCTGCAGACTGTGCAGCACGGGGCCGTTTTGGGCGGACACGGCCCGTGCTGAACTTACTGTTAATGAAGAAAATTGTCGGATGACCCTGTTTTCCTGCATGGGGTGTTGTTTCAAGTTTCCCTTGTTTCCTTTGCCATCCTGAGTGTGTTTTATTCGTTTCAACACCATCCAAACATTAGTTTAACTAAAACCATCATTCATTAAGTCATAGAGAGAATTACATAATAGTCCTAGAAATTGGAAAACAAAGCAGAAAATAAAAGTTAATGGTCCTAAATTAGATAGGTCAAGTGATACGTAAAATCATCCTAAGGAGTTCTACTTCTACAATAAGAACCAAAATTCCGGAAATAGTCTTCCGGTATCTAAAAGTCTTGTAGAACTCCGAGCCGAGGGGCGTTAAAGCCATTCTTCTATCTCTCTTGGGAGGAAGAAGGCGGCGTCATTCTCTTCAACATCATGTGGAGGAGGAGCGACACCAACCGGAACCCCTTGTAGCACTTCCCGAGGGGGCTCCGGATGCATGGCGTACCACTCGGCCGGTATGATGACTTCAGGAACCACATTCCATGCATTGGTAGCAAAGGAGGAGAAGCAAGAATGTTCAACCTTTGGTGCAAAAGGTTGACCTCTCGAAGACATCCCTCTAGTCCCACCGTAAAATAATTAATACGGTCAAACAATGCCTCCTCTACCCCCATCATTTCATCAAGGGCCTCTCTTAAGGCGTAAACATAGTTTACAAGAGAATCTTCAACCGTTGATGACCTTCTCCCTTGTCGGTTGTTTCTGGAGTGTGATTAAGATGTTCCGCTAGTTCTGCTAGCCATTCTGAGAAAACAAACCGGGAAGAGTTTAACTTTATGAAATCAGTACTTTGGACACTGCCCCGTGTTCAACGAACACGACCCGTGTTCAAATGTTTGCAGATTTTTTAGGACAAGGGATCTTGGAGTTTTAATTTGTTTTTATGATGTTTAAAACGTTTTTAAGTAGAAACAACTTAAAACATTGTTGTAGAACATATTTTTAACAAGATCCCATGAATAAAAATCTAACAAACATCTCACTAAAGCTTGAAATTATGGAGATTTCAAGTTTTAATGGAAGCATGAAGGAAAATTGAAGAAGATGGAAGTGGATAAAAGAGGAAAGGACAAGAAGGGTGTTGAGAAACTTCTTTTAGAAAATACCTAGGATGGTATGTGAGAATATTCCCCAAATCTTTGTCCCTTGAATTGTTCAAATGTGCAGGATTCTTGGCTGCATTTATAGAAAACGACAGTACGCTGCACACGGCCCCGTGTCGGCTGGACACGGCCCCGTGCTGGCTGGACACGCCCCGTGTCGGCTGGACACGGCCCCGTGTTCAGGGGGAATCCTGACACATATTGTCCGTATTCTGATACGAAATCAGACGGGAATCTTGGGTGGACACAGGGGCGTGTTGACCTCGACACGGCCTCGTGTCTAGAAGCTGTCTTATGGAGTTTGTCTATTTTTAAGGAACTTTTCTGGATCGGGCGGTTCCTTACTGGTTGGAACAACCCCAAAGTGCCTAAGATACCTTAATTGTTCTAGATTAAGACGAGAACGCAAGAGGTTGTCGGTGAGGGTGATTCCTATGCTATATGTAGGTGGACAAGTCCAACCCTTTCCCGGGCTCTCGTTAAAGAAGGTGTATGCCGAATCGCTCAGGTCTATGTATGCATCGAACGAAGTCATTGGGGAGTCCTTCACGGCACAATCGACACAGGGACGACTATCGTTCAAGTCCTCACTAGAGTTAGAAGTATCGTCGGGAACAACGAGGTTGTTTGAATGCGATCCCAATACTTCTTCTTGGTTATCGTCTTGAGATAAATTATTGAAATCTATCCTGAGTTCTTTTAACCAATTAATAATTAGATCTTCCAATTGAAATAGTTCATCAAGAAGCATTTCTCCTAGAAAATCCGGTTGAGAGCATTCGAGGGAGAGATAAGGATTATTTTTACTTTCGCCCCTCTTAAGGATATAAGGAAACGATGGGTCTATATAGTGGGGCTTATAATTTAGAAAATAGCATTCTAATTCCTTATGGGAACCACCACATATTTGACACCACTCACCATAAGAGTGCCGAAAGTAAAAAATATCAGTATCACTCATGTTTGTGTCAGAAATTACCAACCGTCGGGATCTTACGGTTCTGTTTTCAGTAACTGAATCTTGGGCACGGGGAGTGTTAAGTGAGCACGGCCCCGTGTTCAGCTTACTGTCTGACTTAAAACAGGATTGCCAGTTCCAATGATTGGGCACGGGGAGTGTTCAGCGGGCACGGCCCGTGCTGAGTTCTGCAGAAGCTGAAAACTAAGAAAAATCCTAAAAAAATAGAAAAATAAGAAAAATGATTAGGCCGTTGATTCCTAACTTTCTTAAAATCCTTGTGTCCCCGGCAACGGCGCCAAAAAACTTGATACGTGTGAAGTGTGTATATAAGTTTAAGTATATTTTAAGCCCTTTTACACTTTCTTTAGCCAAGTTTTAAATTTATAAAACACGATATTTACTAACACTAAACACACATATGGGGAAGTGCACCCATCGTGATCGTAGTATAGTGTTGGTAAGATACCGAGGTCGTCCAAGGACACAAGACCTTTTAGTACTGGTTTATCCTCAACGTCTAATCAAATCAAAAAGTTTAGAAAAAGGTTTTAAACTAAGAAAAATAAAAACTAACTAAAATGCTGAAAATAAAAATAAAAGAAAAAACAGATAGACAAGATGAATCACTTGGCTCCGACTCGTGTTTAGTGTAACCTTTGATTATTTACGCACTTTTGCACTATTTAAGAGATTATCTTAGTTATTGTAGTAGGCCCCTCTTTTGAAGGTGACGTTACCCTCAACCCAGTAGTTTGAGTCAGCAAGGATACAATCCTAAAGGGTCGGATTATTGAAAGATAATTAATTAAGTTATTAATGCATATTATGGTAGGCCCCTCTTTTGAAGGTGACGTTACCCTCGGCTAAGTAGTCTGAGTCAGCAGGGATACAATCCTAAGTAGCAGGGTTAAAGTATTAATAGTAGCTTACATATGAGGGGATCAAAGAATTTGGACCCCCGCCATCCAATACCGTTAAGTATTGAAGGGGGTCCTACTAAATTTGACCCAGGTCCTTGCATGATCTAGACACTGAACAACGCATGACTTTTACCAAACCGTTCTCTTAACCCCCGACCAGGTAGCCAACATACCTCCATATAGACCGTGGAGATATGAATGGTGAAAATCTTTTATTTTATATAGACAGTAAAATAATGCCAAGACACCACGGACAAACGATAAGGAAAAATCACCTTCAACATAAGAAACTAGTTATTAAAGTCATTAATACATAACCAAGTAAAAAGTACGAAAAGATTAAAAATAAAAAGTATTACACAAGACACTTTGTCTTCACCAAGTGATGTAAGAGACTTAGGCAAACATAGCCTTGATTGTCAAGAACTGTTACGATCATGGTTGTAAAAGTCTCGCCAAGGCTCCGAGTACTCCCCGAGTACTCGCTACAAGGTAGGCTGCCGAGGCACGAGTACTGTTCTCTCAGGCCAATTACTCCCCGAGTAATCTCCGCCTAAGCCGAGTACTTCCCGAGTACTCCCGAATCCGACTAGGGAGCGCCTAACGACTTTTGCAACCATGCTTACAATCAATCTTGGATCCCGAGATGACTCACACATTCTATGATGGACAATGGATGATGGTGGTGGATGATGGTGTTATGGTGGTGGTGGGTGGTGGGTGAAGTGTGAGAGAGGTGGTGTGCCAAGGGATGGTTTGAGCTTGAGCCAAGCACTCCTATTTATAGGCTGAACAGAAGCTCGGGCACGGCCCCGTGTCCACATCCTTCTCTATCTTCATTAATTGCTCTTGTCTGTATTAGTTGACCACGGTCCCGTGTCCGCTGGGCACGACCCCGTGTGCAGAAGCATATCTGTACTATCAAGATTTGCCTGGATTCTACGAATCTTATAGTTGACCACGGCCCCGTGTCTGCTGAGCACGGCCCCGTGGTGGGCGATGGAAGCTTCTACAACTTTGTTTTTTATGCTGACACTTGGGCACGCCCCCGTGCTCATTGAGCATGGGGCGTGTTCAGCCTTCTGTTCTCTTGTTTTGCTTGGGAATATGCTGTCGTGGGGTCGGGCATGTCACGTTTGTTCCTTTTCTTGTATTTATGTCAGATTTAGCTACCTTTTTGCTTCTTTTGTTAATTTGAGCCCATTTAATCCTGAAAATACAAAAGGAAGACAAAAGCACACTTTTTCCAACATTAGTACTAAAAAGGGGTTAGTTTTATGCCACAATTGATGTAATTTATATGTTGCATTTTGCACACATCAAATACCCCCACACTTGAATCTTTGCTTGTCCTCAAGCAAAACTCTTTATAATGTGACTATACACCCACAAATGGAATGGGTAGAAGAGAAGGTTTTTGGGCTTGTCATAGAGTGTCAGGATTTCCAAGATTCTTTATCAAGTTTTATTTTTATTTATTCACAATCCTATTCGTCATGATTTATTTAAAACTCTTCATAAGATAAATTACTTATTAGGGCATAACATGCCTCTTTAAAATTCTATTTATATACAAGTTCACATACCTCACGAGGGATCACTCAACACTCGGCCGAAGATGTATTTTAGTGAATCACTCGAGAGCGGCATGGAACTTACTCCTACCATATGCTTACCAAGTAATCAATCCTCCTCCTTTTTAACTATATACCTTTGTAAATATCAAGAGGACTTTTGGGTGAAGGGTTAGGCTAGGGTTAAAGGTAGGTGGTTGGGTTAGTGGTTAGTGAAAGGGCGAAAAGCGTAACAAGCATCGGTTTTCGAAAGACTTTTTATTTTTGCAATTTTTATTCTGATGAAGCTATTATTCAAACAAAGTTATTTTTGATGAATTTGTTTGTTTATTTCTTTTGCTTCATCAACCGAACATAAATTTTTATTTTTATTTTTTTTTCAAAGTCAAACGAAAAACCGAGCTTGTTACTAAAACAAAGGGTTGAAAATAAAAAAAAAGTTTTGGTGGGTGAAATGGTGTTTGGTTTGGGTTATGAAATGAAAAGGTTTAGGGTCAAAAGGGGTTAACTAGGGGGATTTTGGGTAAGTGGTAAAAAAAAGAAAATGATGGTGTAGAAATAAAAAGGGGTTAGTCCTAATGCCTCCATCATTTACTTACTCGGGTTTAAGTTGGTAAGGACTGGGAATGTATCGTCGTGGCAAGTTCTAGAGTCGTAAGAACCAAGCGGCTATTCACACAAGAAATGAAAAATGAGCATTTAGTTTATTGATATGCATTTGTGTGCTCAATAAAGGCTCAAAACTCACTTTTGTGGGAATGGGTTTTTATTTGATTAAGTATATATAATCAAATCTTAACTAAGCTTGTCATGCTGTTTCATAATTTTCTTATGTTGGTTCTTTTTATCACGATGCTATCGGTTGTAAATTTGTAAAAATATAACCTTTTTAGAATTTGAATTTGCCGAGTTAAACCTAGACAAGTAAAATAAATGAAAATTTTTGAAAAAATTTGGGGTTATTAGCGGTTCCAATAGAGTTTTGTGTAAGGCTTGTAATTAGGACTTGCAAGATTCAAGGTTTTAGCATCCCCCCACACCTAAATTACACATTGTCCTCAATGTGTCCCAAAAATAAGTTTTTAGGTTGATTGAATGTGTAAAAAGGTGTGAAAAAGCAAAAGCTTGTGTTACTTGGCGCTGGGCACGGCCCCGTGTTGTCCGGGCACGGCCCCGTGTTCAAGTGCCAGTAACAAAATTGAAAAAGAGAAACAGAAGTCTGGACACGGGGGCGTGTTGGGTGAACACGGCCCGTGTCCAGTTTACCTAAACTGGGCATTTCCTGCAGGCTGTGCAGCACGGGGCCGTGTTGGGCGGACACGGCCCGTGCTGAACTTACGGTTAATGAAGAAAATTGTCGGATGGCCCTGTTTTCCTGCATGGGGTGCTGGTTCAAGTTTCCCTTGTTTCCTTTGCCATCCTGAGTGTGTTTTATTCGTTTCAACACCATCCAAACATCACTTTAACTAAAACCATCATTCATTAAGTCATAGAGAGAATTACATAATAGTCCTAGAAAATGGAATACAAAGCAGAAAATAAAAGTTAATGGTCCAAAATTAGATAGGTCAAGTGATACGTAAAATCATCCTAAGGAGTTCTACGTCTACAATAAGAACCAAAATTCCGGAAATAGTCTTCCGGTATCTAAAAGTCTTGTAGAACTCCGAGCCGAGGGGCGTTAAAGCCATTCTTCTATCTCTCTTGGGAGGAAGAAGGCGGGGTCATTCTCTTCAACATCTTGTGGAAGAGGAGTGACACCAACCGGAACCCCTTGTAGCACTTCCCGAGGGGGCTCCGAATGCATGGCGTACTACTCGGCCGGTATGATGACTTCAGGAACCACATTCCATGCCCTTTGGGTAATGATTGGTACCAAAGGAGGAGAAGCGAGAATGTTCAACCTTTGGTGCAAAAGGTTGACCTCTCGAAGACATCCCTCTAGTCCCACCGTCAAATGATTAATATGGTCAACCAATGCCTCCTCCACCCCCGTCATTTCATCAAGGGCTTCTCTTAAGGCGTAAACATAGTTTACAAGAGAATCTTCAACCGTTGATGACCTTCTGCCTTATCAGTTGTTTCTGGAGTGTGATGAAGATGTTACACTAGTTCTGCTCGCCATTTTGAGAAAACAAACCGAGAAGAGTTCAAATTTATGAAATCAGTACTTCGGACACGGCCCCGTGTTCAACGAACACAGCCCGTGTTCAAATGTTTGCAGATTTGTTAGGACAAGGGATCTTGGAGTTTTAATTTGTTTTTATGATGTTTAAAACGTTTTTAAGCAGAAACAACTTAAAACATTGTTGTAGAACATATTTTTAACAAGATCCCATGAATAAAAATCTAACAAACATCTCACTAAAGCTTGAAATTATGGAGATTTCAAGTTTTAATGGAAGCATGAAGGAAAATTGCAGAAGATGGAAGTGGATAAAAGAGGAAAGGACAAGAAGGGTGTTGAGAAACTGCTTTTAGAAAATACCTAGGATGGTATGTGAGAATATTCCCCAAATCTCTGTCCCTTGAATGGTTCAAATGTGCAGGATTCTTGGCTGCATTTATAGAAAACGACAGTATACTGCACACGGCCCCGTGTCGGCTGGACACGGCCCCGTGTTCAGGGGGAATCCTGACACATTTTGTCCGTATTATGATACGAAATCAGACGGGAATCTTGGGTGGACATGGGGGCGTGTTGGCCTGGACACGGCCCCGTGTCTATAAGCTGTCTTATGGAATTTGTCTATTTTTAAGGAACTTTTCTGGATCGGGCGGTTCCTTGCTGGATGGAACAACCCCAAAGTGCCTAAGATACCTTAATTGTTCTAGATTAAGACGAGAACGCAAGAGGTTGTCGGTGAGGGTGATTCCTATGCTATATGTAGGTGGACAAGTCCAACCCTTTCCCGGGCTCTCATTAAAGAAGGTGTATGCCGAATCGCTCAGGTCTATGTATGCATCGAACGAAGTTGATGGGGAGTCCTTCATGGCATAATCGACACAAGGACGACTATCGTTCAAGTCCTCAGTAGAGTTAGAAGTATCGTCGGGAAAACCGAAGTTGTTTGAATGCGATCCCAATACTTCTTCTTGGTTATCGTCTTGAGATAAATTATTGAAATCTATCCTAAGTTCTTTTAACCAGTTAATAATTAGATCTTCCAATTGAAATAGTTCATCAAGAAGCATTTCTCCAAGAAAATCTGGTTGAGAGCATTCGAGGGAGAGATAAGGATTATTTTTACTTTCGCCCCTCTTAAGGATATAAGGAAACGATGGGTCTATATAATGGGGCTTATAATTTAGAAAATAGCATTCTAATTCCTAATGGAAACCTCCACATATTTGACACCACGCACCATAAGAGTGCCGAAAGTAAAAAATATCAGTATCACTCATGTTTGTGTCAGAAATTACCAACCGTCGGGATCTTACGGTTCTGTTTTCAGTAACTGAATCTTGGGCACGGGGCGTGTTGAGTGAGTACGGCCCCGTGTTCAGCTTACTGTCTGACTTAAAACAGGATTGCTAGTTCCAATGATTGGGCACGAGGCGTGTTCAGCGGGCACGGCCCGTGCTGAGTTATGCAGAAGCTGAAAACTAAGAAAAATCCTAAAAAAAATAGAAAAATAAGAAAAACGATTAGGCCATTGATTCCTAACTTTCTTAAAATCCTTGTGTCCCCGGCAACGGCGCCAAAAAACTTGATGCGTGTGAAGTGTGTATATAAGTTTAAGTATATTTTAAGCCCTTTTACACTTTCTTTAGCCAAGTTTTAAATTTATAAAACATGATATTTACTAACACTAAACACACATATGGGCAAGTGCACCCATTGTGAGCGTAGTATAGTGTTGGTAAGATACCGAGGTCGTCCAATGACACAAGAGCTTTTAGTACCAGTTTATCCTCAACGTCTAATCAAATCAAAAAGTTTAGAAAAAGGTATTAAACTAAGAAAACTGAAAACTAACTAAAATGCTGAAAATAAAAATAAAAGAAAAAACAGATAGACAAGATGAATCACTTGGCTCCGACTCGTGTTTAGTGTAACCTTTGATTATTTCTGCACTTTTGCACTATTTAAGAGATTATCTTAGTTATTGTAGTAGGCCCCTCTTTTGAAGGTGACGTTACCCTCAACCCAGTAGTTTGAGTCAGCAAAGATACAATCCTAAAGGGTCGGATTATTGAAAGATAATTAATTAAGTTATTAATGCATATTATGGTAGGCCCCTCTTTTGAAGGTGACGTTACCCTCGGCTAAGTAGTCTGAGTCAGCAGGGATACAGTCCTAAGTAGCCGGGTTAAAGTATTAATAGTAGCTTACATATGAGGGGATCAAAGAGTTTGGACCCCCGCCATCCAATACCGTTAAGTATTGAAGGAGGTCCTACAATTTGACCCAGGTCCTTGCAGGTTCTATACACTGAACAAGGCAAGACTTTTACCAAACCGTTCCCTTAACCCCCGACCAGGTAGCCAACATACCTCCATATAGACCGTGGAGATATGAATGGTGAAAATCTTTTATTTTATATAGACAGTAAAATAATGCCAAGACACCACGGACAAACGATAAGGAAAAATCACCTTCAACATAAGAAACTAGTTGTTAAAGTCATTAATACATAACCAAGTAAAAAGTGCGAAAAGATTAAAAAGAGTAAACTGCCATTTTGGTCCCTGTGGTTTGGCCAGTTTTGCCACTTTAGTCCAAATCTCAAACTTATTACATCTGGGTCCATGTGGTTTGCATTTTGTTGCCATTTTAGTCCAAATCTCAAAAACCCCATTTTTTTTACTGTTACAACCTCCTATTTTGTCCTTTAGTGCAGGGGCATTTTGGTCCATGTTAATTTATTATAACATTTCAATAATTAATAACATCATCTTCAAGAACATCATCAAACTTCATCATCAAAACCCAGAAAATCCAGAAAATCAAGAACATCATCTTCAAGAAAATCAAGAACCCAGAACAAAACCAGAAACCATCACAAAAATCAAAATACAGACAACAACAAATCAAAACAAAAACCGATTTGTAAAAAGAAACGAGGCTCAGATCTGTATCTTCAAGAACATCATCAAACATCATCATCAAAACCCAGAAAATCCAGAATGTCACACCCCGACCACGTAAAACAACAAAACGTGGCGGAAACGTCGGGGAGTGTTGTAACAGAATCATTGTTTCATAACACATGGAAATTGAAATATTGTTTTATTGATTGAAAGAGTTACAATGTCTTGACAATCAAAGAAACATAACATAAATAACTAGTCTTGCATCTTTTATTGTCGCTAAGGCCCAAGTCCGCCTAAGTGTATCTTGATAAATCCTAAGCATCATATCCTGAAACACATGTGAAAATAGGTACGTCAGCATAAAAATTCCTGTGAGATACATGGGTTTTATGAAAATAGAATTCATGACTTATGTTTAAGAAAATGTTTAGTCATGAACCTTGTAATTTGCTTTGTCTTGTAAATCATTTGAAAAGTGATAAATAAACCAAATGATATATATGTATAAAAGAATTATACATGGTTAAGTAAATAACCAAATAAAGTGAGTTTATATCAGATAAGTTGTTTGTAAAACAATGTATTGTGAAAAGTATGTTATTTGTATAAAATGTTATGTCACACCCTCAAAATCCACACGCGGAGTATTACCGCGAGGCGTGTGACGACCAGGATCTTAGCCACTAATTATTTTGAACCGTTTAGTTATTATTACAAATAATGGTATAATTAGCGACCAATTTTAAATTTTCCAAAACATAGTTTGAGTTTGCAGCGCAAAGGAGAGAAGAACACATCGTAATTTAAAACCACAAGTTGTTCATATGAAACTTACGAACCACGCACTCCATCCGATTGCAACGTCCGTCCAAAGTTGTACCGAGCAACTTGCAAAGCATCCCGTAGAGTGTCAACATAACGTTGGCGAGTTCACAAGTTTGTAGTTTTCCAGTTTTTAATTCCAAAAACTTGTTTTAACCAGTTAATTTATCCGTTTACACATGCCATTGGGAGCTACCCCATAAGTGAGCGACTAAACTGTTTTTCCAATACCGAATACTTATTAACCGTACGTTTCCGCAGTGCCCCGTTTGTCAATGTTCTATCATCATTGACGGTTTGCCTGAGTCTATTAGTTCACGCCCATTCCCAGTAACAAGGGTCGGTGTGAGGCTGGTCGAACCTAAATAGCGCTATCAACTAATAACCCGTTCGCCTGGCCCCGGCGACTAATCTGTATTAAATGGTAGGGACTTGAGTGATAGAGTTTCGTTTAGTGTTGCTCGTTGCATTCCGTATAAACAGTAATTAACTAAGAGTCCCGCATAAGGGGAGAAAAATAGTTTTGTATCCCTCACAAGGAGATAGCGTTGTTACCCGTATCCCACACAAGGAGATAGAAATACCGTATCCCGCACAAGGAGATAGTAAGCAATCCCAAACCAGGAAAAGTGGTTCGTTCCGTTTCCCAACCACCGGGAACGCATGCTTTAAGTAAAAGTAGTGAACTCACCTTTGCTTTGCTCGGTAGTTAATTTACTCGTGTTACGTTGGCCAACCATACCCTATTATGGTTATTAATATTCATTAGGTTCGTATGCAAGTAGTGTCACGTATAATCCTACACGTAATCTAACACATAGCATGCATGTTATACTAGCATATACTGTATTGGGCCTATCCTAGCATGTGGGCAGTTAAACAGTAACAGTTAGACAACAACAGTCGCACACAGCCCAAAACATAACATCACGTAGTGTGGCCCAATAATGAATTTAAGTAGTCCAGTCGAAACCGGGTAGTCTCGACTCGAGACTATGAGGTCTCGAGTCGCAACCACTGGACTCGAAGTCGCAAAATCTGGTCTCGAGTTGTGAACATTTGAGTCGCAACTGTAGGGGTCTCGAGGTCGGTCTCGAGTCGAGATCAGGTGATCTCGAGTCACAACCGTGCTGGGCTCGACTCCTGAAGTGCCTTGTCTGGTTTCGAGTTGATGCTTGATTGTCTCGAGTCGCAACACTAAGGTCTCGACTCGTTCCATGCTGATGCTTCTAGGAATTTTTTCAGAATAATACTGTCCAATCGAATTCCATCAGCATGTACTATCCAATTACATTTCATTAACATGTTCTACCATACCGTACAATCATCAAATCAGATCAAAACAACCAATTTTAAATATTCAAATCAAACCAAATAAAGACAAAACATTCAACCAGAGAATTTCAAATTATGAAATGCTCAAATGGGTTGCACATCATGCATATCTATATGTACATTATAAGAAACAGAGCATCATTACCCATATTCCATGAAGGTTCAATAAATCAAACTTTCAATTAACATAACCTATTTCAATCAATTAATCATATATTTAATCATTTGCTTTTAGGGTCTACATCACTCTTTATTGCTAACATCATTCACTGAATTAAATCTTTGGATCCATACCATTCTTAACAACATCAACCATCGTGATCATCATCATCATTTCAACAAATCCCTATATCACTGTTCTATTCATAATCGGTCATTCTAAAAACGTATAATCAGGTTGTACCTAGTGCATAAGCAGTTGTACATTCAAATAAAAAACCCAGTTGCCTTTCATATTCATGTTTCTAATTTCATAAAGCTTTATCATTCATTCATTCTTAACACTAATGAACACCTATCGAAAATTATCAACATCTATAAGGCAAATAATCAAGGATTATCATGAACATCATTTCAAATAATCAACCTTTAAATAGCTTTCGGTCATTATTTCATCATTCAGATAGAACCATTTCAAATATAGAACCATCATTCATATCATTTTTAACACTGATAGTTAACATCAGAACCAAGCATTTCAAGTTAATAATGAACTCTTGCACAGATTCAAAGAGCCAGCACTAATCATCTTAACAGTAACACAAATTGTGCATGACCAGGTTGTACTCTACGCAGAACAGGTTGTACATTCATGGAAAACCCAGTTCGACAAACATCCATATTAACACGAAAAGCATGTGACTCTCTATTTACTCCATATACATCATGAATCACTCATTATGGTGTAACAAATGTCATACCGTGAGGATACCCAGCTCAAAATGACTTGAAGCATTTGTTCATAACATTCACACTGAAGTTATCTATGATTTATAACCAGATTCATGTACACATTTTTAAGTGGGTTCTAAGCATCACTATTACATATGAACATATTCGTGAATAATTATGTCAAGCACGGAATAATTCATTATTTAAAGTAGGTTTTAAACATCACACTATTCAAGCATGAAATTGGTAGATGGAAGCACAGAACAAGCATCATCAGTACTAACCTGAAGTGAAGGAGAATAATCAAAGAAGAAGAGTGGCGTTTGATGACGGTAAGAATCAAAGAGGAGGTCCTTGGCTGCTGGAGATGAATCTTCAAGGATTTTAAAGGAGTGTTGCAGGTTTTAGAGAGAGATGAGAGGTTAGAAGGAGAGTGAGAGCATGGAGGAATGTATTTGAGGTTTAGTGCCCAATGATGGCAGCCAACAAAAACCTAGGTGTCGGCTAATTAAGGCAAATTAAGTGGGGATCTTGGGCCTGATCGATTTGGGCCAGAGAAGTGTTTGTTTGTGTGATCCACAAGGTGGTTGTGTGTGTGATAGATCATAGATATCACTAAAATACCCTTCTCTCGAGGAAGAGAGTACGGGTTGTCACATTCTCCCCATGTTACAGGAATTTCGTCCTCGAAATTTAAGCAAAGGTCATACGTTACGCTCTATATGTATACACAGACTCCATTACCATACGTAAATACAAGCAGTTTCACAACAGTCCATAGAACGAACATGTAAGCCACATAGCACATACGGTCACATAGCACGTAAAAATCACGTAGCATTTGACTCTCAGAGTTTGTACGTATCTCACATCTTATAGATTTTCACAAAATTAATTATAGCATCCAAGAAACGTACAGGAAGACCCGAAGTGTCACATTATCCCCAAGTTCAAGAAATTTCGTCCCGAAATTTTGCACGCAGCCACTGACAAGCTAGTGTGATTAAACGTTTTCGTAAGGCGTCACATCACCCCCTGTTGGTTTGAATTTTTCTTCCCGAAATTTAGCGGTAGCTTCAGTGCTGGAAGTGATGTTTATAAACAACTGGGGATACATGCGCATCATCTAGGTTTCCCATTCCCAGGTAAACTCTAGGCCACGGCGTGAGCTCCAACGGACTCGGTCTGTTGGTTACACTACGCTCGAGGGTTTTGATTTCTTGATCCTCGATCTCAACCGGTTTCTCAACGAAGCGTAGTTTGTTGCTGATCACGGGTTCCAAAAAAAAGGAACAACGAATGTTTCATCTGACAGACACTTCTTCAGATTAGGCACGTGAAAGACGTTGTGTACCGCACTCAGCTCTTTAGGAAGGTTTAGTCTGCAAAGCTACCTTACCGATCCTTTCGGTAATTTCGTATGGTCCAACATATCGCGGATTAAGTTCGTCCCGTTAGCCAAAACGTACCACACCCATCCAGGGTGAAACTTTATGTAGAACCCAGTCTCCGACTAGGAATTCTAGAGGTTTCCTATGCTTATCCGCGTAATCTTTCTGACGGTCTGGAGCTGCCGCCACGCGTTGTCTATTCTGGGCAATCCTACCCGTTGTGTCCAGTGCAAGTTCTGGGCCGGTACTTTGCCTTCCGCCTAACATAGAGGTGACTGGCATTTGCGTTCGTGCAGTGCCTCAAATGGTGCTGCCTAAATGCTAGTGTGGTAATTGTTGTTGGAGGAGATTTTACGAAAAGGAAGTGTCACTTGTTTTACAATGTCGATAACACATGCTCTCAGCATGCCTTCTAGGGTTTTGGAGAGTGCGTTCGGTTGGCCACCCATCCGCGGGTAGTAAACAGAGCTCATGTCTAACAGTGAGCCAAAGGGTCTGGCCGCAGCTTGCGACGAATCGGATGCAAAACGTGGATTATGATCATAGACAATAGGAGTTGACACTCCGCGCCTGACATCTACTTCTTTCTAGTAGATGGTTGCCAGTTCGAAAACTTGTTGGTTTCTTTGGTCGCGTGCCGTTACTAGCAGATATTTCATCAATGCCTTAGACAGGATGGAATAAGATAGAAGCACCTCGTAGATCATCTTCCAATTGCTGGAGTTGCGGATATTTAAGCATCTCTCGATTGCTAGGTGATGCTCTTTCGAGTTTAAATCGTGAGGGGTTGCGTATACGGTCGAGAAATGCGGGATTTCGACGTTAAAAGTTGTGTCTTAAAAAAAACTTAGCGCAAGGAGGTTCGTGTCGTAGAAGTACCAGGATGGAAAAAAAAACTTAGCGAAGCAAAGGAGTCGTTCAGATTCCCACTGGTTCTCAGAGTAGGTTCAGATATCGTCGAAGGAAACAAACATCGAACTTTGACAGGATGGAATAAACTCGAGAGTTGTGACTAGGTGTTGATCGTATCAAGTTCGAATAACAGTTCTTGCAATACCTTTTACCTTCGGGGTATACTTGGCTCGTTGCTCCAACGAGTAACGTTCGTAGAAAGTAATTCGTCCAAACGTAGATTTGTGCAGAATAGAGTAGGATAAGAATCACGGAATTCATGAAGCATAACGCGAGTAGCGAGAACATGCGAGACGGGTAGTCAAATCTGATGCGTTCAACTTGAGATAAAACATGGGGGCTTTGGGATCGGCAAATAAGGATTCATCTGATGTCGACGAGGTAGCGGGTCGTACACATGTTGTATGCAGTTAGAATTAAAGAACGTTGCTTATCGATAAGGAGTGTTTCATCGATGTGGTTAGCACATAAGTAGTTAGAGAGGGATGGTCGTTGCAGGTCGGTAGGTTTTAAGGTGTACTGAGACATCTGGCAGGATGTGATTCCTCAAACGGGTGGGAAATCAAGCTCGAGGGGATGGTTCAAAGTCGTGCGAATGAGTTCGGAGTAGCGCTTGTGTCGTCGAGGGGGGGTTTCGGTGTGAAACTGCGAAAACAGGTTTTCGAGAAAGCGCGATTGAAGTAACACGTTGAATTTCAAGGGCTAAAAAGTTTGTTGACTAAAGGTCGAGTTTGTTGAATTCACCAAACTGAAGAGAGATCTGGTCAAGGTTTCTATACGAAGAAACGTGGACGTCGTGATAAAGAAACGCCGGAAGCGAGGATACTGCCCCTAAGCAATAATTGTTGGTTCGTACGAAAGCTAGCGAAATTTATTCACAGAATCTGAAAAGTCGTCAAAGAATAACGGCTCTGGCAAATGAAGGATAAGGTAAGTACCTAGATCACCATGCTCGTCGGTGGGTTGACTGGTTTGTGTCTTCGTCGTGTCACGCCTCCACATGTGTCGATTTGGGGAAAAGATTATCAATTTGCGGGGTTTTGGGGTGTGCTGAGGTGTAAGGTTGAACTAGAAAAAGTTTTCACCATGTAACGAGGAATGTGTGGAACTAGCTTCGTGATCGATGAGAATGCAATACGATCGTTGTTACAGCAATGAGGAGCATACACCGCGCAAGCTTCGGGTGTTTGAGATGTGCAATCAGAAACCCGAAAGGTGTAGACTTACTAGAATGCTTCAAGAATCTAGGTGATCAGTCGTATGAGGGAACAAGTCTCACTACTTAAGTCGGGAAAAGAAATTCGCAAGTAAAAAGGATGCGAATAACGTCGTCGTTCCTTCTAATATCCCATGATATAGGGGTGGCTCCCCTTCGTCGATTCGTTCTCGTAACTTCTCTATGTGCTTCGTAGCAGACCTTTCCTGGGCAGGTCTATCGAGTGGACGTCCCCTGCGTCGATTTGCAGTCCAAGGATGATATCAGGAAATACGTGGACGAGGACTTGGAATAACTGGTTCCTTGCCCTTAGTGTATCGTGGTTTCGAATCAGGTTTAGGAGGACTCGCTCCTGTTTAACACGTAACACGCTAGCCTAGCCTTCGTATGATCCACTGTTGTTTAATACTAATTACACGCATACGTACTAACATATATATGCTAATTATACACATACACACATGCGTGTTCACACACATAAGTTATGCACAAGTAAATGCCGATAGCCTACCATTACCAGGTGAGCATCTGAGGTTGACGAACCTTGCAATCCGGAGTGTGGTGTCGGTGTGGTTTCCACTAAAGAACGGTTATAGTCTGGTCTTTTTATAAAATATTTTATTTTCTAAACCAAAAACATTTTATATTTAAAACCTAGTTCGCTATAACCAATGGCTCTGATACCAATCTGTCACACCCACAAAATCCACACGCGGAGTATTACCGCGAGGTGTGTGACGACCAGGATCTTAGCCACTAATTATTTTGAACCGTTTAGTTATTATTACAAATAATGGTATAATTAGCGACCAATTTTAAATTTTCCAAAACATAGTTTGAGTTTGCAGCGCAAAGGAGAGAAGAACACATCGTAATTTAAAACCACAAGTTGTTCATATGAAACTTAAGAACCACGCACTCCATCCGATTGCAACGTCCGTCCAAAGTTGTGCCGAGCAACCTGCAAAGCATGCAGTAGAGTGTCAACATAACGTTGGCGAGTTCACGAGTTTGTAGTTTTCCAGTTTTTAATTCCAAAAACTTCTTTTAACCAGTTAATTTATCCGTTTACACATGCCATTGGGAGCTACCCCATAAGTGAGCGAGTAAACTGTTTTTCCAATACCGAATACTTATTAACCGTACGTTTCCGCAGTGCCCCGTTTGTCAATGTTCTATCATCATTGACGGTTTACCTGAGTCTATTAGTTCACGCCCATTCCCAGTAACAAGGGTCGGTGTGAGGCTGGTCGAACCTAAATAGCGCTATCAACTAATAACCCGTTCGCCTGGCCCCGGTGACTAATCGGTATTAAATGGTAGGGACTTGAGTGATAGATTTTCGTTTAGTGTTGCTTGTTGCATTCCGTATAAACAGTAATTAACTAAGAGTCCCGCATAAGGGGAGAAAAATAGTTTTGTATCCCTCACAAGGAGATAGCGTTGTTACCCGTATCCCACACAAGGAGATAGAAATACCGTATCCCGCACAAGGAGATAGTAAGCAATCCCAAACCAAGAAAAGTGTTTCGTTCCGTTTCCCAACCACCGGGAACGCATGCTTTAAGTAAAAGTAGTGAACTCACCTTTGCTTTGCTCGGTAGTTAATTTACTCGTGTTACGTTGGCCAACCATAATGCCCCGCTTGCGGTATGCGCATATAATGCATATATGTGTGGGCGCTCGGGGGGCAAAAGTGAAAGTGCACTAATTTTAACGTTATTTTACTAATTTCGTGAAAATAATGTTAAAAGAGGGGGATGGTTAATCATGCATCATGTGGTGGCGTTGATAGCCGAAAGACAAGGGAGTACATGCACTAATTGGCCTTTGTCTTAATTGTCGAGTGTTATGTGCCTTATGTCCGAGGCTTGATGCAAAACTACCATCGAGCCGGGGGTCTCACTGGAAGCAGCCTCTCTATTCCTGCGGGGTAGAGGTAAGGCTGTCTACATCTTACCCTCCTCAGACCCTACATTAGCTTTGCTATTGGTGGGATTTACTGAGTATGATGATGATGATGATGATGATGACGTTGGCCAACCATACCCTATTATGGTTATTAATATTCATTAGGTTCGTATGCAAGTAGTGTCACGTATAATCCTACACGTAATCTAACACATAGCATGCATGTTATACTAGCATATACTGTATTGGGCCTATCCTAGCATGTGGGCAGTTAAACAGTAACAGTTAGACAACAACAGTCGCACACAGCCCAAAACATAACATCACGTAGTGCGGCCCAATAATGAATTTAAGTAGTCCAGTCGAAACCGGGTAGTCTCGACTCGAGACTATGAGGTCTCGAGTCGTAACCACTGGACTCGAAGTCGCAACATCTGGTCTCGAGTTGTGAACATTTGAGTCACAACCGTAGGGGTCTCAAGGTCGGTCTCGAGTCGAGATCAGGTGATCTCGAGTCACAACCATGCTGGTCTCGACTCCTGAAGTGCCTTGTCTGGTTTCGAGTTGATGCTTGATGGTCTCGAGTCGCAACACTAAGGTCTCGACTCGTTCCATGCTGATGCTTCTAGGATTTTTTTCAGAATAGTACTGTCCAATTGAATTCCATCAGCATGTACTATCCAATTACATTTCATTAACATGTTCTACCATACTGTACAATCATCAAATCAGATCAAAACAACCAATTTCAAATATTCAAATCAAACCAAATAAAAACAAAACATTCAACCATAGAATTTCAAATTATGAAATGCTCAAATGGGTTGCACATCATGCATATCTATATGTACATTATAAGAAACAGAGCATCATTACCCATATTCCATGAAGGTTCAATAAATCAAACTTTCAATTAACATAACCTATTTCAATCAATTAATCATATATTTAATCATTTGCTTTTAGGGTCTACATCTCTCTTTATTGCTAACATCATTCACTGAATTAAATCTTTGGATCCATACCATTCTTAACAACATCAACCATCGTGATCATCATCATCATCATCATTTCAACAAATCCCTATATCACTGTTCTATTCATAATCGGTCATGCTAAAAACGTATAATCAGGTTGTACCTAGTGCATAAGCAGTTGTACATTCAAATGAAAAACCCAGTTGCCTTTCATATTCATGTTTCTAATTTCATAAAGCTTTATCATTCATTCATTCTTAGCACTAATGAACACCTATCGAAAATTATCAACATCTATAAGGCAAATAATCAAGGATTATCATGAACATCATTTCAAATAATCAACCTTTAAATAGCTTTCGGTCATTATTTCATCATTCAGATAGAACCATTTGAAATATAGAACCATCATTCATATCATTTTTAACATTGATAGTTAACATCAGAACAAAGCATTTCAAGTTAATAATGAACTCTTGCACAGATTCAAAGAGCCAGCACTAATCATCATAACAGTAACACAAATTGTGCATGACCAGGTTGTACTCTACGCAGAACAGGTTGTACATTCATGGAAAACCCAGTTCGACAAACATCCATATTAACACGAAAAGCATGTGACTCTCTATTTACTCCATATACATCATGAATCACTCATTATGGTCTAACAAATGTCATACCGTGAGGATAACCAGCTCAAAATGACTTGAAGCATTTGTTCATAACATTCACACTGAAGTTATCTATGATTTATAACCAGATTCATGTACACATTTTTAAGTGGGTTCTAAGCATCACTATTACATATGAACAGATTCGTTAATAAGTATATCAAGCAAGGAATCATTCATTATATAAAGAAGGTTTTAAACATCACACTATTCAAGCATGAAATTGGTAGATGGAAGCACAGAACAAGCATCATCAGTACTAACCTGAAGTGATGGAGAATAATCAAAGAAGAAGAGTGGTGTTTGATGACGGTAAGAATCAAAGAGGAGATCCTTGGCTGCTGGAGATGAATCTTCAAGGATTTTAAAGGAGTGTTGCAGGTTTTAGAGAGAGATGAGAGGTTAGAAGGAGAGTGAGAGCATGGAGGAATGTATTTGAGGTTTAGTGCCCAATGATGGCAGCCAACAAAAACCTAGGTGTCGGCTAATTAGGGCAAATTAAGTGGGGATCTTGGGCCTGATCGATTTGGGCCAGAGAAGTGTTTGTTTGTGTGATCCACAAGGGGGTTGTGTGTGTAATCGATCATAGATATCACTAAAATACCCTTCTCTCGACGAAGAGAGTACGGGTTGTCACATTCTCCCCATGTTACAGGAATTTCATCCTCGAAATTTAAGCAAAGGTCATACGTTACGCTCTATATGTATACACAGACTCCATTACCATACGTAGATACAAGCAGTTTCACAACAGTCCATAGAACGAACATGTAAGCCACATAGCACATACGGTCACATAGCACGTAAAAATCACGTAGCATTTGACTCTCAGAGTTTGTACGTACCTCACATAATCTAGATTTTCACAAAATTAATTATAGCATCCAAGAAATGTACAGGAAGACCCGAAGTGTCACATGTTATATGTCTAAATTGAAATAATTCAAATAACGCTACGATATGTAATACCATACAAGCACTTATATATAGGAAGTACTAGCGGCGTATCCACCATGCTTGTATCATATTACACATGCCTCGTTACTTAAATCACTTACTCAAACCAAACCACCCAAGTAAAATGTTTATGTATAATCAAATGTCAAAATGTTTGTGTGAAAACCATGTCTAATGTCTATGTCTAATGTAAATCATGAATTGTGTATATCAGTGTCAAAATGTTTATGTCTAATGTAAATCATGAATTGTGTATATCAATGTCAAAATGTTTATGTCTAATGTAAACCATGAATTGTGTATATCAATGTCAAAATGTTTATGTCTAATGCAAATCATTTAATGTGTATCCAAAATATCATGTATGGTAATTGAAATATATCAACTAAACCATATGTAAAATGCACAAAAACAAGGTATTGAAGTAAAACATGGTTTAAATCAAAGTTATGTTTTGTGGAACAAGTGCATGCTATACTGATATAAACATCTATGCGGTATTGTGAAAATGCATACATCCAAGCCTTGCGACTGTAGAATAAACCCTATCACAAAGTCTAAGGTCCACCTAGAAATGTATTCGGATTCGGTCATTCCTTACATCCAAACAAACCCGGGTTGTCAGGAATGGGATTTGTCAAGTCCTATGGTACCACTACCTACTACCGAGCGGCATGATCGGTGTTAATGAATCTATATTGTCCCATTTAAACAAACCAAATGCCATACCAAAATGTAAGCATGTGATGAATAACAAATGTACTAAGTATGCACACAATGGACATACATAGCATAAAATGTAATGTAAAACGATGTACTAAGTATGCTATCAATCAACATACAAAGCAGAAAAGTCATTAAATCAATGTGCTAGCATGCTATCAGTCAACATACATAGCAGAAATGTAATGTAAGCGATGTACTAAGTATGCAACAAAGGACATACATAGCAAAAACACAATGAAATCATGTACTATAAGTGTACTATTGAATATAACAAGCATATGATATGAAAACATGAAGAGCACGGAAGTAACGAGTAGGCACATGTGTTTCACCCCAAAATGTTTGGAAAACGGTAAAAGAGGGGTCTATGTACTCACTTGAGATTGCTCAATAGTCCTAGGATAACCACTAAGCAATGCTAGAAGATCACGGAATCAAACGGTACCTAATATAGGTAACTACATTAATAAACCGGACCTAAATCGGAGGATCGGATAGATTGAGGGCTCGTAAACCAAATGAGTATGGGAACTCATGTAACATGGTTTAACAAAGCCCACATACTAAAATGAAACCTAACCTAAGTGCTTACGACCCATTACGACCGGTTTAGGTAGCTTATGCTACTTTAACTCGTCGTTCGCGTAAAACACGTTCGGAACGCCTAACTATCCCTATGACAAGTAAAATATGCCTTAACATGTCTAATATTGTTGCCAAATCAGTTAAGATGTTAAAAGTTAAGTTACATATGCTTAAAATGAATTTTGGCGAAAAAAGGGTATTTTGGTAATTTACCTAAGGCATATAAACTACCTATCATACAACTACTTAACGAAGCGACCATAAGGTATAACCTCGGAAGGTTATTCCCTATATACTATGGTCACCTAATGTGTTTGGTCGGATCCTAATGATCGACCAAACGGGTCGGGTTCGAAAGTGTCAAACCCCGACCACGTAGAACATACAAAACGTGGCGGAAACATCGGGGAGTGTTGTAACAGAATTAATTGTTTCAAATCCATGGCAATTGAAGTTTCGTTTTATTAATCAAACATGAAAGTTTACATTGTTTTAAACAAGAACCAAAGAGTACATAACATAAATTAACTAGTTCTTGTCTCGTTTTAAGTCACTAAGGCACAGGTCCGCCTAACTATGTCTTGATAAGTCCTATGCATCCTCTCCTGAAAACACATGTGAAAATAGGTACGTCAGCATAAAAATGCCTGTGAGATACATAGGTTTTGTGAAAACAGAATTCATGACTTATGTTTGAGAAAATGTTTAGTCATGAACCATGTAATTTGCTTTGTCTTGTAAATCATTTGAAAAACAATAAGATCAGATGATATGTATAAATAAGAGAAATAATGTATGGTTAAATGAATAACCATGTAAAACGAGTTTGTATAAGATAAGTTGTTTGTAAATCAATGTCTTGTGAAAAGTATGTTATTTGTATAAAATGTTATATGTCTCAAATTGAAATGATTCAAATAATGCTACAATATGTGATACCATACAAACACTTATATATAGGAAGTACCAGCGGCGTATCCACCGTGCTTGTATCATATTACATACGCCTCGTTACTTAAATCACTCACTCAAACCAAACTATCAAGATGAAATGTTTAACAATTGTAGAAATGTTTATGTATAGTCAAATGTCTATTGTCAAATGTAAATCATGTCAACAGATACAACTGGTTCACACGGTTCAATAGTTACAAACGGTTCATATAATCAAAGGGTTACGACGGTTCACATAGTCAAATGGTTACAACGGTTCAAAATGTAGTATAATGTGTTCATATGCTGGATGAGCATATGCAACAGAAATGCAATGTAAAACAATGTACTAAGTATGCACGTAATGGACATACATAGCATAAGTGTAATGTAAAACAATGTACTAAGTATGCACACAATGGACATACATAGCACAAGTGTAATGTAAAACAATGTACTTAGTATGCACACAATGGACATACATAGCATAAGTGTAATGTAAAACAATGTACTAAGTATGCACACAATGGGCGTACATAGCATAAAATGTATTGTAAAGTGATGTACTAAGTATGCACACAATGGGCATACATAGCATAAAATGTATTGAAATCATGTACTATAAATGTACTAATAAACATAGCAAGTATATGATGTGAAAACAGGAAAGCATGAAAGTAACAAGTAGGCACATGTGTTCCACCCCAAAACGTTTGGAAAACAGTAAAAGAGGGGTCTATGTACTCACTTGAGATTGCTCAGTAGTCCTTGAGTGACAACCAAACAATGCTAGAGATCACGGATATCAAACGGCACCTAATATAGGTATCTATGTTAATAAACCGGACCTAAATCGAAGGATTAGATAGAATGAGGGTTCGTAGACCAAACGAGTATGGAGACTCATCTCATATGGTTTAACAAAGCCTACATACTAAATGTAACCTAACCTAAGTGCTTACGACCCATCACGACCCGTTTAGGTAGCTTATGCTACTTTAACGCGTCGTTCGCGTGAAACGCGTTCGCCTAACTTGTCCTATGACAAGTATTATATGCCTAAAATGTTTAATTATGTAACATAATCAGTTAAGTGACGAAAGTTTAGGTTGCATATGCTTAATTACCAATTACACATGAAAAGGGTATTGTGGTAATTTACCTAAGGCATATAAACTACCTATCATACAACTACTTAATGAAGCGACCATAATGTATAACCTCGGAAGGTTATTCCCTATATACTATGGTCACCTAAGGTATTTGGTCGGATCCTAATGATCGTCCAAACGGGTCGGGTTTGAAGGTATAAGCGATTTATTAGATCGCTTACCCTTACGACCCTAGACAACGTGGTAATCAGTAGGCATAGTCACAAAGGACTATAACCATCGTGATTACAATCACGTTGCGAAGTTCAAACGAACTTCGCATTGACCATAAACTGGTCAACGCAGAAAGTCAAACAAAGTTTGACTCTCGGACTCGAGAAACAATAAAAGAACGAATGAACACTTACAAAGGGTCCCCGAATGCTAATCTCGATCCAAGTAGCTCAGGTATGAAACAATGGTTTCAACTTAGAGCTTCTCAAATCAAGATTCTAGTGGGTTTTTTGCAAGTGAAGGCAAGGGGTATTTATAGGATTCGTAGAGCCATTAAGATCATTTCTTGGAAACCGTGATTTGATCTTGGCCATACACCTACAAACCCTGGTTTTCTAAAACCATTTGAGCCAATATATTTCCCCAAAACCATGTGCAACAAGAGGAAAGGACCAGATCCAATGTTTCTGAAATTCTGCTATCTGGAGACTGCTTGCGCACTCTAACACTAATTATGTTGAGGTGCGCAAGGACCTTGCAGACCAGAAAGTTTCAAAAATGGCAGAACAGGCCCCTACAACTCCAAACTTGGTTTTCGATGCATTTTTGATACGTTTAAGCCCCGTTAACCCCATTTCAAAGCTCTAAAATGAAGTTAAAGTATAGGGAGCTTAAAATATGCCCAAAAATATCTCGGATGTCGGTTCGTTTGGCCGTACGATCGCGGTGTTCGCTTAATTACGACAGAATGCGCATAAGCGCGAAAAACGATCCAAATGACGCGACGAATGGATTTTTCTTATGCCAAACACTAAAATAAAATGTTTTAGTGCTTACATAAATTTTTGGATGTCCGGATGTATTCAGAACGTAAATAATGCGCGAAGGTGCAAACTTGTGCACTTTTGACGCTTTTAGTCCCTGAATGACCCAAAAGTTTATTTTAGCACATCGAACCCCTCAAAGCCTTTTTCTAAGCTATATAAAGGATATTTTAGGTGTGTTTAACTTATGGTCATGTTCCGGAATGTTCGTTATAGTTCAAATTGGCATACTTTCGTAGTTTGTCAACTTTAGTCCCTGTAAGCGATTTAACTTGATTTTGCCATACCAAAGCCTTCAAAACTTATTTCTAAGTTATGTAAAGGTTATTTAAGGTATGTTAAGAATATGTTGATGTTCCGGAGTATTTTTCGCATTAAACTGACTACGTTTACGCACCAGTTTGCGTATAAATCTCCAGAAAGTGATATAGAGCTTGAAATTGAACAAAAGTTGATATGTGCAAAAGATACACATATTTATACAGATCCCAAGTATGAAATACAATATTTCATTGGCTTGGTATTTGTTTGATGGTCGCAGTGACCCAGGTGTCACAGTCTCCCCTACTTTAGGAAATTTCGTCCCGAAATTTATTCGTAGGAGTCTATTTGTGACTTTGTGTCAAATAACCACCAGAGATATGTAAGGCATAATCCTGTCATTTCCTTAACGGACATTCTTCAGAACAAAAATGAACAGACGGAGTCATTTTCAATGGGTGCTTCATCAGAAATGGAAATGAAAATGATAGTCAAACGGATATTCATTTCCTCAACGGACAAATCTTCAGAAACAAAAATGAACAAACGGAGTCATTTTTAACGGGTGCTTCCTCAGAAATGGAAATGAAAAGGAGAAACAAACGGATATTCATTTCCTCAACGGACAATCTTCAGAAACGAAAAATGAACTGACGGAGTCATTTTCAACCGGTGCTTCATCAGAAATGGAAATGAAAATGATAGTCAAACGGATATTCATTTCCTCAACGGACAAATCTTCAGAAACGAAGATGAACAAACGGAGTCATTTTCAACGGGTGCTTCCTCAGAAACAGAAATGAAAAAATGATAGTCAAACGGATATTCATTTCCTCAACGGACAAATCTTCAGAAACGAAAATGAACAAACGTAGTCATTTTCAACGGGTGCTTCCTTAGAAACGGAAATGAATAGGGCTAATTTTAGACACATGACAAAACTCGCTGTGGTTTCTTTGCACTAAATTCCATAATTATGTATGCATCCATAATTACGTAATTCCTTGCACAGTCCGCACAGTTTGTCTTGTAATGTTTAGGGGAGGAAAATCAAACCTGTGATGAGGGTGACTAGACTACCATAGGGTCCTTTTAATTAGATCGACAGATGATCTTATTAATTAGGCCACCAAGGAGTCCTTTCAGCTATATCATCACATGATGTTCCTAACAAGATTTTTGGATCAGTCTGTTTAACTAGACCACTCAAGGGGTCTAATTATGGAGTAGTACTTTATAATCCAAGGGACTTAACTACAACGTAGAAGTCCATTAAGGATTTTAGATAGTACCATTGGGTATCCTACTATGAATCCCTTATACGAATGACATGGAAGATTCTACGAGGATTTGGATAACAAAAACATGGATTACACCAAAAACATAAAAGGGAACACATAAGCACATAAGCACATAATCACATAGTTGTTTAACTTGTTATCGATTGAATATGGATATTCAAGGTACACCAGGAAACCAGTCGCTTGACTTCAATGTCCTCTGGGATCTATCTGAAAAGATAGGATGATCTCCCAAAATTCGATTTTGTTTTCAAAGAAACGTAATATTCGAATTAAGGAACACAACAATTTTAGGATTTACGGAAATATCCTTAAGCACCCTTATTAAGGATTTATAGTGGTACTTTGGGTATTCGTCTCGTGTTGTAACTTGCGCCTTGTACTTCGTTTCCTTAGAATAAACGGGTACTTAGGAATTTCATGGAAACGTAAGAGATCATAGAATGGGAGAATTTTGGGGGTAGTTTGCTTTACAAGGAATACGATTCCTTGATTGTCGGTATTGTAAGAGATATGTTGTTTATACATACAACCACATAAATACATTGTAATGTAAATAAAAGATTTATTTATAAAAAATGATAACAACTGTTTCATGGACCATGACAACAAAAGAAAATAATACATAAGACGTGATTATTTCTAAACGATGTTGTCGGTCAGATGCTCATCCCTGTGCTGGATTTGCATTAGCAAGCTTTGGGCAATTTCTTCGGAAATGACCCATCTCGCCACAGTTGAAACAAGAACTTGGTAGAAAACGACCTTGAGCAGGATTGTTGCCAGCTTGGTTTGGTGCAACTGCAGCTGGGCAGACTCTTGCTGTATGGCCTATAAGTCCACAAGTTTGGCATTTGCGGCACTTTACATTGGCATGATGATGGAGGCTACATTGGTTGCACAAGGGTGCAGTTCCATTGTATGGC
This sequence comes from Helianthus tuberosus, assembly GCA_030545235.1. Taxonomy (NCBI): domain Eukaryota; kingdom Viridiplantae; phylum Streptophyta; class Magnoliopsida; order Asterales; family Asteraceae; genus Helianthus; species Helianthus tuberosus. The sequence continues at coordinate 45,980,681 of CM060408.1, forward strand.
TTCCTATCAGGGGGTTGAGCTGGTTGGTTGGGGACGGCTTGACCATTGTGAGTAACCATGGCGAAGTTCTGAGAAGCCTTTCGCTTCTTTGACCTCTTAGGGGATCCAGTCTGTTCATCCATGGTCTTTGATTCCTCGATTGGGTTCGATTCCTCGACCGGTTTCTTGTCACCTTTTCGGAAAAGTTTACCTTTCCTGATCTTTGATTCAGTCAAGGTTGCAGATAGCTCAATGGCCTGTGTAACTGTAGTAGGGTTGCTACCAGTCACAATGTCTTGTATTGAGTCAGGGAGGCCATCAATGTACTTTTCGATTGCCTTATCCAAAGGTGTGACCATGGTAGGACACAACAGACTTAACTCCTCATAACGGTCTGTGTAGGCTCGATGCTCACCGCTATCTTGCTCAAGATTGTCGAATTCCCTTTCCAAGGCCCTGATCTCATGACGAGGACAGAATTCCTTCATCACCAGTGCTCTAAGTTCTTCCCACGTCTGAGCCAGTGCCACTTCGGCGCCCATATCTCTCATCACACCGTTCCACCATGTCAGAGCTCGTTTCTCAAAGACACTAGATGCGAATTCTACCTTTCGCTCATTTGGGCATTGAACATGCCTGAAGGTGCTCTCTAGACTCTCGAACCATTGCAGAAGTGCAGTCGCTCCTTGAGACCCAGAAAACTTTGATGGCTTAGCCGAGTTGAACGTCTTGAAGTTGCAGGGGGCATTATTGTTGTTGTTGGCTTGGTTCCATTGAGCAAAGAGGTTTGGGAATTGAGCAGCCATTTGCTGCGCAATGATTTCTGCCAGTTCGGCAGTCGCTATCTGGTTTTCGCATCGAGGAGGCATTCTAAAAGAGGAAACATGAAAGAAAACAAATGAAATGGCATTGGGTAAGAATAGGATGTTACAATTACCGATCAAAATCATGGTTGATGGTCATTTGTTTGAACCACGAAGCAAACAAACAACACAAAGGCTGAATCAAAGCAAATAGATCCTCATAGTGTATAGCGAAGACATGCTCGCCTATAAGTGGACACTCACCCCAAGAGTTCCCAGGTAAGAGTGACTGGTCCGATTATGTGGATTTGTACGAACACTCTAGCCTTAGAGATAAAACCCAGGGTACAGGCATTCACTCTTCCAGTTTGCACGTGTTCACACTATTTAGGACCCAAAACTTTGACGAGAGTTTTGAAAATTCAAAGGGGTTCAAAACCTTATAACCGAGGGTTCAAAACCTAGTAATCAATCATCCTAGAACAGATGATTAGTTTTCAAAGCGGTTTTGAAATTTATGTTCTTGTTGTGGTCGTCGCCTAAGGATAGGTGACGGTATTGTTTTATGACTAAACGCAAGTAAACTCGCGTTAGGGTCCTAGGAAGGTTATAGTCTAGGTCAAAGCATTACTAATAACCTAATTCTCTATAACCATTGGCTCTGATACCAACTTTTCTGTCACACCCCGACCACGTAGAACATACAAAACGTGGCGGAAACATCGGGGAGTGTTGTAACAGAATTAATTGTTTCAAATCCATGGCAATTGAAGTTTCATTTTATTAATCAAACATGAAAGTTTACATTGTTTTAAACAAGAACCAAAGAGTACATAACATAAATTAACTAGTTCTTATCTTGTTTTAAGTCACTAAGGCACAGGTCCGCCTAAGTATGTCTTGATAAGTCCTATTCATCCTCTCCTGAAAACACATGTGAAAATAGGTACGTCAGCATAAAAATGCCTGTGAGATACATAAGTTTTGTGAAAACATAATTCATGACTTATGTTTGAGAAAATGTTTAGTCATGAACCTTGTAATTTGCTTTGTCTTGTAAATCATTTGAAAAACGATAAGATCAGATGATATGTATAAATAAGAGAAATAATGTATGGTTAAATGAATAACCATGTAAAACGAGTTTGTATAAGATAAGTTGTTTGTAAATCAATGTCTTGTGAAAAGTATGTTATTTGTATAAAATGTTATATGTCTCAAATTGAAATGATCCAAATAACGCTACAATATGTGATACCATACAAACACTTATATATAGGAAGTACCAGCAGCGTATCCACCGTGCTTGTATCATATTACATACGCCTCGTTACTTAAATCACTTACTCAAACCAAACTATCAAGATGAAATGTTTAACAATTGTAGAAATGTTTATGTATAGTCAAATGTAAATCATGTCAACAAATATAACTGGTTCACACGGTTCAATAGTTACAAACGGTTCATATAATCAAAGGGTTACGATGGTTCACATATTCAAATGGTTACAACGGTTCAAAATGTTGTATTATGTGTTCATATGCTGGATGAGCATATGCAACAGAAATGCAATGTAAAACAATGTACTAAGTATGCACGTAATGGACATACATAGCATAAGTGTAATGTAAAACAATGTACTAAGTATGCACACAATGGACATACATAGCATAAGTGTAATGTAAAACAATGTACTAAGTATGCACACAATGGACATACATAGCATATGTGTAATGTAAAACAATGTACTAAGTATGCACACAATGCGCATACATAGCATAAAATGTATTGTAAAGTGATGTACTAAGTATGCACACAATGGGCATACATAGCATAAAATGTATTGAAATCATGTACTATAAATGTTCTAATAAACATAGCAAGTATATGATGTGAAAACAGGAAAGCATGAAAGTAACAAGTAGGCACATGTGTTCCACCCCAAAACGTTTGGAAAACAGTAAAAGAGGGGTCTATGTACTCACTTGAGATTGCTCAGTAGTCCTTGAGTGACAACCAAACAATGCTAGAGATCACGGATATCAAACGGCACCTAATATAGGTAACTATGTTAATAAACCGGACCTAAATCGGAGGATTAGATAGAATGAGGGTTCGTAGACCAAACGAGTATGGAGACTCATCTCATATGGTTTAACAAAGCCTACATACTAAATGAAACCTAACCTAAGTGCTTACGACCCATCACGACCCATTTAGGTAGCTTATGCTACATTAACGCGTCGTTCGCGTGAAACACGTTCGCCTAACTAGTCTTATGATAAGTATTATATGCCTAAAATGTTTAATTATGTTACATAATCAGTTAAGTGATGAAAGTTTAGGTTACATATGCTTAATTACCAATTACACATGAAAAGGGTATTTTGGTAACTTACCTAAGGCATATAAACTACCTATCATACAACTACTTAATGAAGCGACCATAAGGTATAACCTAGGAAGGTTATTCCCTATATACTATGGTCACCAAAGGTATTTGGTCGGATCCTAATGATCGACCAAATGGGTCGGGTTCGAAGGTATAAACGATTTATTAGATCGCTTACCCTTACGACCCTAGACAACGTGGTAATCAGTAGGCATAGTCACAAAGGACTATAACCATCGTGATTACAATCCCGTTGCGAAGTTCAAACGAACTTCGCATTGACCATAAACTGGTCAACGCAGAAAGTCAAACAAAGTTTGACTCTCGGACTCGAGAAGCAATAAAAGAACGAATGAACACTTACAAAGGGTCCCCGAATGCTAATCTCGATCCAAGTAGCTCAAGTATGAAACAATGGTTTCAACTTAGAGCTTCTCAAATCAAGATTCTAGTGGGTTTTTTGCAAGTGAAGGCAAGGGGTATTTATTGGATTCGTAGAGCCGTAAAGATTGTTTCTTGGAAACCGTGATTTGATCTTGGCCATACACCTACAAACCCTGGTTTTCTAAAACCATTTGAGCCCATAGATTTCCCCAAAACCATGTGCAACAAGAGGAAAGGACCAGATCCAATTTTTTGAAATTCTGCTATCTGGAGACTGCTTGCGCACCGTAACACTAACGATGTTGAGGTGCGCAAGGACCTTGCAGACCAGAAAGTTTCAAAAATGGCAGAACAGGCCCCTGCAGCTCCAAACTTGGTTTTCGATGCATTTTTGACACGTTTAAGCCCCGTTAACCCCATTTCAAAGCTCTAAAATGAAGTTAAAGAATAGGGAGCTTAAAATATGCTCAAAAATATCTCGGATGTCGGTTCGTTTGGCCGTACGATCGCGTGTTCGCTTAATTACGACGGAATGCGCATAAGCGCGAAAAACGATCCAAATGACGCGACGAATGGATTTTTCTTATGCCAAACACTAAAATAAAATGTTTTAGTGCTTACATAAATTTTTGGATGTCCGGATGTATTCAGAACGTAAATTATGCGCGAAGGTGCAAACTTGTGCACTTTTGACGCTTTTAGTCCCTGAATGACCCAAAAGTTTATTTTAGCACATCGAACCCCTCAAAGCCTATTTATAAGCTATATAAAGGATATTTTAGGTGTGTTTAACTTATGGTCATGTTCCGGAATGTTCGTTATAGTTCAAATTGGCATACTTTCGTAGTTTGTCAACTTTAGTCCTTGTAAGCGATTTAACTTGATTTTGCCATACCAAAGCCTTCAAAACTTATTTCTAAGTTACGTAAAGGTTATTTAAGGTAAGTTAAGCATATGTTGATGTTACGGAGTATTTTTCGCATTAAACTGACTACGTTTACGCACCAATTTGCGTATAAATCTCCAGAAAGTGATATAGAGCTTGAAATTGAACAAAGGTTGATATGTGCAAAAGATACACATATTTATACAGATCCCAAGTATGAAATACAATATTTCATTGGCTTGGTATTTGTTTGATGGTCGCAGTGACCCAGGTGTCACAGAAAGTATAAGCGATTGTTTAGATCGCTTACCTTACGACCCTATATAAGCACTAAACTAAAAGTGACTAGCTAAGCATGTTAAAACATGCTTAACTAAGTTTAGAAAACAGGTTTCGTATCAAAACAAACAGTTTTGATACCTAAGAGTAGTTTGGTTACAAAATACACAAGAATACGCATTTTGGCCGAAACTACAACTCGTCACTAAGCCTAGATAACGTGGTAATCAATAGGTATAGCCACTGGGGACTATAACCATCGTGATTAGGCACACGTTAGGATGTTCAAACGAACTTCGCGTTGACCATAAACTGGTCAATGCAGAAAGTCAAACATAGTTTGACTTTCGGACTCGAAAAGCGATAAAAGAACGAAGAAACACTTACAAAGGGTCCCCGCAAGCTAATCTTGACCCAAGTTGCTCAGGTATGAAGCAATGGCTTCAACTTAGAGCATTCTTGATCAGACTATGTGCTTCAATCTCATCCCTACATTTGTTGCAACACCTTGGTACCCAAAATGGCCCCCCAACATCAGGGATTAACATGTGGCATTGGGTTGGGGAGTGATTAACAGCTGTTAACAGCTGTGTTAGAAGTTTCTGATGTTCTGGGAGGTCCTTATGGACTGTAAGGGTGAGGGCTTTACGGTCCGTAAGCCAATAACTTTGCTGAAATGACAGTTTTGGTCCCTGCAGCTCCAAACTTGGTTTTCGATGCATTTTTGACACGTTTAAGCCCCGTTAACCCCATTTCAAAGCTCTAAAATGAGGTTAAAGTATAGGGAACTTAAAATGTTCTCAAAAATATCTTGGATGTCGGTTCGTTTGGCCGTACGATTGCGTTGTTCGGTTAATTACGACGGAAGTCGTAACGGACGCAAAAACGATCCAAATTGCGCGACGAATGGATTTTTCTCATGCCAAACACTAAAATAAAATATTGTAGTGCTTACATAAATTTTTGGATGTCCGGATGTATTCAGAACGTAAGTTATGCGCGAAAGTGCAAACTTGTGCACTTTTTGACGCTTTTTGTCCCTGAATGACCAAAAAGTTTATTTTAGCACACCGAACCCCTCAAAGCCTATTTCTAAGCTATGTAAAGGATATTTATGGTATGTTTAACTCATGGTCATGTTCTGGAATGTCTGTTACAGTTCAAATCGGCATACTTTCACAGTTTGTTGAATTTAGTCCCTGTAAGCGATTAAACTTGATTTTGTCATACCAAAGCCTTCAAAACTTATTTCTAAGTTATGTAAAGGTTATTTAAGGTATGTGAAGCATATTTCACTATTCCGGAGTGTTCGTTGCATTAAACTGGTTATATTTACGCATTAGTGCACGTATAACCTTCTAGAAAGCGATTTAGAGCCCGAAATCGAACAAGAATTGATATGTGCAAATGATACACATATTTGTACAAATCCCAAGTATGAAATACAATATTTCATTGGTTTGGTATTTGTTTGATGGTCGCAGTGACCCAGGTGTCACAGTCTCCTCTACTTTAGGAAATTTCTTCCCGAAATTTATTCAGAGAAAACTTGTGAGAGCTTGAAACATGAAGTTGAAAAGATCAAACAACACTGGTTAGAGTCCTGAACTTCTAGTAACTTTACAATAACATCATGCTTGCAATGTGAGAGGGACACTTATATACAAGTATATAAAGCGTCATTGGTGCGTCCACCGTACCTCTATTACATTGTTCACATTTCGTTATGGTTGTCACTATCGGTTCTTACACATAATAAGTCTTACCGAGGTTTCCATGCACTGAACTTCGCAATTAGGTATGCATCCATAGTTACGTAATTCCTTGCATAATCACGTAGTGCATCTTATAATGTGTAGGGGAAGAAAGCAATGAACGAGCTTGTGATGATTGTGACTAGACCACCATAGGGTTCTTTTAATTAAATCAATAAATGATTTAAATAGACTACCAAGGAGTTTGTTTAGCTACATCAGCGCATGTCATTTTTAACCAGATTCTGATTCAATCTTTTTTACTAGACCACTAGGAGGGTCTCTTATGAATCATGGAGTGGTACTATATAATCCAAGGGTCTTAACTAACATGTAGAAGCCCAATAAGGATTTAGGGTAGTACCTTTTTGAATATCCTACTACGAATCCCTCATATGAAGATACGAAAGGTTCTACGAGGATTTGGATAACGAATATCCAGAGTATACAAAAACACAAAAATGCATAAAAGAAAACACAAAATGCATAAACACATAATCAAATAATTGTTTAACTTGATTTTAGATTTGTTATCATTTTGTTAATTTGTTCTGCTAACTGTGCACATGTATTCAAAGCACACCAGGTATCCAATCAGTAGATTTTGATTGGTGCTTTAAATATTTCTAAGAATCTAACTATAAAGATAGAAAGATCTTTTAAAGAGAAAAATTCGATTTCGATTTTGAGGAACCGAAATGTTCGAATTAAGGTACACAAGGAATCCAATTAAGGACTCTGATTTGAATGATAATCATCCACAAGGGTCTAATTGTGAAGATAAAAAGAACCCATATTGATCTTAGAAGTTGAAGATGTTTTGAAACCTTGCACTGGATGTGCTTAAGTCAAAACACGAAGTAAAAATGCTTATGAAGTTGAGATGCTAGATATGTCAAGGCAACATATGAAGCAGAATTTGGAGGTTAAGTCAATGTATGCGAAAAATATTTTTGAAAATTATGCATGGAGTTCTAAAAAAATGTGTTCAATGTTTTTGAAACCTTATATATAATACCTTTGAAATCATAAAGTAGGTGTATTAGGTAGGTATATATTTATAAAAAAAATGTTTTAAAATCTTGCGAGATGAATTTTGAAATTATGTATAAGGTTTTTGAAAACATGAATGATGCTTTTCGAAATCATGCACTTGATAAGAAAATGTACTGTGTTAATATTGTTTTCAGACTATATGAAACATTTTGAAATTATGAAGGTTGTTTTTGAAAACATAGACAATGCTTTTGAAATCATGCATTTGATATGTTAAGTAGATACACTATATTAAGAATGTTTTCGAACTATATATAAAATGTTTTTGAAATCATGAAGGTTGTTTTTGAAACACTCATACTATGTATGTTGAAAAATCAAAACGTAATGGTATGAGATTTGAAAATACCCTTAGTTATCTAACCAAGGATTCAAAGGCACAGATGTGCAGAAGCATGTTTACTCATAATGTCACTTTATTTTCTGTACTTCGTATCTTAGAATGAAACGAGTACTTAGAATTTTCTATGGAAATCATGAGTAAACACAAGAATGGGAAATATTCACAAGAGTAGTTTGTAAGGAACATAGTTCCTTAATGTAGGTATTATAGGGAAATGCCATACACACATGTAACTACACTTGTATATCAGAATTTGTGATCAACGATTTATTTATAAACAAAACTGATTGTTTCACATTACAAGAAAAACAAAGAAATAAAAGCATAAGACAACAACATCTTCTAATCAGCCAACTGCTCATCCGTGGGTTGGATTTGCCTTAGCAAGCTTCGGGCATTTATTCACGAAATGACCCATCTTGCCACAGTTGTAGCACGATCCAGGCGGGAAGCGAGCTTGAGCAGGATTGGCTTGTGGTTGATTTGGACCACCTTGGTTCGGGTTACATCGACAAGCACTTGCCAGGTGACCAACTCGCCCACATGATACACACAGACGACACTGTAAGTGAGCTTGGTGATGCCCATTACATTTGTCGCATATTGGTGTCGTTCCCTTGTATTGCTTCTTAGCAGGTGGTGTTGCCACCCGGATGGGTCCTGCTTGATTTGGTACAGCTGCAGTTGAGCAAACCCTTGCTGTATGACCTATAAGTCCACAAATCTGGCATTTGCGGCACTTCACACTAGCATGATGATGAAGGTTACATTGGTTGCACAAGGGTGTGGTTCCATTGTATGGCTTCCTAGCAGAGGGTTGAGCTGGTTGATTGGGGATGGCTTGACCATTGTGAGCGACCACGGTGAAGTTCTGAGAAGCCTTTCGCTTCTTTGACTTCTTAGGGGATCCAGTCTGTTCATCCATGGTCTTTGATTCCTTGATTGGTTTCTTGGTTGGTGGTGCTGTCACTTGGCTAGGTCTTGCCTGTTTTTGTGCAACCGCTGCGGGATTCTTTGAAGCTTTACATTTCTTTGGTTTAGGTGAAGGCTTGGCCTCTGTCTCCTTTGGTGACTCTTGAGTGGCTTCATCCTGGAGACGATACATGGCAATTCCTAAATCCACAGTCTTCAGAATCTCTTCGCCTATTCGCTGGGAAAATTTGGCTGTTCACTCGGACATTTGACCGTTGCTGAGAGGAAGAGACATTCTAGAAGGAAATGAAAGACATAGGAAGAAACAGGTGAAAGGTTATCGGATAATCAAAACAGAATGGCAATGCATAAAAATTGCGATCATTTGTTTGTTACTTAAGGCAGCAAATGAGGCGGTGACTAATCAAAGTAAGCGGGTCATAATAATGTATCGCGAAGACATGCTTTAGCCTATAAGTGGACACTCACCCCAAGAGTTCCCAAGTAAGAGTGACTGGTCCGATTATGTGGATTTGTACGAACACTCTAGCCTTAGACAGAAAACTCATAGTACAGGCATCCACTCTTCCAGATTGCACATGTTCACACTATAAGACCCAAACTTTGACGAGGTTTTGAAAATTCAAAGGGGTTCAAAACCATATAACAGAGGGTTCAAAACCTTATAACAGAGGGTTCAAAACCTTGTAATAAATCATCTTAGAACAGATGATTGGTTTTCAAGGCAGTTTTGAAATTTGTGTTCTTGTTGTGGTTGTCGCCTAAGGATAGGTGACGGTATTGTTTTATGACTAAGTGCAAGTAAACTTGCGTTAGGGTCCTAGGAAGGTTATAGACTAGGTCAAAGCATTACTAATAACCTAATTTCCTTTAACCATGAGCTCTGATACCAACTTTTCTGTCACACCCCGACCACGTAAAACAACAAAACGTGGCGGAAACGTCGGGGAGTGTTGTAACAGAATCATTGTTTCATAACACATGGAAATTGAAATATTGTTTATTGATTAAAAGAGTTACAATGTCTTGACAATCAAAGAAACATAACATAAATAACTAGTCTTGCATCTTTTATTGTCGCTAAGGCCCAAGTCCGCCTAAGTGTATCTTGATAAATCCTAAGCATCACATCCTGAAACACATGTGAAAATAGGTACGTCAGCATAAAAATGCCTGTGAGATACATAGTTTTTGTGAAAATAGAATTCATGACTTATGTTTAAGAAAATGTTTAGTCATGAACCTTGTAATTTGCTTTGTCTTGTAAATCATTTGAAAAGTGATAAATAAACCAAATGATATATATGTATAAAAGAATAATACATGGTTAAGTAAATGACCAAGTAAAATGAGTTTATATCAGATAAGTTGTTTGTTAAACAATGTATTGTGAAAAGTATGTTATTTGTATAAAATGTTATATGTCTAAATTGAAATAATTCAAATAATGCTACGATATGTAATACCATACAAGCACTTATATATAGGAAGTATCAGCGGCATATCCACCATACTTGTATCATATTACACACGCCTCGTTACTTAAATCATTTACTCAAACCAAACCACCAAAGTAAAATGTTTATGTATAATCAAATGTCAAAATGTTTGTGTGAAAACCATGTCTAATGTAAATCATGAATTGTGTATATCAGTGTCAAAATGTTTATGTCTAATGTAAATCATGAATTTTGTATATCAATGTCAAAATGTTTATGTCTAATGTAAATCATGAATTGTGTATATCAATGTCAAAATATTTATGTCTAATGTAAACCATGAATTGTGTATATCAATGTCAAAATGTTTATGTCTGATGCAAATCATTTAATGTGTATCCAAAATATCATGTATGGTAATTGAAATATATCAACTAAACCATATATAAAATCAATGTGCTAGCATGCTATCAGTCAACATACATAGCAGAAATGTAATGTAAAACGATGTACTAAGTATGCAACAAAGGACATACATAGCAAAAACACAATGAAATCATGTACTATAAGTGTACTATTGAACATAACAAGCATATGATATGAAAACATGAAAAGCACGAAAGTAACGAGTAGGCACATGTGTTTCACCCCAAAATGTTTGGAAAACAGTAAAAGAGGGGTCTATGTACTCACTTGAGATTGCTCAATAGTCCTAGGATAACCACCAAGCAATGCTATAAGATCACGGAATCAAACGGTACCTAATATAGGTAACTACATTAAAAAACCGGACCTAAACCACATGGTTTAACAAAGCCCACATACTAAAATGAAACCTAACCTAAGTGCTTACGACCCATTACGACCCGTTTAGGTAGCTTATGCTACTTTAACGCGTCGTTCGCGTAAAACACGTTCGGAACGCCTAACTAGTCCTATGACAAGTAAAATATGCCTTAACATGTCTAATATTGTTGCCAAATAAGTTTTGTTGTTAAAAGTTATGTTACATATGCTTAAAATGAATTTTGGCTTAAAAAGGGCATTTTGGTAATTTACCTAAGGCATCTAAACTACCTATCATACAACTACTTAACGAAGCGACCATAAGGTATAACCTCGGAAGGTTATTCCCTATATACTATGGTCACCTAATGTGTTTGGTCGGATCCTAATGATCGACCAAACGGGTCGGGTTCGAAAGTATAAGCGATTGTTTAGATCGCTTACCTTACGACCCTATATAAGCACTAAACTAAAAGTGACGAGCTAAGCATGTTAAAACATGCTTAACTAAGTTTAGAAAACAGGTTTGGTATCAAAACAAACGGTTTTGATACCTAAGAGTAGTTTGGTTACAAAATACACAAGAATACGCATTTTGGCCGAAACTATGACTCGTCACTGAGCCTAGATAACGTGGTAATCAGTAGGTATAGCCACTAGGGACTATAACCATCGTGATTACGCTCACGTTAGGAAGTTCAAACGAACTTCACGTTGACCATAAACTGGTCAATGCAAAAAGTCAAACATAGTTTGACTTTCGGACTCAAAAAGCGATAAAAGAACGAAGGAACACTTACAAAGGGTCCCCGCAAGCTAATCTTGATCCAAGTAGCTCAGGTATGAAGCAATGGCTTCAACTTAGAGCATTCTTGATCAGATTTATGGGTTTTGTAAGTGAATTGGGTTTGGTATTTATAGGAATGTTAGAACCGTTATGATCTTTTATCGAATAACGTGCTTCAATCTCATCCCTACATTTGTTGCAACACCTTGGTACCCAAAATGGCCCCCCAACATCAGGGATTAACATGTGGCATTGGGTTTGGTAGTGCTTAACAGCTGTTAACAGCTGTATTAAAAGTTTCTAATGTTTTGGGAGGTCCTTATGGACCGTAAGGGTGAGGGCTTTATGGTCCGTAAGCCAGTAACTTTGCTGAAATGACAGTTTTGGTCCCTGCAGCTCCAAACTTGGTTTTCGATGTATTTTTGACACGTTTAAGCCCCGTTAACCCCATTTCAAAGCTCTAAAATGAAGTTAAAGTATAGGGAACTTAAAATGTGCTAAAAAATATCTTGGATGTCGGTTCGTTTGGCCGTACGATTGCGTTGTTCGGTTAATTACGACGGAAGTCGTAACGGACGTAAAAACGATCCAAATTGCGCGACGAATGGATTTTTCTCATGCCAAACACTAAAATAAAATATTTTAGTGCTTACATAAAATTTTGGATGTCTGGATGTATTCAGAACGTAAGTTATGCGTGAAAGTGCAAACTTGTGCACTTTTTGACGCTTTTAGTCCCTGAATGACCCAAAAGTTTATTTTAGCACACCGAACCCCTCAAAGCCTATTTCTAAGCTATGTAAAGGATATTTATGGTATGTTTAACTCATGGTCATGTTCCAGAATGTCTGTTACAGTTCAAATCGGCATACTTTCACAGTTTGTCGAATTTAGTCCCTGTAAGCGATTAAACTTGATTTTGTCATACCAAAGCCTTCAAAACTTATTTCTAAGTTATGTAAAGGTTATTTAAGGTATGTGAAGCCTATTTCACTATTCTGGAGTGTTCGTTGCATTAAACTGGTTATATTTACGCATTAGTGCGCGTATAACCTTCCAGAAAGCGATTTAGAGCCCGAAATCGAACAAGAATTGATATGTGCAAATGATGCACATATTTGTACAAATCCCAAGTGTGAAATACAATATTTCATTGGTTTGGTATTTGTTTGATGGTCGTAGTGACCCAGGTGTCACACAGAAAATCAAGAACATCATCTTCAAGAATACTTTTGCTACACCATCGTAGATCGAACATAGAAGGTTCCCAGAATAACAACAACAACATAGTCTTGATTCAAACTTAATAAATAAAATGCCACTCCCAGAATAACAACAACAACATAGCCTTGAATCACACCATTTACTCTTGGATTTTGTCCCGAATGACGGCGGCTGGTGTTTGCTGCTGCTGTGATTCAAGAGAAAGAGTAAATTGTTACCTTTGGATTTTGCCCTGCCAACAAACTTACTCTGGTGACGGCGGCTCCACCAGCAGTAGCAAACACCAGCCACCACTGCCCCCATCTCTCAATCCCGCCACCTGCCATCACCCACTCCCACCCCCACAACCACCGTCACCACCACCCACCTGCCACCACCACCCAATCTGCAACCACCAACACCAACACCAACACCACCATCCACCTCCCACCACCACCCAATCCGAAAACCCACCATGAAAAACCCTCAAATCCACCAGCGTAACCACCCATCATCAAAATCAGTCATCGTCATCATAATCAGTTATCATCATCAGTCATCATCCTCATAATTAGTCATCGTCAACCACCCCCTATTTACATATCTGAAAAGAAAGAAGGATGGAGGAGAGATCTGTGTAGAGAGAGAGAGAGAGAGTGTGTATATGGCGGTGGTGAACGGTGGTGATCTGTGGTGATGACGGTGGTGAACGGTGTAGAGAGAGAGAGAGAGAACTGAGAGAGAGTGTGTGTGTTTCTGTGTTGTTTTAGTGAGAGAGAGAGATCGAGGATGACCAAATATACTTCCCACTGTAACCACCCATCATCATAATCAGTCATCATGTATTATTAATTAATTATATAATATATAATTAATTTTGTTTTAATTTATTAGAAGAGTAAAACCAAAATGACCAAAATGCCCCTACACTAAAGGACAAAATAGGAGGTTGTAACAGTCAAAAAAATGGGGTTTTTGAGATTTGGACTAAAATGGCAACAAAATGCAAACCACAGGGACCAAGATGTAATAAGTTTGAGATTTGGACTAAAGTGGCAAAACTAGCCAAACCACAGGGACCAAAATGGCAGTTTACTCGATTAAAAATAAAAAGTATTACACTAGACACTTTGTCTTCACCAAGTGATGTAAGAGACTTAGGCAAACATGGCCTTGATTGTCAAGAACTCTTACGATCAATCTTGGATCCCGAGACGACTCACACACTCTATGATGGACAATGGATGATGGTGGTGGATGATGGTGTTATGGTGGTGGTGGGTGGTGGGTGAAGTGTGAGAGAGGTGGTGTGCCAAGGGATGGTTTGAGCTTGAGCCAAGCACTCCTATTTATAGGCTGAACAGAAGCTCGGGCACGGCCCCGTGTCCAGTGGGCACGGTCCCGTGTCTACATCCTTCTCTGTCTTCATTAATTGCTCTTGTCTGTATTAGCTGACCGCGGCCCCGTGTCCGCTGGGCACGACCCCGTGTGCAGAAGCATGTCTTTACTATCAAGATTTTCCTGGATTCTGCGAATCTTATAGTTGACCACGACCCAGTGTCCGCTGAGCACGGCCCCGTGGTGGGCGATGGAAGCTTCTAAAACTTTGTCTTTTATGCTGACACTTGGGCACGCCCCCGTGCTCATTGAGTACGGGGCGTGTTCAGCCTTCTGTTCTCTTGTTTTGCTTGGGAAGATGCTGTCGTGGGATCGGGCATGTCACGTTTGTTCCTTTTCTTGTATTTATTTCAGATTTAGCTGCCTTTTTGCTTCTTTTGTTAATTTGAGCTCATTTAATCCTGAAAATACAAAAGGAAGACAAAAGCATACTTTTTCCAACATTAGTACTAAAAAAGGGTTAGTTTTATGCCACAATTGATGTAATTTATATGTTGCATTTTGCACACATCAACAGACATGGAAGCCAAAAACTCAATCAAAAGGATCGATTGAGACAAAATCAAAGGTTTCAGAGAAACAAATTTCAATGACTAAACCTGTCATGAAGTATGTTCCTAAAAAGATAGTTCAAAATGAAACCAAAAAGGAACAAACTTCCACATCGTCATTTTTTGAGAAGTTTGATCCTAAAAAGTATGTTCCTCCAACAAATGTGTCAAAAGAAGAGCTTGGAACAGAAGAAAGCTTAAAAGTGAATGACAACAACTTTCCACCTCTATACACAGCAAAATCTCACCTTAATGTCAAGCTACCCGAGTCAACAGAGGCTTGGGTTGCTTCAAAATCTAACTAAATGTTTGTGAAATGTGCAGGAGCTTCCAAGGTCTATCTCAAAGTGGATTATGGACAGTGGAGCATCCCGGCACATGACAGGGAGAAAGGCCCTGTTATACGATGTTAGAGGTTTCAACGGTGGATACGTCAGTTTCGCAGGAAATCAGGGTGGACGTATTGTTAGAGAAGGAACGTTGTCAAATGGTGTGATCACATTTGAAAGAGTCAATTACATAGCCGAGCTAGAGAACAATCTACTCAGCATTTCTCAAATATGTGACAGAATGTACTCGACACATTTCACTGATAAGGAATGTCTGATCCTAAAACCCGGGTTTGTCATCCCCGAGGAATGGATTACCATGAGAGCACCATGGGTTAATGATATGTACCTGTTGGATATGAGCGTACCTATGACTACCACAGGTCAACCCCAGTGCTTCGTATCAAGAGCTACTGAAAAGGAGTCAGAGCTGTGGCACCGAAAGATGGGCCACATTCACCTACGCAAGATGAACTACCTGGTGTATAATGATTTAGTAAAAGGTGTTCACTTGTCGAGTTTTCATCTTGAAGGGGAGTCTATCAGTTGTATAAAAGGAAAGCAACAGAAAAAATCTCATCCAGGCAAAAAGATGAACTCTGTCTCGAAGCCACTAGAGAGACTTCACATGGATCTCTTTGGTCCTGTGAATGTGAAGAGCATAACAGGAGATCTGTATTGTTTGGTAGTAACTGATGGCTATTCGAGATTCTCATGGGTGACGTTCCTGAAGTTGAAAGACGAGACATTTGAGAGTTTGCTGAGGTTATTCAGAAAGATAGAGAATTTGTACCGAACACGCATTCAAAGACTAAGAAGCGACAATGGTACAGAATTCAAAAACAACAGAATGGAGGAATTCTGTGATCGACGAGGTATATTGCAAGAGTTCAGCGCACCTTATACCCCGCAACAAAATGGAGTCACAGAAAGAAAGAATCGAACGTTGATCGAAACGCCGAGAACGATGCTAGCTGATTCCAAGTTACCGATTAATTTCTGGGCAGAAGCAGTATCAGTCGATTGCTATACTCTCAACCGGGTTCTTACTGTGATAAAGCACAACAAGACATGTTTCGAATTGATTAACAATCGCAAGCCTAATCTCAAGTATTTAGAGTCATTCGGGTCTCCCTGCACAGTTCTAGATCCCGATGGCAAGTTTGGTTCAAAGAGCATAGAAGGTATCTTCGTGGGGTATTCAAGTCCACTCAGACGCGTCTTTGTTCCAAGTCTCAAAAAGATCATCGAAGCACAGCACGTTGAATGTCAAGGATACACGATGCCTCCACAAAAGCCCGCAGACTCATGGCGATTCAACTACGATACCTTATGGGATTCATTCAAGTCAGAAGAAGAGCCAGATTTCTTTGATGACTTGGATATTTTACGAGAATATGAAACATCTCAAGAAAGATTTCTAGCAAGGTCTTCTAGTCATCAACAACAAACTTCCAATCATGATGAAGCTGGTCCAAGTAACACTGGAGAAAATGATGAAGTTCAGCAAACTCCGACTACTTCGGAACGCGAGCCTGCTCCTGAAAATCAAACTGCAGTCAATGATGATAATTCAGAATCTGATGATAGACCGACTTTTGATCGTGGTGATTCAGAGTCCGAGGGGGAGCAAATTCAATCTTCAGATCAGACAATCCTTGATAGTGAACAAGTTGCGGATCAGAATGTTACTAATTTGGAAGGTGAGGTGGATGTTGTTGGCGAAGTTATGCCAAGGACTCTTTCATACCATCTAGAGGAGTTGATAATAGGAGAGCTACAGTCAGGAGTTCGCACAAGAAGCCAGATTGACCATGGCCTTACTTGTTTTAATACCAAAATTGCTCCTTTACAAACTGAATTCTCACTCAGTTGCTTTATCTCGCAGATCAAACCGCGAACTTACAAGGAAGCACTGACAGAAGAATCATGGGTGAATGCAATGCAAGAGGAGCTGAGTCAATTCGAGAAACTTTGCGTATGGAAGCTTGTGGACCTACCTGATGGACACCGGAAGATAAACACAAAATGGGTGTTTAAGTGTAAAAGAGACGACCTAGGAGTTATTGTCAGAAACAAAGCTCGACTCGTGGTCCAGGGTTTTAGTCAGCAAGAGGGGATAGACATCACATAAGTTTACGCTCCGGTTGCTCGACTTGAAGCCATCATAATAGTCCTTGCTTTTGCTTCATGGAAAGGTTTCAAAGTTTTCCAGTTAGATGTCAAATCGGCATTCCTTTACGGAAAGGTGAAAGAGGAGGTGTATGCTGGTCAGCCACCGGGCTTTACCGACCCAATCCACAAAGACAAGGTTTACCTGCTTGAGAAAGTGCTGTATGGTTTGCATCAGGCCCCGAGATCCTGGTATGAGACGTTATCTCAACACTTGCTTGCCAACAGCTTCACCCGAGGAAAAGTGGACGCTACCATCTTCACTAAGGAAGTCGATGGGCACTTACTGATCGTTCAGTTTTATGTTGATGACATAATTTTCGGGTCAACAAATGAAGAACTCTGCAAAGATTTCAAGAAAGTAATGAAGCAGAAGTTTGAAATGCCGTCAATGGGTGAGATGAAGTTCTTCCTAGGGCTTCAAGTTGACAAAATGCCTGAGGGAACTTTCATTCATCAAACGAAGTACGTTTACGATGTTCTGGAGAAATTTGGAATGTCTGAGACGGCTCCAATATCCACCCCATTAGCAACCAATCATGGTATCAACCCGGAACTCACTAGAGAGAAGGTGGACGAAACATTATAATGCTCAATGATCGGTTCGCTGATGTACTTGACAGCATCAAGACCCGACATCATGTAGCCAACATGCCTCTCGGCACGATTTCAGTCAAGTCCTAGAGCCTTGCATATGTCTATTCGTTAAGAGGATCCTACGCTACCTGAAAGGAACCCCAAGCCTGGGGTTGTGGTATCCCAAAGATGGTGACTTTATGCTCGAAGGATATTCAGATTCTGATTTCGGTTGCTGCAATCTCAATGCAAAATCAACAACTGCAGGATGCCAATTCTTTGGACCCCGATTGGTCACATGGCAGTGTAAGAAGCAAACCTCTGTTGCTCTATCAACATGTGAAGCAGAGTACGTATCTGCTAGCAGCTGCTGCTCTCAGATCCTATGGATTCAGCAATAGATATGCGATTACGGTTTGCAATTTCTTACTTCTCCTATATTTTTTGATAACGAGGCAGCAATCAACATAACTAAAAATCCGGTACATCACGCTAAAACCAAACATATAGAAATTCGTCATCACTTTATTCGCGACTGTTATGAAAAGAAGTTGATACGAATAGACAAAATCCACACCGACGAACAAAAGGCAGATTTACATACCAAAGCTTTTGATAAAGCTCGTTTTCAATATCTCTTAAACTAAATGGTATGAAATTGTTGTTAGATGCGGAGAAAATACTTGGCGTTGATGAGAATACTGAGGCAGAGGATGTTGAAAAGCAGACTGCTTTGGTTTGTCGTCTTTTTAGTTGTTTTGGTATTTAGGGGGAGATAGATTTATTTTCAGAAAATACAAAAACAATAAAAATGCTAAAACCAAAAACATAAGATATTTTCAAAATCCAAAAACAATAGAAAAACAAAAAGGGTTTGTGTAAAAAGAGGAAATGATAGTACATCAGTTAGACAGTTACGGTATGCTAAAGATATGTAATGTTTAAAAGGTGTTAAGCAGTCTCGCTGATGATATGCCGATATGTTTTTACACACTTAGTAGATTTGTTCAGGATATAAACCTAAAAACATTTCTTGCTTATTACGTGGGGAACATATCTCGGATATATAGGTAACCCCTGAAATCTTGTTTAAAAGATTGCCTGTTTATGAGATATTAGGTCTTTATACTTAATGATATCTGGGTTATTATACTAGGACTTCTGATATTGTGGAAACAATAACCTAGTCCTCGTATAATACTCTGCACAGCTTTAAAACTTAAAGCCTCCCCTCAGCATAAAAATTGATAAGTATTGAAAAATACAAATCAAGTGCTGTTGAAGAGAAGATCCCTAAGTAGGACACACCGAAAAGTCGAGCCATCATCTCTCTTATTGAACGGAAGTTCTAGCCTGAGCTCTCATGGTCTCGCACTACCCTAATACAGATATCATTATAGTATATTCATCTGTAAGACTGAATATAAGGAATCTGGATACGAGAGTATATTCTGAGGTGGGACACGCGTATAAGGTAAGTTCTTAAAATACCTAACTCATATCCTGAATATGTTGAAGTTTGTGTGAGAATTTAAGTAGACCAGTATACCGGAAATCTAAGTGAATTGTTTAATACTTAGTGTGTAATCAAGCTCAACGGTACTTGTAACTTGTCAAGCAGCTGATATGATCCTCTGACACGCTCACCAAAAATATATTTGTAAATAGTTTACTATTTACTTTACAGCATTTCATTTCAACCCAAAAATATTTCATAGTGTTTTAGTTTAAACTTTCTTAAAATTCCAAAAAGATTATATATTTCTGCTTTAAGTTTCTTGACAAACCAAGGTAGAAAGCTGATCTTCAGACTCACTGTCATGAAGCAGAGCAGGAAGTTTCTGAACTAGACAATAGGGTTCGGAGCTAATCTTGAAAAGGGTTGAACATTTAAAGTCAAATCAAGTTTATTAAGTTGATACTTGTACAATTTTCATGAAACTGTGTTTGAAAGTTTGAATAAATTGTCAGTTGTTTCGTTTCGGGTCAACCAAGGTCATTAACTTGGACTTGGTAGACAAATTAAGTGCCTAGGGTCATTAACTTGGACCTAGATACTTAAGTGGATTTCAAAAACTGACCAAACATGATAAAACGCCAAAAAGTCAAAAGGTCAAAACATCAAGTGAAAAGAGAAGTGTTTGGATCGAATGGCAATCCGATCAGATGGAAATCCGATCGGATGGCCATCCGACACTTGGTCATCTCTATATATATTGGTCAATAGTCTTCAGTCAAACCTTATTCGAACGATTGACCATCCGACACTCTCTCAAAACACTCTCACTGTTCTTGACTGATTCTTGCACTTTTGCTTTCCACACTTCATAGGATTATTGGCTTGCACAATCTTCACTATGGGAAAGGTAAGTTCACTTATCTTAATTGATAAAATTTGAAGATTTGATGTTGTTTATGCTTATCGGCGACTGTCGGCATGAAAAACTTAGATCTAGACTTTATTGATGATCTTTGTTAGAATCTAAACAAAGGGTTTTCTTCATGGGCCTTAGATCTATAGATTTACCGTCTCAATTTGTACAAATACTTGCTAGATTTGTGATCTGATCATGTATAGGTGTCGGCTATCGGACCTTTTAAAGACAAATTAAACCCAATTTAGGCCGAATTAGAGAAATTTGAATATAGGGTTTTGATCATCGGCGAAATCTATACATGGATCTGTGTTCAATTTTGTGATTAAGTAAGAAAAAATTTGATGTTCATAGATTGTTCATAGTGTTCTTCACTTTCTGATGATCGAGTGGCAATCCGATCAGATGGTCATCCGATCCAATGCATTATATATGTTTGAAATTATTCTAAGTGTTTATCTAGAAATCTGTGCCTTACATGTTAAATAAGATGGTTTGGATAGAATGGCATCTCGATCGGATGGCAATCCAATTGGATGGCCATCCGATCCAAAACACACATGTATATGACTGACTATCTCATGCCAATGATCGAATGGCAATCCGATCGGATGGCAATCCGATCGGATAACCATCCGATCCTCATCACATAATGTCATAACTGTTCATCATCTGTGCAATCTTGTCATTAATCAAATGGCAATCCGATCGGATGGCCATCCAATCCATATCACTCACACAGTTGACTTGAAGCTAATCTGTTTGTCACATGGATCGAGTGACAATCCGATCGGATGGCAATCCGAGTGGATGGCCATCCGATCCATATGCACATGACATTTGATTCTGATCTTTACATGTTGATGGTTCATCTGATCGGATGGCAATCCGATCGGATGACCATCCGATCCTCAGTACTGCATAAAGTGTACATTTCCAGAGTTGGAAAAATTTTTGAAATTTTCAAAATTTTGATACTTCTCACTTCTTGTCTAGAACTTTGTGCAAATGCTAAACGTCAATTATTCTTGCAGACAAGAGCATCAGACTGGGAAAAGTCTCACAATATTTACTGTCTTTTGGACGCACACTATATAGACACAACACCTTATAAAGACATGGCGAACTTCTTGAGAGAGAGCAAAATTGCTAGGGCCTTAACCGATAGAACAATAGTGTATGAATCACATGTCAGAAGGCTTTGGAGTTCGGTGAGATATGAGGAGAGTGAAAACACGATATATTCAGTTGTTAGAAAGAAAGATGAGAATGATAAAGATGTAAATATTTAAATTAAGTTTGATGTGGGAGATTTAAGACGAGTTCTGAACCTACATGATACTGATAGTGACCCTACCATAGTTCCTGAACATTTATGCAAGGGTTTGTGGTTCAGAATTGGCTTTACAGGACATGTGAATGGAAAATATCTTAAGTCAATGTTTAGCCCACCATATATGTTCTTAGTTCATTGTGTTGTGCATGCATTATCACATCGGAAGGGAGCTTATGACGAGCCATCAGACTATATTATGAATATAATCACTTGTTTAGTGCTGAACAGGTCATACAATGTATCTCAAGTGATATTTGATCATCTGGTTGATAATATCAGGGGTGAAAAGTACATAATGTACCCCAGGTTCATGCAAATGATGATAGATGATCAAGTGCCAGATCTTGTGAAGGATCCTGCTGATGTATTAGGTCTACGTCATATGTCGGCTGAGACTTTGGGAAGATTAACTACATATAAAGGCCTAAAGAAAGATGAATCTGAACCAAGAGCTAAGAGAATGATATGCAAGATTGGAAATCTAGGATATGTGGCACCTAAGAACGATGCTTGGAGGCATGATAATAGCAACTCAGAGAATGAGGATGATAGTCTAAGGGATTTGCATGAGAAAAAGCTTAGATACTGGTTTGTGAAAGACGGAAAGAGGAAGAGAACACCAAAGACCTACCCAGCTGTATCTGTTCCTAAAGTTTCAACACCAAAGATAGTTGTTAAGGGTATAGTTGAAAGGGGGAGTCATAAGAAAAATTAGATCTTTAAATGTTATTTTATTCTAATAAATGTTCAATGCTTGTTTTGCAGGGCCTTCAAAGCAAACACCTCCAAGGTTAGTGGATGAACCAGTGTTGAAACCAGCAGATGTTACACAACAAGGTGTTGGTTTGATTAAAGAATCACTGGAAGGATTTCTAAAGAAGAACGAAGAGGCTGTTGCTTCTGCAAAGAATGTTCAACATGAAAGTGTTAAAGAAAAGGTTGTTAAAGGTGTTGTTCATGATGATTTAGATGATGCTGATGATGAATCCACAGAAACAGAGCCAAAGATTGATGTATCAAAGATAGGTGTTGGAAAGGTTACCTTGAAGAAGAAACCGAAAAAAAAGAAAAAGGGATCTGATGAAGAAGATTTAACATACATTCCTACACCTGAAGAATCAAAGAAACTACGAAAGAAGCGAAAAGCTGTTCAAGCTGGTGTTATTCCCAGAAGTGTGAGAGCTAAAAAGGGAGCATCTACAGTTCAAAAAGATCAAAGTGGCAAAGGTCCAGCAGTTGAGGCTCAAGAGGTTCAAGTTGAAAATATTTCTGAAGTTGAAAGTCTTAAGAAGCTTGAAGCCGAGAAAAAGAAAGTTGGTGATGATGAGGTTGAGTTTATTGATGAAAGAGTTGCTACACCACCACCACCACCACCAGAAAATCAACCTATTCCAGAGAGTGCTGAGACATCAAAGCCAAAGAAAACTTCTCTTCCTGATCCATTTGAAGGTTTTCCTAACATTCAGGGTGAATTTGTGACACCTGTGTCACTCCAACCATCAATCAAATTCCAAACCAATGAAATATTGTATTTCATACTTGGTATTTGTAAAAATATGTGTATCGTTTGCACATATCGATTCTTGTTCGATTTCAAGCTCTAAATCGCTTTCTGGAAGGTTATACGCGCACTGATGCGTAAATATAACCAGTTTAATGCAACGAACACTCCGGAATAGTGAAATAGGCTTAACATACCTTAAATAACCTTTACATAACTTAGATATAAGTTTTGGAAGGTTTGGTGTGGTGAAATCAAAGTTAAATCGCTTACAGGGACTAAAGTTGACAAACTGCGAAAGTATGCCAATTTGAACTGTAACAGACATTCCGGAACATGACCATAAGTTAAACATACCATAAATATCCTTTACATAGCTTAGAAATAGGCTTTGAGGGGTTCGGTATGCTAAAATAAACTTTTGGGTCATTCAGGGACTAAAAGTGTCAAAAAGTGCACAAGTTTGCACTTTTGCGCATAACTCAAGTTCTGAATACATCCGGACATCCAAAAATTTATGTAAGCATGACTATATTATGCTTTAGTGTTTGGCTTGCCAAAAATCCATTCGTCACGCCATTTGGATCGTTTTTCGCGCTTGTGCGCATTCCGTCGTAATTAAGCGAACATCGCGTTCGTACGACCAAACGAACCAACATCCGACATATTTTTGAGCATGTTTCATGTCCACAATGTTTAGACATCATGTTAGGGCCTTAAAGTTGGCTTAACGGGCCTTAAACATGTCGGAAATGGCTTAAACACATAACAGGGACTGAAACTGCAACATTTGAAACTTGTTTTCTGATCTGAAGAGCTAGGCGGCCTTCCTGATCAGATAAGAACGCTTAGTCAGCTGATTCCAGCTGTTTAAACCTCATCCACACACTCACAACTGCACATTCAGCTCATTAGGACCATTTTTAAGTTACCACAACTTTGTGACAAGTGTACGCACAAGATTCGAGCACGGTTTCCATGAAACGATCTTAACGGTTCGGGTATTCCTATAAATACCCATCCACCCCATTGCAAAACTTACAAGAATTCTGATTTGAGAAGCTCTAAGTTGAAACCATTGTTTCATACCTGAGCTACTTGGATCGGGATTAGCATTCGGGGACCCTTCGTAAGTATTCTTTCGTTCTTTTCTTTCTTTTATTGCTTTTCGAGTCCGAAAGTCAAACTTTGTTTGACTTTCAGCGTTGACCAGCTTATGGTCAATGAGAAGTTCGTTTGAACTTCGCAACGTGATTGTAATCACGATGGTTATAGTCCTTTGTGACTATGCCTACTGATTACCACGTTGTCTAGGGTCGTAGGGTAAGCGATCTAATAAATCGCTTATACCTTCGAACCCGACCCATTTGGTCGATCATTAGGATCCGACCAAATACATTAGGTGACCATAGTAGGTAGGGAATAACCTTCCGAGGTTATACCCTATGGTCACATCGTTTGAGTAGTTGTATGATAGGTAGTTTATATGCCTTAGGTAAATTACCAGAATACCCTTTTCATGTATAATTGGTAATTAAGCATATGTAACCTAATCTTTTGTCACATAACTGATTATATAACATGTTTAGGCATATAACACTTGTCATAGGACTAGTTAGACGGTCCGAACGCGTTTCACGCGAACGACGCGTTAAAGTAGCAGAAGCTACCTAAACGGGTCGTAATGGGTCGTAAGCACTTAGATTAAGGTTTCATTTAGTATGTAGGCTTTGTTAAACCATATGACACGAGTCTCTATACTCGTTTGGTTTACGAACCCTCATTCTATCAGATCTTCCGATTTAGGTCCGGTTTATTAACATAGTTACCTATATTAGGTGCCGTTTGATATCCGTGATCTCTAGCATTGTTTGGTTGTTACTCAAGGACTACTAAGCAATCTCAAGTGAGTACATAGACCCCTCTTTTACTGTTTTCCAAACTGTTTTGGGGTGGAACACATGTGCCTACTTGTTACTTTCATGCTTTCCTGTTTTCACATCATATACATGCTATGTTCGTTAGTACATTATAGTACATGATTTTATTACATCTTATGCTAGGTATGCCCATTGCGTGCATTACTTAGTACATCGTTTTACATTACATTACATGCTACGTATGTCTATTGTTGTATACGTAGTACAGGTCATATGCTACGTATGTCTATTGTTGCATACTTAGTACAGGTCACATGCTACGTATGTCTATTGTTGTATACGTAGTACAGGTCACATGCTACGTATGTCTATTGTTGTATACGTAGTACAGGTCACATGCTACGTATGTCTATTGTTGTATACGTAGTACAGGTCACATGCTACGTATGTCTATTGTCGCATACTTAGTACAGGTCACATGCTACGTATGTCTATTGTCGCGTACTTAGTACATTTGTTATTCATCACAGGCTTACGTTTTGGATACATATTACATGATTTACATTAGACATGAACATTTTACATATTGATGGTTTGGTTTGATTAAGTGATTAAGTAACGATGCGTGTGTAATATGATACAAGCATGGTGGATACGCCGCTGGTACTTCCTATATATAAGTGTTTGTATGGTATTACATATATCGTAGCGTTATTTGAATCATTTCAGTTTGATACATATAACATTTTATACAAATAACATACTTTTCACAATACATTGTTTTACAAGCAACTTACCTTATACAAACTTAGTTTACATGGTTATTCATTTAACCATACATTATTCACTTATTTATACATATCATCTGAACTCATTGTTTTTCAAATGATTTACAAGACAAAGCAAATTACAAGGTTCATGACTAAACATTTTCTCAAACATAAGTCATGAAACCTATTTTCAGAAAACCTATGTATCTCACAGGCATTTTTATGCTGACGTACCTATTTTCACATGTGTTTTTCAGGAGCTGTTGCATAAGATGATCAAGATACACATAGGCAGACTTGGGCTTTAGTGACAATAAAAGATGCAAGACTAGTTAATTATGTTGTATTTATTTGTTTGTTAAGACATTGTAACATTTTTAATCAATAAAACGAAACTTCAATTGCCATGGATTTGAAACAATTAATTCTGTTACAACACTCCCCGACATTTCCGCCACGTTTTGTATGTTCTACGTGGTCGGGGTGTGACAGAAAAGATGGTATCAGAGCCAATGGTTATAGGGAATTAGGTTATTAGTAATGCTTTGACCTAGTCTATAACCTTCTTAGGACCCTAACGCGAGTTTACTTGCGTTTAGTCATAAAACAATACCGTCACCTATCCTTAGGCGACTACCACAACAAGAACGTAAATTTCAAAACCGCTTTGAAAACTAATCATCTGTTCTAGGATGATTTATTACAAGGTTTTGAACCCTCTATTGTAAGGTTTTGAACTCTCTATTATATGGTTTTGAACCCTTTGAATTTTCAAATTCTCGTCAAGGTTTTGGGTTTTTAATAATGTGAACACGTGCAAACTGGAAGGGTGAATGCCTGTATTCTGGGTTTTCTGTCTAGGCAAGCACTTCGTATACATCTCATCAGACGCGAGACCAGTTGTGCTTACCTGGGAATTCTTGGGATGAGTGTTCACTTATAGGCGAGCATGTCTTCGCGATACATTATATTGACCCATTTACTTTGATTAGTCACCATCTCATTTGTTTGCCTTTGGTAACAAACAAATGGTCACAATCTTCATGTGTTGTTATTCTCTTTTGACTATCTTTCGCTTGTTTCCTCCTATGCCTTTCGTTATCTTCAAGATGCTTCTTCATCGCAACAACAATGTCCGAACCAGGTGCTGCAACTACCCAGCAAATAGGCGTCATACTCCAGAGGACCGATGATTTAGCTATCCCCATGACTTGTCTCAGGGATGAAGCTGTATAAAGGGAACTGTTCCTGGGTGCAATTAATACCACTGCCATTATCCGAACCAAATACCCTGTTTCAAATGTACCCACGGTGGACGATGGAGACATTTGGTTAACATGTGCCGCTTTGCAATCCAAAGCAAAGCTGTTACAAATCCTGCTGCTGCTCAACCTTCAAACTCTGCTTCATATGTCGCTTGACATATCTGGCACCTCAACCTCATGAACTTTCTACCTTGTGTATCGACTTAAGCACGCCTAGTGCAAGGTGTCGAAGCACCTCTCGTTACACAAACTCCAAAAATCCATGTAGGATCTTTCTATCCTCATAATTAGATCCTTGTGGATGGGTATCATTCATCGGAGTCCTTAATTGAATTCTTTGTATGATTCAATACGTACATCACAATTCAATAAGGACAAAGCCGAATTCCTTTTAAGATTATCCTATCTTCATAGATAGATTCTTGATATGATTAAAGTGCCAAATGAAATCCACGAATTGGATTCCTGGTGTACTTTAAGTATCCGCGTCCAAAGATAACAAATTAATAAACAAGTTAAACAACTATGTGATTATGTGCTTATGTGTTTCCTTTTATGTTTTTGTGTAATCCAAGTTTTTGTTATCCAAATCCTCGTAGAATCTTCCATATCTTCGTATAAGGAATTCATAGTAGGATATCCAAAGGTACTATATTAAATCCTCAATGGGCTTGTACGTAATAGTAAAGACCCTTGGATTATATTGTACCATTCCATAATTAGACCCCTGCGTGGTCTAGGTAATCAGATTGATCCAAAAATCTGGTTAGGATTATCATGTGATGAGATAGCTGAAAGGACTCCTTGGTGGCCTAATTAAAAGGATCATTTGTCGATCTAATTAAAAGGACCCTATGGTAGTCTAGTCACACTCATCACAGGTTTGATTTTCCTCCCCTTCACATTACAAGCAAATTGTGCGGACTATGCAAGGAATTGCGTAATTATGGATGCATACATAATTATGGAATTCAGTGCACGGAAACCACAGCTAGTTTGGTCGTGTGTCTGGAAAATGACTTTTTTCGTTCATTTTCGGTTCTGAAGAAGTGGTGGAAAATGACTCTTCTCGTTCATTTTCGGTTCTGAAGAAATGGTGGAAAATGACTCTTTTCGTTCATTTTCGGTTCTGAAGAAGTGGTGGAAAATGACTCTTCTCGTTCATTTTCGTTTCTGAAGAAGTGGTGGAAAATGACTCTTCTCGTTCATTTTCGGTTCTGAAGAAATGGTGGAAAATGACTCTTCTCGTTCATTTTCGGTTCTGAAGAAATGGTGGAAAATGACTCTTCTCGTTCATTTTCGGTTCTGAAGAAATGGTGGAAAATGACTCTTCTCGTTCATTTTCGGTTCTGAAGAAATGGTGGAAAATGACTCTTCTCGTTCATTTTCGGTTATGAAGAAATGGTGGAAAATGACTCTTCTCGTTCATTTTCGGTTATGAAGAAATGGTGGAAAATGACTCTTCTCGTTCATTTTCGGTTCTGAAGAAATGGTGGAAAATGACTCTTCTCGTTCATTTTCGGTTCTGAAGAAATGGTGGAAAATGACTCTTCTCGTTCATTTTCGGTTCTGAAGAAATGGTGGAAAATGACTCTTCTCGTTCATTTTTGGTTCTGAAGAAATGGTGGAAAATGACTCTTTTCGTTCATTTTCGGTTCTGAAGAAATGGTGGAAAATGACTCTTTTAGTTCATTTTCGGTTCTGAAGAGGTTGTGGAAAATGACTCATTTTGTTCATTTTCGGTTCTGAAGAGGTTGTGGAAAAAGACTCATTTCGTTCATTTTCGTTTCTGAAGAATGCCTGTAGAAAATAACTCCGTTCATTTTTCAATTCTGAAAAATGTCCGTTAAAGAGAAATAACAGGATTATGCCTTGCTTATCTTTGATGGTTACTTCACACAAAGCCACAGATAGACTCCTACGAATTAATTTCGGGACGAAATTTCCTAAAGTAGGGGAGACTGTGACACCTGTGTCACTCCAACCATCAATCAAATGCCAAACCAATGAAATATTGTATTTCATACTTGGGATTTGTAAAAATATGTGTATCGTTTGCACATATCGATTCTTGTTCGATTTCAAGCTCTAAATCGCTTTCTGGAAGGTTATACGCGCACTGATGCGTAAATATAACCAGTTTAATGCAACGAACACTCCGGAATAGTGAAATAGGCTTAACATACCTTAAATAACCTTTACATAACTTAGATATAAGTTTTGGAAGGTTTGGTGTGGTGAAATCAAAGTTAAATCGCTTACAGGGACTAAAGTTGACAAACTGCGAAAGTATGCCAATTTGAACTGTAACAGACATTCCGGAACATGACCATAAGTTAAACATACCATAAATATCCTTTACATAGCTTAGAAATAGGCTTTGAGGGGTTCGGTATGCTAAAATAAACTTTTGGGTCATTCAGGGACTAAAAGTGTCAAAAAGTGCACAAGTTTGCACTTTTGCGCATAACTCAAGTTCTGAATACATCCGGACATCCAAAAATTTATGTAAGCATGACTATATTATGCTTTAGTGTTTGGCTTGCCAAAAATCCATTCGTCACGCCATTTGGATCGTTTTTCGCGCTTGTGCGCATTCCGTCGTAATTAAGCGAACATCGCGTTCGTATGACCAAACGAACCAACATCCGACATATTTTTGAGCATGTTTCATGTCCACAATGTTTAGACATCATGTTAGGGCCTTAAAGTTGGCTTAACGGGCCTTAAACATGTTGGAAATGGCTTAAACACATAACAGGGACTGAAACTGCAACATTTGAAACTTGTTTTCTGATCTGAAGAGCTAGGCGGCCCGCCTCAGCCAAGCTTAAATCTTAGGCGGCCTGCCTCAGCCTTCCTGATCAGATAAGAACGCTTAGTCAGCTGATTCCAGCTGTTTAAACCTCATCCACACACTCACAACTGCACATTCAGCTCATTAGGACCATTTTTAAGTTACCACAACTTTGTGACAAGTGTACGCACAAGATTCGAGCACGGTTTCCATGAAACGATCTTAACGGTTCGGGTATTCCTATAAATACCCATCCACCCCATTGCAAAACTTACAAGAATTCTGATTTGAGAAGCTCTAAGTTGAAACCATTGTTTCATACCTGAGCTACATGGAACGGGATTAGCATTCGGGGACCCTTCGTAAGTATTCTTTCGTTCTTTTCTTTCTTTTATTGCTTTTCGAGTCCGAAAGTCAAACTTTGTTTGACTTTCAGCGTTGACCAGCTTATGGTCAATGCGAAGTTCGTTTGAACTTCGCAACGTGATTGTAATCACGATGGTTATAGTCCTTTGTGACTATGCCTACTGATTACCACGTTGTCTAGGGTCGTAGGGTAAGCGATCTAATAAATCGCTTATACCTTCGAACCCGACCCATTTGGTCGATCATTAGGATCCGACCAAATACATTAGGTGACCATAGTAGGTAGGGAATAACCTTCCGAGGTTATACCCTATGGTCACATCGTTTGAGTAGTTGTATGATAGGTAGTTTATATGCCTTAGGTAAATTACCAGAATACCCTTTTCATGTATAATTGGTAATTAAGCATATGTAACCTAATCTTTTGTCACATAACTGATTATATAACATGTTTAGGCATATAACACTTGTCATAGGACTAGTTAGACGGTCCGAACGCGTTTCACGCGAACGACGCGTTAAAGTAGCATAAGCTACCTAAACGGGTCGTAATGGGTCGTAAGCACTTAGATTAAGGTTTCATTTAGTATGTAGGCTTTGTTAAACCATATGACACGAGTCTCTATACTCGTTTGGTTTACGAACCCTCATTCTATCAGATCTTCCGATTTAGGTCCGGTTTATTAACATAGTTACCTATATTAGGTGTCGTTTGATATCCGTGATCTCTAGCATTGTTTGGTTGTTACTCAAGGACTACTAAGCAATCTCAACTGAGTACATAGACCCCTCTTTTACTGTTTTCCAAACTGTTTTGGGGTGGAACACATGTGCCTACTTGTTACTTTCATGCTTTCCTGTTTTCACATCATATACATGCTATGTTCGTTAGTACATTATAGTACATGATTTTATTACATCTTATGCTAGGTATGCCCATTGCGTGCATTACTTAGTACATCGTTTTACATTACATTACATGCTACGTATGTCTATTGTTGTATACGTAGTACAGGTCATATGCTACGTATGTCTATTGTTTCATACTTAGTACAGGTCACATGCTACGTATGTCTATTGTTGTATACGTAGTACAGGTCACATGCTACGTATGTCTATTGTTGTATACGTAGTACAGGTCACATGCTACGTATGTCTATTGTTGTATACGTAGTACAGGTCACATGCTACGTATGTCTATTGTTGCATACTTAGTACAGGTCACATGCTACGTATGTCTATTGTCGCGTACTTAGTACATTTGTTATTCATCACAGGCTTACGTTTTGGATACATATTACATGATTTACATTAGACATGAACATTTTACATATTGATGGTTTGGTTTGATTAAGTGATTAAGTAACGATGCGTGTGTAATATGATACAAGCATGGTGGATACGCCGCTGGTACTTCCTATATATAAGTGTTTGTATGGTATTACATATATCGTAGCGTTATTTGAATCATTTCAGTTTGATACATATAACATTTTATACAAATAACATACTTTTCACAATACATTGTTTTACAAGCAACTTATCTTATACAAACTCAGTTTACATGGTTATTCATTTAACCATACATTATTCACTTATTTATACATATCATCTGAACTCATTGTTTTTCAAATGATTTACAAGACAAAGCAAATTACAAGGTTCATGACTAAACATTTTCTCAAACATAAGTCATGAAACCTATTTTCAGAAAACCTATGTATCTCACAGGCATTTTTATGCTGACGTACCTATTTTCACATGTGTTTTTCAGGAGCTGTTGCATAAGATGATCAAGATACACATAGGCAGACTTGGGCTTTAGTGACAATAAAAGATGCAAGACTAGTTAATTATGTTGTATTTATTTGTTTGTTAAGACATTGTAACATTTTTAATCAATAAAACGAAACTTCAATTGCCATGGATTTGAAACAATTAATTCTGTTACAACACTCCCCGACATTTCCGACCCGTTTTGTATGTTCTACGTGGTCGGGGTGTGACAGAAAAGATGGTATCAGAGCCAATGGTTATAGGGAATTAGGTTATTAGTAATGCTTTGACCTAGTCTATAACCTTCTTAGGACCCTAACGCGAGTTTACTTGCGTTTAGTCATAAAACAATACCGTCACCTATCCTTAGGCGACTACCACAACAAGAACGTAAATTTCAAAACCGCTTTGAAAACTAATCATCTGTTCTAGGATGATTTATTACAAGGTTTTGAACCCTCTATTGTAAGGTTTTGAACTCTCTATTATATGGTTTTGAACCCTTTGAATTTTCAAATTCTCGTCAAGGTTTTGGGTTTTTAATAATGTGAACACGTGCAAACTGGAAGGGTGAATGCCTGTATTCTGGGTTTTCTGTCTAGGCAAGCACTTCGTATACATCTCATCAGACGCGAGACCAGTTGTGCTTACCTGGGAATTCTTGGGATGAGTGTTCACTTATAGGCGAGCATGTCTTCGCGATACATTATATTGACCCATTTACTTTGATTAGTCACCATCTCATTTGTTTGCCTTTGGTAACAAACAAATGGTCACAATCTTCATGTGTTGTTATTCTCTTTTGACTATCTTTCGCTTGTTTCCTCCTATGCCTTTCGTTATCTTCAAGATGCTTCTTCATCGCAACAACAATGTCCGAACCAGGTGCTGCAACTACCCAGCAAATAGGCGTCATACTCCAGAGGACCGATGATTTAGCTATCCCCATGACTTGTCTCAGGGATGAAGCTGTATAAAGGGAACTGTTCCTGGGTGCAATTAATACCACTGCCATTATCCGAACCAAATACCCTATTTCAAATGTACCCACGGTGGACGATGGAGACATTTGGTTAACATGTGCCGCTTTGCAATCCAAAGCAAAGCTGTTACAAATCCTGCTGCTGCTCAACCTTCAAACTCTGCTTCATATGTCGCTTGACATATCTGGCACCTCAACCTCATGAACTTTCTACCTTGTGTATCGACTTAAGCACGCCTAGTGCAAGGTGTCGAAGCACCTCTCGTTACACAAACTCCAAAAATCCATGTAGGATCTTTCTATCCTCATAATTAGATCCTTGTGGATGGGTATCATTCATCGGAGTCCTTAATTGAATTCTTTGTATGATTCAATACGTACATCACAATTCAATAAGGACAAAGCCGAATTCCTTTTAAGATTATCCTATCTTCATAGATAGATTCTTGATATGATTAAAGTGCCAAATGAAATCCACGAATTGGATTCCTGGTGTACTTTAAGTATCCGCGTCCAAAGATAACAAATTAATAAACAAGTTAAACAACTATGTGATTATGTGCTTATGTGTTTCCTTTTATGTTTTTGTGTAATCCAAGTTTTTGTTATCCAAATCCTCGTAGAATCTTCCATATCTTCGTATAAGGAATTCATAGTAGGATATCCAAAGGTACTATATTAAATCCTCAATGGGCTTGTACGTAATAGTAAAGACCCTTGGATTATATTGTACCATTCCATAATTAGACCCCTG
Organism: Helianthus tuberosus; assembly: GCA_030545235.1. NCBI lineage: Eukaryota > Viridiplantae > Streptophyta > Magnoliopsida > Asterales > Asteraceae > Helianthus > Helianthus tuberosus. The sequence continues at coordinate 46,014,534 of CM060408.1, forward strand.
CGTGGTCTAGGTAATCAGATTGATCCAAAAATCTGGTTAGGATTATCATGTGATGAGATAGCTGAAAGGACTCCTTGGTGGCCTAATTAAAAGGATCATTTGTCGATCTAATTAAAAGGACCCTATGGTAATCTAGTCACACTCATCACAGGTTTGATTTTCCTCCCCTTCACATTACAAGCAAATTGTGCGGACTATGCAAGGAATTGCGTAATTATGGATGCATACATAATTATGGAATTCAGTGCACGGAAACCACAGCTAGTTTGGTCGTGTGTCTGGAAAATGACTCTTTTCGTTCATTTTCAGTTCTGAAGAAGTGGTGGAAAATGACTCTTCTCGTTCATTTTCGGTTCTGAAGAAATGGTGGAAAATGACTATTCTCGTTCATTTTCGGTTCTGAAGAAATGGTGGAAAATGACTCTTCTCGTTCATTTTCGGTTCTGAAGAAATGGTGGAAAATGACTCTTTTCGTTCATTTTCGGTTCTGAAGAAATGGTGGAAAATGACTCTTTTCGTTCATTTTCGGTTCTGAAGAAGTGGTGGAAAATGACTCTTCTCGTTCATTTTCGGTTCTGAAGAAATGGTGGAAAATGACTCTTTTCGTTCATTTTCGGTTCTGAAGAAATGGTGGAAAATGACTCTTCTCGTTCATTTTCGGTTCTGAAGAAATGGTGGAAAATGACTCTTCTCGTTCATTTTCGGTTCTGAAGAAATGGTGGAAAATGACTCTTCTCGTTCATTTTCGGTTATGAAGAAATGGTGGAAAATGACTCTTCTCGTTCATTTTCGGTTCTGAAGAAATGGTGGAAAATGACTCTTCTCGTTCATTTTCGGTTCTGAAGAAATGGTGGAAAATGACTCTTCTCGTTCATTTTCGGTTCTGAAGAAATGGTGGAAAATGACTCTTCTCGTTCATTTTTTGTTCTGAAGAAATGGTGGAAAATGACTCTTCTCGTTCATTTTCGGTTCTGAAGAAATGGTGGAAAATGACTCTTTTCGTTCATTTTCGGTTCTGAAGAAATGGTGGAAAATGACTCTTTTAGTTCATTTTCGGTTCTGAAGAGGTTGTGGAAAATGACTCATTTTGTTCATTTTCGGTTCTGAAGAGGTTGTGGAAAAAGACTCATTTCGTTCATTTTCGTTTCTGAAGAATGCCTGTAGAAAATAACTCCGTTCATTTTTCAATTCTGAAAAATGTCCGTTAAAGAGAAATAACAGGATTATGCCTTGCTTATCTTTGATGGTTACTTCACACAAAGCCACAGATAGACTCCTACGAATTAATTTCGGGACGAAATTTCCTAAAGTAGGGGAGACTGTGACACCTGTGTCACTCCAACCATCAATCTAATGCCAAACCAATGAAATATTGTATTTCATACTTGGGATTTGTAAAAATATGTGTATCGTTTGCACATATCGATTCTTGTTCGATTTCAAGCTCTAAATCGCTTTCTGGAAGGTTATACGCGCACTGATGCGTAAATATAACCAGTTTAATGCAACGAACACTCCGGAATAGTGAAATAGGCTTAACATACCTTAAATAACCTTTACATAACTTAGATATAAGTTTTGGAAGGTTTGGTGTGGTGAAATCAAAGTTAAATCGCTTACAGGGACTAAAGTTGACAAACTGCGAAAGTATGCCAATTTGAACTGTAACAGACATTCCGGAACATGACCATAAGTTAAACATACCATAAATATCCTTTACATAGCTTAGAAATAGGCTTTGAGGGGTTCGGTATGCTAAAATAAACTTTTGGGTCATTCAGGGACTAAAAGTGTCAAAAAGTGCACAAGTTTGCACTTTTGCGCATAACTCAAGTTCTGAATACATCCGGACATCCAAAAATTTATGTAAGCATGACTATATTATGCTTTAGTGTTTGGCTTGCCAAAAATCCATTCGTCACGCCATTTGGATCGTTTTTCGCGCTTGTGCGCATTCCGTCGTAATTAAGCGAACATCGCGTTCGTATGACCAAACGAACCAACATCCGACATATTTTTGAGCATGTTTCATGTCCACAATGTTTAGACATCATGTTAGGGCCTTAAAGTTGGCTTAACGGGCCTTAAACATGTCGGAAATGGCTTAAACACATAACAGGGACTGAAACTGCAACATTTGAAACTTGTTTTCTGATCTGAAGAGCTAGGCGGCCCGCCTCAGCCAAGCTTAAATCTTAGGCGGCCCGCCTCAGCCTTCCTGATCAGATAAGAACGCTTAGTCAGCTGATTCCAGCTGTTTAAACCTCATCCACACACTCACAACTGCACATTCAGCTCATTAGGACCATTTTTAAGTTACCACAAATTTGTGACAAGTGTACGCACAAGATTCGAGCACGGTTTCCATGAAACGATCTTAACGGTTTGGGTATTCCTATAAATACCCATCCACCCCATTGCAAAACTTACAAGAATTCTGATTTGAGAAGCTCTAAGTTGAAACCATTGTTTCATACCTGAGCTACTTGGATCGGGATTAGCATTCGGGGACCCTTCGTAAGTATTCTTTCGTTCTTTTCTTTCTTTTATTGCTTTTCGAGTCCGAAAGTCAAACTTTGTTTGACTTTCAGCGTTGACCAGCTTATGGTCAATGCGAAGTTCGTTTGAACTTCGCAACGTGATTGTAATCACGATGGTTATAGTCCTTTGTGACTATGCCTACTGATTACCACGTTGTCTAGGGTCGTAGGGTAAGCGATCTAATAAATCGCTTATACCTTCGAACCCGACCCATTTGGTCGATCATTAGGATCCGACCAAATACATTAGGTGACCATAGTAGGTAGGGAATAACCTTCCGAGGTTATACCCTATGGTCACATCGTTTGAGTAGTTGTATGATAGGTAGTTTATATGCCTTAGGTAAATTACCAGAATACCCTTTTCATGTATAATTGGTAATTAAGCATATGTAACCTAATCTTTTGTCACATAACTGATTATATAACATGTTTAGGCATATAACACTTGTCATAGGACTAGTTAGACGGTCCGAACGCGTTTCACGCGAACGACGCGTTAAAGTAGCATAAGCTACCTAAACGGGTCGTAATGGGTCGTAAGCACTTAGATTAAGGTTTCATTTAGTATGTAGGCTTTGTTAAACCATATGACACGAGTCTCTATACTCGTTTGGTTTACGAACCCTCATTCTATCAGATCTTCCGATTTAGGTCCGGTTTATTAACATAGTTACCTATATTAGGTGCCGTTTGATATCCGTGATCTCTAGCATTGTTTGGTTGTTACTCAAGGACTACTAAGCAATCTCAAGTGAGTACATAGACCCCTCTTTTACTGTTTTCCAAACTGTTTTGGGGTGGAACACATGTGCCTACTTGTTACTTTCATGCTTTCCTGTTTTCACATCATATACATGCTATGTTCGTTAGTACATTATAGTACATGATTTTATTACATCTTATGCTAGGTATGCCCATTGCGTGCATTACTTAGTACATCGTTTTACATTACATTACATGCTACGTATGTCTATTGTTGTATACGTAGTACAGGTCATATGCTACGTATGTCTATTGTTGCATACTTAGTACAGGTCACATGCTACGTATGTCTATTGTTGTATACGTAGTACAGGTCACATGCTACGTATGTCTATTGTTGTATACGTAGTACAGGTCACATGCTACGTATGTCTATTGTTGTATACGTAGTACAGGTCACATGCTACGTATGTCTATTGTTGCATACTTAGTACAGGTCACATGCTACGTATGTCTATTGTCGCGTACTTAGTACATTTGTTATTCATCACAGGCTTACGTTTTGGATACATATTACATGATTTACATTAGACATGAACATTTTACATATTGATGGTTTGGTTTGATTAAGTGATTAAGTAACGATGCGTGTGTAATATGATACAAGCATGGTGGATACGCCGCTGGTACTTCCTATATATAAGTGTTTGTATGGTATTACATATATCGTAGCGTTATTTGAATCATTTCAGTTTGATACATATAACATTTTATACAAATAACATACTTTTCACAATACATTGTTTTACAAGCAACTTATCTTATACAAACTCAGTTTACATGGTTATTCATTTAACCATACATTATTCACTTATTTATACATATCATCTGAACTCATTGTTTTTCAAATGATTTACAAGACAAAGCAAATTACAAGGTTCATGACTAAACATTTTCTCAAACATAAGTCATGAAACCTATTTTCAGAAAACCTATGTATCTCACAGGCATTTTTATGCTGACGTACCTATTTTCACATGTGTTTTTCAGGAGCTGTTGCATAAGATGATCAAGATACACATAGGCAGACTTGGGCTTTAGTGACAATAAAAGATGCAAGACTAGTTAATTATGTTGTATTTATTTGTTTGTTAAGACATTGTAACATTTTTAATCAATAAAACGAAACTTCAATTGCCATGGATTTGAAACAATTAATTCTGTTACAACACTCCCCGACATTTCCGCCACGTTTTGTATGTTCTACGTGGTCGGGGTGTGACAGAATTCAAAGATGATATTCTTCTTGGTGAAGACTATGATATGTTTCATGATGCAACAGTTCAAGATCTGAAAAAGAAAATGAGTATTCTGGAAAAAGAAAAAGAGAAAGTTGAAGCAGATCGTGATGAATTGAAACAACAGCTTGAAAAATTATCTAAAGTGAATGAAGAAATAAAGATTGTTATGATCAAGCATGCGAAGAAGATAAAGTCTTTGAAAGGAGATGTGGATGATAATGCAAAACTATTTGAGCTACTATCAGCAGAGATTACAGACTTGCATCTGAAGAACAAGAGCTTGAATGAAACAAATCAAACGCTGCATCAGATGTTGGATGAACTTCATGAAGTGGCTGCAAATGAAATTAAAGTGATGAAGCTGGAGATTGAGGCACTTAGGGCAGATAAAACAGTAAAGGTTGAATAGCTTAACATATTATATACTGTGATGGAACATCGTCTGGGTATCAACGTTCATCGGGATCTTCTGTACTTTCACCATCAATCATGAATGCAGACATGTTAAGCGTTGAAACTGTTGTTAGTGATTCTCAGACATTATCGAGGGATTCGACACCTCGTTACTGATCGATTCCACTACGTTCTACAACTAGAACAGATCCGCACGCGTGGCCTAACAATATTCTTATGCATGAAATAGACATCTTAAGTGAGCTTGAGTTTTAAATTCATGCTATGTTAATTAGGAAAAGTTTAAATACATAGTCTCCTAAAAGTAAGAAGTCGTATAAAAGGTATCAAACGAACTCCAATTGATCTCATTCGAGCGGCATTGGAACTGTCCCGTCATACTCTACGATCTCAGATTACCTGTATGTTTTAGAATTTTTATTTAGATCTTTGTGTTTTTTTATTTAGCATTGTTTTTTTATTTGTGTCATTGTATCTTTTTTGCGATTCATTGTGTCTTTTTCCTCGGTATTGTGTTATATTTCTCGGTATCGTGTGTTATATTTTGTGATCTATTGTATTATATTTTGCGATCTATTTTGTCTTACACTTCCTAGATTTAGAATACTTTATAGAATAACTTTATTGATGTTAACTAATGTATATTGATTGCCTAACAAAAAAAAAAAAACTAATGTATATTGATTGCAATGGACATGTACGTGATGAAAAGAATGATATCGAACCATGTAACTTAACTCCATAACTAAATAACAAAAGACGCCATATTTACATTCATGTCAAATAAGTGTTTTGATATTCAACGCGATTGAACATAAATTATAACAATGTAACACCCAGTTAAATTTGCCAGAAAAATGGATCCCACACTCAAAACTTATCCTATTAAATTGCTATAAATTGTCAATTAATAGGCAAGTATCAATCAATCAATCAATCCCATCCTTTAGTATATGCTAATTAAAGATGGTTATGGGTATAAAATTAATAAACGTAGGGGACGGCTCAACAAATTTGCATCAAATAGACATTGAAGTAAGATAGAGATCTTAAGTTTTTATGCTATGTTAATTAATGTATAACAATTAATGCAATGAACATGTGCGATAAGAACAATACAGAACCATATTTTTTAACAGCGACACTTTTGTTGAAATGGAATTGGTGCTTCAAGCAACATGCTAGAAGCAACCAGACTACTAGAGTACACAATTTGAACGGGAAATCGAGAAATTAAAACTACACAAAGCTTTAGATATGCACCTGACCAAATTACCAAACATTTGGTCTGCATGGAGAAATCCTATGTGATAAAAAAAAAATTTGAAAGGCTAAAAAAAAAAAAAACCAAGGCTGGCTAGCAGTCAGTTTGTTAAACAAACAAAAACTTACAGCAAACCAAAGATACATTTTAAATCCCCAAAGTTGACAGTTCAAAATCCACCCAACTATCCCACCTAAGAACTCGAATTTTACACCTGCTGCGCATCCATAAAAAGCCAAGAAGCCGGATCTCCTCGATAAGATTTGCCACGGTTGTTTGCTTCCGATTAAATACCACGTCATTCCAGCATCTCTAAATACCCAAACTGATGCTTGAATAACCAGATATAGGGCCTTTTTCAACTTCATCGATCGAGCCTTGGTTTTGGTTATGTACGTGAACCAAATCTTTAATATCCAAAACATAAATCCTATGTATTATTACATAACACTTTTAATAATGTAACACCCAAATCTAAGGGTGGAAGGAGTGGGTACCGAGAACTCATGCGGGGAGGGGCTTTGCCGATCGGGTAGGTGTTGCCGGCCTTCAATCGGTGAGCGGGGAGGGGTGTAGGGGGTGAGTATTCACCGAGTAGAGAAAAGGAGAGAAGTGTGAGAGAGAGGGGGTTAATGGTGGCCCCCAACCTCTTTCAACCAATCACACTTTTTTTTTTAAATTGTTTATCACTCTCTATGTGTTTGAGCATTGCTAGTGATTAAGTGCAAAATGAAGAATGGAGTGTGGACTTGACATATCATGACATTATTGGTTAGAAAATAAGTTTACCACTCCCCATATAAGGAGCAGTCCTTCCACCCTAAAGGTGTTAAAATTTTAATGTAAAAAATGTCCTTTTTTCAAACATAAAAAGGATCCCACACTAAAAATGATGCTATTAAATTGCTTTGAATTGTCAAATAATTTACAACCCATTTGTAACTGTCAAAGTGTTCCATTAAATGTTCTCATTAATTGTATGTTTGATTATTCAGATGTCATTTTTATGAAATTTTACAATTCACCATAAAAATATGTATAACCATGTCTTTTCAATTCTCCTTCTACAAAACCCTTAAAAAACGAGTTCATGGTTGTCAATGAATGATCATCACTATACTCAGTAAATCTCACCAATAATAAAGCTAATGTAAGCTCTGAGAAGGGTAAGATGTAGACAACCTTACCTCTACCCCGTAGTAATAAAGAGACCGCTTCCCGTAAGACCCACGACTCGAATGTCAAGAAATGATACGGTCTTTAATGGTAAGAGGTCCGACGCAGCTAGAATCGTGGAGGAGAAAAGCTCGGCATCTCTTAGAGCATTCACATTGGAGCCTTTATATACATCCATTCTATATAATATAGAGGGGGGAAAAAGGGAAACAACAAAAACACCACTACATTGGATTCTCTAAAATAGAGAAAAATATATAGAAACTAAAGTAAATCTCTATATTTAGAGGCTCACATTTAACCCTCTATATGTTTATTGTGAGGGTGTAGGAAAGAGACAAAACTAATAAAATAAGTGTTTGTGAGTAGGATAGAGAGTTGAATGTGAGAGACTTTTGAGAAATGAAAAAAATCAGAGAAAGGTATGTTTTTTTAGTGTTATTAGAGTAAACTTCTGTTTTGCTACCTGTGGTTTGTTCGTTTTAACGGTTTTGTCCTAATTCTTTATAAATATTCATTTTAGCCCTGATCTATCAAGCTTATCTCTATTTCACTCCCCGCCCCTAACGCCATCCAATTCAACTGTTAAATCTTGGTCACATGCCCCTCACATGAGGGGCATTTTAGTCTTTACCATCCAATATATTTTAACACCTTTTCTATTTATTAACATTTTACAGTAAAAATAAGCACCACCCACTCTTTAACCTTTCTTCCCTGTAACCCGTTTCTCAATCAAATCTACCCGTTAAATCTAGGGTTTATATTCATTCACCCACTCTTAAACCTTTCTTCCCCATTTCTCCATCATCCACTAACCAGAGATTTCAACCTCCAAACCAAACAGTCTAATTCATCCCAATGGGTTCCAAAAACAAGAAGAACTAGACGGCAAACAAACCTTACACGGCGGCGGAGGTTACCAGAAACCGCGTCTTCCGCGCCGGTAACAAACCAATTACCGACGAACGGTTCGCATTGTCACAAAAGATGTTAAAAATATATGGGATGGGAAATCAGAACCCACCATCTTCATATTCAACCTTAAACCAACAACCACAACCGCCACCCACCCATCATCGCATGTAGCAGTCAACCACAACCAGCCTCTGCCACCACTCACCGTCATCTCGCCACCAGCGATTCCAACCAACGACGGTTCGGGGTTGTGATTTACACAGATCTCTTCATCTCTCTGTTTGATTTTAGATAAGATCTCTCCATCTCTGTTCGAATTTAGATATGATCTGTACAGATTTGTGGTGGCTATACATGAAATTAGGGTTTAGAGTTGTGGTGGTGATTTAGGGTTCAGACGGCGGTTGGTGGTGGCTGATGCGGTGACAGGTGACGGTGGTAGCTAGTGTTTTTGGGTGTGGGTGTTTGTTTTTGTGTGTGTGTGACAAAGAGAGAGAAAGAGGAAGAAATAAGAGAGAATGTGTGTAGTTGTAGTAATATCTTTAAAGGGTTAATGGATTTAAACACCCCCCAACTATTGCCATTTGGCCGATGGCACTCTCAACTTTGACTTTGGCTCCCACCACTCCCAACTTAACACTTGGGTTGCTGTGTCACCCCGTCGTTAACTAAATACTAACTTGGTTAGTTTTGTTGTCCTACGTGGCTAATTTTAGATGATGTGGCATTTTTTAATGAGGTGGCATGCTGATGAAAACTTATATATTATATATATAAAAATCATTTTACATTCACCCCCCTCTCTCTCACTTAACACCACCACCATCCACCCACACCACCGTCCTGACTTCCACCCCACCATAACCCTACGCTGCCATCCACCCTACCACCATAATCCCCTGTTCAAGAACCATTGGCCACCACCCATTGCAACCACCTACCCCACACCACCAAACACCGCTTAATCTGGATCTAGAAGCCTGTTTGAGATGATATGGAAAAAAAACGACGATGGGTTTTGATTTTGGGGGAAAACGGGGTTAAGATGATGATCAGGTGATGTTGAGGAGGGGAACAGTGGTGCCGTCGCAGATCCCCCTCAATTCGCACTCTTCTACCTAGGGTTTCATCATCCCCACTCCATCTCATCTCACCGTTAGGGTTTCCGCCACCTAATCGGAACCACCAGTGGCCGTTTTTCCGATATCCCATGAACGCGACCGCTAGTGTTGCTCCGATGTCGGTGTTGTCGTCTCAATCTCAGTCCTCTCGGAAAGAATGGCGTGTTGTTCCGATCATCATGAGGTAATTTGTTTAGATTAACAGTTAAACACTCGTTGTTCACTTTTCTAGAGCTATTTCAGGGGGGTGGTGTGATGTTGAGGATGGGAACAGTGTTGCCATCGCCGGTGAAATCCGCCATTTCACCTCCACTTGTAGTGTGAAATCGCTGTTGAAAGATGAAAATGAGAAGGCGATGATGATAATGATTTGTGTACGGATTGATATCCGAGCATCGTAATCAGTCATGGGGTCAACATCCACCCGTATCTTGGCGGGGCAACCCAGATGGTATGTGAGAGCTCCAACAAGGGCTTTTTATTTGCTCTTACGGTGCAACCGGTGTTGCAGCCATGGCGGTGATCGTCCCTCTTGTCTGATCTCCATGTTACAGATCTGAGCCACTTTCTCTTTGCTTCAAGTTACAGATCTGAATCAGGTTTACGTTACACGTCATACATGCCACGTCAGATTAATATGACACGTAGGCTAATTTTCCTAACCCAGTTAGTGTTTATTTAACGACGGGGTGCCATGACAAACAATGTGTTAAGTTGGGAGTGGTGGGAGCCAAAGTCAAAGTTGAGAGTGCCAGCGGCCAAATGGCAATTCCATTAACCCATCTTTAAATGTAAAATTACCAAATTATCCTTACTTTATCCATAAAATTACCAAAATACCCTTTTAGCTAATAGATATTTTGGATGGAGTTAGAGGTGTGGAGCAAACTGGCAACAAAACCGAAACATCAGGGAGTAAAATGGCTATTTTTAAAGGATTTGGGCAAAACCGTTAAAACGACCAAACCACAGAAAGCAAAACGGAAGTTCACTCGTGTTATTATACAGACAAAGATGAAGGGTCCAATGTGAATCCTCTTAGGAAGTTAGGATTAAAAAAACAGGTAGAGACTCAAGTGGTCAGAATGGTCTCTTTGGTGTAGATTTGTTGTTATTCAGAAATTGTAATCTTTTGTAACCATTTGATGTTTGTATTGTGTAATTTGTGTTAGCTGCTTGCTGGCACAATTCTGGTTTTTAATATGATCATGTTGCCATAAAAAAAAACAACGGGTTCATTGGTAACTTAAAAGCTCAGATGTGCGAGAGTTGATATCAGAACTTCAGACACCTAGTCAACACTAAACAATAGTTCGGATAATCATAAATAAAAGATGAAAAATTCTGGCATTTAAAAGCCTTTAATAAAAGTTCTGGTTATTCGAACACCAATAGCACATATTTTGATTGTTTGGATATATATATTTAGAAGTTCGTCTCTTGGGGATTCAATAACAAAATTAATATTACTTAGAAGTTCAATGACTGAAATTAAGATCTCAAAAATCATTTGCGAAGAACAAACTTTCAACAAGTTCATAAACTAATCATATTTCCTGTCACGCATCTCCCACATTAGTAAAGTTTTAAAAACTTGTTTTTTATTCATATCGAATTGGGCTCTGAAATGGTCAAATCGGTTGAACCGGGCGGTTGAACTGAATTACTAGTTATCCCTATAATTATATAAAATACAAATTCATTCATCTCAAAAAATAATCTAATCTCAGTTAAGATTTATGTAACTAATCATGGTTTTATCTAAAAACAACTATTTTCTTGTAAAATATTAAGCATTTTAAGAACATTTTTATTACTTATAAACAATATTACATTGGACGATATAGGTAACAATTTCAGCAGCGATGAAATATTGGAATGGAAGGCACTAGGTTAGTTACCGAAATATGGAAGGTCGGTATTACATTAATATTATATTTTATTATAATTAAAAAATCAAATTTTAAGATAACGCAAACTGGTTCAACGATTCGAACTAGTAGAATCGGATTTACCACTGGTACATAAGACATATCATATTCAGGTTTTACCAGTCTTTATCATACCGGGCCTGTGTTCGGTATCTGGTTTAACCAGTATAATCGGCTGGTTGAGACCGGTATTTAAAACATTGCAGATTAGAGTAAACTAGATGGCTGCCCGCACGATACAATGGGAAACACAGACACTCCGAGGGTATGTACTGTTCGGCCTATTCGGTTATTATCCTAAACCGAAACTCAAGTTATCGGTTAGTCTATTTTATTAACCAATCGGTTTCGGTTAGTCAATTCAGTTTATTCGTTTAGATTGACGGTTTTTGTTTTGACGATTTTGGTTTGATTCATTTGATTTCAGTTAATATTCGAAACTAAATTTGGGCTAAAACTTTTATTTAGAAATACATGAAATTGAGGCATAACTACATAAGTATAAATACATAAAATGAAGGTATAAAATATGAAACACATGAACTGAAAGTATAGAAGCTAGAAATACATGAAAATATGAATATTTCGATTCGGTTAATTTTGGTTCAATGAGGGTACAAACACAATCGATATCCGGTTTCGATTAATTCGGGTTTCAGTCAATCGGTTGTTAGTTAATTCAATTTTTGGTTGATTAAAGTTCGATTTCATTTGTTTTCGGTTCAGTTTCGGTTAACGATTCAGCTATTGCTCACCTTTAGACACTGTTAATCACGTACAGTATAAGCTTTTTAATTAAAAAACTATAACAATGCTATACTTAAATTAAAGAGAATAATTGTAATTGTTTTATTTTTTAAATACTAATGTACAAAAAAGTTATGGCTGTTTAAAAATCACGGAGTTAGTTAGTTTTATTATAACTAATCATCTATAATTTTGTCAAAAAAAATGAGAGAACTAAATTGTAATTAAGATAAGAAGATTAAAGTTTAATTATTGTTTAAAAAACTAATTTACCTTAATTTTAGGTTGTATCTTATACATTAAAGTAAAAAAGAAAAAAAAAACAATCTTAACTTTTAGTTATTTTAAAATGTCCTTGTGTTATGTATTATATATGGTATGGATTATCCAAAGTGAGTTTAAACATAGAAAACAACCGCGACGTAATTTTAACAAAAAAAAAAAAAAAACCACATTAATGTTGTGAACAAAAACAACAAAAAAATAAGCACGAAGACAATAACTATAATTTTGTCGAAACCACAAGGATCAAGCGTATAATTTACTCCCACATTATGGATTAGGTTCAAGAGTGAACACTTGTGTAGTTTACGAACTGAGCGAACTAATCCTGACCATACATGTGTGTAGATCAATGGCCAGGATTTGATGATGAAATACACTAGTGTATTTTACGATTTGATGATGAAATCCTAGCCATTCACGTGTGTAAATCAATGGCCAAGATTTATTCACTCAGTTAGCAAATACATTAGTGTTCACTTTAGAACCTCACCCCCACATTATAATGTTAAAAATATGTTTATATATTTAGAACGGTTTAATGATTTGTTACTGCTTGTGAGTTAATGCTTTAGACTCTTAAGTTGCCATAAAATTTGTTGACTCATGTACCTAGACAAATATTGACAATAGCGGACAAAAAAAAAATTAAGAGGGTTGGAAATATTTTGGAATCGGTTGCCTTTCCCTAAATTATAATAAACAAAATCGGTCAGGTCGGATCACATAATACACTAAAATATCTTTTTGTTGAGTTGAGGTTTTATGCAATTTTTTGCAACGTTTTTATGTAAACGAGCCAGTTGTTTCACTATTCATTCTAACAGTTCACTTGTTGGATTGATTAGACCAAAACTAAAAATTGAACAATATGATTATTATTCTTAGAACTTCTAAAACCTATTTTTTATTTAATAATACTTAGAGTAAAGTACAATTTACGTCCCTATGGTTTACACCCACTTACACATCCAGCCCTCATTTGAAAAAACTCAACACTCCGGTCGCTATGGTTGTCGATTGCCTTTAATCAGGTCTCTCCGACTTATTTTTGTTAGTCAATTGTTAGTTGACTTGGGTATTTAGGTCTTTTTACTTATAACTCTATGACTTGAAAAAACTCATCATTTCGTATTCTATAACTCTGGTGTAACATATATCATCCCCCTGAAAGCCACAAATTACACCATTCAACCCCCCTTATCGTCTCCAGCAAAATTGGTCTGCTTCAATCGATGTTCAAGTGAGTTGCCTAATAACGAAAATGGCTTGGGGATTTTGGAGGATCAGACCAGATGATATCTACATTGACCCTAAAGATTATTAGGGTAAGTTTTTGTGCCTCTGTATTTGAATTTTTATGTTGCAATGTCCATGAAATTTAGTGTTAAAATTCACAACTGAAAACAGAGTACCGTTTGCAAGTTATAAAGAATCGATTTTAGTCTTAAAGTCTACCACAATGGCGAGTTAGTGGCAGCCTATGTCGAGTATTTGTGGGTGGTAAGTATAATTTAATAGATTGTGCTGATATTGATGATTTTGGCATGGATGTACTAGAAGAAATGGTTAAACAACTTGGTTATTCTGTTGATATGGTGTTTTATTTCAATATGTATGTTTGGATTTAGGTTTGAAGTCCTTGTCTAGTGATAGTGTTTTTTCAAGCTTGTTTGAGTATGTACGTGTTGGGGTAAACTATTTGAAATTTATGTTGAACGCTGGACCTCTCGTGTGCTGATGACATCTTATGGTGAAGAAGTCATCACACAGAGTCCTCATGGTCCTCCTCCTAAAAGCCAAGATGTTGAAGTTCATGATAGTCCCTTTGTTGATGTGTTTCAATGTGATTACCATGACACTGACAATGGAGTTGAAGATGACCAGGAGGACACTGATGAAGTAGGTGAGGCTAATGAGGAAAATGCTGAGGAGGAGGTTGATGTAGAAGAAATTGAGGGACAACAACTTGTTCCAAAGGGTCAACAAGATCCTAATTACTGGGTGGAAGAGGATAATCCGTTGTATGATGTTGATGTTGACATGCATAAATTTAAACCCAACATTGATTCTGATGTAGAAGAGAATGGTAGTGGGGAAGATGTTTTTGGGGATGACCTCAACGTGGATCTGGATTACTTTGATACTGATCACGAAGTCGAAGATCAAATAGTTTTAGATAAGGCAATGAAAAAAATAAGGAAGATTAGGAGATCAACATTGAAGTCTATAGGCCATGGTGCAGCATGTATCCCTTTTTCATTGGGTAGTTGATTCCTAATAAGACTAAGCTTACTAACATGGTCAAAACATATGCTCTTGAATCCAGGAGGAAATTGTTTATTAACAAAAATGATAGGTTGAGGTTTAGGATGGTGTGCATGGGAAAAAACCTAAGTTTGACAACACTTGAAGACTTTGGCGACCAAACCAATAAAATAAAGCTTCTGTGGTAAGCTGGGCAAAAAGGGCATTGATGAGGCAGCCTCCAAGAAAATAAGGACGAAGCCATCTAAACATACTTGTCCATGGGTGATGCAAGTGAGCTAACCCACAACTGAAGATCACTGGTGCGTGAAAACACTGAAACACGCACACCAATGTCTGCACACAAGGGAGGTTAGTCTGTACACCATGAGTTTCATAGCTAAATAGGTAGAACCACTTCTTCTGGTAAATCTGGAAATTCAAATGACGGTAGTTCAAGATTTCCTTGAGAAGAAGCACCAAGTTAAAGTTTCACTGCCTAAATTGTGAAGGGTAAAGAAGATTGCCATGGCTAAGTTATAAGGGGACTATATGGATCAATATGGGCAACTAAGGCAGTATTGTGAGAAACTTGTTAGAGCCAACCCTGGGACCACTATCATGGTTGTTGTACAGCATGGATCTAATCCAAGTAGTCCCACAACACAATTCGGGAGAATATATGTTTGCTATGATGCTTGACGTGCGTGGGTGAGTATATATTTTTGTAGTTATTTTTAGCTCTTTTTACTCGCCGATTTAAAGTTTTAAATTTATAAAACATGATATTCTACTATCACTCTACACACATGCTAGGGCAAGTATACCCATTGTGGACGTAGTATAGTGATGGCAAAATACCGAGGTCGTCCAAGGACATAAGAGCTTTTAGTACCGGCTTATCGTCAACGTCTAATCGAACAAATTTTTGAGAAAAGATTTTTAAGCTAATAAAAAGATAAAAACAGAAAATAAAAATAAAATAAAAATGATAGACAAGAAAGAATCACTTGGATCCAACTTATCTTTCATGTACCCTTTTGATGATTTTCGCACTTTGGGCATTTTAAGAGATTATCTTAGTTATAGTAGTAGGCCCCTCTTTTGGAGGCGACGTTACCCTCAACCTAGAGGTTTGAGTCAGCAAGGATACAATCCCACTAGGTCGAAATATTGAAAGATAATTAAGTAAGTTATTAATGCAAAATGATGTCGACCCCTCATAAAAGACGGCGATCACCCTCAACCAGTTGGTCTAAGTCAGCAGGGATACAGTCCTCGCGGGGTTGGTTTAATGTTTTAATAGTAGTTTAAGAATAAGGGATTCAAGCTTTTTGCACCTCTCCCATGGTGGGTAATTATCACACCCCCAAAATCCAAACGCGGAGTATCACCGCAAGGAGCGTGACATGACCAGGATCAAGCCACCAATCATATTGAACAATGATATTAAATAAATAAAAGTCCAACCACACAATATAATTGGTGTACAAACAAATTAACTAAGTTCGAGTTATCAGCGGAAGCATAGAGTTTAAAACCAAAGCATAAGTTCAAAAGTTCAAATGTTTAACATGGAACTCAACAGTCCATGTCCCACAACGACCTCAACCTCCCGTGCAAGCTCCATCAACGCATCTAACGACCTGCAAGGCATATAACAATGAGTCAACAACAAAGTTGAGCGAGTTCACAGTTGGGTGTTTGTTTTAAGTTGTTTCAAAAACATATGCTTCTTTTAGTTGGCTTACTTGTCGTGGGGGTTACCCCATAGTTTAAAACATCATCATTTCCTTTCCTTTTACCCTGCCTCCCAGCCGTGGGGGCTACCCCATGTATATCCCACTAGACCCGTTACCATATCGACTACTGACTGAAGTAAGTTGATGCCCTAGCATCATTGTTTATCATCATTGATGTGCCCAGATCCATTAGTCCACGCCCGTCCTTTGCGGCACGGTGTGAGGCTTGTCAAACCTAATAGCGCTATTTAACTAATGACCCGTTCGCCTTTGGCCCGACGATTAAGTCGATATAAAAATGAGGGACTTCATGATAGAATTTTTGGTCTAGCTACAATGTGATCACCCTTCAATAAAGAGGATGTAGTACGTGTTCCAAACCAGGAGATCACGCAGTTTCCGTTTAAATCCTTAGTACATGTTATCATCCTTCAATAAAGAGGATGTAGTACGTGTTCCAAACCAGGAGATCACGCAGATTCTGATTAAATCCTTTACCCATTCCCAACCACCGGGAATCCCATGCCTTATAGGAAGTGTGAACTCACCTTGGTTTGCTCGGTTTGTTAAGTTACTTGTTCACAGTTAATCAGTCAAAGCCTATAGTATTCATACATATGTAATCAGTTTACATTCACAAGGTTCACGTATGATATACAATCACAATGTGCATTCGAACATCTTAACAGTTATTCAAGTTCATACGACTCCTCAATTATCATGCATGTTCCACAATAGTAATCAATAGTTAAGTGTGCTATTCAAATCAACTCAGGTTTCCACTGTTATAACTAACAGACAGTAACAGTAATAGAGTCATATATTACCATGCACATTCTAGACTACAGTCTGTTGATGTGGTGACATTCAGGGCGACGAAACATCCAAGTCTTTCATCGACAGGTTGGGTGACGAAACATCACATGTTTTGTCGGCATGAGAGTGACGAAACCTCAGGTGTTTCGTTGACCTGGTAAATGACGAAACCTCAGGTGTTTCGTCGACCACGAAAACAACTCATACATAACTACTCCCTTAATTCCCGTAATTACTTCCCAAATTCCAAAACTGATCAAACCTACAACCCTAGACATGAACCCTAGTCGCAACAACGATCAATTACAATCATTACTTTAATCATAAGCCTCCTAACAAATCATCACCTATAATGTCGCAATCTCATTTACTTAGTAATTGTTTACACAGATAACGAACATATGCACACGACAACAGAATCATTAACGGGGCAGGGAGTATAACTGCATACAATACATCAGAAACCCTAACAGTGCATCAATTAATATACATCAATCATGATACATTCAAACACGACAGTTCTTACGCATCATACGGTCTAGATCATCACAAAACATATCAATCCACATACACATGCCTATCAATGACCAATCGAATTTGTACATCAGTCATGCATCAACAAGTAAATCATACTGTTGGTGCACACATCTGTCGACTTCATCTTATATCGAGTCTTGGGATCGTTGTGGATTTGTTCAAGCATGATGTCATATTATACAATGATGACATCATCAAAGTGACATTATCATTGCATCACTACATATAAGACAAAAGCTAGTTTATAGGTTTCGCTTGAAACAGAATGTTAGTTTATATGAGGTTTCGCTTGAAAGTCAAACATATGAGTTTCGCTTGAAATGTTAAGTAGGTGATTCGCTTGAACGAGTATGTGTATGTTCCAGCGAAACCTAGAATAGTACAAATAGGGGAGTGTTCTTTTCATTTGTAACAGATTTCTCAGAGTGATACCGAGGTGCTACAGGTATTCCTTTTGATTGTAAACGTTGTTAAATCAATATATAAGAGGATTATAGTGTAAATCAAGCTGTTTTCACATTCGTTTCTTTGTTTCCGCCTCTGAAACAGATTTGAGCTCTTCCGAATGACTCATTTAGGTCGCGATTCGATCCTACACATACGTATTGTAACAAGTGTGATCGAACTAACCAACAACTGCGTATACTCGGAGGTATGCTAAGACGAGCGAGGGAAGGAACTTCACCAAAGCTGCCATAAGTTTAGAGAGAAAGAGGATAGGGTTGCCGACGTTTACAATTGCGAATAAGGGTCTAGGGTTAAGCGGTTTACTTTAAATAGCGAAGGCAACGTGTTTGGGTTTTGTTTGGGCCAAAGCCCATTACGGCGAAACACCTTCCCACGAAACTTCAATGTTTCGTCGTGTAGGGGTGATGACGAAACCCCAATGTTTCGTCGAGTAGAGTGATGACGAAACCCCAATGTTTCGTGGAGTAGAGTTTCATCGAAGGACATGCAAAAGAAATCAATCCTAAGTTTCAATATCAACCACACCTTAACACTATCTTAATCAAGCATTCACATATAATAACACCAACAAATAACACTAACAATATACAAAAACGGAATTGTAACAAGTAATGAGTCGAGGAAAGACCTTGAAAGCTCGAGTTGCACATCATCCCCAACTTGAAAGAAATTTCGTCCTGAAATTTAGCACGTAGTTACTGAGGAAGCTAGTTAGGTTCCGTGGTTTCCTGGGTTTCCTGGGGTGTCACATCATCCCCCCGTTGGTTTGGAATTTCGTCCCGAAATTCCGCAGTAGCTTCAGCCTCAGTAGTGGTTTCACTTTTCTCGAACAACTCTGGATATTGTGTTTCATTCGATCTTCTCATTCCCAGGTAAACTCTAGGCCACGACAGGAGTTCCAACGAACTCGAACAAGAGGTATCCTGGTACGCTTGAGAACCTTAACGTCTCGGTCTGTAATCTCTACAGGTTCCTCGACGAATCGCAACTGATCGTCGATAGTGAGTTCCTTGAGAGGAACTATGAGGGTCTCATCTGACAGACACTTATTCAGATTTGACACATGGAATACGTTGTGAAGTCCACTGAGTTCTTCAGGTAGATTCAATCTGTAGGCCACCTTGCCAATTCTCTCAGTGATTTCGAAAGGTCCAACATATCGCGGGTTGAGTTTGCCTCTTCTACCAAAACGAACTACACCTTTCCAAGGTGAGACTTTAAGTAGCACTCGATCCCCAACCTGGAACTCGAGCGGTTTCCTACGCTTATCAGCGTAGCTTTTCTGACGGTCACGAGCTGCCACCATTCGTTGTCGTATTTGAGCAATCTTCTCTGTTGTGTCTACGACGAGTTCTGGGCCAGTGATTTGGCTGTCACCAACCTCTGCCCAACAAAGAGGTGATCGGCACTTCCGTCGATACAAGACCTCGAACGGAGCAGCCTGGATGCTGGTGTGGTAACTGTTGTTATACGAAAACTCCACTAAAGGAAGGTGTCTTTCCCAGCCATTGCCAAAGTCGATTACACATGCCCGAAGCATGTCTTCAAGAGTTTGGATGGTGCGTTCAGTCTGCCAATCCGTCTGTGGATGACATGCTGTGCTCATGTCTAGACGTGAACCAAAGGATTTATGCATCGCTTTCCACAAATCAGAGGTAAAACGCGGATCTCTATCAGAAATGATGGAAGTTGGCACCCCGTGCCTCGAAACCACTTCCTTCATGTAGATGTCTGCTAGAGTAGAAAACTTATCCGTTTCCTTGATAGCCAGAAAGTGTGCAGACTTGGTTAGTCGATCCACTATCACCCAAATGGTATCGTTTCCTTGTTGAGATCTAGGTAGGCCAGTAACGAAGTCCATGGAAAATTGCTCCCATTTCCATGTCGGGATCTCTGGTTGTTGAAGTAGGCCTGATGGTTTCTGGTATTCAAGCTTGACTCTCGCACAAGTCAAGCATTTACTAACGTAGGTTGCTATGTTGGCTTTCATACTAGGCCACCAATACGTAGCTTTTAGATCATGGTACATCTTATCAGAACCAGGATGTACTGAGTAACGAGACTTGTGTGCTTCGTCCATCACAAGTTCACCTAGATTACCATAAAATGGAACCCAGATGCGCCCTGTCACATAGTAAGCGCCGTCTTCCTTTTGTTCTAACCGTTTCTTCGATCCTTGCAGGGATTCAACCCTGATGTTTTCTGCTTTCAATGCTTTAACCTGAGCATCTCGTATCTGAGTAGGAAGACTAGAGTGAATGGTAAGCTGTAATGCACGTACACGCTTAGGTTTAGTCTCCTTTTGACTGAGGGCATCGGCCACAACATTGGCTTTGCCCGGATGGTACTTGATCCTGCACTCATAATCATTCAGAAGTTCGACCCATCGACATTGTCGCATGTTCAACTCCGTCTGATCGAAGATATACTGGAGACTCCTGTGATCGCTGTAATTGGTGCACTTGGTACCGTACAGGTAATGCCTCCATATCTTGAGTGCGAAAACAATGGCTCCCAGCTCCAGATCGTGGGTAGTGTAGTTCCTTTCGTGAACCTTAAGTTGGTGTGATGCATAAGCAATGACTTTCTCACGTTGCATCAACACACAACCAAGTCCTTGGATTGACGTGTCGCAATAAACCACGAAATCGTCTGTGCCTTCAAGTAACGAGAGAATAGGTGCGCTACAAATTTTGTTCTTTAATTGCTGAAATGCGGATTCCTGTGCATCACCCCAACGATAGGTGACACCCTTCTGAGTTAGTGAAGTGAGAGGTTGCGCAATCTTTGAGAAATCCTTGATAAACCTTCTGTAGTAACCCGCCAAACCCAAGAATTGACGGATTTCAGTTGATGTACGGGGTGCAGGCCAGTTCTTGATCGAGTCAACCTTGGATGGATCAACATGAATCCCATCCTCGTTGACCACATGACCTAGGAAATGGACTTCACGAAGCCAAAAGTCGCATTTCGAAAACTTAGCATAAAGTTGTTCTGCTCGAAGAAGTTCCAAAATAAGTCACAGATGATGCTCGTGTTCCTCCTGACTCTTAGAATAGATCAGGATGTCGTCGATGAAAACAATAACGAACTTATCCAGGTAAGGTTTGCACACTCGATTCATGAGATCCATGAAGACCGCAGGTGCGTTTGTCAATCCGAAAGGCATGACCAGAAACTTGTAGTGCCCGTAACGAGTTCTGAATGCTGTCTTGGAGATGTCCTCATCTCGGACTCTCAGCTGATGATAGCCCGATCTGAGATCAATCTTTGAGTAGAAGCTCGACCCTTGCAACTGGTCGAACATGTCATCAATACGCGGGAGAGGATAACGATTCTTCACTGTCACCTTGTTGAGCCCGCGATAGTCAAGACACATTCGGAAGGTACCGTTTTTCTTCTTCACAAACAAGACTGGAGTTCCCCAGTGGGAAGAGCTAGGACGAATGAAACCCTTGTCCAAGAGTTCTTGTAGTTGTGCGGACAGTTCTTCTAGTTCCGATGGAGCTAAACGATAAGGTGCACGAGCTATTGGTGCTGCTCCAGGAGCTAGCTCGATTTGAAATTCGACCTGACGATGAGGCAGAAGACCAGGTAATTCCTTAGGAAATACCTCATGAAAGTCGCGCACAATCGGGATATCTTCTATCTTCTTCTCTTTCGTTGAGGTGTCAGTAATGAGGGCTAGAATAGCTATGTGGCCCTTTCGTAAGCACTTTTGGGCCTTAAGGAAAGAGATGATGCTCACTACTGCACCACTCGTGTCACCACAAATCACGAGAGGTTCTTCACCCGAACGAGGGATGCGGAAAATTTTCTCCTTGCAGAGTATTTCCGCTCGATGCTGAGATAACCAATCCATCCCAATAACAACATCAAAGCTACCAAGAACGATAGGGATAAGGTCGATAGAGAAGGTCTGACCAGCAAGAACAAGATTACATGTCACACCCCGACCACGTAGAACATACAAAACGTGGCGGAAACATCGGGGAGTGTTGTAACAGAATTAATGTTTCACAACCATGGAAATTTAAGTTTCGTTTTATTCATCAAACAAGCGAGTTACATTGTCTTTAAACAAGAAATAAAGAGCACATAACAAAATTTAACTAGTTCTTGTCTTGTTTTAAGTCACTAAGGCACAAGTCCGCCTAAGTATGTCTTGATAAGTCCTATGCATCATCTCCTGAAAAACACATGTGAAAATAGGTACGTCAGCATAAAAATGCCTGTGAGATACATTGGTTTTGTGAAAATAGGATTCATGACTTATGTTTGAGAAAATGTTTAGTCATGAACCTTGTTATTTGCTTTGTTTTGTAAATCATTTGAACATCGATAGGATCCGATGATATGTATAAATAAGAGAATAATGTATGGTTAAATGATTAACCATGTAAAATGAGTTTGTATAAGATATGTTGTTTGTAAAACAATGTCTTGTGAAAAGTATGTTATTTGTATAAAATGTTATATGTCTCAAATTGAAATGATTGAAATAACGTTACGACATGTAATACCATACAAACACTTATATATAGGAAGTACCAGCGGCGTATCCACCATGCTTGTAATATATTACACACGCCTCGTTACTTAATCACTTACTCAAACCAAACCAACAATGTAAGATGTCTATGTTTAAACCAATTGCCAAATGTATTGAATAATATGTCAAAATGCTTATGTCAAGATGTAAATCATGTAATGTGTATATAAATGTCAAAATGTAAGCATGTGATGAATAACAAATGTACTAAGTATGATGAACAATGCAACGATTGGACATACATAGCATGTGAACTGTACTAAGTATGCAACAATAGACATACATAGCATGAAATGTAATGTAAAACAATGTACTAGGTATGCACACAATGGTCATACATAGCATAAACACAATGAAATCATGTACTATAATTGTACTAATAAACATAGCAAGTATATGATGTGAAAACAGGAAAGCATGAAAGTAACAAGTAGGCACATGTGTTTCACCCCAAAACAGTTTGGAAAACAGTAAAAGAGGGGTCTATGTACTCACTTGAGATTGGTCAGAAGTCCTAAGATAACCACCAAGCAATGCTAGAGATCTCGGAATCAAACGGCACCTAATATAGGTAACTACATTAATAAACCGGACCTAAATCGGAAGATCGGATAGAATGATGGTTCGTAAACCAAACGAGTGTGGAGACTCGTGTCATATGGTTTAACAAAGCCTACATACTAAATGAAACCTAACCTATGTGCTTACGACCCATTACGACTCGTTTAGGTAGCTTCTGCTACTTTAACGCGTCGTTCACGTGAAACGCGTTCGGACCGCCTAACTAGTCCTATGACAAGTGTTATATGCCTAAACATGTTATATAATCAGTTATGTGACAAAAGTTTAGGTTACATATGCTTAATTACCAATTATACATGAAAAGGGTATTCTGGTAATTTACCTAAGGCATATAAACTACCTATCATACAACTACTCAAACGATATGACCATAGGGTATAACCTCGGAAGGTTATTCCCTATCTACTATGGTCACCTAAAGTATTTGGTCGGATCCTAATGATCGACCAAATGGGTCGGGTTCGAAGGTATAAGCGATTTATTAGATCGCTTACCCTACGACCCTAGACAACGTGGTAATCAGTAGGCATAGTCCCAAGGGACTATAACCAACGTGATTACTCTCACGTTGCAAAGTTCAAACGAACTTCGCATTGACCATAAACTGGTCAACGCAGAAAGTCAAACAAAGTTTGACTTTCAGACTCGAAAAGCAATAAAAGAACGAAAGAATACTTACGAAGGGTCCCCGAATGCTAATCTCGATCCAAGAATCTCAGGTATGAAACAATGGTTTCAACTTAGAGTTTCTCAAATCAAAATTCTAGTGGGTTTAGCAATGGATGGCATGGGGTATTTATAGTGTTCGGTTAGCCGTTAGGATCGTTTCTTGGAAAACGTGATTCGATCTTGGCCATACACTTGCACCCATGGTATTGTAATACCATGTGCATCAAAAACCAGCCCATAGTATTGAGAGAAAACATGTGCAAGGGTGGAAAGGACCAGATTCAAAGTTTCTGCATGTTTTTGCTGTCTGGTAGTCTGATGCGGCCCGCTTCAGGATCAGGCAAAACTCAGGCGGGCCGCCTGGCCTTGTCTGATCAGAACAAGTTTGCAGAAATTACAGTTTTGGTTCCTGCACATGTTTAAGCCCATTTCCGGCACTTCTAAGGCCCGTAAAGCCAACTTTAAGGCCCTAAAATGATGCCTAAACATTGTGGACATGAAACATGCTAAAAAATATCTCAGATGTTGGTTCGTTTGGCCGTACGAACGCGATATTCGCTTAATTACGATGGAATGCGCATAAGCGCGAAAAACGATCCAAATTGCGCGACGAATGGATTTTTCTTATGCCAAACACTAAAATAAAATATTTTAGTGCTTACATAAATTTTTTGGATGTCCGGATATATTCAGAACGTAAGTTATGCGCGAAAGTGCAAACTTGTGCACTTTTTGACGCTTTTAGTCCCTGAATGACCCAAAAGTTTATTTTAGCACACCGAACCCCTCAAAGCCTATTTCTAAGCTATGTAAAGGATATTTAAGGTGTGTTTAACTTATGGTCATGTTCCGGAATGTCTGTTACAGTTCAAATTGGCATACTTTCGCAGTTTGTCAAGTTTAGTCCCTGTAAGCGAATTAACTTGTTTTCACCATACCAAACCTTCCAAAACTTATTTCTAAGTTATGTAAAGGTTATTTAAGGTATGTTAAGCCTATTTCACTATTCCGGAGTGTTCGTTGGATTAAACTGGTTATATTTACGCATCAGTGCGCGTATAACCTTCCAGAAGGCGATTTAGAGCTTGTAATCGAATAAGAATTGATATGTGCAAAAGATACACATATTTATACAAGTCCAAAGTATGAAATACAATATTTCATTGGTTTGGCATTTGTTGGATGGTTGAAGTGACACAGGTGTCACATTACAACCCTTAACTATGTGTGTGGCCTCAAGACTTTTACCGTTTGCTAGTTCTATAACGTGCTTGGTGTTCAAAAGTGTTGGGGTACGCTTAAGCATCTGACTAGCTTTTAAGGACACATAACTAGTATCGGAACCCGAATCAAACAAAACTGAAACAAAGAAATCATCCAGTAGGAACTTACCCATCACAACGTTGGGATCATTCCTCGCATCACCCTGACCAATCACGAAAGCACGTCCCCTGGCACCATTGCCGTCATTGTTATCCCTGTTGTTTCCATTCCCCTGGTTGTTGTTGTTGTTCTGGTTCGGGTTCAACTGGGGGCAGTCTCTTTTGAAGTGGCCTTCAGCACCACACTGAAAACATCCTTTGTTGTTACCCTCCTGTTGCTGTTGCTGCTGACGCTGATTCTGTGGAGTCTGCTGCTGTTGCTATCTTTGCTGATTCACAAGTTAGAGGCTCCTGCAATCCTTGGCCGCATGGCGATGTTTGTTACATCTCTGACAATTGCCCTTAGTGCACGGCCCGCTGTGGTGAATGCCACAACGATTGCATTTGGGGTGATTTCCCTTGTAACCACTCTGACCTTGACTACCAGAGGATTGTTGGCTAGGGCTCTTGTATTCGTCAGTTCTTCGTTGCTGTGACTGAGAATGAACAGAAGTTGAACCCTTGCTTGAATTTCCATCCCATTTGCGCTTGTTGTCGCTAGGAGCATCTGAAGTAGTGGTAGCACTAATACGCTTAGGCAGCTTGTTCTGCTCAACTGCCTGATCAGTGAGATGGTGGGACAGTCGTATGACTTGCTGGATCGTAGGGAGGTTAGCTGAAGTCACCATGCTCTGAATCTCTGGCACCAAACCCTTGAGGTACAGCTCGATACGTTTGACTGGAGGATCCACCATAGTAGGACACAAGGCAGCTAGTTCATTTGATCTCTTAGTATATGCCTCGATTTCAGACCCCGTCATCTTCAAATTGCAAAACTCCACCTCTAGCTTGTGAATGTCGTCGCGATGGCAGTATTCCTCTTTGATAAGATCTTTAAAGTCGTTCCATGGGGAGGCATTAGCAGCTGCCAACCCTAGCATTTGAACCTGTGTGTTCCACCAAGTTAATGCACCGCCTTCAAGTGTTCCAGTAGCAAATTTCGCCCTACGAGCTACAGGGCATTCACACATCTCAAAAACGGATTCGATCTTCTCAAACCAGTGGAGAAGACCTACAGCTCCTTCTGTGCCGTTGAAGGTACTGGGTCGGCAATCCATGAAAGTTTTGAACGTACACACAGGAGGCTGAGCAGGTTGACCTGTCGCGAGAGCAAGAAAGGAAAAGTTAAGCACGAGAGTTGGTTCACGAGAGTAGGATCTAAACATCCTAGGGTAAGCTGAAATGGCAGGTTATACCACCTTCTTGGGCTGCTGCGAGTGCCTCAGTAACTCGTTCATTGATTAGAGCCGTCAGTTGGGCTTGAGTCAAGTTGAGACGTCCACTCATGATCTTCACATTGAAGCAAACATAAGTGAGAAAGGTGTCGCGAAAGTGCGTAAGTATGGAATGACAGAAGAGAGTAAGCACACAGGATTTCAATCAACAGTTGCTACATTAACTAAGCATGCCATGAACAATGCACTATGTAAACTACTAGGTAGGCAATACAAACATAAATCATATCACCTATAGTGTTGAGTCTTGCACGTGGAGCGAAGCGTCGTTGTGGATCGTTGAGCACTGTACAGGTTATAGTCTGGTTTTGTCAAAAAGCTTTTCCCTTTTTAAAACCGAGTTCACTATAACCAATGGATCTAATACCAATTTGTCACACCCTCAAAATCCACACGCGGAATATCACCGCAGGGAGCGAAACAAGACCAGGATCAAGCCACCAATCATATTGAACAATGATATTAAATAAAAAAAGTCCAACCACACAATATAATTGGTGTCCAAACAAATTAACTAAGTTCGAGTTATCAGCGGAAGCATAGAGTTTAAAACCAAAGCATAAGTTCAAAAGTTCAAATGTTTAACATGGAACTCAACAGTCCATGTCCCACAACGACCTCGACCTCCCGTGCAAGCTCCATCAACGCATCTAACGACCTGCAAGGCATGTAACAACGAGTCAACAACAAAGTTGAGCTAGTTCACAGTTGGGTGTTCGTTTTAAGTTGTTTCAAAAACATATGCTTCTTTTAGCTGGCTTACTTTCCGTGGGGGTTACCCCATAGTTTAAAACATCATCATTTCCTTTCCTTTTACCCTGGCTCCCAGCCGTGGGGGCTACCCCATGTATATCCCACTAGACCCGTTACCATATCGACTACTGACTGAAGTAAGTTGGTGCCCTAGCTTCAATGTCTATCATCATTGACGTACCTAGATCCATTAGTCCACGCCCGTCCTCTGCGGCAACGTGTGAGGCTTGTCAAATCTAATAGTGCTATTTAACTAATGACCCGTTCGCCATTGGCCCGACGATTAAGTCGATATAAAAATGAGGGACTTCATGATAGAGTTTTTGGTCTAGCTACAATGTTATCACCCTTCAATAAAGAGGATGTAGTACGTGTTCCAAACCAGGAGATCACGCAGTTTCCGATTAATTCCTTAGTACATGTTATCACCCTTCAATAAAGAGGATGTAGTACGTGTTCCAAACCAGGAGATCACGCAGATTTCGATTAAATCCTTTACCCATTCCCAACCACCGGGAATCCCATGCCTTATAGAAAGTGTGAACTCACCTTGGTTTGCTCGGTTTGTTAAGTTACTTGTTCACAGTTAATCAGTCAAAGCCTATAGTATTCATACATACGTAATCTGTTTACATTCACAAGGTTCACATATGATATACAATCACAGTGTGCATTCGAACATCTTAACCATTATTCAAGTTCATACGACTCCTCAACTCTCATGCATGTTCCACAATAGTAATCAATAGTTAAGTGTGCTATTCAAATCAACTCAGATTTCCACAGTCATAACTAACAGACAG
Source organism: Helianthus tuberosus (assembly GCA_030545235.1). Taxonomy (NCBI): domain Eukaryota; kingdom Viridiplantae; phylum Streptophyta; class Magnoliopsida; order Asterales; family Asteraceae; genus Helianthus; species Helianthus tuberosus. The sequence goes on from CM060408.1 coordinate 46,042,758, forward strand.
TAACAGTCAGTAACAGACAACAACAGACAATAACAGAGTCATATATTACCATGCACAATCTAGACTACAGTCTGTTGATGTGGTGACATTCAGGGCGACGAAACATCCAAATCTTTCGTCGAAAGGTTGGGTGATGAAACATCACATGTTTCGTCGGCATGAGAGTGACGAAACCTCAGGTGTTTCGTCGACCAGGTAAATGACAGGTTTCGTCGACCACGATAACAACTCATACATAACTACTCCCTTAATTACCGTAATTACTTCCCAAATTCCAAAACTGATCAATCCTATAACCCTAGACATGAACCCTAGTCGCAACAACGATCAATTACAATCATTACTTTAATCATAAGCCTCCTAACAAATCATCACCTATAATGTCGCAATCTCGTTTACTTAGTAATTGTTTACACAAATAACGCCATATGCATACGACAACAGAATCATTAACGGGGCAGGGAGTATAACTGCATACAATACATTTGAAACCCTAACAGTGCATCAATTAACATACATCAATCATCATACATTCAAACACGACAGTTCTTACGCATCATATGGTCTAGATCATCTCAAAAACATATCAATCCACATGCCTATCTATGACCAATCTAGTTTGTACATCAGTCATGGATCAACAAGTAAATCATACGTATTGTAACAAGTGTGATCGAACTAACCAACAACTGCGTATACTCAGAGGTATGCTAAGACGAGCGAGGGAAGGAACTTTACCAAAGATGCCGTAAGTTTAGAGAGAAAGAGGATAGGGTTGCCGACGTTTACAATCGAGAATAAGGGTCTAGGGTTAAGCGGTTTAAATTAAATAGCGAAGGCATCGTGTTTGGGTTTTGTTTGGGCCAAAGCCCTTTACGGCGAAACACCTTCCCACGAAACTTCAATGTTTCGTCGTGTAGGGGTGATGACGAAACCCCAATGGTTCGTCGAGTAGAGTGATGACGAAACCCCAATGTTTCGTCGAGTAGAGTTTCATCGAAGGACATGCAAAAGAAATCAATCCTAAGTTTCAATATCAACCACACCTCAACACTATCTTAATCAAGAATTCACATATAATAACACCAACAAATAACACTAACAAATACAAAAACAGAATTGTAACAAGTAATGAGTTGAGGAAAGACCTTGAAAACTCGAGTTGTCACAGTAATGCCCGCTCCGACTCGTGAGGTGTTACTGGGCTTGAACAAGGTTCTCACATGATCTATACATTGAACGAGACATAGAATTACCCAAACCACCCTTCTAATCTCCTGTTAGGGTTAATTAACATGCTTTATATAGACTGTAAAGACATGAACATGTTGAGTAAACGAACATATGAAGAGTATTTAAGTAAATTCACCTTCAATATAAAAAAAAACTAGTTATTAACGTCATTAATACATACCCAATTAAAATATAGCCAAAGATTGGAAATCATAAAAGAAATACATAAAAGAAAAGTCTTCACCAAGTGATGTAAGAATTTAGCCAAGCATGGCCTTTATTTGACAAAGATTATTACGATCACTCTTAGATCCCGAGACTACACACACACTCTAAAGATGGAAAGATGGATGATAGTGGTGGATGATGGTGTCGTAGTGGTGGTGGAGTAGTGGTAAGTGAAAGAGAAGTTGTTTGCCAAGGGATGAGTTGAAGTGGAACCAAGCACTCCTATTTATAGCTGTAAACAGAAGCTTCAGCACGGCCTGTGCCTGGCTGGCACGGCCCCGTGCCCATCTCTCTCTCCCTTCCTCATTAACTGCTTGTCAGATGTTGTACTAACACGGCCACGTGCGTCAACGGTACGCCCCGTGGCCAAAGTACTTGTTGTACTATTGAAGATTATGGAAATATTTAAGTTGACCACGCCTCGTGTTGCCTTAACATAGCCCTGTGTTGGCTGCCATGTTTGTCTTTTACAGTTGTCTTTCTCTTCTGCCCTGTATCCATCTTCGGACACGACCCGTGTCAGGTGGACATGACCCCGTATCAGTCTTCTGTTCTTGTTATTTTGGGGTTTGGATGTGAACCGGGGCTTGGCGCTTTGTGGAAATTCCTTCTTTGCATTTATGTTGGATTTTGTTGTCTTTTTGCTCTTTTTTCACAATTAAGCTCTTTTATCCCTGAAAATATAAAAGGAACGAAAATACGAGCTAAAAAAGTTGCTTTTACGCTGTATTTGATACAATTTATATGTTGTATTTTAATCACATCAAATACCCCCACACTTGAATCTTTGTTTGTCCTCAAGCAAAACTCTATTACGTGGCTTACAAACCCAAACGAAATAGGTAGAAGAGAAGGTTTTTGGGTCTTATCTTTAGAGTGTCGGGTATCCAAGTTTTAAATATTTTTTTATTTTATTTACAATGCTATTCGTCATGATTTATTTAAAACTTAATTTACGAAAAATTATTTACTTTGGGCAAAATACGCCTTTATAAAATTCCATTTAGTTATATACAAATTTACACACCTCACAAGTATTCACTCAACACTCGGCCAATATTAATGGAAACCCTCGTGCCCGATTTGGAACTTACTCCTTCCATAGGCTTGACAATCGATCAAACCTCCTCCTTTTGACGTTAAATCCTTATATATATCAAGAGGACTTTGAAGGGTAGGTGGTGGTTCGGGTTTGGTAAGTTTTATTCGAGAAAGGGGTAAAAACGTAAACTATCGGTTTTTCTATTGTTTTTTGGCTTAGCAAAAAATAATTTGGCATATTTTTTCAAATTTTTCTGATTTTTTTTTTGCCAATGTTGAAACTAAGCCATAGTCGTAATTTCAGAACTGATTAGTTTACAAAAATAAAGGATGAAAAATGAAAAGGGTAATTTTTGTGGGTTTGAAATGAAAAAGGTTTTTAAGGCTCAAAGGGTTTAACTAAGGGGGTGTTTTTGTATAAAGCAAAGAAAATAAAGGTTTTGTTTGAAAAATGGGTTTTGTACTAATGCCTCTATCATTTACTTGGATTTTTGTCGGTAAGGACTTGGAATGCATCGAGTTGTCAAGTTCTAGATTTGTGAGAACCAAACTGGCTATTCACACAAGAAACGGAAATTGAGCAATTAGTAAAAATGTATATTTTATGCTCGGTAATAGCTCAAAACTCACTTTTGTGGGAAAAATGGGTAATAGTGTAAAAAATGCATATATAATCAAATTTTACAAAGATTAATCATGCCTGTGTTCGTAATTTTCTAAATTGGTTCTTTTTATCACGACGCTATCGGTTGTAAATTTGTAAAACATAATTTTTAGAACTTGTTTACCCAACTAAATCTTAGATAAGTAGAAAAATGAAAAGAATTTTTTTTTGAAAAAGGTTGGGGTGTTTAGCGGTTCCAAGGCGAGTTTTGTGTAAGGCTTGATTTAGAACAAACGATTCAAGGTTTTTATTATCCTTCCCCTACACTTAAATTACACATTGTCCTCAATGTGTCCCCAAAAGAATTTATTTTGGAAAAATGTTTGAAAAGTATGAAAATAACAAAATTTTTTGTTACTGGCACTTGCAGCGCGGCCCCGTGTCCAAAGTGCCAGTAACAATTGAAATCAGAAGACTTACAGTGGGTGGCCACGGGGGCGTGCTGGGTGAGCAAGGCCCGTGCCACCTTCTGGGCAGAGGATTTGTTACTTCAGTAAGATGGGTACTGGGGCGTGCTGGGTGAGCACGACCCCATGCTACAGCCATTGTTTTGCAGAAAATGAGCCAGGAGGCTCCTGTTTTACATGCATGAGTTCCATTTTATTATCCATCTTCCTTTGTTGAGTGCGTCTTACACCTACAAGCTAAATACTTAAAAGAAAAACATTAAACTAGATATTAAACTAAGATTAAACTAAATTTAAACTAAGGTTAAACTACTTAAACTATTCGATAGTCCATGGAATGCCTCCATGGTGCGCCACATTTATAAGGGTCCTTGGCTAGACCCAAAGTTGGTCAAATGTTACCCGTACGGGGTGACTCACATCCCAAGTTGTAGCGTTGTAGCGCGTCGTTTAAGCTTGAGTCAATCACGTTGAGGTATTCGACCGGATCATCCTTCGCTCTTTGCCCAACTTCAAACTTGATCTCCTTTTCACCAACCCTCAATGTAAGTTGTCCTTTGCTCATATCTACCATAGCTCGTGCGGTGGCAAGGAATGGTCGTCCTAGTATGAGTGGAATTTCGGTGTCTTCTTCCATGTCTAAAATTACAAAGTCGCAGGAAAAACAAATTCTCCTACTTTTATCAATAAATTTTCTATGACACCTTCAGGGTATTTTACCGACCGATCCGCAAGTTGGATGCTCATTTTTTGTAGAATGTGGTTTTCCTCATCCTAGTCGGTTGAACATAGAGGTCGGCATTAAATTCATGCTAGCCCATAAGTCGGCTAGTGCATTGCTTATTGGTGATCCACCAATAGAGGAAGGAATGGTGAAGCTTCTGGGATCAATTTTCTTTTGGGGGAGCTTGTTGAGGAGTGCCGCTGAGCATTCTTTACTAAGGGTAACTTGTTGGATAGATTCAATCTTCCTTTTATGAGTGAGGATGTCTCTCATAAACTTGGAATACTTTGGCATTTGAGTGAAGACTTCTACAAAAGGAAGATTGATGTGGACTTGTTTAAGCAAGCTCACGAACTTAGTAAATTGTTCATCGGTCTTTTGCCGAAGTAAACGATCGGGGTAAGGGACCGGAGGTGGTTTGTTTGTGTCGGTGACGGTGTATTGGGGTTGAGTGTTTTCTTGGTTATTTTTGGTGGGCGTTTCAGCTTGGATTGGGTTGTTTTGTTGTGGGGTTGGCTCAATCTCGGGTCCTACCTTCCAACTTCTTAGATTAATTACGTTTACTTGGGCTTTTAGGTTCATTTCGGTGTTACTTGGTAAGGCTCCTTGTGGTCTTTCGGCGAAGTGTTGGTGTAACAACCCTCGGTAAAACCGACACCCTCATAATATGTCTAACACTCTAGTATAATTTAGAATGTCTAAATATGTTCTATATTACACCCCGTGTGTGAAAACCGAGCCCTAGTTATGTTATAATTATAAAATAAATCAAAAACAAGAAAAATGGAGTTGAGGCGCGCCGCGTAGACCCACCCCAAGCTCTCACGCGGGCCGTATCAAGACTGGACTTTGACTCCGCTGATTTCTTTAGTTCAAGCGGGCTGCGTAAGCTTAAGCTTACATTGCCGCGGGCCGCGAGAGCTCATCAACGCGGAGACAACAGATGCTGACACGTGTCGACATCGTGTCAAGTCTAGTAGCTGATCCAGCTAAGCTATGGTGTTGACCAGGGTTGACGCGGGCCGCGTAACCCTGGCCTATGCTTTACGCGGGCTGCGGCAGGACTAGAATCAGCAACTATATAAGAAGGCCATCGGGATCAACCAGAACTCGTTCATTTCACAATTCTCAATCTAAATTTCTATAGAAGGCACATTATAGTCGGGTATTATACCCCTAATTAGCGAGGTTCTGCTCCGTTGTAAGTATTATAACCCTAGTTTCACAATAGTTACGCTGCCCGATTAATTTAGGGTTCCGTAACAACTGTCGTGGTTCTGCCCGACGTAGTTGTTGGAATGCCGTCTTGGGGAGAGTATCATTAATATTTTCAAAGGGTTATGGTACTAATCAATGTACATTTGTATAAATTATAGATTATATCCAGGAAACCCTTACGAAAAGCCTAAGATAGCAATGTGAGTTTATCCAATTTTTGTTAACCTTTTTGTAATATTTTACAAAACCTTAATTATTTACAATGTAATTAAGCGGTGATTGAGTCTTTGTAGTTCTTCAATTACTGCCGGTATTTGGGGTTTTGTATACAAAATTTATTACTTGCGAGTAGTAAGTCGGAATGACAATACGTTACCATTGGACGACGATTTAGCCAATGTGTAATATGACCCACAAGTCAAGGATTGACAGTACTGAATGAGTAATTGTGTAGAAATAAACAATGTGATCGCTCTCGTTATCTAATAAACGATGTTTTAAATTCACTAAAATAGGGTTTTGTCCCTATAAATGTACTGTAACAAGAAACTTGGGTTTTGTCCATGTGTTTATTAATATCAATTATGGTGGTTTTACTCTGATAAACATTTCCTAACTACGGTCCTGATGTAAATTCCGCAGCGAGATTAAATAACTGATACCACCGAAACTCTGAGTTCGCGTCTGCCCGTTCCCGGGACAAATAAGGGATCGGGGGTTGCGACAGAAGGTGGTATCAGAGCCTAGCCACTGGTCTGAGCCAAAGAAGTGTTCTGCTGACACTTAAAATTCTGAAATTTGTGTTAGGAAATAAAATTATGTAAATAAGTGCATAACTGTATTTATTTGTTATGTGTTATTTGACTATTTGATAGTTTACAGAATGAGTGATCAAGGACCCTCAGAAATGAATCGTCAGTTATCTGATTCACCTAGGAGTGAAGGTACATCATCACAGCCTGCCCTCTTTGGACATACTGCTGATTAGGAAGACGGGATATTTGCCTTTAGAGCTAAGTCGGAGGAACCATTTCCTAATAAGAAACGAGGATGGTTCATTAAAGAAGCTTTTGCTCGTAGGAAGAGAATGCGGAAATTGCAACAGCAAAGGGCCTTAGCAGCTATTAAGCGAGAGACAGATGCTCATACGCAAGATATGCTTAATAGAAGCCTAGCTAATTTCCATATCCTAGCTACAACTGCTGCTGACCCAAGTCTGGAATAACTAGTAGCCCCACAACCACAAAACCCATAACAACTCATGGAGATAGAAAACCAGGAAACCCAAGTGGAAATGCATGATTTTAACCCTGACGAAATTCCTAGGGTACCTGCACCAAATCCCCTAGACCCAAATTACGACCCATGGTGGGACGAGAATAGGGACTTTGTGCAACGTTACCCTATCCAGGATTATCCACCCATACAGAACATAAAAGCCTACCCAGGTATGGACCTTTTAGATCCCTATTTCCAAGATGATTATATTAGGGAGATATTAGAGGATCCTTACCAATTTCAGGAACTGTCACCCCCATATCAGGAACCCGCACCCCAGATTCCAAGCCCAGTCCTAGAACCTGCACCCCCAATGAGTGCAGAAAACGTCCAAGAACTTAGGACTTTCGGGGAGGAAATTTTAGAAAGCAGTGAGAGAATGCGTCAGGTGGGAGAACGTCTCGTATGGAAGTACGATGAACGCAATATGGATTTTTGGATGAATCCATATCCGTGAATGTTAGAATGGAGGAAGCGGTAGTAATAATAATATAATAAAAATAAAAATAAAATAAAATATGTGTGTATGGATACATATTACTATTTTATTTCTGTTGGTATTGTAATCTTTATTTCTGTACTAGTGTGTAATAGACGCATAAGTATATGAAAAGAGTATAGTAGCAATGATCTACGTTTTTGGCTAGATTGTGTGCTATATGATTAACTATATTAAAATATTAATTGAATGTTTAAAATTCAGATGGCCGACGAAGAAAATCAAGAAAATCTGAATAACGATAACCAGAGTAACATTAACGTGGTTAATGATAATCCGAGTATCAATAACAATCAAGTGGACAATAGTGCTATCCAACACATAGTAGCACAGGGATTTATAGATGCGATGCCATTTATTCTCCAAACTGTTAAAGATGCTGATAATAAAAGTAAGCATAGCAGTAAGCGACCCGTTGAACCAGAAAACAGTGTAAACAATGGACCGGTACTTCAATTGCCTATTCCCAAAAGAAGAAGAACCATGCCTTATGGTTGTTCTTATAAAGAATTCTGGTCTTGTAAACCAATGGAATTCTCAGGCAACGAAGGGGCCATTGCAACCTTACGCTGGATAGAAAAGACTGAGGCAGTCTTAAGGATAAGTAAGTGTGCTGAAGAAGACAAGATACTGTTTGCTTCTAATCTGTTTAAAAATGCAGCACTAGAATGGTGGAACACTATCCTTCAAACAAGAGGAAGTGATAGAACTTACAATATGCATGGGAAGAATTTAAGGACAAGGTAGAAAGGAAATTCTGCCCACCTAATGAGAAAGAACAGATAGCAAACAAATTCCTAAATCTTAGGATGACTGGTGTGGATAGTAAGGGATACACTAAAATATTCTTCGAATATGCCAGAATAGTGCCAACTCTTGCTTCACCAGAACCAGTGTTAATCTCCCGTTATATCTGGGGATTAATCGGAGAGATTAGACATGTAGTCAAGGCAGCTAGACCTCAAACTATAGAAGAAGCTGTAGAACTAGCAAATACCTTGACAGATGAATTAGTTCGTACCCGAGAAGAAGATCAAAGGAGGAACCTAACCCAGAAGCTCACTCAAGAATTTCGTTCTGGAAATTTTACTCGTGGGAAAAATATAGGTTCTACCTCTACACCATACTGTAGAAATTGCAAGAGAAAGCATTCAGGAAGATGCTCCATATACTGTAATTTTTGCAAAATATCGGGACACAAGGAAGAAAAACAGCAGGATATGCTACAACTGCGGAGAACAAGGTCACATCAAGCCAAACTGTCCAAAATTAGCTCCAGCTCCAGATAACAAGAATGCTAAAAATGCTAGAGCATTTGTTCTGACTGCAGAAGAAGCCAAGATGATTCCAGACGTCATAGCTGGTACGTTTTTAGTTAATGATGTTTTTGCTAAAGTATTATTTGACTCTGGTGCAAACCAAAGTTTTATTAATACATCGTTTTGCAAATTTCTAAATCAATCATTAACTAAACTGCCACATGATTGCTTAGTAGAGACAACAAATGGAGAAACCATTAGGATTTCTGAAATCCTGCAGGGAGCAAGAATAGAAATTTTAAATCAGAAATTTATTGCAAACCTTTATCCCATGAATCTGGTAGGATTCGATGTTGTGTTAGGAAGGGATTGGTTAATAGCCAATAAAGCCAGTATTTTATGTGATCAAAAGTTAATTCAAGTAAATTCACCAAAAGGTAAAACGATCACAATTAAAGGAGATAAGCCCTCTAGATCCACAAAATTCATATCTGTGATGAAAACTGCAAGTTGTATAAGAAAAGGTTCTATAGTGTATTTGATTTCCATAATCACTAACACTAAAGGAAAAGATTTAAAAGACATTCCAGTAGTATCTCAGTTTTCAGACGTATTTCCAGAAGAATTGCCAGGACAACCTCCAGACAGAGAAGTTGAATTTAGGATTCATCTAATATCAGGAACATCACCGATTGCCAAAGCACCTTATCGGTTGGCACCTGCAGAAATGCAAGAATTGAAGAAACAATTAGATGAATTGTTAGAAAAAGGATTCATACAACCAAGTTCGTCGTCGTGGGGAGCGCCGATACTCTTCGTTAAAAAGAAGGATGGATCAATGCGTATGTGCATTGATTACCGTGAACTGAACAAAGTCACAATTAAGAATCGGTACCCATTACCGAGAATCAATGATTTGTTTGATCAAATGCAAGGAGCCCGATTTTTCTCTAAAATCGATTTAAGGTCAGGATATCATCAATTAAAGGTACAGGAAGAGGACATTCCTAAGACCGCATTTAGAACAAGGTATGGTCATTATGTATTTACTGTCATGCCATTTGGTTTAACCAATGCCCCAGCTGTATTTATGGACATGATGAACCGAATATGTAAGCCATATTTGGATAAATTCATAATTGTATTCATAGATGATATTCTAATTTACTCTAAGAGTGAAGAGGATCACGCAAAACATTTGCATGCACTTTTAAGTTTATTAAGAAAGGAAAAACTTTATGCTAAGTTTTCAAAATGCGAATTTTGGTTAGAACAGGTACAATTCCTTGGACACTTAGTTAATCATGAAGGAATTCTTGTAGATCCAACAAAGATCGAGGCGATTACGAAATGGAAAACCCCTGAATCACCAACCGAGGTTAGAAGTTTCTTAGGATTAGCCAGTTATTACAAAAGATTTATTAAAGATTTTTCTAGAATAGCCATTCCCTTAACTAAGTTAACTTGTAAATCTGTTAAGTTTGAATGGGAATTAAAACAAGAAGAAGCCTTTAGAATTCTTAAGCAAAGATTAACCCATACACCCATACTAGCATTACCAGAAGGAACTGAAGACTTCGTAGTCTATTGTGATGCTTCTAGATTAGGTTATGGATGTATGTTGATGCAACGCCAAAAGGTTATAGCTTACGCATCTAGACAACTTAAGAATCATGAAGAGAATTATTCAACCCATGATTTAGAATTAGGAGCTATAATTTTTGCTCTTAAAATTTGGAGACATTACCTTTATGGTAGTAAGTTTACCATATTTACTGATCACAAAAGTTTAAGGTATGTTTTCGGGCAGAAAGAGTTGAATACGAGACAAAGACGCTGGATGGAATTTCTTAGTGATTATGATTGTGATATCCAGTATCATGAAGGAAAAGCAAATATAGTGGCAGATGCTTTAAGCCGAAAGTATCATGAAAAGCCAAAAAGGGTACGTTCTCTTAAATTAAATCTGCAAGTAGATTTAAATGATCAAATAAGAGAAGCACAAGAATCAGTAATCAAGGATGATTCTGAAAAATTAAAAGGTATGCTAAAAGAATTGGAACAAGGAACAGATGGAATTTGGAGATTCCATGGAAAGAGAATGTGGATACCTAAATTAGGAAATTTACGTCATCGTATATTAGAAGAAGCCCATAAGTCTAAGTATACGATGCATCCAGGAAGTGATAAAATGTACCAGGATTTAAGGAAAAATTTATGGTGGATAGGAATGAAGAAGGACATAGCAGTCTATGTTTCTAAATTTTTGACCTGTTCACAAGTTAAAGCTGAACATCAGAAACCCTCAGGTTTGTTACAACAATTAGAAATGGCCGTTTGAAAATGGGAATTGATAACAATGGATTTTGTCACTAAATTACCCAAAACTACGAAAGGAAATGATACAATGTGGGTGATTGTAGATAGGCTAACTAAGTCAGCTCATTTTCTTCCAAGGAAGGAAACAATTAGTATGGAACAATTATCTAAATTGTATGTAAATGAAATTGTTTCTTTACATGGTATTCCTTTATCAATTGTTTCTGATAGGGATAGCCGCTTTACATCTCATTTTTGGTCAAGTTTCCAAAAGGCTATAGGAACTAAGTTAAAATTAAGTACGGCTTATCATCCACAAACAGATGGACAAAGTGAAAGGACAATTAAGACAATGGAAGATATGCTTAGAGCTTGTGTAATTAGCTTTGGAGGTAATTGGGACGATCACTTACCTTTAATAGAATTTTCTTATAATAATAGCTATCACACAAGTATCAATGATGCACCATTCGAAGCACTTTATGGACGAAAGTGTCGAACCCCAGTCTGTTGGGCAGAAATTGGGGAAAAGCAACTATCTGGACCTGAGATAGTACAAGAAACAACTGACAAAATTATTCAAGTCAAGGAACAACTGAAAGCAGCACGTGATAGACAAAAGAGTTATGCCAATAACCGACGCAAGCCATTGGAGTTTCAGGTAGGAGATAAAGTATTGTTGAAAGTCTACCCTTGGAAAGGAGTGGTAAGATTCATCAAAAGAGGAAAGCTAAGTCCCAGATATGTTGGACCCTTCACAATTATTAGAAAAATAGGACCTGAACCCTATCAGCTACAACTGCCAGAGGAAATGGCAGGAATACATGATGTGTTTCATGTATCTAATCTTAAAAAGTGTTTAGCTGATGAATCACTGATAGTACCTCTTAAGGATATAGAGGTGAATGAACAATTCAAGTTTGTAGAAAGACCTCTACAAATTGAAGACAGGAAAGTCAAGAATCTCAAGTACAAAAGACTAGTTCTAGTCAAAGTGAAATGGGACTCCAAAAGAGGACCTGAGTATACATGGGAGCTTGAATCAAAAATGAAAACAAAATATCCGCATTTGTTTCAGTAGATCTCGAGGACGAGCTCTAAAACAAGGTGGGGAGAATGTAATAACCCTCGGTAAAACCAACACCCTCATAATATGTCTAACACTCTAGTATAATTTAGAATGTCTCAATATGTTCTATATTACACCCCGTATGTGAAAACCGAGCCCTAGTTATGTTATAATTATAAAATAAATCAAAAACAAGAAAAATGGAGTTGAGGCGGGCCGCGTAGGCCCACCCCAAACTCTTACGCGGGCCGTATCAAGACTGGACTTTGACTCCGCTGATTTCTTTAGTTCAAGCGGGCCGGGTAAGCTTAAGCTTACATTGACGCGGGCCGCGAGAGCTCATCAACGCGGAGACACCAGATGCCGACACGTGTCGACATCGTGTCAAGTCTAGTAGCTGACCCAGCTAAGCTATGGTGTTGACCAGGGTTGACGCGGGCCGCGTAACCCTGGCCTATGCTTTACGCGGGCCGCGACAGGACTAGAATCAGCAACTATATAAGAAGGCCATCGGGATCAACCAGAACTCGTTCATTTCTCAATTCTCAATCTAAATTTCTGTAGAAGGCACATTATAGTCGGGTATTGTACCCCTAATTAGCGAGGTTCTGCTCCGTTGTAAGTATTATAACCCTAGTTTCACAATAGTTACGCTGCCCGATTGATTTAGGGTTCCGTAACAACTGTCGTGGTTCTGCCCGACGTAGTTGTTGGAATGCCGTCTCGGGGAGAGTATCATTAATATTTTCAAAGGGTTATGGTACTAATCATTGTACATTTGTATAAATTATAGATTATATCCAGGAAACCCTTACGAAAAGCCTAAATTCAGCAATGTGAGTTTATCCAATTTTTGTTAACCTTTTTGTAATATTTTACAAAACCTTAATTATTTACAATGTAATTAAGTGGTGATTGAGTCTTTGTAGTTCTTCAATTACTGCCGGTATTTGGGGTTTTGTATACAAAATTTATTACTTGCGAGTAGTAAGTCGGAATGACAGTACGTTACCATTGGACGACGAGTTAGCCAATGTGTAATATGACCCACAAGTCAAGGATTGACAGTACTGAATGAGTAATTGTGTAGAAATAAAAAATGTGATCTCTCTCAATACTGTGTTAATTGATAAAATGTTTCTTGGTTAAGCTGGGATTCACTCACTAGTATTTCCCGCTGACAAAATATTTTTAAAACATGTTTCAGGTAACACAATGTGAAAGCCAACTGGGAAAAAAAATCCAGCTCGAGAGCACTGACGGCTTGGAAAATAAGTGGCTATAAAAGTTATCTAATAAACGATGTTTTAAATTCAATAAAATAGGGTTTTGTCCCTATAAATGTACTGTAACAAGAAACTTGGGTTTTGTCCATGTGTTTATTAATATCAATTATGGTGGTTTTACTCTGATAAACATTTCCTAACTACGGTCCTAATGTAAATTCTGTTGCGAGATTAAATAACTGATACCCCCGAAACTCTGAGTTCGCGTCCGCCCGTTCCCGGGACAAATAAGGGATCGGTGGTTGCGACAGTTGGGCTAGTTGACTAAATTGTTTTTCCAGATTTTGAATACTAGCTGGTTGGTTTCTCATTTCTAATTTGCTTTGTGAGAACCTTTCCCAGTATCTTTTGTCGAATTCGGAGAAAAGGCGAGTGATGATATCCTCAAGCCTTTCTCTTCCTCCTTGTTGTGATTGAATACTTTGTTGCCCATTTTGACGTTGTTGTTGAAAGTTAGATCGTAGATTTTGTTGGTTATTACCCTCCGATTCCCTCCAACCAAATTTGTGATGACTACGCCATTCTGGAGTGAAACTATTACTTTGGACTCCCGGTGGTCGTGGCCGGTTATTTAGGTAATTTACCACTTCCGTTTGATTTTCTATATCTTTTATACAACTCCAGTTTTCATGGGGGGCGCCGCATCCTTCGTAAGCCATAACCGACGCCGTTTTGTTCAATTCAAGCTTTGTTACTTTATTAGTTAAGGCTTCGATTTGGGCTTGAAAAGAAGTGGATTCATTCACTTTGTGGGCGCCTGGGGCTATAGATTTTGAGCCCCTAGGAGTATGCCATTGAAAATTGTTTTAAGCAAGTTCTTCAATTTGATTATAAATTTCCTCGGGTCGTCGATTCCCAAGGAGTCCCCCGGATCCGTAATCAAGGATTTGTCGTGTTTGCGGTAAGAGTCCGTTGTAGAAGGTGGACAGTTGTTGCCAGCGTTCAAGACCGTGATGCGGGCATTTCCTTAGTAGCTCCTGGAACCTTTCCCATGTTTCGTACAAGGATTCCTCTTCTTCCTGAGAGTAGGTGTTGATTTCGGTTATGAGTTTTGTGGTCTTAGTGGGAGGGAAATATTTGTAGAGAAATTTTTGGGCAAGGTCATCCCAAGTGTGTACGGACCTACATGGGAGGGTATTTAACCAAGCTTCTCAGTCTTTGAGGGAAAAAGGAAACATACGGAGTCTAACGGCATTGCTAGAAGCCCCGTTGATCAGAAATGTGTCACATATTTCCAAGAAATTGGTAATATGCAGATGGGGATCTTCATCGGCCAGGCCATGGAAAGTGGCGGAATTTTGGAGCATTTAGATAAGGTGTGGTCGAAGCTCAAAGTTATTGGCGTCGACGTTAGGAGGGTTAATAGCGGCTCCAATATTACCTACCGTAGGCCGTAGGTAATCTATGATAGTGCGTTGATCCGCCATGGGGGGGGGGGGGTTGAATCAAGACTTTTTGTGGGTTTTTGTCTTTAAGGCGTTTCCTTAAAAAGCGCTCGGTTCGTCAAGCAGAACTTTTATGTCTTTGTCGGAGGTGGAGGTCATGCACCAAACTATATTCCTGCAAATTATACAGAGTTGTGTGATTTTCTATGAACAAAAAAAAAAGAAAGCTTGGTCAGAAGGATAGCACGACCCCGTGCTGTAGCTGGCACGACCCGTGCTGTCTAGGAAAAACTTTCTGTTTTCAGGTTCCCAGTACTGGATGTTCAGCACGGCCCCGTGCTCCTGTAACACGGCCCCATGTCAAGCGTTCCAGTAACAAGAAAACAGGGTTGCCCAGATACTTCAGATCTAACACGGCCCATGTTGATCCCACACGACCCTGTGTTAAATCTGCAGAAAGCAATTTTTTAGGGGAAAAAAAGGAAAAATATAAAGAAAAGATAAAAAATGATTAGGCTGTTAATTTTAAGCTTTCCTGAAATTCTTGTGTCCCCGACAATGATGCCAAAAACTTGACGTACGTGGGTGAGTATATATTTTTGTAGTTATTTTTAGCTCTTTTTACTCGCCAATTTCAAGTTTTAAATTTATAAAACACGATATTCTACTATCACTCTACACACACGCTAGGGCAAGTATACCCATCGTGGACGTCGTATAGTGATGGCAAGATACCGAGGTCGTCCAAGGACACAAGAGCTTTTAGTACCGGCTTATCATCAACGTCTAATCGAACCATTTTTTGAGAAAATATTTTTAAGCTAATAGAAAGATAAAAAATAAAATAAAAATGATAGACAACAAAGAATCACTTGGATCCAACTTATCTTTCATGTACCCTTTTGATGATTTCTGCACTTTGGGCATTTTAAGAGATTATCTTAGTTATAGTAGTAGGCCTCTCTTTTGGAGGCGACGTTACCCTCAACCTAGTGGTTTGAGTGAGCAAGGATACAATCCCACTAGGTCGGAATATTGAAAGATAATTAAGTAAGTTATTAATGCAAAAGTGGTGGACCCCTTGTAAAAGGCAGCGATCACCCTCAACCCGTTGGTCTGAGTTAGCAGGGATACAGTCCTCGTGGGGTTGGTTTAATGTTTTAATAGTAGTTTAAGGATAAGGGATTCAAGCTTTTTGCACCTCTCCCGTGGTGGGTAAAGCGCGCTCCGACTCGTGAGGTGTTACTAGGCATGAACTAGGTTCTCGCAGGATCTATACACCGAATGAGACATAGAATTACCCAAACCACCCTTCTAATCTCCCGTTAGGGTTAATTAACATGCTTTATATAGACCTTAAAGACATGAACATGTTGAGTAAATGAACATATGAAGAGTATTTAAGTAAATTCTCCATCAATATAAAAAAACTAGTTATTAGCGTCATTAATACATACCCAATTAAAAATTAGCCAAAGATTGGAAATCATACAAGAAATACATAAAAAAAAAGTCTTCACCAAGTGATGTAAGAATTTAGCCAAACATGGCCTTTGTTTGACAAATATTCTTATGATCAATCTTGGATCCCGAGACTACACACACACTCTAAAGATGGAAAGATGGATGATGGTGGTGGATGATGGTGTTGTAATGGTGGTGCAGTGGTGGCAAGTGAGAGAGAATTTGTTTTCCAAGGGATGAGTTGAAGTGGAACCAAGCATTCCTATTTATAGCTGTAAACAGAAGTTTCAGCACGGCCCGTACCCGGCTGGCACGACCCCATGCCCATCTCTCTCTCTCTCTCTCTTCCTCATTAACTGCTTGTCAGATGTTGTACTAACATGGACACGTGCATCAACGGCACGGTGTTGGTGCACTGATTGTCTGCTGACTACGTCTTAATCAAGTCTTAGGTCTAGATAGGTTAGATTGGAGTTTGGAATTGAAAAGGTAGTGAAACTTCCTGATTCTATTGATTTTACATTTTCTTCTTCATCATCTGATGATAGTGTTCAGACAGAGATTGTTAAAAGCACAGCTGAAAGTGTCTTGATGTCTGATAGTGATTCAGCTGAAGATGATGGATGTTTCTTGGACAAATACATTCCGAAACAAAAGTCCAAAAACAACTTACATGATGAACCTGATCTTGTCATGTACAAGATGTCGGGATCTGATATGTTGTATTCGGATTCTGAGTTTCCTTTGGAGAATGTAAATGTTTCAAAACACCTGATCTATAACCCTACCAAGTTTCAGATCCTAATTCCTAGCCGTTTAGGAGAAATCTGAGTTTTTAGGTCCGATCTCGTGTAAACAGCCTGATTCCGCTTCAAAGTTCAGCTTGATTCCGCTCAAAACTGCCTTGTTATTTCAAACGGAATCAGATTCCGCTTGAAAGTGATTAATTCTGATTTCGCTTGAAAGTCAGTGGTTTAATTCCGCTTGAATCTGCCGGTTATTTCAAACGGAATCAGATTCCGCTTGAACATTATTGCCTGATTTCGCTTGAACAGTCATCATTTCGTTTGAATAAAAAACAGTTGCATGTGATTATAAATCAGATCCACTAAACGTTGAAAGGTCCAATTAACAAGTGTTGAGTGTATCAGGTCATTAATGCATGTGAAACAGGTTGCTTGAATACATGTGAAACTGAATTGTGACTTAGAGAGTGTCAGCCATATATCATGGGATTTTGTCGGCTAGCTTTATTTGATTAGAATAGACCTTCACGTGAATCCATACAAATGGCCCAATCAAGTTTACCATAGTTAACAGCCCAATCATAATTTGAAAACTGGATTGATTGTCGGCCAAGTATTGGTGTCTGTCTATTATCTCAAGAGGTCCAATCAGATTAGTGGTGGTTGTGGTCGAATTGCATTTTAGATATTCAAACATTTCATGAGAATTCATATGACTTCGGTACTGTTCTAGGCGGCCCAATCAAATTCATGTACTGACCTAAAGTCCATTACATATTTGCGGCCCAATCAAAGACAACTTAAAATTGTGGGCTGCGTGCAATGTATTAAAAAGAAGTTGTTGTCGGTCCACTTGTAATAATCGGCCCAATCATAGTCGGTTATCACTTATTGATTGTCGGTTTAGTGCATTATTCAAGGTAACAGTCAACTATAATTCGTAGCCCAAAAAAGTGTATCGGCCCAAGTAATTTTTGATTGAAGGGCCATGTGAATAGATAATATTTATAAGCCCATTCATTTAGTGATTTCACCCAAACAACATTGGATTGAATCCGCAAATCTTTGACACGAGTCTTAGATTGATTTCATCAACATACGCTGTTACGTATTCAGTCTGTTTAAACTGATTGTTTGGTTGTGTTTGCAGGTGATTCGAGGTGATTTACAAGGTGCAATTTTGTGGACTTTGAGCTAAAAATAATTTTTGAACCAAGTCAATTAACAAAGAAATTGTAGTTAAAATGTTTGACGTGAAGGAAAACGTTAAACTTGAAAGAATTAATGAATGGTTTGATATGAATTCGCAATACAGGAAAGATGATGAGAAAAAGGATGCTTGGATTGTAAGATGTGGATATTTTTTGTGTAGGAAAAATGAAAAGCTTGATGACTTGAAAAAACGGTTTGATGAATTAATTGACAATTTGATAAGGTATGGGATAAAGATATCTGATGTTGGAAAGCTGATTTTCAAAATTCCAAGTGCTAAAACATGATGAACTACATTGGGTTGGGAAAGTTTGATTGAGAAATAATTGTGTAAAAAGATATTTTTGAGAAAAAAAATTTATGTTTAGTTAATCAAGGTCATTCATTTAAACTTGATGTAACTATTATTGTTGATGATGTAAGATTTCTACCTATGAGTTTTCCAAATTGTTATAAATTGAAAACTTATGTTATGGGTAGAGGGTTTGCAGGTTAACCAGGTTTCAAATCCTGAGCATATGCAGAATAGAGCCAGGAATTGATCCTGAATTTGTGAACTTGTGAAAGCCAGACTACGATCCCGACAGCTGAGTCTAAGGGGGAGTCTGAAGACGAGCTCAACGCAAGAGGAAGCGTGGATTCAAAGAGCCAGATAACTATTTTGGAGGAGCTTGTATACGGAAAGCCAGGCGTCGATCCAAAAAGCACGGAAGCTTACCGAAAGGGGGAGCAACTGAAGCTAAAGACAGATCCACGGGGATTCTGATCGAGAAAGAGAAAGACAAGACGCTACGAGATTGACTGCGGCAATATCCAAGGGGGAGTCTGTTAGTGCAGTAATGTCTATCGCCTTCGTCAATCCGAGCCGTAGCGAGAATCTGAAGATAACGAGTCTTTATGATGTAATATGTAGTTAAAAGGGCAAGGTGGCAAACTTGTAAATAAGGAGAAATCCTTATAATCCTTGTGCCTATAAATAGATGCCTTAGGCTTTAGAATTAAGACTTTTTGCTCAATTGGAGATTTAGGAGATCTAAGCTTAGAGAGAGAAAGTCTAGAGAGAGAAAGTTCTCTCACGTGATTCTCGGCACTTTGTACTCGTCATAATCAATTGAATCACGGTTATAGTACATTCTTGTGTGTTCGGTCACGCACGTTCACGGATTCCGCACGTCGAACGTGTTGTTACGTAATCGTTTGGTGTCAAAACCGATCCTACAAGTGGTATCAGAGCTCAGGACGAGGAGTTCATACCATAGCAGCTTGATTCTACCGGATTTTCTCATTTCTACTCACTTCTTCTTATACTTTTCTGATTTGAACTAGTTCTAGCGGTTGAAATGGTCTGATTTTCATGTATATTATGTAAAACATAGTATTAACAAACCCTACAAAGAATCAGATTAAAACTCGACTTAAAACTGGTAAAAATGACCTACAAACCTGATTCCGCTTGAAAGGTTTTTCGCAGATTCCACCTTAAAAAGCTGATTCCGCTTGAGATTTTAATCTGATTCCGCTCGAAAGATAAAATTCAGATTCAGCTTGAAATACATTTTTTATTTCACTCGAAATCAGAATAGTTCAGATTTCGCTCGAAAGATAAAATCTGATTCCGCTCGAATCAGATTCCGCTTGAACTTGTTTGTCTGATTACGCTCGAAATCAAAAAGTCTGTTGATTTCGCTCAAAAGTCTGATTCCGCTCGAAATACTTTTGTATTTTCAAGCGAAATCAGATTAAGTTGATCTAGCTTGAAAGATTCTTGTGATTCCGCTTGAAGAGATTCTACTTCAAGTGATTTCGCTCGAAATTACTGTTTTTCAAAACTTAAAATTTTTCTAAGCGTTTGACTGATTTTTCTGGTACGTGCATGATGGATGATTTCAATCTGTTTTATGATGCCTTTGCTTTTGCTGGAAACGGTGGAAATGATAATTCTAACGACACAACAAACAACACCAATGAGAACACGCCGATTACGAAGAAAAGCACATCGGATGCCTTGGGTGTGGAGAGTACTTTCGGAACGTATAACAAACCCCCGAAATTTATGGCTATCGAAGAATATAGTCGGTGGGCCAAGAAGTTTGACGATTGGTTGAGAGCCTTTGCGTATACTAGTTGGAAAAGTCTAAAGAACGGATACAATGATGGAGGCAAAAATTGTGAAACTTTAACATCACCTGATGAAATAGAATCGTTTGTTGCTGAGCAAAAATGTATCGCGTTGTTGTTTCAATCTGTTCGAGAAGATATAATATCCTTGATCGAGTATGACAGTTCTAAAGATCTCTGGGAAAAGTTGAAAAATAAATGTTTGGGAAGTGCTGAAATAGTGAAAAACAAAAAGAAGTTGCTTAGAAAAGAATTTGATTTGTTTGGTTGTTTAAAGAATGAATCAGTTTGTAAAATGATTGAGAGGTTTGGGCACCTGAAGCTGGAACTGGCGAGACATGAAATTTTCTATTCTCAGGAAGAGCTAGTCGATAAATTGTTTGACTTGTTGTCAGATGAGATGGATTGGCAATACTATGCCTTAATGTTGAAGAATACGATCAAGTCTGATCAGCTCATAGTGGATTTGCTAATTGAGAGACTTGAGAGTCAGGAGCTGGAGATAAAGAAAACTCACAAAGTCAATCACTCGACTTATCAACAGAATTTGGATTTGTATTATCCAAATAGCATGATGCCAAAGAATACATCTCCCAAGACAGCGTTTTCTGCTGAGAATTCCAACACTTCAAGCAAAGAGAGTCAAAGCAGTGGATTTCACAGTGGTTATTCGTCACATTCAAATCAGTCTGATGCAAAGAATTTATTTCAATGCAACATTGCTGTAGACTTAAAGAACGCTCAAAACTTCAGCGAGGAATCGGCTAAGCAGCAGATGGTTTTCCTAGCGTCGGTGCTGGAATCATATGAAAGTCTTGTGGCAGGGAAGATTGGAAACACCAACCTGACGAAAGAAGACTACGATCAGATAGATCCTGAGGAGATGGAACTGATTGACATAAGGTGGTGTATGGCCAGTGCAGTTCTAGGGCACAGGGTTTCATGGAAATTACCGGAAGAAAGTCTATTGGTGGACCATCTACCAAGTTGGGCTTTGACAAGTCTAAAGTGACATGCTTTAAGTGTAAACAGAAAGGTCACTTTAAGCGAGAATGTCGAAACACGTATGCTGATGAGTCTGAAAACCCGTTCAGAGAATATTACTACAAGAAGGCGATTTATCATCAGAATAAATCAGAACCACCAAGGATGAAGCAGCTTGAGGATAACAAAGAGAAATCCAGAGCTCTTGCAGTGATCCATGACGATGAAGGTTTCGACTGGAGCAAGTTGTTACCTGAGGAGGATGCAGTTGGATATGCATTCATGGCAAATTCTGAACCTGTTCCTTGGAAAGACAACAGAACTGAAGAACAGAAGTATGGTTACAGAAAGTTGATAGCTCAAAACAAAATGATCAGATTATCTGGTATCTATCTTGAAGCAAAAAGAGCTAATAGATGGGATCCAGACAGAGAATGTTATCTTGACCCCGATGGAAACATTGCTATTGACCATAACACTCTTGATATGGAAACCATAATTAAAGAAATGAAAGAAGAAGATGATTACTGGCAAAGAAAATGGTGGGGAAGCGGAGAAGAGAATGAAGAGAAAGAGAAAGAGAAAGAGAAACCAAAGAAGGTTGATAATGGAATTATTGACACGACTCAAGAGTTGAATGCTGTAAACATGGGAAAAATGGTTGACAAGGTGCTGGCTGCTAAGGCACTTGAGGTAGATTCTAAATCTGTCTCTGAGTCTAAAAGCCAGGTCAGTTCAAACGCGTCAACGACTGAGTCAGGTAAGAAAGTCAATGGTGATGTTGACTGCAAAAATTGCATAAAAATGCAAAGTTTGTAGTACAATCACTTATCTCAATGGTAAGAAAGTGGATGATCTGACTGACAGAGTCAGAAGCGTTGAGGATCAAATCCTTGACCGTGACAAAATGTTGAAAGCTTCAACTGAACGATTAAAAGAATTAACTAACAAAATTGAAAATGATAAAATTGATCAAGAAAAGGTTAAGAAAGAAAATGAGAGGTTAGTTCTTGAAAATCGTCAGATTACTGAAAAATTCGAGAAGCTTAAAAGCACGGTTAAAGATAATGATGATAGAAACGGTAAAACATACAAAGAAAATTGTCACTCGCAAAGTGTCTTGAGGGTTAAAGAAGAATTAATCAACAAACAATTGGATGAGATTGCTAAATTGAAACTTCAATTTGAAGAAGCTAAGATTGAGAATGAGCGTATAAATTTGAAATTGAACAGTTACAGCTCTGCAAGCTTTGTTTTGCAACACATTGTTCCCAAACCCATCGGGAAAAACAAAGCAGGCGAAGATGTATACTGTGATAGAACTGGGGTCGGGTTTCATCAAGTTCCACCACCAGTTCTAGACAATTATTCGAAAAAGCAATCTGGGTTGGTTAATCTTGAAGAAGAAAATGAAGTGAAACTTCCTGATTCAATTGATGTAACATTTTCTTCTTCATCATCTGATGATAGTGTTCAGACAAAGATTGTTAAAAGCACAGCTGAAAGTGTTTTGATGTCTGATAGTGATTCAGCTGAAGATGATGGATGTTTCTTGGACAAATACATTCCGAAACAAAAGTCCAAAAACAACTTACATGATGAACCTGATCTTGTCATGTACAAGATGTCGGGATCTGATAAGTTGTATTCGGATTCTAAGTTTCCTCTGGAGAATGTAAATGTTTCAAAATTGACAAATGTGTTCAAAATGGTTGAAATCGATTTGTCTGAAGTAAAAAATTTAAAACAAACAAAAAGGCAAATGAATTTTGAGAAAGATAAAGCTTACTACAAGAAACCTGTTATTCCACCACATTTTTATATCAACAATCAAAACATTTGGTCGGGTGGTTATCAGGGTGGTAAGAACTATCAAAGAAAGAATTTTCAGAACAAGAAATTTGTTGAGAAGAAAGTGTTTGTGAACAGTTCAAGTTCACTTTCTGATGAAGAATCTGAGATTTTTTCGAAATCAAATGAAGAGTTCTTTGAGAAGAAAGCCTCATAACCTCAGTCTGAAGGCACAAGTCGGGTAGTTGATACTCGTACATGCTTTAGATGCAACAAATTTGGTCACATTGCAAGAAATTGCACCAACTTCAAGCCTAAGACTGAAGTTGTTGAGAGTCAAAAGAAGAAGGTTGATGCAAAGGGAAAAGCTCCATTGGCTGTTGAGAAAATTTTGAAAAATGAGAAAACAAAAATCAAAATTGAACCTGTTAAGAATGTGGTAACTAAAAATGACAAATTTTATAAACGGGTTGCTTCATCTCAACAAACATGGAAGCCAAAAACTGTTGACAAGAAAGAATGTTCATCTAAACCAAAGGTTTCTGAGTCGGAAAAACAATCGTCTTCTACCATTCCGGTAAAGATGAATGTTCCTTTGGATTATTATGAAAAGTTGGAGAAACAATCTTCTACTCAAGCAGAGAAGAAGAATTTTCAAAAGAAAAATCAACCAACTGGTCAACTTAAGATAAATGAGTTTTTCTTATACAAAAAGGTTGAGGTTGGATCTGAGGAAAGTTTAAAGATGAATGATAAAAATTTTCCGCCACTTTACACTACAAAATCTCACATTAAAATCCAGTTACCTGAGTCAAAAGAGGCTTGGGTAGCATCAAAATCTCACTAAAAATTTTTGGACTTGCCGGAGCTTCCTAGTTGGTAATTGTGAAGCATGAATCGGCATCTTTATTGAAATGTGTTTTTAAAATCAATTTGTGACATGTGCAGGAACTTTCGAGAGCTGTTTCACGATGGATTATGGATAGTGGAGCGTCTCGGCATATGACAGGGAAGACTGCATTGTTGTACGATGTTAGAAATTTCAATGGTGGTTATGTGGGATTCGCAGGAAATCAAGGTGGTAGAATTATTGGTGACGGAACGTTATCCAATGGGATTGTTACGTTTGAAAGAGTTAACTACATTGCTGAGCTGGAGAATAATCTGCTGAGTATCTCGTAGATTTGTGACAGGATGTATACCACTCATTTAACAGACAAAGAATGTTTGATCTTGAAACCAGGATTTGTTATCCCTGAAGAATGGATTATCTTGAGGGCACCTAGAGTGAATGATCTGTACGTGTTGGACATGAGTGTAGCTACTACAACCACGGGTCAAGCACACTGTTTTGTGTCTAAAGCAACGGAGAAAGAATCACAGTTGTGGCACCGGAAGATGGGTCATATACATCTTAGAAAAATGAATCACTTGGTGCACAATGATTTGGTTATAGGTGTTCATGTCAAAGGTTTTCATCTGGAAGGGGAGTGCATTAGTTGTATCAAAGGCAAGCAGAAGAAAAAATCACACCCTAAAAAGCAAGTCAATTCAGTTTCCAGACCTTTAGAGAGACTTCATATGGATCTGTTTGGTCCAGTAAACGTCAAAAGTATTACATAGGATCTCTATTGTCTTGTGGTTACTGATGATTATTCTAGATTTTCGTGGGTATCATTTTTGAAGTCGAAAGATGAAACGTTTGATAGTTTGATGGCGTTGTTCAGAAAGATTGAAAATCTGTACTAAAGGTGTATCAAAAGAATCAGAAGTGATAATGGTACTGAGTTCAAGAACAACAAGATGGAAGAATTTTGTGATGAAAGAGGTATATTGCATGAGTTTAGTGCTCCGTACACTCGGCAGCAGAATGGAGTCGTAGAACGCAAAAACTGGACACTAATCGAGACGGCTAGAACAATGCTTGCAGATTCAAAGCTACTGATAAATTTTTGGGCAGAAGCTGTTTTCGCCGTATGCTATACGCTCAACAGAGTTCTCACTGTCAAGAAATTCAACAAAACATGCTTTGAGTTGATAATAACCGCAAACCAAATCTAAAGTATCTTGAACCGTTTGGGTCACCATGTACTGTTCTAGAGCCTTTTGGAAAGTTTGGTCCGAAGAGTATTGAAGGGATATTCATAGGTTATGCAAGTCCATTACGACGAGTCTTCGTTCCAAGTCTGAAGCGGATTATTGAAGCTCCAAATGTTGAATGTCAAGGTTTTACAATGCCGCCGCAGAATCCTGGAGATTCATGGCGTTTTAATTACGACAAGTTGTGGGATTCGTTTGACATGATGGAAGAACCAGAAGTAGAAGAAGATTTCTTTGACGAGTTGGATATTCTGAGAGAGTATGAAGAATCGCAGGAAAGGTTTCCAGTTGAGTATTCAAGAAGACCGCGACAAACTTCAAATGATGATGAAGCAGGTCCAAGCAATGCTAGTGAACATGATGATGTCCAACAAAATGAAGTTGCTCAAGATAATCAGACGGCACAGAATGATAATCAAGAATCTGAGAACATGCCAGTATTTGATCATGGTGATTCAGATTCTGAGGGGGCGCAAATTCAAATTTTTAGTCAAACAAACCCAGTCAATGAACAAGGTGCAAATCAGAATGTTACTAATCTGGAAGACAATGTAGATGTTCCAGGCGAAGTGATGCCACGAACTCTTTCATACCATCCAGAGGAGTTGATCATTGGAGAATTGCAGACAGGCATCCGCACTAGAAGACAGCTTGATCAAGGGCTTACATGTTTTTATACAAAAGTTGCTCCTTTACAAACTGAATTCTCATTGAGTTGTTTTATCTCGCAGGTTGAACCAAGGACTTATAAAGAGGTGCTTACTGAAGATTCTTGGGTCAATGCGATGCAGGAGGAACTGAGGCAATTCGAAAAGTTTGGAGTGTGGAAGTTAGTGGATTTGCCTGATGGTCAGAGGAAGATAAACACCAAGGGGGTGTTCAAGTGTAAGAGAGACGATAGAGGAGTTGTGGTTCGTAACAAAGCTCGACTCGTAGTCCAGGGTTTCTGTCAGCAGGAGCGTATGGATTTCACTGAAGTATATGCTCTAGTTGCTAGACTAGAAGCAATCAGAATCTTCCTAGCATTTGCGTCTTGGAAAAATTTCAAAGTTTATCAGTTAGATGTAAAATCGGCTTTTCTCTATGGGAAGGTAAAAGAGGAGGTATATGTCGGTCAGCCACCGGGCTTCACCGATCCAATCCACAAAGACAAGGTTTACTTGCTAGACAAAGCGCTGTATGGTTTACACCAGGCCCCGAGAGCTTGGTACGAGACTTTGTCTCAACACCTACTAGCCAACAGCTTCATCTGAGGAAAAGTGGATGCCACTCTCTTCACCAAAGAGGTCGACGAACATCTTCTAATAGTTCAAATTTACGTGGACGACATCATATTTGGGTCAACAAATGCAAATTTGTGCAAAGATTTTGAACGAGTTATGAAGCAAAAATTCGAAATGTCATCGATGGGTGAGATGAAATTCTTTTTGGGATTGCAGGTTGATCAACTACCCAAAGGAATTTTCATACATCAAACGAAGTACGTTCATGATATCTTGGAGAAATTCGGGATGTCAGGTTCTACTGCAGCTTCCACCCTATTAGCAACGAATCATGGGATAAACCCTGATCTCACCGGAGAGAAGGTAGATGAAACGATGTATCGTTCCATGATCGGATCGCTGATGTATTTGACAGCTTCAAGACCCGATATTATGTACCCAACCTGCCTCGCATCAAGATTTCAATCTAACCCAAGAGCTTCGCATATGGTGATTGTGAAAAGGATATTACGCTACCTGAAAGGAACTTCATCATTGGGGTTGTGGTATCCAAGAGAAGGCGATTTCATGCTCGAAGGGTATTCCGATTCCGATTTTGGATGCTGCAAAGTTAATGCTAAATCAACAACAGCAGGGTGCCAGTTTTTTGGATCTCGTTTGGTCACCTGGCAATGCAAAAAGCAGACCTCTGTGGCTTTATCCACATGTGAAGCGGAGTATGTATCTGCTAGCAGTTGTTGCTCACAGATCTTGTGGATCCAGCAACAGATGCGCGACTACGGTTTGCAATTTCTAAACACCCCTATCTTTGTTGATAATGAGGCAGCGATTAACATTACTAAAAATCCAGTTCATCACGCTAAAACTAAACACATTGAAATTCGTCATCACTTCATTCGCGATTGTTTCGAGAAGAAGTTGATACGAATTGAGAAAATCCACACTGACGAACAAAAAGCTGATTTACATACCAAAGCATTTGATAAAACACGTTTTTATTATTTGCTAAAACTGAACGGTATGAAGCTTTTATCGGTGTTGGAAGAGATTCTTGGTGTTGATGAAGGAGATATTGTAGATGATGTTGAGAAGCAATCTGCAATGGTTTGTCGATTTTTTACCTGTTTTGGAATTTAGGGGGAGGTATAGGGTAATATTTTCAGAAAATTCAAAAACAATAAAAAATGGCAAAAATACAAAAACATGAGATATTTTCAAAATCCAAAAACAATAGAAAATCAGAAAAGAGATTGTGTAAAAAAGGGAAAATGATAGTACATCGGCTTGACAGTTACAGTATGCTAAAAAATGGAATTTTTAAATGCGTTAAACAGTCTCGCTGATGATGTGCCGATAGGTTTTTGCACATTTAGTAGGTTTGTTCGGGATATAAACCTAAATCTTACTTGTTTATTTCGTGGGGAACAGTACTTGGATATATAGGTAACCCCTGAAATCTTGTTTGAAAGGTTCCTTTTTCTGATATACTAGGTCTTTATACTCAGTGATATCTGGGGTATTATTCAGGGACTTCTGCTGAATGGAAGTTCTGACCTAGTCCTCGAATAATACTTTCTGCAATGCTTGAAACATAGCATCACCCTCAGCATAAATGATAAGACAATAAAATTGCTTAGCAATGCTGTTGTAAAAAAAGATCCTCTAAAGGGGACACACCCAAAAGTTGAGTCATGATCTCTCTGCTGAACGGTAGTTCTGACCTGAGCTCTCATGATTCTTCATAATTTATTAACCCCTTACAGATATCATTTGTGGTATACTCACCTGTAAGACTGAATATTGGGATCTGGATACGGGAGTATATTCAAGAGGTGGGACACGCGTATAAGTTTAAGTCACTAATTCATCTAATCCGTATCCTGGACAGATTGAAAATTGTGTGAGAATTTAAGTGGATTAGTATATCGACAATCTACGCGAATTGTTTAATTCTGAGTATGTAATTGAAGCTTAACGGTACTTGTGATTTGTCGAATAGCTGATATGATTCCCTAACACGCTTAATCAAAAATATGATTGTAAATAGTTTACGTTTACTGCATTTTAGTTCTGTATTTCATTTCTAGTTTAGAAGCTTTAATAAAAATCCAAAAAGATTTTACATTTCTGCTTTATTTTCCGACAAACCAAAGTGGAGAGTTGATCTTCAGATTCACAATTTGAAGCAAATGCAGGAAGTTTCTGGGCTGGATGATGAGTCGTGAGCTAAACTTGATAAGTTTGAGAAGTTGAAAAGTTGAAGCAAGTTCATTAATTTATAACTTGTAATTTTCAGAAAAACAAATTGAACTGAATGTCAGTGTGATTTATCTCTGATCAACCAAGGTCATTTAGTTGGACTTGGTAGATTAATTGAGTAATCAGGGTCATTAATTTGGACCTGAATACTTGAGTGGATTTCTAATTCTGACAAGATCATCAAACTGAAGATTAAATGGTAAAGTTTTGGATTGAAACTGTTCTTGTCATATATCTTATATTTGGGTAGAGTATATGCAGGTAACAGGAATCCCCATGGCAATGAAAATGACAAAAGTTTGAACCAGAATTAAAGCCCTAGCTTATCCAGAGGGGGAGTCTGTGAAATGAGAAGTAAGAATTCTGGATCAACATTTAAAGGGGAGATTGAAGATTAAAGATTGAAGAGAGCTTTTACAAGTGAAGACAAGTTTGGAAAAAGACCAAGACTGAAGACTCGATGCCGAAGACTTCGTCAACATCCAAGGGGGAGTCTGTTGGTGCACTGAATGTCTGCTGACTACGTCTTAATCAAGTATTAGGTCTAGATAGGTTAGATTGGAGTTTGGAATTGAAATTGTGGCTTAATGTTGTAATTCCGCTCGAAATGACATTTATGTCATTTCAAGCGAAATCAGAAAATCATGTGATTCCGCTCCAAAAGTAACTAGGTGATTCCGCTCCAAATGATCATAGGGGTTCCGCTTGAACCATTTCGAGCGGAATCAGGAGTCCTATATATAGGTGATGTGTTCATTTCATTTGAAACGGTGAGAGCGAAATCAGAGAGAAGGTGCTGTCGAAATTTTATCAGAATACATTGTAAAAAGCTTTGATTTCAGCAATAGAAAAGAGATTAAGAGGAAACAAGTTGTTGTGACGTTGTTTACTTTGATTCCGCCTTAGTAATCAATGATGAACTGCCTTTACTGACTATTTAGGGTCACGCACACGGTCCAACACACGGCCTATGGCCAAAGTACTTGTTGTACTATTGAAGATTCTGAAAATATTTAAGTTGACCACACCTCATGTTTCCTTAACACGGCCCCGTGTTGGCTGCCATTTTTGTCTTTTGCAGTTGTATTTTTCTTCTGCCCAGTATCCATCTTCGGACACGGCCTGTGTCAGGGGGACACGACCCCATGTTAGCCTTCTATTCTTGTTACTTTGGGGTTTGGATGTGAGCCGGGGCTTGGCGCTTTGTGGAAATTCATTCTTCTTTGCATTTATGTTGGATTTTGCTGTCTTTTTGCTCCTTTTTCACAATTAAGCTCTTTTATCCCTGAAAATATAAAAGGAACAAAAACACAAGTTTTTTCCAACATTATTACTAAAAAAAAATTTGCTTTTACGCTGTATTTGATACAATTTATATGGTGTATTTTAATGACATCAATGCTTTGACGAAGGGTTTCAATCTCATTGCGAGGGACCTAATTGGATTGGATGGTGCCTTTATGAAGGGTCCATACCCGGGTCAGATCCTCTTAGCATTTGGTGTTGATGGAAACAATGCCATTTACCCACTTGCCTTTGCAGTTGTTAAAGCTGAAACTACCAACACATGAACATGGTTTTTGAGGATGCTTGGTGATGATCTGGAGTTACCAACAAGATGTAATTTCACTTTTATCAGTGATGGACAAAAGGTATCCAGAAGTTTATGTTTTGTAATCTATCAACTTCCTATCAAATCGTATTTGTAATTTTGTTAAGTAAAATTGTAGGGTTTGTTGCCTGCTATGGCCAAGGTATTTCTACCGCTGGATATAGGTATTTCCTGAGGCATGTTCACGACAACATGAAGAATACATGGCGTGGAGATGTGTACAAGAACCTACTATGGAGTTGTGCAACTGCAACTAGCATACCCTTTTTCAATCGGGCAATGGAGGATGTTAAGACCCTAGATAGAAAGTTTTATGATTGGCTGAAGGAGATCCCTACAACAGCATGGTCACGAGCCCACTTTTCAGGAGGGAAAAGTGTGATATGCTATTGAACAATATTTACGAGGTGTTTAACAAGCAATTGGTCAGTGCAAGAGACAAACTAATCATCTCATGCTTGGAATACATTAGGGAATATGTGACCAAACGAATAGTCAATGTTAAGAAGATCATAGCCAAAAGTGATGGCCCCTTAACTCCTGTTCCTACCACAATGTTTGACAGTATCAAGAATGAGGCTTCCTAATACAATGTGCTGATGACAGGTTCTTCCAAGTACCAAGTAAGTATTTCAAACTAAAAGACTTTATCTCATTTACAAAATAACGGATGCCTTGATACTTATAATCCAAACTGTGAAGATTACTGGTCCAAGAAACAAGAAGGTTGTTGATGTGCAGTTGAGAACATGTTCATGCATGAAATGGGATCTTACAAGAATGCCTTGTAAACATACAATTGTTGTGATTTGGAACATGGTTGACAAGAATGCCCTGTAGACATACAATTGATCCTTTATATTGGTTGGATACTTGGAGAAAACTGTACATGCACACCATTGATCTAATTGCAGGACCAGAGATGTGGTCCATCAAGGTGCCCAACCAAATTGAATCCTCATAAACATCACAAGCAGGTTGGAAGGCCTAAGAAGAAAAGAAAGAAGTCTCAATTGGAAGTCAAGGGTAGCTTAACAAAGGGAGCAAAGCTAACAAAACAAGGAGGCACCACAAAAAGCAGCAAGTGCAATAACATGGGCCATACCAGTCGCAACTACAAGGGTCAAGACGGAACATAACCTTCTTAGATGTCAAGTTTGGTGAAATTCTGTTTGGATGGCATGATATGTTTGTGTTTGAACAATTATGTTGTACTGTTTTTATGTTTATGGTCGTTGTGTTTGAACTATTAGGATGCCTGTCGTCAAACTAATACTTAGATGGTTACCATGCCTGTTTTTGGGACAACTATTATTGTATGCAATGTTATCTACCATCTATTTCCTTTTTGCTTTAAGTCAACTGTCCACATAACACATGTACCTTAACACAACCATACATTTTTTATTAAACATAACACAATTTTGAGTACAACAGCAGAATACAGTGATCCTACTACATAACACACTAAACATCCAACTAAACACAAACTTATTCATAAATAAAGTGCAACATAGTGAAGGGGCCTATTTCTAATGACAGTCTCCTCTCAAAGATAGGTCCGAAACATTCTCTTCAGGAGAATATGGGTTGTGCCAAACACATGAACAATCCTCTTTTTCTGATTCGTAGTTCCACACATCCTTTAAAACATATGTGTCATAATCCTCCTCTGGGTTGGGGTTGTGTCACATCCTGATTTCCGGTAGGCCCGAAAGGGTCTAGCCATGACGGTTGGATACCAGTTACAATCACAAGTTAATTTAATAACAATGCAGTGAAAGTATTAGGAGTAAAAATAAACATTCATAACATTCAAAGTGTTTCATATTCAAATACAAGATTGTTCAATTTTTTCAAATAAAGCCCATAGGCGGATCGAGACATAAACGAAGCTTAGACATCATATGCCTTAAGCAAGGAGTTGCAAATTCCATTTCTTTTATCATAGCCGACCCGGATTCCCAGCCTAACAGTCAAGATTTGGTACCTGCAGTTTAGTCATTTGAAAATACATCAGCTTTCGCTGGTAAATACAATTAATTGACTCGTTTTGTAAATAGTTTTTCAAAAATGATTTTAATAACAAAGAGAAAACCCGTAGGTAATCTTTTAATATTTCTTGGGATTTATTCTTGTCACCAGATTTACATATTTTTCATATGATGGGAACCAGATATCAAATTCGGTCATTTTCAATGCTATAATGATTACGGTACTAGCCAAAGTTGAATAAAACGCGTCTTACAGTCAGTATGCCTACCCCTGCACGTTATATGAGCCAGGACACCCGGACACGGTACCCATAACCCCCAATCATTTCAGTTATCAAATATAACGTATTAAACCGAGTTCTTACATTTATGAGCAATCATAGGCAGCTCATTTATGTAATACTCGCTCCAAGTGGCGTATTCGCCATACCCCAAGTTTAAAAACTAAAATAAGTTAAGAGTATTTACCTTTTAGCTAGCTTCCAACCGTTACCCGTTTTCAAATATAGTAAAAGTCGTATAAACAAGAACTAAACTCAAGTCCAATTATCTGGGGGGTTCTATAGTCTGGAGTGAACAGATTTAGCTATCTGATAGAATGTATACGGGTCATAGGTTAGTTCCTTTGACACGACCCGTTATGTATGAATAGGATTAATCGCTAGATTAAGCGTAAACTGATTTGAATATGGTGTATACTTATCCGAGTGTAAGGACTCATTGGATAATGGTATTTTAGACCAACATTCTGATTTGGAATGATTTAAAATGGTTTTGACCCGTTACGCCTAGTTTATGTGAACTAGGTTCTCCTAACTAGTTTACACGCATAAAAACGGGTTCGGAAGGTCGGATGGGCTTATGACAAGTCTTAGTATCAAAACACATTTTAAGTTGAAGTATCTACTGATATAAAGTAAGATCATAGGTTAGTTTGATTTAAAATCATTTGATTAGCTTATTTGACCACATAAGGGAATTGTGGTCATTTATGAATATAATTTCAAGACATGTCAATAAACCTATCAAACGGACTGATCATGTAGCATAACTTCAGTGAGTTATACTTAACAATAACATGATCCTAAAACAACTTTAAAACAGCCTTAAACGTTGACCAAACGGGTCAGAATCAAAAGTCAAAGCAAAAGTCGAACTGCTTGACTTTTGACATAGAATAAGACCCTAAACTGAATTGGACAAGTTGAGCATGTTATAATCAGTTAATATTACTTATAAAACTTAGATAAGTTATAAAACAACTGAGTTTTAAGTTATAGAACACATTTATGCATTTTAGTCGAAAATTCAAGTTTTACGAAAAATGCTCAACTTTCAATTCAACTAGTAAACGAGATCGTTTGAAGGTATGATCACAGAGGGATCATACCAACGTTATTACGGTCACGTAGTAAAGTTCGGATCGCACTTTACTTTGACCAAAATGGTCAGAAGCTAAATTCAAATAGAAAGCTTAAAATAGCTAAATAAATGAACTTGCACCAAAGTAAACACTTACTTGGAAGTGTGATGTGTGCGTATATATACATGTTTTTACAATAAATATTACACACGAACTCTGTTTTAATATTTATAAAAAAGATTTATACCTTAACATTAAAACACACACACGAAAGGACAAGTGTATCCTCTCATATATGTAGCAAAGTATGGGTAAGAACCAGATATCGATCCATGGAACGCGGGCGGAGCATGAGTACTAAATCTTAGTCATTGATTTACCGGTAAAAGGATAAGTGAATGAGTTTTAAATAAAATTATCTAAAAACTATAATTAAGACATAATAGATTCCAAATATGAAAAATATATATTATCTTGTTTCGCAAAGAACCTAAACATGTTATCTACATCAGATATGTCACAAAAGCACTTGATCAACTTTCCAATTGCAAAACAGTTAGTCATCCGCTAGGAGTTTTCTAACATGATGATTCTTCGAAAAGTTAACGTGATAAACACACGTTAACCACCTAAAATCATTCATTAGCGAGCTATTGATATACTTTCATGTGAATCTTTAAAGATAAGTTAGTCACCCGCTAGGAGTTTTCTAACCTCACTTATCATGGAAAGCAATACCGATGGTCACAATACAACCACCAAGATAAGAAAAAGTATATCACAACACAAACTATTTCATTTTACAACTCTTGAACACAAATCTACCAAGATAGTAATTTCAACCAAAACTACTAAACAAAGATCATAAATCGCGTCAAGAACTTGTAACAACACCATATAACTCATTAGAGCCCTTACGTGCAAGAAAGCATTCTTGATCAAAATCAGATTTATCTTGTATAAAATGAATACCCATCTCTAGTTTCATGCTGTAAACATATTAACAAGTTAAAAGTTTATAAACAAGTGATTAATCAAGGAATTGTTAACAATCTTAACTAACCACTTATTCATCATTCAAGACAAACTAACATAATCAAGAATCCAACATCAATGAAACATTTATCATATGATCATGAAGATTCAAACATGAAAAAGTTACTAAAGATTCATACAAATGAGATTACAAACTAAAGATTATTCAAAAAAAAAGTTCATTAATACTATTACAATACTACATAAACATAAACGTAAACGTAAACGTAAACATAAACATCAGCTCAATACTTGAAGATATGATCAGAAATACATGTTAAGAACAAAAAATCAAACCATAAACAAGCAAGGATTTGATGGATTGGATAATGATTAAGCTTCTTTTCAATCTTGAGGCTTGATATCGATCAAAACAGAAGGCTCCCGGACCTCAGAAATCGCCCAGAAACTTGGACAAAAACCCAACCCTTTGATCAATAACGAATGGTCTCTTTTATAGGCATTTTTCATATCTGCACGGTCGTACACCAACAATTGTCGGGTGACGCCATTTTTCATTGGGTCAAACAAGTGGACAAGTTGACTTCTGACACTCATATGTGCACGGTCATGTACTTTGGTCGCACGGTAGTGCAGTACCTTGAAATCACAATATATTTGATATTCAGGTAGTGCACGGGGGTGCACTTGGGTCGTTCCGAGTAAATTAGTGCACTGGCTAGTCCACTGCCAGTGCTTCCGGCATCGTATGCCGCGCACGGTCGTGCATCAGCTGCAGTTTCAATAGTTTGTGCAGAATTCATCCGTAACGTCCTTAAATCGTCCCTTTTTCTTCAACTTTATCTTTGGCACACTGTTTAAGACCTGAAAATGGAAAAGTACCTGATTAAATACCTAAACAACGAAGTTTTGGTAAAAAACGCATAAAACGGAAGTAAAATGGGGGACTTAAACATGTATAATTTAACGAATATCAAACATCCCCACACTTGAACTTTGCTTGTCCTCAAGCAAACTTTAAACAAAGCAAGGAAACGAAGCTAATTCTTTACAAAGTTACTAATTTATTTTGATGGTCAATTAGTTTTCCAAAAAGTCAACATCAAAGATTTTAAACCAAACAAGCATATGTGAATATAGGCAAAGATAACCGAAAAGCAATGATTCCACTTCCGGTCGACTTAGCATACAAATCTTTACATTTCTCACAATGTTCACACACACTCGGTTATATTTATGAATCATACATGTAATGTGTATGTGTAAAACACTCTATGCCAAGTCAAAGAATCATGCAATGTCATAAGCTTCTCAAAATATCTAATCTCCATCAACTAACATGCGAAAAGCATAAATCAAGAGGTCTTTGATGGTTGTAACGATATGCTATGGTTAAGGGTGTGGATTGGATATTTAAAAATGGCTAAACATTTAAAACTTGGCGGTTATTTCTAGCAAGCGTTAATGTTGGTGCATGTTTGTGACAACAGCTTAGATTTTGGTCTTTGGATATCTTGTAATTTGTTAAACAATAAACAGTTAGCGGGTTTAGCTTTGTATTAGTAAGATAATAGAGTTTGGGCTAAACAAAACCCACATTGGGTCTAGGGGACGATTTGGGCTTGCCCATGTAGCAAACCCAGCCTAATGTTGCAACCTTGTGTTATATAAACAAGGTTAGGCTTTAGGGTTTAGGTTAATCAGCCAGAACATTGTTTGAGAGCAATTTCGTGAGAGTCTCTAGACTTGGACGAATTTGAGAGTTGGTTAGGGTTTGATTGATTGTAATTCTTGTAATCGATAATCAATAGAAACCCGAGTTGAAAGTGATTTGCTGTTTCTGTTTTCTACTCATTCTGCTATATTCTGATCAAGAGGATTCCGCACTCTTGATTGGAAAGACAATTCTGTGAAAGATCCATACGTCAAGGGGACCCACAATTGGTATCAGAGCATTAGGCTCTTGAAGGCTCGGTTCAGAATTGGTTGCTGCAGAAACAGGAAGAAATTTTCGAATTTTTGAAACCTGATAAAATTAGGGTTTTAAAATTTTCGAATTTTTCTGTTGGTTTGATAAAATTTTCGATCTTTTTGGCTGTTTTGATCTTCTGTTTGTTTGTTTGGTGTTTTGCAGGATTTCTGGAAAGTTTTTGGTTGATTCTGGAAGATTTTTTGGCTAAATTTCTTGAAGATTCGAAGATTGTTCTTCGTGTTCTTCACAGTTTTCATTATGTTCTTCACTGTTTTTCGCAAAAGTCTGCTGATTTGCTATTTTGTTTTGCAGGAAGTTGTTAGGAAGATCAGGAAAATAATCAGAAATTCGAAAAGATTAAGTTTCCAAAGTTACTGGGTGGCGAAATTGACTGTACTGGCGAAATTGATTGATCTGCGAATTTAACCAGCATAATTATCGGCGAAGTTAAATCCAAAGGCGACTTTGGTAACCGGATAATTTTCCTCAGCGAAATTATTACGGTTTTCGGCGACTTTACCAGTCATCGTAATCGCGAACTTTGACCAGCGAATTTAAACAAGTAACTGACCAGCGAATTTAGCAGCTAACCAGCGAAATTGATTCAGCATAACAGACTAGCGAAATTAAGTGATTAACCAGCGAATTTAAGAGAGGAATTAAGTGGTGGAATTTTGTTTGGCAAGCGTCGATAAAATTTCACAGTTTTGCAAATAGAAATTGATCCGTAACTCATCTGAAGAAACCGTCTGCACCGTTGACTCTGGAAAATCCCGATTTCGGTTTTTGACATTAGATATCATTAGACTCGTCTTTTCGATACGATTCTAACGGTGTAATTTGGTAACCACGGTTTTCGGAAAAATTTTGTACGGTTTTATCAGTCTGTTACGTTAAAGATGTCAAACATGTCTAGTTTGAATGAGCTGTTGAGAATGGAGCATGAGGTTGGCACTACCAACAAACCGCCTAAGATGATGAAGGTGGAAAATTATTTGACATGGAAGGATCGTTTCCAACCCTTCATTGAATATCAAGACATGCGCATGTGGATATGTATTGAAGATGGGTACACAAACCCTACTCACGACTTTGAGGGCAGACCACGTAGAACAGCCTATGTGAACATGGAAGAGAATGATAAAAAGATGTATGAGGATGAAAAGAGAGCATTGGCTGCTATTAAAATGTCGTTACCTGGTAGTATCAAGCATACATTCACAAAGTACACAAATTCAAAAGATATGTGGGATGCATTAGAAAAACGATATGCAGGAAATGCAGATGTTAAGAAAAACAAGATTGATCTACTGAAGAAGCAGTTTGCTATTTTCAAGCACATGAAGCATGAGTCACTTGAGGACATCATTACTCGTTACTATCATCTGATGTCAGAAATGGAAAACTATAAGATTGATTGCTATACTGACGTAGAGAAGAATGACAAGCTGCTCGATGCCTTACCTACTAAGTGGGATATCTACACTCTCATGATTAAGGGAGAGGCCGATTATGTCACACCCCGACCACGTGGAACATACAAAACGTGGCGGAAACATCGGGGAGTGTTGTAACAGAATTAATGTTTCACAACCATGGAAATTAAAGTTTCGTTTTATTCAATATAAGTGTTACAATGTCTAACAAACATGAAAATACAACATAATTAACTAGTCTGCATCTTTTATTGTCACTAAGGCCCATGTCCGCCTAAGTGTAACTTGATCAATCCTATGCTTCATTTCCTGAAAAACACATGTGAAAATATGGTACGTCAGCATAAAAATGCCGGTGAGATACATAGGTTTTGTGAAAATAAGATTCATGACTTCTGTTTAAGAAAATGTTTAGTCATGAACCTTGTAATTTGCTTTGTCTTTGTAAATCATTTGAAAAACCATAAGTTCAGATGATACATATAAATAAGTGAATAATGCATGGTTAAATGAATAGCCATGTAAAAATGAGTTTGTATAAGTTAAGTTGTTTGTAAATCAATGTCTTGTGAAAAATATGTTATTTGCATAAAATGTTCTATGTCTCAAACTGAAATGATTCAAATAACGCTACGACATGTAATACCATACAAACACTTATATATAGGAAGTACCAGCGGCGTATCCACCATGCTTGTATCATATTACACCCGTATCGTTACTTAATCACTTAATCAAACCAAACCAACAATGTAAATTGTCCATGTATAAATGAATTTGCCAAATGTATTGAATAATATGTCAAAATGCATGATCAATGTAAATCATGTAATGTGTAACCTAAATGATATGTATGGCTAGTGAAAACGCATCAACTAAACCATAGGTGAAATGCACAAAAACAAAGTATTGAAGTAAAACTGTGTTTAAATCAATATTATGTCTTGTGTAAATGCATGATCAATGTCAATCATGTTAAAATGTCTATGTCTAAATGTCATGTATGGCTAGCGAAATGTCTCAACTAAACCATATGCACAAAAGCAAAGTATTGAAGTAAAACTGTGTTTAAATCAATATTATGTCTTGTGTAAATGCATGATCAAGGTCAATCATGTTAAAATGTCTATGTCTAAATGTCATGTATGGCTAGCGAAATGTCTCAACTAAACCATATGCACAAAAGCAAAGTATTGAAGTAAAACTGTGTTTAAATCAATATTATGTCTTGTGTAAATGCATGATCAATGTCAATCATGTTAAAATGTCTATGTCTAAATGTCATGTATGGCTAGCGAAATGTCTCAACTAAACCATATGCACAAAAGCAAAGTATTGAAGTAAAACTGTGTTTAAATCAATATTATGTCTTGTGTAAATGCATGCTGTACTGAT
Source organism: Helianthus tuberosus (assembly GCA_030545235.1). NCBI lineage: Eukaryota > Viridiplantae > Streptophyta > Magnoliopsida > Asterales > Asteraceae > Helianthus > Helianthus tuberosus. The sequence goes on from CM060408.1 coordinate 46,082,033, forward strand.
AATGAACATTTATGCGGTGTTGTTCCAATGCATACATCCAAGCCTTGCGACTGAGGTGATAAACCCTTAAACAAATTAAAGGTCTATCTGAGTAAATATCATCGAATTCGGTCATTCCTTTACTGTCCCCTTTCCCTGGGATATCCGGAACGGGAGTTGTCAATTCCTATGGTACCACTACCTACTAACGAACGGCGTAGCTAATGTTAATGAATGTATTGTCCCATTTAACAAACCAAATGTCATACCAAAATGTAAGCATGTGATGAAATGAATCTGTACTAAGTATGCAACAAATGAACATACATAGCATGTGATGTGATGTGATGTAAAACAATGTACTAAGTATGAACTAAATGAACATACATAGCATAAAATGTCATGTAAAACGATGTACTAAGTATGCACGCTATATACATACATAGCATAAAATGTCAATGTAAAACGACGTACTATAATGTACTAATAAACATAGCAGGTATATGATATGAAAACAGGAAAGCATGAAAGTAACAAGTAGGCACATGTGTTCCACCCCAAAACAGTTTGGAAAACAGTAAAAGAGGGGTCTATGTACTCACTTGGGAATGCTCAGTAGTCCTTGAGTAACAACCAAACAATGCTAGAGATCACGGAAATCAAACGGCACCTAATATAGGTAACTATGTTAAATAACCGGACCTAAATCGGAAGATTGGGTAGCATTAGGGTTTGTAAACCAAATGAGTGTAGGAACTCATATGATATGGTTTAACAAAGCCTACATACTAAATGAAACTTAACCTAAGTGTCTACGACCCATTACGACCCGTTTAGGAAGCTTATGCTACTTTAACGCGTCGTTCGCGTGAAACGCGTTTAGACCGCCTAACTAGCCCTATGACAAGTGTTATATGCCTAATCATGTTACATAATCAGTTATGTGACAAAGGTTTAGGTTACATATGCTTAATTACCAATTATACATGAAAAGGGTATTCTGGTAATTTACCTAAGGCATATAAACTACCTATCATACAACTACTTAAACGATGTGACCATAGGGTATAACCTCGGAAGGTTATTCCCTACCTACTATGGTCACCTAAAGTATTTGGTCGGATCCTAATGATCGACCAATGGGTCGAGTTCGAAGGTATAGGCGATTTATTAGATCGCCTACCCTACGACTCTAGACAACGTGGTAATCAGTGGGCATAGTCCCAAGGGACTATGACCAACGTGATTACACTCACGTTGCGAAGTTCAAACGAACTTCGCATTGACCATTACTGGTCAACGCTGAAAGTCAAACAAAGTTTGACTTTCTGACTCGAAAAGCAGTAAAAATAAGGAAAAGAACGAAAGAATACTTACCCAGGGTCCCCGAATGCTAATCCCGACTTCAAGAACTCAGGTATGAAACAATGGTTTCAACTTAGAGCTCTCAAAATCAGAATTCTAGTAAGTTATGCAATGGGGGGCATGGGGTATATATAGATTTCGGGTAACCGCTAGGATCGTTTCTTGAATATCGTGCCACGATCCAAGCCGAACACTTGTCAAAATGTTGTGGTGGCTAAAATGTTGTTCTTATCCGCTGACTAGACGATAGGAAACGTGTGGACACGAATCAATTCAGTTGCAAGTTGCAAAACAAACATTGAATCTGGTCAGAAGGGCTAATGCGGCCCGCTTTAGATTTAGGCAAACACAATGCGGGCCGCTTGGGGCCTCTGATCATCACATATGTTTCAGAAATGACAGTTTAGGTCCCTGCACGTGTTTAAGGCCATTTCCGACACTTCTAAGGCCCGTAAAGCCAACTTTAAGGCCCTAAAATGATTCCTAAACATTGTGGACTTGAAACATGTTCAAAAATATGTCGGATGATGGCTCGTTTGGTCGTACGAACGCGATGTTCGCTTAATTACGACGGAATGCGCATAAGCGCGAAAAACGATCCAAATGACGTGACGAATGGATTTTTCTTAAGGCGAACACTAAAATATAATGTAGTCATGCTTACATAAATTTTTGGATGTCCGGATGTATTCAGAACGTAAGTTATGCGCGAAAATGCAAACTTGTGCACTTTTTGACACTTTTAGTCCCTGAATGACACAAAAGTTTATTTTAGCACACCGAACCCCTCAAAGCCTATTTCTAAGCTATGTGAAGGATATTTATGGTATGTTTAACTTATGGTCATGCTCCGGAAGGTCTGTTACAGTTCAAATTGGCATACTTTCGCAGTTTGTCAACTTAAGTCCCTGTAAGCGATTTAACTTTGATTTCACCACACCAAACCTTCCAAAACTTATATCTAAGTTATGTAAAGGTTATTTAAGGTATGTTAAGCCTATTTCACTATTCCGGAGTGTTTGTTGCATTAAACTGGCTATATTTACGCATTGGTGCGCGTATAACCTTCCAGAAAGCGATTTAGAGTTTGAAATCGAATAAGAATCGATATGTGCAAATGATACACATATTTTTACAAATCCCAAGTATGAAATATAATATTTCATTGGTTTGGTACTTGTTTGATGGCCGTGAAGGCACAGGTGTTACAGTCTCCCCTACTTTAGGAAATTTCGTCCCGAAATTTATTTAGAGGAAACTTGTAAGAGTTTAAAACATGAAGTTGAAAAGATCGAACAACATTTGCTAGGTTTCTGAACTTCTAGTAACTTTAATAATCATCATGATTTCAACGTAAGAGGGATACTTATATACAAGTATATAAAGCATCATTGGTGCGTCCACCGTACCTCCATTACATCGTCCTCATTTTGTTATTTGTTGTCGCTATCGGTTCTTACACATAATTAACCTTGCTGGTTTTCTGTGCACTAAATTTCATAATTATGTAGGCCTCCATAATTAGACAATTCCTTGCACAGTTCACACAGTCTATTTTATAATGCGTAGGGTAAAACCAAATGAACAATCCTGTGATGAGTGTGACTAGACCACCATAGAGTCCCGTAGACTAGATCAATAAATGATCTAAATAGACTATCAAGGAGTCTGTCCAGCTACATCACTAGATGTCATTCTTTAACCAAATTGTGAATCAATCCTTTAGACTAGACCACTAAAAAGGGTCTGGAGTGGTACTATATAAATCCAAGGGTCTTAACTATTACATAGAAGCCCATTAAGGATTTAAGGTAGTACCTTTGAATATCCTGCTACGAATCTCTCATATGAAGATATGAAAGATCCTGCGAGGATTTGGATAACGAATATCCAGAGTATTAAAAACACAAAAATGCATGAAAGAAAAACATAAGATGAATAAACACATAGTCACATAACCACAAAATTGCTAACTAGAAGTTTGTTCTGCTAACAGAGTACATGTATTTAAAGCACACTAGGAATCCATCTTGTGGATTTCATTTGGTACTTTAAACATTTTCGAGAATCCAACTATAAAGATAGAAAGATTCAAAAAGAAAATTCGATTTCGATTACTAGAACTCGAAATGTTCGAATTAAGGTACATAAAGAATCCAATTAAGGACTCTGATTTGAATCATGATCATCCACAAGGGTCTAATTATGGAGATAAAAAGATCCCATATGGATTGTAGAAGTTGAAGATGCTTTGAATTCTTTCACGGGATGTGCTTAAGTCCAAACATGAAGTAAAATGCTTATGAGGTTGAGATGCTAGATATGTCAAGGCGACATATGAAGCAGAATTTGAAGGTTAAGTAAATGTACGAGAAAGATATTTTTGAAAACTGTGCATGGGGTTCTTTTAAGAAAAATATGTTTAGTGTTTTTGAAACCTTATATATAATATTTTGAAATCATAAAGTAGGTGTACTAGGTAAGTATGTTAAATTAAAAATGTTTTAAAATCATGCGAGATGAATTTTGAAATTATGTATAAGGTTTTTGAAAAAATTAAATGATGATTTTCGAAATCATGCACTTGATAAGAAAATGTATTGTGTTAATATTGTCTTCAGACTATATGAAATATTTTGAAATTTGAAAGGTTGGTTTTGATAACATGGCCAATGTTTTTGAAATAACATAGACAATGTATCTAGAAAAATTGTTTTCAAACTATATGAAATGTTTTGAGATCATGAAGATTGTTTTGAAATACTTGTACTGTGTATGTTGAAAAATCAAAACGTAATGGGTATGAGATTTGGAAATACCCTTAGTTATCTAACCAAGGATTCAAAGGCACAGATGTGCAGAAGCATGATTACTCATAATGTCACTTTATTTTCTGTACTTCGTATCTTAGAATGAAACGAGTACTTAAAATTTTCAAAGGAATCATGAGCGATCATTTGAAAGAGAGAATCACAAGAGTAGTTTGTAAGGAATATAGTTCCTTGATGTAGGTATCATAGGAAAAGTCATACACACATGTAATTATACTTGTATATCAGAATTGCGAACAACAACTTTTATTTATGAACAAGACATATTGTTTCACAATACATGAGAACAAAAGAAACAAAGGCATAAGACAGCAATATCCTTTGTTCAGCCGAATGCTCATCCAAGGGTTGGATTTGCATTAGCAAGCTTTGGGCAGTTGTGGCGGAAGTGACCAATCTCTCCGCAGTTGAAACATGAACCCAGTGGGAATTTCGCAGCGTTCCCTTGAACCGGAGCTTGAACCTGGGCAGCCTGATTTTGTCCCAAACGACAAACTTTGGCCAAATGCCCAAGTTTACCACACGTCGTGCATTGCCAGCAGACTTGTTGTAACGCGTGATGACCGTTGCAGCGTGCACAATGAGGTGCAGTACCGGCATATGCTTTCTTTGCAGGTGGCTGAGCTGGTTGGTTGGGAACGGCTCGACCATTGTGAGCGACCACGGCGAAGTTTTGAGGAGCCTTTCGCTTCTTTGACTTCTTAGGCGATCGTTCATCCATGGTCTTTGATTTCCCGATTGGTTTCTTGGCTGGTGGTGCTGTCACCCGGATGGGTCTTGTTTGATTTGGTACAGCTGTAGTTGGGCACACCCTTGCCGTATGACCTATAAGTCCACAATTTTGGCAATTGCGGCACTTCACATTAGTATGATGATGAAGGCTACATTGGTTGCACAAAGGTAAAGTTCCAAAGTACGGCTTCCTAGCTGGTGGCTTTGCCACTTGGCTAGGTCCCGCTTGATTAAGTGTAACCGCTGCGGGTTTCCTTGAAGCCTTACGCTTCCTTGATTTTGGTGCAGTCTTGACTTCTGCTTCCATTGGTAGCTCTTGAGTGGCTTCATTGTCGAGACGAGAGGTTTCATTTTTGAGACGAGCCATGGCAATGCCTAGATCCACAGACTTCAGTATCACCTCGCCTATTTGCTGGGCAAATTTGGCTGTTTGCTCGGACATTTGACCAGTGCTGAGAGGAATAGACATTCTAGAAGAAAATGAAAAACAGAGAAAGAAACGAGTGAAAGGTTATTGGATAATCAATACAGGACGGCAACGAATGAAAATTGTGATCATTTGTTTGTTACCTAAGGCAAACAAATGAGATGGCGACAAAACAAAGTAAATGGGTACATTGAGATGATGACAAATTAAAGTAAATGGGTCAAAAATAATGTATCGCGAAGACATGCTCGCCTATAAGTGAACACTCATCCCAAGAATTCCCAGGTAAGCACAACTGGTCTCGCGTCTGATGAGATGTATACGAAGTGCTTGCCTAGACAGAAAACCCAGAATACAGGCATTCACCCTTCCAGTTTGCACGTGTTCACATTACTTAAAACCCAAAACCTTGACGATGTTTTTGAAAACCCAAAAGGGTTCAAAACCATATAACAGAGAGTTCAAAACCTTATAACTGAGGGTTCAAAACCTAGTAATCAATCATCCTAGAACAGATGATTAGTTTTCAAAGCGGTTTTGAATTTTATGTTCTTGTTGTGATCGTCGCCTAAGGATAGGTGACGGTATTGTTTTATGACTAAACGCAAGTAAACTCGCGTTAGGGTCCTAAGAAGGTTATAGACTAGGTCAAAGCATTACTAATAACCTAATTCCCTATAACCATTGGCTCTGATACCATCTTTTCTGTCACACCCCGACCACGTGGAACATACAAAACGTGGCGGAAACATCGGGGAGTGTTGTAACAGAATTAATGTTTCACAACCATGGAAATTAAAGTTTCGTTTTATTCAATATAAGTGTTACAATGTCTAACAAACATGAAAATACAACATAATTAACTAGTCTGCATCTTTTATTGTCACTAAGGCCCATGTCCGCCTAAGTGTAACTTGATCAATCCTATGCTTCATTTCCTGAAAAACACATGTGAAAATATGGTACGTCAGCATAAAAATGCCGGTGAGATACATAGGTTTTGTGAAAATAAGATTCATGACTTCTGTTTAAGAAAATGTTTAGTCATGAACCTTGTAATTTGCTTTGTCTTTGTAAATCATTTGAAAAACCATAAGTTCAGATGATACATATAAATAAGTGAATAATGCATGGTTAAATGAATAGCCATGTAAAAATGAGTTTGTATAAGTTAAGTTGTTTGTAAATCAATGTCTTGTGAAAAATATATTATTTGCATAAAATGTTCTATGTCTCAAACTGAAATGATTCAAATAACGCTACGACATGTAATACCATACAAACACTTATATATAGGAAGTACCAGCGGCGTATCCACCATGCTTGTATCATATTACACCCGTATCGTTACTTAATCACTTAATCAAACCAAACCAACAATGTAAATTGTCCATGTATAAATGAATTTGCCAAATGTATTGAATAATATGTCAAAATGCATGATCAATGTAAATCATGTAATGTGTAACCTAAATGATATGTATGGCTAGTGAAAACGCATCAACTAAACCATAGGTGAAATGCACAAAAACAAAGTATTGAAGTAAAACTGTGTTTAAATCAATATTATGTCTTGTGTAAATGCATGATCAATGTCAATCATGTTAAAATGTCTATGTCTAAATGTCATGTATGGCTAGCGAAATGTCTCAACTAAACCATATGCACAAAAGCAAAGTATTGAAGTAAAACTGTGTTTAAATCAATATTATGTCTTGTGTAAATGCATGATCAAGGTCAATCATGTTAAAATGTCTATGTCTAAATGTCATGTATGGCTAGCGAAATGTCTCAACTAAACCATATGCACAAAAGCAAAGTATTGAAGTAAAACTGTGTTTAAATCAATATTATGTCTTGTGTAAATGCATGATCAATGTCAATCATGTTAAAATGTCTATGTCTAAATGTCATGTATGGCTAGCGAAATGTCTCAACTAAACCATATGCACAAAAGCAAAGTATTGAAGTAAAACTGTGTTTAAATCAATATTATGTCTTGTGTAAATGCATGATCAAGGTCAATCATGTTAAAATGTCTATGTCTAAATGTCATGTATGGCTAGCGAAATGTCTCAACTAAACCATATGCACAAAAGCAAAGTATTGAAGTAAAACTGTGTTTAAATCAATATTATGTCTTGTGTAAATGCATGCTGTACTGATAATGAACATTTATGCGGTGTTGTTCCAATGCATACATCCAAGCCTTGCGACTGAGGTGATAAACCCTTAAACAAATTAAAGGTCTATCTGAGTAAATATCATCGAATTCGGTCATTCCTTTACTGTCCCCTTTCCCTGGGATGTCCGGAACGGGAGTTGTCAATTCCTATGGTACCACTACCTACTAACGAACGGCGTAGCTAATGTTAATGAATGTATTGTCCCATTTAACAAACCAAATGTCATACCAAAATGTAAGCATGTGATGAAATGAATCTGTACTAAGTATGCAACAAATGAACATACATAGCATGTGATGTGATGTGATGTAAAACAATGTACTAAGTATGAACTAAATGAACATACATAGCATAAAATGTCATGTAAAACGATGTACTAAGTATGCACGCTATATACATACATAGCATAAAATGTCAATGTAAAACGACGTACTATAATGTACTAATAAACATAGCAGGTATATGATATGAAAACAGGAAAGCATGAAAGTAACAAGTAGGCACATGTGTTCCACCCCAAAACAGTTTGGAAAACAGTAAAAGAGGGGTCTATGTACTCACTTGGGAATGCTCAGTAGTCCTTGAGTAACAACCAAACAATGCTAGAGATCACGGAAATCAAACGGCACCTAATATAGGTAACTATGTTAAATAACCGGACCTAAATCGGAAGATTGGGTAGCATTAGGGTTTGTAAACCAAATGAGTGTAGGAACTCATATGATATGGTTTAACAAAGCCTACATACTAAATGAAACTTAACCTAAGTGTCTACGACCCATTACGACCCGTTTAGGAAGCTTATGCTACTTTAACGCGTCGTTCGCGTGAAACGCGTTTAGACCGCCTAACTAGCCCTATGACAAGTGTTATATGCCTAATCATGTTACATAATCAGTTATGTGACAAAGGTTTAGGTTACATATGCTTAATTACCAATTATACATGAAAAGGGTATTCTGGTAATTTACCTAAGGCATATAAACTACCTATCATACAACTACTTAAACGATGTGACCATAGGGTATAACCTCGGAAGGTTATTCCCTACCTACTATGGTCACCTAAAGTATTTGGTCGGATCCTAATGATCGACCAATGGGTCGAGTTCGAAGGTATAGGCGATTTATTAGATCGCCTACCCTACGACTCTAGACAACGTGGTAATCAGTGGGCATAGTCCCAAGGGACTATGACCAACGTGATTACACTCACGTTGCGAAGTTCAAACGAACTTCGCATTGACCATTACTGGTCAACGCTGAAAGTCAAACAAAGTTTGACTTTCTGACTCGAAAAGCAGTAAAAATAAGGAAAAGAACGAAAGAATACTTACCCAGGGTCCCCGAATGCTAATCCCGACTTCAAGAACTCAGGTATGAAACAATGGTTTCAACTTAGAGCTCTCAAAATCAGAATTCTAGTAAGTTATGCAATGGGGGGCATGGGGTATATATAGATTTCGGGTAACCGCTAGGATCGTTTCTTGAATATCGTGCCACGATCCAAGCCGAACACTTGTCAAAATGTTGTGGTGGCTAAAATGTTGTTCTTATCCGCTGACTAGACGATAGGAAACGTGTGGACACGAATCAATTCAGTTGCAAGTTGCAAAACAAACATTGAATCTGGTCAGAAGGGCTAATGCGGCCCGCTTTAGATTTAGGCAAACACAATGCGGGCCGCTTGGGGCCTCTGATCTGCACATATGTTTCAGAAATGACAGTTTAGGTCCCTGCACGTGTTTAAGGCCATTTCCGACACTTCTAAGGCCCGTAAAGCCAACTTTAAGGCCCTAAAATGATGCCTAAACATTGTGGACTTGAAACATGTTCAAAAATATGTCGGATGATGGCTCGTTTGGTCGTACGAACGCGATGTTCGCTTAATTACGACGGAATGCGCATAAGCGCGAAAAACGATCCAAATGACGTGACGAATGGATTTTTCTTAAGGCGAACACTAAAATATAATGTAGTCATGCTTACATAAATTTTTGGATGTCCGGATGTATTCAGAACGTAAGTTATGCGCGAAAATGCAAACTTGTGCACTTTTTGACACTTTTAGTCCCTGAATGACACAAAAGTTTATTTTAGCACACCGAACCCCTCAAAGCCTATTTCTAAGCTATGTGAAGGATATTTATGGTATGTTTAACTTATGGTCATGCTCCGGAAGGTCTGTTACAGTTCAAATTGGCATACTTTCGCAGTTTGTCAACTTAAGTCCCTGTAAGCGATTTAACTTTGATTTCACCACACCAAACCTTCCAAAACTTATATCTAAGTTATGTAAAGGTTATTTAAGGTATGTTAAGCCTATTTCACTATTCCGGAGTGTTTGTTGCATTAAACTGGCTATATTTACGCATTGGTGCGCGTATAACCTTCCAGAAAGCGATTTAGAGTTTGAAATCGAATAAGAATCGATATGTGCAAATGATACACATATTTTTACAAATCCCAAGTATGAAATATAATATTTCATTGGTTTGGTACTTGTTTGATGGCCGTGAAGGCACAGGTGTTACAGTCTCCCCTACTGAGACAAAGGAGCTGGAAGAAGTAGTTGGCAAGCTGAGAGCTTATGAGCTCAGCATGAATAAGAAAGATACTGGATATGATCAGGTTCAAGATCCAGCAATTTACAATGGGCTTACATCTTCTTCATCTCACAACGCTTCTAGCGACTCTGCTACTGCATTTCTTTCATGTGAGAACGAGCAGGTCACAGTAAATGAAGATGGTGATGTGTGTTTTGTAGCTGCTTCAGGAGGATCATCAGGAGCCAAGAGAACATCAGGTTCTAAGCAGAGTAGTGGTGTTAAGTCGATGCCAATGAGTGTGAAGTCTGCTGAAGAGCATCTGGCTCTACTTGCTTCATTTGTTGCTTCTTATGAGAACTACATTCAAGGGAAGATATCTGATCCTGCCACTTTAGATGAAGATTACGATCAGATTGACCCTGATGATCTTGAAGATATGGATTTACAGTGGCAAATGGCCATGATTACTAGACGAGTGAAGAGGTTTATGAACCGAACAGGAAGGAAGTTTATTGGAAAGACTGTTGGTTTTGATAAGACCAAAGTGAGATGCTTCAACTGTCAAAGTTATGGGCATTTTGCTAGGGAATGTCAAAAACAAAAGCAGGAGACTTCGAGTCAGAGTTCAAACAACAGGAATGCATCAAACAATTCTAACTCGAGAGCGCTGATCTCTACTGCTAGAGAAGGTTCCTATGACTGGAGTATTCACTTGGAAAATGATGACAATGTCACTCAGGCATTCATGGCAGAGATAACTCCAGTTGATGATGGTGAAGCTACTGTAGGAGATGCTGAAGCAAAAGTGGATGCTGAGGCTGAGGTGAAAATAGAGAGTAAAGCTGAAGAAAAGAAGGCTGATCAGACAAAAGATGCTGAAGAGGATAAGCAAAAGTCTGACCATGAAAAGGAAGCTGAAGAGAAGGAAGCTGAATACAACAGAGTGAAAGCTTAACTTGCGGCCCTCATGGCCAACCTTGACAAACAAACAGGAGAGGTAAAGTCTAATTCTGTGTGTTTAAAATGTCATGAATTACAGGGTGAAGTTGACAGGTTGTCTACACAAAACCAAAGTCTGGTGGGTGAGATGTCTACCATAAAAGAAGCAATTTTTTTTGCTAAACGGAATGAATCATCATACTTGAAGAAAATAAAAGGTTATGAAAGTAAAATTGACTCTTTAACCTGCAAACTAAACGAAAAACTTCAAGTGATAGACTTAGCTCATGAAATGATGGCTGAGAAAACAAAAGAGATTTCTGAAAAATGCAAAGAGTTGTCAGATGCACAACTCAAAATTGTTGAACTTGAAAAGAAATTAGGTCAATTCAGGGACTCTACTTTTGTTATGAAACATATGATGGGTGGCTTGAAGAAAAGTAATGACAAAACCAGTGTGGGATTTCATGGTTTCAATGAAGTTCCACCTCCTGTTAGTCATGACTATTCTTTCTTGCCTGATGAAGATGAGCTCATGGACTTTGGGTCAACATCACCAAGTAGTTCCACGTCACGTCAAGGAAATGTCTTAGAGAATGCTGATGCTAAGAAGGATAATAACAGCAAACCTGTTTTGAAAAAGAACACATCACATCCTAAGAATAAAAATCCAACTTTTGTTAAAAGTGTTAATTTTGTTCAAGGAAGTGACATGAAAGAGGAAACAGCTGTTATTGAAAACGAATCTAATGTAGAGTTTTCTAAAAACAAAAACAAAGAAAATTCTGAAACTAAGCAAACTGAACCAAATCCTTCCAAGGCATCATCAGAAGAAAAACCCGAATCTAGTTCAAAGGCTTCAGAAAAGAAGTCTTCGAAAAAGATATCGTGCTTCAAATGTCACACCAAGGGACATGTAGCTAGCTGCTGTCCTAACAAAAAGAGTGAAGCACAAGTGAGTGAGAGGAAGAGAGAGAAGTCACCAGAGAATAAAGGTGATAATGAGGAGAAAGTTGCAAATTCTCCAAAGAAATCTGCTCCTAAGCAACCAGAAAATGTTGCTGTTGGTGTAGATAAGGCTGAAAAAGGAACTCCACAAGTTCCTCGTTTTCAAAGAAATCAACCAAGATTTCAGCCTAGATCTCCACCAGGCAGATTTGAGAGACATAGAAGCAGTTCACCTAGAATGAACAATTTTAACGGAAATTCAAATAATTTCAGAAGTCAAGGTCAATATCAAAATCGATACCAAAATGATGGTGGTCGAACTTTTTATAACAATGGCTTTAGAAATTACAACAATAATGCTTCTTGGAATCAAAATTCTAGGTACCAAAATCAAAATTTCCAAAGGTCAAATAGTCCAAACACGTATAGGAACCCTCAGGACCAAAGACCTAGTGGAAATCAAAATCAAATTCCATCAACAGGTCTGAGATCCAAGACTCCAGTTAGGAGTAATGGATATTGGATGGATGTTCCAATAGTTGGTGAATTTGGACGACCCAAGACCATTAAGGCTTGGGTCCCCCAATCTAACTAATTTTTTGGTTGGTGTGTGCAGGAGTTGCTAAGGAGGATTATCAACTTGTGGTATGTTGATAGTGGCTGCTCCAGGCACATGACAGGGGATGCGAGATTGTTAACTGAATTTGAAGATTATGATGGTGGAAATGTGAATTTTGCAGGGTGCTAAAGGTGGTAGAATTACAGGACGAGGAAAAGTGACCAATGGGAAGATCACACTGGACAAAGTGAACTATGTGGAGCAGCTTAAACACAATCTGATGAGCGTGTCTCAAGTCTGCGACAAGGGTCACTCGGTCCATTTTACCAAGAATGAAGCATTAGTGTTGAAACAAGGTTTGAAGATTCCGGACGATTGGATAGTGATGCGAGCGCCAAGGAGAAATGACACTTATGTCATGGACATGGGTGCTAAGGATCCAAATGCTGTGGTGGCGTGCTTACTATCAAAAGCATCTGAAGCTGAATCGATGTTGTGGCACAGACGCATGGCCCATATTCACTATCGAAAAATGAATTACCTTGTTAAAAATGAGCTAGTGAAAGGGGTTCTAATGCAGAGGTTTCAGGTGGAAGTTAAATGTCTTCCATGTCAAAAGGGAAAACAACACAAGAAACCTCATAAGTCTAAAACAGTAAATTCCATAGATGCCCCTTATGAATTACTTCACATGGATTTATTTGGTCCAGTGAACGTGAGGAGCATAGGTGGAAAGTACTATTGTTTAGTTGTCACTGATGATTACTCATGTTATTCATGGGTTTTCTTTTTAGGTACAAAAGATGGGACAGCGAAGATGCTGATAGATCTTTTTACGAAATTGGAAAACGTCCATGATGCAAGGATAAAGAGGATAAGGAGTGATAATGGCACGGAGTTCAAGAATCGCATTCTGGATCTCTATTGTCTTCGCAAGGGAATTGAACATCAATATTCCGCTCCTTATACACCTCAACAAAATGGAGTTGCTGAGAGGAAAAACAGGACGTTGATTGAAGCCGCTAGGACGATGCTTTCAGATTCAAAGCTACCAGTTCTTTTCTGGGGAGAAGCTGTGAATATAGCTTGCTATGTCCTGAACAAAGTTTTGACTGTTAAACGTTTTAACAAAACATGTCATGAATTAATGTTTAACAAAAAGCCAAACTTAGAAGGCTTTGAACCATTTGGATTACCCTGCACCATTGTGCGCAATAAAGATAAACAAAAATTCGGTGAGGTGGCTGACGATGGCTACTTTCTAGGTTACGTGCCTGGCACCCCGAATAAAAGGGTTTTTAATCTAAAAACTGGTAAAATTGAGGTTGTGTTTAATGTTGAAATTACTTCATACAAACCTCAACAATCAACGAGTGGTCCTGCTATATTATATGATTATGAAAGCACTTTTAAATCATTTAATATTCCTGAGTTTCCAAATGCAGATGATTCTCAGTTGATTCAAACAATGATTAGTGGAGATGATGAAGGCGAGTTCATGCCTAGATCGAATGTTGATATGACAGATGCTGCGGAAACTTCCAAAGGTGCTGCTGATCCTGATTCAAGCGATAGTGACTCTGAACCCATTGAGGGGGAGGATTTCATTAATCCGTTTGCAAATCAGAATGTTCAGGGGGAGGTTGGATCAAACCTGGGTGATAATCTTGAAGTTGATACTGTTGCTACTACACGAGCAAATAGAGATCATCCAGTTGACATGATACTTGGAGATCCTAATGCAGGTGTTCAGACGAGAAGAAGCATAGCAGCGAATTCTGGCTTATTTGTGTCGATTGAAAAGACTGGAATTGTGAACGAATGCTTGTATAGTTGCTTTATTTCCCAAGAGGAGCCGAAGAACATTCACATGGCTCTTAAAGACAATTCATGGGTTGAAGCTATGCAAGAGGAATTGGCACGGTTTGCAAAGTTGAAGGTTTGGCAGTTAGTTGACCTTCCTAAAGGTGAAAGAGAGATAGGCACTAAGTGGGTGTTTAAGTGCAAGAAGGATGACAGAGAGATAGTTACGCGAAACAAGGCTCGATTGGTGGTAAAAGGTTTCAATCAGCAAGAAGGGATAGATTACAATGAAGTGTTTGCACCAGTGGCAAGGTTGGAGGCAATTCGGTTGTTTCTAGCTTTCACAACATTCAAGGGCTTCAAAGTTTACCAACTAGACGTGAAAAGTGCATTTCTTTACGGGAGAGTCCAATAAGTGGTGTACGTCTCACAAGCAGATGGGTTCGTTGATCCAGATTATCCAGATCGGGTGTACAAACTTGATAAGGCTTTGTATGGACTACATCAAGCTCCCAGGGCGTGGTACGAGACACTGTCTACACATCTGATCAAGAATGGTTTTGAAAGAGGTCAGATTGACAGTACATTGTTCATCAAGAGGAAGAAGGAAGATTTTCTGCTGGTACAGGTGTACGTGGATGACATTATCTTTGGGTCATCAGATGAGAGTATGTGTAAAGAGTTCGAGCAGGTGATGAAGAGCAAGTTCGAAATGAGTGCTATGGGTGAGCTGTCTTACTTTCTGGGATTACAAGTTGAACAGAAGGAGGATGGGATGTTTATTCATCAAACAAAGTATGTGTATGACATTTTGAGTCGGTTCAAAATGAATGATTGCTCTACTTTCAACACACCCATTTGCGAAAATCACAATCTTGGCCCAGATCACGAAAGTACTGAAGACGTTGATCCAACTCAATACAGGGCAATGATTGGTTCTCTAATGTACTTGACTGCTTCAAGACCTGACATTATGTTTGCAGTATGCTTGTGTGCCAGATATCAGGCTAATCCTAAGGAGTCACACATGAAGGCGGTGAAGCGTATTATTCGTTACTTGAAGGGGAAACCTAAACTTGGGTTGTGGTATCCAGCTGATAGTGATATGAATTTTATTGCTTACACTGACTCGGACTTTGGGGGATGCAAGTCGAACAGAATGTCGACAACAGGTGGTTGTCAGTTCTTGGGAGGCAGGATTGTCTCTTGGCAATGCAAGAAGCAATCTTGTGTGTCTACATCTACGTGTGAAGCTGAATATATTGCTGCGGGTAGCTGCTGCTCTCAGGTTCTCTGGATACAACAACAGATGCGCGATTACGGTTTGGATTTCACTCGTACTCCTATTATGATTGACAATAATGCCACGATTTCAATAACTAATAATCCCGTGAAACACAGTCGCACAAAACATATTGACATACGTCATCATTTTATACGGGATTGTGCTGAAAAGAGACCAATTGAATTACATCGAGTTGACACACTAGATAACCTGGCAGATCTTTATACTAAAGCTTTTGACAGGGCTCGCTTTGAACATTTAGTCGAACTCAATGGGATGAGGAATCCTGAATAACTGGTTTTTCATAAGAATTTTGTAAATAGTTTACTGTTTTTCTTAAAAATCAAAAATACAAAAACATTGAAAAATAAAAAACATAAAAAAAAATAGAAAATCAAAAATGAGTTATCACTGTGTGAAAAAGGAGAAATGATAGTACATCAGCAAGTTAGACTGTCACACTGAAACTGAATTAAATTGCTTAAGTGTGATAGCAGCTTCATCATACGATGTACCGGTAGGCAAAAAGCATGAAATAATCCACTTACCAATGTGACATAAACCTAAATGAACTGAATATGAGTGGGGAACACATCAGTGGTGTATGGTTTAATGACCTTAAATCTTGCGTTGATAGATTGCCAAAATCTGAAGTTTTGGGTCTTTATACTGTTATTTCATCTGGGGATATCTTGGCTGTCTTTCTGTTCAGAACTAAAATTGTACATGACCCCAGGAAAGAAAGTCACTTGGAATTAGCTCATTTCTATTTGAATGTCTGTATGTTGTCCCGATACACACAATTTTGATCTGATTCTGAAATCTTCTCTGAAAAAAGTCGTGTACCTCCTCTGCTGCATCCAGATATATGCTGACCTGGAGGTGCTAGGCAACGACAGCTTCTGCTGCATCCAGATACATGCTGACCTAGCTGTACGTTGTCGCGCTATAGATCTAATACACACGAAAGAGGCCCTCAAGTGCCCAAAAGAAACCCAAGAAACCTATATCAAACTGAGAAAAACTCATTTGATCTGTATATTATACCATCTCTGCTAAAGATCTATTCTGTTCTCTTCTCAACCTATTCCCAGTTAAGATTTCAGAAATCTGGATTGGACTTGTGAAATATGTGGTAGGGAAGATACTTGCATGATAGAGTGTGTTGTTTATATTTCCAGGATTTGATTAGTATTTATTTGGGTGTTCATTGTTAAGCAATCAAAACATGATAAAACAGATTATATGCAGACCTAGACATTGTCAGGATATCTTAAAGGATGAAATCAGTATACTCACCTACTACGATGAATCTTTGTGCATACCTTCATCGCGGGGGCATATCCTGAAGTGGGACACGCTAGTATATCAGTATTAATATTACCTTAACATATCATACGGTAATGGAACTTGAAATGTTCATGCATTTTGTTTAAGTGGACAAACATACTGGTAATCGTCTTGGACTGTTTTTCACGAGAAATATTAAATAAAGAATTAACAAATTGTGTGAAACAGTTTGATTTTGTTGATATGATCTTCTTACCGGTGATTCTCACAAAAATAGAGTGTTTATTGCTTTTGTTATTTACTTGCATTCAGAAAATACAAAAATCCAAAAATAGTGTCTTTTTCTGTTTAAAATTCTTAACGTACGGAAAACTGTTATTCTTGGAGAAATTGTTACTGATAGGGGGAGACGGTGTTAGAAAGTGAGTTCAAAATTTTAAATCATGCGGGTTATAGGGTGTGTAATTAAAAAGTTTTGCATGTTGGTGATGAAATTGAAAATGCTTAATGTGTGATACAGTTTAACTATCTCTTGAAAAATAATAATTTATTTAACTTTGTTGAAAAATTCTTATGGTTTCTCGAGATGTTTGTTTTATAGTATACAGATTGAAGCAGTGTGTTGCTGAGAAGTTGCTGTGTTGCTGAGAAGTTGCTGTGAAGAGATGAGAGTTTGATTGGATGCATGGTAGAACCTCCTTTCTATATTGCAAACAAAGTTGAAGAGTTTGAAGATTGCTTTACAAATGCTGAACTAGAGTTTACTCAAACGCTAAAGTTTTTGAAGATTTGGTGATTGGATGCATCAGCTTAGGGGGAGTCTGTTGCTGACAGAAGCTGTTAAAGCTGAAGCTATCCAAAGACTAAAGACAGTGCAAGACTACATGAAGATTGCAAGATGACTGAAGACAAAGTTATTTGATGAAGCTATTGTCAAGGGGGAGTTTGTTGGTGCATGTTTGTGACAACAACTTAGATTTTGGTCTTTGGATATCTTGTAATTTGTTAAACGATAAACAGTTAGCGGGTTTAGCTTTGTATTAGTGAGATAATAGAGTTTGGGCTAAACAAAACCCACATTGGGTCCAGGGGACGATTTGGGCTTGCCCATGTAGCAAACCCAGCCTAATGTTGCAACCTTGTGTTATATAAACAAGGTTAGGCTTTAGGGTTTAGGTTAATCAGCCAGAACATTGTTTGAGAGCAATTTCATGGGAGTCTCTAGACTTGGACGAATTTGAGAGTTGGTTAGGGTTTGATTGATTGTAATTCTTGTAATCGATAATCAATAGAAACCCGAGTTGAAAGTGATTTGCTGTTTCTGTTTTCTACTCATTCTGCTATATTCTGATCAAGAGGATTCCGCACTCTTGATTGGAAAGACAATTCTGTGAAAGATCCATATGTCAAGGGGACCTACAGTTAATGGATTAACAACTATACATAAGTAACGCGTATGAAGACGATTTTACCCTTTTCTAGCTAAACAACGAATTTATACTATTAAGCGCTTAAAATTGCTCTAATTTGATAGTCTTTAATCTGTTTTTCGACTGCTATTTTCTGTTTTTTTTTTCAAAAGGAAATAATTATAAACAAGATAGCATCATAATAACTTTGACTGAGTTTTAACACAAAGGTTTAAAAATAAAAAGGCTAAATTTGGTTAAGTAGGCTAAATAGGTGAAATCAGAAAAACACGAAAAATAGACTCAACATGGCGAACTAATGGATAATGTTGGGTATGGGGTATAAACAAAGAAAAAGGCTAACACAAGAAGGGTATCCTAAGTGTCTATATCATATTCATTCCAATTTCAGACATTTGTGATTTTGAAAAGTATCCTAATGACAAGTTCTAAATTATATGAAACATCCGGCTCACTCGTATTCCGCCAAAACAACAAGCCTGTCAAGAAATCAGTAAAAGGCTCAAAAATATGCTCACGTAAACGGATGGAATGGGTATGAATGTAAAGATAAACATGCAAGTCTTTCTTTTTGTTTGTCACGCTTTTAGTTATCTTTTTCAAAATCAATTTGGCTTGTCGGTTTTGATCGTATCTGATGCTTTCTAAAGAACACAACCGACCGTTTTTGTATTTTTAAAGGGTTTATATATATATATATATACACACACACAACAACAACAACAAGGACAACCAAGGACAAACAAAGATAAACCCTTTAATCCCTCCCCACACTTGAACTTTACATTGTCCCCAATGTGAAACACATATTAGTTAAGCGATTTTGAAGAGCTAAACTAAAGTGTGAAAAAGGATAGAAGTACTCCCTTAGAGTTGAAGTAGACTTGTTATGAATGGACTTGAATGTAAGTCTTCTCAACTCTGTGTGCGTCCCTATATGTCTGCAAATCACATCACTAACCAAAACAGAAGACAATGCTATTGATCAAATGATTAGATAACTAGAACCTAAATCCATAATTTAAACAAAATAAAACAAACACTGCTAAAATGTTTTAAAAACAAAGCCGAGGGTTTTTAAAGTAAACAACTTCAAAATGAAAAACCCCAAAATAAAGTAAACTAATAAAACTAAGATAAGACACCAGCATCTTCGAATGGTGCGCTCCCGCCACCGTCTAATCCTCCTCCTCATCTTGGTGAGTTCTAGATGAACCCGCCCCATCATATCTGCGTGGCCCCTCTCAGTCAGTCGGGTTCCCGAATGGGAACTGGGGAGGATCTTCGAAGTAATTCGGGAAGGCGTCATGGAGCCCTCCAAAGATGTAAGAGAATCCCGCATGCATCTCCTCTCTCATTGTTGTTTGACTCACCTGCATGTCTTAAAACTGCCGGTAGAACTCAGGGTACGAAGGGATGCCAGGCGGCTAATCCTGCTGCTGTTGATAACCGTATTGGTGATGGTGCTGATGCTCTGGTAGCGGTCCTAAAAATCCTCCCTCATGTTGCTCCTCGTAGACCTCTTCCTCATGAACCACGTGGACGTCTTCGTCCTGTGGAGGTGGTAGTGGATCCCAAATCTCTCCATTAAGGCCCCTAAGTCTCGGGCCATCCTGGGTGTCCACCGTCAAACCAATCGCTTTTAAGGACCGAAGGTCCACTTCTCCCCCTGCATGAACCAGTGTGACACCGTCCACTACATCATCTGATATGATCCCAAGGGCATAGGCTAGTTGGGTCACATACTCTCCCCCGTGGATTTCACTGCTCGCTGACCTCCCCACACTGTTTAAGAAAAATTCAACCATTCGTGCGGCTAGGTTCACGTGCACCCCATTCACTATAGAGTAAAAGAAGAGTACATCTGGAGTGGGACAGTTTCCGGAACTGTCCATGAGACCACAAATCGTGTGGCTCATAACCTGATGAAGAACCCTTAGAAGCGGGTCCCGTAGCCTTGAAGTCTTAGCCTTCCTAGCCTCGTATGGTGGCCCGATTGCCACCTGAGCCCAAAAGTCAGCTCTTTCTTGGTCATTGCCGAATTTACAAATGTTGGTGAAAAGATAGGTATTTACTTCTTCATCAGTGTATATGCCAAGTTTTCTCCCAAGCTTTGACACTGACCACTTACACCATCTTCCGCCTAGTCTAAATTGTACCCTCTTTGTATTATGAAAATTTGGATTTTCGCTTCGTGGCTTATCGTATGAATAGGAAGCGAAAAATTCCAATGTAAGTTCCAGGTAAAAGGGTTGCCGAATATTCAACAACCTAGACATTGGGAAGGAGATCATCTCAGCTAGTCTCTCTGATTAGTTCAAGGCCTCCATAAAAGCCCAACTCAGTCTACTTGGTTCCCCAATCTGACCCATTCGATTCCATAAGGATTCCATTTTGTTCACGCATGGTCGATCCTTTGATTTGTCGGGGTTGAATTGAATAAAAGGGTGGTTCATTTGTATACAGGAACATAATAAAGTGAGAGTAGATTAAGAAATTTCAAGTCCCGTCATCAGAACAGTGATTTAACGACATTCTGATGTTGTTTCAGTAAGCGCACGAGCGTGTGGCCAGAGTGCACGGTCGCGAGTCTCGAGTATGCTGGTCGGTCAGATTCTGAAATTGGATCTGCACTACCGTGTAGATATGTGCATGACCATGCATCTCGAATTCGCTGGTCTGGTCACTGATTTTGCTGTGTTTTCCAGTCGGCACTGCCATGCCGGTCAAGTGTATGACCGTGCACGACAACAGAGTTTGAAAAATCACTACCATTCACTGATTTCAACCTTTCTATCACAAATCGCCTCTTCTTTTCAGTGAATGGACTTCGAATCAGTGACAAGAACATTTGATTAACTCAAAACATTCAAGAACTAGGGTTTGATTTGAGTTTATGAAGAAAAACCCCAAAAGTTCTTGAATAAAAACCCAAATCTACAACTAAAAAAAGATTAAAAGTGTAAAAAAAAGTAAAAAATCATACCTTGATTGAAGATTCGAGTTAAATTCTTGCAAAAGATGGTTGGTTTAGGAGTGGGAGAGCCAAGAAAGGCGGTGCAGCTGGCTAGGGTTCAAAATTTTTAAATTTTTTTACTAAAAGTTCATTTTTATACCCTGAAAATTACTATTGCTAAAAAGTGCATGGTCGTGCGCCGATGTGCACAGTCGTGCACATCAATTGGTGCACTGTGGTTCACAAAGTTTTGCCGCTGTGTGTCACACCCTGAGTTTTGCGGAAGCGTATGATGTGTGACTTGCTCAATATCATTGCATTCAATTATAATAAACAACTATATAATTGAAACAAGATGTTCATCCATTCATAAGATTGAAATGTTACTAACACAAGTCATTTAAGTTTCAACCAAAACCCTCAAGTTACGATACAAAACAAAAGTGGATGGCATCTAAGCTTGAAATTTATGTCTTGAAGACAACTCCAGCGCCCAAGATCCAACTTGTTTCCTGAAATACATGTGAGTTTTGGAAAATCGTCAACATAATGTTGGTGTGAATTCATGCAGATTTGTATAAACATTTAAGCATCCGTTGTAGAAAACATGGTATGTAATTGTACTGAAATATGTACTTCTGTAAATGTAAGGAAATCGAGATCGCTAATGGTTTGTAAGGCCATTAACATGTGACACGAAATAGGAAGCATCCAAACCATAGGCATTTTTACTTGTCGATTCACGACTGTTGATTCACGACTAGAGACACAAAAGCACTGCTTGGTAAAAGAGTGGCCAAGAGTGTGGTTGCCTGAAACCCATTAGATCTAACCTTTTGTTCTGTGGTCTTGGTATGTAACTGATTAATGGTGCTTATGGCACCCTATTCATGAGATGATCTAAAGTATCATTCCTTAGTTTTTGTATTCAACATTCCATAGCACATGTATTTTCCCCAAGTTTAGAAAACAAGTAAAAGTTTAAAAGTGGGGACATGAACTCACAACTTTGCGTATCTTGCGCCGCAAACTTTACCTGTTGGTTTTGTAGCGTCGTGACCTATACGGGTTCTATTAATGTTAGTCACTAGACTTGTATCACACCCGTACAAGTCACCATCTTTTGCTTATGTATATGTTCTTGTACATTCATTCTTTATGAGGGTCGTGCCCCTGTTTGTCGGGTCTTGCCTGTTTGTCATGTTTTTGCACTTTGAGTATATTTTGTTTATTTGTAAATATATATTTCACTTCACAAATATATATTCATTTTCGTGGACTTTTCCAGGTAATAAGTTGTTAAAAATAATTTATATTTTTAACTTTTCATGTATGTTACTTATATTATTTTCCCAAAAATAAATATAAGTATTTTCTGAAATAATATTCTCCATATTATTTTTGTACAAGTATTCTTAGGAAAGTATACTTGTATTTTATGTAAATACTTGTGTATTTTGTATTTTTCACCAAAAAATCAATACTTTGATTTTTATTACTTTCCGGAATTATATTTCTTAAAAATAATATATTTTTAAGACTTGTATGAAATATATATATATATATATATATATATATATATATATATTTGTCATGCTACAAATTATATATAATCATTCTCATTATTCACCCGATTTTTATATAAATTCCATTACTTGGTAATGGTTATATATTTTTGTTCAAAAATACATATTTAAGTCCATAGTGTCCAAATTCAATAATATGTTATGAAATATATTTTCATAAATATATTTTCTTGTATTTGTCCAAGTATTTCCTTATGAGGGATTTTTGCATACTTGTATACTTATCTATTCTCATGTATTTGTATGTGTATTTTTGCATTCATACTCCTTGAGAGTATTTAGTGTATTTTCAAGTTCCTAATACACTAACATATATAATACACATAATATACATTTAGCACA
The DNA here is from genome assembly GCA_030545235.1 of Helianthus tuberosus. Classification (NCBI taxonomy): domain Eukaryota; kingdom Viridiplantae; phylum Streptophyta; class Magnoliopsida; order Asterales; family Asteraceae; genus Helianthus; species Helianthus tuberosus. The sequence continues at coordinate 46,105,239 of CM060408.1, forward strand.
AAATTTGGTGATCACTAAATATATATATTTACCTAAAAATATACATACTTAATATTTAATTTTAACTTGAAGAAATCACCATTTCTTGACTTGTAATTTTACACAAAAATTAGGGAAACCTTGGTAAATATTTTTAGGTGAATTTTTAGGGAATAAGTTTCACCAAAACTTATATTTTTCTAAGTATCAAAATTTTATAAAAATTTTGTTTGACATAGTTTCCCCTAAAAATGGAGGTTTCCCTTGTTTCAAAACATGTGTTTATTTTCTTTTAACACGAAAACAATTTTCCAACAATAATCACCAACAACATATACTAATTTTTCCATATGAAATATCATGGTGAACTTGATTCTTGTTAAAAATGTGTAGTCTTCTAGATCTACACTTATCATATTATGATCTTTCCAAAAATAAGTGTTCTTTTGTATTTTAAACAAACTTATGTGAAACTTTAATCCACTAACTCAATCATCCATGAGTTTAATGGTCTTAAAGTTTGTAAATCATGTTCTAAAAACCACTTTTATGTCCATTAGAAAGATCATTATTTTTAACATCATGTTTTACCATGGATCTTTCAAGATCCATGCTTAATAACTTTAGATCTTTCATAAACAAGCCTTATGTTAACTTTTTAACAAACTTTCCATGAGTTTTAGTTCCAAAAATTAGTTCCACACACACTTTATTACTTCAAAATTACCTAATTATGCATAAAAATTCATATTTTAAGTTCACATAATGCTTTATATGTTCATGTTCAAGTTTAACCATGGATCCTTCAAGATCCATGCTTAAACTTGTTAGATCTAAGCTTTTAACAAGCTTATCATACATGATCTAAACATATACTCAAGACATAACATCAACAACTTCATTACATACAATAAAAATCAATATAATCACTTGTTTTCTTCAAAAATATGTTAGATCTTTTCATTTTTAACTTTAAAAGTTAAGTTGTTTAGATGGTGAAACTTGTACATAATATAAACATGAACTAATATAGTGATTAAGAAGCTTACTACTAGCTCTAATGGCTAGGGAAGTGGCACAAGAATGAAGAAGATGAACAAGGAAGAAATCAAGTGGTTAAAAGCTCCAAAATGAGGTCCTTCAAGTTCTAGCACTTCAAACTTACTTAGATAGCCTCCTTACACCTCTAGACCACCTTGGATTGCCTTGTATTGAAGTGAAAATGGTGGTGGTAGTGTGTGGTGTGTGAGCCGAGACCAAGGGAAAGAAAAGGAAGAAGGAAGATGAAGATGAATGTGAAAAATGATAAGGACTTAGTCTTTTGGTTAATACTTATAAGCCTTTCCAACATATAATCTTCCTTAGAGATCATGTGCACCAAATTAGGGGACAAGAGTGATTAAAAAATCAAAAGCATGTGGGGCCCATAGGGGCCGGATTTGGTGGAGGGGGGGGGGTAAAATGTAAATTTTTGGAAGTTAGGGGTTTAAAGTGCAAACTAGAAGGTTTACGTATGTTTAAGTATGTTTAGGTGTTTTTATGATTTTTAAGGTGTTCTAGGACCAATACTAGTTTAATATCATAAAAACATTACTTTTGGTCAAATCTTGATGTCCCGGGTAGTTTCCGGTTATTCGTTTTGTTACGGTTCGTTAAAGTGTTGAATTATGCAGTTTCACTAAGTATGAAGCACCTTTTGTGGCAGTTTCAATTCCCGACACTTTGTAAGTAATACTAGACAATAAAACATAAATTCTACATGATATTAATGTGTTAAAAAGCTGATTATAGCTGAATTAGTGCTGATTTATGCCGAATTCTGCATTTAAAGTGCGTTTCGGGTGCTTTTTAGTGCATAGTTTAGCTTCCAGAAAGTTTATATGTTAACCATTGTATTCACACTTGGGTTTTAATGTATTTTAGATGTTGAATCTATTCCTAGGCCCTAATTCTATTATCTGACTGCTTTCTACAGAATTGCTGACACAGCATGTCTTACCGGTGAGTTCACTAGTCTTTCTGACTCAACGCTAAAAGTAATGCACAAAGCAATATTTGAAGTATAAAACGTGCATGAATTCACATGTATGGCATGTAATCAGACAAAGTTGACATTTAAGCACATAATTGTAGATATTAAATAATAATTAGACTTTACAGAAATTACCGGTTTTGTGCCAGTTGTCACACTGTGCATGGTAGCGCAGTCGGTCTGCACGGTCGTGCGTGTCCGGCGACTACCTTATGCACAGTTGTTCTTGGTCAAATGCATTTATTAAGTGTACGGTCATGCGGATTAGGTGCACGGCTGTGCATCATCTGAACATTCTGCAGACAGAATGTTCTCAACTCTGTTTTCTCAACAGAATTCACCATTTTTGCAAGGTTTTACCTGTTTTAACTCTAAACTAACTTCAAAACTTCCTAAAACATTAATCAACTTTTTCAAACCTACTAGAAACAGAAAAAGTTAACAAAAGAGGAAATAAATGCGATGAATTAAATATTTACATATTTACCCCTAGCGTGTGAAAACATGCTCGCTAAAGTTTTTCAGCGAGTCGATAGCTAGACTCCTTTTTTCCCCACACTTGTTATGCGTGCGGGGTGTAGAGTTCGATTACCTCCACCTCTGAGTCAACCGGTCCGTTAATATAGATTTTTAATCTATGACCATTGACTTTGAAAGTCTCCCCGTTTGAGTCCTCGACAACCACAGTTTCGTATGGAATTACTTCTTTAACCGTGTACGGTCCCATCCATCAAGATTTTAGCTTCCCGGGGAATAAACATAGCCGTGAGTTATATAACAAGACAAGATCTCCCACTCGGAAATCCTTATGTTCTTTCAATCTCTTGTCATGCAACCTTTTGACTCGTTGTTTATACCTGCTAGAACTTTCTTAGGCATGACTTCTTAGCTTCTCAAGCTCGTGGATTTGAAGGAAGCGGGCCTCACCGCCGCTTTTTGAATCCATGTTCACCGTTTTCAAGGCCCAGAATGCCTTGTGTTCTAGCTCTACTAGTAGATGACAACCTTTTCCGTAAACCAACCTAAAGGGAGTAGTCCCTATAGGTGTTATAAATGTCGTTCGAAAAGCCCACAAAGCGTCATCTAATTTCTCCAACCAATCCTTGCGGTTCCGACTAACTGGCCGCTCAAGGATTCTTTTTAAACCCCAATTGGAGACCTCCACTTGCCCGCTCGTTTGAGGATGGTATGGCATGGCCAACCTATGATGAACGCCATTACGGGACAAGGCTTGTTCGAGCTGTGCATTACAAAAATGCGTCCCTCGATCACTGATTAGTACCTTTGGAGCTCCAAATCGGGCAACTAACCTTTTCAAAAACCTCACAACCACCTTGGCATTTCCTTACGTGCGGAGATATTTCTTGCCCTCTGGCAAGCGTCACAAAAGATAATGCGCCAGTAAAATCCGGAGTCTAACACTTTCTTTGTTGTGTAATTCGCTCCATGATGACCTCCGGTGGGCCCCTCGTGACAGTGGCGCAAAATGGTGGCTGCCTCCTCTCCTAATACACACATACGGATCACTTGATCGGCTCCGACTCGAAACAAGAATGGTTCGTCCCAGATATAATATTTCAGATCCGCAAAAAACTTCCTCTTTTGTTGATACAACAATCCTTTGATAAGGATTCCGCATTTGAGGTAGTTCACGAAGTCGGCGAACCAAGGTGACTCGACATTCAAAAGGAATTCGTGGGGGAAATTGTCATTTATTGGTTCCTCCCGCGAACCCTCTGAATTGCCATGCTCGAGTCTCGAGAGATGGTCGGTTGCAACGTTTAGAGCACCCTTTTTGTCTTGAATCTCAATTTCAAACTCATGTAGTAACAAGATCAACCTGATAAGACGCGGTTTTACGTCTTGTTTGCTAAAAAGGTACCTGATAGCTGCGTGATCCATGTATACAATTGTTTTGGACAGTACAAGGTACAACCTGAATTTGTCGAATGCATAGACTACGGCCGGAAGCTCTTTCTCTGTAGTGGTTTAATGCTCCTGAGCTTCATGTAGAGTTTTGCTGGCGTAGTAAATCGGATGAAAATGCTTTTCCCTGCGCTGTCCCAAGACCGTTCCTATTGAGAAATCACTTGTGTCGCACATTATCTCAAATGGCAACGCCCAATCTGGTGCAACTAAAATAGGGGCTTCAATAAGCCTTTGCTTGAACTGGTTGAACGCCTTCATGCACTCGTCCATAAACACAAATGGAGCGTCTTTTTCTAACAAACGGATCATCAATCCGGTGATTTTTGAAAAATCCTTTATGAATCGCCTATAGAACCCGGCATGACCAAGGAAACTCCTAATCACTCTAACCGAGGTAGGGGCAGAAGTTTAGAAAAGATGTCCACCTTTGTTGGATCAACCTCCTACCCGGATTCAAAGATTTTGTGCCCGAGAACTACCCCTTCCTTTACCATGAAGTGGCACTTCTCCCAGTTAAGCACAACTATAGTTTCCTCACATTTCATCAACATTCTCATCAGATTTCCAAGACATTGATCGAAAGAATTCCCGAAAACAGAAAAATCATCCATAAACACCTCCATGGAGTCCTTAATCATATCATGGAAAATGGCTACCATGCCGCGCTGAAATGTAGCCGGTGCATTACACAGCCCAAACGGCATACGCAGGTAGGCGAATGTACCAAAGAGGCATTTGAAAGTAGTCTTCTCTTGGTCCTCAGGAGCGATAGGAATCTGAAAATAACCAGAGAACCCATCCAGAAAATTGAAAAATGACTTCCTTGACAGAAGTTCCAACATCTGACCGATGAATGGAAGCGGGAAGTGGTCCTTGCGGGTGGCATCGTTGAGTTTGCGGTAATCAATGCAAACTCGTCATCTGGTGACGGTACGGGTTGGAATAAGCTCATTCCTATCATTTTGGACTACAGTCATGCCACCTTTCTTGGGCACTACTTGCACTGGACTCACCCAAACTGAATCAGAGATAGGATAAATCAGCCCTGCATCTAACAACCTAATCACTTCTTTCTTCACCACGTCTTGCATATTTGGATTCAACTGCCTTTGATGTTGTGCACTCGGTTTATAGTTATCCTCCATCAGCATCTTATGAGTATAAAAAGAAGAATTTATACCTTTGATATCCATGATCTTCCATTCCACGGCTTTCTCATGAAGCTTTAGAACCTCAAGAAGTTGTCTCTTTTCCTCGTCTGTCAAAGATGCTGAAATAATGACCGGCAAGCGACATTCCTCGTATACAAATGCATACTAGAGATGCGGTGGAAGTTCTTTTAACTCCAATGACGGTGGATCTTCAAACCAAGGCTTCAACTTCTCTTCAACCTCTCGATCAATCTCCACAAATCGATCCGGACTCTGGGAACCATCACTACCGATTTGACAAACCGGCTACTCGATTATGTGGCCCTATTGCGTAATGCCATCTAGGTTCCTACACAACAGATGTGTGTCTGTATCGATTTACTCAATCGTGCCTCAGATATGAGAGGTCGCACAAGTATTGACAATGTCGACATAGTAGAGCATGTCATCCTGACTCTGCGGGTGTTGCATTGATCTTTTAATGTCAAAGGTCACATGCTCGTCATTTACTCGGAGCGTGATTTGGCCTGCGGCCATATCAACAGTCGTCCTTGTTGTATTTAGGAACGGGCGTCCAAGTATTAATGGCACTTTTGAGTGTTCGTCCATGTCCAAAATAACAAAGTCCGTGGGAAATACAAATTTTAGTCAATTTTAACAAGCATATTTTCAATGAATCCGCACGGATACTTGATTGAATGGTCAGCAAGTCGAATGCTCATCCTAGTGGGTGACGGTTCACCCAGATCTAATTTAGAAAAAACCTTATAAGGCATAAGGTTTATGCTCGGTCCTAAATCAGCCAATGCGTGACTGACAGACATGCTGCCAATGAGGCAGGGAAGAGTAAAACTGCCCGGATCTCCCATTTTCTCAGGTAAACGATTCTGGAGAAGAGCTAAACAGTTCTCATTCATCAACACATAAGACAAGCTTTTGAGTTTTTGCTTGTTTGTGAGGATGTCTTTTAGAAACTTCACGTATTTAGGCATTTGAGCCAACGCCTCAACAAATGGTATGTTTATATGTAATTATTTGAACATTACAGGAAACTTACCATGTTGTTCTTCGTTCTTTTTCTTCTTTAGTCTGTCTAGATACGGAACTGGGGAAGTATAATCTGTAACTGGCTCCTGGAGCAGTGCTGTACTTGCTGGGCCTCGCCTAGCATGCACCTCGTCCGAAGCATCAGTATGGACCTTCTTAGTGATCGGTGGTGAGTCCGATATGTCAGGTCCCGTGGTTTTACCACTCCTTGTTATCACGGCATTAACATACCCTCTTGGATTTGGCTCCGTATTACCTGGAAGACCACCTTGAGGCCTTTCAGACAACATCTTAGCCAACTGGCCAATTGATTCTCCATGGTCTGAATGGAAGCTTTCTGACTCCGCATCTCCCCTTCTTAGGCCATCAAGTGCTCCCCGTGCTGCTGATATCGTTTCTCAGCTATTTGATTAGCACTATTGGAGTTGTTTAACAAGTGTGCCATCATCTCCTCTAGCTTTAAGTTACTTTGAGAGGCGTGTGGCTGGGAAGTGCTCCCGGAGCCCTTATTATGGTAACGTGGCTGAAAAGATTGCCATTGAGATTGAAAAGATTGTCCCTGAGGCTGTTGTGGCACGGGAGCATGCTGAGCGTATCCGAGTGGGTTTTGGTTACTAGAATCGGATTTCCACCCAAAGTTCGGGTGATTTCTCTACCGTGGATTGTACGTATTGCTACAGGGGTTATCTTGGGGCCTGATTTGATTGCCCAGATAGTCCACCTCTTCGTGGCCTGTAAACATAACACCCTGCTCACAAGTACCTGGCTTGTGTGAAACACCACACTGCTCACATGATGATTGAATCGGCGAAATGTTTTGAGATTTATCAAATCTTGCTACCAAAGCTCCAATCTGCGTAGTAAGAGCCGTATATGTATCCACAACATGAACTCCTAGAATGGATGATGCCTTAGTTTGCACTCCACTGTGACGAGAACTCGACTTCAAAGTAGCTCTTTCTATAATCGCGTAGGCTTCATTTGGTGTCTTCGTTCCAAGATCGCCTACTGCATACATGTCTAAACGCTCATGTGAGTCGTAGTTGAGTCCCTGGTAGAAATTCAGTACAAGCTGCCTTTTGGACAACCCATGATGTGTGACATCAATCAGAAGATCTATGAACCTCTACCAAGCAGTGTGTAGAGATTCCCTATCGTCATGCTTGAATGTCATAATACGGTTATTCAGCTTAGATGTCTTTTCTGGAGGAAAATATTTCTGTATGAATAGCTCTGCCATCTCGTTCCAAGTCATGATGGATCCTGCCAGAAGTGACAAAAGCCAAGATCGGGCTTTTTCTCACAATGAAAATGGAAAGAGCCGCAGACGGATTGCGTCGTCAGAAACGTCTCGTATTTTGAAAGTCGAGCACACCTCAAGAAACGAGGCGACGTGCCGACCCGCATCCTCGTGATCATTTCCATCAAATTGCACCGAATTTTGTAGCATATTGATAATGCTGGATTTTATCTCGAAACTCGATGCTACAACTATAGGTCAGGTGATGCTCAGTAGCAACCCCTCTCCTCCTGGACGGCCGATCTCATTCAACGGTCGGTCGTCTTCTGCCATGGTGCTTCCTCTATCGTCCCCTGAACTCTCACTAATAGAAAGTATCACCGGTTCGTCGATCGCGGCCGCAATTCTTTGTGCAACGACACAGGACTTTTCTCGAAGCCTCCTACTTCTCCTTAGGTTATGTTCTAGTTCGTCGGCCGGCTCAGCAAAAGCGGGCATGGGGGTTGAGGACATCAACCTACAATAAAAGGACAAGCATTATGCGGAAAAGGAATATAATATTATATATATATATATATATATATATATATATATATATATTTAACTATTTATATATTGATTTATTTTTTTTAAATTAAATTTCAGTGCGAATAAAATAAATAAGAGGTTCGATTTCGAACACGTACATGAATAAATAAATAAGTAAGCATAAATAAATAAATAAATAAATAGACAGTCGGTTTGATTCCGAACACGTAAATAAATAAATGAATAAATAACAAACAATTGGTTAGAATCCGAACACGTACATAAATAAATAAACAATAAATTGGTTCGATTTCGAACACTTACTGAATTAAATAAATAAATGAAAGAATAATTAATCGGTTCGATTCCAAACACGTAATTAGATAAATGAATAAATAAATAAATAATCGGTTCGATTCCGAACACGTACTTAAATATACACATAAACATGAATGAATTAAATGAAAGATTAATCAATTAATCAAAATATTGACAAATAAATAAATGGTAAAGCAAATAAGTACAAATGCACAAGCATTCACAAGCATGTACACCGTAAAAGAATAACTCGGATCGTTCCGAAAACTCGTCGTCTGTTCCCCGGCAACGGCGCCAAAAACTTTGACGTGTGCGTATATATACATGTTTTTACAATGAATTTTATACACGAACTCGGTTTTAATATTTATAAAAATAATTTATACCTTAACATTAAAACACACACACACAAAAGGACAAGTGTATCCTGTCATATATGTAGCAAAGTATGGGTAAGAACCAGATATCGATCCATGGAACGCGGGCGGAGCATGCGTACTAAATCTTTGTCATTGATTTACCGGTAAAAGGATAAGTGAATGAGTTTTAACTAAAATTATCTAAAAACTATAATTAAGACATAATAGACTCCAAATATGAAAAATATATATTATCTTGTTTCGCAAACAACCAAAACATGTTATCTACATCAGATATGTCACAAAAGCACTTGATCAACGTTCCAATTGCAAAACAGTTAGTCATCCGCTAGGAGTTTTCTAACATGATGATTCTTCGGAAAGTTAACGCGATAAACACACGTTAACCACCTAAAATCATTCATTAGCGACCTATTGATATACTTTCATGTGAATCTTTAAAGATAAGTTAGTCATCCGCTAGGAGTTTTCTAACTTCACTTATCAAGGATACAACCACCAAGATAAGCATAAAGTAGATCATATCACAAACTATTTCATTTTACAAGTCTTGAACACAAATCTACCAAGATAGTAATTTCAACGAAAACTACTAAACAAAGATCATAAATCACGTCAAGAACTTGTAACAACACCGTATAACTCGTTAGAGCCCTTACGTGCAAGAAAGCATTCTTGATCAAAATCATATTTATCTTGTATATAACCAATACCCATAGTTTCATGGTGTAAACATATTAACAAGTTAAAAATTTACAAACGAGTGATTAATTAAGGAATTGTTAACTATCTTAACTAACCACTTATTCATCATCCTAGACAAACTAACATTATCAAGAATCCAACATCAATGAAACATTTATCATATGATCATGAAGATTCAAACATAAAAAAGTTACTAAAGATTCATACAAATAGGATTACAAACTAAAGATTATTCAAGAAACAAGTTCATTAATACTATTACAATACTATATAAACATAAACATAAACATCAGCTCAATACTTGAAGATGTGATCATAAATACATGTTAAGAAGAAATCAAACCATAAACAAGCAAGGATTTGATGGATTAGATAATGGTTAAGCTTCTTTTCAATCTTGAGGATTGAAATCGATCAGAATAGAAGGCTCTCGGACCTCATAAATCTCCCATAAACTTGGAGAAAAACCCAACCCTTTGATCAGTAACGAATGGTCTCTTTTATAGGCATTTTTCATATCAGCACGGTCGTGCACTTTATGTGCACGGCCGTGCACCAACAATTGTCGGGTGACATCATTTTTCATTGGGTCAAAGAAGTGGACAAGTTGACTTCTGACACTCAGATGTGCACGGTCATGCACTTTGGTCGCACGGTAGTGCAGTGCCTTGAAATCATAGTATATTTGATGTTCAGGTAGTGCACAGGAGTGCACTTGGGTCGCACGGTCGTGTGTTCCGAGTAAATCTGTGACAACTGGCACTTTTCCATGTAATTTCCGTACAATATGAACAAGAAATTTGTACTATAGGATTGTGCATGATTAAACTGATGATATGAATGTTTCATGATTTACTTTCAAAGACTTACAAATACATTACATGTTGCATGTTGCTTATAATTATTAAATGCAACCCGAGACAATTCAATTAGTGCACAGAACGAAACTAGCACAATAATCGGATAAACTAGTAGTACTGACGGGAGTTCATGCTCAGACTGACATCAAGTTAGGACACAGATGGAGTCTTAGGACCAAGATTTAGACTATAATTCTATGTGGGAAAGCATGGGTTATGAAACTGCCTTCCGAGCGACGGTTAAGCACTAAAAAGTACCCGAAACACACCCTAAATGCATATTTCTTCAAAATTCTTCAAAATTCAGCAATTAAACATCAAAATACAATGCAGAAATAAGGTTTAAGTGTCCAGAATAACTTGTAAAATGTCAGTAATGAAAACCGTCATAAAAGGTATCTCATAACACACTAAACTGCGCAATTTAACACCTTAACGAACCGGTAACCAAACGAATAACCGGACACTACCCGAAACACCAAAATTTTACTAGAAGCATTGTTTTAATGTTACAAGACTAGTTATTAACATTAAACACCATATTACACCTCAAAACATTTAAACGCACTTAACTCCTAACTAAATACTTGAAATTGAACTAGAAAATCTAACTTACCATTAAAACTCAACTAGTTACCCCCCCCCCCCCCAGGCCGGTTACAAGGGCCCCACATTCCACCATTTTTGAATATTATAATTGATGATTGTTGCCTAGATATGGAACACATGAACCAAAGGGTCTTGAAGTGTTGGAAGAAAATTATTAAAACCCCTTAGACCACACATTTTCTTCTTATCAAAAGTTCAAACTTCACAACCTCTTTCTCCTCTCCATAAACTCACGGCCAACACCCCGTTCATTTCATCTCCAATTTTCAATCCTTTTCTACATAATCTAAGCATTCCCTAAGGTGTATCAATGCTACATAAGAAGGTTTCAAGCAAGGAGACTTGAAGGACCATCTTGGAGAGCTATTAACCACCTATTTTCTTCTTCATCTTGCATCTTGTTCTTCCCTAGCCCTTGTGCTAGTAGTAAGCCCTCTTGATCTTGTTTTTACACTTGATTTTAGTGATTAAAGTATGTAGTAACAAGAGAATCTAAGAATCACACCAAAACAAGAAGATGAACATAAACATAAAGCTTAAAATCATGAAGATCTAAGTTGTTTAAGTGTATGTGAAGAACTTGTTTGTTGATTTCTTGAATGTATGGTGTAGATCACCACATAAAGCTTGCTAGATGATGATTTAAAACATGATCTAGCAAGTATGAGGATGGATCTTGAAATATCTATGTTGATAATCCTTTATGTTAAGTGTGAACTTGAAGATGAACTTGATTTTGTGTAGAATGATGATTCCTACAAGTTGTAAGTCATAAAAATATAAGATTTCAAAAATAGAAGTTTCAAGAAAATAAAGTGTACATCCAGATTTAAAATGATTTGGTTTTGGAAGAAAATAATCGTGCATTATGTGTTAAAATGGAACAAGTAAAGTGTGGAAAACATGAAAAATCTAATAGATGATTTTTTTTTAAAGTGAGTTACAAGTTGTAAAGATTGAAAATTTGTAAGAATGAGTTTTATGAAATAAAAACCATGGTTTTAGTGTTAGAAAATCCTGTTAAACACCATGTTAAAATACTACAAGATTTTATAAAACTTCAATTTCATACCATCTTGTAAAAGTGCATATTATGGATTATGGTAAGTGTAGTGTTAATTGTTGATGATTGATGACGAATTTTTGAAAATAAAAAGATATGCTAATAAGCATGGAAACCTCCATTTTCAGGGGAAACTATGGCAAAACTTTTGTAAAAATTCAACACTTAGAAAAATATTTTTATACAAGTGTTTACAAGTAATTTTTGGTAATGGTTTTAATATAAAAATTTGCCATAATTTTTGTTATAAAAATTACAAGTATTGGAGGTTGATTTTCAATAATTAAAAGTGACTAAATATATATTTAGAAAATATATATTTAGAAGTCACAAAAATTATGTGCTACATGTATATTACTTGTATTAGTTATATTAAAAATTAGGAACCTTGAAAAAATATATCACACCAAAATACTAAAAATTGAAATTTGAAATATTACAAAAATCTCAAGAAAAATAAATATATAACTTATACCCAAATATTGGACGAATCGGACAATGGACATTTGGACAATATATATATATATATAGTCCAGAAATAAATTCGTATCTTGACAAATATGGTAAATGGTATTTTTGAAACCGAAGAAATGGCAAAATATGAATTTTTACAACTATTATAAAATATATCATATTTTGTCAAAGTAGAAAATATATTATTTTTGAAGTGGGAGAAAATATATATTTTCAAGAACAACTCAAAAAAAATATTATTTTGGTGAAAACTAAAAATACATATTTTTCTAACTTTAATCTAAAAATATATTATTTTTAAGATATATGTGGACATATACATATTTTACCAAATAAAGTTTATAGATATTTTTCTATAAAATTCTCTTTAAATATATATATTTTAAGAATATAAAGTTGATGATTATTAATTGTACAAAAACAATATTCCGGAAAATTATACATAAATTAAGTATAGAGTACTTAATAAATAGAAGAAAATACGTATTCCTATACGTATAAATACATACCTTCATACACTACCAACACTTGGTAAAATATCCACATACAAGTATTATACACAAGTATAAGAATACAAAATAATGTACACATAATACAAGTATACCTATACTTGGAAATACATATTTATGAACCGTATGACAAATGAGTTAAAAATATATTATTTTTTACAATGTTCCGAATATTTACATGGAAGTGAATTAAGTTAAGATATCCTTATTTTAACTAATATTTATATAATTTGGAATTATATAATTACATATGCAACATACACCAAGTGTGTAACTTAAAGTAAACCAAGATTCCAAAATAAGTCTAAACAAATAACCAAGGCTAAGAGTCGTTGCATGACCTAAGTGTCTAATAAAACATAGCACATGTGTAGGTAGTGGTACAACCCGTGGATAGAGACTTTGAGTACAAGAGACTGCAGACGCAAATTTGTGAGTTCATGTCCCCCCTTTTCTCTTAACTGTTTTCGGATTTATAACTATCGGGGGTGAAATACATGTCAACTTGGGTATGATTTAGCTAAGAAATGAACTATTAGACCATGTGAGCATAGGCTGAAACTGAAGTGCCATTAATCTTTTTAAGGACCATGGAACAAAGGTTAGATCCAATGGGTACGGTCGAGCCCCACTCACGGTCCATGCGCGACCACTTAGAGTGCTGTTGTGTTCCAGTCGAGGTGATTCAACACAGTCGAGGTGATTCGACACAGTCGAGGGGATTCGACACTAAAAATCGTCTACTCGGGTTGAGTACTTCGTATGTCATCACATATATATTAGTGTCCTTGCAAAACATTAATGATCTGTTCATAGACGCTTTACATACCTGTTTTTAAAGGAATCTCTCAAATGTTTACAAGTTTATTGGAACTCATACAAAACGCATGAACTCGCTCAACTTTTGTTGATGTTTTCAAAGTACATGTATTTCAGGAAACTAGATGGATCTTCGGCGATGGAAATGTTTTCAAGAAGTGCATTACAAGATTAGATGTCATCCACTTTTGAAGGGTTTGGTTTGTATATCTTATCTTGGATAAGATATATGAAGCGAAGCCTTAGTTAAAGTAGTCTTTTGCTAAAAGTTCTTGTCTGGAACTTAATTTCTTTTGATGGGTTGAAACTTAACAACTTGTGTTTGTAATGTTTTGAAACTTATGAACGGATGAACATCATTTTAATCATATAGTTATTTATTATAATCGAATGCAATGAAAACTGATCAAGTCAGACGTACACGCTTCTGCAAAAGTCAGGGTGTGACAGGTTGGTATCAGAGCCAGGTTTGTAGTGAACTAGGATTCATTCTCGAGTCTAGACTACAATCACTAGGATTCTTTCACGAAAATATTTTTACAACCAACAAAATATTTTTCATTGCATTTACGAAAACACCAAGATCCGTGGAACAAACATTTTTCAAAGGAAAGAAAGAAAAACAAGCAAGGACATTAGTAGGGAGGGAGAATACCCCGACTAATGCGCCAATTGAGGTATAGTCTACGTGAGATAGACTTGCCAAAGATGAAATGACCCACGAAAGGACAGACGAGAGTTATATGTGACATGTTGTATTTATTTGCCTGTATATACTAAGTAACCTTATTATTCATAAGTATATACGCATATATGTGTACGGAATAATTATTACTGGGAATGAGATACCTTCGACTTCGGATTCAATCATTGTTCTTGACTCGCAAAATGAGATTATTGACCTCGTGTTTATTGCGGAGCTTATGGCTGATGTAATCACCAAACGAGACCCTGAACTTGCTTCCGTAGAAGGTGGCTATTCTTCCCTCTCGAATGCGAAAGTGCCTGACTACGGCAGTGATGGCAAGGCAAAGGAGGTAACCTTGGACAACAACCTTATTAGTGGGACAAAGTCCCTGTGGCTTTTATGAAACAGGATTGACGACACTCTTGTCCAAACCAAGAAGATGAGGTACTCATCTTGAAGGTGCCCCTCCAACTACTATTGTTAGGAACTCTACTTATTCCAACTTTAACTAGCATTGTGCCATTTCACGCGTAACGACAACGGACGTTGGCGCGTGGACCATCATAAAGGTCCCATCTATGTCGAAGGTATGAGGACAGTAGTGTCCCCTCTCTGACTGATCAGTTGCTTCGAACGAGAGAAAATTAGGGTGACCATGCAAGACAGTTTATTATTACGGGAGCCTACATAATAACAACTTGTAATGCATGGGAATCCTGGTGGGCTTTGCAGGTCGAGCTAATGATCATCACACGTTCAAAATTTCTAAGTTGTTCAACTTCCATCTAATGGAACATTAACCGAGATAGTTACTATAACACTCTACAAAGTAGGAAGTCTGTCTTTGCCTACTTCGCACCTAACACTTCTACCTGTAGTACGAGTCGTTTGGGACCCAGTATCTAAGCAAGTAAAGATGGCTAACACTCAGAAAAGATTCTCCCCAACACTTTAGAATTCTTGTGTTTAAATTTGTACGGAGCCTACAACACCCCAACTTATCCATTGTAGTTGCTACGATAGACCCCAACATTTGACAACCGTTTTACCCCAAGGAGGTGGCATGACGTGAACTGTAGTGTAACCCATTTACCGCACTCTATTCGACAC
Organism: Helianthus tuberosus; assembly: GCA_030545235.1. Taxonomy (NCBI): domain Eukaryota; kingdom Viridiplantae; phylum Streptophyta; class Magnoliopsida; order Asterales; family Asteraceae; genus Helianthus; species Helianthus tuberosus. The sequence continues at coordinate 46,120,680 of CM060408.1, forward strand.
TCATGAAGACCATACCAACCATATTGGGACTCATGGAGCCCAAGCAAAATCAATGTATGTGTCGCACAGTCCAGTGTGACAAAGGGGTCCTCCCTACGTCGGACAACCGAGGCCCGTGAAGTATAGAACACATATTATAAGGATGGAAGTGACCACGTGATTCTCCCCTTCTCAACAGATTCCCATTCTATTTAGGCACATGGATGGCACACCCAAAAAGATTCTTCTCATCCTTCACCTCACATGCACCCTATCACCCACTACATATACCCCTATCAGTAACTCTACACTCTCTATCCCGTAATGCACCCCATCGTTTGGGTGGTGCATTCACGCCCTGGAAACCACTATACGGTTGCTACAAGGCACGATTCGGTCCCGAGTAAAAAGTCACGTACCCTCACGACCTTATCTCTGCGTGTTCACTATCACCCCCTATACGTGGTAGTAATGCACAATCCCCATCTTTTGGGAAGTATACCCGTTTTTATAAAACTAAAGACCGAAGAAGACCAATGTATAAGGAAAATAGTTACTACTTTCATATTATGGAACTTGTATGACTGAGGTGTTGTAACCTCGAGTCCATTTTGTTTTTCTTCTGTTAAAAACAATGTATCAAGTTGTCGAACATATATGAAAGCATGGTTGTTGTTTTCTTATTTATACATTGTTGATTATATGTGCATGTGACATTTATGTGATTACATGTTTGCTTGTTGTGATGATTATCTATGTTATATATATATATATACATTTATACTTCATAGACAATTATTTGGTGAATGGTGTCTAACCTACCCGATACCTCTTGCTAGATGAAAATGCCACCCAGACGTAGCATAGACACCAATACGTTACCGAGACCTGAGGCCGAACTCAATGAGCGCATATCCCAGGCTATAGCGCAGCATGAAGCCCTCCGCTCTGAACACAGCGATGGTACTTCAGGAAACAATCCTCCCACGGGTAATCTTAAGTCACCCAAGATACATTACAAAACTTTCAGATATTTCCGAATTGTGCTTTGTCAATGCTCACTCGAGAATTATTGCTGTATGTGTTACAGGCTGCACCTATAAACAGTTCCTGGACTGCAAGCCCTTGAATTTTAATGGTACAGGAGGTGCCGTTGCTTTTGTTCGATGGGCTGAAATGACTGACTCCGTTCTGAGAATGAGTAAATGTTCGCCCGAGTAGAGAGTTACCTATATCTCAGGATTATTCATGGACGGTGCACTCTCTTGGTGGAACCTTCAGGTTCAAAACCTTAGTGAAATTGCTGCTTATGCGTTGAGCTGGGACGAGCTCAAGGAATTGATGCGAAAGAAATTCTGCGCCAGGGCCGAAATCCATAAGCTTGAGAATGAGTTCTGGAATTTGAAAATGGATGGGCCGAAGATTACTGAGTACATCCAACGCTTTCATGACTTGTCTAGGGTTGTTCCCTATTTGGTCGAACCTGAATTCAAGAGGATTGAGCGATTCATTTGGGGACTTGCACCTCAAATCCTGAGCATGGTTACTGCCTCAAACCTCCAACCATCGCAGAGGCTATCGATTTGAGCGTCGCACTTACTGAAGAAGCTCTTCGTATGGGAAAGTTTTCAAAATCTGAGACAAACAAGAAAGAGACTCACATGGAGTCTTCGGGCGACAACAAAAGGAAGTTTTCAAACCAGAGGAAAGGAACTGAAGCAAGTTATGACAACTCAAATGCAAACAAAAGAAGGGAAGCAAACCCGCCTCGTGGCACGAAAGCTTATAGAGCCACCAATGAGGCCAGGGGTAAGGTTTATTTGGGGACTAAGCCGAGATGTGACGGATGCAAGTTTCACCATGAAGGTCGATGTCCGAGACCTAAGTGTGACAGATGTGGAAAAGAAGGACACAACAAGTGTCACACCCTGACTTTTGCAGAAGCGTGATTATGTGTGACTTGCTTAATATCATTGCATTCAACCATAACAAACAGCTATATGATAAAACCAAAGATGTTCATCCATAGATTAAGTTTTAAAACATCACAACAACATTGTTTTAGAATCCAAACGGAGACTTCAAATCCAAATTACAAACCATGCAATTTGTTTTAGAGTTCCATAAGGACTCGACAAAAGATACTACTAAAAACTGAGTTCTGGACTATGTATCCTATCCAGGATAGGATACACAACCCCAACCCTTAGACACTGGATGACATCTTTTATTCCAAACAAACCTTGAAAACTTCCAACGCCCGCCAGATCCATACTTAATTTCCTGAAGTACATGTAGTTTGAAAACATCAACAAAGGTTGAGCGAGTTCATGTGTTTAGTGTGTGAGCTTGAATAAACTTTGTAATCATTATAAGTAAGTATGTATGAATTTGTAAATCCCTGGTATGCAACAAGGAAACAGATCAATTAATGGTTTGCAAGGCCATTAACATGTGTGCAACGACGTAGGAAGGCTTAAACCTAGCAGATTTTGTACCGGGCTTCCGGCTGTAAGACATAGAAACCTCATGGGCCAAACCCCGGTCCACATGGGCGTGGGCTCGCTACACCCAAATAGATCTATCACTCATGCCCCTCGGTCCACTTACGAGGATTAATGGTCTTAAAAGTGCGCCTACCCATTCACATGATCTAACAGTACATTCCTTAGCTAACCATACCAATTGTAATCATTTGTAAACATTTCGTAACATGTACTTCACTCCCGAAGTTATAAAACAAAAACAGTTAAAAGAAAAGGGGGACATGAACTCACAATATTGCGTTCTTTGTATCCAAGTGTAACCTAAAGCTTTCGCTAGTGTGCACGACTACCTACAAACGTTCTACAGTTTATTAGACGGGTGGGTCGTGCCTTGACCTTAGTCTTTAATTAATGTCTTTGAGTTACGTTTCCTTGTCTCATCAATATTATTCAAAGTTATATAATTATTTGTTAAAATAATAAATATTTTAACTTAAATTATATTTATTAAATTATGGAATAATAGTTAAAATAATATATTTTAACTTGACATGTTTATGTACTTGTACATGTATAATTTCCCAAGGATGGGGGGATGTATATTTGTATTCTTAACCTTGTGTATTTTTGCCAAGTATCGGTGACGTATTCCGGTGTATTTATACGTACGAGAATACGTATTTTTATTGTGTTTGTTAAGTATTCTTATACTTAATTTTCGTATTAATTTTTCCGGAATAATATATCTAAACAAAATCCGTCGATATATATTCTCAAAATATATATATTTTAAGAAATATTTCATAGAAAAATTATTTATAATTTTTCCCTTGGCAAAAATATTTATATTTCCATATAAGTCTTAAAAATGATATATTTTCAAGTTTCACTTAGAAAATATATATAAATCCATTTTTCAACCAAAAATAATATGTTCCAAGTCTATTTAAGAAAATATATATTTTCTCCCAAAATAATATATCTTCTAATAGTTTTAAGAAAATATATATTTTTATTTACCAAAAAATAAGATATTTTCTACTTGTCAAAAATATGATATATTTTTTTAATAATTGTAAAAATCATATTTTTGTTTTCTTGATGTCCAAAATACCGTTTACCAAAATATACTTATAAACTAAATTCCAGAATACATTTGTAAGTTATATCCCTTGTTCGGTTTCTCCAATATTTTGGGTATAAATTATGTATATTTAATTCTTGGAATTTTGATAATATTTTGTATTGTAATTTCTTGGTATTTTGGTGAGTTATATTATTTCAAGTCCTAAAATAATATAACTAATACACATAATATACAAATAATCACACACAAGGTGAAATCTAAATATATATATTTCCTAAATACATACTTAGTCACTTTTATTTACAAAAACTGACCTCCAATATTTATAATTTTTGTGACAAAAATTATGGCAACTTTATATGAAAGTTCATGGTTTAAACATATACTTGTAAATATTTGTTAAAAATATTTTTTCTAAGTGTTTAATTTCTATAAAAATTTTGCCATAGTTTCCCCTTAAAAATGGAGGTTTCCATGCTTTCAAGGCATATCATTTTCTTTTATAAATCACCACAATCAACAATAAACCAATCAACACTTACCAATTTGCCAAAATCAAGCATAAATTACTACTTCATGAACTTGAAATTTTACAAAAATTTGTAGTAACTTACTAGTGTGTTTAGTAAGCTTAGTTACCCTTTAAAGTGTGGTTGTTTATTTAAAAACATCATTATTGAAGAAATTAGTTCTTTACAACTTGTAAATAAATTTTCTAAAAATATTTCTTCTTGAGTTTTTCTTGTTAAATATGTATTTCTACACTTGTTTAGCCACTAGAAATATGGTTAATTTCTTTAAGAACCAAGCTTAAGTAAATCTTGTATTTTTAACTTCGTTTCTTGAAAAATCATTCTTGAAATCATAGATTTACAAGACTTTATGTTTACTTTGATCATCATTTTGCAAGAAAAACAATTTTCACTTCAAGTTCATGGTTTACATATGGATGATTACTTTGATCTTAACATAATCATCCTCTCATCTTGCTAGATTATGTCTTTAATCACTATCTAACAAGATCATATGATGATCAACATCAATAACATGAACAATCAATAATCAAAAAGCTAGCAACACTTAAACAACTTGATTTCTTATGACTTTAGTCTTATGTTTAAGTTTTATGTTCAAGATTCATGGTGTTCTTCAAGATTAACAACTTGTATCATCTTTTAACCAACTTAAGAAGATGTAAAATGGAGTGTAGATGATCTTACTACTAGCTCAAGGCTAGGGATGATCTCAAGATGAAAATGAAGTGGATAAAAGCTTGTGTGAGTGGTCCTTCAACTTCCAAGAACTCCAAGCTTCCATGTACACCTTCTTACACCTTTGTATATGTATGGATTGTATGAAACTTGAATGAAAATGATTTGTGGATGGTTAGACAAGGGTGGCCCACCCTTGATTTCTTTTAATTGTTTATATGATCTTGTTATGGGTCCATGAAACATAATATACAATAGGTAATTTTGTGTTGGAAGTTATAAGAACTAACCTATAGATCATAACCCATTCATTCTTTCACTTAACACTTGAGCTCATCTTCCACCTCCCTCTCTTCCTACCTTCGGCCGAACATGGGGGGGGGGGGGTCTTGGTTAAGATGTAATTGTTAGTTAGGTTTATTTAGTTGAAATCTAAGTATATTAGTTAGGTGTTTAGTTACCATGTGTTTATATAGCGTGTTATGATGTTCGGGGACCATAACTAGCTTCGTACTGTTAAAACAATGCTTCTAGTGAAAATCGGGTGTTTCAGGTAGTGTCCGGTTGTTCGGTTGGTTACCGGTTCGTTAAGGTGCTAAACTATGCAGTTTAGTGAGCTTTATATTACCTTTTGTGACAGTTTTGATTCCCGGTACCTAGGAAAGTATTCTGGACCATTTAGCCATGTTTCTGCATAATATTAAAGTGTTTAAATGCTGATTTTTGCTGATTTCTGCAGAATTTTGCAGTTTGTGTGAGTTTTAGGCACTTTTCGGCACTTAAACTATCTCTAGGAAGGCAGTTTTATGATCCTTACTTTCCTATACACTATACTAGTGTAACTCTTGGTTTCTGGCTCATACTGTGTCTCAATACCATGTCTGTCTATGTACTGAACTCCTTCAGTATTTTTCTGATTTGGTCTGATAACTGTGCTAACTGTGTTTCGTGCATCATTTGAGTCAACAAAGTTTGCATGCAATAATGGTATGTCATTTACAATGTGTGATGCACATGTATGTATAATAGCAATAATCAGAAAGCAATTTAAGTCATTAATTGTAATTTAGCACGGTCATTAAACACTAATTATTGTTTAATAGTAGTACGGATACATGCAAATTTGACAATTGTCACATTCACCCCCTGTTAAGAAAATTTTGTCCTCGAAATTTATACTACATTAACTCCTTAAGGATACGTTATGTGTGTATGGATATAAATAATACCAAAGTGATTAACCATAAAACCGAATCGAGACTTATTCAAATTAGGTGAATCTAAGGACATATTACAACATCAAGAGCCCAACGGTTAAAAGGTATGTGTTTCAGAATTTGATGTCAAAGGATACGAGACGTATAGATGTATAATCTAGTGTGAATTAGTTAACAGGGGTTCATCAAAAGAGGAGTTTCGACCAATAGAATTTCAAACGATCGTTCACAATATGCAAATGAGTTCTAGAAACAATGATATCCGCTAGATCAACTCAGAATCAGCAAGCTCAAATGTAATAGTGACATGAAAATGATCCGTCAACTTTTGAACAAATAAATGAATAAAATTAGTGTGTTGACAGTTTAAATCGCGAGAATACAACGAAATGAAATACAACCGAATCTGGTGTATCATTATCTTAATTCGTAGTTGCATTAAGAATATTTAAATGACAAGTCAAACAAAAGTATGTGTAGTTTCGTGTGAAATGGTTGACCATCACTAGCACAAGCTACAAGTTTGTACCGACACCACAAGGTGTCGTAATGACGTAATTCAATAATAGCGGTGACCGAATAAGTTCACCGTGGTTGAAGTCAAATGAAAGTGTAATGAAGCAACCCTGAAAATTTATTCAAATGGCATCGTAGGATTTTTCAATTGAATATAGAACACCAAAGAACTACTGTTTTCGATCGAAGATGGAAAAGCAATAAATACCGCAAGGCATTCGATTGATAATGAAAGAACCGTTAGGAGGTACACTGGGATATAAAACGAATTTATGTACCATTATCTTAACACGCGATTGTGTTAAGACTGCTTTAATATGATAAACCAGAGTGGATTTAAAGCAAGTCAATAAATAAACAACTAAATCCGTGCATGAGATGCGTAAACGAGATTAGCGCAAGCTTCAAATTAGTGAGACACCACCACAAGGTGTTGGAATCAACAGACGACTTAATGGAGCCATAGACCAAACAAGTCTACTACGAGTAGGAACAAAAGAAACACTTGCAAAAATGAATTTGTATATGATGCTCTCAATACATCATATGGTGTCTTGAATTGAATATGCGAAATGGACAAGTTCAAGAAATTGAACTTAGTTTCAGCGCAATCCGACAATAAATAATAGATGTATCGACAGGAAACTTCGGCAATGTTACAAAGATGAACCATGTATGTAACTCGAAGGAAAAGAATTTTCAAGAAGGTTTTGTTGACTTAGTATCAAGGAGTTGATACTTACAATAATGTGGATTATTCGAGACTCAAGGCAATAACTGGATATATCGAAATGATATTTGTAACTTTGATGAAAACGATCATTCGAAGGGAAGCCACATGCGTAACAAACGATGCATGTGTATCAAATGAAATGATCAAGTACCGAAACAAAGGAGTGCTCTCTCTAAAGAAGAAAATTGTTGTGATGCAACTACCAGTAAGAGGAGTAGAGAAGAAAAAAATCTACTTGCTAGATGCAAAAGTGGAAATTTCAATATAAGAATTTCGAGTACTTCACTTGTTCGGTTAAAAAAGCATATGCGACAGAATAATGGCGTTTGCTCGAGTTAACGGACGTGGTTCCTAAGTTATAACCTTTAATGAGCTTTGGCATAAGTTTCCAAAGGTCCTAAGCACATGTCTCCTAGGTTCTCCAAGTTTTGTATTATGTGTATAACTGTTTGTGTACCATGTATAAAACACAATAGTAGCGTATATTTAAAACAAATTGTTGACTCACTGTTCTTCGGTATACTTTCTTCCTGAATCTACAGCTGACGATAACCTGATCGAAGATCAATTTGGGAATAGTAGTTTGATCCTGGCGAGTCTTCGGGGAAGACTGTAGGATCGAATCGCGACCTGAATGAGTCGTTCAGAAGAGTTCTTAGACTATACGAAAGGCGGAAACAGACGTATAGACTCGAAACAGCTTGAATATCACTTTAAACCTCTTGTATATTGAATTAACAATGATTACAATCACAAGAAATACCGGCAGCACCTCGGTATCAAATCTGAATTCTGTTACAAATGACAAGAACACTCCCCTATTTATAACCTTCCTACTTTCGCTTGAAACCTTACATAACACTTCAAGCGAACTAACAAGTTTATCATTCAAGCGAAAACACCAAAAGACTTTTCAAGCGAACTTAGAATCTATTTTGACTCTTGTGAGTGTATTGAATTTCGAGACCTGATTTACATCATCAAGAATGTTGTGATGTCATCATTGATGTCACATGATAACATTTTGATGATGTCACGCTTGATCAGATCCGCAACGCAACCAAGACTCGATATAAGACGAAGACGACAGATGTATGCACCGACAGACTCCCCCTCGGATGTTGACGAGTCTTAAGTGTCGAGTCTTTACAATCTTCAGTCTTTATTAGTCTTTGGGCTCTTTCCATAATCTTGATCTGATTCTTACTTCACTCTAATATTCTTCAACTAATCTCCTACTCGGAATCTCTCTTGTATTTTTCAGGATCTGCAGCTGGCTCTAGCAACTTCTGACTTTCTTTCTCTAACAGACTCCCCCTCAACTTGTACTGGGATCGTAGTCTGATTTTCACAGGTTCAGGTATCGTAACCTGACTCACCTGCATATTCTCTACCCAAAACATAAGTTTCATAAAAAATAAGATATAACAAATTTAGAACCTTTGCTAATCACTTGAAGACACAACCCTGAATACATCATTTTCAAGTATCAAACAAAAAGATTTATCATGTCAAATTCTGATGAACCACTTGAATATAAATCATTTTCATTTCACACATCTTCAAACAAACTTTCCCAAACCTGTTCGTCATGTTTAGCACTCGGAATTTTGAAAATCAGCTTTTCAACATTAGTAGTCTAAAATCTTTTTGGATTTTTCAAAATTTATGCTAAAACACACTGAAACTCTTTTTGGATTTTTTAAATAACAGAAATAAAATGCAGTAAAGAAATATTTACATACAATATTTTTTTGTGAGTTTGCGTAAGAGGATCATATTAGTTTATGAGATAAATCACCAACACCGTTAAGCTTTAAACATTGTAAGCTCAAAACGATTCACATTGATTGACAATATTGTTGTCCACTTAAACTCAATCTAACAACTTTCGAAATGCTTTCCGATACGTTAAGGTATATTAATTTTGCACTAAATTCTTATGGACCCCACGATCTCAGCATATCCCCTCATCATGCAATACACTGCCCCAAGTAATGCCTTTAAACTTTTATCAACTGTGATTTGTGCGAAAACAAAGAAGATTGTTTAAACATTAACAATCAGGTCGATACTTCCGTATACGCAGAGAAAGTCCAATGTTTAAACAAAATAAGAAAAATAAAACAAGTTGAAATTGTTTAGGCTTTAACCACCAGGTCGATACTTCCGTATACGCAGAGGAGGTCCAAAGCTTAAACGAAACACCAAAGAAAATAAAGCAGAACGTTTAGGCAATAACATCCAGGTCGATACTCACGTATACGCAGAGGATGTCCAATGCTTAAACAAAATAAAGAAATAAAACAAGTTTAAATCTTTGCAAAATGAAATGCACAATCACAGCGACTTTTCAGCAAAGTTGTGAAAGTTCACAGACTTAACCAGTTTTATGTCTTTCGATAATCAGCGATTACTGAGTAGGCACACAATCAAGAAGGACAAAACTAAGTACTATGCTTTTGACCATGTTTCCCACTAGAACTAGACTTTTCATTTTAGTTTGTATCGTTATCGCAAATCTACTAGTCTAGCTGAGCCTACCGTCACATCTTTAGTGAGACCGTTTATCGCATTTTATCTTTCCATTTCTTTAGCATGCTGTGATAGTCCACTGATGTACTATCATCTCCTCTTTTAGACAACAAAACTCATTTTTGATTTTATCATGTTTTTTACTTTTTCAAATTTTCAAATGTTTTTGGATTTTCTGAAAATTTTTTACTCCCCCTAAAATGCAAACACGTTTTAGGAAATTTGAAAACAAATTTTAATACTCTACCTGTACAGTTTGTTTTCTTAAAAAAATGACAACCGATATCAAATTGCTTCAAATCGCCATCCACTTGGCATAAACAATCAGAACTCCCCCTTACAACAAACTATTTTCCCATTGATTTCAAAACACTTAAGTTTGTTTTAATCAAATGGTTTTTCCGGAAAATTAGTTTTGTTGATATTAATAAACCATTTGTAGGTTAGGGGTTCATCACATTGTTCTCCAAAATACCACTTGTAAGTATGGTCCAATCAAGTTCAACTTAATGACCTTGATTAACCATTTGAAGATGAAAACGTTCTTCAACCTCTTGTAGGTTCACTTTGTCAATCAATCACCACTTACAGATTCACTCACCAACTATAATCACTTGTAAATCAAAATATAACAATTTAAAGATATCACCTGTAGATTTACCAACAAACATTTCAAGAATGATGCCGATTCTTGCTCCACTCTTAACAACCTGGGAGCTCCGGCAAGTCAAGATTTTTAGTTTGGAAAAACTTTCCCCCAAGCCTGACCAGCCTTGGGAGATTCTGGGACACATCTATCCCACCAACATTTTGATTTATAAAAATGTTTTGCAATTTTAACCTTCCCATCAACCATCTTCCCGAAAATATGTTTTACTTTGCCATTAAACGCCTTTTCAATATCAAATTCTTTGTCACCAGCAAAGAATTGACCTGAAATCTCGGTTTTACCCACTTTCAACTTCAAATTTTCTTTTGTCAACTTGGGAAAATTTTCATCGTTCTCCTCAGGAACTGAATTATCAACCTTTTTCTCAACAAATGACTCCTCTGATTTTATGGAATCAGATTCATTGTCAGAACTACTCTCAGAACTTTTAACAACCCATTTTTGCTTGCTTAAATCGACACTTCTTTTGTAAAACCGTTTTGAAGTTTCACCAACTTCCAAAGTCGATTTATCAAGACATTTCCTTCTCATATCAGAGTTCGACGAAACTTCCTGTTTTGAATAAATGGACTCCTGGCAGTTCCAAGCAATATGCCCAACTTTTTGGCATTTAAAGCAAGTTCTTCTATCACCTCTTTTAGCAAACATTTTCACATTCTTCTTCACTTCAGCAAGAAACTCCTGGTTTGACTGTTTCCAAAAAGGTTTCTTCTGTTCATCCTCTGAGCTTCCACCTGCAACAAATTTTGTTTTTGGTTTATAATTTTTCTCATTTTTATAATTTTCTGAAGAACTAAAACCAAGACCTTGCTTTTTGAAATTACCGTTGTGGTTTGATTTCTTTCGATAACCAGAACCATAACTGTAACCCTTTTTCTTGTTCAATCTCTATTGGACTCTTGAAGTGTGTTTTTTAGGTTTTTTTATTAAGATTTAAATCTTTTATTTCAGAAATATTAATTTCTGTTAATTTGAAAACCTGTTTCATCATTTCAGTTTTGACACTTCTTATAGGAAATTCCTCATCATAATATAATTTGTCTGAATCATTCAAAGTATAAGCCACTTTGATTGGTACGTCATTCAAATTAGATTTTGATAACAGGAATTCTTTATTGTAAACCTTTTTAACCGGTGAACTCGGACTCTTTTCTGACGAACTCGGACTATCAGACTCAGACTCCGGTTTTGACTCTTCATCCATATCTAACACCTGATCCACCACTTTCTTTAATAACTCGGACTCATGATCAGTGTCAGACGTTGTGAATGTAACATCAATATTGTCTGGTAATTCATCAATGATTTCAGACTTTAACTTGATGTTGACTGCCTTTTTAGACGCTCCTCGTTAGGATTCCTGGGTGAGTAACTTTCATGGATCGGGGGCGGACATCTGTTATACTTGACACTTGGTTTCTTACCAGTATCAGTATCTTCAGTCTTTTTATCCATGAACGCTTCCAGACCTGCAACGTAGGATAAACACGATCAATCAAATAATCACATGTTGTATAGCTCAGCAACAATCGTTTAATCCTTTCACTCTCAATCTTTTCTAGTTCCACATCCTGCTTCAGCTTTGCACAATCTTCAATGTATGCATTAATAACACTCTGCTTTGTCATTAATGTTGCACTCATCTTTTCCATTGCATTTTCGATTTCTGAATTTGTCTTTTTCAGACGATCAACTGTCTTGTTCAGCACATCATAAGATTCCTTTACATACTTCACATCGGACAATAAATTTTCTTTAATCTTCTCCAAATCAGCAATCTTCTTATCTTTCTCCTCACAAACTTTGCAAGATTCTGAACACTTCAAGCATGATTGTTCAACTTCAACCATTTTTTCAACTATCTTTTCAACCTCGACAGTCTTTTCAACTTCAACATTTTTTTCTATTTCAACAATTTTTTCAACTTCGACTAATTTTTCAACCTCAACAATCTTCTCCACCAATTTCTCCACTTCAACGATTTTCTCTACTACTTTATCAGTTACTGGTTCAACATTTTCTTCTCCAGCTTCAGTCTTTGCTTTTTCATCAGCTAGCCTTCTTGTTACTTCCAGCTCTTTCTTCAATTTGGCAATCTTCTTCTGATACAACATCTCCATTTTATCTGCAAAAAAACAAATTAAAACTAGTAGGATCAATGCCTTTTCTAGCTTTGTTGAGATGTTCTTCCTCATCATCAGTATCCACATCACTTCCAAGATCTGGAAAAATCGGGATTCTTTTCTCACAAGTTCCATCTTCACTCAGAACTCTAGCAACAAAACCTGAACCGGTTGGAATGTATTTATCCCAGCTAAAACCTTCTGCAACAAATTCATCATCTTGATCAATGATACCAAAATAAGCTTTTCTATTTGCATCTTCGATCATTTTCCTTTTGTCATCCACAATTGGCCGAGCATGTGCAGTTTGTGGTTCATTTTGTTGAGTAATCTGATGAAAAATTGATTTCTGATAATAATTGTTCTTTTCTTGATTCCCGGTAGCTTCTTGGTTTTTGCATTCTCGTTTAAAATGACCTTTTCCTTTGCAACGAAAACAAGTAACTTTCGATTTGTCAAAACCCAGTGGAGAAGTAGCCATTCCACGAAACTCATCTCTACTAGTAATTTGTTGAAACTTTTCCGCCCCTCTCCAAGCACTAGCTAAGCACCACTTTACATCCATCAACTCAAGTTCCTCTGCATCAATTTGGTCATAATCTTCTTTGGTAAGCATCGGATTTCCAATTTTGCCACCAATCAAGCTTTCATATGATTCCAACATAGCAACGAGTGATGCCATGTGTTGTTTTGCTATTTCCGGAGACAAATCTTGACTGTTTTGAATGTTCAAAGTTACATTGCAGTGCAAATTTGTTGAATTCGGTTGTTAAGGATTTGATGTTGTAAAGTTTGGATCAAAGCTTGAATACGAGGATGAAGATTCACCACTTTGTGTCACACTACTACCCTTTGTTCCAGATGAACTGTCAGCAACAAAACCAGTTTGAATCTTTGGACTAGGGCTGGGGGTTGCCTCAAACTTGTTTCCTTGGTAATACAGACTGACATCTTGTTTGGCATTTGGATTCGTCATTATAGCAGTTTTCTGAATATCCAGCTCCTGCTCTTCAATCTTTTGAATGAATTGTGCCAGATTCATACTCTCAGACTTTCTTGTGTGTTTTAAAATCATCAAATAAGTTCCCTACTTTTGTTGTGGTAGTGCTTCAGCTAGTTTATCGACCCACTCATCATCCTCTTTCTCAATATTGAATCTTTTCATTTCCAAAACTAGATGACAATATCTATCAATGGTATGCTTTGTTGTTTCATGGTTGAAAGCTGAAAACATATCAAACGATTTCTTCAATAACGCCTTTTTGTTTTTAATCATATCTGCGCTTCCTTTGAATTTCTGAATCAATGCTTCCCAAATTGACTTAGCTGTATTATCATGTTGAAGCAAAACAAATATATCTTCTTTAATTGGCTGTTGAAGAATACTGATCATCATTTTCTCACTTGTAAATTTCAGTTTGTCACCCTCTGAATAGTCACAAATAGCTTTTTCTATCCCACGTTCATTCTTTGGTTTCTCATACTCTTTCAACAATGAACACCATGCATCAAATTTATAAGCTTGCACCCAATTCTCAAAATGATTTTTCCATCCCTGAAAATCTTCAATGTACATAAGTTTTGGCGGTTTCTGATGTGTTCCCTTTTCATTCTCACTGTACAATGTTTCAGCAGTAGTAACTGGAGCAATTGATGTAGCAAATGCATTGTAGAAATACTCGTCCATACTTCAATAATCAGGAGATACAGCAGGAAACACCTGTAGAAAACAAAAACAACTAATCAGTTTAAACGAACTAAGAAAATGTGAACTCGTGTAACGGTTGAGTCGATCTAGAACTCGTGTAGAAAATTTGCGAACTTGTTTCAAATTTGTTGGGTTTCAAATCCACATGCAAACCGGTTGTTGATTAAACCAAAACTTTTAGATCAAAACAATTATCCACTTGATTCAAGTGATTGGGCCGATCAATACATGCAACCCAATATGATTGGGCCGAGAACTTTGACTCCCACAACAATATTATATTTGACCAACACAATTATCTATTCACATGCAAATCTTGGGCCAAATGAGACGTAATACTGTTGGTGCATTCATCTGTTGTCTTCGTCTTATGTCGAGTCTCGGGTTCGTTGCGAAGTTGTTCAAGCATGATGTCATGATGACATCATCAAAGTGACATCATTATGACATCATTACACAAGAGAGAAAAGAATTTATGATGAGAAGTCGTTGATTTTGTTCATATGAATATAGTTTTGATTTCGTTTATATGTCATTAAATGTAATTTCGCTCATATGGTCAAACATGTGATTTCGCTTATTTGGTCAATTGGGATTTCGCTTATGTGAACATGTGACACAAAAGCGAAATCACCAACTCTATATAAAGGTCACTTGAGCGAAATCATTAGTCAGTCAATGTATTCTATGCCGAAGCTCTGCCGGTGTGAAGATCCATTGTAAACAAACGTCTAATCAATACAATCAGTGAATTAAGTGAAAATCAAGCTGTTACGAAGTCTATTTCTTGTTTTCCGCACCTGAAATAGATCAAAACTTCTCTAATCGACTCATTCGGATCAGTCGAACGATCCTACAATTGGTATCAGAGCCAGTTCGAGAAGTTTTGCAGATTACAGCTTTATTTCATCGAGATTTCTATCTTCTACACCTTCTCTCATCAGTTCAGGAAGATTTAACGGTCAAAAACGGTTCAAATTTTCACAAATTGTATAAAAGTGACTATTAACAAACCCTTGAAAGTTTCGGACAAAATTACGGACTAAAAATGGACCAAATTAGCTTCCGAGTTGATTCCGCTTATTTGGACATTCTCTGATTTCGCTCATATGACCATCTAATTTCGCTTTTGTGGACATCAGAGACTCCTGATTTCGCTTATTGGGACATCAAGTGATTTCGCTTTTGTGAACATCATCGATGACTTGAAACTGACATCATTTGAAAGTATATTGAGTTGTGTGAACCGCTTGAACTGTCTTTCACGTGATAAATACATTGAGTTGTGTGTTTCATTAAACGAGGGTGACAGTACATCGGGAATAGAATATCACATGTGTTGTTGCCAGCTTGAGTGTGTCAGTATCATGTGATTGCTTTGTTCAAGAAAGTGCATGTGATAAGTTTTAATGGTTATCGGTTATTTTTAAAAGTCAGTATATTGTCAGGTTGCATGTGAAGTATCATTCGAGTGTTGCTGGATTGTATCAGTCATTGGTACAATATTTTAAATCATATAAACCAAGTGGCCCAATCACATTTGAAGTAAGACAAAGTGTCGGTAATTTGATTTGGAATTGAGTTGGTATATGTGAATATATCGGGCCATGTGTTAAACATCAGAGTTGTTGGTAAAAGTTTTGTAGATAAGTTCATATCAGTTTCAGCCCAATCATTACTAAAGTTCATTATTGACGGCCCAAGGTTCATTATCATTCTCGGCTCAATCAACATTTTTTAGTGAATTTTATCTCAAGTTTTAATGGTTGTCGGTTTTTTTTTTTATATATGATATTAGAGAACCGACGGGGGGGAATGGAGGGATTGTTGGAGGAGGACCATGACAACGGCATTCCTTGGTCGGAAGCTCAATATCGGAAGAATCGCAAGAGTAGAGGAGATGGTGTGGAGTGGACCTTCCTGGTGCAGAATCTTCCAGAACGTATGTCGAAGACCCTTCTATGGAGGGCTTTCCAGCCACATGGATTCATATCGGATGCGTACGTGGCACGGAAAAGGGATGCAAGAGGTAACTACTTTGGATTTGTTCGATATGTCGGAGTGGTAAATATGGAGGAAACGTTGTTGGCCATGAATACAGTTAAGATTTATGGTGCTAAACTGGTAGTGTCATTAGGTAAATATGACAAAAACCACAAAAGATTCATTTATACGTCGGAAGCTAAAGGAAAAACCAATTGGAGGCCGAAGGAACCTGGACCTGGAATCCCCAGTAATGTTACACCAGAAACCAATGGGAAAGCTCCGTCGAACTACCCTACCGGTGGTCCGTCAGGTAACGCTTTTGTCCGAAATGGGGAAACGTATGCAGATCTGCTTAAAGAAACTAGTGGGGGTGGCAAGCAAGGTGCGAAAACTATCCCTGTCAATGGTGAAGGTTCGACATACCCGCTACACTGTATCGGAAGGTCAATTTTCGGTGTCGCAAAGGATATTAGGACCCTATGTGGTATTAAACAATCTCTTGACGCGGGTGGCTTGAAAGGATATGGATTATCCTATATTGGTGGTCTCATTGTTCTAATCACGGTAAGTAATAAGGAGCAGGCTATCGCTACCATGGAAGGTTTCTCGGGGGTGTTTGATAATGTGTTCTCTATATGTGGCCTATGGAAAGGGGAAGATCTTCCCATGGATCGGATCTTCTCGCTAAAAATCACGGGTGTTCCGGTCCATCTCCGCCACAACACCTTGTTTGACCAAATCGGTGGTTTATTCGGTAGAATCGTGAAACCATCAGAATTTTCATGGCAAGAAACGGATAACTCGACAGGAACGGTAACAGTTTTAACGGCTCAAGGTAGCCATATTAATGAGGCGGTGGTGCTATCCTGGAAAGATAGAAGATTTACTACTTGGGTTTCGGAATGTCCAGAACTCTGGTCACCGGAGTCTATGGAGGTGAAGTCGGTGGAAGAATCAGGTTGGGTATCAAACGATGAGCACGAGGTTAAGTCGGACGACACCGAGGAGGGGGAGTTCCGGCCAGGCCCTGGTACTGGGGACAACTCCGATCAAGTGGGCTACGAAGCGTCGCTCGGAAACGAAAATTTGGTTCCTAGTAATTCCAATCGGTGCATGCATGAGGTGCAGGGAAAGCACCATGCGGATGTTGATGTTACCAACGTTGATGATCCCGCGGTGGGTCCCGAGGTAACAGTTAATGGGGTCTTTACTAGTGGGATAGGTGAAGAGGCGCAACACCAAGCTCGAGAGGATGCATGGGAGGAAAGTGTGCATGGGGAAGCCTCAAAGTCGCCTAGGGTCTCAAAAAGGATTTATGATGACAGTGAAAAAGTACCAGAGGTAATCTGTAATAGTGGTGGGACCCGTTTAAATTCTAACCTACATAATAAGACTGGTGATTTTGGGCCACTCTCTACTCCTGGGCCTAATGCTCACCCACCTCTGGGCAAACGGTCAAGAGATCAGCAAAGCCCACCATCTGTGGGCTCCACTCAAGGCCCACACACGAAACTTAGGCATGACGGTGATGTGGGGGAAGACAGGTCTTTGGACCTAAATCGCCCCTCTGGGAGCCATGATTCTGGTACGGCTGATAACACTCTCCCCTCTCAGTCAAACCGGTCCGGTGGTTCCGGAGAGGGACGTATGCCCATCGTCTCTGGAGCAAATGTAGATCCGACTACTGTAACGCAGGAAATTGACGATACTATCGCAGTCAGAGACTATGTGGGCTTCAATTTACATGGATTCGAGGAAGTAATTCGTGAAGTAATTATTGGAGAAGGTGAAAACAATGGGTTGCAATGAATATTCTTTCTATTAATTTAAGGGGTGTCCGGGACCTCCAGAAATTGGAGTGGATTCGAGGTCTAAAAACGAGCCATGGGGTACAATTTCTTAGTGTACAGGAGACAAAATTGATGGAGTCTTCCAATTTCTCTTTCAGTCAAATGTGGGGGAGGTCGATATATAAAATGGCGGCAGTGGATACGAGTGGCAGGTCAGGCGGTTTGGTTTCTCTCTGGGACCCGACAATTTTTTTCCTGTAGTGAGGTAATTAGACACAGGTATTTTTTATGTGTTTGTGGCCAAATTATACCTTCTGGAACTAGAATGAATTTGGTTAATGTCTACGCGCCTAATGACGCGTCGGTTCGGAAAGGCATGTGGTATGAGCTGTTGAGGCTAAGGAATTCAAGACAAGGTTTATGGGTGTTCATGGGGGATTTTAACGACGTTAGGCAGCCGGAGGAGAGGTTGAATTCGGAATACGTAGCGGCAAACGCTGATGCGTTCAATGACTTTATTTTATCGGCTGCCTTACATGAGTTTGATATGGGCGGCGCTAAGTTCACTTACATTTCAGACCGTGGAGACAAGCTAAGTAAATTAGATCGATTCCTGGTGTGCATTGGTTTCATTGAAACGTGGCCGGCGGCGGCTGTATCGGCTCTTGACAAGTTATATTCTAACCATAGACCTTTATTGTTGTCTACCACGCCATCAAATTTTGGACACGTTCCCTTTCGGTTTTACAACTCATGGCTAGAAATGCAAGGTTTTATGGAATTCATTATGGGGAAATGTAACCAGTTTTCATTTAGTGGGCCTGGGGATCTGGCTCTTGCTACTAAACTTAGATGGTTGAAGAATAGGATAAAAGATTGGATTGCGGTGGAAAAAAGAAGGAGCGAAGATTTATACACCGACTGTAAAAAGAAAGTTAATGAGCTGGAATTATTGGCGGAGGAAAGGGCTTTAAATCAAATAGAGCTAGATTTGAGAATGGAGCACAAACAGTTTATGATGGATTTCAACAAACAAAGGCAGTCGGATACGCGCCAGAAAATTAGGGTAAGGTGGGCAATAGAAGGAGATGAAAATACCGGCTTTTTTCATTCGGTGGTGAACGCTAATTTAAGTTCGAACCGTATCAACGGTGTGCCTATTGGAGATGACTGGGTCACCAACCCGGTAAGTATCGAACAACAGTTTTTTTACTATTATTCTCAGTTATTTACCGAGCCGATGAATAATAGACCTCAAATCACGTGTCCGTTTTTAAACACACCGTCGACGAGTGAAGGTGAGGTCTTGACCCGCCCTTTCACCTTGGCCGAAATTAAGGGCACGGTTTGGGAATGTGAGGGAGACCGAGCTCCCGGGCCGGATGGTTTTAACTTCCAATTTTTGAAGCGATGTTGGAGTGGCCTACAAGATAATTTTGTTAAACTTTTTGAAGAATTTTATAGTCGGCCGAACTTAAATAGGAGTTGCTCTTCGTCATTTATAGCCTTGATTCCCAAAGTTAAGGATCCGATGCAGCCTAATGATTTTCGACCCATTAGCCTTATCGGGTGTATCAACAAAGTTATATCTAAAGTTTTGGTGAATCGGTTAAAAAGTGTAATCGGTAAGCTTATTTCTGAGGAACAAACGGCGTTTCTCTCCGGTAGAAACATCACCGATGGGCCCTTGATGTTGAATGAAATTATTGCATGGATGAAGTATTCAAAAAAAATTGGCATGGTGTTCAAAGTGGATATCCACAAGGCTTATGATTCCCTTAGTTGGAGTTTTCTTCACTCGGTAATGACGCAAATGGGCTTTCCAACTAAATGGTGTGATTGGATTATGGCGACCCATCGTTCTGCTCGAGCTTCCGTGTTGGTAAACGGCTCACCAACAATGGAGTTTGATTGTACGAGGGGGCTCCGCCAAGGAGACCCCTTATCTCCGTTTCTCTTTATTATTGCTATGGAGGCACTCTCCGGGATAATGAAGAAGGCGTCACAAGTGGGATTGTTTCATGGCATCCGATGCAATAATAATGGTATGACACTAACTCATTTCTTGTATGCGGATGATGTGGTATTTCTTGGGGAGTGGTCGACTGCAAATGCGTTAAACTTAAGGCGGATTCTAAGATGTTTCTACTTGTCATCCGGCCTAAAGGTAAACTTATCCAAGTGTAGCATGTATGGGGTAGGAGTGGCGGATGCGGAAGTAGCTAGTTTGGCGGACATCCTAAAGTGTAGGGCCGGATCGCTCCCGTTCAAATATCTTGGATTGTACGTGGGTGCAAATATGAACCTAGTGCGTAATTGGAAGCCTATTGTTGATCTTTTCAAGAGTAGGCTTTCCATCTGGAAAGCAAAAAAGTTATCTTATGGTGGGAGAATTACACTTCTAAAGTCGGTATTATCATCATTACCAACCTATTTCTTCTCTCTATATAGAGCCCCGGTACAAGTCTTGAACCAACTTGAAAGATTACGGAGATCGTTTTTTTGGGGTGGGTCGGATGAGGGGTCAAAAATGGCTTGGATGGCATGGGATAATGTCGTTGCTCCAATAGAATATGGGGGTTTGGGATTTGGTACACTTAGGGATGCAAACCTGGCGATGCTTGCAAAATGGTGGTGGAGATTCAAGACGGAAAAGGACGGGTTATGGAGAAAAGTTATATGGGCCATTCACTACAACTCCAGGTCTTGGAATCTGATTACAGCGAAAGTTTCGATCGCAGGTCCGTGGAAGCATATAGTCAACATTTCATCGAGTTTGACGGCGTTGGGGCTCGACATTTCTAGTGCTATTAAAGGAGAAGTCAGAGGTGGGGCGGAGGTATTTTTCTGGTTGGATATTTGGGTTGCTTCAGAACCGTTACAGTCTTTATTTCCACTATTGTTCCAGCTTGAAAAGAATAAATGGTGCACAGTGGCAGATAAGGATCGGGTAGGGTCGTTCGGGTCGTCATGGGGATGGGATTGGAGTCGCCAATTGGCAAGCAGAGATGAACTAAGGGAGTTCCAGAAGATAAATGACTTGCTGCAGAGTATCTCGGTCTCGTCGAGGCCGGACAAATGGATATGGAATTTGGACTCAGCGGGTCAGTTTTCCGTGAGCAGCATTAAGAGGCTTTTAATTGGATTCAACCGGGTGAGACCTGATTATGTGGTTAAGTGGAATAGTTGGATTCCGAGGAAAGTAGGCATGATCGCTTGGCGTGCCCAAAAAGAGCGCCTTCCAACCAGAGAAGCATTGTCTAGAAGAGGTATCTCGGTCCAAACTTTGGAGTGTGTGTTGTGTCGAGACTATAATGAAACTAGCGATCACCTCCTAGTCTCGTGCGGGTTTGCGCAAACTGTGTGGCTAGTAGTATTTCAGTGGTGTAAAACGCAGCCGATAATTGCTTTTAGTCTAAAGGACTTACTGGAGGCGCATGAGCAGTTTATCGGATCAGTTCGGAGGAAGAAAGCTTTTCACGCGGTTTGTTTGGTCACCATTTGGAGCATATGGAATCTGCGAAATGACATAATATTTACCAGAAAAATGAAGTCGGTTACGAACATTGTAGAAGAGATTAAGGCTAAGAGTTTTTTGCGGGTAAAACATCGCTCCAAGATGGCGAGTTTGACCTGGGAACAATGGAGTGGCTTTGATGTATTTTAGTTTTATTTGGTGTCTGCATGTTCTGATTTGCTTTCCAGGGTTGTATGTATTTCTCTGGTTGGTGTACTTTTGGTGTTAGCCACTGGCTAAAAATTTCTGAATAAAAACTTTCTGTTGGCCGTTCAAAAAATCAACATTTTTTTTGTGGGTCAGGTTGTTGTATTTTAATTGTTGAAGTATTAAAGTACAGTTGATCTGATAAAAAGTCTTGGCCCAAGTTGCACCATCGTTTTCGGCCCAATCATTGTGTTGTTTGATTCAAGTCTTGACCCATTGAAGTTGGTTAAAATAGTTTGGAAGTATTTCAGATTGTGTTGGGAGTTTTTGGGTGATTTGACTAGGTGAATCAGTTCGTGTGAAAGCTTGTTTGAAAAATTCTTCGATTCCGAATCATGGATATAAATTTTTTTAATATGACTAAAGAAACAATTAATAGAATAAATGCATTAACGAAAGAATTTGATTCATTTTCAGGTTATCCAGGAGAAAGTACAAAGAGTATCATTGAGAGGTATAGCCATCTTGTTCGCTCAATGTCTGAGAAGGGTATGAAGAAAAGTCCAGATGAATGGGTTGATAAATTAGCTAATGCCATACCTCAACAAGAGTGGGGTACATATCTTTTGGATTTAAAAAGAACTGGAGAATACTCTGATTTGGCAATTGGTCAATTCATTAAGAAACTTGAAGAACAGATGGAGAAAATGCTGAGAAGAAGAAAAGTCAAAGTGGAAAATCAATATTAAAGAAGAGCAAGAGTAAAGGTGTTCAAGTGGGAGAAGAACAGACTGAAGAAAAATTTGATTTTAGGGGGAGTAAAAATTTTAAAAAATTTGAAAATTTGAAAAGTCAAAAACATTGAAAAATTAAAAATGAGTTTTGTTGTCAAAAAAGAGGAAATGATAGTAGATCAGTGAGACTGTCACAGCATGCTAAAGAAAAGGAGAGATAAAATGTGATAAACGATCTCACTAAAGATGTGACGGCAGGCTCAGCTAGACTAGTAGATTTGCGAGAACGATACAAACCTAAAATGAAAAGCCTAGTTCTAGTGGGAAACATGGTCAAAAGCATAGTACTTAGTTTTGTCCTTCTTGACTGTGTGCCTACTCAGTAATCGCTGATTGTCGAAAGACATAAAACTGGTTAAGTTTGTGAACTTTCACAACTTTGCTGAAAAGTCGCTGTGATTGTGCATTTCATTTTGCAAAGATTTAAACTTGTCTTATTTCTTTTTTTTGTTTAAGCATCGGACATCCTCTGCGTATATGTGAGTATCGACCTGGATGTTGTTGCCTAAACGTTCTGCTTTATTTTCTTTGGTGTTTCATTTAAGCTTTGGACCTCCTCTGCGTATACTGGAGTATCGACCTGGTGGTTAAAGCCTAAACAACTTCAACTTGTTTTATTTTTCTTATTTTGTTTAAACATTGGACTTTCTCTGCGTATACGGAAGTATCGACCTGATTGTTAATGTTTAAACATTCTGCTTTATTTTCGCACAAATCACAGTTGATAAAAGTTTAAACGCATTACTTGAGTCAGTGTATTGCATGATGAGGGGATATGCTGAGATCGTGGGGTCCATAAGAATTTAGTGCTATCTAAATATACCTAAACGTATCGGTAAGCATGTCAAAAGTTTTTAGATTGAGTTTAAGTGTACAAATATATCGTCAATCCATGTGAATCGTTTAGAGCTTAAAATGTTTAAAGCTTAACGGTGTTGGTGATTTGTCTCAAAAACTGATAAGATCCTCTTACACAAGCTCACAAAAATATGTTTGTACATATTTCTTTACGGTATTTCATTCTATTTCAAAATTTTAAAAAGTTTTTAGTGTGTTTTAGCATAAATTTTGAAAAATTCAAAAAGATTTTCGACAACTGATGCTGAAGAGCTGATTTTCAAAATTTCAAGTGCTAAACAAGATGAACTGGTTTGGGAGTGTGTGTACTGAATTGAAAATTTTTGATTTAAGAAAGAAATTAAGTTTAGTTAATCAGGGTCATTAATTTGAACTTGGTGTAACTATTTCTAGTAAGTTTTTCTTATTGATTTAAGTAAAAACTTATGTTTTGGTGAGAAGTGTGCAGGAGATGTGTTGAACAAGAGTTAAAACCAGGATGCAATCTCAAGGTGATAGCTAATTCCAGACAGCGATCCCATCATGATGAGAGGGGGAGTCTGACGAGGTTAGAGCCAAAGAGAAGATCCTGGTATATGCCAAGAAAGAAAAGAGACTGATAAAGACTGAAGATGCGAAGACTCGACACTTAAGACTCGTCAACATCTGAGGGGGAGTCTGTTGGTGCATTCATCTGTTGTCTTCGTCTTATGTCGAGTCTCGGGTTCGTTGCGAAGTTGTTCAAGCATGATGTCATGATGACATCATCAAAGTGACATCATTATGACATCATTACACAAGAGACAAAAGAATTTATGATGAAAAGTCGCTGATTTTGTTCATATGAAGATAGTTTTGATTTCGTTTATATGTCATTAAATGTAATTTCGCTCATATGGTCAAACATGTGATTTCGCTTATTTGGTCAATTGGGATTTCGCTTATGTGAACATGTGACACAAAAGCGAAATCTCCAACTCTATATAAAGGTCACTTGAGCGAAATCATTAGTCAGTCCATGTATTCTATGCCGAAGCTCTGCCGGTGTGAAGATCGATTGTAAACAAACGTCTAATCAATACAATCAGTGAATTAAGTGAAAATCAAGCTGTTACGAAGTCTATTTCTTGTTTTCCGCACCTGAAATAGATCAAAACTTCTCTAATCGACTCATTCGGATCAGTCGAACGATCCTACAAATACTGACATTTTGACTTGGGCCGAAAACCGATTTACTCTAATTGGACCTCAATTAAAAGTGATAGACAATTTCCTTTTCAAAAACGTACAACCTGTTTCACACAAATTGATGGCTGACAACTTTAATGATGATAAAATGTGATTGGGGCAAAATTTTGAGTGGATCGATTACTATATTTATTGATAAATGAGCCGACAATTTTAACTATCAACTTATTTCCAATTGGACCTCAAAATCCACTTAACCGACAAGCATCAATTTCTTACAAATCTTATTGGACCGATTTGTATATGTCTCAATATTGATTGGGCCAAATATATTTTTGAGCAGTATGATCACATGGATTGGTGATATGTAGCTTGTAATGACCAACAAACAATATTGTTCAACTCAATTTGAATCTTCACATGCACTTATTAAATTCCCGACACATTTTATCAAACCAGGCAACCTGAACTTCAATTTACGAGACCCGAAATGATAATATCACATGAATTTGACCGTGAACTTTAACTCTAGAAACGATGAAAGCACATGTAAAGTCTGATCAACCGATACAACCTGAGACAAATTACATGAAATACCAATGACCTGACATCCTTGTTTAATGTTTCACACAACTCGATGCACCTTTCACGCTAACTAAACTTTTTTCCTTGAAATACAATTCAAGAGGAATACCACGACATAGTTTCAAGCGAACTTTCCAAGCAGAATATGATATTTTCAAGCGGACTCATAGTGAAAACTCAAGCGGACACACGATGACATCAGCATATCGAACAAAATTTCAAGCGAAACTATGAATTTAACCAGTTTTAAGTCGATTTAAGTTCTAAAACTTTCCAGGATTTGTTAAAACATGATTGCAAGTATAATGTGAAAGTTTGAGCCGATTTTATCCGTGAAAAATTTTTAATTTTGAAGAAGAAAGTGTAGAAATCAGAAAATGTGATGAAAACAGGCTGTTTTGGCAAGAACTCCTCGTCCTGAGCTCTGATACCACTTGTAGGATCGAATCGCGACCTGAATGAGTCGTTCGGAAGAGTTCTTAGACTATACGAAAGGCGGAAACAGACGTATAGACTCGAAACAGCTTGAATATCACTTTAAACCTCTTGTATATTGAATTAACAACGATTACAATCACAAGAAATACCGGCAGCACCTCGGTATCAAATCTGAATTCTGTTACAAATGACAAGAACACTCCCCTATTTATAACCTTCCTACTTTCGCTTGAAACCTTGCATAACACTTCAAGCGAAAACACCAAAAGACTTTTCAAGCGAACTTAGAATCTATTTTGACTCTTGTGAGTGTATTGAATTTCAAGACCTGATTTACATCATCAAGAATGTTGTGATGTCATCATTGATGTCACATGATGACATTTTGATGATGTCACGCTTGATCAGATCCGCAACGCAACCAAGACTCGATATAAGACGAAGACGACAGATGTATGCACCAACAAAGACTTCAGGATATTCCCTTACCACAGGGATATCTTCAAGCTTCGGTTCTTCAGCCTCTTTGTCCACGACATGAGCTAAGAAGGCAACACATCCTTTACGCAAAAACTTCCGTGTCTTCAAACGACTAATAATCTGTAGAGGCGTATCCTGCTTCTCCCCATTAATCACGATCGTTTCTTCATTCGCCAATGGGATGCGGATAACCTTCTCATGGCATACAATCTCAGCTCGATTACTCGACAACCAATCCATCCCAACTACTACGTCGAAGCTTCCTAATTCAACTGGCAGAAGATCTAACAAAAACTTACGCTCTCCAAGCTCTATAACATAGCCTCTAATTACTTCATTAGCTTCTACTAGCTTCCCATTAGCTAGTTCTATCGAGTAGGGGATATCTAACTTACTTGCTTCAAAACCAAGTATATTCTTAAACTCTAGAGATACGAAGCTATACTCGGCACCGGTATCAAATAGCACAGATACAAAGTGTTTATTAGTAGGGAACGTACCAGTGACTACGTTCGGATCCTGGCGAGCTTCCCTAGCTCCAATGTTGAACACTCTTCCATGAGCTTGGTTATTCTTAGGGCAATCTTTCCTAAAGTGCCCCACGTCCCCACATTTGAAGCAACCTGGAATTCTACCGTTATCGTTTTCATCTTGGTTGCTGTCATCATTTCCTCCTTGTCTGGGATACTTCGCCCAACAGGCATCCTTGTTGTGTCCTTCATTTCCGCACCTATCGCACCAAGGCCTCAGACATCGACCTTCATGGTGAAACTTGCGCTCATCACATCTCGGCTTAGCCCCCAAGTAGACCTTACCACTGGCCTGATTGTTTTTAGGGTAATCCTTCCTAAAATGCCCTATGCCACCACAATTAAAACAACCTTGACCTAGTTCTTGATCATTACTGTTTCTGTCCAGATAGCCGTTGTTGTTGTTTTCTTTGCGATTTCCGCTACCATCTTGACCCTCATTTCCACGTCCAGTACCGTACCAATACGTCTCCTTAACATGCCCCACTTTGCCACAGTTATCACATTTTCCATATCTACATCGCCCGGTATGATGACGCCGACAATTGTCGCACTTAGGCAGGTTACCCATGTACCCTTTTCACTTTTTGGAATTGTTGATGTTATTCGCCCGAGTACCCTTTTCGAAATCAGTGAGCTTCCTTTTGTTCTTCCCAGATGACTCCGCATGAGTCTCCTTCTTTTCTTCAGAGGTTAAAAATTTTCCCAATCTAATCGCTTCTTCAGTGAACGCCACCTTTAGTCAATCGTATCGATACTAGTTGGAGGCTTTGATGCTATCATCAAGCTCAGAACCTGGGGCGCCAATCCCCAGATGAGTCGTTCTATCCTCTTAAAATTCGGTTCCACCAGATATGGAACAACTCGCGACAAATCATGAAGTCTCTGCACGTATTCCGCCACCTTTGGACCTTCCATCTTCAGGTTCCAGAATTCAATTTCCAGCTTCTGGATTTCCGCCTGGGAACAATACTTCCTACACATCAATTTTTTCAGCTCATTCCATGTCAAAGCATACGCAGCAGCTTCACCCAACGTCTGAACCTGAAGGTTCCACCATGACAGAGCCCTATCTAGAAATAGTCCAGAAATATACGTGACTTATTGCTCTGGAGTACAATTGCTCAATCACAAAATAGAATCCGTATTCTCGACCCATCTCACAAAAGCTACGGCACCTCCAGTGCGGTCAAAGTTCAGAGGCTTGCAGTCCAAAAACTGCTTGTAAGTACAGCCTGCAACCCAAGCAGCATCATTCACAGAAAGCATTAACAAAGCACACTTGGAAATGTCCAAACGTATTGTAATGTGTCTTAGGTGACTTAAACATTACCGTTAGGTGTGTTTGGAGCGAAGGGCCTCATGTTGTGCGATTGCCTGTGAGATGCGCTCTTGTAATTCTGCCTCGGTCGTGGGCAGTTGATTGTTCCTTCGAGGAGGCATCTTCTAAAAAGAAGATTGGATAGATCAGGTCTTATTTGTTAAGTAAATAAGTAACTGTCTAGAGGTCGTATGTACATATATATATAAACAATCATACAACAACACAATCACAACATAAGCAAGTAATCCGACAATATGATTAATGAGAACATGACGATTGAGCTTTCATTAATTATCCACCACAGTTACATTGTTTACGAGTGTATCTCATCAAAAGGAACATAGGGTCACACTACCCTTGTTAAATAAGTCTATCAATATACAAAATCACATAGTCAAAAAGTGGTCTTCAAAAGGCTTCACAATCTCGACTCAATAGTGGTGCTCTCACCAAAGTAATGCAATCTGCATAAAACCAAAAACCTATTGTACTGATGGCGGAGGTGGAGGAGGGAGGAAAAGAAAACTGAGAACATGTACGAGTTCCTCCTCGAGCTTGCTCACATGACGAAGCAAGTAACTGATCTGCTGCTCGACAGTAAGGAAACGAGCATCAAACTCTGGAAAAGGAGTAATAGGAGCAGGTGGATGTGCAAATGGAGACGATGATGAACGTGGGGGAACAAAAGTAGGCTGACAAGGACACGGTAAGGGACGCAGAGTCAGCTCAAGCTCCAAGACTCTGTGACTCATAACCTCAAATTGAAACTGAAGCGAATAAAGTAACTCATCCTGTGTATAGCCAACAAAATGGGAGGGATGATAGGGTCTGAAATCGGCATAGAGTATGGTGGGAACCATCGGAATGGCTCATCAAGTGGTGAAGAAGTAAAACGAGCAAACGGTGCAGACTGAGGGATCTGTGGAAAAGCTGCTGAAGCATAAGGATTATAACTTGGCTGCTGGCCCGAAGTACCTTCTCCTGGACGAGGGGCAGGGATGTCCTGAAGGAAAACGATAGGTAAGTCAGCGCGATGGACATCGGACTCCACAGGAGGATGAGGAGCAACATCAGCGGATGCGGGTGCGGGTGGATGAATGAATGGCTCAACCAGAGGAAGGTCAATAGGTGCAGGAACTGGGTCAGGTATAAGGGCTGCAATGTCTTGTAAACCAAAAGGAATATGGTCTGGGTCGGGTATCGGCTCAGGATCAGCAGGTGCAACATCAGGCTGATCAAGGGGAACAAAATCTGGCTCAGGACCAGGCTCGGGTCGTGTGGAGGAGAGGGTGCAGATGACATTGTAGTATCATCATCAGAATCAGTGGCAGATCGCTGTAATCCAACCGCCTGCAAAGCTGAAGATGTCACAGACTCAAAGGAATCTGAAATGGAGTGTAACTAGAATCAGAGGATAACTCAATAACAGGAATCTCAAGAGGTGGGATAGCAACAACGTCCTCATCTATCTCTCCATCACCATGGGCATCATCAAGAGGACCACCAAGAAACAGATCAACGTCATCATCAAATAAATCATCAAAAGGCCAATCCTCAGGAGGGATGACCACGAGAGGAACATGAGCGAGGATCGAAGCCACAATATGCTCACCATCGGGATGACCAAAGATGAGATGATCATGGACTGGAATGGGAATAACAAAAGGATCCTCGTCCGGAATACCATCAGCAAGTGGTAAGTCATCTCCAAAGTCAGGCAACGCGAACGGCTGAAAGTCGTCCTCGTCGTCTGATAGCATGTCTGGGTCACTCTTAGTATCTGATGTAAAGATCTCCGGCTCTGGTGCGATCTCGTCATCAGAGACGATAGCCATAGGGTCATCGGTGTCGGACAATCCACTCTCGGATGAAGACATAATGCCTGCAACATATCAATCATAACATATGCACATATATTAACCACTACCACTTAGTATGAAATCAAAGACAGTGTATCATGAAATCATGCATTCTTGTTATTCCTTATGCAATATTCTCTAACCTTCCTAGTCTACTCCATGCAGACTGGACTACCAATGTAACCTTGCATTGTGTTTCGTGTCTTTCCTTTTGAAAAACGTTTGTTCCATGGATCTGGGCGTTTTGTGTATTCAATGAAAAACACTTTGTGAAAACATTTTCGTGAGAGCCCTAATGATTGTAGTCTAGACTCGAGAAAGAATCCTAGTTTGTTACAATCGAAGCTCTGATACCAAACTGGCACACCCTGACTTTTGCGGAAGCGTGATTATGTGTGACTTGCTTAATATCATTGCATTCAACCATAACAAACAGCTATATGATAAAACCAAAGATGTTCATCCATAGATTAAGTTTTAAAACATAACAACAAAATTGTTTTAGAATCCAAACGAAGACTTCAAATCCAAATTACAAACCATGCAAATTGTTTTAGAGTTCCATAAGGACTCGACAAAAGATACTACTAAAAACTGAGTTCTGGACTATGTATCCTATCCTATCCAGGATAGGATACACAACCCCAATCCTTAGACACTGGATGACATCTTTTATTCCAAACAACCCTTGACATGATCTAACAGTACATTCCTTATGAGGATTAATGGTCTTAAGAGTGCGCCTACCCATACACATGATCTAACAGTACATTCCTTAGCTAACCATACCAATTGTAATCATTTGTAAACATTTTGTAACATGTACTTCACCCCCGAAGTTATAAAACAAAAACATTTAAAAGAAAAGGGGGACATGAACTCACAATCTTGCGTTCTTCGTATCAAAGTGTAACCCAAACCTTCCTCTAGTGTGCACGACTACCTACAAACGTTCTACGGTTTATTAGACGGATGGGTCGTGCCTTGACCTTAGTCTTTAATTAATGTCTTTGAGTTACGTTTCCTTGTGTCTTCAATATTATTCCAAGTTATATAATTATTTGTTTAAATAATAAATATTTTAACTTAAATTATATTTATTAAATTATGGAATAATAGTTAAAATAATATATTTTAACTTGACATGTTTATGTACTTGTACATGTATAATTTCCCAAGGATGGGGGGGGTATGTATATTTGTATTCTTAACCTTGTGTATTTTTGCCAAGTATCGGTGACGTATTCTGGTGTATTTATACGTACGAGAATACATATTTTTATTGTGTTTATTAAGTATTCTTATACTTAATTTTCGTATTAATTTTTTCGGAATAATATATCTAATAAAAATCCATCGATATATTCTCAAAATATATATATTTTAATAAATATTTCATACAAAAATTATTTATAATTTTTCACTTGGCAAAAATATTTATATTTCCATATAAGTCTTAAAAATGATATATTTTCAAGTTTAACTTAGAAAATGTATATAAATCTATTTTTTCAACCAAAAATAATATGTTCCAAGTCTATTTAAGAAAATATATATTTTCTCCCAAAATAATATATCTTCTAATAGTTTTAAGATTATTAAGTATTCTTATACTTAATTTTCGTATTAATTTTTCCGGAATAATATATCTAATAAAAATCCATCGATATATTCTCAAAATATATATATTTTAATAAATATTTCATACAAAAATTATTTATAATTTTTCACTTGGCAAAAATATTTATATTTCCATATAAGTCTTAAAAATGATATATTTTCAAGTTTAACTTAGAAAATGTATATAAATCTATTTTTTCAACCAAAAATAATATGTTCCAAGTCTATTTAAGAAAATATATATTTTCTCCCAAAATAATATATCTTCTAATAGTTTTAAGAAAATATATATTTTTATTTACCCAAAAATAAGATATTTTCTCCTTGTAAAAAATATGATATATTTTTGTAATAATTGTAAAAATCATATTTTTGTTTTCTTGATCGCCAAAATACCGTTTACTAAAATATACTTATGAATTAAATTCTGAATATTTTTGTAATTTATATCCCTTGTTCGGTTTCTCAAATATTTTGGGTATAAATTATGTATATTTAATTCTTGGAATTTTGGTAATATTTTGTATTGTAATTTCTTGGAATTTTGGTGAGTTATATTATTTCAAGTTCTAAAATAATATAACTAATACACATAATATACAAATAATCACACACAAGGTGACATCTAAATATATATTTCCTAAATACAAATTTAGTCACTTTTATTTACAAAAACCGACCTCCAATATTTATAATTTTTGTAACAAAAATTATGGCAACTTTATATGAAAGTTCATGGTTTAAACATATACTTGTAAATATTTGTTAAAAATATTTTTTCTAAGTGTTTAATTTCTAGAAAAATTTTGCCATAGTTTCCCGTTAAAAATGAAGGTTTCCATGCTTTCAATGCATATCATTTTCTTTTATAAATCACCACAATCAACAATAAACCAATCAACACTTACCAATTTGCCAAAATCAAGCATAAATTACTACTTCATGAACTTGAAGTTTTACAAAAAATTGTTGTAACTTACTAGTGTGTTTTGTAAGCTTAGTTACCCTTTAAAGTGTGGTTGTTTATTTAAAAACATCATTATTGAAGAAATTAGTTCTTTACAACTTGTAAATAAATTTTCTAAAAATATTTCTTCTTGAGTTTTTCTTGTTAAATATGTATTTCTACACTTGTTTAACCACTAGAAATATGGTTAATTTCTTTAAGAACCAAGCTTAAGTACATCTTGTATTTTTAACTTGGTTTCTTGAAAAATCATTCTTGAAATCATAGATTTACAAGACTTTATGTTTACGTTGATCATCATTTTGCAAGAAAAACAATTTTCACTTCAAGTTCATGGTTTACATATGGATGATTACTTTGATCTTAACATAATCATCCTCTCATCTTACTAGATTATGTCTTTAATCACTATCTAGCAAGATCATATGATGATCAACATCAATAACATGAGCAATCAACAATCAACAAGCATAACAACACTTAAACAACTTGATTTCTTATGACTTTAGTCTTATGTTTAAGTTTTATGTTCAAGATTCATGGTGTTCTTCAAGATTAACAACTTGTATCATCTTTTAACCAACTTAATAAGATGTAAAATGGAGTGTAGATGATCTTACTACTAGCTCAAGGCTAGGGATGATCTCAAGATGAAAATGAAGTGGATAAAAGCTTGTGTGAGTGGTCCTTCAACTTCCAAAAGCTCCAAGCTTCCTTGTACACCTTCTTACACCTTTGTATATGTATGGATTGTATGAAACTTGAATGAAAATGATGGATGTATGTGTGTGGTTGTTCGGAAGAAGGTAGGAAGAGAGGGAGGAGAAAGATGAGTTCAAGTGTTGAGTGAAAGAATGAATGGGTTATAATCTATAGGTTAGTTCTTATAACTTCCAACACAAAATTACCTATTGTATATTATGTTTCATGGACCCATAACAAGATCATATAAACAATTAAAAGAAATCAAGGGTGGGCCACCCTTGTCTAACCGTCCATAAGGGGGGGGGGGGGGCTTGGTTAAGATATAATTGTTAGTTAGGTTTATTTAGTTGAAATCTAAGTGTATTAGTTAGGTGTTTAGTTACCATGTGTTTATATAGTGTGTTATGATGTTCGGGGACCATAACTAGCTTGGTAATGTTAAAATAATGCTTCTGTTAAAAATTTGGTGTTTTGGGTAGTGTCCGGTTGTTCGGTTGGTTACCGGTTCGTTAAGGTGCTAAACTATGCAGTTTAGTGAGCTTTACGTTACCTTTTGTGACAGTTTTGATTCCCGATACTTAGGAAAGTATTCTGGACCATTTAACCATATTTCTGCATAATATTAAAGTGTTTAAATGCTGTTTTTTGCTGATTTCTGCAGAATTCTGCTGTTTGTGTGAGTTTTAGGCACTTTCCGGCAGTTAAACTATCTCTAGGAAGGCAGTTTTATGATCCTTACTTTCCTACACACTATACTAGTGTAACTCTTGGTTTCTGGCTCATATTGTGTCTCAATACCATGTCTTCTATGTACTGAACTCCGTCAGCATTTTTCTGATTTGGTCTGATAACTGTGCTAACTGTGTTTCGTTCATCATTTGAATCAACAAAGTTTGCATGCAATAATGGTATGTCATTTGCAATGTGTGATGCACATGTATGTATAATAGCAATAATCAGAAAGCAATTTAAGTCAGTAATTGTAATTCAGCACGGGCATTAAGCACTAATTATTGTTTAATAGTAGTACGGATACATGCAAATTTGACAATTGTCACAGCAAGGATACCTGTTGGGCAAGATATCCCAACCGAGGAGGAAATGGTGACTACAACCAAGGAGGAAACGATAATGGTAGAGTTCAAGGTTGCTTCAAAGGTGGTGACATGGGACACTTGAGAAAAGAATGCCCTTAGAAGAACCAAGCACGAGAAAGAGTCTTCGTGATCAGAGCTCGTGAGCGCGCCATGACCCGAATGTTGTGACAGGTACGTTCCCTATTAATCAACACTATGCATCCATTCTGTTTGATACTGGCACCGACCTTAGTTTCGTAGCGGTAGAATTTAAGAATACACTTAGCCTAGTTTCAAGTAAGTTGGACGTCCCATATTCTATAGAATTGGCAAATGGAAAGTTAGTTAAAGCAAATGGTGATTAAGGTTTGTACTTTGGAACTTGGAGAGCGAGAATTTTCTATTGATCTTCTACCAGTTGGTTTAGGTAGTTTTGATGTAGTAGTTGGCATGGAGTGGCCATCCAAGATCAGAGCCGAAGTGGTTTGTCATGAGAAGATCAGTCGCATCCCTCTTACGAATGATGAAACACTTATAGTACACGGCTTTCATGCAGTTGATGTGAGGATGTTGGGCCCCACAAGGCGGTGGATTGGGACATCCCACATTGGTTATAAAGGTGCAGAAGTGCCTCCGAAAGGGTTGCATAGCCTTCCTTGCTCATGTTGACGATAAGGAGACCAAGGAGCCCAAACTAGAAGACATCCCCGTTGTGAAGGAATTTCCAGAAGTCTTTCCCGAAGACTTGCCTGGGTTACCTCCACAATGACGAATGGAGTATCGGATAGACCTAGTGCCAGGAGCGGCCCCAGTGGCGAAGGCACCTTACCGATTAGCTCCGTCTGAGATGCAAGAACTATTGACTCAACTACAAGAGCTACTAGACAAAGGATTCATCAGACCAAGATTCTCACCCTGGGGAGCTCTAGTGTTGTTTGTTAAGAAGAAAGAAGGCAGCTTTCGTATGTGCATTGACTACATGGAGTTGAATAAGTTAACCATCAAGAATCGGTATCCCTTACCGATGGTTGATGGCTTGTTCGACCAATTGCAAGGCTCTAGATACTACTCCAAGATCGACCTGAGATTGGGATATCATCAACTGTGAATACAAGAAAGTATCCCTAAAACGGCCTTTAGGACTCGCTATGGACATTACGAGTTCCTTCTCATGCCGTTTGGCTTAACAAACGCACCAGCGGTATTCATGGACCTCATGAATCGGGTGTGTAAGTCGTATCTGGATAAATTTGTAATTTTATTTATTTACGACATCCTTATATACTTGCGAACCAAGGAATAACATGAGCAACATCTTCGAGCTATCCTAGAACTCTTGAAGAAGGAACGGTTGTTTGCGAAACTGTCGAAATGCGAATTTTGGATTCGCGAAGTGCAATTTCTAGGTCACATGGTGAATGAGAATGGAATTCATGTCGACCCTGCCAAGATTGAGGCAATCAAAAATTGGGAAGCACCTAAAACCCCACTGAGATACGGCAATTTCTGGGTTAGCGGGCTATTACAGGCGATTCATAGAGAACTTTTTTTTGACATCCGGCTTTTTAGGGCGTACCGTACAATTGTAACACATCTTATGAATAAATAAAAAGGATGTATGTGACTAATAATGTTGTTTATATATGATATTTAATGTGTTGGTGAATCCAAACATTGGTAAAAATTATGCTGGCAACGATAAAATAAACGCTTATCGCATAACGATTAAAATGCGAAACGAACATCGGTGACCACCCGATTAGTGTTAAAATCTTAAAAATAGCCTGTTATGATTAGAATGGTAATTTTAATCATGTTCATGAAGAAAAATAAATTAAAACGCTAAGAAACTCTATTTTTCGAGTTTGAGCGCGTACCGCGCGTATTTGACAAAATACTGTCAACGCAGCCTGTCAAGTCAACTGATAATTATTTCAGTAATAATTTAGTGTGATTATTTTTATAGAGTGATAAAAATCATTTAAAACGCACTAAAACGGGATTAAAACGCTAGATAAAATACTCAGTTTATACTCTAATTTAGATATATATATATATATATATATATATATATATATGTGTGTGTGTGTGTGTGTGTGTGTATGTATGTATATGTGGTGTATGTGTGAGGGCATGTAGGTGGTGGCTAGAGAAGACACAAAACCTTATCTCTCCTCCATGTGTTGGCCTAGAAATGTGTATATGATGATTAATCCTTCTAACACCTTCCAATATCTCACATAATCCAAGTAAACATTTCAAAAACCACACCAACTCTCTCTCTCTCATAAACCACGGCCAAACACCCTCTTGAACACATCCATTTTCATTTTCCAAATTGTTCTTGAGGATTCAAACTCATTACAAGGTTATTTCAAGTCCATTTGGTGGTTTAGAAGTGATTTCAAGGTGTTTCAAGCAACAATCAAGTCCCATATCATCAATCTTTACTAAAAACATTCAAGAACTTGAAGGTATAAAATTAATTTTAAAAACCTTGTTTTTGATTCTTGATAATCTTGATGATGATGGAAGTTTCTCTTGTTCTTGAGTTTAATCACAAACTTGAAACTAAAAATAAATGGGTTTTTGAATGAAATAAAAATGGGTGTGTATATATATATATGTATGTATGGCCGTGAGTTTGTATGTGTGTGTAAGTGATTGTGTTTTTTATTTTGATTGAAAGATTCTTGATTAACATGTTACTTGCAAAGTAGAATGCATGCAGGAATCAAATGTGTCATAAAGGAATGTTCTAAAAGTGTTTCAAGATTTGAAAGTGATATGATAAAAAGTAAACTTTTGGAAGTTCATATGTGTATATGTATGTCGTGTATATGTATGTATATATGTATGCATGCATGTAAAAGTTTGTCACATATTCATAAATGTGAAGGATACTTGCATTTATGTATGAATGATTGGATGATCATGATGATACATGTTATGTTTTGTAAGAACATGGGTTTAATGTGTTCTTGGGTATGATTAAATCATAAGTAATGATGATGTTGTATGAGTGCATTAGATGCACGTATATGAACATGCATGAGGATATGAAAGCATGAAATGATCATTTGTGCATGATTTGATAAAAATAAATTTTAATCAGAATATAAACACTAAAATATGATTATTTTGAAGTGTTAAATGATATAAAACTTTGTTACAAAGTTTACTAATCTTGCATGTTGTACTTGGTGCATTAGGAGTTGTAATATACGTGAAATCGCATGATTTATGTGACTTACACAAAAACTGCACTAATCTGATTATAATAACTATTTTTATTAGTAAATAACATGTATTGTGTTAAAATATCATGTCATTCCGAGGTGGGATGATTGTAGAAACGTTTAACGCAAAACTATGCGGTAAAACGGTCAAAAATCGTTTTTTGAATGATTTTTATGAAACTGATTTAGATCAGTAAGTAAACTGATATTTTTAGTTTAAAAATAAGTATTTTAACTAATTTTAAGTTTACTTGGTGTTTGGTTGGTCATGCGTGACTTCCAACGCCCGAAAACGTTACCTAATCACTAAAATACGCGTTTTACAATGAACACTAGTATGGGTTATTTTGAGTGAACCTTATGTGTTAAAATGTGTTATGTGGTTTAAACATGTGAATGTGATAATATGTTAAGTGTTAACATGATAGTGGGGAATTTAGACTATGCATGTACACTTGTACGTTTTATGTAGTAGAAACGGTAAAATCACGTTAAATGTGTAACTTATTTGTCGAGCATGAAATTTGATACATATGAGTTATATTATGCATGCATGCCTTAAAAATGACAAAATAAATATGTTAATGAGATTACGCGTGATACGATGTTGATTTATGTGTACGTTTATGTATATATATATTACGACACGCAAATCGTAGATATATTACGTATAAACGGGTGTGTTAACGGATTTACTTGATAATGGTCACCAATAAAATCGTTCAAGTCGCAAAATCTTAAAAATGCATATATATGGACTCATATATATTAACATGCCAACATAATAAAAAATGATAACTTTTTGAAAAAATCTCAAACTTATGTGAAAATTCTAAGAAAAGGAGAAACTTAGGACTTTTTGATATACTGATTTATAAATCGTTCCTACGTATAATAGGACGTGTAGAAATAAATCTGCAGGATTGCGCTATTTAAAAATACGCACCCAAAGGTGAGTGTCACTAAACCCCCTCTTTTTACTGTTTTGTATATGTTTTGGGGGGAGAACATGCCAAAAGGGGTTTAATAATGTTTTTGGAATAAAACATACCTTTTTGATATAATATATATATATATATTTTCGTTGAAAATATATGGATTTGATAAATTATATGTTTCGGGGAGAAACGGTTTTGGTGAAATTATATGTTTCGGGGATGAAACAGTTTTGTTGAATACATGTTTCGGGGATGAAACGGTTTTGTTGGATATATGTTTCGGGGATGAAACGGTTTTGTTGAATATATGTTTCGGGGATTTTACGGTGTTTCGGAGAAAACAACCATGTAGTTGTGACGAATTTATTTGGTCCAAGGGATTTTAGTAAATTCGTATAATGTTTTATATTAAATTTGTCATGTTAGTAGGATATATATGTTGAACGTGAGGCAGGCATCATAGATGGCCTCGATATGGGTCATGCGCAAGTGATTTCGTTTAATTATTTAAGTATTGCACGCGAGGAATTGTTGGTAGATCTATCTGGTTGACAACCCCGTCATGACCGGTCGCTCCATGTCAAGTCAAACGACGAATTGATATTATGTTTATTGTCTAGCCTTGATTATCCCTACATTGTAAATATATAGTTGTAATATATAGCTAACATACGAGTCCGAACATTTGATGTTATAAATTTAATATTTAAACTTGGGAAGATGCTTAGTTCGAAGGTTTCTGGGAAACGCTTGTGACGGCTGACCCTTGGATTTTTGTTAAGGAAATAAATTGACCTTCGTAAATTATATGGATGTTTTTATAATAAACACATAATGAGAAAGTATTTCCTTGGGATCAAATTACTTTAAATATGAATATGTGAACTCACCTTCCTTTGTGTTGACACTTGATTTTAACGTGTTCTTCAGGTACTTGAGTTCGGCTTCGGGAATTATGACGTATCTTGTGGTTGTTGATGCATGTTTTGTTACTTAATGTGTTGGACTAACTTTTAAAACTTTCTGGGACAAATGTAATAAGATCCGTGAGGATCAAAACAACTTAATTGTGTCGTGGTTGTGTCATGTTTTGAAACTTTTTGTTTAAAACTTATGTTTTAATTAAGTTATTATGTCCAACAATTAAATGCATCATTCAACAAGATATTAATGGGCACCAACTTCCGTCACCACTACGTTTTATATTCCGTTGTGACGTTTTTGGGGTGTGACAGAAGTTGGTATCAGAGCCAATGGTTGTTAGCGAACTAGATGTTTTCGGGGAAAACTCTAGACTTCAACCGAAGAATTTTGAGATTTAAGTCCAAAATTATCGAAGCCAAAAATTTGTTTTTAAATAAACATGGAAAATTTTATCATGTATGAAAACCATTGCGTGTTTATGTGCATACGTGATTTTCTGTTTATTTGGGCCTTATGTGTTATTATTCATTTGATCACACACTTACTTGTACGGTTACATATGTGTCACAGATGTCGCACGAGCACGAGGTTATCGAGATCCACGACTCAGATAGCGAGCCAGATTTCGAGACTTTACCCAGATCCATTTTACCAGAGATACCTATCACGACTCCACAGATGGTTGGTATGGCCGAGTTTGCTTCATCTTTCCACGTCGATCCTGCTACTTTTGCCAGCCAGGTAGACCCCCGATACGCTTTCACTAGCAACGGTTGGATAGATGATGACGATGATGCTCCTCTCTCGATTCATGAGATCGGACAATCATCTGGCACTGTACCAGTTATCGACGATTTGATTAGAGGTATCCCTATTCTCAGAGGATCTCTCAGTATCGCACCAGTGGTGGAGGCCACTATTGTCACAGCTCGACCGTTAGAGCCATCAGTCGTCCTACCTACTGTTGTGATCGAGCCTGTCGCTGAGATCCTTCCACTGGCTGTCACTTCCGAGTCACCTATACCAGTTGTCGAGTCACGCGCTCCTACTACACCTCTTTTTGTCACGACCCCCTACCCCACTCTAGACGGGAGCGGGAGCCGCGAAGCAGCCAAGTGGTACCGGTGGTTTAATTTGAAAAGTATTGCAGTGGAAAATTTCATCAGGACCGTGAGTTAGGAAAAATATCAGAGTTTTGAAACACCGGATTTTATTTATTAAACAGATGTGATAAACCCATGTTTTGCAAACACAGCTTTAATATGGGATAAGCTCGAATACATAAAACAGCTTTTCTTAATTTAATTTAATTGATAAAATGAGCCACTTCTGTAAGCCTTTTGGTGCCGTATCCAACTCTTATTTCAATCTACTGTAATCACCTGAAACGCGTTTTAAAAATGTTTTGTCAGCAGGAAATACTGGTGAGTACATCCAATTTGTACAAAAGACACATTGTTATAATTTACAGTATTAAGAGCAATTACAATTGCCCCTATCTTATAATTATCTGGTCCAGTTGTCACTCGACCGGATCTGTGATTGTGGTCATATCCCTATTGGGTCCGTTCACCCAAAAGTGACGTGTATCACTATTCAGGTCCTTTCACCTAAAAGTGATAAAACAGTAGTAATGTGCACAATACCCCACTTACTGCCAGTAATTTAAGATAACAAAGACTTAATCCCTGTAAAATATAACTGGAAAACATTTAGGGTTTTGTAAAACAGTTTGATAAAAAGAGAATGACTCACAAACGGTGAGAAAAGAGAATGGACTCCCATTATAAGCATGCAGTCTTGATTTAACAAGCTTCTTGATTCTACACCTTCTGATAACTAAACCTTTACTTTATAGTTCTGAATCTTCTGATGATTAAATATCTTGTTTGATAGTAAGTTTATGGATCGAAGTTTGCTGATAGTTAAACATATAGTTTAACAGAGTGGAATACATATTAGTGTAAAACCATATCAAAAATGATGATCACGAGATCGGAACCTTAACGAAATTCACAAAGTATAGTCTTATTTAGACAGCACTTTGGCATTCGTTAGTTGGTTCCCGGATCAATCGGAAAGAATATCGTAACGGCGAATATTGGTTAGAACACCAACGTATAGAGAGAAGAATAGAAGGAAATGAGCAAAGGAAACTGAATCCTAAGCTTCCTATTTATAGGTAAGGGATAAGTCTTATCCCATATGGAACTTCCCTAGGTGTTGTTTCCCCATATACACTTCCCTCAAATAATACCTCCCCTATGTATTACTTTCCTTAGATGATATTTTCCTTAGATACAACCTTCCTTATATATTATTTTCCTCAGATAATATCTACCCCATATACACCTATTT
Source organism: Helianthus tuberosus (assembly GCA_030545235.1). NCBI lineage: Eukaryota > Viridiplantae > Streptophyta > Magnoliopsida > Asterales > Asteraceae > Helianthus > Helianthus tuberosus. Next base: position 46,162,247 of record CM060408.1, read on the forward strand.
TCATGTATATCTATTTAAGTTATTATACTTACTTAACCGTTTTGTTGTTAAACTTAGCTGTTTAACTTAATTAAATTACCTTAACTGTGTAATTAAGTAACCTACTTAGCTGTTAAGTTTACTTATCTATTAGGGTTTCTTAACCTCTAAGTTTTACTTAACCAGTAAGTTTACTTAACTACTAAGTTTACTTAACTATTAAATTTACTTAAGTATTAAGTTTACTTAATTATTAAGTTTACCTAATCGATAAGTATTCTAGTTTAGCAGCTCCCTGGTTACGAGTTCTAATTTCTAGATAAAATGGAACTCGTATTAGCGTATTAACCCAATTCAACTTTAACGATAATCACAAAATCAAAACCCTCACGATGAATGACAAAGTATAGCCGTATACCGGCAGCACGTTAACATCCATTGGATCGGTTTCAATCGATCGGATAAAGTATCGCACCAGTGATTAGAGTTATTAACCTAATAACGGGCAGAGTTTCGGGTTTTAAGGGTATAATACCTGAGTATTATAGCACTATATGTTTAGAGAAAAAGAAAAGAATTGAACGAGAATAACTGAAGCTCTTCGAATCCTTTTATAGTGCTGATCGAAGGGCGGGTCGTGCCCTGCGACGCCCCCTGGCTTCTCCTTCGCGGCCAGACAGGGAGCTTAGGTCAGTTTTAGGGTTGCTGAGTCATCGAGTCGTCTTGCCACGTGTAACGACACGTGCCCATCAACGTGTCTGGATAGGAACAGGACTCTCGCACCGCACGAGAGATCTTGCTTCATTGTTCGCGACCCGTGAGAACACCAAAAATCAGTATTTTATTTATTTTTTTATTAATAATAATGTTATACGCGTTCGGTTCTTTGATTACGGAACGTTTTAGGGCGTATTTGGGGGTTATTACATCCTCCCCACCTTGTTTAAAATCTCATCTTCGAAATTTAGGTCATGATGTCATTTCCGAGTTATGTCACGCGTTAAAGAATAGGATTAAGGTAAATTACACTGTAATTGAATCATAATATGTTCAAATTTTGTGAATATGAGAACAGTTTACCACAGTTAGAACCCCATGGATTAAATTCTAGAAATCGGTATCAAATGGACGAAGTGATATAATCATTAGAATGACTAAATTTACATGGTTCAGATCAAAAGAAAGAATTATGATCAATAGATATCAGAATCGAGTGTGAATTACTTTTAGAAACAATAGAATTCACTATCAAATGAAAGTTTACTGTGGTTGTCAATTACAAAAGATTTAGAATCAACAAGCTCAACTGAATGGGAGTACGAAGATATGTGTCAACTATCGCATCATAACATGAGGAAAAATTAGTGTGTTGACATTATTGAATTACAAAGATACACCGAAATACAACAAAGTTTAGTGTATTATCGACTTAACACAAAGTTGTATTGAGACCACTTTCAAGAATGAGTCAAGCGAAAGGTACATATAGATTAGCTCAAGTTACAAGCCTATACCGATGTCACAAGGTGTCGTAGTGATCGAAATAAAAATAATAGCAGTGACCGAACGAGTTCACCGTGTTTGAAATCAAATGAAAGTTTAACGAAGTAAATTCGAATGTTTGTTTCAAACAAATCTTGTAGGATTTTCGATTTGAAAATGAAACAATTGAATAATGTTTTTAGATTGAAGATGATAAAGCAATAAAGATCACGAAATGCTCGATTGATTTTGTAAGTACCGTTAAGAGATACACTGAAATATGACATGATTGGGTGTACCATTATCTTAACACACGATTGTGTTAAGATTGCTTTATGATAAACCAACAAAGCGGATTCAATATAGATAAATAAATATTTAATTAAATCCGTAAACGAGACTAGCGCAAGCTTCAAATTTGTGGAAACGTCACTACAAGGTGATCGTGATTAAAGAAACGATTCAAGCATGTTATGGTTCAAAACAAATGAGGTGCTTGTTGGGATTATTTTGAATATGATGGCCTCAATCCATTATATGGGACCTTGAATTGAATACGTATTGCGAGCAAGTTCAAACAATTGAACTTGGTATAAACACAACGAGTTCACGTATCAATAACAAAGTTCTGACATGGTCACAACAAAAACCATGTATGCCATTCAAAAGAAAATCGAGTTTAAGAAATTCATCGACTTGAGTTTTGTAATAATGCAGTTCACAATGCAAAGATCAAGTATGGCGAAACGATATTTGAGCTTTGATAAAACAACAAATAGGAATGAAGCCTTCCAATGGTTTTCATAAATCAAACTAACCACATGCGCAACAAACAGGGCATGTGTAACGTGTGGATTTACCAAGAAATGAAACAAATAAATATTCACGACTATGAAAGAAATCCTCATGATATAATGACCATTAGGGGGAGTAGAAATGCGAAAGTCTATTACTATATATAGAAGCCAGAATTTCAACAAAAGAAATTTAAGAATTTTACCTGGAATTTTGTGTGATAACCGTTGTTAAGTGGCATTATCATGGAATGTCGAATATTTCTATTTGTCATAGGGGGATTGCAAAGGTATGTGACTTCTTTTTGCAGCACCAATAATTATGAGCCTGATTAGACTATGCACCGATTGTCGTGAAATCTTGTTCTAACGTACCTCAGCGGGATTCATGTTATTTGTTGGATCACATGGCAAAGTGCCGCTTTTCGATCAGTAGTTCTTCCACTGACGGAAATAGCATTGTTGTTGTCGTGTCGAATCAAGTTTTCCAAAGGCCTTGCCTCGAAAGTCGTGTGTGATATACTTCGACGTCTGCTGTAGTTTAAGTTTCATGTGTATTCTTGTGTACTAACTTAGCTGTTAAGTTTACTTATCTATTAGGGTTTCTTAACAACTAAGTTTTACTTAACCAGTAAGTTTACTTAACTACTAAGTTTACTTAACTATTAAATTTACTTAACTATTAAGTTTACTTAATTATTAAGTTTACTTAATCGCTAAGTATTCTAGTTTAGCAGTTCCCTGGTTACGAGTTCTAATTTCTAGATACAATGGAACTCGTATTAGCGTATTAACCCAATTCAACTTTAGCGATAATCACGAAATCAAAACCCTCATGATGAATGACAAAGTATTGCCGTATACTGGCATCACTTAAACATCCATTGTATCGGTTTCAATCGATCAGATAAAGTATCGTACCAGTGATTAGAGTTATTACCCTAATAATGGGCAGAGTTTCGGGTTTTAGGGGTATAATACCTGAGTATTATAGCACTATATGTTTAGAGAGAAAGAAAAGAATTGAACGAGAATAACTGAAGCTCTTCCAGTCCTTTTATAGTGCTGATCGAAGGGCAGGTCGCGCCCCGCGACGCCCCCTGGCTTCTCCTTTGCGGCCCGCGAGGGAGCTTAGGTCAGTTTTAGGGTTGCTGAGTCATCGAGTCATCTTGCCACGTGTAACGACACGTGTCCATCAACATGTCCGGATAGGAACAGGTCTCTTACGCCCCGCGAGAGATCTTGCTTCGTTGTTCACGGCCCGCGAGAACACCAAAAATTAGTATTTTATTTATTTTTTTATTAATAATAATGTTATACGCTTTCGGTTCTTTGATTACGGAACGTTTTAGGGCGTATTTGAGGGTTGTTACACTTTCGGTCTATTATCGACGTAGGAAGAGGATTAGGCCTACTGGGGAGATCGCATCTACGTCACATGCTGAGACGGCATCAGCTTCTACGAAGCAGAAAGGGGTTTGGATAGACCGATGTTGCCACTGCGATCGACACTTTGCCACTCTGTGCGGAGACCTAGACTCAGCCAAGGGTAAGATGAAGGATCTTGAGGGACAGATGGATTGGTACGATGAGTTGAAGGTTTTAGATGACAGTGCTATGGACCAAATGCACTGGAGGATAGTGGATCTGGAGAAGCTTGTCAGGGAGATGTTAGATTTCCTGGGTTTGAAGCGTTGATGCTTGATGTTGTTTGTTTTTGTTGGTTGTTTGTTAGACACTTTTGATACTCTTTGTTTGGGGCCTGCGTCCCAGTTATTTTTTTTTTTTTTGGATATTATGTGGAAATTTTATGTAAACTTGTTTTGGGTGTCGACGTAGACATGCCAAGGGTAGTCAGTATGTACTAAGAACAAGTTTATTAATTTCTATGATAATATCAGTTGGATTACTTTTGGTTTAAAAATTTTTCTCATTAATATGTCGATATTATACATGCGCAATGTTTGGTCCACTAGCATTTAATGATTGAATTATTTTTGGATATCGTCTTATGTAATTATTATTGTTGCAATAATAGAAACGAAGAAATGCCGCCAAAAGCAAGACAGGGTTCTGGATTACCACCACACCGGAAGAGTTGGCACAACTCATAGCCCAACACGTTAATACTGCCATGGAACAGCATAATGCTAACCAGAATAATGGCCAGGGACGTGGACGTGGTGCTCATGGGCATGGTTTTGGTGGGGCACAGATTGGAAACCCTCCAGGTAAAATAATGATCGGAAAGTTTTAGTAGTTCATGTGTTATGATGTAATCGGAACGTATTCCTGATTTTCATTAACCTTATGAACAGTTCACGGATGTACTTATAAAACATTCCAGGGCTGTAACCCATGATCATTTACCGGTGCTGAAGGACCCTTAGAGATCACCAGATGGATTGAGAAGATGGAATCCATCATGGCAATCTGTGGTTGTGCTGCTGATCAACGGGTTAGGTATGCTTCTTGCTCTTTTCTTGATGAAACACTAACCTGGTAGAACTCGCAAGTTCAAATCTAGGGTGAAGACGTTACATATGGTCTAACCTAGAACGAACTTAAGGAAATGCTCCTGAAGGAGTATTGCCCGGGCTGCGAGATACAGAAAATCGAGACCGACTTCTGGAACTTAACCATGGAAGCTCTGAACATCAGAGCTTACACTTCACATTTTAACGATTTGGCGAGGTTAGTTCTACGAATGGTTACTCTTGAGTATGTAAAGGTAGAGAGGTATATCTGGGGGCTGTCGCAACGGATTCGCAGCATGGTTACATCAGCGAAACCCACTACCTACTTAGAGGCTACTACATTGGCGAAGTCTTTAGCGGATGACGCTGCTCGCAAAGGTGGTCTTGACAAGAAGGAGGAAACCGGAAAGTCATCGGGCAAGGCCAAAGCAGACACAAAATCTGAACGGTCGGGGCATTGTGAATCTAAGTCAGGAGATTCGAAGAAGCGCAAGTCCTAGAGCTCGAGGAAGGAAACCGATGAGAAGCGCGACAGGAAACGCAGTTCGGGGAAGGCGTATGTGGCCAGTTCTAGAAGGGATAATGCCAGGGATGGTAGGAGTGGTTCTGAGAAGAAGACTCACGAGGATGAGCAGAAAAAGTGCGCCAGATATGGTCGAACGGGGCATGTTACCCGCGAGTGCTATGCTAAAAGTACTTCGGAGGGAGCGAAGCTAGAGGGATGCTTCCAGTGCGGTGAACAGGGACATTTCACGAGAGATTGTGCTAAAGCAAAGGGTCAGAATGCCAGGGGTAGAGCATTCGAGTTAAACGCTGGAAAGGCACGTGATGATCCTGCTATTGTTACCGGTATGTTTTTGATCAATAACCATTCTGCGTTCGTACTCTTTGATACTGGAGCTGACTTGACTTTTGTTTCGAAAAACTTTGAACCATTTTTGTGTTCTCCAACAAGTAAGCTAAGTAAGAAGTACTCGATAGAACTAGCAAATGGTAAAATGATAGAGACTAGCGAGGTCGTTCGCGGTTGTAATATTCAGTTAGACGATCATAGTTTTAGTATCGACTTGTTACCAGTAGAGCTGGGGAGTTTTGATGTAGTTGTGGGAATGGATTGGCTTTCCAAGAACAAAGCTAAGATTATTTGCTCGGAGAAGCAAGTGAGGATACCTCGTCCTGACGGTGGTGAAGCGATAGTTGTTCATGGAGACCGATCGAGTCGAGTGTCGAGTGTCGTCAGTGTTATGAAGGTGTTCAAGTTGTTGCGAAAGGGTTATCCTACGTTCTTAGTTAACGTGGTAGATACGGAGGCTGAAGGTAGGAAGATCGAAGAGATTCCTATTGTTCGCGATTATCTGGAAGTTTTTCCTGAAGACTTACCTGGATTACCCCCTGCGAGACAGATCGAGCTTAGCATTGATCTGGTACCCGATGCTACACCAATTGCAAAATCTCCTTATAGATTAGCACCGTCAGAAATGAAAGAATTGTCAAATCAGCTTCAAGAGCTACTAGACAAAGGTTTCATTCGACCAACCTTTTCGCCTTGGGGTGCACCTGTTTTGTTTGTGAAGAAGAAGGATGGATCCTTCCGGATGTGTATTGATTACAGAGAGCTAAACAAGTTGACTATCAAGAATCTCTACCCTTTACCGACGATTGACGATTTGTTTGATCAGCTACAGGGATCTAGTTACTATTTGAAGATTGACCTGCGTTCAGGATATCATTAGCTGAAGGTTGCTGACGAAGATGTTCCGAAGACAGCTTTTCGAACACGATATGGCCATTACAAGTTTCTAGTCATGCCTTTTGGCCTAACAAATGCGCCAGCTGTGTTCATGGATCTCATGAACAGGGTATGCAAACCCTATTTGGATAAATTCGTGATAGTATTCATCGACGACATACTTATCTATTCGTGAAACAAAGAAGATCATGAGTATCATTTGAAGTTGATTTTGGAGTTGCTGAAGGAAGAGAAGTTGTATGCCAAATTCTCTAAATGTGAATTCTGGATTCAGGAAGTTCATTTTCTCTTGCACGTCATAAATGAGAAAGGTATACACATGGATCCGTCGAAGATAGAGGAAATCAAGAATTGGGAAGCGCCAAAGACTCCGTTGGAGGTGCGACAATTCTTAGGACTTGCTGGGTATTACCAGAGATTCATTGAGAATTTCTCTAGATTAGCGCAACCTTTGACGCTATTGACCCAGAAGGAAAGGAAGTTTGATTGGACAGAAAAGCAGGAGGAAGCTTTTCGGACGTTGAAAGAAAAGTTGTGTAGTGCACCTATTCTTTCCATTCCTGGGGGAAGTGATGATTTCATTGTATATTGTGATGCATCACATTTGGGCCTTGGATGCGTGCTTATGCAGAGGGACCAAGTGATAGCCTATGCATCCAGACAATTGAAAGTGCACGAGAAGAACTACACGACGCATGATTTGGAGCTTGGAGCTGTTGTGTTTGCCTTAAAGATCTAGAGACATTATCTGTATGGCACGAAGTGTACGATATACACAGACCATAAGAGCCTCCAGCACATCTTTGATCAGAAGGAGCTCAACATGCGAAAACGGCGTTGGGTAGAGTTACTCAACGACTACGAGTGTGATATTCGTTATCACCCTGGAAAAGCAAACGTTGTTGCGGATGCGCTCAGTAGGAAAGAGCGGGAGAAGCCTCTACGTGTGCCTGCTTTAGGCTTGACCATACAGATGAGTTTGACTGATCAAATTCGTAATGCGCAACGAGAAGCTTTGAAGGATGAGAACCTGAGAAGAGAAGGTTTGAGAGGTTTAGAAAGCGAACTGATACCAAAAGAGGATGAAGTATTCATGAACCGGAATTGGGTTCCGCTTAGAGGTAACCTATGTGAACTGGTTATGAACGAAGCTCATAAGTCCAGATATTCTATTCACCCAGGTTCTACCAAGATGTATCAGGATATCAAGGAGTTATACTCGTGGCCGAATACGAAGAGAGATATTGCGGTCTATGTGGGTAAATGTCTGACGTGCTCTAAGGTTAAGGCTGAACATCAGAAGCCATCTGGGCTTCTACAGCAACCAGAGATTCCTAAGTGGAAATGGGAACATCTTACGATGGACTTTATCACCAAGTTACCCCGTACGTCGTGTGGACATGATACGATATGGGTAATTGTTGATCTATTAACAAAGTCTGCTCATTTCTTGGCGCTTAAGGAAACAGACAATACGGAGAAGATATCACAGTTTTACCTTAACGAGATTGTAGCCCGTCATGGAGTACCCGTGTCAATTATCTCGGATAGAAACAGTCGATTTGACTCCAGGTTTTGGTGATCTCTTCAAGAGTCGTTGGGTTCTCATTTGGACATGAGTCCTGCGTATCATCCTCAAACGGATGGTCAGAGTGAGAGAACCATTCAGACGTTGGAGGATATGTTGAGAGCGTGTGGGATTGATTTCGGTGGAAGTTGGGATACTCACTTGCCGTTGGCAGATTTTTCTTACAACAATAGTTACCACGCTAGTATCAAGGCCGCTCCGTTTGAAGCCTTGTACGGAAGAAAGTGTCGATCGCCACTTTGTTGGGACGAAGTCAGCAAAAATCATTTGACTGGACCCGAGCTTATACAGGAAACCACGGACAAGGTTGTCCAGATTAAGGTAAGGTTGAAAGCTGCCACAGATCGACATAAGAGTTATGCAGATAACCGGAGGAAACCGTTGGAGTTTCAGGTTGGTGATCGGGTTATGTTGAAGGTATCGCCTTGGAAGGGCGTTGTGAGGTTTTGGAAAAGGGGAAAAGCTGAGCCCGCCTTATATAGGTCCTTTTGAAATCGCATCTCGAGTTGGATCAGTCGCGTAGAGGCTTAAGCTGCCACAGGAATTGAGTGGAGTTCATGACGTGTTTCATGTTTCCAACCTGAAAAAGTGTCGGTCTAATGAGACGCTGATTATACCCCCTGGTGAGGTTCAAGTGGATGATAAACTGAGGTTTATCGAAGAACCAGTGGAGGTTCTGGATTGGAAAGTTCAGAAACTCAGGAGTAGTAGGATTAAGTTGGTCAAGGTCCGCTGGGATTCTAAACGAGGACCCGAGTTCACTTGGGAACAACAGAACCAGATGCAACGGAAATATCCTCATCTCTTCCCACCTAGTGCGAAAAAGAAACCTGTAGAGTAGAATTTCGGGGACGAAATTCCCTAAATAGGGGGAGACTGTGACACCCGAGTTTTCAGGCCGTAACGTACAATTGTAACACGTGTTATGAATAAATAAAAAGGATGTATGTGACTGATAATGATGTTTATATGTGATATTTAATGTGGTGGTGAATCCAAACATTAGTAAAAATTATGTTGGCAACGATAAAATAAACGCTTATAGCGTAACAATTAAAATGCGAAACGAACGTCGGTGACCACCCGACCAGTGTTAAAATCCTAAAAATAGTCTGTTATGATTAGAATGGTAATTTTAATCTTGTTCGTGGGGAAAAATAAAATAAAACGCTAAGAAACTTTATTTTTCGAGTTTAGGCGCGTACCGCGCGATACTGCGCGTATTTGACAAAATAGTGTCAGCACAGCCTGTCAAGGCAACTGACAATTATTTCAATAGTAATTTAGCGTGATTAATTTTATAGAATGATAAAAATAATTTAAATCGCACTAAAACGGGATTAAAACGCTAGATAAAATACTCGGTATCCAGTAAAACGCCAATTTATACTCTAATTTACATATATATGTGTATGTATATGTGGTGTATGTGTGAGGGCATGTAGGTGGCGGCTAGAGAAGACACAAAACATTCTCTCTCCTCCATGCGTTGGCCTAGAAATGTGTATATGATTATTAATCCTTCTAACACCTTCCAATATCTCACATAATCCAAGTAAACATTTCAAAAACCACACCAACTCTCTCTCTCTCTCTCTCTCATAAACCACGGCCGAACACCCTCTTGAACACATCCATTTTCATTTTCAAATTGTTCTTGAGGATTCAAACTCATTACAAGGTGTTTTCAAGTCCATTTGGTGGTTTAGAAGTGATTTCAAGGTGTTTCAAGGAACAATCAAGTCCCATATCATCAATCTTTACTAAAAATCATTCAAGAACTTCAAGGTATAAAACTTATTTTAAAAACCTTGTTTTTGATTCTTGATGATCTTGATGATGATGATAGAAGTTTCTCTTGTTCTTGAGTTTAATCACAAACTTGAAACTAAAATTAAATGGGTTTTTTAATGAAATAAAAATGGGTGTATATATTTATATGTATGTATGGTCATGAGTTTGTATGTATGTGTAAGTGATTGTGTTTTTGATTTTGATTGAAAGATTCTTGATTAACATGTTACTTGAAAAGTAGAATGCATGCAAGAATCAAATGTGTCATAAAGGAATGTTCTAAAAGTGTTTCAAGATTTGAAAGTGATATGATAAAAAGTAAATTTTGGAATTTCATATGTGTATATGTATGTCGTGTATATGTATATATATATGTATGCATGCATGTAAAAGTTTGTCACATATTCATAAATGTGAAGGATACTTACATTTATGTATGAATGATTGGATGATCATGATGATACATGTTATGTTTTGTAAGAACATGGGTTTAATGTGTTCTTGGGTATGATTAAATCATAAGTAATGATGATGTTGTATGAGTGCATTAGATGCACATATATGAACATGCATGAGGATATGAAAGCTTGAAATGATCATTTGAGCATGATTTGATAAAAATAAATTTTAATCAGAATATAAAAACTAAAATATGATTATTGTGAAGTGTTAAACGATACAAAACTTTGTTACAAAGTTTACTAATCTTGCATGTTGTACTTGGTGCATTAGGAGTTGTAATATACGTGAAATCGTATGATTTATATGACCTACAAAAAAATTGCACTAATCTGATTATAATCACTATTTTAATTAGTAAATAACATGTATTGTGTTAAAATATCAAGTCATTCCGAGTTGGGATGGTTGTAGAAACGTTTAACGCAAAACTATGCGTTAAAACGGTCAAAAATCGGCTTTTCGAATGATTTTTATGAAACTGACTTAGATCAGTAAGTAAACTGATATTTTTAGTTTAAAAATAATTACTTTAACTAATTTTAAGTTTACTTGGTGTTTGGTTGGTCATGCATGACTTCCGACACCCGAAAACGTTACCGAATTACTAAAATACACGTTTTACAATTAACACTAGTATGGGTTATTTTGAGTGAACCTTATGTGTTAAAATGTGTTATGTGGTTTAAACATGTGAATGTGATAATATGTTAAGTGTTAACATGATAGTGGGAAATTTAGACTATGCATGTACACTTGTGCTTTTTATGTAGTAGAAACGGTAAAATCGCGTTAAATGAGTAACTTATTTGTCGAGTATGAAATTTTATACATATGAGTTATATTATGCATGCATGCCTTAAAAATGACAAAATAAATAAGTTAATGAGATTACGCGTGATACGATGATGATTTATGTGTACGTTTATGTATATATATTACGACGCGCAAATAGTAGATATATTACGTATGAACGGGTGTGTTAACGGATTTACATGATAATGGTCACCAATAAACTCGTTCAAGTAGCAAAATCTTAAATATATATATATATATATATATATATATGGACTCATATATATTAACATGCCAACATAATCAAAAACGATAACTTTTTGAGAAAATCTCAAAGTTATGTGGAAATTCTAATAAACGGAGAAACTTAGGATTTTGGTGATATATTGATTTATAAATCGTTCCTACATATAATAGGATGTGTAGAAATCAATCTGTGGGATTGCGCTATTTAAAATACGCACCCAAAGGTGAGTGTCACTAAACCCCCTCTTTTTACTGTTTTGTATATGTTTTGGGGGAAGAACACGCAAAAAGGGTTTAATAATGTTTTTGGAATAAAACATACCTTTTTGATATAATATATATATATATATTCGTTTAAAATATTTGGATTTGATAAATTTTATGTTTCAGGGAGAAACGATTTTGGTGAAATTATATATTTCGGGGATGAAACGATTTTGTTGAATATATGTTTCTGGGATGAAACGGTTTTGTTAGATATATGTTTCGGGGATGAAACGGGGATTTTACGGTGTTTCAGAGAAAATGACCGTGTAGTTGGGACGAATTTATTTGGTCCAAGGGATTTCAGTAAATCCGTACAATATTTTATACTAAATTTGTCATATTAGTAGGATATATATATTGTACGTGATGTAGCCATCTTAGATGGCCTCGATATGGGCCATGCGCAAGTGATGTCGTTTAATCATTTTAGTATAGTACGCGAGGAAATGTTGGTAGATCTATAGGGTTGACAACCCCGTCGTGACCGGTTGCTCCGTGTCAAGTCAAACAATGAATTGATATTCTGTTTATTGTCTAGCTTTGATTATCCCTACATTGTAAATATATAGTTCGTAATGTCTAGCTAACATACGAGTCCGAACATTTGATGTTATAAATTTAATATGTAAACTTGTGAAGATGCTTAGTTCGAAGGTTTCTGGGAAACGCTTGCGACGGATGACCCTTGGATTTTTGTTAAGGAAATAAATTGACTTTTGTAAATTATATGAATGTTTTTATAATAAACACATAATGAGAAAGTATTTCCTTGGGATCAAATTACTTTAAATTTGAATATGTGAACTCACCTTCCTTTGTGTTGACACTTGATTTTATCGTGTTCTTCAGGTACTTGAGTACGGCTTCGGGAATTATGGCGTATCTTGTGGTTGTTGATGCATGTTTTGTTACTTAATGTGTTGGACTAACTTTTAAAACTTTCTCGGACAAATGTAATAAGATCCGTGAGGATCAAAAAAACTTAACTATGCTGTGGTTGTGTCATGTTTTGGAACTTTATGTTTAAAACTTATGTTTTAATTAAGTTATTATGTCCAACAATTAAATGAATCGTTCAACAAGATATTAATGGGCACCAACTTCCGTCACCACTACGTTTTATATTCCGCTGCAACGTTTTTGGGGTGTGACATTTTTGAGGATTGCTCAACCGTTAACAACCTTAACTCAGAAGGATAAGAGATTTGATTGGGGTGAAGCACAAGAAACAGCTTTTCAGACATTGAAGGATAAACTTTGCGACGCGCCTATTTTGTCTTTACCTGACGATACCGATGGATTTGTGGTTTATTGTGATGCTTCTCGACAAGATCTTGGTTGCGTGTTGATGCAATGTGACAAAGTCATCGCATACGCGTCACGCCAACTGAAGGTGCATGAGAAGAATTATACAACGCACGACCTGGAATTAGGAGCTGTGATATTTGCGTTGAAGATTTGGCGTCATTACTTGTATGGTAATCGTTGCACGATCTTTAAAGACCATAAGAGTTTGCAGCACATTTTTTATCAGAAGGATTTAAACATGAGACAACGAAGATGGGTCGAGCTGTTGAATGATTATGATTGAGAGATTAAGTATCACCCGGGCAAGGCGAACATTGTGGCGGACGCCTTGAGCCGCAAGGAGCGTGCAAAACCTCTAAGGGTGCGAGCCTTGGAGATGACCATACAAACTGATCTCACTACTTGGATTCGTGAAGCTCAGCTTGAAAGCGCTTAAACCGGATAACCTACGGGCTGAATCATTGCGTGGAATGGAAGCGCAATTGTTGCCAAAGGAAGATGGAACATTGTACTACATGGAGCGAATCTGGGTTCCATTCTTCGGCGTTCTACGCACACTTATTTTGGATGAAGCGCATAAGTCAAGATACTCCACACATCCGGGATCCAACAGAATGTACCTAGACTTGAAGGACTGTTATTGGTAGCCCAAGATGAAAGTCGCCATCGCTACATATGTGAGTAACTGCCTTACTTGCGCCAAGGTTAACGCGGAGTACCAGAAACCATCAGGGTTGCTGTAACAACCTGAGATTCCCGTGTGGAAGTGGGAACATATATCGATGGATTTCATTACTAAGTTACCGAGAATGCAAAGAGGTTATGATATGATTTGGGTAATTGTTGATTGACTCACAAAGTCCGTGCAATTCCTACCGATCAACGAGAAAGATAGCACGAAGAAGTTGGCAGAAATATACCTCGAAGAGATTGTGGCACGTCATGGAGTGCCTGTTTCTATCATATCCGACCGAGATGGTCATTTTGTGTCAAGGATTTGGCAAACATTTCAGAAGGCCTTTGGGTCACAGTTGAACCTTAGTACTGCCTTTCACCCTCAAACGGACAGCCAGAGTGAACGAATGATACAAACTCTGGAAGACATGTTACGTGCTTGTGTGATGGACTTTGGTGGAAGTTGGGATACTCACTTGCCTTTAGTGGAGTTTTCTTACAATAATAGTTATCACACCAGCATACTGGCCGCCTCGTTTGAAGCATTGTATGGACGAAAGTGTCGGTCCCCATTGGGTTGGGCGGAGACCGGAGACAAACAGATTGTTAGTCTAGAGTTGGTTCAGGAAACTACAGACAAGATTGCTCAGATACGTGATCGTATCAAGTCAGCTCGCGATAGACAGAAGAGTTACACCGACAAGCGGCGGAAACCGTTGGAATTTGAGGTTGTAGATATGATTCTATTGAAAGTCGCCTTGGAAAGGCATGGTACGGTTTGGAAAACGTGGGAAGTTGAACCCCCTGTGTAATGGACCTTTCGAAATTCTGGAGAAAATCATAACCGTGCATACAAGCTAAAGCTTTAAGAATAACTCAGCAGTGTCCACGACACATTTCACGTGTCTAATCTCAAGAAAATTCCTACACATGAAACAGTCGTCATTCCCGTAGATGAGATTTAGGTCAATGATAAAATCCAATTTACTGGAGAACCTGTTGAGGTTACGGAGTAGAAGGTCCACAAAACACGGAGAAGTCGTATTAAACTCGTCAAAGTCCGTTGGAATTCACATTATGGCCCAGAGTTTACATGGGGACATGAAGACCAAATCAAGTCTAAGTATCCGTATTTGTTTCACAACTCCCCTGCAACTGATAACGCAGCTTGAATTTCGGGACGGAATTCTTTTAACGTGGGGAGAATGTGACAACTGGCACTTTTCCATGTAATTTCCGTACAATATGAACAGTAAATTTGTACTATAGGATTGTGCATAATTAAACTCATGATATGAATGATTCATGATTTACTTTCAAAGACTAACAAATACATTACATGTTGCATGTTGCTTATAATTATTAAATGCAACCCGAGACAATTCAATTAGTGCACAGAACGAAACTAGTACAATAATCGGATAAACTAGTAGTACTGACGGGAGTTCAATGCTAAGACAGACATCAAGTCAGGACACAGATTGAGTCTTAGGACCAAGATTTACACTAGAATTCTATATGGGAAAGCATGGGTTATGAAACTGCCTTTCGAGCGACGATTAAGCACTAAAAAGTACCCGAAACACACCCTAAATGCAGAATTCTGCAAAATTCAGTAATTAAACATCAAAATACAATGCAGAAATAAGGTTTAAGTGTCCAGAATAACTTGTAAAATGTCAGGAATGAAAACCATCATAAAAGGTATCTCATAACACACTAAACTGCACAATTTAACACCTTAACAAACCGGCAACCAAACGAATAACCGGACACTACCCGAAACACCAAAATTGAACTAGAAGCATTGTTTTAATGTTACAAGACTAGTTATTAACACTAAACACCATATTACACCTCAAAACATTTAAACGCAGTTAACCCCTAAATAAAACACTTGAAATTGAACTAGAAAATCTAACTTACCATTAAAACTCAACTAGTTACCCCCCCCCCCCCATAGGCCGGTTACAAGGGCCCCACATTCCACCATTTTTGAATATTATAATTGATGATTGTTGCCTAGATATGGAACACATGAACCAAAGGGTCTTGAAGTGTTGGAAGAAAATTATTAAAAACCCTTAGACCACACATTATCTTCTTATCAAAAGTTCAAACTTCACAACCTCTTTCTCCTCTCCATAAACTCACGCCCAACACCCCCTTCATTTCATCTCCAATTTTCAATCCTTTTCTACATAATCAAAGCATTCCCTAAGGTGTATCAAGGCTACATAAGAAGGTTGCAAGCAAGGAGACTTGAAGGACCATCTTGAAGAGCTATTAACCACCTATTTTCTTCTTTATCTTGCATCTTGTTCTACCCTAACCCTTGTGCTAGTAGTAAGCCCTCTTGATCTTGTTTTTACATTTGATTTTAGTGATTAAAGTATGTAGTAACAAGAGAATCTAAGGGGCTGTTTGGCAACGTCTGAATGGTTAAGTGCTGAACCAGTAAGAGGTCTGAACCATTAAGTGCTGAACCAATAAGAGGTCTGAACCATTAAGAGCCTGTATAATGCTTAACGTTCAGAGGCAAATGTCTGACCAATTCAGATTAGAGGTCTTAACCATTCAAACTCTGTATAAAACTTAACCATTCAGAGGCAAATGTCTGAACCATTTAGACATCTGCTCGTGAAACAAACAGTCTGAATCATTAAGTGATGAACCAGTAAGAGGTCTGAACCATTAAGAGGTAAACAAACAGCCCCTAACAATCACACCAAAACAAGAAGATGAACATAAACATAAAGCTTAAAATCATGAAGATCTAAGTTGTTTAAGTGTATGTGAAGAACTTGTTTGTTGATTTCTTGACTGTATGGTGTAGATCACCACATAAAGCTTGCTAGATGATGATTTAAAATATGATCTAGCAAGTATGAGGATGGATCTTGAAAAATCTATGTTGATCATCCTTTATGTTAAGTGTGAACTTGAAGATGAACTTGATTTTGTGTAGAATAATGATTCCTACAAGTTGTAAGTCATAAAAATATAAGATTTCAAAAATAAAAGTTTCAAGAAAATAATGTGTACATCAAGATTTAACATGATTTGGTTTTGGAAGAAAATAACCATGTATTATGTGTTAAAATGGAACTAGTAAAGTGTGGAAAACATGAAAAATCCAAGAAGATGAACTTTTGTAAAAGTGAGTTACAAGTTGTAAAGATTGAAAATTTGTAAGAATGAGTTTTATGAAAAAAAAAAAACCATGGTTTTAGTGTTAGAAAATTATGTTAAACACCATGTTAAAATACTACAAGATTTTACGAAACTTCAAGTTCATACCATCTTGTAAAAGTGCATATTGTGGCTTATGGTAAGTGTAGTGTTAATTGTTGATGATTGATGTTGAATTTTTTAAAATAAAAAGATATGCTAATAAGCATGGAAAACTCCATTTTCAAGGGAAACTATGGTAAAACTTTTGTAAAAAATTCAACACTTAAAAAAATTATTGTTAAACAAGTGTTTATAAGTATTTTTTGGTCATGGTTTTAATATAAAAATTTGCCATAATTTTTGTTATAAAAATTACAAGTACTAGAGGATGATTTTCAATAATTAAAAATGACTAAGTATATATTTAGGAAATATATATTTAGAAGTCATAAAAATTATGTGTTACATATATATTACTTGTATCAGTTATACTAAAAATTAGGAACCTTGAAAAAATATATCACACCAAAATACTAAAAATTGTAATTTGAAATATTACAAAAATCCCAAGAAAAATAAATATATAACTTATACTGAAATATTGGATGAATCGGACAATGGACATTTGGACTATATATATTTCGAAAATAAATTCGTATCTTGACAAATACGGTAAACGGTATTTTTGAAACAGAAGAAACGGCAAAATATGAATTTTTACAACTATTATAAAATATATCATATTTTGTCAAAGTAGAAAATATATTATTTTTGAAGTGGGAGAAAATATATATTTTCAAGAACAACTCAAAAATATATTATTTTGGAGAAAACTAAAAATACATATTTTTCTAACTTTAATCTTAAAAATATATTATTTTTAAGATATATGTGGACATATACACATTTTACCAACTAAAGTTTAAAGATATTTTTCTATAAAATTCTCTTAAAATATATATATTTTAAAAATATAAAGTTGATGATTATTAATTGTACAAAAAAATATTCCGGAAAATTATACATAAATTAAGTATAGAATACTTAATAAAAACAAGAAAATACGTATTCCTATACGTATAAATACATACCGTCATACAATACTAACACTTGGTAAAATACCCACATACAAGTATTATACACAAGTATGAGAATACAAAATAATGTACACATAATACAAGTATACCTATACTTGGAAATACATATTTATGAACCGTATGACAAATGAGTTAAAAATATATTATTTTTAACAATGTTTCGAATATTTGCATGGAAGTGAATTAAGTTAAGATATCCTTATTTTAACTAATATTTATATAATTTGGAATTATATAATTACATATGCAACATACACCAAGTGTGTAACTCAAAGTAAACCAACATTCCAAAATAAGTCTCAACAAATAACCAAGTCTAAGAGTCGTTGCACGACCTAAGTGTCTAATAAAACATAGCACATGTGTAGGTAGTGGTACGACCCGTGGATAGAGACTTTGAGTACACGAGACTGTAGACGCAAATTTGTGAGTTTATGTCCCCCCTCCCCCTTTTCTCTTAATTGTTTTTGGATTTATAACTATCGAGGGTGAAATACATGTCAACTTGGGTATGATTTAGCTAAGGGATGAACTATTAGATCATGTGAGCATAGGCTGAAACTGAAGTGCCATTAATCTTTTTAAGGGCCACAGAACAAAGGTTAGATCTAATGGGTACGGCCGAGCCCCTCTCATGGTCCATACTTGACCACTTAAAGTGTTGTTGTGTTCCAGTCGTGGTGATTCGACACAGTCGAGGTGATTCGACACTAAAAATTTTCTACTCGGGTTGAGTACTTCCTACGTCATCACATATATATTAATGTCCTTGCAAAACATTAATGATCTGTTCATAGACGCTTTATATACATGTTTTCAAAGGAATCTCTTAAATGTTTACAAGTTTATTGGAACTCATTCCAAACGCATGAACTCGCTCAACTTTTGTTGATGTTTTCAAATTACATGTATTTCAAGAAACTAGATGGATCTTCGGTGATGGAAATGTTTTCAAGAAGTGCATTACAAGATTAGATGTCATCCACTTTTGAAGGGTTTAGTTTGTATATCTTATCTTGGATAAGATATATGAAGCGAAGCCTTAGTTAAAGTAGCCTTTTGTTAAAAGTCCTTGTATGGAACTTAATTTCTTTTGATAGGTTAAAACTTAACAGCTTGTGTTTGTAATGTTTTGAAACTTATGAATGGATGAACATCATTTTAATCATATAGTTGTTTATTATAATCGACTGCAATGAAAACTGATCAAGTCACACGTACACGCTTCCGAAAAAGTCAGGGAGTGACAAAATCAGTGCACTGGCTAGTGCACTACCAGTGCTTCCAGCATCGTAGGTCACGCACGGTCGTGCATTTGGGGCGCACGGTCGTGCATCAGCTGTAGTTTCAACAGTTTGTGCAGAATTCATCCATAACCTCCTTAAATCGTCCTTTTTTCTTCAACTTTGTCTTTGGCACACAGTTTAAGACCTGAAAATGGAAAAGTACCTGATTAAGTACCTAAACAACGAAGTTTTGGTCAAAAATGCATAAAACGGAAGTAAAATGGGGGACTTAAACATGTCTAATTTAACGAATATCAAAGTGTTTGGCAGAAGATGAATTGAGAATGGAGTCCTTATGTCCAGAGGATAGCTCCAAATGAGTTTAGAAAGAAAGATGAGTGAATGAGCAAGTTTTAATAAGGATTTGAAGCCTATTTATACTTGGTGATGATCAAGGAGATCATTCCAAGTGTCATGATCAGTCATGGGATGTCCCCAAGTGCCATAGGACGTGTAAGGATCAGAGGAAAGTGGCAAAATTTTGAAATAGTTGTCACCGTGGCAGAAATCCTTGTTCTCCAAGAAAAATTTGTCTTTGGTGATCCCTTATGGACTGTAAGGTTTAAGGCCTTGCAGTCTGTAAGGACCTAAGGCGGCGCGCTGATTCTTTAAAAGCCTTACGGACCATAAGAAGATATGTCTTGCGGTCCGTATAAGATCCTCAGAACATGAAATTGAATATGGCTACGGACCGTAAGCCAAAAGGCTTTGCGGTCCGTATACGACCACCAAAACTTGAATTTTGAGATTTTTGTATGTTTAGTCCTTGGACTTTATATCTTTGGCCAATTGGCACTTTTAGTCCCTCTCATTCCTCTTATTTGAGATTAGTCAGAGATCCGGGACACGTTTTAGCTAACGCACAATAAAATTTCGTTTCTCCTTCCAGATTCAGGATTAGTTGGAGATTCAAAGATACGTTTCAGTTAACGTTCAATGTGCATCCTTCCTCCTTCCACATAGTCGGGATTAGTTGGAGAATTGGACACATGTCGTCACATAGTTGGATGAAATATTTAGGGTGTTACATCCTCACCCCTATAAAGGAAATCTCGTCCTCAAGATTTGTTTAAAGTAATACAGTTAGTCCCGATTCATTTGAGATTTCAACCTCTCAAGTGTACTCAGGGCCACAAAAGGGAATCCCATTTCTCTTTGATGAGGGAAACTTATTTTCTACGGAGCTTTGAATTCCATGGTCCTTAGTGGACAATGTTTCTAAATAAACCTTAAGCTCTCGTTTAAACATCATGGTGAGATACGACATGTGCTATCAGTTAAGCACTTTTTAGATTAGAGATATGGAATACACGATGGATTCCACTCAGTTTCATTAGTAGCTCAAATCTACAAGCTAATGAACTGACGCATTCCGTTATATTGAATGGTCAATATATCTAGGGCCCAGTTGCCCTTATTATGTCTTTTCAAAGTAAGAATTTCAATAGTGTACTATTTTCCGAATTTGGAATTTTGAGAGGCTTTCGCCTTTTATCAGTGCAACTCTTCTGCCTATCATGGGCAGCATTGAGTTTATCTTAAGAGTAAGATTCTTTTAGTTATTTCAAGGACAATCTTAAGTCCAGAGAGTTGGGTTCTACTAACTTTAGCCCAACAGATGGGTGTTCTACACTTTCTTGTGTATTATGCACGTATGTAGCATGTTCTCTAGAGTTTGGATGGTACGCTCACTCTACCCATTAGTCTGGGCAGTAAGTCGTATTAGGATTTAAGAGCGTATTAAGCGCTTTGTTGGAAATTTTTCTAGAATAAGAATATATATTTAGTATCTATATATGATACTATAGACAACGGTACTCCATAAGGAGACTCGATGTTGTCTTTATATAGCTTAAATTCTCGGAAATATACATTTTCCTTAATTGAAAAGAAGCGCTGACTTAGTCAGTCTATCAACTATAACTCATATCGCGTCACTGGCATGATTGATCTAGGTAATTTGGAAATTAGATCTTTTTTTTATCATTTCCCATATCTATGTGGGAATCTCCAGTTTATTGATGCAGACCAGATAGTCTATGATGTTCGACTCACTTGTGAACATGTTATACATCTAGCTTCATAGGTGGCTATGGACTTTCATGTCCATCCACAAAAGGTCTTCCACCTTCATCTCTAGTTCGTCATTAGTTATTTGTGTCGTGTAGATGACATACTCATCATTCAAGCACTTGGATGCCTTAAGCATAAAAGCTATCTCGGGTGGTCCATGGTGTTGATCTTCCACGAATAGTGAGTATATCACCAGATGGGGATTAATTTCGACAAGTTTCTTATCACAGGCAATATGGACTTGGTTATAAACCAACCAATCCATGCCTAAAACTATATCGAATCCCCCAAGATTTTAAAGATAAAAGATTATCAAAGATAGATTGATTCATGATGGATATATTATATCTACTAAGGATTGTGAAACCATATGCATTGGCCATTTGATTTTATAATAATATTTAAACCTTGAAAGAGCAGGTTCAAAATTTATTAGATTTATAGTTGACGAAGCTTTTACTAGCTCCAGAGTTTAAACAAGTTTTTTTGCAAATAAATCATTTACGGGAAACAGATCCGTAATGATATTTATTTCTTTAGCTGTTTCTCCTGCAACTAATTGAAAGGCTCAAGCATTGCTCTTCTCGCCGTCAGTGTTCTTGTTCTTCCCATTATTCGCTTGTTTAGGGCAATAAGTCTTGTTGTGCCGTTTGTCGCCACACCCATAGGAGGTGGCATTCTTTAGATGTTTGCACTGGTGATACTTGTGGTGCATCTGCTTGCAGATGCCACAACCTTTGGGCTGGTTAAACAGGAATTTCCCAAAATGCCTTTTCTAGCAGGTTTTACACTTGGGCTTTGCCTCAGTTGGCTTTGACTGGTTATGGTTCGAACCAGTCTTGCCTTTCTTAGAATCCTTGGCAGGAGTGTCATCATGCTTTCTCTTGTTGTATTCATCAAATTTGGCGGCTATCGCCCGTATCTCATCCACAGTAAGGGATAACACAAGATTACCAGACAATCTAAACATCATAGGTTTAGAGGATTTAACCATCCCCTTAATTTCTGGAGCTAGTCCTCCAATAAATCGCGCAATGCGCTTGGACTCGGGGGTAATCATATACGGTACGAGTCTCGAAAGGGAGTTATAATCAGAGACATAAGTTCGACAGTCAATGTTTTTCATAGTAAGCTTGAGAAAGTCATATTCAACTTTCTCCACCTCGTGAGGTGGGCAGCAGGTTTCGCGGATTAGTTCCACAAACTTGGCCCAGCTTAGGTTGTACAGAGCAAACTTTCCTGTGGATTGGATCATTGTCTTCCACCAGGTCAATGCTTCCTACTTGAAGGATTGAGACACATACTTGATAGTGTCTTTGATAGCACAGCCGCTAATATCAATCACAGTCTCCATCTCATCTAACCATTTTAGAGCATCAATGGCTCCTTTTTCGCCTGTAAAATCACGGGGCTTACATGCGACGAAGTATTTGTAGGTGCACCCATCCTTAGAGCTACGATGCTTAGTTCGAACATTGTTCTTGACACTTTGCTCACTTTTATTCGTGGAGTAGTGAGTCTTTTCATTCCTCAAGTGAGATTTAGAAACAGATTTATCCTTTGGTACTGATTGTTCTGGCCCTTTTAACTTAGCCATGAATTCGGCCATAGCTTTTCCAACCTCCTCGGCGATTAAGGATTGAAGATTATTTTATTCGTCCGAACGGTCTTTGCGATCATAGTTGTTGCTATCGTTCTTTTTATTAGATACATTGCCAGTATTTTGGCTCGCCATTGATTTAGTCGAGAGCTACATCACCATCAGTAAGATTTTGGGATATTAGTAGCAGATCAATTAAATGTAAAAGGAATTTGAAATTTGGTATCATTTAATCAAGAGATTATAGTACAATGTCCTATAAGGACTTTTTGGAATTAAAACACAAGATTGTCCATAAATAGACTCTTTGAAAACAAATTAAACATAGTTAAGAAAAGAGTCTTCGGTCATCCTCTCTTCCATTATACAAGCTATTCCTCTTCTTGCTTTACTTCATTCAGTGTTCGAGGGTTTAGTGATTTAATAGAGGAAGTACTAGTAGGTTTCATAAAATCATTGATCATTCTTATGGCAGTGATATTGCCAAAATATACCTGGATGCTTACTGTTAGCTGATATCAGTACTATATGATTGTTGGGAGATCTTAGAGGTTCCATGCATTAAACCTTCATACTGATCAGGCATGAAAGTAATTTATGGGATACACTAAGATACTACCAATCACCATATGGTGCTTTTATCATACTTTAGTTCAGTGGCGAAGCTTGGATTTTTCGGCCGGGGGGGTGAAAACATATATACCCAAAAATTTCTATAGAATACCCAAAAATTTCTATAGAACCGGGGGGGTGAAAACCTATATACCCACAAATTTCTATACGAAAACTACATATATAACACTACTGAGCGAAAAATCCCGGGGGGCGGGCGTCCCCCCCCCCCCCCCGCCCCTTGTAAGCTTCGCCCCTGCTTTAGTTTGACATTTACAGTTGTCAAAGATCAATGAAATATAAATCAATGTCGTACTCCAGATGATCAGGCGGAGAACAAACTGGCAAAATTTTCTGAATTTATTTAATATAATACACACAGATAGGTTTGGATGATCGAGTTCCAAGACTCGAGATTATACGCTTTAAGCAAGAACCAGAAAAAGTGATTCCTTTTTCTGTTTATTCTCTAGAATGAGAGAATACTAAATCGAGGAATAGAAATTTGTGCAAAAGTGCACAGATATATTTTCCAGGATGCAGCTTTCCATAGTTGTTGTTGCTTTAATCAGCTGGTGAGATGTCACTGGAATGTCTATCAAATATGATAAACTTTGGATAATTGATATTGGGTTATCACAGGATTATCAAAAGAAATAGCATCTGATGACGAGGTTCAGCATCCTCGTATCGGATTCATTATCTCCAAAACAACGTAGTTCGCCATATGGAACTTCAAGCTTCCCATACGATTCATCATAGATTCCTTGCCTCATCTATGGCGTCTCAGCGACATTGTAAGGCGTTTATAAAATCAATAATTAAATATAATAAAAGAGTAGTCCTAGGTTCAAGTCTAGAACTCAGAAAATAGTATTATGGAATCTGCATTTGTGATATTTGAGATTAGACACAAAAGGTTAGTGTCTAATTCACTCAAATTGTCGCTCTGATACTAACTCTGTCACACCCCGATTTTCGGTGGGCCCGGAAGGATCTAGCTGTGATGGTTGGATGCCAGTTACAATCACAAGTTAATTTAATAACAATGCAGCGGAAGTATAGGAGTAAAAATAAACATTCATAACATTCAAAGTGTTTAATATTCAAATACAAGATTGTTCAATTTTTTCAATTAAAGCCCACTGGCGGATCGAGACATAACTCCTAGCTTAAGGCCTATGATGTCTAAGCTTCCCTTATATCTCGATCCGCCTGTGGGTTTATTTGAACAATTTGAACAAATTGAACAATCTTGTATTTGAATATTAAACACTTTGAATGTTATGAATGTTTATTTTTACTCCTAATACTTCCGCTGCATTGTTATTAAATTAACTTGTGATTGTAACTAGTATCCAACTGTCACGGCTAGACCCTTCCGGGCCCACCGGAAATTGGGGTGTGACATGTTGAAACCAAGTTCTTCCACAGGATCATCGCCTTTCTTAAGTGGCTTTGCTTCACCTTCTTTGTGTTTGCCTTCAACATCAATCTGTTTGACCGGTTCATGACTCGCATCAACACTGGATGATGAACCTCCTTTACAGACAGGATTCAAGCTCTATTTCCACACCACCTCTGTTTCCACACAAGCTCTGTTGACCGGTCCACAGACTTACCTTCACCAGCATCCAGTAAGTGTGATTCAACCTCTGTTTCCACACAAGCTACCTTGTCTTTGTTATCTATTACCCAGTTTTGGTGGAAGGAGAAAGGAAGTAAATGTTTCTTACCTCAGTTATCTATTTTCCCTACTGCTAGTTGTTTAAGTCACAACAGAACCTAAACAATTGTATTTACAGAACCAAATTCAAAAAGTTACCGTGTCATTAATATAATTAGCCGTTGGAAAACATAAATAGTTACAATACTTAGTCAGAGTAATAGTAAAAGGCACAAACACATCACCAAATGAGTACACGAATCAGAAACAACAATCATGAAAAACCTAACACAAACTTGAGTCTTCGAACTTCAACCCCCTCCTCCGCAACTTCCTTTGCCTTCAACCCCATCAATCTGCATTCTCCCTATTTGTGCTCAACAAGTTTGGTAGAATCCTCTCACATCTGGGACAAATTGGAGGTTCAATCCAATGAAGCAACCCACACCCATCGCTCTGCAATGTTTCAACTCACATATGACACTGTTTATTTCAGAATAAAGTCGAAATCGATGATGAAGAAATAAAACAAGACTTACACTGCAGAGAAACCTTCTTCCTAGATTAGCTTCGGTCCAAGATGTTCGAATGCAAGTAGCAGCACCACATGAGCATACTGCATTGGAGAGACCAGTCGTATTGCTAGTCTACGAGGAAGTGCCTGTCATTTTAGGGGAACTTGAATTGAGGATGATGGTGGGTTCACAGTTGCAGTTGCAGAACTTATAAAGAAGACATCACATTTTGACTTGCACTTTCAGTCTCCAAGGGGCATTAAAGTCTTTTAACATAAATCCCAACGTTCAACTAATGGACGTTAGTAGGAGGGACCTGATTGCAAGCAATCGACAACCATAGGGACCGGAGTGTTGAATTTTTTCAAATGAGAGCTGAATGTGTAAATGGGTGTTAACCATAGGGACGAAAATCATACTTTACTCCAATACTTATCATTTTATTTCTTTAAGATGTTCGTATATGTACCACCTTACTCTACCATAACATACCCCATATAAAAAAAAAGATGTTCGTATATGTACCACCTTACTCTACCATAACATACCCCATATCAAATCATTAATAGTTAACGACTCAATAGAAAAACTATATATGGCTTCAACTTTTTTTAAAGACAAGGGAAACTTTTTCAAACCAAGCAAAACCATGGCAGCAGCAATAACCTACAGAAGCCTAAACAATAGGAAACAAGAAAAACAGGGGGGGAGGGGGAGGGGAAGGGGAAACGCACATCTTATAGCCTAGTGGTATCTTGGTGGTGGGATAAGGCTTATGACCATTAGGTCATGGGTTCGATTCCCACAAAGGAGGTTTTTCCCAGATTTATTGGGTTTCCTCCTGAATTGGTGTATAGGCATTATTGCCTAGTGGAGATGGATATGATCGGGTGGTTCTGCTGGTGGCACGATGATACTACAGTGGTCCGTCAGTGATCCAAATTTGCCGTTCAAAAAAAAAAAAAAAAAAAGATTACAAAATAATTAAAAATAGCAAACAAACTTCCAACAATCACACAAGTGAAAATAAATTAGCCATTAAAAGTAGAACTAAGAAATAAAAAAAAAATCGTTCATTAATTAGACAAATAAAAAACTCATTTAATAACTCTTTAATTATTACTCAATCATTGGCATCTATATTTTTATTTTATTTTTCCTTTTTTAAATGCATTCATAATATTCTCTTACTCTATCTTTATACTTATATTAAAAAACACCATTTTTTCCTCTCATTTTCAATTAAGTAATATACTTATATATGTCATAGAAAACCCACTTTAATTTAGAAAACCCGGGAAACTCAAAGCTCCCGATGTTTAAAAAAAAAATATACACATGTTATATACATGTTTTTATGGTATTTGGGCAAAAAAATAAAAAAAGCGCCGAGTAGATATTTTTTTAAAAAATAAACAAGTTTTGGTGTAACACGTGTTACATTCATCTAACATATTTGTAACGTGTTACACCAAAACTTGTTTATTTTTTTTTTAAATATCTACTCGGCGCTTTTTTGATTTTATTTTGCCCAAATACCTTAAAAACATGTATATAACATGTGTATATTTTTTTTTTTAATTCGGGAGGTTAGAGTTTCCCGGGTTTTCTAAATTAAAGTGGGTTTTCTATAGATACTTACATTGTATATTATTATCTTTTCTCTCTTTTATTCACAATTAGGGTTGTAAACGAGCTGAACATTCAGGGAACAGTTCGTAAACCGTTCGTCGCGAAGTTCGTTTGTTTAATAAGTGAACGAATGTAAACAAGATTTTTTGTTCGATTAGTTAAATGAACGAACATGAACAAGGTCTCGTCGTTTGATTGTTTTCGTGAACGTTCGGTAAGGTGTTCGTGAGCGTTCGATGACGTGTTTGTGCAAGTTCGTTCATGTTCCCTTGTTTATGTTCATGAAATCTTTTTATACTTTTATGTTATCTAAACTTTTTATATTTTTTTATTTTATTACCAAAACAATTAAAACTAAGGAACCATATTCCCACCGTGTTAATGCACTGTTCCCCCTTACTTCCACAATATTCACATCAAGGAACACTATCGACCTTCATTCCACAATTATGGCTTCAAGTTCCAACGCTACTCCATTCGCTATGTACGTCTAGCCTCCATCACTTTCGCCAATTTTATTTGTGTTCGTGAACCGTTCGTGAAAATGTTTATTTCTTTAATGAACGAACATAAACATAAAATCTTGTACGGTAAGTGTTTATGAACCGTTCACGAACATATTTATTTCCTTAATGAACGAACATGAACAATGACTTGTTCGTGTTCGTTCGATTTGTTTACAGCCCTAATCACAGTCACTCATCTACATTCTTCTTTCATTCTTCAAGCCCCTAACTGTGTCTTCTACATTTTCATCTCCACCATTAATTTGCAAATCGTGTTGCTTTATGGTCGGTTTTATAATTTCACGGGAATCGTTGTCAGTTTTTTATGGGGGTCGTTTGGGATTAAACTAGTTGCATACTGACAAAAAAAAATCATTGGACGTGGCCAACCCTCATCCAACACACCTAGGTCCGCCTCTGAATATCAATAATATAGTGGTTTAATGGTATTTTGTTTGCACTTCAAAAAATGTATATGTTTAAATTCTTACTAGTGTAAGTTTAGGTGGTATTGATATT
Source organism: Helianthus tuberosus (assembly GCA_030545235.1). Lineage (NCBI taxonomy): Eukaryota > Viridiplantae > Streptophyta > Magnoliopsida > Asterales > Asteraceae > Helianthus > Helianthus tuberosus. The sequence continues at coordinate 46,190,541 of CM060408.1, forward strand.
TAAAAAAATAAAAAAATGTACCTCACAGCGTGCATATTAGTTGTATCATTTATTGTGATGGACACATAATAGATATGCAAAAAGGTGAAATGGAAATCATACCGGTTGAAATCTATTAAAAATTTCTTCAAAGATTTCAATGAACCATAAGTAGAAATTAAACATTGACTATTCCAACTATTTAGTTATGAAAAACATTAATGCCACACGTACACTTTCCGGTATAAGTCCTCAACTTTTGAGAAAATGGACCCTTATTGACTAAAGATTTGTATACTAATGAGGCTTTCTTTCTTATTCTTTTAATTTAGCAATAATGTATTTTAACAATCTTAACTATTCTTCATCTGTCGGCAATTATCCCAACTTTAAAAAAATCACACTGGCGGTCCCATATTTTTACATATTGGCCTTCAATGGACCCTGACTAACAGAACACTAACGCCGTTAGTCTCCGGTCGCCGGAAAAACATTTTTGGCCGGAAAACTCCATTTTGACAGGAAAACTCAACATTTTCGTCTCAAACCTCTTTGTAACCTTATTACGCACCTTTATAAATCTTTTCTAGTAAAAAGCTCAAATTATTAAGGTCGTCGGAAAAACTCCATTTTTGTCGGAAAACTTCTTTTTGGCCGAAAAACTAAACTTTTTAGCCGAAAAATTCAAAGTTTTCATCCCAAACCTGTTTGTAACCATAGATCGGACCTTTAGGAACCTCTTTCCGACCAAAAATGTTTTTCCGGAGAACCGGAGACTAACGACGTTAGGGTTCTGTTAGTCAGGGTCCATTGAAGGCAAATATGTGAAAAGATGGAACCGCCAATAAGAATTTTTAAAATTGGGACAGTTGACGGCCAACGGACAATAGTCAGAATTATTATAATCCATTATTCCTTTAATTTACCACAAACTGAACACGAATGCCAAAACGCTTCTATGAACAGTGGGTTTCTCTTCAACAAGGGATTATGAATCCCTTGTCCTTTAGCATCACACTATAACATTCAATTGTAGGGTTGTTCTTAAGAAATCGGGTCTGTCAGGTGCCCGCACGAGTTGAAAAAATAGGCCCCATAGGGCCTTGAATTTTCAATTTTTTTAAAATTTCTAATTGGGTTTAAATGTTTAGCTATTTAAAACATAATATTTCGGGGGCCATGAAAGATCAACCGACAAAGATAAAAATAAGCATGTCGTCACAACATATTTCGGAGTGTTGAAAACACTATATTTTAACAGGAGGGTCCTAATATATATATTTGTCTCTCTCTCTCTCTCTCTCTATATATATATATATAGGGGATTGTTCAAATAAAAACCACTTTTAACGCGAAAATTCGAAAACTAACTAATAAAGTCTAAAAAACACACCAAATTTTTTTATTAAAAATCTCTATTTAAACTATATAAAAAAAATTTCAAAAAAAAAATTGTAGTAATAATTCACATGTGTAATAATTCACATGTGTAATAATTCACATGTGTAGTACACATACACATGTGTACTATTACACATGTACACTACAAATTTTTTTTTTGAAATTTTTTTATATAATTTAAATAGCGAAAATTGGTATGCAAAAAAAATGGTATGTTTTTTAGGCTTTTTTAGTTAGTTTTCGAGTTTTCGCGTTAACTAATGGTTTTCATTTAAACCTTCCCCTATATATATATATATATATAGGGAGAAGATCATGCGAGAACCACCTCTTATTGTGAGAACCGCGAGAACCAATGTGAACACACCAAAAATGCCTAAAAATAGCTAAAAATCACAAAAAAAAAAAAAATTTGAATTTTTTATAAAAAAAATCGCTACTTTTCGAAGCAAAAAAAAAAAAAAAAAATTTTAATTTTTTTTTTTTTTTTTTGCTTCTAAAAGTAGCGATTTTAACATAAAAAATATTAAAAAATTCAAAAAAAAAATTTAGATTTTTTTTTTATTTTTTTAGATTTTTTTTAGATTTTTTTAGGTTTTTTGGGGGTTTAGTTTTTAGCATTTTAGCTTGAGGGGGGTTTAGGTTTTTGGGGGGTGGGGGAGGGGGGTTTAGGTTTTTTTTTTTGGGGGGGGGGGGGGGGGGGGTTAGTTTTTTTTAGGTTTTTTTTAGCTATTTTAGGTTGTGTTCACATTGGTTCTCAAGGTTCTCACAATAAGGGTGGTTCTCGCATGAGCCCCTCCCTATATATATATATATATAAAGTAAGAGAATTATGAAAAAAACTACTTAAATGTAAGAAAACTAAAAAACTAATAAAAACGTAGAAAACACATCAATTTTATAACATTTTTGGTTGTAAGTATAGCATTTTTAACATAAAAAAATAATTAATTAGTGTTACACATATGCAACATATGTTATGTTACACATGCAATATAAAATTAGGGTTTAGGTTTTCGGTTTAGTTTAGTTTTTAGAGTTAGGTTTTTGAGGGTTTAAGTTTAGGGTTTAGTTTTTTTTAGAGGGGTGGGGGTTTAGATTTTTTCGTAGTGTTACATATGTGTTAAAATAATTAGTGTCTTTTAAATTCTTTTAAGAGTTTTTTAGTTTTCTCATTTAAATAAGTTTTCTAATGATCCATCCTATATATATATATATATATATATATATATATATATATATATATATATATATATATATATATATATATATATATATATTAATAAATTACAAAGTTGAATGAAATAAGATCAACTGAATCAAATAAATTAACAAATGGACAAGCATAATAAGTAAAAAAATTAATTTGCACTAGTGGCTGAACTTGAAAGATCTTAGAGCCTAGTTCTAACTATGATCTTCTTTGTATCATCACTCCACTCCCATATCGAAAAAAAAAAACATAACCCCCAAGCTAAATGCTAAAAACTAAACCCCCAAAAAACTTAAAAAAAACCTAACCCCCCACCCCCCACCCAAGCTAAAATGCTAAAAACTAAACCTCAAAAAATCTAAAAAACTCACAAAAAAATTTTTTACAATTTTTTACATTAAAATCATTATTTTTAGTTGCCAAAAAAAAATTTTTTTTTGTTAACGAAATACAACGATTTTTTATAAAAATATTAAAAAAAATTGTGTTTTTTAGCTATTTTTATGTATTTTTTGTTGTGTTCATATTGGTTCTCGCGGTTCTCGCAATAAAGTGTGGTTCCTATCGGATCTTTCTCATATATATACATATACATATATATATATATATATATATATGTATTGAAGGGTTCAAATGAGAAGAAAATATTTTGTAAGAAGAGAAAAAAAAAGATTTTTCAACCAATAAGAATGTTTCGTTTTACTTTATTTAATATTTGTATTTAATTTAAATATAAGGGTATATTTATAAACTTACATAGTTTATCAATTTCTAATCTTCCTCTTTAATAACTAACTAGTTAAATTTGTAACTTAGAGCATTCACGTCCATTCCACCATATTTTCATCTTAAATTACACTAAAAACACTATATTTTTTCTCTCTTTTTCAATTAAATAATAATTTTTTATACCTTTATCATTACTTTTTCTCTTTCCTTCACTCACAACAACTTTCAAAATACATTAAAAAATTATAGAGGGTGAACATTGTCTCCTCATATATACACAGATAAACAGTAACATTTTCACTCTCCTCCGCTCACAATCACTTTTTATACTGTTTATATTATAAAAACTTCACTCACAACATTTGGTGGAATGGATGTGAATGCTCTTATTTTCAAAAATACAAAAAATTAGTTTAGAGTGTATGACAAATTACTAGGTGTAAGATAAATTACGAGTTGTGTACAATAAATTTAAATATGTGTAGAATAAATTTTAAAATGTGTAGGATAACTTTTTATGTGTGTAGGCAAAATACATTAGTGTAGGGAATGATAGTCTTTATGAGTAATTAATTACTTAAAGATAGCGATAAATAATAAATGAGATAGAAGAAAAACTACTTAATATTTTTTACAATTGTACCCTTTGTATTTTTTTTCTTCTCAATTCAATTTTTCTTCTCAAATGAACCTTCCCCTATATATATATATATATGGGAATGATAAATCGAAAACGCACTTGACTTGAGAAAACTCAGAAAACCTTTGTAAAAAACCCACGTAAACTCAAGAAACATTTCTAAAAACATAGAAAATTTAATATACATATATTTGAACATTTTTAAAAAAGAAACACAAAAAAACACCGAGTAGTTTTTTTTTTTAAAAAAAATGTTACAAATTTCAGGTTACATAATATATATGTCCAAAAAAATGTAACATACAAATTTTCAACATTTTTAAAAAAAAAAACTAGTAAGCGTTTTTTTCATAAATAGGACCGTGTACATTTATATTACATTATCTATTTTTTTCTAGAAAAAAATAAAAATGCTACATAGGGTTTATTTAGGTTTTCTCAACACAAGTGGGTTTTTGATTTATCTTTCCCCTATATATATATATATATATATATATATATATATATATATATATATATATATATATAGGTAATGGTTCCTGTAAAAAAGACCAAAAGTGTGAGAAGGATAAGAAAGAATCTACACCATTAGATCTTTGATCTAATGGTTTAGATTAATAGGGACCAAATTGTAAAATTTGTTTTATTTTTTTGGACTAAATTGAAAATTATAGGGGTAATAAAGTCTTTATATCCATTCAAAATAGGTAACTGTAATCAAAATCCCTACAATTTCGATCTCTCTCTCCAATCGCACGACCAGAGCTCTCTCTCTCTTCAAATTCGATCTATCTCTCTACATTGCAGTGGTGCCGGATCGAAAGTGGTGGTGCGACGCTGGTGGTGCGGCGGTGGTGGGTGCCGGGTCGGCAGTGGTGGTGAGACGCTTGTTGACATTTAAACGAACTGATCTCGCCGGTTAGTCGCCGGAGACAGTGACGGAAATCTCTTTGCCGGAAGTGGAGAAGATGATACAGAGGTGTTATATTTTCTTTACTGAATGGTGTTATATCTTGTACAGAATGGTGTTATTTTGTGTACTGAATAGTGTTATTTTTCTTTTCTTAATGGTGTTATTTTTCTTTTCTTAATGGTGTTTTTTTCTTTTCTGAATGGTGTTTTTTTTCTTTTCTTAATGGTGTTTTTTTCTTTTCTGAATGGTGTTATTTTCTTTTTCTGAATAGTGTTATATTTCTTTACTGAATGGTGTTATATTCTTGTACTGAATGGTGTTATATTATTTACTGCTGAATGGTGTTTTTTTTGTGCTGAATGGTGTTATATTTGTGCTGAATGATGTTATTTTTGTGTGAATGGTGTTTTTTTTTGTGCTGAATGGTGTTATATTTTTGTGCTGAATGATTTTATTTTTGTGTGAATGGTGTTTTTTTTTTTGTGCTGAATGGTGTTATATTTTGTTTACTGAGTGGTGTTATATTATTTTGTAAAAACACCATGAATTGAACTATGAATTTATTTAAAACACCATGTCATGAACATGCTCTGATTATGGACGGTTACAAGTCCTTAAATCAAGGATTTTCTCTCTCCAAATCCTTAAATCAAGGATTACCATATTTGAATTTGTTAATGCATTTACAATTATACCCTTTTCAATTAATTTAGATCTAATGGCTGAGATTCTTTCTTACATTTCTCACACTTTTTGTCTTTTTTACAATAACTTCACCCTATATATATATATATATATAGGCTTCAGTTCAATTAAAAACCACCACGAGTTGTGAGAACCATGAGAACTCATATTTCCCGTACAAGTTGGGCCACAATTTTTTTGCATAAACGTAGAAGAAAAAATTATAAACACATCTGTGAAAAAAACAAAAAAATTTGTCGAGTCAATAGTTACACCTAATGTAAGTTTTCTTTACCTCTGATGTAAATTTTGTATTTACGATAAAAAAATTACACCTTATGTAAAATTTTGCATACGACATTTTTTTATTTTTTTTAGTTTTTTGCTGAAACAAGTGATTTTTTTAAGATTTTTGCGATTTTTTTTGGAAAAACCTTTTGGAATGCCTAATTCCAATTGTTCTCATAACTCAAGGTGGTTCTTATTTTACCATTTTTCTATATATATATATATATAGGACAAAGATCCGTTAGGAACCACCCCTTATTGCGAGAACCGCGAGAACCAATGTGAACACAACCAAAAATGCCTAAAAATAGCTAAAAAACACACAAATTTTTTTTTAATATTTTTTATGTCAAAATCGCTACTTTTAGTAGCAAAAAAAAAATATTTTTTAAATTTTTTTTTTTTTGCTACTAAATGTAGCGATTTTAACATAAAAATATTAAAATAAAAAAATTTAGATTTTTTTAGGTTTTTGGGGGGTTTAGTTTTTAGCATTTTAGCTTGGGGGGTGGGGGTTAGGTTTTTTTAGGTTTTTTTTAGCTATTTTAGGTTGTGTTTACATTGGTTCTCGCGGTTCTCACAATAAAGGTGGTTCTCGCATGAACCTTACCCTATATATATATATATATATATATATATATATATATATATATATATATATATATTGTGCGTGTGAGATTCATTGGGGAACACTAAAAAAGTGGAGAACAGTGGGGAATCGACTCAAACGAACTCTGATTAGACTTATTCCAACAGTGTTGGAACCGGCTCGTCGAACCCTAACTAAGATCTTTTAACCATAAACCATAACCCCTAAATATATTAAGGTTTGGCTTTTAGGGTCTTATATTTGGGTTTTGCTTTAGGGTTAATCAGTAGCATTTCGGGATTAGCTTTAGGGTTTGGGGTTTAGCATTAGGGTTTAGCGTTAGGGTTTAGCTTTTAGGGTTTATAGTTTACATTTTACGGTTTTGCTTAGGTTTTAGCCTTATTGTTTAGCTTTATGTTAAAGCATCGAATCGATGACGAACATCAACATTGCACTTGATTCAATACATGAAGAACAATCAAAACCATAAACAAGATAGAAAGATATAGAAGAAGAATCTATTTAATAATGAATCAGTCATCACATATTACATGCCAAAAGAGTATACATCATCTACAAGCTGGTTTAGATCACAAGGATCTAAACTGAGCTTTCTCTCACTAACACATATTCACACACTCTCTCTCTCTAGGAATGTGCACACTCTGTTGAGGAATAGCTAGGGTTTCTGAGAGGTTGCACGAAGCTCATCACCCAGATCCATTCTCCCTGAGATGAATGAATGTGATGGATTGATTCCCAATTCTAACCTATATTCCCAAATATATAGGCTAGGATAAAACCCTAAGTTCTGACAAAACCCCACTCACAAATTCAGACCCTTTAACATATAATTGTCTGAATTTGTTAGTGTATAACAACATGTATGTCCGAACTTGTTGGATCTTGACTTTTCTTGACATTAGACTTTGACCAGAACTGATAAAGCATAGTTACCCGACTAGAGCTGCACTTACAGATTCCCCCTTAACTGTTGCTATCAGTTCTATGTTGGCATCGATAATCTTCAGTCACCAGATACTGCGCTTACAGATTCCCCCTTGACTAATGATATTATGTCTGCTTTCTATTTTGGCTGAGACTTGATATTTCCGGCAGAGCACAGTGATCTTCAACCCTTCTAATTAAAGTCTTGATGTCACTTGAATGGCCGCTTTGTGAAACATGAAGCATCCAACATCAAACATCAAACACTGTAGATCCTCCCCCTCAAACTACTCCTGAATCAAGTTAATGCGAACCAGCCTACAACCAAATGTAAGAATATCGCTTGAAACCATAATCTTCAAACCTAATCGGCAGCAGAAAGAGACATTGGATTTCCAATCCTCAACCTTGAACACTTCAATCTTCACAAAGACATGAAGTTCAGTTCGATTAGTTAATAACAAACTGAACTTTGTAAAAGTATATCTACCATCTTGATCAAATCTGCAACCCTTCATGTATGATCTCATCTCGTCATGAATCTTTATTAATCAATCTCCTATTTTCATAAATCCACTAAATCCCCGATGGCTTTCATCTCTGATCTTCCCCTTATCAAGAAGCACCACATTATTTCAAGAACCAACTTGCAACCATCTTGAAAGAGAGAACATGAAACCAATCTTCTCTACTCTAAACAGCAACTAATAAAGCTGAATCTTTAACTAGTCTTCAACTGAGAATCCAACTTCATCACGTCCATACTTAATTGAAAACACGAACATACTTGACAAAACTCCATCACACACGAGTCTTTTTATGCACAGGCTGTCAAAGTCCAACCAAGTCACAATAATAGTCCAAGATAGTCCCAAAACTCAAGTAAGGACCAAATCCGAACTCCAAGAATCTTGAACACAACACCGTGGTCCACCTTTTCCGCTTCTCATCCCATCACTTGATCCGGACAACATAAGTACCCTGTAACTTTCCAGTAATCCGGAACCGACTGTCAACTTCCAAATCACGTCACCTTCGTATCGATTCAAATGCCCGATAAGAGTCCCACATTGTCCAAAAACTCTAGTACGGAACAAGTCCGTGCACCGAGAATCTAGAAACCAAATATAACTCGAAAATTCCGAATATAACCCATAACATCGGACTTTACAAGTAAAAACAACAAATTCGGATTCAAAATACAAGTTCTGACAAACAAAATCAAGTGTGGACAAGATTTTTTTTGTTAAGTACTGACAACTTGAACAAATGTGGACATATTTTTTTGTTAAGTACTTACAACTTGAACAAATGTGGACAATGATTTCTCACAAGTGTGGACAGATTTTCTTTTTTTTTTGTTAAGTACTGACAACTTGAATAAATGTGGACAATGATTTCTCACAAGTATGGACAGATGAGGGAATGATTAAATGCGGATGTTTGATGATTTGACTAAACAAATGTGGACTGAATTGATTCACCTAAGTGTGGACATATATGAAAAAGAACAAGTGCGGATGATGTTTGACAATCAGAAGTACACACAATTATCAAACAAGTGTGGATAACCAAATAACAAACAAGTGTGCACAAAGCTTTTATCACAAGTGCTGACAGAATTTGACAAGTGTGACTTCACACTAGTCATCAGAACAACAAATACGGATAGCCAATACTAGTAACACAAAATTAAGTATGCACAATACCTTTTTTGGATCAAAACACAGATCTAAAGCAACTTGGAAAAGAAGAAAACTTCTCAGACGACGAACATCTTCAAAATCTTCAATTTTTCTGCATAATCTTAACGTCTCCATGATGTTTGGCGGAAACAAACATCAAATCAAGAGCAATGGTGATTCGGAAGGCGGTTAGACCATTCCGAATCGGTAACCATGCTCTGATACCACTATTAAAGTACTGGATCGATGACGAACATCAACATTGCACTTGATTCAAGACATGAAGAACAATCAAAACCATAAACAAGATAGAAAGATGTAGAAGTCGAATCTCTTTATTAACAAATTAGTCATCACAGATTACATACCAAAAGGGTATACATCATCTACAAGCTGGTTTAGATCACAAAGATCTAAACCGAGCTTTCTCTCACTAACACATAGTCACTCTCTTTCTAGGAATGTGCACACACTGTTGAGGAATAGCTAGGGTTTGTGAAAGGTTGCACAAAGCCCATCACCTAGATCCATTCTCACTGAGATGAATGAATGTGATGGAGTGATTCCCAATTCTAACCTATATTCCTATATATATATATATATATATATATATATAGGATGAGGATCATTACAGAACACTAATTATTGCGAGAACAAAAAGAACAACTCTAAATCACTAGATTTTATGATTTAAAGTTCATATTTTTTAAATTTTATATTTCCTACATTCGTATGTATATTATATATGCATGGAGAACCTTATATTTTTACCTATACTTAGCCTACATACATGTAGGTAATTATACCTACACAGAATGTACATATGTGTAGGTTATATAAAAAAAATGAAAATTTTTTATATTTTGTTTTAAATTCTAGTATGAGAAACAATAAATCTTCCATTTGTAACATTTCCCTTTACTTTTTAGGTTTTTAGGACTGAAAAAATGGGTGATTCATTTTGTTCTGTGTGTTCTCGCAATAATTAGTGTTCTGTATAGAACCTTCCCCTATATATATATATATATATATATATATATATATATATATATATATATAAGCTAGGACAAAACCCCACTCACAAATTCGGACCCTTTAACATATAATTGTCTGAATTTGTTAATGTATAACAACATGTATGCCCGAACTTGTTAGATCTTGACTTTTCTTGACATTGGACTTTGACCAAAACTGATAAAGTACAGTTACCCGACGAGAGTTGCACTTACACTTTAGGGTTTAGGGTTAAGAGATCCTACTTAGGGTTCGACGAGTCGGTTCCAAAGCTGTTGGAATGAGTCCAATCGGAGTTCGTTTGAGTCGGTCCCCATGTTCCCTGCTTTTTTAGTGTTCCCCGATGAACCCTCCCCCCCCTGCTCTCTCTCTCTCTCTCTCTCTCTTTCTATATATATATATATATATATATATATAGGGGGACCGATTAACATACAAGACCACCTTATTGTGCGATTCGTACGCGAGCATCTATACCGCACATCTAATCTAATCTAAGCCTTCAATTGAACGCATTAGCACAATAATAATTAAATTTGAATAATTACGCACATTATAATACATAATAACACACGTTATTCGCATAATTATCCATGGGTTGGGTTAAACCCCAATTACGCACATTATTTGCATAATTAGGCATGAGTTGGGTTAACCCTAACTACGCTCATTATTTGCATAACGACGCATGTTATATTAGTGGTCCCGTACCGTCGCATGTTAAGAGGCTTTTATTTTTAAATCTTTCACTATATATATAAGAATAATGGATTTTAATAATCTCAACTATTGTCTATTGGCCGACAACGGTCCCAACTTCAAAATTTCCTATTGACGGTCCCATCTTTTTGCATATTTGCCTTCAGTGGGCCCTATATAATTGCAAAGAAAGTAGTTTTACAACTTACAATTAACACTAATTGAATCCATGTTCTCTAGTTGCGAATACGCTAGTTTTACAGTTAATAGGAACCATGTTGGATCGATGTGTGACCCTAACGAGTCAATCAGAAGAGTATACAATCTATTTCAAAGGCGGAATCAGAGAAATAGACATGTAACAACTTGATTCTCCTTAATTATCTTCTTATTATTGATTTCAAAGCTTTTACAGATCGTTTGACAAATCGGCAGCACCTCGGCTCTGAATCGGAAAGTTACAAATGAACTAGCAACACACCTATTTATAGTGATGTTAATTTCGTTTGAAAGTGGCATGGCCATTTCAAGCGAAATCACAATGTCTAATTTCGCTTGAAATGGTCAGTGGCCATTTCATGCGAAATTACCCGAATTCACACAAACCCTAGTTTCTAACCTGCTGTGTGCTAGCTAATCCTATCTAGACATAAGACTCTATAAAGATGAAGTTAACAGACATTTGTGCACCAACAGACTCCCCCTTGGATGTTGACGAAGTCTTTAGCATCAAATCTTCAGTCTTTGTCTAATTTCTTTCTCTATCCAATTTTTCTAACAATGTAAGCATCCTTCAATCTTTATCTTCAATATGCCCTTTGAATGTTGATCCAGAATGTAAACTCCCCCTTTCAATATGCTGGAGCTCAAATTCTGATTCAAACTTTACACTAAATTTACCATGGGGATCTTGTTTCCTGTTTCTCAAGAATATAACATTACAAGCTATTCTTCCTTTTGACTACACTTGATGTTTTAATCAGTTTTAGAAATCCACTTAAGTAACTAGGTCCAAATTAATAACCCTAGGCACTTAATTTGTTTACCAAGTCCAACTTAATGACCTTGGTTAACCTGAGATAACACACAACTGACTTTTGTTCAACATTTTTCAAAACATTTTTCTGAAAATTACAGGTTTCAATTTAATGAACTTGTTTTGACTTTTCAATTTCACAAGTTTAACATGATAAGCTCACGACTCATCTTCCAGCTCAAAAACTTCCAACATCTGCTTCGAACTTCGAATCTGAAGATCAACTTTCCACTTTGGTTTGTCGGAAAATAAAGCAGAAATGTAAAATCTTTTTGGATTTTGAATAAAGTTTCTAAACTAGAATGCTAAATAGAAATAAAATGCAGTAAATGTAAACTATTTACAAACTTATTTTTGATGAGCGTGTTAGGGAATCATATCAGCTGTTCGACAAGTCACAAGTACCGTTAAGCTTAGATTTCATACTCAGAATTAAACAATTCACTTAGATTGTCGATATACTGATCCACTTAAATTCTCACACAATTTTCAATCTGTCCAGGATACGAATTAGGTGTTTTAGAGACTTAAACTCATTCATGTGTCCCACCTCTTGAATATACTCCCATATCCAAATCCCAATATTCAATCTTACAGGTGAGTATACCACAGATGATATATGTAAGGGGTTAAATGCGAGGGCCGTGAGAGCTCAGGTTAGAACTTCCGTTCAGCAAAGAGATGACGGCTTCGACTTTTGGTGTGTCCCCTTTAGAGGATCTTTTCTTCAACAGCACATGATTAGCATTTTGCAATGTTTCATCATTTTTTATTCTGAGGGAGATGCTATGTTTCAAGCAAGCGTAAAGTATTATACGGGGACTAGGCCATTGCTTCCACAAAATCAGAAGTCCCGGGATAATACCCCAGATATCACTGAGTATAAAGACCTAGTATCTCAGAAAAAGGGATCTTTCAAACAAGATTTCAGGGGTTTCCTATATATCCAAGTAGTGTTCCCCACGAAATAAGTAAGTAAAGATTTAGGTTTATATCCCGAACAAACCTACTAAATGTGTAAAAACCTATCGGCATATCATCAGCGAGACTGTTTAAGACTTTTAAACTTTACATATCTTTAGCATACTGTAACTGTCAAGCCAATGTACTATCATTTTCCCTTTTTACACAAGCTCTTTTTTATTTTTCTATTGTTTTTGTATTTTGAAAATATCCCATGTTTTTGTATTTTTGAAATTTTTTACTGTTTTTGTATTTTCTGAAAAAATTACCCTATACTCCCCCTAAATACCAAAACAAGTAAAAAATCGACAAACCATTACATATTGCGTCTCAACATCATCTACAGCGGTACCTTCATCTACGTCAAGAATCTCCTCCGACACCGATAAAAGCTTCATACCGTTCAATTTTAAAAGATATTGAAAACGAGTTTTATCAAACGCTTTGGTATGTAAATCAGCTTTTTGTTCGTCAATGTGGATTTTCTCAATTCGTATCAACTTTTTCTCAAAACAGTCTCGGATGAAGTGATGACGAATTTCAATGTGTTTCGTTTTAGCGTGATGAACAGGATTTTTTGTAATGTTAATCGCTGCCTCATTATCAACAAAGATAGGGGTATTTAGAAATTACAAACCGTAGTCGCGCATCTGTTGCTGGATCCACAAGATCTGAGAGCAGCAGCTGCTAGTAGATACATACTCAGCTTCATATGTGGATAAAGCCACAGAGGTCTGCTTTTTGCATTGCCAGGTAACCAATCTTGGTCCAAAGAACTGGCACCCCGCTGTTGTTGATTTAGCGTTAACTTTGCAGCATCCGAAATCGGAATCAGAATACCCTTCGAGCATAAAGTCACCTTCTCTTGGATACCACAACCCCAGTGATAGAGTTCCTTTCAGGTAGCGTAATATCCTTTTCACAATCACCATATGCAAAGCTCTCGGGTTAGATTGAAATCTTGCTGCGAGGCAGGTAGGATACATAATATCGGGTCTTGAAGCTGTCAAATACATCAGCGATCCGATCATGGAATGATACGTCGTTTCATCTACCTTCTCTCCGGTGAGATCATGGTTTATCCCATGGTTCGTCGCTAATGCGGTGAAAGCTGGAGTAGAACCTGACATCCCAAATTTCTCTAAGATATCATGAACATACTTCGTTTGATGTATGAATATTCCCTTAGGCAATTGATTAACCTGAATTCCCAAGAAGAATTTCATTTTACCCATTGATGACATTTCAAATTTTTGCTTCATAACTCTTTCGAAATCTTTGCACAGATTTTCATTTGTCGACCCAAATATAATGTCGTCCACGTATATTTGAACTATCAGAAGATATCCGTCGACTTCTTTGGTGAAGAGAGTGGCATCCACTTTTCCACGGATGAAGCTGTTGGCAAGTAGGTGTTAAGACAAAGTCTCGTACCAAGCTCTCGGGGCCTGGTGTAAACCATACAGTGCTTTATCCAGTAAATAGACCATGTCTTTGTGGATTGGATCGGTAAAGCCCAGTGGCTGTCCAACATATACCTCCTCTTTTACCTTCCCATAGAGAAACGCTGATTTAACATCTAGCTGATAAACTTTAAATTTTTTCCAAGACGCAAATGCTAGGAAGATTCTGATCGCTTCAAGTCTAGCAACTGGAGCATATACTTCAGTGAAATCTATACCCTCCTGCTGACTGAAACCCTGGACTACGAGTCGAGCTTTGTTACGAATAATAAACCCTCGATCGTCTCTTTTGCACTTGAACACCCACTTGGTGTTTATCTTCATGTGACCATCAGGCAAGTCTACCAATTTCCACACTCCGAACTTCTCAAACTGACTCAGCTCCTCTTGCATCGCGTTGACCCAAGAATCTTCAATTAGCGCTTCCTTATATGTTCGCGGTTCAATCTGCGAAATAAAACAACTAAGTGAAAACTCAGTTTGTAAAGGAGCAACTGTTGAATAAAAACAAGTAAGGCCTTGGTCAATTTGTCGTCTAGTGCGAACGCCTGATTGTAATTCTCCAATAATCAGTTCTTCTGGATGGTACGAAAGAGTTCTCGGCATCACCTCGCCTGTAACATCTACCTCGCCCTCCAAACTTGTGATATTTTGATTTGCACCTTGTTCATTGACTGGAATTGTTTGACTTGAAATCTGGATCTGCTCCCCCTCACTATCTGAATCACCATGATCGAATATAGGTCTGTCATCAGATTCTTGATTATCGTTGACTGCCGTCTGATTCTCAAGAGTTTGCTGAATATCATCATGTTCTCCAGCATTACTTGGACCGGCTTCATCGTCATTAGAAGCTCGCCGTTGACATCTAGAATACTCAGCTGGGAATCTTTCTTGTGATTCTTCATATTCCCTCAGAATATCCAACTCGTCAAAGAAATCCGGTTCTTCTTCAATGTCAAACGAATCCCACAAAGTATCGTAATTAAAACGCCATGAGTCGCCTGGATTATGCGGTGGCATTGTATAACCTTGACACTCAACATTAAGTGCTTTGATGATCCGCTTCAAGCTTGGAACAAAGACTCGTTTCAATGGACTTGCATAACCCACGAAAATTCCTTCAATGCTCTTTGCACCAAATTTACCAAAAGGTTCTAGAACTGTACAGGGAGACCCAAACGGTTCAAGATACTTTAGGTTCGGATTGCAGTTATTGATCAATTCGAAACATGTCTTGTTGAATTTCTTCACTGTTAGAACCCGGTTGAGTGTATAGCAAGCGGCTGATACTGCTTCTGCCCAAAAATTGACTGGTAGTTTTGAATCCGCAAGCATCATCCTAGCCGTTTCTATTAGCGTCTTGTTCTTTCTTTCAGCTACTCCATTCTGCTGCGGAGTGTAAGGAGCACTAAATTCTTGCAATATACCTCTCTCATCACAATATTCTTCCATCTTGTTGTTCTTAAACTCTGTACCGTTGTCACTCCTGATTCTTCTGATTCGAGTTTGGTACAAGTTTTCAATTTTTCTGAACAACGTCATCATACTTTCAAACGTCTCATCTTTTGACTTCAAAAATGATACCCATGAAAATCTCGAGTAATCGTCTGTAACTACAAGACAATAAAGATCACCCGTTATATTTTTGACGTTCACTGGACCAAACAGATCCATATGAAGTCTCTCTAACGGTCTTGAGACTGAGTTCACTTTCTTTCCAGGGTGAGATTTCTTCTTTTGCTTGCCTTTGACACAGCTAATGCACTCCCCCTCAAGATGAAAACCTTTTACATGAACACCAATAACTAAGTCGTTATGCACCAGGTGATTCATTTTTCGCAGGTGAATGTGGCCCATCTTTCGATGCCACAATTGCGATTCTTTTTCCGTTGCTCTTGACATATAACAGTGAGCCTGACCCGTTGTAGTAGTTGCTACACTCATGTCCAACACGTACAGATCATTGACTCTGGGTGCTCTCATAATCACCCACTCTTCGGGAACAACAAATCCTGGTTTCAGAATCAAACATTCTTTGTCTGTAAAGTGCGTTGTATACATACGATCACAAATCTGAGAAATACTCAGAAGATTGTTTTCAAGCTCGGCGATGTAGTTTACTCTTTCAAACGTGATGATACCATTCGATAGAGTTCCTTCACCAACTATTCGACCACTTTGATTACTTGCAAATCCCACATAACCACCATTAAACCCTCTAACATCGTACAGATTCTTCCCCGTCAATTGCCGAGAAGCTCCACTATCCATAATCCAATGTGAAACGGATCTTGGAAGCTCCTGCACATATCACAGACACTTAGTGAGATTTTGATGCCACCCAAGCCTCTTTCGACTCGGGTAACTTGATTTTAATGTGTGTTTTTGCAGTGTAAAGTGGCAGAAAATTTTTATCATTCATCTTTAAGCTCTCTGCAGACCCAACCTCAACCTCTTTATACAAGAAAAATTCGTCTTTTTGAGGTTGACCAGATGGTTGGTCTTTTTTTCAAAACAACCTTCTTTTCAGAAGCAACAGACTCTTGTTTTTCAAGTTTCTCATAGTAATCCAAAGGAACATTCATCTTTACCGGAGTGGTAGAGGATGATTGTTTTTCCATCTCAGAAACCTTTGGTTTTGGAGAACTTGATTTCTTTTCAACTGATTTTGGTTTCCATGCTTGTTGAGGCGAAGCAACCCGTTTGTAAAACTTATCAGTTTTAGTTACCACATTCTTTACGGATTCAGTTTTGATCTTGTTGTTTTCATTTTTCAAAACTTTCTTCTCAACAACCATTGGTGCTTTGCCTTTTGCATCAGCTTTCCTTTTCTGACTCTCAACAACTTCAGACTTAGGCTTTAAGTTGGTGCACTTTCGTGCAATGTGTCCAACTTTATTGCACTTAAAGCATGTACGAGTATCAACTACCCGACTTGTACCTTCGGTCTGAGGCTGTGAGGCCTTTTCTTCAAAAAATTCTTTATTTGATTTTGAAAAAATTTCAGACTCTTGCTCGGAATGAGAACTCGAGCTTTTTACAAACACCTTTTTCTCAACAAACTTCTTGTTTTGAAAATTCCTTCTTTGAAAATTCTTACCACCCTTATAACCACCCGACCATCTGTTTTGATAATTATTAGAAAAACGCGGCGGTACAATAGGTTTTTTATAATACGACTTATCTTTTTCAAAATTCAAATGCCTCTTTGTACTTTTCAAACCTTCGATCTCAGACACATCAATCTCAATTAACTTGAACACATTTCTCAATTTACCAACATTCACATTTTCCAAAGGAAAATCACGATCCGAATACAACTTATCAGATCCCGCCATCTTGTACATTACAAGATTTGGTTCTTCACTTAAGTTGTTTTTGGATTTTGATTTTGGAATATATTTGTCCAAAAAGCATTCATCATCCTCAGTAGTGTCACTTTCAGATTTTAAAACATTTTCAACCATGCTTTTCACAACTTCAGATTGGACACTATCTTCATCAGATGATGAAGTGAAAGTGATATCAATTGTGTCTGGAAGCTTAACTTCATTTTCTTATTCATTAACCAACCCTGATTTTTTCTTTGAAAAATTGTTTAGAATTGGTGGTGGAACTTGATGAAACCCAACCCCAGTTCCATCCGAATAAACATCTTCGCCTGTTTTGTTATTCCCAATTGGTTTAGGAACGATATGTTGAAGAACAAAACTTGCGGAGTTGTAACTGTTCAGTTTCAACTGGATGCGTTCATTTTCAATTTTAGCTTCTTGAAACTGAAGCTTCAACTTAGCAATTTCATCCAGTTGTTGATTGATTAGCTCTTCTTTAACTCTCAGAACACCTGACAATTGCACATTTTCCTTGTTTGTTTTACCATTTCTCTCATCAGAATCTTTTACCGTTCGTTTTAGCTTCTCAAAATTTTCTGAAAGTTGACAATTTTCATGAATTAGCTTTTCGTTTTCTTTCCTAATTCTTTCTACTTCAATTTTATCATTTTCAATTTTCTCAGTCAATTCTTTTAATCTATCATTTGAAGCTTTTAACATTTTGTCACGGTTTAAGATCTGATTTTCAACGTCTCTGACTCTTCCTGTCAGATCTTCGATCTTTTTACCGCTGAGGTAAGCAATTGTACTACAAACCTTGAAATCTTTCATGCAATTTTTGCAGTCACTCTTAGTTTTAGCTTTCTTACCAAACTCGTTGATTGCATCATTCTGACTGACCTCGCTTTTAGACTCAGTGCCAGAACCAGAAACTACCTCTAGCTCTTTTGCAGCAAACACTTTGTCAGTCATCTTCTTCAAATTTTCAGCAGTAAATTCTTGTGATGTGTCAATAATCTCGTCATCAATTTTCTTTGAGTGCTGCTCTTTCTCTTTTTCTTTTTCATTTGTTTCAGCTTCTCCTCCTCCCCACCACTCTCTCTGCCTGGCCTCTTCTTCGTCAGCAATTTGTCTGGTGAGAGTTTCAACATCAACAGTTTTTGGATCAACAGCTATGTTACCCTTGGGATCTAGGTAACATTCTCTATCAGCATCCCATCTTTTCGCCTGTTTTGCTTCTTTGTATATATAACCGATTCTAATCTTCCTGTCTTGGGCTTTCATCTTTCTGTTGATGTATTTCTCTTCTTCTGTTCGACTATCTTTGAAAGGAACAATTCTTGTTATAAACGCATAGCCCACTGCATCCTCTTCTGGTAACACTTGACTCCAATCATATCCCTTATCATCATGGATAACAGCAAGTGCTCTGGATTTTTCTTTGGGATTTTCTTCTATCTATTTCATTCTGGGGGATTCAGATTTGTTCTGATGATAAATTGCTCTTTTGTAGTAATCTTCACGGAATGGATTTGCGGTATCATCAGCATATGCATTTCGACATTCTCTTTTAAAATGACCTTTTTGTTTACATTTAAAGCACGTGACCTTTGATTTATCAAAACCAAGTTTTGTGGACGGTCCTCCAATTGAATGTCTGCCTGTAATCTCCATGAACCTTTGAGCTCGTCTAACTGCACTAGCCATACACCACCTGATATCAATCAACTCCATCTCTTCTGGGTCGATCTGATCATAATCCTCCTTGGTAAGGTTAGTGTTTCCAATCTTGCCCGCAACAAGGCTCTCGTATGATTCTAGCACAGATGCTAAAAACACCATTTGCTGCTTTGCGGATTCCTCACTAAAGTTTTGTGCATTCTTTAGATCCACAGCAATATTACATTGAAACAGATTCTTCGGAACTGATTGACTTGACGTAGTTGACGATGAACCACTATGAAAACCACAGCTTGAACTTTCTTGATTTGACGATGAACACATTCTTCGGTATCATACTTCCTCGGTAATAAAGCTCAACATTCTGCTGATATGAGGAATGATTGACTTTGTATGATTTCTTGATCTCCAGCTCATGACTTTCCAGTCTTTCAATTAACAGATCAACTGTCAGTTTCTCCGGCTCGATTGTATTCTTCAGCATCAAGGCAAAGTATTGCCAGTCTTTATCACCCGGCAGTGAGTCAAACAATTTGTCAATCAATTCTTCTCGAGTATATATGACTCCATGTCTTGCAAGCTCCATCTTCAAATGCCCGAATCTTTCAATCGTTTTTGACACAGATTCATTTTTCAAACATCCAAACAAATCAAACTCTTTTCTTAACAATTTCTTTTTGTTTTTAACTATCTCAGCACTACCCACAAATTTTACTCTCAATTTCTCCCATAGATCTTTTGCATCTGTGTACTCAATTAACGATATTATGTCGTCTCTCACAGACTGATGAAGCAATGCAATGCACTTTTGTTCAGCAACATATCTTTCTATATCCTCAGTTTCTGTCATATTTTCATAATCCGATATTCCCATATTGAAACCATTTTTCAAGCTCTTCCAACTTAGATACGCAAACGCTTGTAACCACTCTTCAAACATTTTCGCCCATCTATTGTATTCTTCAATCGCCATTAGATTGGGAGGTTTGTTGTACGTCCCATAAGCACTCTCCACACTCAAAGCATCAGAAAGTGATTTCTTCGCACTCGGAGCATTCTCATTTGTGTTGTTTGAAGTATTATTTGAAGTATCATCTCCACTGTTTCCCGTGAAAGCAAAGACATCACAGAACGGATTCATGAATTCATCCATCTGTACGTATCTGAAACAGTTAACAAACACTTAGAAAATTTTTGGATTTAACAACAACAATTTCACACGAAATCAGTTCACGCGAAATAATGCTTCACACGAAATTACTCTTTTCAAGCGAAATCCCCAACTCAAACGAAATCAGGGATTTTTCAAACGAAATAGGGTTTTCAAACGAAATCACCAAGCGAAATCAAATTTCGTTTGGAATTAACTTGGTTTCAAACGAAATCAAGTCACTTTAGAGCGAAATAGCTAATTTCGTGTGAACTCACAAACGAAATCTGATTTCGTGTGAAATCAGCGACAGTTTCAAACGGAATTAGTGATTTCGTATGAAATCAAAGACAATTTCAAATGAAATTAACCACAAAAGTTAATTCCGTACGAAATCACAAGTGCCAATTTCGAGCAGAATTATGATGACATCATCATTTCGGCCACCATTTTGTCAAATTGATCTAGATTTAGTTCAAATTTTGGTCCAATTCTTTCAAGGATTCTTTAAAACAGTGTTTTTCGTGATATATGAGAAATTCAGTCCATTTTGTTCGTTAAATCTTGTTTAATTTTGAAAAGAAGGTGTAGAAGTGATGAAAACAAGTTGAATTGGTATAAACTCTTCTTCCTGAGCTCTGATACCACTTGTTGGATCGATGTGTGACCCTAACGAGTCAATCAGAAGAGTATACAATCTATTTCAAAGGCGGAATCAGAGAAATAGACGTGTAACAGCTTGATTCTCCTTAATTATCTTCTTATTATTGATTTCAAATCTTTTACAGATCGTTTGACAAATCGGCAGCACCTCGGCTCTGAATCGGAAAGTTACAAATGAACTAGCAACACACCTATTTATAGTGATGTTAATTTCATTTGAAAGTGGCATGGCCATTTCAAGCGAAATCACAATGTCTAATTTCGCTTGAAATGGTCAGTGGCCATTTCATGCGAAATTACCCGAATTCACACAAACCCTAGTTTCTAACCTGCTGTGTGCTAGCTAATCCTATCTAGACATAAGACTCTATAAAGACGAAGTTAACAGACATTTGTGCACCAACAAACCACTACTTTTATGAATGTCGAATTAAAAAAAATAGCAATTTTACAAAAAAAAATAATAATATAAAGAGTAAACTGAAGTTTTACCCCCTGGGGTTTAAGCCAATTGGCACTCTGACCCCCTCCATGGAAATAATTCAATTTGCCCCCCAACGTTGATGTTCTGTCGCAATTTTACCCCCTGCCGTCAGTCAACAGTTATTTGACTGTTATAGGTAAGGGTATTTTGGTAATCTTACCCCATATTTATTATTATTATTTATAAAATCAAATTATCATCATCATCTTCAAATAACCCAGATCCATCATCATCATCTTCAAATAACCTCACAACACACACCAGAATTCAAGATCCATATTCCATATTCAATTTTCCCCAAAATTCAAGTTCCATACACCAAAATTCAAGAACATTATCTTCATCTAGCTCTGCCCTCTTATTCACCGGCAACCCCACACCCACAACACCTCCTACTCCCCTTTACACCACTCCCACCCGGTTTCGTCTACGGTGAGACTCTCAGTGGCAGCAAAGAACAACAACAACAACAACGCCGCCACCACAGCGGCGCTGGCGGTGACCAGATGGAGAAACGACACAGAGAGAAAGAAAGAGTGAGCTAGTGATGACAACCGAAGGCGACAAACCAGAGCCGTAGCGGCGGCGGGTCACGGCTGAGCATGGCGGCGACGATGGTGATGGGGTTCTGCTGCGATGATGATGGCGGTAGTAGACGGCGACTAAGAAGCAAAGGCAGGAGTTCGATCAACATGTGTGTTATCTTGTATATTTGGATAATTGGTTAAAATATGAAGTTGTGATCATCCTTGATTTTCTTGTATTTTGTGACTTCTGATTTTGAACTAATATTGTTAAACTGTTAAGTGAGAATGATGGCTTTTGGTTGACTATTTGTTTTGAACTCTCTGTGTCGCAACCCCCGCTCCCTTTCTCCCGGGAACGGGCGGCCGCGAGCCAGTTTCGGTGGTATCCATATGTTTAATCATTTTGGCAGCGGAAATTTCATCAGGACCGTAGTTAGGAAATATTTTATCAGAGTAAAACCACCATATTTTATATTAATAAACACATTGGTAAAACCCAAGTTTCTTATTACAACATGTTTATAGGGATAAACCCGATTTTATTGAATTTAAAACATCGTCTTTTAGGTAACTTTTATAGCCACATTTTTCCAAGCCTTCAGTGCTCTCCAGCTGGCTTTCTTCTAATTGGCTTTTACATTTTGTTACCTGAAATGCGTTTTAAAAACATTTATCAGTGGGAAATACTGGTGAGTGAATCCCAGTTTAATCAAAACAGATTTTATCATTAAACAGTATTGAGAGCGATCACATTGTTTATATCTACACAATTACGCATTCAGTACTGTCAATCCTGACTGGTGGGTCATATTACTCATTGGCTATCTCATTGTCCAATGGTAACATCTTTCCACATTTTGTATACAAAACCCCAACATACCGGCAGTAATTGAAGAATTACAAAGACTTAATCAATGCTAATCACATTGTAAAATATTTAAGGTTTTGTAAAAACAGTTTGCAAAAAGAAGATTACTCACATTGTTGTCTTAGGTTTTCTTTAAGGATTTCATGGTGATTATCTATTATTTACACAAATGCGCACGCGTTAGTATAATAACCCAATATTTATATTATTAATACCCTCCCCGAGACGGTATTCCAACGACTACATCGGGCAGAACCATGACAGCCGTTACGGAACCCTGGATCAATCGAGCACCATATCTAATACGTAACCGGGGTTATAATACTTACAACGGGGCAGAACTTCGTTAATTAGGGGGGTGTTATACCCGAAAATCACTTCAACTATGTGAGAATTCGAGAGAAAGAAAGAAAAGTGAGCGACTGGGACTGAAGGCCGTTGCTATCAATTTATAGGGCCTGATCTTACGTTCCTCGCGCCCCGCGTAAGATGAGGCGGGGGTTTACATGGCCCGCGACCTAGGATTGTAGGGCCTAGCTGTCACGGCCCCCGACCCGGTTTGACCCGTTTCAGGAGCCGCGGGACAGAAATCCTGCGGTATTTAATTAATTGAGTTTGACAGCGGAAGTTTTCATCAGGATCTTTTAAAATGTAAATATTTCCCGATTATTTTATTTCACAATGCGGGATAAAACCCGGTAATTTACAATCATTTGATTTCACGAAGAAATCTTTTATTTTACAAAACATGTTTCTTTATTTTATACTGAGCCACTTCCTTGAGCTTGTAGTGCTATATGGCACTTTTCCTGATTCATAACAGGTTACCTGAAACATGTTTGAAAAAGGTTTTGTCAGCAGGAAATACTGAGTGAATCATTCTAATTTTTGCATAATGATGCATAGTTGTTAATTACAACATAAGAGCAATTACAATGGCTTCTATCTTATCTTTATCTGGCTCTATGTCATAATGGTGACATGTCACAATGGTGACGATGGTCATACCACTATTTAGATCAATGAACCTAAATAGTGATGATTATCCCTGTAGGTCAATGAACCTAACAATGATTATCCCGAGTAGGTCAATGAACCTAACTGGGAGAAAATTAGTAATGTGCACAATACCCCACTAACCAGTAATTCAAGATATCCATGACTTATTCCCTGTAATTATAACCTTGAAAATAATTTGAGGTATTGTAAAATAGTTGATAAAAAGAGAATGACTCACATTGCAGATTTATACGGGCAGAGTTTGGCCTACTGATTTAGCCTTTTCAACCTAAATTTTTATAACAGGCACACAATTCGGGGTTAGTAATCAATCCAGCATTTACGATAACTCACGAGATCAAATTCTCACAACGAACGATAAAGTGCGATACTTCATCCATCGAATTAACGACGAACGACAAAGTATAGCCCTAATGTGGGCGGCACTTAAACATCCATTGGATATATTGATCATCGGAAAATGAATCGTAGCAGCGATTGTGCTAATACCCTGGTTGCGGCGTTGATTTAGTGCCTGTGTGTGTTAATTGAAGTATACAGAACTTATCTCAGCGCACAAAGTGAATTTGAGCGTCGTTCAATCGTCCAGAATTAAGTCCCAATGTCCTCTATTTATAGCCCAATTTTGACCACCCTTGCGCACCGTAAGCTTAAAAACCTTACGGTCCGTAAGGACCTTTGCGCACCGTAACATTCCTAGTGTTGCGGTCCGTAAGGCATAAAAGTAGGCTATAGGGTAGCCACGATTAGGACTAGGCATGCTGAATCATATATTTCGAATTTTCACTTGTTGACAGCAACTTTTAGTGGATAATCCTCCACTAGGGTTTATCCCCCCTGAGTTTTAGGGGCCCTGATCCTGATTCTGAAATTTCTGAAAATTTTAGGGTTTGCGCAGAATCACTTGGGTGTCTCAATTAGGGTTTCCTATTGGTCAAATTAATTTAATAATTATGACTTTTGATGATCGTTGTTACATTCTCCCCATCTTAATAAAAATCTCGTCCTCGAGATTTACTGGAATAATTGAGGATAATTTCTCTTCCTTTCGGATTCCAGTTCCCAAGTATATTAGGGTCCTGTCTTTGAATCCCATTTTGTTTACCTTTATATCTTGGAAAGGTACTACCAAAGATTCATCTGATAGACATTTCTTTGGATACATGAAATACATCATATACTCCAGCTAACTCTTCCTGGTAGTTGTAAACGATAAGTAACTGGTCCAATATGTTGAATTACTGGAAATGGTCCTACGTATCTTTGGACTTAACTTTCCTTTCTTACCGAATCTAACAACTCCTTTCCAAGGAGATACTTTCAATAGTATTTTGTCTCCAACTCGAACTCCAACGACTTTTATCTATTATCTGTATAATTCTTCTGACGATCCTTAGTCGTCTTCAGCCTTTTCTTCGTGATACTAAATATCACAGTCGTAGTCACTTAAGATTTTCATACATCTCCTTTGCCTTATGTTTAATTATTTTTGCCCAACTATATATCTTAAATTCTTATGATCCGTATAGACAGTAAACTTACTTCCATACAGATAATGTCTCCAAATCTTAAGGTAAAAATTATGGCTCCAAATTATAAGTTATGCGTGGTATAGTTCCTTCGTTCTTTTTCAATTACCTTGATGCATATGCAATTACCTTTTTGCGTTGCATTAACACGCATTCAAATCCTAACTTTGAAGCATTACCTTATACTTCAAAATCTTCAGTTCATAAGGCTAAGATTGGAGCAGTTTGGTTAATTTCTGCTTTAAGATCCTCATTCAAACTTAGCTATTTTACAGGTTAACTTAGTTAATGGTATAACTATCTTAGAAAAATCCTTAATAAATTGTCTGTAATATCCGACTAAACTTCTATTTTCCATTGCGGATTAGGGAACCTTTCATTTGGTAATTTCTGCTATCTTATCAGGATCTACGTGAATACCTTCATAATTCACCATATGACCTAGAAATTGCACTTCTGGCAGCCAAAATTCATTCTTCGTAAAGCTTTTCTTTTCTTAACAAAGTTAAGAGTACATGCAAGTGCTGATAATGTTCTTCCTAACTTTTGGAATACATAAGTATATCGTCGATGAAGATTATTACCAATTTATCCAAATATGGTGTACAGATCCTATTTATCATGTCCATGAATACTGCAGGTGCATTTGTTAACCCAAAGGGCATGACTGTAATTTCGTAATGACCATACCTAGTTCTGTAAGCAGTTTTAGGTATGTCTTCCTCTTGTACTTTCAATTGATGATATCTGGAACATAAGTCGATCTTAGGAAAATATCTATTTCCCTGGAATTTGATTGAATAGATCATCAATTCTAGGTATTGATTCTTAATTGTAACCTTATTCAATTCCTTATAATCAATACACTTTCTCATCGAACCATACTTTTTCTTAACAACCAATATTGTGCTAACCGATAAGGTTCCCTGGCTTATCGGTAAAATTCCTGGAATTTAGATGAATCCTAAATTCTATCTTCCTATCTGGTGGTAATCCAGGTAAATCTTCTGGAAATACATCTGGGTATTCTGAAATTACAGAAATTTCCTTAATTTCTTTATCTTTAGTATTAATGATTACTGAAATCATATATACTATTCCTTGCTTTTCGTTCATAATTAGGAACTTTCTTTACTGATATGAACTCTACTCTCCTGTAATCATTATTACTTCTCCAGTGATTGCACAATTTCTATAGAATTCTTATCACAGATAATTCGAGCATAATTGTTTTACTAATCAATCCATTCTTAGCACAACCTTGATTTCAACTAATTTCATAGATAATAGGGTTGTAGAAAATTTATGACTTAAAAGTTCTATTTCTACGTGTTGCAGAACCTTATTTATTTTAACTGAATTCCCATCTGCCGTTTCTATTGTAAAAATTTGCTTACTGCTGGTTAAAGGTAAGTTAAAAGTTTGGAAGAATAAAGTATTTATAAAACTTTGGTTTACACCAGAGTCAAATAATACTTTTGTGTATACGTTGTGAACTAAGAACGTACCGGCTATCACATCTGGAATGAGTTCTGCTTCCTTAGCAGTCAGTTGGAAGGCTCTTACATTCATTTTTGCTCCTTCTGCAGGTTTGGCTTGATTGTCAAATGGTTTATTCAGTTTTGGACAATCTGGCCTAAGATGTCCAGTTTCTCTACAGTTGTAGCAAACTGAAAATTTCTTCCTCCTACAATCGTCTTCTTGATGCCCTGGAATCTTGCAAAAATTGCAATAACCTTTGCATCTTCCAAAATGTTTCCTTTTGCAAGAATTGCAAAATGGACTAGTAGAAGATTGCCCATTCCATCCTTTCTTGAAATTGTTATGGTTACCCGAACGGAATTCTTGGGTAATCTTTTGGGCTACTTCCTTCCTTCTATTTTCTTCTCTTGTCCGTACTAGTTCGTCTGTCAGAGTATTGGCTAAATCTACTGCATCATCAATCGTGTGAGGTTTTGCAGCCTTGACGATATTACGGATTTCGGAAATCAATCCCCAAATATAACGGGAAATAAGTACCGGCTCTGGCGAAGCCAGGGTTGGTACCACTCGAGGATATTCGAAGAATGTCGTAGTATACCCTCGACAATCTACATCCACCATCCGATGGGTTAGAAACTTATTTGCCATTTGATCTTTTTCATATTCAGGACAGAATTTTCTTTCTACAAGACTCTTAAATTCTTCCCATTTCATGGCATAAGCCCTATTTCTTCCTTTAGCTTGTAATACCGTATTCCACCATTCTAGCGCCCCTTCTTTGAAAAGATTTGACGCATACATGACCTGATCATCCTGAGCACATTTACTTATGGCAATTACTGCCTCGGTTTTCTCTAACCAACGCAATGCTGCAGTCGCTCCTTCATTGCCTGCAAACTCAGTGGGTTTACAAGCAAGAAATTCTTTGTAAGTGCAACCAGGTGTTGCAACTTTCCTTTTCTTAGGGAGCGGAGCTTGCCGTGGTTCATTATCATTAACATGATTATTGCCTCCATTTACGCTATTACTGAAGTTATCTTCAGAAATATGTTTACTAGGAACAACTTGTTGCGGTTCGATTGGATTTTTAATAGCAGCAATGATTGCTGGAATAACATTGGCTATCCCTTGAGCAACTATTCCTGGAATAGCGTTGGCTATCCCTTGAGCAACGATATTTTCTATATCTTGCCTAGTTACATATTGATCCCTCGGTTGTTGCTCAGATTGATTAACCTCATTAACTGGTTCATTATTAGCGTTTTCCATCTGATATCTAATTTATAGATAAATAATTAGTATAAAGGAAATAATCCAATGTCACAATTTAGTTGCACATAATCACGTAAACGAATATACAAACAAAATTGTAACTTTTCTAATATTTCATTTGTTGTAAAGATTATATCATGCTTCTATATACACCCGTTTTATTATTTATTTTACACAAACTGATTTTACTATTACTATTTCATAATCCCCTATCCTTTGTCAGGTGATGTTCTAGTAACGGCGTTCCTTCTCATCGTATTTCCAGGAGATCTGTCCCAAAATCTCTTGGATCCTATTTCCAGCATCCATTTTGTCAGAATGATGGAGTTTAGCCATATTCTCATTACTCATTGGTGGATTTGGTAAAGGTTCTGGATTGAACTTTGGAAAAAGCCTATAGGGATGGTTTTGTAACAGTATTTCATTATTCAACCATTCGTCTATTTGCCAGTGGATTGAAGGTTTTGGAATAGCTGGTTCTAAGTTCATTGGTAGTTGTGTTTCAAGAGAATGAATAAAATCATTTTCTTTAATAGGCTCAATAGTATCATCGGTTGCCATTATAAAATCTAGTTCTTCTTGAGATGGTAACCCCTCAATTTGCCTAGAGCTTTCCCCAATTTCCATTTTCTTAGGTTTAGGTTTCTCAAGAGGTAAAGCGTTGAATTCTATAGGTTCTTCTATGTCTGGAATATACCTATTGAAATCTCTGGAAACTTTGATTCTTACTGGATAGAGATTTAAATTCTGAAGGGCTTCAGACAAGTCACTCATGCTGTTTAGCAAAATACACACAATTACTAAGTCATAACAAAATTTTATAGAAAAACTTTTAAAATAGTATTTCATAATGGGTAATTACCAAAACAACTGAAAATTAAAACACACTAGGTTTTATTTGTAAGTTTATAAAGGTGCTAAAACTTTGAGTCAGAATATTTAAAGATTTATATTTACTACTACAGTAGCTAACATATAAAAATCTGCCCATACTGTTCAAAAATTAGTCAGATGATAAAACATATAATCACAAAATAGCAATTAATATAAATTAAGTATTTTCTAAATACTTAATTGGCTTAAATCAGTGGCTCAATAAGTGGCTCTGATACCACTTTTTTCTGTCACGGCACCCGACCCGGTTTGACCCGTTTCAGGAGCCTCGGGACAGAAATCCTGCGGTATTTAATTAATTGAGTTTGACAGCGGAAGTTTTCATCAGGATCTTTTAAAATGTAAATATTTCCCGATTATTTTATTTCACAATGCGGGATAAAACCCGGTAATTTACAATCATTTAATTTCACGAAGAAATCTTTTATTTTACAAAACATGTTTCTTTATTTTATACTGAGCCACTTCCTTGAGCTTGTAGTGCTATATGGCACTTTTCCTGATTCATAACAGGTTACCTGAAACATGTTTGAAAAAGGTTTTGTCAGCAGGAAATACTGAGTGAATCATTCTAATTTTTGCATAATGATGCATAGTTGTTAATTACAGCATAAGAGCAATTACAATGGCTTCTATCTTATCTTTATCTGGCTCTATGTCACAATGGTGACATGTCACAATGGTGACGATGGTCATACCACTATTTAGATCAATGAACCTAAATAGTGATGATTATCCCTGTAGGTCAATGAACCTAACAGTGATTATCCCGAGTAGGTCAATGAACCTAACTGGGAGAAAATTAGTAATGTGCACAATACCCCACTAACCAGTAATTGAAGATATCCATGACTTATTCCCTGTAATTATAACCTTGAAAATAATTTGAGGTATTGTAAAATAGTTGATAAAAAGAGAATGACTCACATTGCAGATTTATACGGGCAGAGTTTGGCCTACTGATTTAGCCTTTTCAACCTAAATTTTTATAACAGGCACACAATTCGGGGTTAGTAATCAATCCAGCATTTACGATAACTCACGAGATCAAATTCTCACAACGAACGACAAAGTGCGATACTTCATCCATCGAATTAACGACGAACGACAAAGTATAGCCCTAATGTGGGCGGCACTTAAACATCCATTGGATATATTGATCATCGGAAAATGAATCGTAGCAGCGATTGTGCTAATACCCTGGTTGCGGCGTTGATTTAGTGCCTGTGTGTGTTAATTGAAGTATACAGAACTTATCTCAGCGCACAAAGTGAATTTGAGCGTCGTTCAATCGTCCAGAATTAAGTCCCAATGTCCTCTATTTATAGCCCAATTTTGACCACCCTTGCGCACCGTAAGCTTAAAAACCTTACGGTCCGTAAGGACCTTTGCGCACCGTAACATTCCTAGTGTTGCGGTCCGTAAGGCATAAAAGTAGGCTATAGGGTAGCCACGATTAGGACTAGGCATGCTGAATCATATATTTCGAATTTTCACTTGTTGACAGCAACTTTTAGTGGATAATCCTCCACTAGGGTTTATCCCCCCTGAGTTTTAGGGGCCCTGATCCTGATTCTGAAATTTCTGAAAATTTTAGGGTTTGCGCAGAATCACTTGGGTGTCTCAATTATGGTTTCCTATTGGTCAAATTAATTTAATAATTATGACTTTTGATGAGAGTTGTTACACTAGCTATGACTGGTCATCACATATAGCCTCGACATTTTTGTTCCATGTGTCGGCTCAGGGCTGCGCCTCGTTGATGAGCGCTCGCGCCCCGTGTAGGGTTTAACCAACCCGTTCGCGCCCCGCGAGCGAGGTTAGAATCTTGTTTTTATTTAATATTTCATTATATAGGGTATTTTGGGCTGGGTTTTACTCATACAGGGTATTTTTTAAGACATATTGGGATAGTTTAAATATATTAGGGGTGTCAAAAAATATTTTGGAGGGTTGTTATATCCTCCCTACCTTGTTTTAGAGCTCGTCCTCAAGGTCTACTGGAATAAGTGTGGATATTTCCTTTGCATTTCTGATTTAAGTTCCCAAGTG
Source organism: Helianthus tuberosus (assembly GCA_030545235.1). Taxonomy (NCBI): domain Eukaryota; kingdom Viridiplantae; phylum Streptophyta; class Magnoliopsida; order Asterales; family Asteraceae; genus Helianthus; species Helianthus tuberosus. The sequence goes on from CM060408.1 coordinate 46,221,741, forward strand.
TATTCTGGTCCTCTTTTGGAATCCCATTTTACTTTGACTAGTTCCAATCTCTTGTGTTTGAGATTCTTGACTTTCCTGTCTTCAATCTGTAGAGGCTTTTCTACAAATTTGAACTTTTCATTTACCTCTATGTCCTTAAGAGGCACGACTAATGATTCATCAGCTAAGCATTTCTAGAGATTAGATACATGAAATACGTCATGTATTCCTGCCATTTCCTCTGGCAGTTGTAGCTGATAGGCTACCGGTCCTATTCTTCTAATAATTTCAAAAGGTCCTACACACCTGGGGCTTTACTTTCCCCTTTTGATGAATCTTACCACTCCTTTCCAATGAGAGACTTTTAATAACACCTTGTCTCCTACCTGAAATTCCAACCGCTTTCGTCTGTTATCAGCAAAACTCTTTTGTCGCTCACGTGCTGCTTTTAGTCATTCCTTGACTTGAATGATCTTGTCTGTTGTTTCTTGTACTATCTCAGGTCCATATAGTTTCTTTTCTCCAATTTCTGCCCAATAGACTGGGGTTCGGCACTTTCGTCCATAAAGTACTTCGAATGGTGCAGCATTGATACTTGTGTGATAACTGTTATTATAAGAGAATTCTATTAACGGTAAGTAATCGTCCCAATTACCTCCGAAATCAATTACACAAGCTCTAAGCATATCTTCCATTGTCTGAATTATTCTTTCGCTTTGTCCGTCTGTTTGAGGTTGATAAGTTGTGCTTAGATTCAACTTGGTTCCCATTGCTTTTTGGAAACTTGTCCAAAAATGATTGGTAAAACGACTATCTCTATCAGAAACAATTGATAAAGGAATTCCATGTAATGAAACTATTTCATTTACATACAGCTTAGCTAATTGTTCCATATTGAAAGTTTCCTTCATTGGTAGAAAATGAGCTGACTTAGTTAGCCTGTCTACAATCACCTAGATTGTGTCATTACCTTTTCTTGTTTTGGGTAGTTTGGTAGCAAAATCCATTGTTATCAATTCCTATTTCCACACTGGCATTTCTAACTGTTGCAATAAACCTGAGGGTTTCTGATGTTCAACTTTGACTTGTGAACAGGTTAGACACTTAGAAACATAAGCTGCTATATCCTTTTTCATTCCTATCCACTAGAAATTCTTTCTTAAATCTTGATACATCTTATCACTTCCAGGATGCATCGTATACTTAGACTTATGGGCTTCTTCTAATACACGGTGGCATAGGTTTCCTAATTTAGGTATCCACATTCTTTTCTTATGGAATTTCAAAATTCCATCTGTTCCTTTCCTTAATCATTCCTTTTAGTTTCTCAGTATCGTCCTTGGTTACTGATTCTTGCGCTTTTCTAATCTGCTCATTTAAATCTACCTGTAGATTTAATTTAAGAGAACGTACTCTTTTTGCCTTCTCGTGATACTTTCGACTTAAAGCATCAGCCACTACATTGGCCTTTCCTGCATGATACTAGATATTACAGTCAAAATCACTAAGTATTTCCATCCAGCGTCTTTGTCTCATATTCAACTCCTTTTGCCTGAAAACATACCTTAAACTCTTATGATCAGTGAAAATGGTAAACTTACTACTGTAAAGGTAATGTCTCCAAATCTTAAGGGCAAAAGTTATGGCTCCTAATTCTAAATCATGGGTTGAATAATTCTCTTCATGATTCTTATGTTGTCTAGATGCGTAGGCTATAACCTTTTGGCGTTGCATCAACACACATCCATAACCTAACTTAGAAGCGTCACAATAGATTACAAAGTCTTTAGTTCCTTCTGGTAACGCTAGTATGGGTGCGTTGGTTAATCTTTGCTTAAGAGTTCTAAAGGCTTCTTCTTGTTTTGATCCCCATTCAAACTTAACAGATTTACAGGTTAACTTAGTTAAGGGAATGACTATTCTAAAAAAATCTCGAATAAATCTTCTATAATAACGGGCCAATCCTAAGAAACTTCTAACCTCAGTTTGTGACTCAGCGGTTTTCCATTTGGTAATTGCCTCGATCTTGGTGGGATCTATATGAATTCCTTCATGATTAACTAAATGTCCAAGAAATTGTACCTGTTCTAACCAAAACTCGCACTTCAAAAACTTAGCATAAAGCTTTTCTTTTCTCAATAAACTTAGAAGTGCGTGCAGATGCGCTGCGTATTCCTCTTTATTCTTAGAGTAAATGAGAATATAATCTATAAAGACAATTATGAATTTATCCAAATATGGCTTACATATTCAGTTCATCATGTCCATAAATGCGGCTGGGGCATTGGTTAAACCAAATGGCATGACTGTAAATATATAATGGCCATACCTTGTTCTAAAAGCGGTCTTAGGAATGTCCTCTTCCTGTACCTTTAATTGATGATATCCGGAGCGCAAATCGATTTTAGAGAAAAATCGAGCTCCTTGCAATTGATCGAACAGATCATCGATTCTTGGTAATGGATACCGATTTTTAATCGTGAAATTGTTCAATTCACGGTAATCTATACACATACGCATAGATCCGTCTTTCTTTTTAACGAGTAAAATCGGTGCTCCCCATGGCGATGAACTTGGCTGTATGAATCCTTTGTTCAACAATTCGTCTAACTGTTTCTTCAGTTCCTGCATTTCTGCTGGTGCCAAACGGTAAGGTGCTTTGGCAATTGGTGTTGTCCCTGGTAAAAGGTGGATTCTGAATTCAACTTCTCTGTCTGGCGGTAGTCCTGGTAGTTCTTCTGGGAACACATCTAGAAACTGAGATACTACAGGAATATCTTTCAGTTCATTCCCTTTAGTGTTAATGATTATAGAAATCAAATACACTAATAATCCTTTTCTTACATAACCTGTTGTTTTCATCACAGATATGAATTTTGTAAATCTAGATGGCTTATCTCCTTTAATCGTGATCTTTTCACCCTTTGGTGAATTTACTTGGATTGACTTTTGATCACATAGAATACTGGCTTTATTGGCTACTAACCAATCCATTCCTAAAACTATATAAAATCCTTCTAGTTTCATTGGATAAAGGTTTGCAATAAACTTATGGTTTAAAATTTCTATTCTTGCTTTCTGCAAGATTTCAGAAATCTTAATGGTTTCCCCATTTCCTGTCTCGACTAGACATTCTTGTGGAAGTTTAGTTAATGGTTGATCGAGAAATTTGCAAAATGAAGTATTAATAAAACTTTGGTTTGCACCAGAGTCAAATAATACTTTAGCAAAAACATCATTAACTAAAAACGTACCGGCTATCACGTCCGGAATCATCTTTGCTTCATCAAATACTCTAGCATTTTTAGTAGTCTTGTTGCCCATGACTCGAGCTAGTTTTGGACAGTTCGGCTTGATGTGAGCCTGTTCTCCACAATTGTAACATACCTTATTGGTGGGTTTCTTCCTGCAGTCTTCTTCTTTGTGCGCATATATTTTGCAAAAATTGCAGTATATGGAGCATCTTCCTGAATGTTTCCTCTTGCAGTATTTGCAGTAGGGTGTAGAGGTATATATTTTTCCCACGATTGGAATTTCCATAATGAAATTCTTGGGTAAGCCTTTGAGTTAGATTCCTTCTCTGATCTTATTCTCGCGTACATACTAACTCATCAGTCAAGGTATTTGCTAATTCTACATCTTCTTCTATGGTTTGAGGTCTAGCTGCCTTGACTACATGCCTAATCTCACCAATTAATCCCGATATGTAACGGGAGATTAATACAGGTTCTGGTGATGCAAGGGTCGGCACTATTCTATCATATTCAAAGAATAACGTAGTGTACTCCTTACTAACCACTCCAGTCATCCTAAGGCTTAGGAACTTATTTGCTATCTGTTCTTTTTCATTGGGAGGACAGAATTTCCTTTCTACCATATTCTTAAATTCTTCCCATTCCATATTGTAAATCCTGTCACTTCCCCTAGATTGGAGGATAGTGTTCCACCATTCTAAAACTGAATTCTTAAGCAGATTAGAAGCAAACGTTATCTTATCCTCTTCCGCGCACTTGCTTATTTTTAAGACTGCTTCAGTCTTTTCTATCCAGCGTAAAGCTGCAATGGCTTCTTCATTGACCGAGAATTCTATTGGTTTACAAGACCAGAATTCTTTATGAGACATGGATCTTCTTCTTTTGGGAATGGGTATTTGAAGTATGGGTCCATTGTTCACGTTGTGTTCAGGTTCAGTTGGTCGTTTACTATCACGGTTACTTTTATTATCAGCATCGCTAACATTTTTGATAATAAATGGCATCGCATCTATAATTCCTTGTGCCACTGTGTGTTGAATAGCACTGTTATCCACATGGTTTCCATTGTTATTGTTATTCTGGTTATCATGATCCAGATTATCATTGTTCTGGTTTTCCGGGTTATTATCCGGATTCTCCTGATTCACTTGGTCAGCCATCTGAATTTTAAACATTTACCACGAATTAATATCACAACACAGTATTTAATATCACCAATCACATGACACACATATTGATCAAAAGCGTCGAACATTGCGACTTAATCTTTCTTATAGTATGCATCTAATACAAACTGATACTGGAATTTAAAATTACAATACTATTATGCATCACTAACCACTAGGTGGTCTATACTACAATATATTATAATATAAAATATAAAATATATTTTTTTCAAACATACATACATATTTTATATATTATTATTATTACTTCAACCATCACCTTCACTGATATGGGTTCATCTAGAACTCCATATTACGCTCGTCATACTTCCAAATAACTCGTTCTCCAACCTGTCTCATCCTCTCGCTACTTTCTAAAATCTCTTCTCCGAAGGTTCGGAGCTCTTGCACATTCTCTGCACTCATTGGGGGTGCAGGTGCTAGGACTGGGTTTGTGAACTAGGGTATGGGTTCCTGAAAAGGATAAGGATTCTCTAGAATTTCCCTGATGTATGGGTCATTATCGTAGTAGGGGTCTAGAGGGTCCAGACCTGGATAAGCTGCTAAGTTTGGCATTGGTATATCTTCTTGTTTTGGGTAACGTTGCTGATAATCCATATGATCGTCTAACCATGGATCGTAGTCTGGGTCTAAGGGATCAGGTGCTGGTACTCTAGGTATCTTCATTGGGTCAAAGTCATGCATTTGGATTTGGTTTTCTACGCTGTTTTCAATTTCCATTGGCTGGGTGGGAAATAGTGGAAATGGTTGGGGTGCTACGAGTTGCTCAAGGTTAGGGTCTGTAGATGTGGTTGCTAGGATATGAAAATTGGCTAAACTCCTATTGAGCATATCTTGGGTGTGAGCATTTGTTTCTCTTTTAACGGCTGCTGAAGCACGTTGCTGTTGTAACTTTTTCATCCTTTTCCTACGTTCATGAGCTCCTCTACTGAACCATCCTCTCTTTTTAGAAGGGAATGGCTCTTCAGACTGAGCCTTAAACACGAATATCCCATCTTCATTGTCAGCTGAGTACCCTGAGAGGGCAGGCTGTGAAGAGGTGCCTTCGCTCCTAGGTGAGTTGGACAACAGACGATAGGCGTCAGAAGGTCCTTGGTCACTCATACTGTAAACTAACAAATAGTCAAATAAGACACAACAATAAAATACAGATATGCACGTATTTCCATAGTTTATTTCCTAACACTTCGAATAATATCTTGGTGTCAGCAGAACACTTCTGTGGCTGAATCAGTGGCTTAGCTCTGATACCAGATTCTGTCGCAACCCCCGCCCCTTTTTCCCGGGAACGGGCAGCCGCGAGCCAGTTTCGGTGGTATCCGTATGTTTAATCATTTTGGCAGCGGAAATTTCATCAGGACCGTAGTTAGGAAATATGTTATCAGAGTAAAACCACCATATTTTATATTAATAAACACATGGGTAAAACCCAAGTTTCTTATTACAACATGTTTATAGGGATAAACCCTATTTTATTGAATTTAAAACATCGTCTTTTAGGTAACTTTTATAGCCACATTTTTCCAAGCCTTCAGTGCTCTCCAGCTGGCTTTCTTCTAATTGGCTTTTACATTTTGTTACCTGAAACGCATTTTAAAAACATTTATCAGTGGGAAATACTGGTGAGTGAATCCCAGTTTAATCAAAACAGATTTTATCATTAAACAGTATTGAGAGCGATCACATTGTTTATATCTACACAATTACTCATTCAGTACTATTAATCCTAACTGGTGGATCATATTACTCATTGGCTATCTCATTGTCCAATGGTAACGTCTTTCCACATTTTGTATACAAAACCCTAACATACCGGCAGTAATTGAAGAATTACAAAGACTCAATCACTGCTAATCACATTGTAAAATATTTAAGGTTTTGTAAAAACAGTTTGCAAAAAGGAGATTACTCACATTGCTGTCTTAGGTTTTCTTTAAGGACTTTCTGGTGATTATCTATTATTTACACAAATGCACACGCGTTAGTATAATAACCCAATATTTATATTAGTAATACCCTCCCCGAGACGGTATTCCAACGACTACATCGGGCAGAACCACGACAGCCGTTACAGAACTCTGGATCAATTGGGCAGCGTATCTAATACGTAACCGGGGTTATAATACTTATAACGGGGTAGAACTTCATTAATTAGGGGGGTAATATACCCGAAAATCACTTCAACTATGTGAGAATTCGAGAGAAAGAAAAAAAAGTGAGCGACTGGGACTGAAGGCCGTTGCTCTCAATTTATAGGGCCTGATCTTAGGTTCCTCGTGCCCTGCATAAGATGAGGCCGGTGTTTACATGGCCCGCGACCTAGGCTTGTAGGGCCTAGCAATGACTGGCCATCACATATAGCCTCGACACGATTGTGCCATGTGTCGGCTCAGGGCTGCGCCTCGTTGATGAGCGCTCGCGCCCCGCGTAAGGTTTAACCAACCCGTTCGAGGCCCGCGAGCGAGGTTAAAATCTTGTTTTTATTTAATATTTCATTATATAGGGTATTTTGGGCTCGGATTTACTCATACGGGGTATATTTTAAGACATATTGGGATAGTTTAAATATATTAGGGGTGTCGAAAAATATTTTGGAGGGTTGTTATATCCTCCCCACCTTGTTTTAAAGCTCGTCCTCGAGGCCTACTGGAATAAGTGTGGATATTTCTTTTACATTTCTGATTCAAGCTCCCAAGTGTATTCTGGTCCTCTTTTGGAATCCCATTTTACTTTAACTAGTACTAATCTCTTGTGTTTGAGATTCTTCACTTTCCTGTCTTCAATCTGTAGAGGCTTTTCTACAAATTTTAACTTTTCATTTACCTCTATGTCCTTAAGAGGCACGACTAATGATTCATCAGCTAAGCATTTCTTGAGATTAGATACATGAAATACGTCATGTATTCCTGCCATTTCCTCTGGCAGTTGTAGCTGATAGGTTACCGGTCCTATTCTTCTAATAATTTCAAAAGGTCCTACATACCTAGGGATTTACTTTCCCCTTTTGATGAATCTTACCACTCCTTTCCAATGAGAGACTTTTAATAACACCTTGTCTCCTACCTGAAATTCCAACCGCTTTCGTCTGTTATCAGCAAAACTCTTTTGTCGATCACGTGCTGCTTTTAGTTATTCCTTGACTTGAATGATCTTGTCTGTTGTTTCTTGTACTATCTCAGGTCCATATAGTTTCTTTTCTCCAATTTCTGCCCAACAGACTGGGGTTCGGCACTTTCGTCCATAAAGTACTTCGAATGGTGCAGCATTGATACTTGTGTGATAACTGTTATTATAAGAGAATTCTATTAACGGTAAGTGATCGTCCCAATTACCTCCGAAATCAATTACACAAGCTCTAAGCATATCTTCCATTGTCTGAATTGTTCTTTCGCTTTGTCCGTCTGTTTGAGGATGATAAGCTGTGCTTAGATTCAACTTGGTACCCATTGCTTTTTGGAAACTTGTCCAAAAATGAGAGGTAAAAAAGCTATCTCTATCAAAAACAATTGATAAAGGAATTCCATGTAATGAAACTATTTCATTTACATACAGCTTAGCTAATTGTTCCATATTGAAAGTTTCCTTCATTGGTAGAAAATGAGCCGACTTAGTTAGCCTGTATACAATCACCCAGATTGTATCATTACCTTTTCTTGTTTTGGGTAGTTTGGTAACAAAATCCATTGTTATCAATTCTCATTTCCACGCTGGCATTTCTAACTGTTGTAATAAACCTGACGGTCTCTGATGTTCAGCTTTGACTTGTGAATAGGTTAAACACTTAGAAACATAAGCTGCAATATCCTTTTTCATTCATATCCACCAGAAATTCTTTCTTAAATCTTGATACATCTTATCACTTCCAGGATGCATCGTATACTTAGACTTATAGGCTTCTTCTAATACACGGTGGCGTAGGTTTCCTAATTTAGGTATCCACATTCTTTTCTTATGGAATTTCCAAATTCCACCTGTTCCTTGTTCTAATTCCTTAATCATTCCCTTTATTTTCTCAGTATCGTCCTTGATTACTGATTCTTGTGCTTTTCTAATCTGCTCATTTAAATCTACCTGTAGATTTAATTTATGATAACGTACTCTTTTTGGCTTCTCGTGATACTTTCGACTTAAAGCATCAGCCACTACATTGGCCTTTCCTGCATGATACTAGATATTACAGTCAAAATCACTAAGTATTTCCATCCAGCGTCTTTGTCTCATATTCAACTCCTTTTGCCTGAAAACATACCTTAAACTCTTATGATCAGTGAAAATGGTAAACTTACTACTGTAAAGGTAATGTCTCCAAATCTTAAGGGCAAAAGTTATGGCTCCTAATTCTAAATCATGGGTTGAATAATTCTCTTCATGATTCTTATGTTGTCTAGATGCGTAGGCTATAACCTTTTGGCGTTGCATCAACACACATCCATAACCTAACTTAGAAGCGTCACAATAGATTACAAAGTCTTTAGTTCCTTCTGGTAACGCTAGTATGGGTGCGTTGGTTAATCTTTGCTTAAGAGTTCTAAAGGCTTCTTCTTGTTTTGATCCCCATTCAAACTTAACAGATTTACATGTTAACTTAGTTAAGGGAATGACTATTCTAGAAAAATCTCGAGTAAATCTTCTATAACAACCTGCCAATCCTAAGAAACTTTTAACCTCAGTTGGTGACTCAGGGGTTTTCCATTTGGTAATTGCCTCGATCTTGGTGGGATCTACATGAATTCCTTCATGATTAACTAAATGTCTAAGAAATTGTACATGTTCTAACCAAAACTCACACTTCGAAAACTTAGCATAAAGCTTTTCTTTTCTCAATAAACTTAGAAGTGCGTGCAGATGCGCTGCGTGTTCCTCTTTATTCTTAGAGTAAATGAGAATATCATCTATAAAGACAATTATGAATTTATCCAAATATGGCTTACATATTCGGTTCATCATGTCTATAAATGCGGCTGGGGCATTGGTTAAACCAAATGGCATAACGGTAAATTCATAATGGCCATACCTTGTTCTAAAAGCGGTCTTAGGAATGTCCTCTTCCTGTACCTTTAATTGATGATATCCGGAGCGCAAATCGATTTTAGAGAAAAATCGAGCTCCTTGCAATTGATCGAACAGATCATCGATTCTTGGTAATGGATACCGATTTTTAATCGTAACTTTGTTCAATTCACGGTAATCTATGCACATACGCATAGATCCGTCTTTCTTTTTAACGAATACAATCAGTGCTCCCCATGGCGATTAACTTGGTTGTATGAATCCTTTCTTCAACAATTCGTCTAACTGTTTCTTCAGTTCCTGCATTTCTGCTGGTGCCAAACGGTAAGGTGCTTTGGCAATTGGTGTTGTCCCTGGTAAAAGGTGGATTCTGAATTCAACTTCTCTGTCTGGCGGTAGTCCTGGTAGTTCTTCTGGGAACACATCTAGAAACTGAGATACTACAGGAATATCTTTCAGTTCATTCCCTTTAGTGTTAATGATTATAGAAATCAAATACACTAATAATCTTTTTCTTACATAACCTGTTGTTTTCATCACAGAGATGAATTTTGTAAATCTAGATGGCTTATCTCCTTTAATCGTGATCTTTTCACCCTTTGGTGAATTTACTTGGATTGACTTTTGATCACATAGAATACTGGCTTTATTGGCTACTAACCAATCCATTCCTAAAACTATATCAAATCCTTCCAGTTTCATTGGATAAAGGTTTGCAATAAACTTATGGTTTAAAATTTCTATTCTTGCTTTCTGCAAGATTTCAGAAATCTTAATGGTTTCCCCATTTCCTGTCTCGACTAGACATTCTTGTGGAAGTTTAGTTAATGGTTGATCGAGAAATTTGCAAAATAAAGTATTAATAAAACTTTGGTTTGCACCAGAGTCAAATAATACTTTAGCAAAAACATCATTAACTAAAAACGTACCGGCTATCACGTCCGGAATCATCTTGGCTTCATCAAATGCTCAAGCATTTTTAGTAGTCTTGTTGCCCATGACTGGAGCTAGTTTTGGACAGTTCGGCTTGATGTGACCCTGTTCTCCACAATTGTAACATACCTTATTGGTGGGTTTCTTCCTGCAGTCTTCTTCTTTGTGCCCAGATATTTTGCAAAAATTGCAGTATATGGAGCATCTTCCCGAATGTTTCCTCTTGCAGTATTTGCAGTAGGGTGTAGAGGTAGAACCTATATTTTTCCCATGATTGGAATTTCCTTAACAAAATTCTTGGGTAAGCCTTTGAGTTAGATTCCTTCTCTGATCTTCTTCTCGCGTACGTACTAACTCATTAGTCAAGGTATTTGCAAATTCTACAGCTTCTTCTATGGTTTGAGGTCTAGTTGCCTTGACTACATGCCTAATCTCACCAATTAATCCCCATATGTAACGGGAGATTAATACAGGTTCTGGTGATGCAAGGATCGGCACTATTCTAGCATATTCAAAGAATAACGTAGTGTACCCCTTACTATCCACTCCAGTCATCCTAAGGTTTAGGAACTTATTTGCTATCTGTTCTTTTTCATTGGGAGGGCAGAATTTCCTTTCCACCATATTCTTAAATTCTTCTCATTCCATATTGTAAATCCTGTCACTTCCCCTAGATTGGAGGATAGTGTTCCACCATTCTAAAGCTGAATTCTTAAACAGATTGGAAGCAAACATTATCTTATCCTCTTCGGCGAATTTGCTTGTTTTTAAGACTGTTTTAGTCTTTTCTATCCAGCGTAAAGCTGCAATGGCTCCTTCATTGCCCGAGAATTCTATTGGTTTACAAGACCAGACTTCTTTATAAGAACAACCATAAGACATGGTTCTTCTTCTTTTGAAAATGGGTATTTGAAGTATGGGTCCATTGTTCACGCTATGTTCGGGTTCAGTTGGTCGTTTACTATCACGGTTACTTTTATTATCAGCGTCCCTAACATTTTGGATAATAAATGGCATCGCATCTATAATTCTTTGTGCCACTATGTGTTGAATAGCATTGTTATCCACTTGGTTTCCATTCTTATTGTTATTCTGGTTATCATGATCCAGATTATCATTGTTCTGGTTTTCCGGGTTATTATCCGGATTCTCCTGATTCACTTGGTCAGCCATCTGAATTTTAAACATTTACCACGAATTAATATCACAACACAATATTTAATATCACCAATCACATGACACACATATTGATCAAAAGCGTCGAACATTGCGACTTACTCTTTCTTATAGTATGCATCTAATACAAACAGATATTAGAATTTAAATTACAATACTATTAGGTATCACTAACCACTAGGTGGTCTATACTACAATATATTATTATTATATAAAATAAAAAATATATTTTTTTCAAACATACACACATATTTTATATATTATTTTTATTACTTCCACCATCACCTTCACTGATATGGGTTCATCCAGAACTCCATATTACGCTCGTCATACTTCCAGATGAGTCGTTCTCCAACCTGTCTCATCCTCTCGCTACTTTCTAAAATCTCTTCTCCGAAGGTTCGGAGCTCTTGCACATCTCTGCACTCATTGGGGGTGCAGGTGCTAGGACTGGGTTTGGGAACTGGGGTATGGGTTCCTGATAAGGATAATGATTCTCTAGAATTTCCCTGATGTATGGGTCATTATCGTAGTAGGGATCTAGAGGGTCCAGACCTGGGTAAGCTGCTAAGTTTGGCATTGGTATATCTTCTGGTATTGGGTAACGTTGCTGATAATCCCTATGATCGTCTAACCATGGATCGTAGTCTGGGTCTAAGGGATCAGGTGTTGGTACCCTAGGTATCTCCATTGGGTCAAAGTCATGCATTTGGATTTGGTTTTCTGGGTAGTTTTCAATTTCCATTGGCTGGGTGGGAAATAGTGGAAATGGTTGGGGTGCTACGAGTTGCTCAAGGTTAGGGTCTGCAGTTGTGGTTGCTACGATATGGAAATTGGCTAAACTCCTATTGAGCATATCTTGGGTGTGAGCATCTGTTTCTCTTTTAACGGCTGCTAAAGCACGTTGCTGTTGTAACTTTTTCATCCTTTTTCCTACGTTCATGTGCTCTTATACTGAACCATCCTCTCTTTTTAGAAGGGAATGGCTCTTCAGACTGAGTCTTAAACACGAATATCTCATCTTCATTGTCAGCTGAGTACCCTGAGAGGGAAGGCTGTGAAGAGGTGCCTTCGCTCCTAGGTGAGCTGGACAACTGACGATAGGCGTCGGAATGTCCTTGGTCGCTCATACTGTAAACTAACAAATAGTCAAATAACACACAACAATAAAATACAGATATGCACATATTTCCATAGTTTATTTCCTAACACTTCGAATAATAACTTGGTGTCAGCATAACACTTCTGTGGCTGAATCAGTGGCTTAGCTCTGATACCACATTCTGTCGCAACCCCCGCCCCCTCTCCCGGGAACGGGCGGCCGCGAGCCAGTTTCGGTGGTATCCGTATGTTTAATCATTTTGACAGCAGAAATTTCATCAGGACCGTAGTTAGGAAATATTTTGTCAGAGTAAAACCACCATATTTTATATTAATAAACACATGGGTAAAACCCAAGTTTCTTATTACAACATTTTTAAAGGGATAAACACTATTTTGTTGAATTTAAAACATCGTCTTTTAGGTAACTTTTATAGCCACATTTTTCCAAACCTTTAGTGCTCTCCAGCTGGCTTTCTTCTAATTGGCTTTTACATTTTGTTACCTGAAACGCGTTTTAAAAACATTTGTCAGTGGGAAATACTGGTGAGTGAATCCCAGTTTAATCAAAACATATTTTATCAATAAACAGTGTTGAGAGCGATCACATTGTTTATATCTTCACAATTTCTCATTCAGTACTGTCAATCCTGACTGGTGGGTCATATTACTCATTGGCTATCTCATTGTCCAATGGTAACGTCTTTCCACATTTCTTATACAAAACTCCAACATACCGGCAGTAATTGAAGAATTACAAAGACTCAATCACTGCTAATCACATTGTAAAATATTTAAGGTTTTGTAAAAACAGTTTGCAAAAAGGAGATTACTCACATTACTGTCTTAGGTTTTCTTTAAGGATTTCCTGGTGATTATCTATTATTTACACAAATGCACAGGCGTTAGTATAATAACCCAATATTTATATTAGTAATACCCTCCCCGAGACGGTATTCCAACGACTACGTCGGGCAGAACCACGACAGCCGTTACGGAACCCTGGATCAATCGGGCAGCGTATCTAATACGTAACCGTGGTTATAATACTTACAACATGGCAGAACTTCATTAATTAGGGGGTATTATACCCGAAAATCACTTCAACTATGTGAGAATTCGAGAGAAAGAAAGAAAAGTGAGCGACTGGGACTGAAGGCCGTTGCTCTCAATTTATAGGGCCTGATCTTATGTTCCTCGCGCCCCGCATAAGATGAGGCGGGGGTTTACGCAGGCCGTGACCTAGGCTTGTAGGGCCTAGCTATGACTGGTCATCACATATAGCCTCGACACGATTGTGCCACGTGTCGGCTCAGGGCTGCGCCTCGTTGATGAGCGCTCGCGCCCCGCGTAGGGTTTAACCAACCCGTTCGCGGCCCACGAGCGAGGTTAAAATCTTGTTTTTATTTAATATTTCATTATATAGGGTATTTTGGGCCTGGTTTTACTCATACGGGGTATATTTTAAGACATATTGGGATAGCTTAAATATATTAGGGGTGTCGAAAAATATTTTGGAGGGTTGTTGTACTCAGTGATTTTCCTTTGAAAGTATGAAATGAAAATTGTTAGTTTGTTTGTATACTGTAAAATTATGTTGGTTCATCTTGTGCTTCATTTCGTAGTCTAAGTGGAAGAGTTGATAATTTGGTTAGTAATTTGAGATTCCTTGTTATAACTATGGGGTTGTGAATCGGCGGGGTTGGTGGTGGTTGTGGTGGTGAATGGCGGTGGCAGTGGTGGTGCCCGGTGATGATTATTGTGGTGGATGAGAGAGAGACAGGAGAGAGATGGTTGTTTGAGTTCTTGATGAACGAGTGGGTAATATTACAGAGTGAACAAACCATAGGGGGTAATATGAAAGGGCATTATAGTCATTTCACATTCCAGTTAACAGATCTGTTAACTTATTTGACGGCAGGGGGTAATATTGCGACATAACAACAACGTTGGGGGGTAAAATTGCAATTATTTCCATGGAGGGGTCAGAGTGTTAATTGGATTAAACCCCAAGAGGTAAAATTGCAGTTTACTCTAATATAAAAATAGAAGGCTAGGAATGATCATGTTTTCTCGAATAAAGCTTGGGTATTGGAGGATGTTTAGCGCTATTAAATCCATTGGTTATCTTTGGTTTAAAAATAGATCCAAGTGTAAAGATGTAACATGGAACGATTGGAGTAATTTTGTATAGTTGTTTTTGGCCGCCTTGTTTTCGGGTTGTACTTGTTTGTTAATGAAATTCTCCTTTAAAAAAAAATAGAAGTTATAAATGGTAAATCAATGAACCGATAAACATAGTTATCTGATCCAACCATTTCAAGTTTCAATTATCATTAGAAACCTCATTCTTTTTTTTTTTTTTTTTTTAACGGCCAACAAACTCAATCCCGAGCACTCTCGGGGCACCCACTGGACAAACGGAGTACTCCGAGAGTAACCCGAGTCCACCACCAATTCCGGGGAAAACCCGGTAACCCACCCGCCCGTAGGCACGACAGTGAAATTACCGGTAAAACCCATTTGGCTCAAGGATCCAACCCAGGTTTCCCTAGGTCTCCTATCATTGCCCACCAGTGCCTCACTCTGCACCAAGTGAGAGTCGAACCTGCATCTCTCAAGAGAAATAAAAGCCCTCCACCACTTGATCTAGAGATCATTGAGATTAGAAACCTTATTCAAACACCCAAATGCACATATATATACTTGTGGCGGCGTATAATAATGCGTGCATGCACATATATACACCACCCCCACTAGTAGAAAATGGTGTGATACAAGTTACACATGTGCTTAAATGTCCACTATTCCAACTATTTAGTTATGCAAAACATTTCCCGTACACTTTCCACTATAAGTCCTTTTAACTTTTGAGAGAATGAACCGTTATTGACTAAAGATTTGTATACTAATGAAGCATTTTTTATTCTTTTAATTTACCACAAACAAACTGAACATGTGCTCATGGGAAGGCCAAATGTAAACAATGGATTATGTTTTAAATTCACTGTCTTCAACAACGGATTATGAATCCCTGGTCATTTAGCTTCATATTCTAACATTCAATTCTAGGGTCGTCCCCCAAAACTCGGGGTTCCTTGGGGGCCTGTGAGAGTGGAAAAAGACTGCCCCCGAGGGGCCTTGAATGTTTTTTTTTAATTCTAATTCGGTTTTAATGTTTATATTTGGCTAGCTTGGTTTTGAATAATATTTATGTTGAAACATCGACCGGATTGGTTTTGAATAAAATATATAACGGAACGCAGATAAAAATAGGCACGCTCTAACAACATATATATTTAGCAGGAGGCTCCTAATATATATTTATTTATATATTAGAACAATGAAGTACAAAGATGAAAGAAATAAGATCAACTAAATTAAATAAATTAACAAATGTACAAAATAAGTAAAAAATCATTTTTAGTCAAACTTTCAGTTTTTTCCTTTATCTTTATTAAATACCTTATATGAAAAATTTGACATGAAATGAAAATTTTGATATGAAATGAAATTTTGCAGTGCTTTTTTTTGCCAGGGGCGGACCCAAGCTGGCCCGTGGGTGGGCGGCCGCACCCCTTGAAAAAAAAATTAGTGTTATTTTTGGCGAAAAACCCCGGCCGCACCCCTTGAAAAATTTCGACCGCACCCATTGGAAAAAAAATGTTAGGAATTTATATAAAAAAAAATTCGTGAACAAATTTAAACCCGACCCAATTATGTAAAAAACTTACCCCACTAATCTCTTTAAATAAATGTTGTATTCGTATAACCCAATATCAAGCCCAATTATATAAGTTTATGTTAAAGCCCAACCCAAATAACCAATCGATCATTCATCTCCTCCCTCCCGCCCTCCCCTCTCTGCTGCCAGCGACAAAGAATTCAAGAAACAGAAACATCAGTGCAGACTCTGTTCGATCGATCAACCACAACCCACAAATCTCGCCGCACAGTAACGCACACCGCACTCTTGATTTTGTAGAGGTACCTTGATTTCATTCTTTAAAAATCTAAATAAGGCTGTTGTAGAGTTGTTCCTCGGATCATCTTGATTCTACTATTTGAACTTTGAATATGAAGATTGAATATGAACTATGAAGATTAATAAGGCTGTTGTTGAACACAGCTTTAATTGTTTAACATTCAATAATTAAATCTAAATATGATTAAATAATAAAGCCAGCCAAACCGCCTTATTGTTACTGCCGTTCATTATTATAATGAAATCACTTTTTTTGTTGATTTAATTAATTGGATCATTATTAATAGGCATAATGAAATCACTATTTCATTGTTGATTTAATTGGTTCATTATTAATAGGCACAATGAGTAAGGATGTTATTGTACGGTTTCTCAACAAGAGGAAAGCGGTTGAAATTGGATAGAGAAAAACTTGTTTAAGAAAGAATTGCTTAAGAAAGTACCTCTAGATGATGTTTTGGATAGATTTCAAAAAACGAAAATCCCTAGGGCGACATTTTAAATATGTTTGTTACAACGTTTGACGTGTGTTTGATGATTATATCAATTTTAGTTTGATGTTCTTTTTTTTACATGACCTGACTCGACTAGAACCGACCAGACCCGACCCGACCTGACCCGAACCGATTTTTTTATGTATACATCTAGAAGCTTAAAATTTTTAAAAATTTTCCGCACCCCCATGGAAAAATTCTTGGGTCCGCCACTGTTTGTTGCTGAACTAGAACGATCTTAAAAGGCTAGTTCTAATTATCATCTTCTTCCTATCATCACCGCACTCCCATTTCGCTATGCAACTATACCATAGCCAGAAAAAAATTTCTGATCTTTATTTTAACTACTCCTTTATAGCAAACCTTGGGTTTGTTTTAATCTCTCAAGTTATATATATATATATATATATATATATATATATATATATATAGAGAGAGAGAGAGAGAGAGAGTGTTTAAAACACAAAAAGCTCTTAACGTGTGCCTGGTACGTAGCTACCAAATAACGTGCGTAATTATGTGTATAACATGTGTAGTTAGGGTTGAAACAACTCATAGATAATTTTGAGTATAACATGTGTAATTAGGGTGAAACAACCCATGCAGGTTTTTTTTTTTTTTTTGTAACGTGCGTACTTACGTATATAATGTGCGTACTTGTGGCCAAGGGCGGACCTAGTAAGAAGCCAGGGTGGGCGGGCGCACCCCCTGAAAAAAAAATTTGTGTATTTTATAAGGTAAAATTCTCCCCGCACCCCTTGAAAATTTGGTTAAACCCCTTATCAGCACCCCTTGAACCCTTGAAAATTTGGTTAAACCCCTTATCCGCACCCCATGAAAATTTTTTCTGGGTCCGCCACTGCTTGTGGCATATAATAAATGTGTACATACACATATATACATCTACATACACTTGATACCAAACTTCATGCTTCACATCCTCTATAAATACTTGCTCACACCTCCCCCAAGTAGTAGCAAATGTTGTGGTACAGCCTACAATAAGAACATTGTGTCATTCTTTAAAAATATTAAATTAGACACAGTAATAAAATGTTGTCAAATGCAACAAAGGAATCAGAGCATGAGAGAATAATTTTCTCTGATGTGATGATAACAAGAAAAAGAAACCTTTTCTGGGGACGAAAATGGAGAATCCTGGACGCTAGAATGGCCTTTGGGATTTTCTCTCTACATGTTTTGGCACTTTATGGACCATCTACATTCAGTTGGGATGCTTTTGGGTATGCAGTATTGTTTTATTTTTTAAGTGGAATGTTGGGTATTACCATGTGTTTTCACAGGGCTCTATCGCATCATAGTCTCAAGCTACCCAAATGGCTCGAATACACATGTGCTTATTTTGGGGTTCTAGCAATCCAGGTCTATTTAATCTGATTTTCATTAGATTTTCTATGGCTTAGTATATATATATTTTTTTTACCTTTACTTGGATGCATGTTATTATACACTGGCTTTTATTTATAACAAACGATCTTACTTATTTTCTTTTTGCATGTAGAGGGATCCAATATATTGGGTTAGCATCCATAGGTATCACCATCAATATGTTGATAAGGAGAAAGATCCACATACTCCCACTTATGGATTTTGGTTTAGCCATATGGGTTGGTTATTTGACAGTGCCTACATTATAGAGAAGGTGGAGGCTTTTACAACTTCGTATCATTTTATTTAATAATATAAACTTTCGCATGTTATTAAATTATGTTATATGGTTTTTAGTATCAGGAACGTAAAAATGTAGAAGATTTAAAAAGTCAAGCATTCTATAGGTTCCTCAGGGACACGTATATGTGGCATTTATTTGGATTCGGGGCACTTGTTTATGCATGGGGTGGTTTCCCCTACCTCGTTTGGATTTTGGTAAAACCCGAAATATCTTATCATATCACCTTTTTCTATTATTTGATTAAAGCATAAGGGTATCACAAGAGTGTGTGCAATTGCATGTAGGGAGTTAGGACGACTTGGCTCTATCACTCAATTTTTCTAGTCAACTCTGTTTGTCATATATGGGGCGAACGAGTTTGGAATACTAATGACTTGTCAAGAAATAACTGGTATATTTCGAAATCCTTATCTATATACATATACATATGTATATATATTGTTGATTTAATCGAGACACGTTGATCTGACAGGTGGGTGGCATTGGTTTCTTTTGGGGAAGGGTGGCATAACAATCACCATGCTTTTGAGTTCTCGGCTAGACATGGCTTTGAATGGTGGCAAATTGATCTGACTTGGTATATGATTTGCTTTCTTAAATCAGTGGGATTGGCCACCAATGTGAAATTGCCGACTCAAGCTCACAAGGTTAAGAAATCAATTGCTTCTGATTGCAAATTGAAATGATCTTTTAGCAAGTTACAAGCCATGCATCAATTGTCAGATATACACTTTTTTTCTACTTCAACTATTTGTATTTGCTTAAGATTGTTATGCTATTTGGTGTGATTCTTTGCTTTGTTATTTTCTGTTATAATTAAACGATATGTATCGCCTCTAGTATCTTGCTAATAGGCCATTTGTAATGTGATCATGTCATTCAATAAGTAACTACACGTTACATATGTTTTATATAGCAAAAAAGATTTGATAAGTTTTTTATATGTAAATCATATGAATATGTATACAGAAGGATTCAGTTTAAATAAAAAATTTAATTGTAAATACATATGTTTCATATAGCAAAACAGATTTGATAAGTTTTTTATATGTAAATCATATGAATATGTATACAGTAGGATTCAGTTTAAATATAAATTTTAATTTTCATAAAACAATATAATTGTAACTAAAAATTGATTTATTTTTCAATTAATTAATTATCTTCTTTTTTTTAACAACAAATGTGGATCACTAACGGACCACTGAAGTATTACCGTGCTACCAGTGGAACCATCCGATGTAATGCCTATACACTAATTTATGAGGAGACCCAATAAATTAGGAAAAACTCATTTGTAGGAATCGAACCCACGACGTCATAATCTCTAAGTCTTATCCCACGACAAAAATGCCATTAGGCTATAATTCCATGCGCTTCTTTCTTTTAATGACGACCTTCATTAGAAAAAGCCTACTATCAAGTTGTTAGAAAGGTAAAGCTACAACACGTTAGCAAGGTAAAGCTACAAACACAATGGAAACATAATTAAATGGGTTATTAGATTTTATCACCCTTAACTATCGGCCTTTAGCCGTTGCCACCCGCAACTAACACTTTGACACCCAGCACCCCCAACTTGACTTTTTGTTTGCACTGGCACCACCCAGTTAAATCTGCCCTAACTTGGTTAGTTTTTTGTCCGACGTGACACAATTTTGCTGATGTGTACATGATTACGTGGCGCTTATGTGTTATACCCCTTCTCTCCTTCTTTATAACACAGAAATCCCACAAAAACCCTAACATACGTACATCCATTAACACAACAGATTACCAGTTGATTAAGTTTTGCCTTTAACTAATGTCTCTAATCAAATTCAGATAGCAACAAACCCTGGTAATAACCATATTCATAACCCTAGATGTGAAATTGAACTTTTGAATCCCCAAAACAAACACGTAATTTCGAGATTCCAACATTGAAGGACTTCAATATGATTATCATCTTATCTCAATAAAAATATGAGAACCTAGCGATTACCAGTGAAAGGTTTGTGCATAACGGCAGGGTCCAACTGATTACACCAGCGAAGACGGCACGACTTTCCAGTACGGCCAGGGATACCACGTGCTATTAAGCTCCAATTCTTGGCCCCAAATTTGCTAACAAGATCACTTAAAATCGCGTCTTCTTCCGGTGACCAAGATCCATTTACTTTGCCCCTTTCTTCACCGCCGCTTTCGAGCATCGGCTCATCGAGTACTTCTCCTGCTTCTTTGGAGGAAGCTTTGTTCATCTCTTTTTCCACCATGACCGCATCGCCTGCGTCGTCCTTCATCTCTTCAATCTTTTCCTCTTTGTTCATCGGTTTGGACTTCAATTTTGTTTGTTAACCGCACCAGCCAGCCTCACTAACTGCAATTTTATTGTTAATTAGAACTTATGTTCATCGGTTTGGACTTCAATTTTTGTTGTTAACCAGATGGATGACTGTGGAGATTTAGGTTTTTGTGGGATTTCTGTGTTATAAAGGAGAGAAGGGGTATAACACATAAGCGCCACGTAATCATGTACACATCAGCAAAATTGTGCCACGTCAGACAAAAAACTAACCAAGTTAGGGCAGATTTAACTGGATGGTGTCAGTGCAAACAAAAAGTCAAGTTGGGGGTGCCGAGTGTCAAAGTGCTAGTTGCGGCTGGCAACGGCCAAAGGCCGATAGTTGGGGGTGATAAAATCCAATAACCCTAATTAAATATCAAAGGGCTTCGTTTGGACTAATCTAGACACAAATACCATAAACACTCAGGTGGTGTTTGTTTTTTTTTCTAAAAAAGATCTGTGCAGCCTCTTCTGTCTGTGCTACGGCAGACATTGTCATCTATAGATTGTTTGTTTCCGAAGACGTTTCATTAAAAAACGTCCGCGTGAGCTCTAATTGGTGCCGACTAGGCCCAACCACTTTTAAGATCTTCTAAGGTCTGTAAAGGGTTAAACACCACCACCCACCACCACCGTCCACCACCCACCACCATCGTTCGTACACCACCACTAGTTTATTTTAGAAGTCTACATATATACATTAAAAACAAACAGTCTTCTTCTGACAGACTGTAGAGGTTTGGTCCACCTCTTCTTGTACAAATGTGGTCTGCAGACTAAAGACATTTTACCTCTTAGTATTAGGAACGTAAAAATGTAGAAGATTTAAAAAGTCGAGCATTCTATAGATTCTTCAGGGACACGTATACATGGCATTTATTTGGATTCGGGGCACTTGTTTATGCGTGCGGTGGTTTCCCCTATCTTGTTTCGATTTTGGTAACACCCGAAATATCTTATCATATCACCTTTTTTCTATTATTTGATTAAAGCGTAAGGGCATCACAAGAGTGTGTCCAACTGCATGTAGGGAGTTAGGACGACTTGGCTCTATCACTCGATTTTTCTAGTCAACTCTGTTTGGGGCGAACAAGTTTGGATTTTTTTTTTATTGGCAAAAATTACTTCATTAAACATCCCAAAAAATTACAGCTAAATGATTACTAGTGAGGCATTAGTAAAAGCATGCAGCCAACACCTATTACTCACCCATACAGACTTTTTCAAAATACCCCAAACAAACTACCAAAAAAAAGTATATATCTTTTTATTACAGCCTATATGTTGAAATTCACCCACTTCTCCCAGTCGAGATTCACGTCTTTTGACCTGTGTTTCCCCCATATGAAAGCCAGAGATTGTATTTCACCCAAGATCCCATCCACCGATATTCTTTTGCCATTGAAAATCACCTCGTTTCGAGCTTTTCATACAACCCAACATGTAGTCAGAACAACCAATTGTACCAATTTCTTTTTCTGATCAGATCCCTTGAGATTCTTGTATAACTGTATAAGATCACGAAAGTTAAAGGCATACACCGGTGGAATTTTCATCCAAGTACTGATCTTTTGCCAAACCAAAGCCGCAACATGACATTCCGAAAAAAAGGTGATTCGCATCTTCCTCGTGATCATCGCACATATGGCACATTACGGAACCGTGTAGCAAATTCCTTTTTTGCAGATTCTTTAGGGTAGCAAGTCGATCTTGTTCAGCTGTCCAAGTGAAAATATTAAGCTTCTTTGGAACCCATTTAACTAGTTCATAAGGGAAAAAAGGAACCACATGTTTACCGAGTGCCTCCCGACATGATGCAACTGAAAAAGCTCCGTCCGAATTAAGAGACCATATCCAATTATCCTTTCCTTCCAGCCTAGGTAGCCCATCAACTATTTGTTGCAATTTCCTCCATTCATCTTGTTCTCTCGACCCTCGTATCTCGCGCTTTCAATCCCAGCTTCCGGCCCTTATGCGAACTGTTGCATTTTTTACCTTTTCTAGCTTGAAAAGAGTCGTGAAACTATCCATTAACAGACATTCTCCCTGCCACCAATCAATCCAGAATCTTATCTCTTCCCCCATCCCCAACCTTTCCTCTAACTAAAGAGTTAGCATTTACATTTTGTTCTAACAATTCCTTCCCCGTTTTATATATTCCATTCCAAACCCCCCGGTATCCCTTCTTTAATCGGCAAATAGGACCATGATCCTTCTTGAGAATGTATAGATGTTATTACCTTTCGCCATAACCCCTCCTTTTCGGTTTTATACCTCCACCACTATTTTATTAGTAAATTTATGTTCATGTCCCTTAGCGAGCCCAACCTGAGTCCACCCTTATCCACCGGACCAATTACCCATTCCCAACAAACCCAACTCATTTTAATTTTATCATCATTACCTCCCAAAAAAAACCTTCTCCTTAAAGCCTCTAAGGTGTTAAAAACACCTTTAGGGGCCTTATATAGAGAAAAAATATAGAGGGAGACTATCTAGGACCGATTTTAATAAAGTTACCCTCCCTCCAATTGATAATGTTTTAGCTTTCCACTTCAAGAGTCTAGATTTTAGGTACTCAATAATTCTTTTCCAATGACGTATTTGATTTAAGTTTGCACCAACCAGAAGACCTAAATACTTACATGGAAATTACCCCACTTTACAATTTATAGAGTTAGCAACATTTTGTACCACCCCATTACCCAATCCCATAAAGATTTGATTTTTGGTGGCTCAGTTTTAGACCAGATATTAAGTAAAAACTCCTCATTAAACGAACAATGTTTCTTATGTTATTTTCCCCCATTCTCCAATAAAAACCACATGCGAACGAGTTTGGAATACTAATAATTTGTGAAGAAATAACTGGTATATTTCGAAATCCTTATATATATACATACACATATACATATACATATGTATATGTATTGTTGATTTAATCGAGACACATTGAATATAGGTGGGTGGCAATGGTTTCTTTTGGGGAAGGGTGGCATAACAATCACCATGCTTTTGAGTACTCAGCTAGACATAGCTTTAAATGGTGGCAAATTATTTGCTTTCTTAAATCAGTGGGACTGGCTACCAGTGTGAAATTGCCGACTCAAGCTCACAAGCTTAAGAAATCAATTGCTTCTGATTGCAAATTGAAATGATCTTTTAGCAAGTTACTAGCCATGTATCAATTGTCAGATATACACTTTTTTCTACTTCAACTATTTGTATTTGCTTAAGATTGTGACACTCTTTGGTGTGATTCTCTGCTTGTTATTTTTTATTATAGTTGAACATAATGTATCGCCTCTAGTATCTTGCTAGCAGGCCCTTTGTAGTGTGATCATGTCATTCTATAAATAACAACACGTTACGTTTGCTTCATATAGCAAAAAAGATTTTTTTAAACGACCAACAGAATCAATCCCGAGCACTTTCGGGGTACCCACTGGACCAAACGGAGTACTCCGAGAGTATCCAGGTCCACCACCAATTTTGGGGAAAACCCGGTAACCCAGCCGCCCGTAGACACGAGGATGAAGTTACCGGTAAAACCCGTTTTGGCTCAAGGATCCAACCTAGGTTTCACAGGGTCTCCTATCATTATCCACCAATGCCTGACTCTCTGCACCAAGTGGGAGTTAAACTTGCGTCTCCCAAAAGAAATGCAAGTCTTCCACCACTTGATCTAGAGATTATTAACAAAAAAGATTTAATAAGTTTTTTTATATGTAAATCTTATGTAGTATAATATGTATATGGTAGCATTTAGTTTAAATATAAATTTAAGTTTTAATAAAAACGGTAGAATTGTAACTAAATAACTGATTTACGTTTCATATATATAATACTAACTGAATTACTTTTCCAGTTTTAACTAGTTATTTTCTTTTTCTAACTAATCAATTCTATGGGGTTCCTCTCCTCTTTTTAACGTAGTTAGCTATTAGGTCATACATAATGGGTATTATAGGGGGTGTGAAGGGGTTTAATAACGCCTTCAACACCGTCCCTATAGGCAGTATATAGACCTGAAGAGGGAGAAACGTTTCTAGTAGGCATGACAACAAAAATCCATTTGGATTATTTTGGGTCATCTTAGAAATGAAACAAGTCACAATAGGCTTGGGAAATAAGTAAGGATAGGTCAAGATGGGTTTTAAAATTTTCATTTAAAATTAGTCATGGGTCAGAATGAGTTTTTAAAATTTCCATTTAAACTAGTCATGGGTCATGATAGGTTTTTAGGTTTTAACCAAACATATTTAAGTAACCCTAAAAGAACATCACCCAGAGTCACAAACTTCATAATTTGTGTACAAAAAATTAAAAAAATCATACTTCATGTACAAAAAATTTAAAAAAATTTAAAAAAAATTGAAAAATGGCCGAATAGTCCTTGTGGTTTTATGAAAATGCCAATAACGCAACTTATAAAATTTTTCCGACATCACCGGAAAATGCCAATAACGCAACTTATAGAATTTTTCCGACAATCAGTCCAAAAATGGTTTTATGATCACCGGAACCAGGGAGTCCATGGAAAACACTTGCTAACAGAGTGGGTTAAGAAAAAAATTCAAAAGAAAATTGATGGTCTAGGTCGTGGAGGGTTGCTAGCATTGGTGTTAACAGTTTTGACGTTGAAGACGATGGGAAAAGAGGTTTAGTTGATTTCTCTAATGGAACATGCAGCTGTCGGGTGTGGCAAGTATCTGGGTTACCTTGTGGGCACATTATTGCAGTATCGAGATTTTTAGGTGAAACCGACTGTGGTCATTATGCGATGCCATGTTATAGTAACGAAGTTTATAAATCTACATATGCAGAACAGATAAATCCACTCCCTCATAAATCAGAGTGGGAAATACCCGATGGACTGGTTGATCTGCAACCACCGCATATTACCAAACGACAAGCCGGCCGTCCTAAAGAAAATAAACGAATCCTATCGCGAGGAGAGGAACCCACTCCCGTATACTGCGGTCGGTGCAACACATATGGGCATCGTCATGAAACTTGTTCACAACCGACCAAAACCCAGAGTTCTTCCCGACGCGTCGCTAAAACATAACCAGCACCCGTACAAGTGGAACCAGAAGAATTTCAGGATTATGTATTTCAAAATACATTCCTCACCTACAATTTAAGGGACTTCTAAAAACTTTTGTAATTTATGCATATGTATAATTAATCTAATTTATTAAAGGGGAATTGATATGTAATAATCCCAACTAGATGTCATTGGTCATTGCCAGTCCCACCTTTGAATATTCCCCATGTCAGTCCTACCTTTCACTTATTTTTCCTCCACCGGTCCTCAGTTAAAAAAACTTAACTCCGTTAAGTTTTTTTTGAGTTACAAGCTGCCGTTTTAGGGCTTTTGCGTTATAAAACTAATAAATTGTTAAATTTTCAGTTCTAGATTGTTCACAAGCACTTTTGGATGATGATCAAGCTGTCGTTAAAGAACCGAACACAATGAAGATCTTAGTTCCGCGTCTTTTGTTAATTACATGTTTACTAAGTTAATACTTTTGTAACCGAATGAATACTTATGTATTCTATCTTATCTCGAATGTTAATTTAAATTAGTAGCTTCTTTACTAATCCAGAAATTAAAAAAAATGTTTAAAATCAAATAAAAGTAGTTCAATTATTATTTAAAGGTTGTAATTGTGCGGGTCTTACAAGTAGTCCCTGTGAACATGTTCTTGAAAGGATCTGAATCATGATATGAGTACCAAACACGGATCCTTTCTCACACTTTTGACACTTGTTGAATGCAATAACTTCCATCTACATGGATAATAAATTTTGTAGTAAAAAATCAGACATTTGGATAAAAATGGCAAAAAAATCCCAAAAGGAAGGACTATATCATACAAAAAAGTTGTTTTGGATGAAAATGACAAATATACCCAAACCTCAGAGACGATTTTGGCAATTTACTCTTACTTCTAATTATCATTTAGACACGATGTAAGAGAGAGATAAAACGGTTATTGCTTCTAATTATCTTTTAGACACAATGTAAGAGATAGATAAAACGGTTATGTAATCACTACTTCTAAACGGTTATGTAATTACTACTTCTAATTATCTTTTATACACGATGTATGAGTGTCTTATGTGGTTCTCATGGTTTGCAATATTAAAAGAAAAACTGCCCTATGGATCAAGTTTTGGAAGGGAAAGCCATTCTTTGAATGTGAGCTGGTGTTGGTAGCTTAACATCAACAGCAATACCCATAATCTCGAGAAGGCGAATCATATACCATGTCATATCTATCTGCCACCATTCTAACCCATGTCTAGCCGAGTACTCGAATGCATGATGATTGTTGTGCCATCCTTCTCCAAATGCCAGTATTCCAACCCACCTGTTCAATTCCGTATACCTCGCGTTATTTTACGATCATCTATGACCAAAACAACAAACTCTTACCAATTGTTACGAGAAAGATCGCCTGTGTCCCACGCTTGTTGTCCCCATACATGACAAGCTGAGTTCACCAGCCATGTAATGTGATACACCCACACTATCCTCACCCCCTATTTCCAAACAAACATACATTAAACAAGTTATGTTCTATAGTGTAATAATTTGAAGTTAAAGCATAGAAGAGCCGTACCATTCCCCATACGATAAAGGGTAATCCCCCAACTGCGTATAGAAGAAGAGCGAGGGCGATTGGATGTACGATGTAAGTTGTTCGAAGAAATCTATAAAACGGTTGATTCTCCAAATCTCCTACATTGTTTTGTTCTCCACACTACAATAAAAACAGTTCACATAGTTATCATAATTTTCTCTTTTCAACCTATAACAACCATAGTTTCTTAAATTTAAAAAAAAAAGTAAAAATAAAAAAAAAAACCACCCTCCTATTTTATATAATAAATTCTAGGGCGGAACCAGTAAAACCTCTAGACCCCTGGTTCCGCCCCTAGGTAAAGAAAAACATACCCGCGTTGTAATGTTATCGGTATCAAACAACCAACTCATGTGACTAAACCAAAATCCTTCAATTGCGGATCTCTCTCCGAATCACAATACTGATGATGATACCGATGCGTGCTCACCCAATCTATCGGGTTCCCCTGGAGAATTCATATTTAGTACAAAACAATAAAAATCCGTAAGATTATGTATTACTAATCAACTATATATACCTGAAGAGCTTGAACCCCGCAATACGCGAACGCGTATTCAAGCCACTTGGGGAGCTTAAAGCTTTTATGTGACAAATTTCTATGAAACGAAAGAGTAATACCCAGAAGTCCGGTCACCACATACAACCCGACTGCGACCGATAACGCTCGCCAACTGAACGTAAACGGAGCAAAACCGCACAACAAATGCATTGCCAGTACCACACCCGCAGTCGCTATATCCATAGCATTCCATTTTCTACCTGTGTACACGTCCCTCGGCCTTGCCACCACCACGTCGGAGAACAGAATTCTCCCATTTCCACCGTTTTTCGCCGCCGCATTCACTATTCGCAGTGCATGGTCGTGGGTGGCTGTGGTGGTAGTTTTTGTGTGTAAAAGTCTTTGATGGTGAGACTGTGTGAGTTTTGGGTGTTGATGGTGGAGATTTGGAAAGAATTTGGCGGTAAGGGGTGGCGCTGTCAATGCCATTGGTGATTTGAGTGATTCTAGTTAATCCATGTAGCTTGGTTTATATGTAAATATCATCTTTTAATCCAGAATTTGAACAATTTTAATCCACACGTGGCGATAAGGTTGTGAGTTGTGACGTTTTATTTGTATACAGTGTTTTTTTTTCTTTTTGGACGGCATAAATATTGTTGGGTAGTTTTATCATGTGTTATGTGTATAACATATTTGATAGAATGTCTATGAAACGGTGATGATATGTTCTTTTTTTTTCTTCTTTTACGGCATAGATGTGATTGGGTAGTTTTATCATGTAATGTATATAACATGTTTGATAAAACTAGGATTTCGACCTGCCGCGCGTTGCGGCGGCGTCGAAAGTTAAAAAAAAATTGAGTTTATGCCGTATATTTGACCCGACTTGTTTTCAAGAAAAAATAGGTCGCCATCGAATGAAAAAAGTGTTATATTTAACCCACTCGCTATCAAACACAGTTTACGAACGTACAAAAAATAAGTATAAAAACATATTATATTTGGTCAGACTTGTTTCAGGAAAAAGTTTACGTCAAAATGTGTGTCGTTTACGTTGAAACGTGAATTTAAACCGACATGTACGTCAAAACTGGCATACACCACGCGTTACGGATGCGGCACCTTAGTTATTTATTTATGGCGGCACGTTATGCGATGTGTTAGCTATATGAGAACACGTTTTTCGACGTATCTGATCTAATTCGGTGTAACCTATATAAGCATTACGCTTACAATTTACGACGACGGCATTAATGTGTAATATCCGCACGTGACATTACGTGTTTTTTACTTTGTTCACACGGTACGTTCGTAACATTAACGCCATTTGAAATAAATAAAAAAGAGTATGTCTCTTGTAACAGTAATTTCAACAGCCGTGTAAAATCGTAAAAGTAATTTAGACATTAACATGGTTTGGCATAGATATAAAAAAGTATAGTAATTTATGACACACTATGGTCTAAAATCGTAAAAGCAATTCAAAGAAAATGAGACGTTAAGTTATTAAGTAGAAAAGGTTGGCGAATCAAATTATCAAAAAATTGAAGTGAATGTTTAACCTACTAACTTAAATAATAGGGGGTGTAGATGTCAATTTAGAAACTGTAAGGATCAACTTTTATTTTTTATAATCTAATAAATAAATATTAAACTATATGTAAGTAATTAATTTTAATAAATCAAGACTAAAAAGTAACATGTAAGTATGATCACATAAAATTATATTTCCATTTGAGAAAAAGCCACAGTTGAGGGAAAAATATATCTATTTGAGAAAAAGCTCAAGTTGAGGAGTCGAACTCCTGTTCCCCTATTTAACTTAAGGCACAGCAACCACCAGATCAAATTCTCATTTTAAATTTTTATACTCAAACATTGTTTATATATAAAATCAAAAGTGGTGTATGTGATGTGACAGTCACCGACTTTTTGTTTTAAGATATAGCTAGTTTTTTTACTCGCCGCGCGTTGCGGCGGCACCATACGCGGCGTGATAAATTGTAGACTACAATCAATCTAACTCGTTTCCGAAGTAAATTTACGTTGAAACGTAAAGTAATCCGAATTCATATCGTTGAATGAAAATGTATTTTATTTGACCTGACTTGTTTTCAAAGAAAATTTACGTCTAAACGTAAACCAACTCAAAACGTATATAAAATAAACACGTACGTTGGCGTCATACACGACGTGATAAAATATAGACTACAATCGACTCATTTTCGAACCAAAATTACGTCGAGACGTATAGCGACTCAAATTTATATCGTCGAATGAAAACGTATTATATTTCACCCGATTTGTTTCCAAACAAAATTTACGTCAAAACGTAGTCGAACTCCAAACATACAGAAAAACAAAACATTATATAATTGATCCAATTTGTTTCCAAACAAAAAATACGTTAAAGCATAGTTGAACTCGAATTTATATCGACACATACAAAAAAATATAAACGTTAAGAAATTAGTTTTAGGGTAAAAACGAAATTTTAGAAACTTGTAGGTATTAAAGTGACATTTACAAAATTAGAGGGATTAGTTTTGACATTATCACAAAGAAGGGTAGAAAGGTAAAACAACTCATTTCCAAACAAAATTTACGTCGAAACGTGGAACAACTCGAATTTATACAAACAAGTATATAAAAATAAACACGCAACAAATTAGTTTTTTTAGTTAACTAATGAAAGTTAATAATGAAAAATCAGATAAAAATTTCTAAACTTAAGGGGTGAAAGTAAGATTTGACAAAAGTAGTTTTTTATTATGATTGTTCATTGGTTTTTAAGATACAAGTAAAATTGCATGCGAAGAAAGTAAAATGAGAAAATTGGGCCAAGCCCATACGAGCAAAAATGAGAAAAAAAAAACAAAAACGGGGAATGTCAGGATCGATCTCGGATGCAGCAATAAAGGTTAAACTCAAAAACCACTACAACACTTTCAGTTGGTATTCGAGCAGTTCACTTTTATTATCTAACAAGGTGATGCCCCGCCCGCGTTGCGGGGCGGAGGCCGAATAATTCTCAATCAATTAAAAAAACACTACTATAATTTTGCTAGGAAAAGAAATAAAATGATGTTAAGACCGTATTTTCGGCTCTGGGCAAAACTACAATTTTTCAGGACTAATGAGCAAGTGTTAGGCAGCTCCTGACACGGGAAAAAATTAAATCGGGTCAACCAATAAAAAAAGTTTTCTACTTTTGCGGAAAAAAAACTAAAACGATTGGAAAACGTAATTTTGAACTAAGGACGAAATCATAATTTTTATTCAGGGATAAAATCGTAAACTAAATGAACCAATGGGGGAGTGTCAGGCAGCTGACGGCATGACTCTAAGTTTACACTTGGGGAAAATTGTAATTTAACCAGGAAAACAAATAAAAACGATGGAGAAAATGTAAATTTAATTTGAGGGAAAAATCGTAACGTGGCTGTGAGAAAAAAAAAACTAATGGCAAAACTGTAAATTTAAACGGGGCAAAATCGTAATTTTTAACCAAGGGCAAAATTGAATTTTTTAGCTGTGAGCGAAAGAGTTAATTTATTTTTAAGTGGGGGTAAAAGCATATTTTTTAACTGATGGAGAAATCGTAATTTTAAGGGGAAAAAAACTAATGGCAAAACTGTAAATTTAAACGGGGCAAAGTCATAATTTTGAACTCAGGGCAAAATCGAAATTTTTTTGCTGGTAACAAAAGCGTAAATTTGTTTTTAAGTGGGGGTAAAAACATAACATTAAACTGATGGCAAAATCGTAATTTTAAAATGGGATAAAATCGTAAATTTATTGGACCAATAGGGGAGTGTCAGGCAGGTGCCGGCCAATCACAAAACAAAACTATTTAGAAAGCAAAAAAGGAAAAAAAAAAAAAAAAACTGGCCGCCCATTTGACCCAATCATTGGAAAACGATAATAAGACCGTAATTTTGGGCTCAGGGCAAAACTGTAATTTTTCAGGACTAATGAGCGAGTGTTAGGTAGCTCATTGACACGAAAAAAAAATTAAATCGAGTAAACCAATTAAAAAAAACCTTTATAGTTTTGCTAAAAAAACTAAAACGATTGGAAAAACGTAATTTTTAACTGAGGGCAAAATCATAATTTTAATTCGGGGATAAATCGTAAATTAAATGGACCAACGGGTGAGTGTCAGGAAGCTGCCGGCACGACTGTAATTTTACACTGGAGGCAAAATTGTAATTTCACCAGGAAAACAAACAAAAACGATGGGTAAAATGTAAATTTAAGTTGAGGGCAAAATCGTAACTTGGGTGTGAGAAAAAAAAACTAATGGCAAAATTATAATTTATACGGGGAAAAATCATAATTTTGAACCGATGGAAAAATCGGAATTTTTAGCTGGGAGCAAAAGCGTAAATTTATTTTTAAGTGGGGGTAAAAACATAATTTTGAACTGATGGGGAAATCGTAATTTTAAGGGAAAAAAACTAATGACAAAACTGTAAATTAAAACGGGGCAACTTCGTAATTTTGAACCGGGGGCAAAATTGAAATATTTAGCTGGGAGTAAAAGCGTAAATCTATTTTTAAGTGGAGGCAAAAACATAATTTTGAACTAATGGCAAAATCGTAATTTTAAAGTGGGATAAAATCGTAAATTTGTTGAGCCAATAGGGGAGTGTCAGGCAGCTGCCTGACACTATTACTTTGTCGCCCATTTTCCCAATGAAGGGCGACACCTATTCCCCTATCGGTGCCGCCACTTCTTTTTGTAGTTGTGGATAATTAAGGAAAGGTCGGTGGAGTGATGCCCACCGACTTTCTCTTTTAAGAGTATACTAGGATTTTGCCCGTCGCGCGTTGCGGCGGCGCGCGACGGGTGGAAACATATAGTAAGACAAAACACGATTCGTAAAACCAAGTGCGTAAAAGACAATTACAAAAAAAAATTGTAAATCACAAAGGTAGACACAAAGTGTACAAAACAATGCCAAAGACATTTCGAAAAACACAATGCATTGTCATTTGCAAAAATAGGAGTTGTAGTCTAGGGGTTACAATTGCAAATTTTTTAAAGTTTGGCGGGTGTAAAAATGGAGTAATAGTGCAAGGGGTAGGGGTGGGGGTGGTGACGGAAATGTGTAAAAGATAAGGGGGTGTTGGTGGAAATGTAAAAGAAGAGGGTTGGTGGCGTAAGTGTGTAAGAGCTAAGGGTGATGGTGAAAAACCAAAGTAAAGGGTTAGTGCTAGCAAAGTTTGAAAGATGAGGTTGTGGTTTTGGAAATCCAAAGTAGAAGGTTTAGGGACTAAATTTGTCATTTTATGAAACTTTGAATATACCAAAGTCAAGGGGCTACAATTGCAACATCGTGAACGTATGGGGGCAGGGAGGCAAAGCCAGTGGGAAACCTGCGCGCGATGCGGCGCAAGTATATTGCAAACATCGAATAGATTAGTCGAAGCGTTATGCAATGCGTTAAACATATGAAAATACACATTTTGACGTATCCAATTTAATTCAATAGCATTGTAGCTGGATAAAAATGTAAAGTATATCGTATTTATATGTGACCCGACTCATACATAGGAAACGTACAAAAAGCATAAAATGTGTATCAAGGGAAAACTAACACATGTAATCAAAAGTGATATTCATATCAACGGAAAAAATTATACCCTTAGCGTGTTGCGGTAAGGTCGAAACGTAGAATTGGAAAACGTACATAAAACAATCAAAAACCAAATATATATGACCTGACTTGTTCCCCAAAAAAGTTTACATCGAAACGTATACCAACTCGAATTTATACCGACACATAAATTTTAATATTCATAATGCAACCCGCGGGCGATGCGTCGTAGGCACGTTGCAAACAGATTAGTCCAAGCGCTATGTCATGCGCAAACCATATGAAAGCGCATGTCTTGACGTATTTAGTTCAACTCAATGTATGGTTGAATCCAAATGTTTAGTTTTTTAAAAAAGAAATTAGCGAACGAAAATAAATAATTAAAGAAAGCAATAAGCTAAAAATGTATAGATATACGGTACAACGATAAAGTTGAAACATTATAAACTTTTGAGATAAAACCTCAATGGTCTAATATTGCAATATAATTGAAGTTTAACTTGGAAAGGAAATGGACTCAAAACACAATTTAACAAAACTAAAAGCAAAGGGCCAAAATGTATTTTACTCAAAGTATGGGTGAAAAACTGAAGTTTAACTTGAAAAGGAAAAAGACTCAAAACGCAATTTAACAAAACTAAAAGCAATGAGTCAAAATGTATTTTACTCAAAGTATGTGTGAAAAGAGAAAATGTCAAAATGGACTCAAAACGCAATTTAAAAAAACTAAAAGCAAGGGACCTAAATGTATTTTACTCAAAGTATTGTGTGAAAAAGGAAAATGGCATATGCATGAAGTTTAACTTGAAAAGGAAAAAGACTCAAAACGCAATTTAACAAAACTAAAAGCAAGGGGTCAAAATGTATTTTACTCAAAGTATAAGTGAAAAGAGAAAATGTCAAAATGGACTCGAAACGCAATTTAAAAAAAACGAAAAGCAAGGGGCCTAAATGTATTTTACTCAAAGTATTGTATGAAAAAGGAAAATGGCATATGTATTTGAGTGAAAAGGGGAAATGGCATGTGCATGTCGGGGCCACCGACTTTGTAATTTAAAGGTAAAGTGTAGTTTGAGTCAAGTGACAACTTGAGTCCCTATTTGTAACAAACTCATGGTTGACTCTAGTGGATTCCAAAACTCTTCAATGTAAGTCCCTATTATGTTAACTCACTAACGGAAGTAACTGTATGAAGAGAGAGTATCATGGTATTTTTTCCTTTATTCATCTTCCCAAACTTGTATTCTCTATTATGTCACAACAAACCAAAACCCTCAAATCAATCTCAGGTAACCAAAACCCTCGAATGAATCTATTTTCTAGAGTGAATTACAAGTTTTGTCCTTTATCTATATAACAAATTTCAGGCGATGTCCTTTTTTCTTTAAAATTGATGTGTTTTGCACTTTATGTTGCAAAATCCTACATGATTTATCCTTTAGCCCTAACCCAGTTTATTTTTAGCGTTAGATTTCAGTTACCCAAGGGTTTTTTAGTCTTTTAATCTATAAATGACTATATTTGTAATAAAATAAAAATAAATTCTAATTTAAATACTATATATAATACCCTTATCTCACCTCCGGCACTCTCTCTCTCTCTACCTGATACCTTCCGCCACAACTACCACCGCCTATTCTCCTCTACATCTTCTCGTTAGATTCCTTCAAATATAATGCCAATTTGGTCTTACCATAATCTCAGATCCCCAAATGTCAACATTTGAAAACATACACATCATCATAATAACATTTGTTCATTGTTCTTAAACAATTGACTAAATACTTGCAGATGCATAAAAAACAAAACTAAAAATTATAATATGAAATAACATACAAACACTAAAACTTACATAAATAAAAAATACATATAAACGAAAACAAAAAAGAAGAAAGAAATAGTCAGTAACTTTTCAGATTTCACATGGTTAAACTACAATTTTCAAAGTGATGTTGACCTACTTATTTTCAAAGTGATGTTGAACTACAATTTTCTAACGTTCTCTCTTCCTCCTCCATTAAGATATTACTGTATGAAACAATGTCGGCAAAGGAAATGTGACAGACGACGGCAAGAAATGTTACAGAGGACGACAAGTCTCCGAAACCCCTGTATTTGACTGGCGACGTCCTGGTGTAGATCATTTTCTGACCGGTGATTAATTGTAAAGACGGTTTGGTTTTGCGATGCTGCTTCAGATCTGGTTGGCGAATTCCGTTTATAACTCGTCGGCCGGCCAAAAATCAATCCCATTTCATCATCATCGGCTAATAACATTTCTGGGTTTCACTATTCTTTCGTTATCTTCGGTATTTGTTTAGGGGGTTCACTAAATCATAATCGGAGTGGAACAGGGCACTAAACTGTCGCCTTTAGTTTTATCATAGTTAAATCGACTTAAAGTATGTTTTTTTTCTGGATTCCAAGACACCACCTGTTTGTTTATTTGTTGCTTCCTAAGTGGGTTTTGTTTTTTATTCCCCAATTCATCAAGCAATAATCATGATACTTGTTTTTGTTACGTATATATAATTGACTGATATAGTTGATGCATAGATAGATATTTGCCTAAAAGATGCACCCGAGTGTGGTAGGTGGTTACGGTGGCAGAAAAGTTGGAGGGGAATGCGATGGTTGTTCGTGGTAGTAGGTGTTACTGTGGTGGCGAGATGCGGTAAGGGTTGCAGATGTTTGGGGATGGTGATGGGTGTAGCAGGTGGGTGGAATATGGCAGTTGCAGGTGCGAAGGTGGGTTGCAGGGTTTAGGTTTCAATGAAAAAGAAAAGTGATTCTCGTAGATGATGAATATTGTTACTTTTTAAGGGGGAAGGGGCAAAGCCGGTGGAAACCCCACCGACTTTGTCCTTTAAGATTGTATATAATAGCGTGAAAAATCAACGTATACGGGAGATAATAACGGGTGTTTTTGGATCGTGTCTCTTCTTCTTCCTAACCGCTGCCAGTCGCTCGACGGAGTAGGAAAGATCTGTTTTAGCGTGCGAGGTCGCCGGATTCCGGCTTGACCTTTTTCTCTAAACCATTCCTTTCTCTCCCATTCGCTATCGGGGCTGGTTTTCTAGGTTTAATAGCCCCTTATCCTTGCCGGTCCTTCTCCTCGATTGCTTAGTAGGTCTGATATTGGTCGCGGCTATTGGAATATAGTTTAGCTAGACCGATTCGAATCCTATTAACCTTTTATAGGGTTGTGTCCGAGGCTTGGTGAGTTATTTTCTCGTGGTATCTTATGGGGCAAGAAACTGTTTGGGGTGTCGAAGATGATGGTAGTGGCGGACCGTGGGCTGAGGTTCACTACCAAAACAATAGGAAGGATCGGAGGAACGGTGTGGAGATGACTTTCATAGTGCAAAACCTGCTGGACCAGACGACTAAGATGACCTTATGGCGTGCTTTTCAGCCTTATGGCTGCATATCGGATGCATACGTGGCCCGTAAAAAGGACAAGCGGGGGAACCATTTTGGTTTCGTCCGCTATGTGGGTATAGAAAATTTGAATGCAACGTTAGCAGAGATGAATTCTGTGAAGATCTTTGAAGCCAAGGTATCGGTGGCTTTGGCTAAATATGATAAGAACCATAAAAAGTTCATATACACGTCCAAGTTCGTCGGTGAAAAAATATGGCGGCCAAAGGATACGGGGAATGCAAACCATCAGAATTCTGGTCCTTCGTTTAGGGGTGCGGAGGTTAGGGAGGGACAGTCCTTCGCAAGCTTATTCCAGAATGGCTCACATGTCCCTAACCTTGGTGCGAAGACTATCACGGTTTCCAATAAAGGTTCTAAATATCCGCTACACTGCATGGGCAGGTCCATTCATGGCGTTGTTAAAGACTTTAGTTCCCTCAACAATTTGAATCTCCTACTGAGTAATGCTGGCATGGAAGACTATGGGCTATCTTACATCGGGGGACTCAGTGTCTTACTCACTCTTGGAAATCCTGGTTTAGTGGAGGAGGCTATGGCAAATCACTCGGGTGTTTTGGCTAATGTTTTTAGCCATTTTCATGTGTGGAAAGGAGAAGAGCTTCCGTTGGATCGTATAGTATCTCTACGTATTACGGGTATTCCGGTTCACCTTAGAGACAGTTCCTTATTCGACCAAATCGGTGGGCTTTTTGGGCGAGTTGTCGAAGAGTCGTCTTTCTCCTGGCTCGGGTCCCATAATTCTGACGGCACGGTCCCGGTGTTGGTTCCTCCTGGGA
This sequence comes from Helianthus tuberosus, assembly GCA_030545235.1. Lineage (NCBI taxonomy): Eukaryota > Viridiplantae > Streptophyta > Magnoliopsida > Asterales > Asteraceae > Helianthus > Helianthus tuberosus. Next base: position 46,259,860 of record CM060408.1, read on the forward strand.
AACGTATCGAGGAATCTGTGGTCATAAACTGGCAGGAACGGAGGTTCGTAAGCTGGGTTTCGGAGGATGTCAATGTTTGGAAACCTGTCCTTGACGGTGATTTTCAGCCGGGTGACGAGGGTGAGAGTTCGGATGACACTTCAGATGAAGCATCTAGTGATGGGGAAGATGATGGGGACGATGAGGATCAAATGGTTGATGACTTTGAGGAGGGAGAAATTGGACTACCGGAAAATGATCAACCTTTACCGGACCGGAATAGCGTATCTCCGGTGAAGAAGGCTCCGGAGTCAGGCTCAGTTATTGCTTCGGAATTCGAAAGGATGGTAGATGGAAGGTTAAATACGGAGGGGGAGGCCGTTCGGTTCTCTACTCGTACGTCCCAAGGTTTGCATGTGGAAAACTCCACGCATTGGAACAATAATTATGAGGTGGGGCCAGATGTGTTATTGGAAAAAAAGTCTGCTGTGGAGCCGCAATCTATGGAGGAAAGAGAAAATTGTTTAGTGGACCAATTTCTTCAGGATGGGCCAACCCCACAAACTGGGCTTGGTAAGAGGCCCAGAGCATTCCGGAGCCCACCGTCGTCGGATTCTATGCAGGGTCCACCTACGAGAAACTTTAAACACAACCTGGAACCTGATGGAACCTTTATTGACCTTAATTCACCTGCTGCTAATATTGGGGATTCCATCTATGCCCCTGAGGGTGTTGATTCTCATAGGTTGGAAGAAATACATACTGATCGAGAAGACGGAGATCCTCAACAACCTCCGGCTGTGCAAATCGACTCCGGTGGAACGACCATACCAGATCCCGGTTTTCAAGATCCGAGCGTGGATGAGGAAGTCCTATTTACGGCTAATGTTGGGTCCAAAGTGGGTATTAATCTGTCTGGGTTTGAGGAAGCGACAAAGGCTCTCATCCAAGGTGAAGGTGTTCATTCTTGTTTACAATGAATTTTCTTTCTGTAAATCTAAGGGGGGTTCGGGATTCCCGAAAGATTGACTGGGTTCGAGGTATAAAAACTACGTATGGAGTCCACTTTATAGCTATTCAAGAGACTAAACTGGGCACGTCCGTGAATTTCGCTTTTAATGGGTTTTGGGGACGATCAGCGTACAAGGTGGAAGCTGTGGAAGCTCAGGGTCGTTCTGGGGGTTTGGCGTGCCTGTGGAATCCTGCCATGTTCTCATGTGATGGTATTATTAAAGATCGGTACTTTATGGTGTTGTCCGGAATTTTAGTGCATTCTGGGGAGAGAATCAACTTGGTAAACGTTTATGCCTCGAACGATGCATCGACTCGAAGGAATATTTGGGCTAACCTGATCGGAATCAAAAACAATATTCAGGGGCTGTGGGTATTCATGGGAGATTTCAATGAGGTCAGAGATGCTTCGGAACGCCTTAATTCGGAATTCTCCTCAGCCAATGCAGAGGCGTTCAACCACTTCATATTGTCAGCGGGTCTTAGTGAGTATCACATGGGTGGCGGTAAGTTTACATATATTTCAGATAATGGGGTCAAGCTAAGTAAGTTAGATCGGTTCCTTGTCTGTTTGGGTTTCTTGGAGAAGTGGCCGATGGCTTCGGTCTTGGCACTAAGTCGTGAGGTTTCAGATCATCGACCAATCTTACTCACTACCTTACCAGCTGATTTCGGGCACATCCCGTTTAGGTGCTTTAATTCTTGGCTGGAAACCCCCGGTTTCTTGGACTTGATCAAAGTATGCTGTCTATCCTTTGTTTTAATGGGCCAGCTGACATGGCCTTGGCAGTGAAGCTGCGTTGGCTAAAAAATAACATAAAGGCTTGGTCAAAGAGAGAAAAGTTACAATCAGATGGAGTATATGAGGAAAAAAAGAATTGGGTTCGATTCCTAGAAAATTTAGCTGAGGAAAGGGAGCTACTAGCCAACGAACTGAATGAAAGGGTCGAATGTATTAATTCTATTATGGAGGTGGACCGAAGGAAACAGATGGATGCTCGGCAGAAATCCCGAGCTAGGTGGGCACTCGAAGGAGATGAAAATTCGGCCTTTTATCATAATGTGATTAACTCCAACATAAGTAATAATCGTATTAATGGTATTATGATCGATGGAGTTTGGGTCACGAACCCGGTGGAGATTAAAGAACATTTTTTTGAATTTTTTTCTAAGCAATATGTGGAACCTATGGCGTCCAGACCTAAGATTTTATGTCAAAACGTGGCTGCCCTTTCAGTCGACGAAGCTGATCAGCTTATTATACCATTCACGGCAGTAGAAATTAAAGATGCTATTTGGGGGTGCGTTGGGGATCGTGCACCGGGCCCGGATGGGTTCAATTTCAAATTTATCAAAAGGAATTGGGAGTTTTTTCAAACTGATTTCATGAGGCTTTTTCAGGAATTTTTTGTCAGAGGGTCTCTCAGCAAGTGTTGCACGTCTTCCTTCCTTGATCTCATTCCAAAAGTGAAAGACCCGTCCTCTCCATCTAACTTCCGGCCCATTAGTCTGATTGGGGTAATCAATAAAGTTATTTCGAAAGTTCTGGTCAACCGCCTTAGGAAGGTCATCGGGAAGTTAATTTCGGAGGAACAATCTGCCTTCCTGGCAAGTAGGAATATCACGGATGGACCTCTCATCTTAAATGAAGCTATCGCATGGCTAAAGAAATCAAAAAAATCGGGTTTGATACTTAAAGTGGACATCAATAAGGCATACGACTCCTTAAATTGGAATTTTCTGGATTCGATTATGGAACATATGAACTTCCCGGCTCGTTGGAGAAATTGGATCTTGGCTACTCTTGTATCGGATAAGTCCTCGGTGTTGGTAAATGGCTCCCCGACTAGGGAGTTTGAGTGTTCACGTGGGTTGTGGCAAGGAGATCCCATTTCTCCCTTCTTATTTGTGATTGCCATGGAAGCCATGTCCGGTATTTTGAAGAAGGCGTCTACAGAAGGAATTTTTAAAGGTCTAAGGTGTACAAATTCTGGTCCTATTCTTACCCACCTTATCTATGCAGATGATGTGGTCTTTATTGGGGAATGGATTGGTGAAAATATTCTCAATATTCGCAGAATTTTGAGATGTTTTTATCTTGCTTCTGGGCTTAAAGTTAATCTCTCCAAGTGTAGCTTGTTTGGTGTAGGAGTGAATGACACGACTGTGCAACAATGGGCGGATCGGCTGAGTTGTAGTAAAGGTTCTTTTCCTTTTAAACATTTGGGATTGGTGGTCGGTGCAAATATGAACCTCACTCGTAATTGGAAACCGGTAATAGAAGTGTTTAAGTCCCGGTTATCACTTTGGAAGGCAAAACATCTATCATACGGTGGAAGAATTACATTACTCAAATCGGTTCTAAATTCCTTACCGACGTATTTTTTTCTCGTTGTACAAAGCACCGGCAAAAGTCTTGGATATTTTGGAAAGATGTAGGAGAACTTTCTTTTGGGGCGGCTCGGATGAAAATTCGAACATGAGTTGGATGGCTTGGGAAAATGCTATAGCACCAATCGAATATGGCGGATTAGGCTTTGGCTCACTCCGCGATGCCAATTTGGCTATGTTGTCGAAATGGTGGTGGAGATTTAAGACCGACAAAGACGGATTATGGAGGAGGGTCGTTTGGGCTATACATCATAACAATCGATCCTGGGCGGCCATACCGGCGAAGATTTCAATTGCAGGCCCCTGGAAGCAAATTGTTGGGATTCAAGAACCTTTAAATCATACTAGTGGGAATGCCCGCGCGTTGCCGCGGGTATATATGTTTTTTCCACCCGTTGCGTGTTAGGTTTAACGTATTTTGTTTATTAAAATAATTTACCTTGGTGATTTTGGAAGTTGCTCCAAGAATCATGCAAGTTAAACGGACAGTTGTACTGGGCTCTAAATAGTTTATAGGTTGTAAATAGTTTATAGGCTTCCGTATTGACGTTGGTGCCGCTTGAAACGCTTGCTCTTTTATGATTGTTCTATGGAGTCACTTGACTCCGTAGCATATACATTCCATCCGTCTATTCCTACCATGATGATAGTACAAAATTCATTTGTATGATGTTATTTTGCAATTTAAAGTTTGTATTTTTTTATCCTCGAAATACACATATCCTTATACTTATATACATGTTTACACTAACTTAATGTGTATATGTGATTGTGTGTAATGTTTTCTGGACTCTTTATAGAATTATTTTCTTTTACTAAAAACAGAAAATATATAGCCGAATCAGTTCCATGCTCATGACCACCCATTAACATCATGATATTGTTAAAACTTAAGCTTGATGATCATGGGACCTAATACATATCCATATAGACATCGAAAGTAAATTCTTTGTTTTTCATAAATAAGCATTTATTAATAATCTAATCATGACTATGAATGATCTAATATGTGTCTACAATAAAATAAGAACATAGAGTTGATAAGGATGTTAGTTCACTTGAAAATAGCCCTCTCAAAATTTGCTCAGTTACAAACGAGACGAGCTGAGGGCCCAGGCTGACTCAGTTTGTATGAGCCAAGCTCAAGCCAAGGTAAGCTTTCTTGTTTGCTCACTCGTTTGCTCGTTCCGGCTAAACCCAAGTTTTTATGCTCTTAACTTATAAGTCAATTCCATTCATAGAAAAGTTTCACATAATATGGTCCATGAGCACATTTATAAATCACTCTATATTAGTTTTAATATTAATTTTCATTTGAAATATTACTTTTAATTTTAACAAGCTAATTTGTCAAGCTACGAGGCATCTCGAACTTTAACGAGCCGAGCTCAAGCTCAAACTTCGGCTCGTAAAACGAGTTGAGTGCAAGCTCAAACTGATATTTGTTCCAACTTTTGGTTTAGGAAGATGTTATTTCAAATGATACCACTACGACATGGTTTGTGGTCCAAGGTCTCATTTCAAACTTTGGCTCGTAAAACGAATTGAGCTCAAACTCAAACTGATATTTCTTTAGCTATAGTTTGTATTCGGCAATTACATGTACTACTTGTTTGGATACCTATTCAGATGGTTATGCTTTATTGTTTTTTATTTGTTTTGGACAACCAAATAAAACACTTATTTCTTTATCAAATTTCCATCCCCCAAGCAAGATTCTTAGAGGACTAAATACATCAGCAACTCATAATTCATCATCATACAGCAAAGAGAGTAAAGTACATCAACAAAAACTATCAAAAGTGTGCCAACTACTCCATGTGATGCCATTAAACTTTGAGCGTTGTTGTACCCATTCGTATGAAACTTCCTGGATGTCCTCTACAACTTTAAAGACTGAAGTGTTTGCCCAATCAAAGACTTTCGCGTTTCGATGTTGCGGCAATACCCAACATGTAAGAAGCACAATTGCATGAACTATCTTTTTCCTCCGGCCTGGTATCCTAAGATCATTGACCTTCAATAAAGTTTGCTTGATTGTGTCCACGTGATGATTCATAGAGATTTTCAACCATGTCATAACCTGACTCCATACATTTATGGCCATCGAGCAAGTTACATAGATATGATCGGTCGTCTCTTGTTCGTTGCCACACATCAGACAGTTAAAAGGATTGAAAACTCATACCTCTGGTTGCAAGTGCACTCTTTGTGGGTATTTTACCTTCGATTGATCGCGACACATAAAAATTTACTTTTTGGGTCACCATCGTATTCCACCAGAATTCGTTTACATCAATTTCCTTTGTTGAAATAAATAGATTGTATGATAATTTGATTTGTCCAGCATCTTCATAATTGTAGGTTTGACCTTGAATGGGGTCAACAAGTGTTTTTTTAAACAGCCAAACTAAACTTCTTTCGTTTCACCAAACAATCTGCACGGTGCAGACTTAAAAACTCATACAACGCCCCTAACAGTACACCAAAGCAAAACAAATACAACACAACACAACATAAAGATCAAACCTACGCCACATCTCCCATGACAAATCTCAAGCGCCTGACCGATGTTTGATCCATATGATAACACTTGTCATCGCCGCTAGCTTGTTGTTAAACAAAATCAGATTCTCCATCCTCCAAAGACACCAGAAAACTGTTTGCACAATCCCATTAAACGTGATTATGGTAGCGTTTTTCAGGATTCATGTCAATTACGACTCGTGGCGAGTTCATTCGACGGATAAACTTCCGATATGTAGATAATAGTTCCTCCCAGTAGTTTCTGAAAAAATGTTTGAAAAAAAATCATCAACAATTTACAAACCAATCATCAAGAAAATTGCTGCGAAACAAAAAACGACATACCAATTTTAGTTTTTGATGTGTGTGATTTGTGACTCAGTGTGACTCCTTGCTCGAACTATCTAAATCTCACAAAAACAACTTGTATTCATACTCAAAACCTAAAATAACGCGTACAATTCTCAACAACAAGAAACAAAAAAATAAAGTAAAAACCAAGTGAAAGATCAATAATCATACCAGTGCTCAATCACAACGGTTGGCGATGGTGCTTTGTTATTTTAGCTTTTGATTCTGATATAAAACTGACCAACCACCGGACTCTCTCTTCTGGACCATCCGTCGTAGCAGCCGAATTAGCCGAACGTATACCAGTGAGACTTCAGAAACCACCGGTTGCTACCCTATTTTTTGCTCTCTCTCTCTCTCTCTCATTCTATTTTTTACATAATCAGTTGAATTACATCAATGAAACCATATATGCTGACTTTTCAACATAATAAATCATGAAACTAAGTCAAATTGAATGTAAATAAATAGCATTTTCTAACCTAATAGATACAAAACAGAGCAGCAAGGCTAAATTCACAATTCTAAACATTATCTGTAAATCTTAATTTTCTAACCTAACTGGTTGAATTACATCAATCAAACCCTAAATATTGATTCTCTGATCAAATCATAAAAATCTGTTGACGAATATATGTACTGTACAGCATCAAAGCAAACGTCGACGAAACTAAAGAAAACATAGATTACCATAAGACCATCGGAAGAGAACGAACGTAATACCACACTGCGAGCAACATATTGATCAGAATCGAGACCTAAATCCATGTGAGACCACCGACTCCTAGTCGTCGCTCACATGTCATGATGTCGGTGGCGGTTTTGCATAGAGGTTACGTAGGGTGTGGTGGATTTTATGGGAATGGAGGATGGAGGGGTTAGGGGAAGATGAAGTGAAGCGACATGCCTTTAATTTGGAATTAATTCGCATTATCCCTTCCGGCTTCTTACTATTAGGGTGTACCATGATAAATTCCTATAACCTCTAAAACGTCTTAAATTAAATTCCTATAAACTTTTATTTAATTCCTTGATTTAATTCAATTAATGAAATTCAATTAATTTAAGGATCAAATGTCTAAATTGCCCTTAAAGTGTCTTAAAACTTTGGACAATGTCCAAGTTTTCCCCCTCTAAAATAGCTTGTTTAATTTGTACATGGTGCTTCAAGATTTGTTCCTTTGGCAAAATTACGAAAAGGGTAGAAAACCCAGTTCTCTTAATAATGTATTATAGATAGGCGTAAACATCCAGCATTCTATAAGGTGTAACGTGGGTAGCGGCTTAACTGTAGCTTTCTGGATGGATAACTGGGTTGGGAATCAACCTCTTTATCTCGCTTTTCCATTGTTATTTGCAATGGAATTAATAAAAACTTGCTGCATATCGGATCGGATATATTGGGATGAGAATGGGCTTAATTTAAATTGGGCCTGGAATCGACCGGTATCAAGTCTGGAGGAAGCAGGGGAGCTACAGAATATTTCGGCTCTTCTTATTGGGTATAACTTTGGGTCGGGCCTGGATAGATGGGTGTGGTGCCCAAACCCGACAGGTGAGTTTTCGGTAGCAAACATAAAGAACATTGCAGCAATCCACGGCAGATCGGTTCCTGCTTATTCATTCTTTTGGAATAATTTTGTTCCAAAAAAGGTTGGGATAGTCTCGTGGCGGGCGATTATGGAGAGGCTTCCTACTCGAGCCGCTTTGGCAGCCAGAAACATCGAAGTGGGGGATCCAAGTTGTCCATTCTGTGGTGAATATGTCGAAACTTGTGATCATATATTTGCGGCCTGCCAGTTTGCTCAGGTTGTTTGGATAGTAATTGCACAGTGGTGCAAAATTCCTCCTATCATTGCCTTCAGTCTCAAAGATCTCCTGGATGCACATGTTATGGAGGTGGGTTCCAAAAAGAAAAAGAAAGTTTTTAGCGCTATTTTCCAGGTCGCTATTTGGAGTATTTGGAAGATGAGAAATGAGATAATCTTTGGAAACGAATATCCAAATATCTCTTAAAGTGGTGGAACAATCCAAATCGATGAGTTTTCTTTGGATAAAGCATCGGCTGAAATCACTCGACTGGACTTGGGAGGAGTGGAAAAATTTTAGGATTGTATTGTAAGATGTCGTTTTGATTGTTTTTTGGCGGTGTATGTTTGGCGGTGTATGTTGGTGAAACAATTGTATATTTGGTGTCTAGCATCTTGCTAGTTGATTGAATAAAAAAAATTTTGTTGGCCGTTCAAAAAAAAAAAAGATTGTATATAATAGAATGTTTACGAAACGTTATTTTATTTTTTTGGAACGCATAGATGAGATTGGTACTTTTTATTATGTGTTTTGCACATAGACGGTGATGAGGTGTGCGGGGAGGATACCGCATAGGGCCTGTAATTTTAAGGGGCACGTGGTTTTTTATAAAAAAATCCGTTGTATATATTATTTTTTTTAAATAGCATACCTATACCAACTCCAAGATAGGCTCATTTACAAAACAATTTTTATGGTTTGGAAGTTAGCCCATTGGCATTAGTTTTTTAGTGAGCTCAATACCCATTTGATTTTAAAATTAAATAATAATAATAATAATAGTAATAATAATAATTATGGAATGACACATTTTTTCAAGCTCGAACAGGATACATGAATTCTCAGAAACGCCTCTGATTCTTCATTAACATGTAAATGTAAAGGAAAATATAACTAGTCTGACTAATACTATGGAGTATGCGGCTTGGGTTGGGGCATGGGTTGGGGGAAAACTCCCAAGCCACCACCCCGGGTGGGCTTGGGTTGGGGCGTGGCCCTTGGGGCTTGGGTTTGAAGCCGAGCGTGGGGCGGTCTTGACATCCGATGTGGCGGCCTCCTATTGACTGTCCACCGCCATGTCATAGTGGGCCATTTGAATGTTTGAATTTTAAATTCAAACCATTTGGCCAAGCCAAGCGGTCACCCCAACCCCAACATCCCCTATAAATGTAACCCCCAACCCCACCTGCGACCCCATCCCAAACCGTCGCTATCCACCGCTACCCCACCGGCTACCCACTTGATCCCACGAACCCGCTACCCCAACCCGAAAAAGATGGCATCTTGGACCCACGAGGAAGAATTGGCTCTCGTCACAAGCGTCGTTGACGCTATGAAGGGGCGGCAACCGGGCCAAACAAAATATTGGCCGGAAGCATTCGCAACCTACCGACATAACGTCGGACACGACCGTCACAACCTCAACGCGTGCCAACATAAATGGCGCGAGCTACGGCCCAAACTCGATCGTTTCAAGGCTTACTACGAAGCCGTTCCAAGCGGCGAGTTAAGCCACGAGGACCGGGTCGCGGTGGCGAACATTGAGTATCGAGGCAAGGAGGGAAAGGCGTTCGACAAGATCGCCCTTTTTGAAATTTACCTAACGATCTAGGTTTTTTATTTTGTAATTTTTAGGAATTATGTAATTTTTAGGATTATGTAATTTTTAGGACTATGTAATTTTTAAAATTTTAATGAAATTTTAGGTTAGTGGTAAATTAATAAAGTGTAAAGCTTAATGTAGTGAGATTTTAACTAAACTACACATTCATATGAGTGTAGTGGTTTAACTAAAAAGTTAAATTAAAGTAAAAAAAAAATATAGAAATTGGTGATTGGTTGCATTGGTGGACCGCATCTTCCCTTCTCCTTCACGGCCGTTGTTCCTCCTAGTGGCGCCCCAACACGGTGTTTGGTGCCCTTCTATATTTGGTCTTACCTCTTACCCATAGAATAAAAAGGTTGCTATCGCTAATATTACCATAATTAACTCCTTAGCTCCAATTTGGAATCATTTTCCTTGTTTCAAAACCAAAATGGCATTTCTAACCTTAGTAAAAAAATACTAGCTTAATCAAGTAATTATAAACTGAATTATTATTAGTCATTAAGATGGACAAATTGTTCAAAACCATGACACATATAGTCTAGACGTGTGTAACTCCTCTTGTCACATTTCTCAATAAACATACAATTTATCACATCCTAATCATTAATCCCACATTTGAAATAATGTATGGAGGTTGATAGTAGTTTGTTGGTCAGTTTTTGGGGTAAATCGGATTTCTTGAGTGAATCAGTTGGAGCGACAGGGAGATCAGGGGGTATGGTTTGTTTATGGAATCCCAAAGTTTTCAGGGTTAATGGGGTGGAGAAAAATAGACACTTCCTGTCTCTAAGTGGTGTTCTGATCGGCAGTCAACAGGTTATCAATGTTATCAATGTCTATGCTCCTCACAGTAATTCTGAGAAAAAGGTGGTTTGGAACAGCATTCGAGAGGTTATTAGCTCTGGTTTCGGTCACTGGGTCTTACTCGGGGATTTTAACGCAGTCAGGTTTCCAGAAGATAGGAAGAACACTGGTTTTAACAGGGCTGTCGCGAATGATTTCAACGAATTTATTGTGGAGTCCGGCTTGGTAGAATACAGTATGAAAGGTCGTAAGTTCACTTTCCTCGTGCCTAACTCTAATAAACTCAGTAAAATCGATCGTTTTTTGGTGTGCAAAAACTTTTTTGAGGCCTGGCCTGACGCTTGCTTGCGAGCGCTCCCGAGACTCCATTCCGATCACTGTCCGATTCTCCTTGAGTTGAACCGGAGGAATTTTGGTCCGAAACCTTTCAGGTTTTTCGACTCTTGGTTAGCAAAAGATGGTTTTGAGGTTATGGTGGAGGGGGCTATGGGTTCTTTTGTCTCGGAGGGTGGTGCTCCAGATGTGGTTTTATCCAGAAAATTCAAGCACCTTAGATCATGCATAAATAAATGGAGAAAAGATACAGAGTGTGTAGGATCGTGTGTCGACCGAACGAGTCATTCAGAAGAGCCCTCGTACGTTTCAGAGGCGGAAACTAAGAAACGTATGTGAAAACAGCTTGAAATACACTTTAATCCTCTATTATATTGAATTTACAATGTTTACAATCAAAGGATAAACCGGCAGCACCTCGGTATCACTTTCTGAATCGTTACAAATGATGACAGTTTGAACCCTATTTATAAGAATGGACCTGACCGTTTGAATCATACATGACATCTTCAAACGACCACCCTCAAACGGACGTGTACATTTCAAACGGTCACCTACAACTTCAAACGGACAACCTAATTGGACCTTTTCAAATGACCAATCAAACTTAATTTCTAATCCTATTGCTTCTTGTCGTGTACTGTTGAAATGATGATGACATATTATGATGATGTAAGCATGATGATGTCATCATCAATAATGATGACATCATCCTTGTTCCGAACCGCAACGCAACCTGACTCGATATAAGACGAAGTTGACAGATGTATGCACCAACAGAGTGTAAAGAAAAGGAAGGGTATCTGAGGGATAAGGAAGAGTTGGAGAAATTGGATTGTATCATTGAATCAAGGGATCTCGAAGAGGAGGAATGCTGGATTAAGGAGGAATGCTTGAACAATATTCGGTATCGTGAATTTTTGAATGTTATGGACCTTAGACAGAAGTCCCGCTGTAGATGGGCGATAGAGGGTGACGAAAACACGGCTTTTTTCCATAGGTTGATCAACAACCGGAAAAAAAGAAACGGTATCCCGGGTCTCAACATAGGGGGTGAATGGATTTACAAACCTAAGGAAGTTAAAAGAGAGGTCCTTAAGTTTTATAGGAAGCTTTTTTCGGATAAGGTTCCTCATCGCCCTGCTTTGGTGTGCTCGGATTTTTTGCAACTCGAGATGGGGGACGTTGAGTTCCTGTCGGGGGTTTTCTCGGACAAAGAGATTAAAGACGCTGTTTTTGGTTGTGGTGCCGATAAGGCTCCGGGTCCGGACGGTTTTAATTTTAAATTTCTCAAGCAGTTCTGGAGGTTCTTCGAGGGTGATTTCAAAAATATTCTGAACCATTTCTATGCTTCGGGAGAGATTAGCAAAGAGTGCAGTTCGTCGTTCATCACACTGATCCCAAAGGTTTTGGATCCGGTTGATCTGAAGGAGTACCGCCCAATTAATCTTATTGGGATTATCAGTAAGGTTATCTCAAAAATTTTAGCGAACCGATTGAAAGTGGTCGTCGGGAAGGTAGTGTCGGTTTCTCAGTCGGCTTTCTTGAGAGATAGGTTCATCTTGGACAGCCCTTTAATTCTCAGTGAAGTTTGGTCTTGGCTCAAGAAAGTTAAAAAGAAGGCTTTTATTTTCAAGTTGGACTTCGAGAAGGCGTACGACAATGTCAACTGGGGTTTTTTGCTCGGGATTATGGGCCAAATGGGTTTCCCACCCATTTGGTGTAAGTGGGTTAAAGGGGTTCTCGAGTCTGCTAGATCCTCGGTTTTAGTGAACGGTTCTCCGACGTTCGAATTCCAGTGTCAGAAGGGGCTTCGGCAAGGTGATCCGCTCTCTCCTTTTCTTTTCCTTATTGTCATGGAAGCGTTATCTTGTATCATTGCCAGTGCCTGCAATGCGGGTAAGTTTTCAGGCATTAAGCTTCCGAACGGAGGCCCGGTTGTTTCGCACCTCTTTTATGCGGACGATGCTCTGATTGTGGGGAATTGGTCAGAGGATAATTTAAGGGTTGTTACCAGAATTTTGAGGGTTTTTCATGTTTGTTCGGGGCTTAAAATTAATTTTTTTAAGTCTCATCTGTTTGGGGTGGGGGTGGAGGAGGATGTTTTGTATCGTTTGGCATCCCGTGTTGGGTGTATGGTTGGCGTGGCCCCTTTTAACTATTTGGGAATCCCGCTTGGAGCAAACATGAATCGGGTTAAAAACTGGGATCCTATAGTTAATTTGTTTCAAGGGAGGTTGTCTTCTTGGAAAGCGAATTCTCTTTCGATCGGCGGTCGGGTGACTCTGATCAAAGCGGTTCTCGAGAGCCTTCCGATTTATTTCTTCTCTTTGTTTAAAGCGCCGGTTAAAGTGATCGAGAAACTGGAAGCTCTTATGAGGAATTTTCTTTGGGGAGGGTCGGAGGAGGTGAGGAAGATGAGTTGGGTAGCTTGGGAGGTTGTTACTCGTCCGAAAAAGTGTGGAGGCCTTGGTATTTGCAAACTTAAATTAGTAAACGAAGCTCTACTATCTAAGTGGATTTGGAGGTTCAAAAATGATGAGCATTCGTTATGGAGTAAAGTGGTCACGGCTTGCCATGGTAACAATAGATCTTGGTCAGTTTTTCCGTCTAACGCGGCTTTGGCAGGGACGTGGAAGAACATTGTGAGATTGGAGGATAAATTAGTGGTTAACGGTCAGAAAGTTAATAATCTTATTAAAGGCGTCTTGGGGGATGGTAAAAGAATTCGTTTTTGGTTAGACTTGTGGCTGGGGGAGGAACCGTTATGTGTCAAGTTCCCGAGGCTCTTTGCTCTGGATTTAGTGAAGAATTGTCGGGTTTTCGATCGTTTATCGGAAGGGGGGAACGCGGTCAGCCGCTTCTGGCAGTGGAGGAACGCGGCCAGCCGCTTCTGGCAGTGGAGGCGGTCGCCGTCTACCGTGTCTGAGCTGGAAGAACTACGCGTTCTGTCGGCTTCGCTTTCTGTGATCTCTCTGTCCTCGGTTTCGGACAAATGGAAATGGGTTCCGAGCTCCTCAGGCGTCTTCTCTACAGCATCTTTTAAATCCTTTGCTTTGGAGCCGCTTAAATCGGAGGCTTCTCGACCGTTCAAGAAATGCAAGTGGGTTCCTTTGAAATGTAACATTTTCATGTGGAGAGCTCTCCTTGATCGTATCCCTACTAGACAAGCGCTAGTGAGGAGAAATATCAGTTTGGATTCTGAAGAGTGCGTGTTTTGCGGCGAAGCTTCGGAATCGGTGGACCATCTATTTACTGGGTGCGAGTTCTCGGGTTTTATTTGGAATCGGCTGAGCTCGTGGATAGGTATTCCTAATTTTATCATTTTCTCCTTTAGTGACGTTATGGATTTGCACGACAATGTGGCGGTTGATAAGCAGGCCAAAGTGATTATTAACGGCTTGGTTATTGTGGCTTGTTGGTGCGTTTGGAAAGCTCGGAACGCAAAGATTTTCTCGGGTGCGAATGTTGATAGGGAAGAGATTTTTAGGGAGATCAAGTCCCTGAGCTTTTTTTGGCTCAGAAATAGGTCCGGTTTTGTTGATTTAGCATGGGGTGAATGGTGTTTTAGTCCTTTGTATATGTTGTAGTGGTTTTCCGGTTCGGTGCTGTTTTTTAGCCTGGCCGGGTTGTTTATAAAAGTTATCTTTCAAAAAAAAAAAAGCTAAACGTAGAAGAAATGATGTTTTGATTTTGACCGTAAATTGGGACCGGCCAAAAAAATTTGTCTAAACGTAGAAGAAGTGATGATTTTGAAGTCGTATTCTTCGTTTGAATATGATGTAGCCGAAGATATTGATTTTGATTAGAAAATCTTTTGAGGTCGATGTAATTGTTTGAATCGGTCAAACAATCTAATGAATGTGATGAAACATGTTTTAAAAGAAAAGGAGAGGAGAGAATTTTGTGTTGAGATAAGACAACGCAAAATTTGGGTGTTGAGCCGTGAAGTTTTGGGAAGAATTTAGCGGTAAGAGGTGGCGCTGTCAGTGCCATTGGTCATAGCTTGCTCTTATGTACAGAATTTTTTTTAATCCCGCTTTTGTGACAAGGATAAAGAGGAAATCCTGCAAACCATAAAGACGGTATTTCACCCACATAATATTCAGAAAATTCCTAGCTGTTTATGTGCTAAAGGTACATCTTTTAGAATTTCATACATGTGGATGGGTATTCTCTTATAAGGTGTTGATGCACACCACATGTTTTAGAAAATGTTAACAACTAATGCTTTACCAGCATATTGTTGGAATAGATTTGTGTCTCCAGTCCTTCCTTGGCTAATGCTCATGATAAGCGGATTTGATCTTTGAGATCACAAATGGAGCTAAAGGTAACAGGGTACCAACAAAAATAAAGTATGCATATTTGACATAATCATTTTCTATAGAAAATGACTATTTTAAATCAACTAATACTCTAATTAGAACACAGTATGTAACTATTCAACAGCAAACTATACTCTATGGAATATGGTTATTTTATCATAACATTTTGATAAAAATCACCATGTTGATCTAAGTCAAACATTTAACACCTCTTATCTGAATTGGTCGGACATTTGCCTCTGAACGGTTAAGCATTATATTGACTCTTAATGGTTCAGACCTTTTACTGGTTCAGCACTTAATAATTCAGACCTCTTATTGGTTCAGCACTCACACGTTCAGAAGTTGCCAAACAGCCCCTAAGTTATACTCATATTCAATTCTGACCGAAAAATAAAACCTTCGTGTTGTATTTGATTTATCTGAATTTTACAAAACAATGCAATTTTGGAATAGTTGTTGGAGAAAAACTGAACTTTTCTTTATAAATCCGACTCGTAACTCCAACATGCGACCACTTTTCTTGTTCCACGTGTTAAGTCACCAAAACCCAATTTGATATTTAAACTTGATAAAATCTGTATTCGTGTTATTATATTTATAAACACCACTGTATCACACGGGTTGAAAAAAATATAATTTTACATACTAAATAATAAAACAATATATCTTTAAAAACCTCATTTATTACACGAGTTGAATAAATGTAATTTTATATATTAAATAATAAAAAATATTATATTTTTAAGAAGCTCGTGTATTGTAATTTATATACCAAATAATAAAAAAATTAAATCTTTAAAAACTTTATGTATTACACGAGTTGAATAAATGTAATTTTAGATTAATAGTATATTAAATAAATATAATTTCGGATTAATAGTGTATTAAATCAATGTAATTTTGGATAAAGTCTTATATATATAAATTTTAAGTAATCAATATATTTGATAAATAATAAAATACTAATAATAGTAAAAAAAATAATTTATATACTAAATAATAAATATAAAAGAAAGGCGGAAAAACCCCAAAAATAGGTGTCTCCAATGAATGGCATGTGTCACATATTAGTTTCTTTTATTATATAGTACTAGCGGTAAGACACGTGTGCAAACACGGGTCATTTCTTAGAAAACCAACAACAACAACAACAACCATACCCAGTAAATCCCACAAATAGCAAAGCTACTTATAGGGTCTGGGGAGGGTGGGATGTAGACAGACCTTGCCTCTATCCATATGGATAGAGAGGCTGCTTCCAGAGAGACCCTCGGCTCTAAAACGAACATGAAACCAACCCACCAAGTCAAAGCATATAGAAAAAGATATGTAGATATATAGAAATAAGAAGTCGCCCATACTAAGAAAGTAAACAGAGTGGCACATAATGTGAATCATGTAAAACAGCATACAACATCATTTGGGCATAAACACAAGAAGGCAATCACCGAAAAAGTTACTTAAAGAATAGGAACATCCTACGTCCCTGAAATACCCCTAAGACCTTACTGCAATATCCTCTAGAATTCTTTAACCCTAATCTTGCGCCTCCACGAAGTCCTATCTTGGACCATGTCCTCAGAGAGATGCAACTCTAGTAAATCATGCCTGATCTGCTTATCCCATGTCAGTCTGGGTCTGCCTCTTCCTCTCCTCCCCTCTACAGTAAGAGTTTCTACTACTCTAACTGGTGCCGTCGTTTCCCTACGCTTCACATGCCCAAACCATCTCAATCTCCCCTCCTTAATCTTCTCCGATATATTAGCCACTCCTAATCTTTCCCTAAAAACCTCATTTCTTATCCGATCTAACCTCGTGTGACCACACATCCACCTCAGCATCCTCATCTCTGCTACCTCCATCTTACGCGCTTGTGTCTTCTTGATAGCCCAACAGTCTGTTCCATAAAGCATAGCTGGCCTAACTGCTACCCTGTAAAATTTCCCCTTTAGTTTAGTTGGGAACCTTCTATCGCACAATACCCCACTGGCTGCCCTCCATCTACACCAGCCAGTCTGTTCCATAAAGCATAGCTGGCCCAACTGCTACCCTGTAAAATTTCCCCTTTAGTTTAGTTGGGAACCTTCTTAGAAAACCATGCATAACAAATATAAATGATGAATATAGTTATATTTAGATAGACTTATAAATAAAATAAATAAATAAGTCAGTCGGTAAATACTTAAAGTTTCGAGTATAAAAAATACAAAAATATACAATTTATTAATCTTTTGTAAACGAAATAACATTTACATTCAAACATTGTTAGGATCTGAGTCTTGTTTTTCTGCCATAAGTGTCTGAAGAACCATTTTCATGATTTATTCTTCTTGAGCCTTGTCTTCTTTTGTTAATTCATCAATCTGCTTTTGTTTCCTTCTTTGATAAAGGATGGTAGCATGTGAAGCAATGCATCTGCTGATTGGCAATTTTTGTTGTTTGACTGAAACCACTGCTTTCGGATAATCAGGCTTTTTAGGAGCAGTGAGATCTCTCTTCCTTAACTCTTCCAACCTTTTGTAAGTAGCTAACACATTTTCTTCTGACCACCTTGTAACCTGGTTCCTTGAACCATAATCAGCGGTTATCAGCTCTTTTTTCATTCTTTTCAGTTTCAAGGCCCTTTCTGATACATTTTTCTTGTAATTGGCCCAGACTGGAGGAGTTTGCTTTACCTTGTCTTGAATCATCTTTTGAATTCTGGCTATCTCCTCTTGCAGTTCACTGATGGTCCATTCTTTGTATTGATATTTTCTGCCTTGTACTTCTTGTATGCCATGATGTATTCAAGGTGGTCATTTCTCATGCTTTCATCATCTTTTTCTAATAATTTCTGACAAAGGTCTTTTGAGAAGTGCTCTAAAGTTCTAACTTTGGTGAGCAAGTATTGCAAATTTCTTTGAATCTCTTTGTCAGACTTTCCCTCTATGTCTCTTTTAGATATATCCTCTGCTTGTTGGGCCTTTATTTTGAGATATTCTTCAATATTTCTTGGCAAAGGATAACCTTGAACAGATGGGAGTTTCCTCTTTTCAGGGTCATCTTCAGAGTAGAAGGATTTGATTTCCTCCCTAACTGCTGGAAGATCTAGAGGATATTGTACTCCTGCAGGGACAATGGCAGTGTTTTCATTGAAGGCTTGAACTAAAGATAATGGAACAGGATTTGGGATGGTGACAAGGGACAGTGGTTGTGTAGATGTTAGAGTTGGGGAAGTGTCATCTTCCAGTACAATGTTTGTTATCCTTCTCCTTTTGTGCTTTGGAGAAGTTGGTGGTGTATTTGTGGGTTGAGTGGCAGTGATTGAAGTAGTGGGTATCTGACTAACAGCTGTTGAAACAACTGGTGTTTCAACCATTGTTGTCACTACAACAGTTGATGTGTCAACTGTTGTCTTCTGCTTTTTGGCAGGTGGTTTTTGTGGTGGTGATATTGTTTTTAGTATGGCAGTGGATTGAGTGTGGTTTGATGTAGTAGTGATGGCAGTTGTTGGGATAACATCTGTTGAAACCACTGAAGTACCAACAACTGTTGATACAACAGGTGTTTTAACATCTGTTGGTTTGGAGGTTTGATGAGAGGAACTTTTGGGGATTTGAGGAGTTTGTTTGGTGGTTTTGAAAGGTGTGGTTTTGGGTTGGCTTACTTTTCTGGTAGGCTGTCTTCTTTTAGGTTTAGAAGTACCCTGCTCTTTTTTTTCCATCAAAACTTTCTTCTCCTGAGCAAACCTTTTTGACCCTTTTATTTCCATTGACTCTTTCATGTTTGCTTTTAGTTCAGCAAATGCATTTTGAGTCTCATTAACTTTTTTAGAACCATCTGGCCTTGGGATTTCTACCACAAGTTTGGACATTGGATCTGGTGACATGTATAAACCATCTTCTTTTCCCTTCTTCCCTTTAGTTTTCTCCCCCTTTTTGGCATCATCAGGATTTTCAACATAGATGATTGAAGGAGGAGCAGTGCCAGTGGTTTGAAGCAGATGAGCTTTAATGGCTTTGATATCTGCTTTAGTATCGTTGTACCTAGCTTCCATGACATTTCTGACCATTTGAAGTTGAACTTTATGCTGTTGATCTGCATATTGTCTTTGTTTATGAAGCAGAGTTTGAAACAGATGCCTTAGCTCAGCAGGGGATGTAGCATATGTTCCAGATGGTGCAGCAGTGGGTGTAGCCTTTTGAGCTTGTAACAACTGTTGCAGCATAGTTTTGATTTCTGCAACAGATGTGTCAAGTTTATCAACCCTCTCCGTCAATTCTTTGTATTTAAAACCATCACCCAAGTTAATGGGATCATCTGATTTCCCACCAGTGGTGGTTGTATCAGTGGTTGACTTAGGAAAAGTTTCCCAAAAATCATCCACTGATGCCCCTTGTTCTCGGTACTGGGAACTTCTTTCTTCAGCAGAGGTTACCATTTTAAGGTCACCAGAGTATAATGGAAACACACCAGTGGACACTTTGGTTCCCAAAGAAGAAATTGCATTCAAGGGAGTCTCACTAATGAAACTACTGTCCAGGTGTAAACCAGTGGGTTCAACACCTGTAGTAGCTGCTCCACTTGAACTACTGACAGGAATTACTTGTAATTCCTACAGTGTAGCCTCCTCAGCTGTTGGTGGGTTAGCAGAGATAGAGACACCAGACTCAGTCACTTGTTGTGGTATATTCTCATTGACAGGTGATTGAGAAGAACTTATTTGTGTCTGTGCTATATCAAGTGCATCTAACAGAGGTATCATTGATGATGGGAGTTGTGCAGTGAGGATAGGGGTAGAAAGAGAATTTGCCCCGGGAGCTGGGCTGTGGAATATAGATTCAAGTGAATCCATTGCTTCATATTATGGTATCCCTGTTGATACAACCTGATCCTTTTGAGAGGATGATGGAGAAGTTTTAGGCTCAGGTTGAGATCTTTCTTCCATCTGCTGTGAGGAAGTAGCAGCAGTGGTTTCAGGTGACTTTTGTGTTGTCACAGGTGTTACCTCTGGGATCTCATCTTCCAGAGTCACCTTTTTGGTGGGTTTGGGGGGCTTTTGGATAGTTTTCATTTTGGTCTTTTTGGTGATTTTTGGTGTGGGTTTCATAGCAGGGGTTGTGCTGCTGTGACACCAGGAGCAGTGGGCTCAACAGCAGGGGCCTGAGGAGCAGTTGTTGCTGCTAAATTCTGCTCAGGTGCCTCTGTTTGTGTTTTTGAAGGTTTTGACAGCCTTGTGAATGTTTCAGAAGTTAGGCTGTTTATTTGAATAGGATTTCCTTGGATAAGCACATGTGCATTATCCTTTGAAAATTTCTTTTGAAGATAAAAACTTAAAAACCTTGGAAACAATAAAAATGATTTTTTATTAACATTCTTAACCATATAATTGAAAATCTCCTGAGAGTAGTTAAAATTTTCTTCAGCCATGATAGCATAGCCCAGGTATTGGATTTTCAATGGTATTTCATTAAAAGCTATTGTTTTATTTGACACACACATGAGGAGGGTATGGAATAAAAATCTCATGGTAGATGGAAAACTACCCTTTTGTAAAGTATCCTTTTTCATTTCTTCTTCATACCCTCTCTCAATGAAATCAGTTTGGTACTCTGTTTTTGGGAAAGAGCTTTTACCTGTAAGATCATTGATTTCAAAAATCTCTGAAATGGTTTGAGGTGTGATGGTAACTGGAATTCCCCTTATTGATGAAGTAATAGCTAAGGCCTTTTTGTCCTTAGTTTCAGGCTTTGCATTTTTCCAGAACTCTCGTTGGGTATCCAGGTAGATGGTTTCATTGCAGGTCAACAAAGTTTTGTACTTTGAAGATGAAAATGTATCAATCACGGAATGAAAATCTGTGTTTTGACTTGTTTTTGCAAGTGTACACAGGTAGTTATGACGGGTTTTGAATGGAAGATCCATGATGAATCGAAGGTGGTTAAGAACGAAGGAAGAAGATGAGTGATTTGAGAGAATTTGGTGAAAACTGCTTTTGAAAGGAATTTTGAATTCGACTCGACAGTGAAAACCCTGTTTGGGGTTTTGATCAGGGTTTTATAGGTGGAAAAAGTGAATGCTGACATGGCAGCGGTTACAAAAGATTATCTGCTAAGTACTGTCCACGTGACAACCTCTGATGAATAATGGATGACAGTTGTTAGGAAACCACTGATGAATCAATATCAGTGGTTTACAGTGCTGAAAATGAAAACAGTGGCGGACTATAACTATCAGTGGATAGCCTATCACTGGATTAAAACACTGAGGTTTAACAACAGTGATTAACAAAGAAAATGAGAGAACAGAGGTTGACTTTCAGCAGTGGATAATATTCAGTAGAACAGATGTTTGAAACAAACAGTGGTTAAGGAAGACTTTTAAGGATTTAATGAAAATTTTCATTTTTAGCTATTTTTAAGGATGAATTTTTGATTTTATGAAAACATTTTAATGCTTTTATTCAGAGAAAAGCAGGATTTTGCCTGTTATTCCATGTTCAGCATGCCAATCCTAGAGATCAAGCTTTCAAAGGTAGATGTGTCTAAAGCCTTTGTCAGCACATCTGCCAGCTAATCTTTAGTTGGAATATGGTGCAGAGAAATCAAACCTTTTTCATAGCAATCCCTCACAAAGTGATGTCTGATATCAATGTGCTTGGTGGTTGAATGTGAAACTGGATTTTTGATGATATTGTCTGCTGCCTGACTGTCCAACATAAGTGGTGTCTTTAAGGAAGTGATTCCAAAATCAAGCAGCTGATTTTGAAGCCATAGCAGTTGGGCTGTACAGCTTGCAGCAACAATATACTCTGCCTCAGCAGTGAATGTTGAAACAGCTGCTTCCTTTTTGCTTTGCCAAGAAACTAAGCAATTGCCTAGGAATTTGCTTTTTGCTTTTTGCTTCAACCTCCACAAAACACTATTTTAACCCAACAGTGGTTTTAAACCACCGTTTTAACCCAACAGCAGTTTCAACCATAGTTTTCTCCACAACAAATACATTTAACCCAACTGTGGTTTCAAACATCTATTTTCCTCCATCTGTTGACCAAAGTCAACAAATGTATCAACTACTGTTTTATTTTCAAGCATGTTCCTTCTCCAAAAAACAATATTTTAACCCAACAGTCGTTTCAATCCCCTCAACCTCCACAAAACACTATTTAAACCCAACAGTGGTTTTAAACCACCGTTTTAACCAAACAGCGGTTTCAACCATAGTTTTCTCCACAACACTCTGCTTTATCTCAACAGTAGTTCCAAACATCTGTTTTCATCCATCTGTTGACCAAAGTCAACAGATGTATCAACCACTGTTTTATTTTCAAACATCTGTTCCCAATAACAGAGCTTTGATCTTTTAAACAGACCTTTGCTAATATTACAAGCTTTAACACTCTCAAACCTAAATATTTATTTACTTAATTTAAATAACAAACATGGTTAATAATTTTAACACAACTAATTATATAAAAACTGCAAGTGTCAAACAGAGGTAACTATATAATAAACAAAGTTCAAAACAACAAACATCAATCAATAGAATAAAGCATACTAATTCCTAATCAATGGGCGAAACAACATACAAAGTTCCTCCATCTGTTGACCAAAGTCAACAGATGTATCAACCACTGTTTTATTTTCAAACATTTGTTCTCAATAACAAAGCTTTGATCATTTAAACAGATCGTTGCCAATATTACAAGCTTTTACACTCTCAAACATAAATATTCATTTACTTAATTTAAATAACAAACATGGTTAATAATTTTAACACAACTAATTATATAAAAACTACAAGTGTCAAAACAGCAAACAACATTCAATAAAATACAGCATACTAATTCCTAATCAATGGGTGAAACAGTAGTCTCGATAAGTAAAGCTCCTTTCGGACCATTGTAGTTGTCAATATGTTGGAGGTATTTCAGAAGTTCGTTGCTCAGATCAACTTCAACCATATCCCCCCAGATGCTTGTTATCAGCCACTTGTTGTCTTCAATTATATTAGTCCTTTGGCGCCTATCTACATAATCAACTACACGAGGATTATTGAAAACAAACACCTTCATCCAGCCTTCTTCTTCATATCTGAGCAAATCAGCAGTTAGCTCAGCAGAATTTCCAATAACAATCAAATGCAGCCTCTTTGCGATGGTCAAAAAATGCCCTTGGCAAGGATTGACAACAATACTCTCTGGAAAACGAAGCATTCTGAAAGTCTCACTCAGAACATCAAAAGCAACGATGTTCCTCTCACCTAGTGGATACCAATAATTTGAAACCATAAAATATATGGTTTTATCAGCATAAACTCTTGTAGACCATGAATAACCACTTGAACCATAATTATTTACGCTACCGAAATTTATTGTTCTCCATGACTCACGACGTCGTGAGTAAACACGAGCAGCAGCTACATTACCGTAACATCTGATTTTCAGCACTTTCAGATCATTGAATTGATCAAAATAAATTCCACCAGTATCAGAGTTTCGATCATGATTGTAATTGAAGTAGTCATCAGATAAAACCTTATAGCTCCTGGTAGTTGGATTCCAAAGAATCAGCTCAAAGCAAATCCCTTCATTGCAAACTAACAACAAACCATTAAATGACGATAGAATACGTAAGAAGCTAGGGTGAAAACTTAAGGTTTTGCTTCTAACAACATCCAAATTACCAGCAACTACGTCGTCAACGACAATTGACGTCTCTTTGAAGGAGAGTAGTTTCTTTTGTAGTGAATCTCCACTTCGGAAAGCATGCATCATCTGAAATCCATGACTTGAAAATTCTCTATAAAAATTCTTGGAAAGACATTTGAAACGACCAATATCTTCTGCAGAGAGCCTTGTGAAAATTTCGTCAACAATCACTTGAAACCCAATGTTTTCCATTTTGCAGTGAACCAATGCGTCTTTGAAAGTAAAAGAAATTGTAATGATATTGATAAACAAAAAACTTTTGAAGATGATTGAGTAGATGGATGAAAATGGTAATGTCAAAACCTATGCCCAATGTATTTTATATACCCAATGAAGGCGGTTATGACTAAATACATCGTCAGACAAAAGAATATGATGCGACACTCGTTAGGATTTTAATGCATTTCCATGGGAAAAATATAAAACTAAACACGTTATTATAATTACAATTAACCTCTTCATTTACCATAAGACGCCTTTACCATAAGACAGAACTGAGTGAGTGACGTGCATTAATTGCAAAGTACATATCCCCAAGCATTTTGAATTTGAAATTACCGGCAATTTCAAAACCACTTCTAAGGTATATGTTTGCCAAAGGAAACATCTGCCAAGTTATACTTTGTTGGCGATGGGAAGTAGTTTGCCCTCTTGAATGTGGGCCAGACCTTTGACATTTAAATATAGAGCAGTAGTTTGAAATTAAATGTATTTTAACTCAGATAAAACATCTCAGATAAAAAAATCTATTCATTTAAAGACCAGCAATACAAAGATATTGCGAACATCTATTAGCCAACAACATATATTGCCAACAGTAGCAAGTCAAACAGCCGTTAGATTAGCAGAAGATCACCACTAAACAAATGTTCTCTTTGGGCAGACTTTACCCTTTACAGAGAGTTAAAGTAGGAGATGCATCAGTATTTACAATTGAGAGGAGGAAATTCTTCGAAAAGCTCTATTAGGCAACAACAGATGTTGGCAACATTAGCAAGTCAAACAGCCATTAGATCATCAGATGATGATTACAACAGATGTTCTCTTTTGGCAAACTTTAACTTTGACAGATCTATACACTAACAGAAATTGATACATCAACATAATCTAATTAAACTCAGAGACAATTTCACTTCTACATCAAAAGTACCGATCTGCAATAATCAGATGATATTAAAAATTACATAATAATACTTATTCAGCTAAAAATTGGTAAAACTAAAATGCTCCACAAACATTATGAAGATTAAAAGATCAACAATTGCATCGAGTACTGAACAACGAAACTTTAAAATCTAACAACAACACTAAGAAATTTACGAATCTAACAGCAAAAATTTAGTGCTTTTAGCTTAAACTCCATCGAGTACCGAACTTCTCAATGTATATCTTCGACAATCGCCATGAACTCCACGGAAGTACTGAATGCATCAACATCAGGTTTCTGGAAACCTGGTCTCTCGTGAACAGACCAAGATGCAGTACATGAAAACACTTCTTCAGATGTTGAAGAGTAGCCCTATCCTCATATACTTAATCCTTAACTTGCTTCATAAAGAGCTGCTTTAAACCAAACTTTATGCTTCTTTTAATACAAAAAAGGCAGGAAAGACCATTACTCTAGTAAGATAAAATCTTATCTTACAGCAGTAGCAGATCCTTTCTTGCGTTTAGTAGGAACTACTGTGGGTTCTACATCATCATCATCTGCCCAAAGTCATTTTAAATGTACATTTAATAATCTTTCTTTCTGTTTAAATTAACTTTATCCTTCTTTTAATACAAACCTATAATAACCCGCAGCAGACTGTATGAATTTCAAACAACTGTGATTAGACTGAAATATAAAGCGAGAATTAGAGTAAATCACTTCAAAATTAGAAATTCAAAATTTCAAAATTAGAGTAGCAAAAAAAACATACTTTAAACGATGTTGGAACAATGATGCTGGAAACAACCGTAGAACAATCATCATCATCATTTGCTCAGACACAATCATCATTTAGTCATAACTCAGATAAAAAAAACTTTAGTAAAAATCAAAAACAAAAACAAACATAATCATATATATCACATTACCATCATCAAGGCAAACTACATATCCCCAAAATTTGTTCTGAAAGTGGGTCAGAGAGAGCTTCTGTTTTCTCTTATCCTTTATGAACAAATGTCGAGTATTGAGAAGAAGGGATTTGAGAGAGAGATACATTAGAAATGTGGTTTGAAAATACAAAAGAAGAGAACACGAGAATGTAAATATGAAGAGTGAAATGAGAATATAAATCAGTTTATATAAGAATATGATTGACAGAAGTGAGTGAGTGACATGCATTAATTGAAAATTACATATCCCCATGCATTTTAAATTTCAAATTACCCGCAATTTCAAAATATCTGCTAACGTATACGTTTCCCAAAGGAACCATCTGCTACTTTCTTTTAGATGGACAGTGCTTTGCCCTTTGGAATGTGGGCCAGACCTTTTAACATTTGAATACACAATGCAGTGCTTTGAAATTAAATTAAATGTATTTTAAAGTGATTTATATATTAGGCTTTATGGTGTAATAATGACATAAGAAAAACATTGTTGGACAGTCTCTCCTGCTAACACATCAGTTTTTCTTATGTCATTGGGATTTCTCCTTTTATAGAAAGTATAGATAGATAGATGTTCACATCATCAGTTGTTTCAATCGATAACATAATTTGTTTTCATATCATGGATCGATAACCAATGCTACAAATGTGACAAACAACACCACTACAAAAGGAGAGGTGGATATGAAATACCGAGTATAAAGTTAACCAAATAGACTAAAAAGAAATTGAACTAAAGTAGAGTATATGCTCTAAATATGGAGTAAAGCGAAATAACAAAGTAAAGTGTGCATGGTCTAAATATGGAAGAGTGAAATAAGTCGTTTTATATTTAAGATTTATGAATATATAAAACTCACTGAAATTAAACTAATAATATTTATCCATAAGATATTAAACTACTAAAATTATAATTAATTAGAAGAGATTAAAATAAAATAATAATTATCTATAAGAGATGGCCTAATACAATGACAATTGTCCCTAAAGTGGTTTCTTTTTATTATATAGGATAGATATGTATACATGGAATATATGATGTTATTCTCATGTCATTTTGGTGAGAATTGTTATAGTCCTCAGATTTCTTAAAGAAGTTTTTGATTGTTAGTTAATTAATTTTTCTGGATCATGTGTCACCCTAAATGTTATATTTAAACCAAGGGGTCAAGTTATTCTACAAAGACTTCTAATTGTAAGAAGTGTAAGAAGGATTTATAGAGTGACAAGTGTCCAATAACTTAAAACTAAACCCACTACATCACTACCAAAAACCTAAACACCCACCCCCACCCCACCCCACCACCACCCAAAAACCTAAACCCCCCCCCCCCCCCCCACCCAAAAACCTAAACACCCCCCCCCCCCCCGCAAAAAAAAAAACAAAAAAAAAACTATACCTCACCAAAAAAACTAACCCCCCCCCCCCCACCTCCACCCCCCAAAAACCTAAAAAAACCTAACCCCCCCCCCCCCACCCACCCACAAAAAACCTAAAAAAAAACTAAACACCCACCCCCACCACCACCCAAAAACCTAAACCCCCACCCCCCACCCCCTCGGCACAAAAAAAAAAAAAAAAAATTTTTTTTTTTTTTTTTTTTTTTTTGTGGGGGGGGGGGGGGGGGTGGGCGGGGTGGGTGGGGGGGGTTGGTGGTGGTGGATGTTTAAGATTTTTTTTTTTTTTTTTTTAGTGGGTTTTTTTGTGTAGTGGGTTTTTTAGGTTATTGGACACTTGTCACTCTATAAATCCTTCTTACACTTCTTACAATTAGGATCCTTTGTATTTGATCCTAATCCTTAAACCAAGTAGGTATGAAATAATGAATAATATTTTTAAAATGTTTTAATGATAATAATTTTATTATTGATTGTTAGGCGCACCTACTATTCATTAAAAATGTTTTCCTTTTTGCCTCCCTGTAAATTCTTTGTACGTATCAAAATATCTAATTAATGGTTCTTATCAGTTATACTCGCAATTTTAAAATATATACTTCATAGGAGTGTAATGTTATACGAGACTAATATTATATTCTTTAAATTCTATTTAAAATCGATTTAACTGGTAGTTGATAATGATTATCACAATATACAATTTTAATCACATTTTGCATCATTGTTATGCTGCCCGGTAAGGGGTGGACCTAGAGTGATAGAATGGGTAATCTCCATTGCTCCTTGACGTTCCGGTGATGTTCCGGCGGTAGTGTAAATCTTAGAAAAATTTGACGTTTTTCGATTTTGTTACCCCTTTTTATTATTGAAACGTTAACCCTATGCGAATCTTCTAAATGCGTCACTGGCCCCGGTAATTGAAGTGTGAGGAGTAATATTAAAAATAACGTCAAAATGAATTATCTATACAATATTGTGAATACATATATTAATTTTAAGTTTATAAAATCATGTTTACCTGCTGTTTTAAATATGACACAAAAGTTGCTTATTACCATGCTTGCTTTCATTTTTCATGATACACAGTTAGTTATACACTAGCTCTATTTATTTTAACTTTTTTAATAATTACCAGTTTTAATTTTGGTTATGGATTTGTGTTACACTTATTATAGGGTATTTAGCCAATTTTCAAATAAATGAACAGTAAAATAATAAATAGTATTATAAATTGAAACCATTGTTCCAGTAAATTATCAGTTGTAGTACGTACTTTGCATTTTTGAAATAAAAGTTGCAGTGCTTTGCATCTAGTCTTATAAGGTGTTTGATGATAAATGTTTAGGATTTTTCAAACGATGGAATTTCCGCAACCATAAACTTAAAATAGAAGGAACTAGCTTAATTCCCGCGTTAAACGCGGCTTCAATCAAAAACATATTATTTTGATTCAAATTTAGTACTATGTAAAAAGACGCACATTGGAAAAAAAACAACATTATTCAAATCCCAGTGGGGCGCCATCACAAGGCAAAATAGGGCATAGCGCCGCCAACACCACTACGGCAGGCGGTATGGGGTAATTATTTTCCCTCCCACAATGCATTTCAAAGCGTGATCAATCATTCCCCACTCACACACATATACATACATACATCTATATAAAGCCCATACATATATAACCTCACTACCACTCAAGTTATATAAAGCCACTCTCTTACACAATCCGCCACTTGTCGCATAACCCCCCACAAGGGGCTTTATGACTACACATGACCTAAGCAAACATGTTAAAAAAACACATGTCTGTATTCATTCTCAAACTAATGTAGCTCAGTTCGCCATCAAGGTATACTTACATCATTATCTTCTTCATAAGACCCCATGCTTTACCACATCTTTTCGCAACAAACCCATCATCAGATCACAATTAAAGGAGATAAGCCATCTAGATCCACAAAATTCATCTGTGTGATGAAAACAGCAAGTTGTGCAAGAAAAGGATCACTAGTGTATATGATTTCTATAATCATTAACACTAAAGGAAAGGAATTGAAAGATATTCCTGTAGTGTCTCAATTTTCAGACGTGTTTCCAGAAGAACTACCCGGATTACTGCCAGATAGAGAAGTCGAATTCAGAATTCATTTGTTACCAGGAACAACACGATTGCCAAAGCACCTTACCGTTTGGCGCCTCCAGAAATGCAAGAGTTAAAGAAACAGTTAGACGAACTGTTGGAAAAAGGATTCATTCAGCCAAGCTCATCACCATGGGGAGCATCGATTTTATTTGTCAAAAAGAAAGACGGGTCAATGCGAATGTGCATTGATTACCGTGAATTGAATAAAGTCACGATTAAAAACCGGTACCCATTACTGAGAATCGATGATTTGTTTGATCAATTGCAAGGAGCTTGATTCTTTTCTAAGATCGATTTACGCTCAGGATATCATCAATTAAAAGTACAGGAAGAGGACATTCCTAAAATCGCTTTTAGAACAAGGTATGACCATTATGAATTTACTGTCATGCCATTTGGTTTAACCAATGTCCCAGCCGCATTTATGGACATGATGAACCGAATATGTAAACCATATTTGGATAAATTGATGTGGGGTAAAATACACATATTTGTCCCGTGTAAAATGTATAATTATTGTATAGTTTTATTTGTTTTATTTAGTTTTTAGTGCTTTATTATATTATTTTGTGTTTTGCCAGGTCCTGGTGCAAATTGAGCGAAAATGAGTTTTAAAGAAATAACCAGCTAGTTGAGTAGAGTAGACCGCCAGTGACCGAATTAAAATTGCCGCTATTTCTCTTAAGTGGACCGAGCCCGCCATCTCTATGTTATCTAAAAAGTCTGCTATCTATATATTATTATTAGGATTGTTGGAGTTGGAAAAAAAAAAGATGGGACTGTGAAAGGAATTGGGCCGCCAAACGTTATTTTTGAGAAATATTGGCATGGAATTTTGTGGGCGATGAAAAGGAATTAAGTCCAGCATGCAATTACGTGAAATACATGGAGTGGGCCTTGGAATATTTTAAGTTTACATTGTATGCTTTTTAATAAAACCCAAAAGTCCTCCACAAATATATATATGTATTAGGTTACTGCCAGCGTAATACGCGGGTTCAATCAAAACCATATTATTTTGATTCAAATTTAGTACTATGTAAAAAGACGCACATTGGAAAAAAAAACAAAATTATTCAAATCCCAGTGGGGCGCCATCACAAGGCAAAATAGGGCATAGCGCTGCCAACACCACTACGGCGGGCGCTATGGGTAATTTTTTCCCTCCCGCGATGCATTTCACGGCGTGATCAATCATTCCCCACTCACACACATATACATACATATACATATATATAAAGCCCATAAATATATAACCTCACTACACACTCAAGTTATATAAAGCCCCTCTCTTACACAATTTGCCACTTGTCACATAACGCCCCACAAGCGGCTTTATGACTACACATGGCCTAAGCAATCAGGTCAAAAGTACAGATGTTTGTATTCATTCTCAAACTAATGTAGCTCAGTTCGTCATCAAGGTATACTTACATCATTATCTTCTTCATGAGACCCCATGTTTTACCACATCTTTTCGACACAAACCCATCATCAGACACTTTTATATCACATCGTTAACAAAAGTGATGAACGCCCATCAGCAACCCTAACAAACTCATAAATATGATTCTTGGGTGGTGCGACCACTGTAACATCAACATTAGACGTTCCAACTTCAGGTAAGGAATGCACACCTTCAACATCAGTCTATAAATAGATAGAGTATGTAAAAACATTTTGAACACTTTTGAATAAATGTAATTACAATATTCATCATGAAAGAACCAATGAATCTCAATAAAACGACATCAATGTACAAAAGCATCATATGTATATCTTGCACATAGCTACTCTATATTTCCATTTACTATTTAGATTAAGTAATAATATCACAATATTGAAGGGATTAATATGATAAGTACCATTTGCATATATAATCATTCACTTGCAGCTACTAAACCAATGAATGATGAACTTTTTTTTTTCACTTGAGGAACTCAAACTTATGTGCACAATTTTCTTTTATTATGTCAAAGAAAAACCCTATTCCTTATTCTCCAATGTGGATTTAGGTATTAACTTTCCATCTGCCTTTTTTAGAATCACGAAAGCAACAAAGAGTCTTGTAATTAATACACAGCATATTAGAATGCATTTTATAGATCACATAATTATGTTTATTGTAATTAATATAGCACTTAATTAGTTAATTACCTTTGCTTGTAAGGAAGTATGTAACTGCTTAAGTTTTGGGATAAGTCTTGAGTTGATTTCTGTTGCAGCTGCGATATACATAACCTATGAACAAACCAAGCAAAGGTCAACACCTGGAAAGTCAATAAAAATTTAAGAGAAAGAAATTTACAATCAATGTTTTCGAGAAGCTTACGGTTGGGAATATCATTTGAAGATTGTGATCTATTCACATGGTCATTTGGATGCACAAACTTATCACCACGTTCGTGGCCGAGAATTTCAGCCGCTCTATTTGGAATAACCTATCGCCGCCATGATTTATGATTAATATGATGTGTTGCTGAGTAATGAAAAATACTTAAGTTACCTCGTGGGCGTTCATATTGCTTTGCGTGCCTCAGCCAGTCTGCCATACAACCAATGGAAAATGATCGTTTAACTTTCCTTCTGCCACTTCTTGTGCAGCTTCCATTAATGCTTTCCCTATAGATGGATCAAGCCCGTATTCCATGTTTACCTATAACGCATGTAATCTCATTTACCAAATAATCTAGTAACTAATGTAAAACGAAACTTAACAAATAGCGAAACATATGTACATATAATATTTCCATTTACAAGTTTTTTTTCTCATTTCTAGAAAGAATAAGAATATGATGAAACCATACGCAATCAATTACGATAAAATTAAGCAACATTCTAGTGACAAACATGTTTCATTTATCTATTAATTAAGCAACAGGCCAACACACATCCTACTTTAGCTGATTAATAACTAAATATTGATATGAAAAAAATGTTGCGAAGTTGCAAGAATGAAAAACCTTAGCAGCACACTTTTTGAGGATTCCAAAAGAACGAATGATCGGTTCAGGCATTCTTTCACGCTCACCACCGATTTCAGAATTCTGCAAAGATCGTTGCGTTTGCGCACCCCATGACCTAAAAAACAGAAAAATCAATTACTTAACAAAAAAAAACAAGTAACCTATTAAAAAGAAATTCATCACCACCCATTCCAAATCAAATTTAACAGTTCACCCTTAACCATATTTCAACTATAATTCATCTTTAGAGCCAAATAAAATTTGATTTCAAAATATGATAAATTTATGTTCGACAATAGTTAGATGTCAAGGTTATCTTATTCAAATTCAAAACTAATACAGGTCCTATAATAAAACTAACAACATACTACTTTTATGTTATATCTTTTAATTGGGAATATTATGTGTCTATCGTAACTTTCTTAATACATTACAAATTTATTTAATTCTAGAAAGTAAAATTCATGTGTTGATGGATTTAGAGCTTCTTTTATATGAGAAAGCATCATCTCAAGATCCACATCCCAAACACCAAACTCGTTCAAAAGATGTGATAATAGCCCACAAGAAAATAATTTTTGAATAAACACAACTCTAAAAATACCTTTTTGTCTTTGCTTTTCTATCTCCTTCTTATCAAGCCTTAACCTATCTCCCTATCTTGCTGCTCAACTTGAAACTCATAATGTTAGATTATTATGTTAATTTGTTGCAATAAAACACATTAGTAAATTTAACTCGTAGGCCAACTATGCATAAGAACTATCTCGATGTAGTATAATTGGTCAAAATACATCTCAATGTGGATTTAACGAAGGTTGTATTTATGCATACAATTAGATAAAAATTTATGTATAAAAAGGTTGATTTAGGATTTTTTTTTAATCTAAAATGGGTCAGAGAAATAAGAAACTAAACTCGAAGGGGTCAAACTAGTTGAACAGGTTGAATGTCATTCGAATTATATAACTAATGCGAACAACTTCTTATATGATTTTATGCAATAATTAAATTTATTATAAGTGAAAGACATTTGCTCTTCAGAGAGAAAATCATTTCCATCTCAGCATCATATATATATATTTCATACACATCTTACAAAGATATGATTATATTTGAAGGTATAAAGATAGAATTTTGTTTCTAAATTGTACGGAAGGAATGATCTTAATTGGCATGTTGGGCTCATCTTGTAAATTAAAATTATAGATTATTTAATTATTTCGAATGATTGTTTATTAAAAACTTGATACTTACTTGACTACTGAACAACTTCCTCAGTAAATGGGTGCCAGTAACGCATTGCAACATAGACATTAGCAACCACTTTCTTTGCTTCAAGTGGCATTTTAAGAGCATCAGCCTACAAAAAAAAACCAACAATGTTAAGGTAATCAATATTAACATTACAAATTTTCTAATGAATAAATACCAATAACCAAGAATTCCAGCAGGTCATATATAATATATGTTGACTGCTCATTTGGTATCTTTCTCGGAGGTCAACCACCTCCAATTGAAGCATACCCTTCTTTACTGTTGGAGAATATATGAAATCGACTAAGGGGCTGTTTGACAACATCTGAACCAATAAGTGTTGAATGAATAAGAGGTCTGAATGGTTAAGAGACTCTGAATCAGTAAGTGCTGAACCAGTAAAGTGTTGTTTGGTTGCACCTCTGAATGACGGTGTAAAATGACATTTTTACCCCTATAACCAAACTATTTACAATCTGTTTCTAATCATACATAATAAACAATTTCAACAAAATCAACATACCAATATAACCAAACTATTTACGATCTGTTTCTAATATATATATATATATATATATATATATTCATATTACAATATCACCAACTTCAAATAATAAACAATTTCAATAAACACCCACAAATGTTTCACCATTAAAAATCAAAAAGGATACGTAGCTTATACGCACGCTTAGTGGTCGCCATTGATACACTCCTTCAAAATTCCAATGAAAACACATAAACCCTAGATCTCCATATTCTGAGCTACCTAGTTCAAAATCAAGAAATAAAGCTTTCTGATGTCCTTTTTACCACCAACCAAGCTTGAAATATTAGGGCTCACAACAGAAACTGAATCTTTTCTCTAAACATCACGTACCTGAGAACACGGGCTGTGGAGGAGAGACAACGAGAACGACGACGGTTGTGGAGGAGAGACGAGGCAGAACACGACTTGGAAAAGAGACGAGAGAACACGTCGCTGTGAGATATGTGGGAAGCGGCGGCGCGAAGGAGGAGGGCCGACGTGGTGGAGGAGGGCGGTGGAGGTAGGAGGCTGTGGAGATGGAGGCGTCTGTGAAGAAGGAGAGGAGAGCACATATTGTTTTTAGGGCAAAGGGTATCTGTGTCAACATTTTCATTCAGCGAGTGTTATTAGTTGAATGGTTCAGCTCTGAATGAAACCATTAAGAGGTGGGCCTTTTAATGAAACAAACATGTATGCCTCTGACCGATTCAGAGGTTTCATCTGAATGACTTCATTCAGATGCAAACAAACAGGGCCTAAGAACCTACCGATAGATTTTAGTGTGTTAGTGGCAAGTCAACCACACTTTTAATGAGAGCAAGTGCTTCGTTGATGGTGTAACAAAAAGCACCAGGGTCACCCTTAGTTCTAAGAAAGTCATGTTCAGAAGCATTTTCATCACTATTACCACACATAGATGATAAATTACCTTAAATGGGATTAGTTGTATAAATAATAAGCATATTTTGACAATAAACATTATTCTCATAAGAAAATGTAAATGAAAATACCATTCTAAATATATCTTTACCACCTTTAATGAAGAGTTTTAATGCACATATAACTCCTAATGTTGAGTACCATAGATGTGGTTTATCAAAAGATTCACTGTCATCTTTTAAAGAACTTCTCATTGAAAACATATTTATAGAATACATAATTAGATCAATGTTTGGGAATGCAACTATCAGATTCATATTTTTTTATAAAATGTAAAAAATGCATATGATGCGTGTTGTCGTGTATATATTTTTATGTATATTTTTAGCCCTTTTTAACACTTTAGTCAAGTTTTAAATTTATAAAACACGATATTCTACTAACACTAAACACACATATGGGCAAGTGCACCCATCGTGAGCGTGGTATAGTGTTGGTAAGATACCGAGGTCGTCCAAGGACACAAGAGCTTTTAATACCGGTTTATCCTCAACGTCTAATCAAATCAAAAGTTTAGAAAAAGGTTTTAAACTATAAAATAAAAACTAAAAATGCTGAAAATGCTGAAAATAAAAATAAAATAAAAACAGATAGAAAAGATGAATCGCTTGGATCCGACTCGCCTTTAATGTAACCTTTGATTATTTCCGCACTTTTGCACTTTTTAAGATATTATCTTAGTTATTGTAGTAGGCCCCTCTTTTGAAGGTGACGTTACCCTCAACCCATTAGTTTGAGTCAGCAAGGATACAATTCTAAAGGTTTGGATTATTGAAATATAATTAATTAAGTTATTAATGCATAATGTGGTAGGCCCCTCTTTTGAAGGTGACGTTACCCTCGGCTAAGTAGTCTGAGTCAGCAGGGATACAGTCCTAAGTAGCCGGGTTAATATATTAATAGTAGTTTACATATGAGGGGATCAAGAAATTCGGACCCCGCCATCCAATACCAGTGGGTATTGAAGGAGATCCTACTAAGCTTGACCCAGGTCCTTGCAGGATCTATACACTGAACAAGGCAAGACGCTTGCCAAACCATTCCCTTAACCCCCGACCAGGTAGCCAACATATCTCCATATAGACCGTGGAGATATGAATGGTGTAAATCTTTTATTTTATATAGACAGTAAAATAATGCCAAGACACCACAGACAAATGATAAGGAAGTTTCACCTTCAACATAAGAAACTAGTTATTAAAGTCATTAATACATAACCAAATAAAAAGTGCGAAAAGATTAAAAATAAAAAGTATTACACTAAATGCTTGTCTTCACCAAGTTATGTAAGAGACTTAGGCAAACATGGCCTTTGATTGTCAAGAACTCTTACTATCAATCTTGGATCCAGAGACTACTACACACACTCTATGATGGATGATGGATGATGGATGATGGTGGTGGATTATGGTGTTGTGGTGGTGGTGGAATGTGGGTGAAGTGGGAGAGAGGTGGTTTGCCAAGGGATGATTTGCAAGTGAGCCAAGCACCCTTATTTATCGCCTGCACAGAAGCCCGGACACGGCCCCGTGTCCATCCGTCTTCTCTTTCTTCATTAAATGCAGTTTGTCTGCATTAGTTGACCACACCCCCGTGTCCGCTGGGCACGACCCCGTGTGCAGAAACGTATCTATACTATCAAGATTTGCTTAGATTCTGCGAATCTTTGCGTTGACCACGGCCGTGTCTGGTCGACACGCCCCTGTGTTGGGTGATAGAAGCTTCTACTGGTTTGTCTTTTCTGCAGACACTTGGGCATGCCCCCGTACTCATTGAGCACGGGGCGTGTTCAGCCTCCTGTTCTCTTGTTTTTGCTTGGGAAGATGCTGTCGAGGGGTCGGGCATGCCACGTTTATTCCTTTTCTTGTATTATTGTTAGATTTGGCTGCATTTTTGCTTCTTTTGTTCGTTTGAGCTCATTTAATCCTGAAAATACAAAAGGAAGACAAAAGCACACTTTTCCAACATTAGTACTAAAAAAAGGTTAGTTTTATGCCTCATTTGATGTAATTTATATGTTGCATTTTATACACATCAAATACCCCCACACTTGAATCTTTGCTTGTCCTCAAGCAAAACTTTTTATAATGTGGCTTACACTCCCAAATGGAATGGGTAGAAGAGAAGGTTTTTAGGCTTGTCATAGAGTGTCGGGATTCCAAGATCTTTATTAGGCTTTATTTTTATGTTATTTACAATCCTATTCGTCATGATTTATTTAAAACATTACATAAGAGAAACTATTTATTTGGGCATAACATGCATCTTTAAAATTCCATTTATATACAAGTTCACATACCTCACGGGAGATCACTCAACACTCGGCCGAAGATGTATTTGTGAAACACTCGAGACCGGCATGGAACTTACTTCTACCATATGCTTGCCAAGCAATCAATCATCCTCCTTTTTAACTATAAACCTTTGTAGATATCAAGAGGACTTTGGGGAAGGGTTAGGCTTGGGTTAAAGGTAGGTGGTTGGGTTAGTGGTTAGTAGAAAAGGGTGAAAGGCGTAAAAAGCGTCGGTTTTCGTAAAACTTATTGTTTTTGTGACTTTTTATTTCAATGAAGTATTATTCAAACAAGCCTTCTTTTGATGAGCTTTGTTTGTTTATTGCTAACTTCATTTTTCTTTTCTAATTTTTTTTTTGATAAAGAATGTCACATGAAAAACCGAGCTTTGTTACTAAAATAAAGGGTTTAAAATGAAAAAGGGTTTTGGTGGGTAAAGGGTGTTTGTTTTGGGCTTAGAAATGAAAAGGTTTAGACTCAAAGGGGGTTAACTAGGGGGATTGTGGGTAGGTGGTAAAAAAAGAAAAAGAAAAATAATGGTGTTGAAAGAAAAAGGGTTAGTCCTAATGCCTCCATCATTTACTTACTTGGGTTTAAGTTGGTAAGGACCGGGAATGTATCGTCGTGGCAAGTTCCAGAGTCGTAAGAAACCAAGAGGCTATTCACACAAGAAACGAAAAATGAGCATTTAGGTAAAAGATGTATATTTGTATGCTCAATAGAGGGTCAAAACTCACTTTTTGTGGGAATGGGTTTTTATGTGATCAAGTATATATTATCAAATTTTAACTAGATTTGTTATGCCTTTTCATAATCTCCTTATGGGGTGAAAATGCTTTTCATTTCTTTGTCCTAAGACGGCTCCAACTGCGAAGTCACTTGCATCACACATGATTTCGAAAGGTAATTTCCAATCGGGTGCTATCATGATAGGTGCCTTGACTAGCATTTCCTTTAGTGCTAGAAATGCTTGATTGCAATCCTTGTCAAAGATGAAAGGGGCATCTTTTTCAAGTAATTTTGTTAGAGGTCTTGAAATTTTAGAAAAGTCTTTGATAAATCGCCCATAGAATCCGGCATGCCCTAGGAAACTTCTGATTGCTCTAACGGAGGATGGGGGCGGTAATCGAGAAATAGTGTCTATTTTTGCTCGATCAACCTCCATTCCTTCGCTTGAGATTTTATGACCGAGTACTATTCCCTCCGTTACCATGAAATGGCATTTTTCCCAGTTAAGGGCGAGGTTAGTTTCCTCACATCGGGATAGCATTCGTTCAAGGTTATTGAGGCATTG
Organism: Helianthus tuberosus; assembly: GCA_030545235.1. Lineage (NCBI taxonomy): Eukaryota > Viridiplantae > Streptophyta > Magnoliopsida > Asterales > Asteraceae > Helianthus > Helianthus tuberosus. The sequence goes on from CM060408.1 coordinate 46,298,610, forward strand.
GTCGTATGAATCTCCAAAGATAGAAAAGTCGTCCATGAAGACTTCCATAGTCTTTTCTATCATGTCATGGAAGATGGCCACCATGCAACATTGGAAGGTTGCGGGGGCATTGCATAGACCGAATGGCATACGTCGATAAGAAAAAGTTCCATAGGGACATGTAAACGTTGTCTTTTCTTGGTCTTCAGGTGCTATCGGTATTTGAAAGTAACCTGAAAAACCATCCAAGAAACAATAAAATTTATGACCGGATAATCTTTCTAACATTTGATCAATGAAGGGTAACGGGAAGTGATCTTTCCTTGTTGCTTCATTTAATCGACGATAATCTATACACACTCACCATCCTGTGACGGTTCTCATTGGTATTAATTCATTTTTCTCGTTAGTTATTACCGTCATACCTCCTTTCTTTGGAACTACTTGTACGGGACTTACCCAAGGACTATCGGAGATTGGGTAAATGAGTCCGGCGTCAAGTAATTTGATGACCTCGTTTTTAACCACTTCTTGGACATTTGGATTTACTCTACGTTGTGGTTGTATCACCGATTTGTAGTCATCATTCATTAAAATTTTGTGTGTGCACATGGAAGGACTTATTCATTTAATATCTACAAGCTTCCATGCGATCGCATTTTTGTGTTTTTTCAAAAGTGTAATTAATTTTTCTTTTTCTAAGCTAGATAATTTAGATGAAATAATTACAGGTAATTTACCATCTTTGTCTAGAAAAGCATATTCCAAACCTTTCGGAAGTTCTTTGAGCTCAAGAGGTGGGTCTTTTGGAGACTCCTTATTTGGTTGCTCATTTTTATCAAGAACCATAAAAGTTTGTTCTATGGCGACCTCTTCTTCAACAAAGTGGTCAATCTTTTCACTTGTATCGAGTGGTTCATCTCCATCTTCAATTAGGGGGTCATTATTGCCGAATGGATATTTCATTGAACACTCAAGATCGACACTCTTTTTAAATGCCCCTAATTGAATAGATAGATTGTTGTGCTTCCGATTTTTCAAAGCTTCGTGGGTTTTTACAAAAGGTCGTCCCAACACTAGAGGAGCATCATCGAGGATGACAAAGTCGGTTAGGATTACCATTTGATTTGTTTGGACCAAGACATCCTCAACTACCCCTATAGACTTTATTATTTTCCGATTAGATAGAAAAATGGGTATTTGAAGTGGAGAAAAATCACCAATACTTAATTTTTTGAAAATGTAGTTGGGCATTACGTTAACACAAAGATCTTTATCAATTGTTATATTACTAATAAAGGAGTTTTGAAAAAAAAACTCGGAACCGGTGTAATGTTAATTTCAAATGGGTCTTCTTTTATTAGAGCAGTTTGATCATTTGTTAACCTAATGCTTACTGTTTCGTCAATTTTAGTGTTAGTATTTAACTCTTTTAAAAACTTAGCATGAGTGGGCACTAAACAATGATTTTCGAAAGAAGGTGACAAGAGATTAATTTCTTCAAAATTAGACTCTTCTTGAATTTTAACGTTATCGGACTCACCTTTTTCGTTGTTTAACTCATGTGTCGGTTTTTCACTTGTTCTTCCATTTTTACATTTTCAACTATCTCTTGTTTATTACAAATTAACTCTTCTCTTGCGCGGGACTCCACTTCACTTGCGCGAGATTCTTTTATGCAACGTTCGATAGTTTTAATGTGTTCTATTATCTTATCGGTTATGTGGGTGATAGAATAAGGATCGGGATCCTCAAAGCTTGAATTCGGAAGTTCGATCCTTGGTTCCTCATAATACTCATATGAAGTAGATGGTTCACACCATTGTTCTTCATTGTAAGTATATGATGGATAAGGGTCGTAACTTTGTTCTTCATAATACTCATATGAGGTGGGTTGTTCACGCCATGGTTCCTCATAATAAGCATATGAAGGTGGAGGCTCATATTGTGGTTCCTCAAAGTATGAGTATGAAGGCTCATACCTTGGTTCATCAAAATATGAGTATGAGGGAGAAGGTTCATACCTTGGGTCTTCATAGGATGTGTATGAAGTCGATGGCTCCTATCGGGGCTCCTCATAGTAGGTGTATGAAGTGGATGGTTGAAATAAGTCACAATATTGTACCGAGTGCGGGTCACCACAAATGGTGCAATAGTCATCCCAATAATTATCCTCCTCATAGGTGTAGTTGTAACCTTCTGAGTATTGATCCATAAGAATCACTCAGCAGACCACAACAGAGTCTCGGGACCAGAAAACAGAAATTAAACGGAAACAGAGGCTAGACACGGCCCCGTCTTCAGTGGACACGGCCCGTGTTCAGGATTTGTATCTGGGCGTTTGAATAAAAGTTACTGGTTTTGTGCAGCACGGGGGCGTGTTCAGTGAACACGACCCCGTGTTCGGACTCTGTATCTGGGTGTTTTTTTTTAAATATGCAGCACGGACCCGTGTTCAGTGAGCATGGCCCGTGTTCAACCTACTGTAAATGCAAAACTAACTAAAATGCAGAAAAAATATGCGCGCGTTTTGAAAAAGTTTTGAAAAACTGATCAGGTCGTCGATTTTAAGCTTTCTTAAAATCCTTGTGTCCCCGGCAACGGCGCCAAAAACTTGATATGTTGTCGCAACCCCTGATCCCTAATTTCCGGGAACGGGCAGCCGCGAGCCAGTTTCGGTGGTATCTGGTATTGTCTAATTTTTGGCAGCGGAATTTACATCAGGATCGTAGTTAGGAAATGTTTTATCAGAGTAAAATACCACATTTTCATAATATTAAACACACTGGATAAAACCCAAGTTTGCAGTACACACATTTTCATAGGAATACATCCTTATTTTAATAAAAAAAAAACATCTATTTTATTTTAGGTAACTTTATTGCCACTTTTTCAAGCCTTCAGTGCTGTCCAGCTGGCTTCTATTTGGCTTTAATATTTTGTTACCTGAAATGTGTTTAAAAATATTTTGTCAGTGGGAAATACTGGTGAGTGAATCTCAGTTTAATCAAGTTTATTAAAAACCATTGTACAGTATTGAGGGCGATCTCGCAATTACATTTGTTTCCAAGTTATATCAATTAACATCCGTGGTACTGTCAGACCCGACTTGTGGAAATGTTACCCCTCGCAAGGCAATAACATAACTTTGTATACAAAACCCCAACATACCCACGATAATTGTATCCTTACAAATACTCAATCACTTTTTAATATATATTTAATTGTATGAGGTTTTGTAAAAACAGTTAACAAAAAGGAGATTACTCACTTTGCTGTCTTAGATTATCCTTTAGGGTTTCCTGGTGACAATCTATAAATTACACAAATGCACATGTATTAGTATAATAACCCATTTTAACATTAGTAATACCCTCCCCGAGACGGCATTCCAACGACTACGTCGGGCAGAACCACGACAGCCGTTACGGAACCCCTAGATCAATCAGGCCGAGTATCTAATACGTATCCAGGGGTTATGATACTTACAACGGAGCAGAACTTCGTTATTTAGGGGGGGTATTATACCCGTGTATAATGCCTACACTTCAGTTTTGAGATTGAGAAAAGAAATCTGAGCAACGTAAACTGAAGGCCCAAGCTCCAGCTTTATAGGGGCTGATTTTGCCTTTCTCGCGGCCCGCGTAAATAGAGACCGCGGGCTACGTGGCCCGTGTCAACGCTGGTCAACAGCGTAGCTGATCCGGGTCATCTAGTAGGTTCGACGGGTGTTGGGCCATGTGGCAGCACCAGGCTGCGCCATCTTTTACCTTGTCGCGGCCCACGTAAGGGTTGAGGTATGGCTTACGCGCCCCCACTCAAACTCCAAAAATTAGCTTTTTAATTATTTTTAATGATATTCAAGGTTTTCGGGGTCCGTTTTCGCGTATGGGATGTGTTTAAAGACATATTGGGATATTTTAAAATATATTGGGGTGTCGAAAAAAATTCAGGAGAGTGTCGGTTTTCTTTAGGGTTGTTATATCATCCCCACCTTGTTTTAGAGCTCGTCCTCGAGATCTACTGGAACAAGTGTGGATATTTCCTTTGCATTTCCGATTCAAGCTCCCATGTGTACTCAGGTCCTCTTTTGGAGTCCCACTTCACTTTGACCAGAACTAATTTCTTATGCTTGAGGTTCTTGACTTTCCTATCTTTAATCTGTAGAGGCCTTTCTACAAACTTGAGTTGTTCATTTACCTCTATATCCTTAAGAGGCATTACAGGTGATTCATCAGCTAGGCATTTCTTGAGATTAGATACATGAAATACATCATGTATTCCTGCCATTTCCTCTGGCAGTTGTAGCTGATAGGCTACAGGTCCTATTCTTCTAATAATTTCAAAAGGTCCAACATACCTGGGACTTAGCTTTCCTCTTTTGATGAATCTTACCACTCCTTTCCAAGGAGAGACTTTTAACAACACTCGGTCCCTTACTTGAAATTCCAACGGTTTGCGTCGGTTATCGGCATAGCTCTTCTGTCGATCACGTGCTGCTTTCAGTCGTTCCTTGACTTGAATAATCTTGTCGGTTGTTTCTTGCACTATCTCAGGTCCAGATAGTTGCTTCTCCCCAATTTCTGCCCAACAGACTGGGGTTCGGCACTTTCGTCCATAAAGTGCTTCGAATGGTGCAGCATTGATACTTGTGTGATAACTATTATTATAAGAAAATTCTATTAAAGGTAAGTGATCGTCCCAATTACCCCCGAAATCAATTACACAAGCTCTAAGTATGTCTTCCATTGTCTGAATTGTCCTTTCGCTTTGTCCGTCCGTTTGAGGATGGTAAGCTGTGCTTAGATTTAACTTGGTTCCCATGGCTTTTTGGAAACTTGCCCAAAAATGAGAGGTAAAACGACTGTCCCTATCATAAACAATTGATAAAGGTATTCCATGTAATGAAACTATTTCATTTACATACAATTTGGCTAATTGTTCCATACTGAAAGTTTCTTTCATTGGTAGGAAATGAGCTGACTTGGTTAGCCTATCTACAATCACCTAGATTGTATCATTACCTTTCCTTGTTTTGGGTAATTTAGTAATAAAATCCATTGTTATCAATTCCCATTTCCACACTGGCATTTCTAGCTGCTGTAACAAACCTGAGGGTTTCTGGTGTTCAGCTTTAACTTGTGAGCAAGTTAAACATTTAGAAACATAGGTTGCTATGTCCTTTTTCATTCCTATCCACCAGAAAATCTTTCTTAAATCCTGGTACATTTTATCATTTCCTGGATGCATCGTATATTTAGACGTATAGGCTTCTTCTAATATGCGATGACGTAGGTTTCCTAATTTAGGTATCCACATTCTCTTTTCATGGAATCTCCAAATTCCATCTGTTCCTTGTTCTAATTCCTTGATCATTCCTTTTAGCTTTTCAGTATCTTCCTTGATTACTGATTCTTGTGCCTTTTTAATTTGTTAATTTAAATCTACTTTTAGACTTAACTTAAGAGAACATACCCTTTTTGGCTTTTCGTGATACTTTCGGCTTAAAGAATCTGCCACTACATTTGCTTTTCCTTCATGATATTGGATATCACAATCATAATCGCTAAGCATCTCCATCCAGCGTTTTTGTCTCATATTTAACTCCTTTTGTCCAAAAACATATCTTAAACTTTTATGATCAGTAAATATGGTAAACTTACTGCCATAAAGGTAATGTCTCCAAATTTTCAAAGCAAAAATTTTTGCTCCTAATTCAAGATCATGGGTCGAATAATTCTCTTCATGATTCTTAAGTTGTCTAGATGCGTAGGCTATAACCTTTTGGCGTTGCATTAATACACATCCATAACCTAATTTAGAAGCGTCGCAATATACTATTAAATCTTTAGTTCCTTCTGGTAACGCTAGTATGGGTGCGTTGGTTAATCTTTGCTTAAGAATTCTAAAGGCTTCTTCTTGCTTTGGTCCCTATTCAAACTTAATGGATTTACAGGTTAACTTAGTTAAAGGAATGGCTATTCTAGAAAAATCCCGAATAAATCTTCTATAATAACCGGCCAATCCTAAGAAACTTCTAACCTCGGTTGGTGACTCAGGGGTCTTCCATTTAGTAATTGCCTTGATTTTTGTGGGATCCACATGAATTCCTTCATGGTTTACTAAGTGTCCTAGAAACTGTACATGTTCTAACCAAAACTCGCACTTAGAAAACTTAGCATAAAGCTTTTCCTTTCTTAGTAATCTTAAAAGTGCGAGCAAATGCTCTGCATGTTCCTCTTTACTCTTAGAGTAAATTAGAATATCATCTATAAAAACAATTATGAATTTATCCAAATATGGTTTACATATTCGGTTCATCATGTCCATAAATGCAACTGGGGCATTGGTTAAACCAAATGGCATGACAGTAAATTCATAATGGCCATACCTTGTTCTGAACGCGGTTTTAGGAATATCCTCTTCCTGTACCTTTAATTGATGATATCCTGACCTTAAATCGACTTTTGAGAAAAATCGAGCTCCTTGCAGTTGATCAAACAGATCATCGATTCTTGGTAATGGATACCGATTCTTAATCGTGACTTTGTTCAATTCACGGTAGTCAATGCACATACGCATCGATCCGTTCTTCTTTTTAACGAATAAAGTCGGCGCTCCCCATGGCGATTAGCTTGGCTGTATAAATCCTTTCTCCAACAATTCGTCTAATTGTTTCTTCAGTTCCTGCATTTCTGCAGGTGCCAATCGGTAAGGTGCTTTGGCAATCGGTGCTGTCCCTGGTATCAGGTGGATTCTGAATTCAACTTCTCTGTCTGGCGGTAGTCCTGGTAATTCTTCTGGAAATATATCTGAAAACTGAGACACTACTGGAATGTCTTTTAGCTCTTTTCCTTTAGTGTTAGTGATTATGGAAATCAAATACACTAATGATCCTTTTCTTATATAGCTTGCAGTTTTAATCACAGAGATGAATTTTGTGGATCTAAATGGTTTATCTCCTTTAATTGTGATATTTTCACCCTTTGGTGAATTTACTTGAATTGACTTTTGATCACATAAAATACTGGCTTTATTGGGTATTAACCAATCTATTCCTAAAACAACATCGAATCCTGCCAGATTCATGGGATAAAGGTTTGTACTAAACTTTTGATTTAAAATTTCTATTCTTGCTCCCTGCAAGATTTCAGAAATCCTAACAGTTTCTCCATTAGCTGTCTCTACTTGACATTCTTGTGGAAGTTTAGTTAATGATTGATTAAGAAATTTGCAAAACGAAGTATTAATAAAACTTTGGTTTGCACCAAAGTCAAATAATACTTTAGAAAAAATATCATTAACTAAAAATGTACCGGTTATCACATCCGGAATCATCTTGGCTTCATCTGCTGTCAGAACAAATGCTCTAGCATTTTTAGTGTTCTTGTTGTTTGCGGCTGGAGCTAGTTTTGGACAGTTCGGCTTGGTATGACCTTTTTCTCCACAGTTGAAGCACAGTCCATTACTATATTTTCTCCTGCAATCTTCTTCCTTGTGTCCTGGTAACTTACAGAAATTGCAGTGAGTGGATCGTTTTCCTGAATGCTTCTTCTTCCAAGTCTTACAGTAAGGTGCAGAGGTAGAACCTATATTCCTACGGTTGAAATTACCGTAGCGGAATTCCTGGGTAAGCCTTTGTGCTAGGTTTCTTCTCTGGTCTTCTTCTCGTGTACGCACTAATTCATCAGTCAAGGTGTTTGTTACAGTTTCTTCTATGGTTTGAGGTCTAGCTGCCTTGACTATATGCCTAATCTCTCCAATTAATCCCCAGATGTAACGGGAGATTAATACCGGCTCTGGTGATGCAAGGGTAGGTACTATTCTAGCATATTCAAAGAATAACTTAGTATAACCCTTAATATCCACTCCATTCATCCTAAGGTTTAGGAATTTGTTTCCTATTTGTTCCTTTTCATTGGGAGGGCAGAATTTCCTTTCTACCATATTTTTAAATTCCTCCCATTCCATATTGTATACTCTATTATTTCCTCTTGACTGGAGGATAGTGTTCCACCATTCTAAGGTTGAGTTTTTAAACAGATTAGAAGCAAACATTATCTTGTCTTCTTCAGCACATTTGCTTATTTTTAAAACAGCCTCAGTCTTTTCTATCCAGCGTAGAGCTGCAATGGGTTCTTCATTGCCAGAGAATTCTATCGGTTTACAGGACCAGAATTCTTTATAAGAACAACCATAAGGCATGGTTCTTCTTCTTTTGGGAATGGGCACTTGAAGTACCGGTCCATTGTTTACGTTGTTTTCTGGTTCAGTTGGTCGCTTACTGCTATGCTTACTTTTATTATCCGCTTCTTTAACAGTTTGAATAATAAATGGCATTGCATCAATGATTCCTTGTGCCACTATGTGTTGGATAGCACTATTATCCATTTGGTTCCCATTGTTATTGATGCTCGGATTCTCATTAACCAAGTTAATGTTACTCTGGTTATCGTTATTCAGATTTTCTTGATTTCCTCCGTCGGCCATCTGAATTTTAAACAGTTACCAAGTATTAATATCACAAAATAATATTTAATATATCGCCAATCACATGACACGCATTTTGGTCAAAAGCGTCGATCATTGCGACTTTACTCTATTTATATAATATGCATCTATTACACACCAGTACAGAAATTAAAATTACAATGCCGACTGAAATTTAAAGCTACACTACTAATAATAGGCATCCGTAGTTTTTTTTTTTTTTTCATACACACATATATTATTATATTATTATTATTATTATATTACTACCATTTCCACCATCACATTCATGGATATGGATTCATCCAGAAATCCATATTGCGCTCGTCGTACTTCCAGACGAGTCGCTCTCCCACCTGTCTCATCCTTTCACTATTCTCTAAAATTTCCTCACCAAATGTCCTAAGTTCTTGTACGTTTTCTGCATTCATTGGGGGTGCAGGTTCTAGGACTGGGTTCGAAATCTGTGGTGCGGGTTCCTGGTATGGAGGTGTAGGTGCCTGGAATTGGTAAGGATTCTCTAAAATCTCCCTAATGTATACATCGTTATCGTAATAGGGATCTAGAGGGTCTAAACCTGGGTAGTCTCTTAAGTTCTGCATGGGTGTGTCTTCATGTATCGGGTAGCGTTGCACATAGTCCCTAACGTCATCCCACCACGGGTCGTAATTTGGGTCTAAGGGATTTGGTGCTGGTACCCTAGGTATCTCTTCCGGGTTGAAATCATGCATTTCCACTTGATTTTCAGGGTTTTCTATTTCCATTGGTTGGTCAGGAATTGGTGGTTGGGGTTGGGGTGCTATCATTTGTTCCAGGTTAGAGTCAGCTGCAATGGTGGCTAGGATGTGGATGTTGGCTATACCCCTATTAATCATTTCCTGGGCATAGGCATTGGTTTCTCTTTTGGTTGCGGCTAGTACTCTCTGGTCTTGTAACTTTTTCATACGCTTTCTACGCTCATGTGCCCCTCGACTGAACCATCCTCTCTTTTTATGAGAGAATGGCTCTTCAGACTGAGCCTTAAACACGAATATTCCTTCTTCCGTATCAGCAGAGTACCCCGAGAGGGCAGGCTGAGAAGAGGCACCTTCGCTTCTAAGCGAACCAGACAATTGACGGTACGCGTCAGATGGTCCTTGGTCGCTCATACTGTAAACTAACAAATAGTCAAATAACACATAACAAATAAATACAATTATGCACGTATTTCCGTAATTTATTTCCTAACAGATTGAATTTTGATGTCAGCAGAACGCTTCTGTGGCTGAATCAGTGGCTTAGCTCTGATAGCACCTTCTGTCGCAACCCCCGATCCCTAATTTCCGGGAACGGACGGCCGCGAGCCAGTTTCGGTGGTATCTGGTATTGTCTAATTTTTGGCAGCGGAATTTACATCAGGATCGTAGTTAGGAAATGTTTTATCAGAGTAAAATACCACATTTTCATAATATTAAACACACGGGATAAAACCCAAGTTTGCAGTACACACATTTTCATAGGAATACATCCTTATTTTAATAAAAACATCTATTTTATTTTAGGTAACTTTATTGCCACTTTTCCAAGCCTTCAGTGCTATCCAGCTGGCTTCTATTTGGCTTTCACATTTCGTTACCTGAAACGCGTTTAAAAACATTTTGTAAGTGGGAAATACTGGTGAGTGAATCTCAGTTTAATCAAGTTTAATAAAAACCATTGTACAGTATTGAGGGCGATCTCGTAATTACATTTGTTTCCAAGTTATATCAATTAACATCCGTGGTACTATCAGACCCGACTTGTGGAAATGTTACCCCTCGCAAGGCAATAACATAACTTTGTATACAAAACCCCAACATACCCACGATAATTGTATCCTTACAAATACTCAATCATTGTTTTAATATATATTTAATTGTATGAGGTTTTGTAAAAACAGTTAACAAAAAGGAGATTACTCACTTTGCTGTCTTAGATTATCCTTTAGGGTTTCCTGGTGACAATCTATAAATTACACAAATACACGTGTATTAGTATAATAACCCATTTTAACATTAGTAATACCCTCCCCGAGACGGCATTCCAACGACTACGTCGGGCAGAACCACGACAGCCGTTACGGAACCCTATATCAATCGGGCCGAGTATCTAATACGTATCCAGGGGTTATGATACTTACAACGGGGCAGAACTTCGTTATTTAGGGGGGTATTATACCCGTGTATAATGCCTACACTTCAGTTTCGAGATTGAGAAAAGAAATCTGAGCGACGTAAACTGAAGGCCCAAGCTCCAGCTTTATAGGGGCTGATTTGGCCTTTCTCGTAGCCCGCGTAAACAGAGACCACGGGCTACGTGGCCCGCGTCAACGGTGGTCAACAGCGTAGCTGATCCGGGTCAGCTAGTAGGTTCGACCGGTGTTGGGCCACGTGGCAGCACCAGGCTGCGCCATCTTTTGCCTTGTCGCGGCCCGCGTAAGGGTTGAGGTGGGCTTACGCGGCCCGCCTCAAACCCCAAAAAATATATTTTTAATTATTTTTAATGATATTCAAGGTATTCGGGGTCCGTTTTCGCGTATGGGATGTGTTTAAAGACATATTGGGATATTTTAAAATATATTGGGGTGTCGGAAAATATTCAGGAGAGTGTCGGTTTTCTTTCGGGTTTTTATATGCGTGTTGTCGTGTATATATTTTTATGTATATTTTTAGCCATTTTTAACACTTTAGTCAAGTTTTAAATTTATAAAACACGATATTCTACTAACACTAAACACACATATGGGGAAGTGCACCCATCGTGAGCGTAGTATAGTGTTGGTAAGATACCGAGGTCGCCCAAGGACACAAGAGCTTTTAATACCGGTTTATCCTCAACGTCTAATCAAATCAAAAGTTTAGAAAAAGGTTTTAAACTAGAAAATAAAAACTAAAAATGCTGAAAATAAAAATAAAATAAAAATAGATAGACAAGATGAATCACTTGGATCCGACTCGCCTTTAGTGTAACCTTTGATTATTTCCGCACTTTTGCACTTTTTAAGAGATTATCTTAGTTATTGTAGTAGGCCCCTCTTTTGAAGGTGACGTTACCCTCAACCCAGTAGTTTGAGTCAGCAAGGATACAATCCTAAAGGGTTGGATTATTGAAAGATAATTAATTAAGTTATTAATGCATAATGTGGTAGGCCCCTCTTTTGAAGGTGACGTTACCCTCGGCTAAGTAGTCTGATTCAGCAGGGATACAGTCCTAAGTAGCCGGGTTAATATATTAATAGTAGTTTACATATGAGGGGATCAAGAAATTCGGACCCCCGCCATCCAATACCAGTGGGTATTGAAGGAGATCCTGCTAAGCTTGACCCAGGTCCTTGTAGGATCTATACACTGAACAAGGCAAGACGCTTACTAAACCATTCCCTTAACCCCCGACCAGGTAGCCAACATATCTCCATATAGACCGTAGAGATATGAATGGTGTAAATCTTTTATTTTATATAGACAGTAAAATAACGCCAAGACACCACGGACAAATGATAAGGAAGTTTCACCTTCAACATAAGAAACTAGTTACTAAAGTCATTAATACATAACCAAATAAAAAGTGCGAAAAGATTAAAAATAAAAAGTATTACACTAAATGTTTGTCTTCACCAAGTGATATAAGAGACTTAGGCAAACATTGCCTTTGATTGTCAACAACTCTTACTATTAATCTTGGATCCCGAGACTACTACACACACTCTATGATGGATGATGGTGGTAGATTATGGTGTTGTGGTGGTGGTGGAGTATGGGTGAAGTGGGAGAGAGGTGGTTTGCCAAGGGATGATTTGCAAGTGAGCCAAGCACCCCTATTTATAGCCTGCACAGAAGCCCGTACACGGCCCCGTGTCCATTGGGCACGGCCCCGTGTCCATCTGTCTTCTCTTTCTTCATTAAATGTAGTTTGTCTGCAATAGTTGACCACGCCCCCGTGTCCGCTGGGCACGGCCCCGTGTGCAGAAGCGTATCTGTACTATCAAGATTTGCTTGGATTCTGCGAATCTTTGCGTTGACCACGGCCCCGTGTCTGGTGGACACGCCCCCATGTTGGGTGATAGAAGCTTCTACTAGTTTGTCTTTTCTGCAGACACTTGGGCACGCCCCCATGCTCATTGAGCACGGGGCGTTTTCAACCTCCTGTTCTCTTGTTTTTGCTTGGGAAGATGTTGTCGAGGGGTCGGGCATGCCACGTTTATTCCTTTTCTTGTATTATTGTTAGATTTGGCTGCATTTTTGCTTCTTTTGTTCGTTTGAGCTCATTTAATCCTGAAAATACAAAAGGAAGACAAAAGCAAACTTTTTCCAACATTAGTACTAAAAAAGGGTTAGTTTTATGCCTCATTTGATATAATTTATATGTTGCATTTTGTACACATCAGCATATCAACATGAGGTACGGTTTTTTGTTGGTGTATTATTACTATAATTCAATTATTGTAGTAAATGCAACTATCAGATTCATATTTTTTTTTATAAAATGTAAAAATGCATATCGACATGAGGTACGGTTTTTGGTTAGTGTATTGTTACTATAATTAAATGATCGCAGTAGTGAAGAGTACTTACATAGGCACCATTGGTACATTTATACACCGTGATATAATGTGTTCAAGTCTTGATGCAGCTAGTGCCAGGAACATTTTTTTGATATCGTCCTACTTGAATATAGATCAATCCATTTCTGAAAGAAAAAAAACTAGAGGAAGTTATTATTGATTGTAGCTTTAACTGCAACACATATAAATCATTACTAACAACTCAAGGCTCAAGATTTACCAATTCACATGAATTGAAATAAATCATTAAGATTGTATGGATAGAATAGAAGCTTTAGTGGTTCTGGTCTACCCTCTACAACAAGAACACTTGGACATCCTACAATCTCATACTAATCTTTTGCACATGAAAACAGATAATTATAATCATGGAAAAAGCCCAAATATGTTTAAAAACCTAAAAACATTTTGAGACATGTCAACTGAATTGGCTTCAGATTACTATTTAGAACCCTAGCCATCGTTGCATCGAGGCGACGGTGAGGGCATTATGTCCCAGTTTTCATATCTGTAAAAAAAACCACACCAATAATGATAGAAAGAATCGTATACTAATCAAAACCCTAAAAACTTACTTATATTCATCTCTTGCGTTGCTATGCTTGAATCCCTCAATTGTATACTCCAGACAAATTGGAAAACATTAACTATTAGGGTCTAAATCACACATAATCAGAAAGATAACACGAAGATTTATGTGGTTGGGTTTCAGAGTACAACCTACGTCCACGGGGGCAAACTAGGAGATATTTTTATTAGATGTAATTCAGATTACAAGTACAAGAGATCAATATATAGACTAAAATTAGGGCAACCCAAAACTGGGCTTAAACTGATTAACGGGCCCTACCCCTACAAAGCCAACATCATTAACAATCTCCCACTTGGAGGCTCCGAACCGAAACTGGCTGCTCTCCACTTTTTGTACTTCTGTAAATCTTCAACTGCTCTTCATCTCCTCTTAGTTCGCCACCAGCCTTCTCAACTTATTCCTGAAGGCCAGCTGAAGCTATATAAAGCTTCAGCTTATCCAGCGTAACAGATTTGGTGAACATATCTGCTGGATTTTCTGCACCTGGGATATTCTTCAAGTTCATGGTACCTTCACTTATCAAACCCCTGACGAAGTGATATCTCATCCCGATGTGCTTTGTTTTACCATGATACACTGGATTCTTAGCAAGTTTCACCGCACTCTCATTATCACAGTACAGTGAGTAATCAGCCTGGTCTTTGCCCAATTCTCCAAGAAAAGTCTTCAACCATACTAGCTCTTTACTGGCTTCATCAATAGCCATGTATTCTGCTTCAGTGGTTGATAAAGCAACACTCTTCTGCAATCTAGACATCCAACTGACCGTTGTTCCTCCCATTGTGAAAACATACCCTGTACTGCTTTTGAAAGTCTTCTTGCAACCACCCAAATCTGCATCAGAATAACCCCTGAGAATGGCGTATTTCCCCTTAAAACATAAACCCATTCTTGAAGTCCCTTTCAGATATCTCAGCAGCCACTTGACTGCTTCCCAATGTTCTCTTCCTGGGTCTGACATAAAGCGACTAATGACTCCCACTACATGAGCTATGTCCGGTCTAGTACAGACCATGGCATACATAAGACTGCCCACCGCTGATGCATAAGGAACATTCAACATTTCAGCTCTTTCCTTGTCGGACTTTGGAGACTGATCTTTGGTAAGCCTGAAATGACTCCCCAATGGTGTGTTTCTGGGCTTGGTTCTTTCATCATTCATCTTGAACCTCTCTAACACTTTCCTTATGTATTTCTCCTGGGAAAGTGTCAAAGATCCATCTCGTGTATCTCTGATGATACTCATTCCGAGTATTTGTTTGGCTGGTCCGAGATCCTTCATCTCGAATTCTCTAGACATTTGCCTCCTTAACCTACTAATTTCTTCCATGTTAGCACCAGCTATAAGCATATCATCCACATACAGAAGAAGGATGATATAGGAGCCCTTGAATTTCTTCAAGTAACAACAATGGTCCATTTCACATCTCCGGTACCCAGTTCGCTCCATGAATTCATCAAACTTCAAGTACCACTGCCTTGGTGCTTGTTTCAGACCATATAGACTCCTCTTCAACTTGCAGATCATCTTTTCTTTCCCGGCAACCTGAACCCCCTCAGGTTGTGCCATGTAAATGTTTTCATTAAGGTCACCATGTAAGAATGTTGTTTTAACATCTAGCTGCTCCAGATGTAAATTTTCTGCTGCCACGATGCTTAGTACTAACCTGATTGTAGTCATCTTCACAACAGGGGAGAAAACGCGCCTTGTACCATTTAGAACCATCATTTTCTTCCTTGATTCTGAAGACCCATTTGTTCTGCAATGCTTTCTTGTTTGGCAGAAGCTTGACAAGAACCCAAGTCTTGTTCTTGTTTAATGAACTCATTTCTTCTTTCATAGCATGCTCCCACTGCTTTGAATCTTTCTGCTTCACTACCTCTGAATAACATTCTGGTTCACCGTTCTCGGTCAATAAAAGTTAATTGACTGACGGATCGAATCTGGCAGGAGGCTTTGTAATCCTTGAAGATCTTCTGACCCAATGTGATTCATCTTGCTGAGGCTCTGATGAAGATGGCCCTTCTTCATCCCCTGAGCTATCACTGTTTTCATCATTTTCGTCTACAGGATTAGTTGATTCAGGTTGTTCTTCAACTTCAGTACTCCCACTATCTGGAGTTTCCTCTGACCTGCTGATTTTGATGTTTTCTTCAATTTCAACGTGTTCCTTTTGAACCTTTGAAGAATCAGTGTTTCTGTCTTTATATAACTCAGCTTCATTAAACATGGCATGCTTGCTCCGGATTACTTTCTTGTTCTGATAATCCCACAGTCGGTAACCCATCTTTTCTGACCCATAGCCAATAAAAGTACACTTTATGGCTTTAGCATCCAACTTGTCACGATCCTTGATAAGATCATAAGCACTGCACCCAAATATCTTCAGATGCTCATACTTGACAGCTTCTCCTCTCCACTCTTACTCCGGTACCTTGAATCCCAATGGGGCTGATAGCCCACGATTGATTAAGTAGGCAGCAGTGCTAACTGCGTCTTCCCAAAACATCTTGGGGAGCCCTGCATTGATCCTCATGCTCCTTGCTCTCTCATTCAGCGTCCTGTTCATCCTTTATGAGACTCCATTATGTTCAGGAGTGCCCAGGACCGTCTTAATCATCTTGATTCCATTGTTAACACAAAACTCAATGAACTTCGTGCTCACATACTCTCCACCATTATTGGACTTGATACTCTTAACCTGCAAGTTAGTTTCCATCTCAACAGCAACTTTCCATTTCTTAAAGGCATCAAATACATCATATTTGTTTTTAAGAAAGTATACCCATACCTTACGACTTGAGTCATCAATGAAAATCACATAATAGTTTGATCCACCCAGAGAAGAGACTGATGTAGGCCCATAAACATCAGTGTGAACTAGCTCCAACATCTGAGCCTACGGTGCTTTTCCAGTCTTCACAAATGAGACTTTCTTCTTCTTTCAATAATACACACGATTCACAAAATTCTAGCTCTACATTTTTCAGATCTGGAAGCTTACCCTTTGCCACAAGCATCTTCATTCCCTTATCACCCATATGCCCGAGTCTTTGGTACCATAACTTTGAAAGACTCAGCTTAGCTGTAACTGCATTTGCTTCTTCAGCAGGAACCTCCACCATGTATAGTGTACCTCTTTTCTTGCCCTTTGCAATAACAAGACCCCCTTTCACAACCTTCCACTGTCCTCCTCCAAACACGACATCATACCCTTGGTCGTCAAGCTGACCAACAGAAATTAACATCTTCTTGAGACCTTGTATAACCCTGACATCCTTCAGGATCTAAGTAGTACCCAACGAGGTCCTCAATTCTATGTCTCCTATTCCTGTGATAGCTAAAGTATGATTGTTAGCCAACCAAACTTTACCAAAGTTACCTGTTCGGAGATTCTTCATGTTCTTAGAAGTCGGTGTGGCGTGGAATGAAGCTCCTGAGTCCATAACACGAGACTCGGTTGTATCCTCTATGCAGCAGATAACAGCATCATCAGAGTCTTCTGAGGTAATGTTCACATGCTTCTGATCACGAACAATAAGTGGATTTGGGCATTGACTTCTAAAGTGCCCATTTTCCTTGCAATTCCAGCAGTTAATATCCTTTCTTGGCTTTGATCGACCCCTGTTTCTAGACTTGGATCTTCCCCTGTTGTTACCTCTGTCTTTCCTTCTACCTCTCCCTTCTGTATTCAGTAAGTTACCTGATGATTCTCCTCCAGAATTATGTCTCCTCATATCTTCATTTAGAATGAAGTCTCGAATGCCTTCAAAAGTGAGTTTAGCAGTTCCACAAGAACCACTAATGGCAGTAACTGAGCCTGACCAGCTGTCAGGTAAGGAAGACAATAATAACAATGCCTAAATCTTGCCATCGAACTTAATATCAACAGATAACAATCTTGAGAGAATAGTGTTAAAATCATTAACATGAGACGTAGCAGATCTACCTTCCTTCATCTTGGTGTTAACCAGCTGCCTAATCAGGAATACCTTGTTAGATGCTGAAGGTTTCTCGTACATGTTTGACAGGGCTTTCATCAAACCAAACGAGGTCGTCTCTTTCACAATATTGAAAGCCACATTCTTGGCTAAAGTAAACCTGATCACTGCGAGGGACTTTCTGTCTAGACTGTGCCAATCTTCATCCTTCATATATGTCGGCTTGTTCTCATTCAACGCAAGCTCTAAATCCTTCTGACAAAGCAAATCCACAATTTGCATCTTCCACCTCCCAAAATCTTGCCCATCAAACTTCTCAATCCTGTATTTTTCGTCTTCAGCCATTGATACGAACTGAACGCTGGTCTAAAACCCCAAACTCTTCCCGTCGGCAGTTGTGAGTCAAATCAACACAGGGAAAGGTGCTAATCTTCCTCCTGAACCCTAATCTGGTTGAAATAGAAAAAGGCGACGGAAGCAGTAATTAAGGTTCAATTGGAACCCTAATCGATTTTTGGAAACGAGGAACAGCAAAGTCGGCGGAAATTGGGTTCAATCAGAACCCTAATTGGCTTCTGGAACAAGAATCGGCAGCAGAACGACGGCGGCGGTGAGAAAACCCTAATCTGGTTGACGGCAGCGGCTTATGATCTGAACCTTTGCGGCGAGCGGCGGCTGTTTCTGTTGTGGCTGTCCTACGGCTTGGGATGTGTGATTTTTATCGAGAGCCTTGGCTCTTATACCAGTTGTTAGGGTTTAAATCACACACAATCAGAAAGATAGCACGAAGATTTACGTGGTTCGGTTGCAGAGTACAACCTACGTTCACGAGGGCAAACTAGGAGATATTTTTATTAGATGTAATTCAGATTACAAGTACAAGAGATCAATATATAGACTAAAATTAGGGCAACCCAAAACTGGGCTTAAACTGATTAAATGGCCCTAACCCTACAAAGCCTACATCATTAACGTTAACTAACACCAAATCCAAACGAAACTAACAGATTAATACAAAATTAAGGTAAAGTGCAATAACAATATACCAAAAAAACGCAAACAACTTCTGTTAATGGAAGATTATTGCGTCTTGAAGATCGATTTAACGTTGACGGAGAGGATTGAGAGAGATAATCAGACAGAGGAATTTTGATCAGCGCCGTTTCCGCATCAGGTTCACGTGCCTCCGCTGATCCAGACGAAACACTAATCGCAAGAGCAAGCTGCATCTGAAACTCCTCCTCGATGAAATTGAAATCCACATTGGATGAAAGTAAAGTCGAATTGTTGTTAATATTCTCAACAGATGATAAATCAACGTCTCCGATTGCAGGTAGCGGTGATGGAGGTTGCGGTGGCGTGTTGGTGATTGAGAGATTGAGAAGAGAGAGATACTGAATTAGGGTTTTGTTTTAGAAGAGGAACGATGATTAAGAGAATGAGAGAAAGGGTATAATGAAGCGTACATGAGAAGCCTTCTCCAATCCTGGCCTTAGAGCTATGCCAAGTGTCAGCTGAGTTGGCTTAAACAAATGGGTGACATATGTCCCCCAAGGTGTCTTTTATTAGAGATATAGATTTCTTTTCCTAATATGAAAACTAGTATTGAAACAGGTAAAAAATAGCGGCATTAATCTTAACTTCTAGCATATATGATTGAAAAGTAAATGTCAGTTACATTAGAACACAAATTACATAAAATCAATTGTTAGTGTATCTAAAAGTGAGAACTAAGCTAATTATATAAATAAATATGTTATAATGTACCAATGGGATGGTGGTCCATTGGCAAAGACAAAGTCTTTAAACACCTTAGGATGAGGGTCTTGGGTTTAAGTCCCACAGACGTCAGGAATTAAAAATAAATTTGTCGTTCAAAAAAAATGTTATAACGTGAATATTTAAAAATTGATTTAAACTAGAATTCCTACCCGCCGCAATGTGGCGAGGTTCGGTACAGACAATTTTACAACTAAGGAAAAACAACAATAAAACACAACACATTTAAAGTGTAATTACTATTATAAACACCATTAAAAAAAGGACAACGCTAACATTTTTTTATACTACACGACTAAATCTAGTGCGCCTAAGCTATGCTAATACATCTTCGTCACACAATTGGTTATCCCGTCTTCATTAAGCGTTTGGCCCTCCAACTGGACTTGCCTATCGGTCTCGTTTTGAACCCCAGCCATCCTTCGTCGGTCGGTCTCTTTTTGGACCTCAGCCTTCCTTCTTATTCAAAACACCACCGTAGGCTGATTTTTGTTCAGCCTTACGGTTCAGGCCTCTTACCCCACGAACCTGAACCGAAGGTTGTCGATGGGAAGCTTAAAGTTTTCGTTTTGCAGGCCCATATTGAACTTTAAAAATGAGCACAAAAACACGGTTGAAAGGTAAAAAGCCTACCAACGCTACAAGATAATATCTTCCAAATTATGTCGGGAACCAAAAACTGCAACATGATATAAGAAAGCAATAAATAATGACACACACTTAAACATAGGTTACCTGTAATGCCCTGCTTCTTCGTACTTTTCATAATTAGAAAGTCTTGTTTGTATTTCTATTTTTGGAAGTCTTGAGTTCTTGTAATCATCCTTTCGTTGTAATCATTGTAAAATCCGAGACTTGAATCATAAATAAAACTCGTATTTTCTTTAAATTCGTGTTATACATACTTCATACACGTTCGTACATTTGAATTCGTGAAACAGTTGATGCTTTATTTGGAATTCTTGGAAACTATGTGTTAAACTTCCAAATTCGTGAAATACATGAATAATACGTCTTTTGAATGCATATGATACTTAATTACGACATGTATATGCTTAAACGTACTTCATTATACTTGGTTTATGTTCATCATACTTGTTTTACCCGTATACTATGCCTTTATATCATAAACGACCATTTAAAACACTTGAAACTTGCAAAAAGAAACATGAGGGGTGAAATATGACAACAATTAAAACTCAAAACCCATCAGGCCAGGCCCTGGCGGCCCGCGACTCGCCTGGGTGTGGGCTTCGTGGCCCGCGAGCCAGCTGAATCCATGACCAGCCTCTAACAGCTCGACGATTGGTCATTGTTTAGGTGTGTTTTGTTGTTTTAAGTGTGTTTCTTGCATTAAATAAGCCACCAACCCAACCCTAATCCATCCCCTATATAACCCAAGCCTCCTCCAAGCATTTTTCACTTTCCTAACACTCGCTAATCACTCTCAAACACTCAAAAAAACGCAGCTGAATCCAGAAGATAATCAGATTCATATCATCTCACAAAAGTGAGCATAACTCACTCATTTCTTAACCTTTTCCATGATTCTTTTTCCTACTTGCTTAGAACAACCTTAAGTATGTTTCCAACAGGTTTTCCATGGAAAACCAAGGCTGGAAAATCACCATATAAGGCTCCAAACTTTCTGTTTTGATTAAACTTTACTAAACTCGCTTTAACTTGAGTTATCTCATACACATTCCTATGTCCTTATGCTCATAATCACTTCTATGGTTAGTTGGGCTTAAAAACAAGGTTGTAACACTTAAAATCAGAGGTTAAAACCTCATAAACTTTCTGTTTTGGTTAGGGTTTAACCCACAAGTAGTGAACAAGCTTAAAGCTTGATGTTTGTGTGATGATAGGACTAGCTTGGGCTATCCTACTAAAAATCCACACATTACTTGATGATTTCTTAGATTAGTTATAATTATTTCCTTTCTTATTGTATGTTCATGACCCTCCTTGATTATTTATAACAACAAGTGTAGTGGTGAACACCAAAGAGGTACCTAAATGGAAGACTTGTTCTTCCTACCTCCTACATGACTTATATGATAAACAAAGAGATTCCTAAACGGGGGATTCATCCTCCTACCTCATGATTGACCTATATGACATAATGTACAACTATATAATACTTATATGTTATTAAAATAATCGAACTTTTGATGATGAACTAGTAGTCATTCGTCAAGATAGTAGGTTATAACATCTAAGGACCATAATGCTTGTCACGATTCTAATGGGCATTTGACCCATGAAAACATTTAAACTCTTTTGGAGTTTCATAGTGTCAAGAACAAGTATTATGTGTGCTAGGTGATTATTTTTTTCATGTGTTTACTTTCATGTAGTTTAAAATCCGAATCTTAATCTTCCGATAAACTCTCCATACTCACCCACTTATGTTTCTTCGTGTAGAAGGACAAGGTGCTCCAAACTAATCAACCAAACACTCGTGGAATATCAAGTGGAAAGCTTGCAAAATCATGAGTATACTCAAACCCCCTATTTACGTTTACCACTTTTTGGGGTGTAACATGTTACTTATGAAACTTACACTTGAACTTTATTCGTAAATGCACAAACATTCCTATTACATGCTTGCCTACTTGATTACTTAATACATTGAACTTGGGGTTATTCGTTTTGTGTTAGACTTATCATTAGCTTCGATCGAGCCTATCCTTGACATATATAGCACTATAGGATTAACGCACCACCCGTAGACTTGAGGTTATGTCATGAGCTTATTGCGTTTCATCATTGGTTTGATTTGTTAGACACATGCCGATTTTAATGTTTATCTTGTATTATTAGCTTACCATGAGGAATCGTTTCAACTTATCTTTTATGCTATGTATGTATCAAACTTGTATACTCGCCTTTGCTTTTGCATTGAACTTTATTTTAAACATGTTACGGGTTGAGGATGACGATGTTATGAAACGAAGTAGTGATGATGCTTAGATACACATATAGACGTATTAGGTTTAATTTGTTGTATCAATTTTGTTATTGTTATGTTATGAACATGTCGTTATTTGAATTACTATGTAATGTTTGACAATTTGAAGTTAGGAAATGAAACAGGTTTTATTTAATTATTGTCACAAAATAGCGTTATATGTGATGGGCAATCTTTCTTCGTCCCACTCCGATGTTTCCGCCATTCGTTGGGGTGTGACATGACCTATGTTGCAAACTGAAATAAACAAATATAGAAACATCAAATTGTTTAAACAAAGAATCGAGACCGCTTCGGCACATGCACAACACAAAAGTGTAAGGTTGTATACATAAACAACCATATCAAAGTGTTCCAAGAAGCCAAACCGTTAAGAATTTCCTAAGCTATCACACATAGAGTTTAACGTGGTATACACAAATAACCATGACCTTCAACAAACACTTAAATAACGAAGCTCAGAGGTGTAGGATGGCGGCAACATACAATTCCAAGATAAATCTTCACCAACATCACAATTATGGCTCTCCAAAGAAAACTGTTTTTAACCACTTAGGCTAAGTGAGTTGTACATCAGCTAACAACAACATAATAGGACCAACAAGAGCATACAAGTAACATTGCACACCCAAGTAGCCATAATCTATGGAACTCTTTTAGAAAAAAACTATTTACAAGATCATATAATATTTCTTGGGATTTTATCTTGTCACCAGTTTTACAATACTTGTCATTTAGTCGGGAACCAGAAATCATAGCCGGTCATTTTCAATGCTATAATGATTAAGGTACACAACAAAGTTTAATAACGCGTCTTATAGTTAGTATGCCTACCCCGACGCGTTATTTAGTATGGCCATGATAGTTTATGAGTCAGGACGCCCGAACACGGTACCATTAACCCCCAATTGTTTCAGTTATCAAGTAATATGGATTAAACCGAGTTAATATATTTATAAGCAGATCACAGGGCTCATTTATATAACACCCGCTCCAAGTGGCATATTTTCCATAGCCCAAGTTTTAAAATAAAAAAAAGTTAAGAGTATTTACCTTTTGCTAGCTTCCAACTGATAATGATTTTAGTTTAGCAAAAGCAGCGAGTCTAAGTATTATTACCCAAGTCTGATTATTTGGTGGGTTCTATACTCCGGAATGAACAGAATCAGTTATCCATTAGAATGGCTACGGGTCATAGGTAAGTTCCTAGACTTGACCCGTGAACTTAGGAATAGGTTCGGTTTCGCGAGATTAAGCGTAGACCGGATAAAATGTGGTTTATACCTATCCGAGTGCAATGACTCGTTGGATAAATGTTATTTAACCATAAATTCTGTTTTAAAGTGGTTTTGAAGTATTTAGACCCGTTACACCTAGTTTATGCGAACTAGGTTCGTATAACTTGTGACAACCCGAGATTTCAAGGTCTTTCCTCTACGCATCATTTGTTTCACAATCCTGTTTTCACAATTCGTTTTACATTGTATCATGTGCACGATGTTTGAATGATTAAAGTATTGTTATGTTTGGTTGTTGCATGAAATTTTAGGAGTTGTTTAATGTTTGATGTTTAGACAAAGCATGGCACCACACTTGAATCACGAAAAACCCAAGTCGACGAAGAACTAGGGTTCTTCATCCCAAGCACATGTCGATGAAGAACTAGGGTTCTTCGCCCCAAACACCCCATGAAGAAGGAGGTTCTTCGCCATGAGGTCTTTCGCCAAAAAGGGTCTCGGCCCAAGTTTATTCACGGCCCAGACTGGGCCCGATTGTCATATTGTTTGTATAACCTCTCATAACTTGAAACCATAAACACAAAACCCTACAACTCTCTCCCTTCCTCCTCTTCCTGTGTGACGAAAATTGTGGGCATCGAAGCCTTCTCTTCGCTCGTAAAGACTATTCTTCTTTCTAGCACACTTATTCTTCGGTTAGTTATCATCCCTGTAAATGAGTCATGTTGAGTGATCTTGGCTTAATTGAATGATGTGATTAATTGGGGTGTATGTGCGACATAGGATTGTATGTGATTATTTTGAATATGCAAGTGATATTGATGGTCGAACATGATTGGCATACTCACTAGGGTTTAATAAAGTTAATTGCTCATCGGATCTGGTTTGAAGGGTTCAAATTAGGGGGTTCATAATGGTGATTATGCGATAATATGAAACTGCCAGGATTAGGGTTTGCATGATGAAAGTGTTGATGATTCTTGTGTGTTTCGATAATCATTGTCTTGGTTGGATTGATGTCAGGATGTGTTGAGAAACTAATGGTTCTAATTGTACATGATTCAATATTGATTAGGGTGTTAGTGTGCCATAAAAACTGTAGTCGATGAAACTGTTGATGTGCAGCGATGAAAGATCACTTCACGAAGAATCCACGTTGACGAAGGACCTGATCCTTCGTCGGCTGGCCTTTTGACGAACAACCTAGGTTCTTCGTCACAACACTTCTTAACGAAGTATGGTTCTTCGTCCGGAGGATCTTTCGCCGTGAGAACATCCCAGGAAGAACTGGTTCTTCGTGGATATGCTGCAATGTGAACAAACAAACAGAACCTTTTAAACAGTAAGGTCTCAAATAGTTTATGACTTGTATGAGATTGAATAATTGCTATGTGTTATACGGTGATCTTTGCTATGAACGCAAACTGTGAATATACGTGACTCAATTGATTATGAAACTGATTTCATTGGTAACCACGGTAGGATTTGGTTGACTAACTTGGAACGGGTAACTTAACAAACCGAGCAAAACTAAGGTGAGTTCACTCCTCTCAATACAAGCATGCGTCCGGTGGGGACAATCAAACAGGCAAAACAAATAAACAGTTTTCACAAACCCATATCCTTGCAGGGGATATGAGGCAGTTTTCAGTAACAACAGACTTTCACAAATCCATATCCTTGTAGGGGATATGAGGCGGTTTTCAGTAAATGTTAATGTTGGATAATACACTCACTTTCTATCACTTAAGTCCCATCATACTACCGAACAAGTTGCTTGTAGGGCAACGGGGTTATTAGTTGATAACGCTATTAGTTAAACAAACTGTTATGCTTCCGCTGAACATATTTGATTTTCTAAACTGGTGTTTGAATTATACTATTTTGTTTAATGGAAAGTTCTATTTTACTTATGGTTCAATGTGATTAGTGGCTAGATCCTGGTACGTCACACGCCTCGCGGGGGTTTTCGCTAGTGGTATTTTTGGGGGGTGTGACATAACTAGTTATGTGCGAATAAGCGGGTTCGGAAGGTCGGTTGGGTCTATGACAAGTCCGAAGTGTCAAAACATATTTATAACATTATACATTCTATTAGAAAGTCGGAATGTTATTTAGTTTAGCTTAAAACCGTTTATTTAGTCATTACGACGAAAAAGGGCACAGTTATCATTTTTAATATATATATATATATATATATATATATATATATATATATATATATAGGTAAAGAGTACTGTACAAATGCCCTTATCGTACATTACGTAGGCGCCAATCTCAGCCGTCAGATCATCTTCCCGCAATGAAAATCGCATGTTGTTTTTTTTTTTGTAATAATTTCGCATGTGATAATTTTGATGAAATAGCAGGTGTTTTTTGTAACAATTTCGCATGTGGTAATTCAATTTCGCATGTGATAATTTTGATGAAATAGAAGGTTGTTTTTTTGTAACAATTTCGCATGTGGTAATTCAATTTCGCATGTGATAATTTTGATGAAATAGCAGGTTGTTTTTTTTTGTAACAATTTCGCATGTGGTAATTCAATTTCGCATGTGATAATGTTGGTAACAATTTCGCATGTGGTAATTCAATTTCACATGCGATTTTCAATGCGGGAAGATGATCTGACGGCTGAGATTGTAGCGTACGTAATGTACGATTAGCGCATTTGTACGTTAACCGGCCTCTATATATATATATATATAGGGGAAGGTTCAAATGAAAACCACTAGTTATCGCGAAAACTCGAAAAATAATTAAAAAAGCCTAAAAACATACAAAATTTTTTTCATACCAATTTTTGCTATTTAAATTATATAAAACTTACCCTATTTAAATTAGTTAGTTTTCGAGTTTTCGCGATAAAAGTGGTTTTCATTTGAACCATCCCCTATATATATACATGTGTATATATACACAAAACTTGCCATTTGACATACCAAACAACATGACCAAGAGGTATAACTTCAGAGGGTTATACACTATATTAATATGGTCATAACATCGGGTCTAAACAGGTTCTAACGTCGACCAAACGGGTCAGAATCGAAAGTCAAAGAAAAAGTCAAATTGCTTGACTTTCGATATAGAATTGAGGTCTAAACTGAGTATGATGAGTTGAGCATGTCAAAATACATTATACTAGCCCATACAAACTGATATGTTGTCAAAACATTTGGTTATGATTGTTTAAAGTTCAATTTGTGTAAAATGCACATTTACTAGTTTTGACTTTTTAGATATTATAAGCTCGACTCATCATTTCGCCCATTAAACGTGATTATCGGAGGATATGATTACAGGGGATCATTCCAACATTATTACGATCACGTAGGAAAGTTCGGATTGAACTTTGACTTGACCATAGTGGTCAGCACTGAAAGTCAAACGAAAAGTCAAATTGTTTGACTTTCAGTTGAAAACTAGCTAATTAAATGAAATTGAGCAAAGGGGAAGTACTTACTAGACTTGAGAACTCCTAAGAAAGATTGAGAGCTGCTCCTAAACTCCGGGGAAGCTCTAATGAACAGATTTAGAGTGAAACTGAAGGTGTGAGTTTGAATGAACTCATGATCACCTATTTATACTAATCCAAGATCATCCAAATCATGCGAAGCGTAACCAGGGATCATAGGAGAAAGATTAGTGGCAAGTGATGTGTTCAAAGGAGGTGAATTGGTGGCATTTTTGTGACCAGGTGGCCTGAAATGCAGATGAGAATGACAATTGTGATTATGTTGTCGTTGGGCACCTCTTACGCCGTAAAAGGTGGGTTACGGTCCGTAAAGGGTGTTTAAACCGCCTTACTTGTTTGAACCCCTTACGGTCCGTAAGGGACATCCAGAAGCTGAATTTTGAGGTTTTTTTGTACATTTAGTCCTTGGACTTATATCTCTTCCTAATTAGGCATTTTTGGCCCCGTACCTTTCACATAGTCGGGATTAGTTAGAGATTTGGGACACGCGTCGTCACATAGTTGGACAAAAAAATTTCGAGTGTTACACAACAGTTGTAAAATGACAAAGTATCTCCGATGAACATTATCGTTACACCTTCACAGAACTTAAAAACGAACAATCAAACAAAAGATTGTTTAAGTAATAGACGGTTGTAGTTTAAGTCACCAAGCCAAGCCCAAAGCCACAACATAGACTATTCTAAAGCAGTTGAGCTAAGAGATTTGAAAATCAGCCAACAATAACGGAATCCAAATGGCCATAATCAACATCAAAACAACCATAAAACAAAGCTCATAACCAATAGATGGTTGCAACATAAGTTACCAAGCCAAGTCCAAAGCAGCATCATAGCTAATGGTCTTCGATGAGCAAAAAGTCATCCTCATTGACCCAACAAACAAACGCCACAAAGACTAACGACAACTATAAACCACAAAAGATCTCAGATGAACATTTATGGTTATACCTTCACATACCCTTAAAAACTCAAAAGGCCTCATCGAAAAACATCGATAAACCAAAATCAAGGTTAGACAACAACATCAGATGTTCGATGATGAGACCCCGATTCACATAAAAATTAACCATGCACCAACAAATCTTTCATCTAATCACAAAAGCCAGAACAAAAAAACCGAAAAGCAAACAACGACGCGTAAGCCGTCGTCTTCAACGACAAAAGAACACCCCTTCCCCAAAGGGCATGCAATAATAAATCCTTCAAACTAACATATACCCCAACACTCAACACTAAACTCTAAACAGAAACGCCGAAGCATAAGCAATCAATTTTAATGACGGGAAAAGGTGTAAGAAACGAAACGAAGACAAAAACAACAAGAATCTGCCTAAAAACAACGTAGCAGCAAACGATTTGAGCAACTCCAACCATCGCAGGCGGCGAATGTAAAAGAGGTGGATGGATTTCGTCGATTGTAGAGAGAGAAAGTGGAACTTCAAAGTGAAGTCAAAAGCCATAAAAACCCACACTTAAATACACACTAAAAAAACAACTTGGAAAACCAAACGTATAAACATAACATGCACAATAAAACAATGAGACGTGGAGTACAACCAGTAACAACACAAGTATGTTGCAAATCTATACATATAATAAAAGAAACCTATTGGGGACACGTGTCACTCATTAAAGCTATCTATTTTATTGTTTTCCCGCCTCTTTCTCCTACCTAATTATAAATATTTTTTTATAATTAAAAATAATCATCATATTAAATTAAAGATCATCATTATATGTAGATATTATTAATATAGATATTAATTAATGATAAGAATATAACTAACAATTTTATTCCTATAAATGTTCTCAAATTTATAAAAAAAAAACATAATTACCTTCACATTAAAATTTTATTTGAAGTTAAAATCTAATCATGAATATCAATCCAAATAATATAATGGTGACAATATATTGTTACTATACGAATTTGATTTTGGGCTTTGTAATCATTAACGAAATCACTTCATCAAAAATCATAAACCAAAGAAATAATGGATTCTAATAATTCACACTATTAGCCGTTGGTCGGCAACTGTCTCAACTTAAAAAATAACCAATGGTGTCCAACCTTTCCACA
This sequence comes from Helianthus tuberosus, assembly GCA_030545235.1. NCBI lineage: Eukaryota > Viridiplantae > Streptophyta > Magnoliopsida > Asterales > Asteraceae > Helianthus > Helianthus tuberosus. Next base: position 46,327,743 of record CM060408.1, read on the forward strand.
TATTGTAAACCAATGGACTTTTACTAAAGAACCTTAATTTCTTTTTGTCTTCTTATCCTTTTCGGTTTAGTAAAGGTCCATTGGTTTACAATATATGAAAAGGTGGGACGACCGCTGGTTATTTTTTAAGTTGTGACCGTTGCCGGCCAACGGGTAATAGTTAGGATAATTAAAATTCATTATTCCTAAACCAAAATACCGATCATCAAAAATCATAATCCAAACTATACCGATGTAAAACAAATTTTAAATATGAAATTAATTATTAATCTTTTAATATTTATTAATCTTTTAAATAAATTTAGATCAAGGTCAAAATTATGTTAGTTAAAATATTCAAAAAATAAAAAATAATGATGATAATTGTTTTTATGAGTGGTTTCTAAATTCAAATATTTAATATGCTTGGACAACAAGAAACATGTTAAAAATTACATTATATTTTATACACCTCACACAATATACATGTTCTTAAAGACACAACTTTTAGATTACTAACCCAACCATTGAGCACGAATAACATATGTCACTACCATAATAAACTAAATTGATACCGACTGAATTCTCGTGAATACAACATTCAACCCCGCTAATTTGATTTAAACATTCAAATATTGAAAGCTGAAAATAAACAAAAAGTAAAAGCCACCCCATAATTATTTTTCAGAAGAACCCAAAAAACCGAAATATAAAACAGAGCATTGGGACCCCTCCATTCCTACCAGTAAACACCATGGAAGACCAACAGGTTTTCTTCTGCAACCCTGGCTGCCACCACCATTCTTTCTCTCTCTCACCTTTCCCCCATAACCAATAGCTTCATACTTCCATTTTGCTTCTTTTTCAATCCACCCTCTGTTCAATTCTTATAAAAAATTACATTATTACAACTTAAATACCTTTGTTACTTCCTCTTTAGCTGATCGAAAATACAGTTTTCTTCTTTTATTGATCGTGAATTTGATTGAATTCTTGTGGTTTGAATTAGTCAATTGGACGATACCCGTCTGAAAGTTGTCGGCTTTATGGATTTTCGCTCGAGGTTTTGTTGTTTTGGAGGATTTGATCGGTATGTTTTACTCGAATTATTGTTTAATTGATTAAATAAAGCCGTTGACTTTCTGTTTATTAACGTTAATCGGACCTGATTATCCTCGTAAACTGCTTGAATTTCATGTTTTGAGTGTTTGTTAGCTAGTTGAATCAAAAATTGGGGATTTTAGGGCGATTCTTTAGAGTTTATAACTTTTTTTTGATGTAATTAGTTACGTTATGACGCTAAGATCTGTGAATGTTGTTTTTAAAAGACTCAGTTTTGGTGTCTAAAAAGGTTTAGCGGCAGTGGCGAAGGTTGACCCGAATGACGGAGTCGTAAATACCCAAAATTTTCTATAGAACGAGGAGTCGAAAACGTATATACCCAAAAAAAAAATTTATACGTAAACTACATATATATAACACTACTGAGCGAAAAGTTCGGGGGGTCGGGCGCCCCCTCCCGCCCCTTCTATACTTCGCCCCTGTTTAGCGGCGCAGCTTGTTGTCCGTTTGCCTTGTGTTTCATTGTAATTTCCCTTTTTTTGAGTTTATTAATATTATCAGAGTTAGAAAAATTACATAAAAATGGCAGGTAAACGGGCAACAAGCTGCGCTGCAGCCCCCTTTTGAATGGCAAATCCAATTCTACCGAAAACAAAACTCTGGTTCCTTGGCGTCGAGAAATTGTTGTGCATGACCATTTTGGGATTGAGATCACTAATTAAACATATCGATTTTACAGGAAACAAAACAAGAAGAAAGAGTCAACATGGAGGATATTCTCATTGAAAGAATTGCATTCTGCTACAAACAATTTTAATTATGATAACAAGCTTGGTGAAGGTGGATTTGGGAGTGTTTATTGGGGACAGCTTTGGGATGGATCTCAAGTAATTCTTCAATTTATTTTTGAATATTTTGATTAACTGCAAGAGCTAAATGTGTTTGAATTGAATGTGTAGATTGCAGTGAAGAGATTGAAGGTGTATAGTAACAAAGCGGAGATGGAATTCGCGGTTGAAGTTGAAATTCTTGCACGCGTTAGACACAAAAATTTACTTAGTTTGCGTGGATATTGCGCGGAAGGTCAAGAACGTTTGATCGTGTATGATTACATGCCGAATCTTAGTTTACTCTCGCATCTTCATGGTCAACACTCGGCTGAATGTCTTCTCGATTGGAATCGGAGAATGAATATCGCTATCGGATCTGCTGAAGGAATTCTGTAAGCACTTTTAACTAGTGGCGGAACCAGAACTTTTTTTTATCAGAGGGTCATCATAAGACTCTGTTCTATATTAGCTACAGCTAGAGGGTCCAAATCATGTTTTTCAAAAAATAAAAAAATAAACTCAGATTTTATATATAAAAATTCAACAAATTCACGTGTTTGGGAGGTCAGCGAACCCTTTTGACCCCCCCCCCCCCCCCCCAGTTCTGCCCCTGCTTTTAACCCCAAATGAAATGACTATTTTAAGTTTCTTTTATTCATAGTTTCTTGATTATATATTTGTATCATTCAGATATCTTCATCACCATGCCACACCACACATAATCCACAGAGATATCAAAGCAAGCAACGTCTTACTAGACGCAGATTTCAAAGCGCAAGTGGCTGATTTCGGGTTTGCAAAGCTAATCCCAGATGGTGCAACACATGTGACCACTAGAGTCAAGGGCACACTCGGGTATCTAGCACCCGAATACGCAATGCTAGGAAAAGCATCCGAGAGTTGTGATGTTTACAGCTTCGGCATTCTTTTGCTCGAGTTAGCTAGTGGCAAAAAACCAATTGAGAAACTAAATGCAGCCACAAGAAGGTCAATCACAGAATGGGCTCTACCATTGGCATGTCAAAGAAAGTTTAGTGAAATTGCAGACCCGAAACTGAATGGGGATTATTCGGTTGAAGAACTTAAACGGGTGGTTCTCGTTGGGCTTGTTTGTGCGCGTAATCAACCGGATAAAAGACCAACAATTCTTGAAGTGGTTGACTTGTTAAAGGGGGAGTCAAAGGAGAAACTTGCTGCTTTGGAGAATGATGAAATGTTTTGTGCTACACATGCTGCTGAGTATAATGATGGTGTATCGGTTGCTGATGATAGTTCGGATTTTGTTTCGGAGGAGAGGGAACGAAAACAAGAAACTGGAAGTGTGGTGACATAGAAGGTGAAGAGTTTGTATGTATAAGTTGTTTTCGTGATTGTGTTAATGTGTTATTTCTTTTCCAATTAGTGTGTGGATACTTGTGTTATTTGTCAAGTTTTAAAGTGTGGAAATCAGAGATCCCCCAGGTTTTTCAACATGGATGTTTATAAGAAAAAAAAAGTTTTAGCTCGGCTAGTGAGTAAATTTTCAAGCTTGAGCGCCCTCTCTCTATCTCAGTCATGCCGTCAGCAAGAGCCGAGAGACGAAAAGCAGTGTGTTGTCGAGTAATGATTTTACAGATGACTCTTATTACCGTTATAACACACAATATCTTTCTTTCAAAATCAAAATCTATCTTCGAAAATTTCAAATCTCATAATATCAAGGGTGGACGGGAACTCCCTTGATGGGTTCATGTGATCATGTGATCAAACCACCACAGTTGGTGTGATGGGGTTTTTCTGTGGTCACCATCACGGCTAGATCGGAGAAACGTGGAGAAGTATTGTGGGAAATTTCTTGGAAAGTGCCAAGTGATCAAGTGATGGTATGAAACACCGTCTCAGCTCATTTGGTCACTGGAACCGTGAAAACTGAAAAGTGAAGGTGAGGTAGTATGGCTTGATTGGTTAGTGTCAAGTGATCATGTGATGGTTTTGAAGAGAGCCGAGTCCACCCTAATATCGTGTTATGTGACCAAGTCAATATATCGTAAAGATATGTTAAAAGTCAAAGAAGGCTTCTCAAAATATCATGAGAAATTGACGGATTAGTTATAGAGATAATAATATAGGAGACGACTAGTATAATACAATATTAGAAATTTAGAATTCTCAAATTATTACCTCCAACTAATTTCAATTTTTTTATAATGACGAAATGTTGAAAGCATCATCAAATTTCTTTGTATTCATTATAAATCAAGACTTTACGGTCATCAAGTCGATATTTAAGTATTATCTTAAATAATTATAAAAATCATAAATTCTACAACCGATAATGTCGTTGTAGCATAATAGCAAGTGAATAAACTAATAGACTAATTTACACAAGTGTCTGAATTTAATTTTTAAAATTATAAATCTTATTTAATTCAAATAACTTTCATTTATTGTCGCAACTAGTAACAAGACCCGCGCGTGTTGCGGCGCGGGTACTTCGCAAATATCGAACGGATTAGTCCAAGCGTTATGTGATGTGTTAACCATATGAAAACGCACGTTCTGACGTATCCGATTGAACTTAATGTATCCTATAGTTGCATTGCGATTGGATCAAAACGTAACGTAAATCGAATTTATATCGTACAATCATAACGTATTATACGCGACCCGACTAACTCGAATTTATATCGTCAAGCCAAAAACTCCCGAGGGGGTCAAAGTGGCATTTACAAAGTTCATAAAAAGTGAAGTGGTTAAAAATTGTATTTCCTAAGCTTAAGGGCTAAGAAAGGGTAAGGATAAAATTTGATAAAGTTTTGGGGTAAAAAGGAAACTATAACAAAGTTGGGGCTGAAAAAGAAACTACCACAAAGTTACGGTTCGGTAAAAACTTGTTTCGATAAAATTTGTATTATGCCATGTCTATTCCAACATATATTAGTTGTTTTCCAAGAAATATATATATATATATATATATATAGAGAGAGAGAGAGAGAGAGAGAAAGGTTAACATACTTCATGGCTTATCATACTTCACGTAGGAGACAATGGTAACCGTTGGATCAGGGGTATAATCACGCATGGAACATATAATCACGCATGGGACCACATAATCACGCATGGGATCCAAAATCACGCACGTTATTTTGGTAAAAAAAAATAATTACGCATGTTATATATTTCATGAAGTACGTTAATGTACGTTAAGGCGTGAAGTACATTATACTTTCTATATATATATATATATATATAAACCACAATCTTATTTAGTAAAAACTTGTTTCTTTAAGAAAATAATTTTACTTTTCTTTTTGAAAGCAAATTTCATTCAAAACAAACACCCCAATAGTATATGTTCCAGCGGGCTATTGGCAACAAACAACCAAAATAATTTTACTTAAGTTAAGAAAACCATTAAACTAAAAAATGTAAAAATAGAAAATGTCGTATGGGGAAATGGGGGAGTGGGGAGACAGATGTAAAAATAAAAGCAAAGAAATTTGACTGTGAGAAGTGGCACAGTTTTCCGAGACCCATCGTCTATTTCCTCAAATCGCCGCCTTCTTACATCGTATTGCCGCCACACGCCTCCCTCACCTCCTTCTGATATTTCTCTATACTCTCTTAGGTAACACGATATAGTACACCGCCGGAGACCAAACGCTCCATGTTCCCTTAGCTTCGATTTCTGTTTATCCGGTGACCGGCGTTTAAAACATCCCAGCCATTTCCGATTGTTCAAGGTCACCACAGTCTCGATCTACCGTTGCATGTGGTTTTCTCAGTCCGATTTGTGGCGACTAGGGTTTCAAGGTAAGGTTCCTGACCTCTTTTTTTACTTTTCAACCTATACTTTTGTTGTTTCTGGCGATTGACATTCCCGTTGTTTTAGGGCTTATTCTAGCAGCGGTGACGGAGCCATTGTATTATTAACACGGTGGTTTCAAGTGTGTTTTAGCAGTTGCTATGGATTCCAGTAGGACCGTCAAGATATCGTATCGTATTCCTCTGATCTGTGTTGGTCAGCGGCCAGGAAGATCTCTTGTATTTGTCATCACCAACTGAATCCCAACGAAGGACATCATTGTAATTTCGTAAGAAAGGGCAATATTGTAACTTGGTCAGTGGCAAAAGCCACCGACTTTGTCCTTTAAGATATATGATAATATTCAAATTTTAAAAGATGATTTCATGTTTAAAACTTTTAAAAGAAGTGTAAAAAGAGAACATGGATTAGAAATGAGATAACTTGCTGTAGTGGTAAATTGGTCTGCCTTCCCTAGTGGAGACGCATGTTCGATTCTCACGTGAGCCAATTTCAAGGGACATATGGGTGAAGGGACAAATTGGGGCTTTAATCCTGGGTTCGAACCTGACGAGCGGCGAAGGTTTACGGATTCCATCCGGTTCCCGCGCATCGAGGGGGAACGGTCTCATGGCGGTCGAGGAGTCGACCTTGGACATAGCCCCAAGCAGGGTGGGTTTACACGTAAGATTCTTTGCCATTGTCACACCCTGATTTCCCGGTGGGCCCGGACTTGGGGTTTATGCATAACAAATTGATATAGATATTCGCATTAACACAACGGAAGTCTTGGGAGTATAAAATAATTATTACAAATTACAAATGTCCGAAAGTTCAGAATATAATATATAGACGAGAGTGTATAAAAGATCCAAAGGCGAATCGAATAACAATTGATTACATAAGAGACTACTAGGCTTCTTGCATGGAGTTGCAAATTCCACTAAGCAATTACCGGGCAGCTTCCAGCCTATTACGTACTTTGCAAACATGTGCTTAGTCTTTTGAAGGGAAAAACATTTTGTGGAAAAAAACCCTTGCCAACTAGGCTATACCATGTTTGCGGATCTCTCTACCACTAAATAATAAATTTAAATAATAGTTACCCCGTTTCTCTTTAAATATTATTATTGAATCATAATTTCTAGTTTATCTCTTATTTGTTTAATATTTCTTTTTTTAATTATTTCCTTAATTTTTTCCCTTATTAATAACCATTTATTTTTTCCGCTTATCTCTTATGTTTCCACCTTTGATCCAACCTCATGTAATACACAAGTTTATAACCTTATAATCTCATGTAGTACACAAGTTTTTAACTTTATAATAAATAAAAAAAACAAAGTAAATTGTACATCAAAGTTTGTTTTCTAAAAACATATCAAAACGAGTGTATGTGTTATGAGATTACATTATATTTATTCAACTCGTGTAATACACACATTTATTCAACCCGTGTAACAGACAAGTGTTTTTTAGAGATTTAATTTTTTACATGTAATATATAAAATTACATTTATTCAATCCGTGTAAACTCGGGGTTCTAACATATTATATTAATAGAGTAAATTCTAGTTAATGGTTAAATACTTATTTATTATCTGCATAATGGTTTCTATTTATTTATTATTCTTTGATTAGTTTAATATTTGTAAATTAATTTTTTTGATATTAGTTCAAGAGATATTAATAATTTATTAGATATTAGATTTAGATATTAATAATAGTATTATTAAAAGATTGAAGGAGAAAATGACATGTAGAGGGAAAAAGGAGTAGAGGCAAACCAAAATTGACATGGGAGGAGCGGATTAGACATGATTTGATAGACTTGCACCTCTTTGAGGATAGGTGTTCGTGGAGACGTAGGATTAGAGTTAAGGACTTTTAGGAAGGGTGGTATGTTAGGGTATGGGAGTCTTGTCTTAGGATCCTAGTTTTTTTTAGTGGCCTAGGCATGTTATTGCATGCTTGTGTGTCTATTATATTGTGTAATTTGTTTCTTTTATGCGTTCTTACCAATTTCTTATTTGTTAGTTTTAAAAAGAATTTTTTAGTACCGTATTTTATCTTGTTATGTTTAGAGTAGTTATTTGCCTTTTTATGTTTCATTTGACTCTTATGATTGGATGTGTCTTTGAAGTTGTGGGTCTCATTGGAAGCAGTCTCTTTATCTCTCGGGATAAAGGTAAGGTTTGCATACATCTCACCTTCCCCAGACTCTACCAATAGCGTTGCTATGGGTATGATTGATTGATGGAGATTTCCACGTCCACAGCTGGCCCAACATTGCCTTAAGTAAATTATGTCATCTACCTTAGTCCATTTGTCACTTTCTAGATTAAAGAGTCGAGCTATGTATCTTTTAAGGCTATGTGGTATGAGAGAGGCTCATTCTTGAAGGATGACCTTCCATATAGGCGTCATGTAGATCGGGTGTGAGGATGGGGCAAAGAGGATGGAGGTAAGGAAATGGGGGATGGGCCTAAAATATATATGTATATGTTGTATGTATATGTTTGTGTGCGTAGGGAATGCACCAACTTTTGTCCTTTATGCCTGTCTCCGACGTCGACCTGCAGACGATTCCGACGACGCCGAGCCTGGCAGGAGGGTGTTTGGGGGCGTCGTCCTTTTCCGACGGGGCTGGACGTTCCCCACACCGTCCAGCCTAATATACCATGGCCTGACGTTTGTGTCCCGCTAGATGTTTGGCTTTTAGAAGGTTGAGCATGCCGATATCGAGTTTGCTCATATCTACCTCAATTTTCAAATTCAGGTTAGGTTCATTAGAATAACACGAAGACTGTTACCAACTAATCAATTTTTTTTACTTTTCATTTCCTTTAGTTATAAGATTGGTATCGTAGAAATAAAAATAAAATCAAAAAATATATCTAGATTGACAAGCTGCATATATGTAGTTCATGAGCTATATATATAGATATAGCTCGTCAATATACATATATATTTTTATTTTCTTTTTAATCTTCACAATTAATATTAACATATAAAAAAGAATGAAAAATAAAAATAATTTTTTTGTTTAAAAATGTTTTAAGTTTTTTAATATATTTTAAGCTCTCTAATGATCCCTATAACTTTTTAAAAAGGAGGCACCTCCAAGCAGTGACGGATGCAAGAATTTTTTCCAAATGGTTCTTTTTGATAGATTCTCACTGTCTTTTTTTTTTCCAAATCATACAAGGTTTCCACTACTTTTTCTAAACCGAGGAGGTTCCTAGCAGGGGTGTTCATCGAATCGAATTTTCGAATTATTCGAATACTTTTTATTTTCCCTTGAATTCGTATTCGATTCGAATTCGATTAAAACTTACCGAATTCGATTCGAATTCGTATTCGAATAAAAAACCCAATTCGTATTCGATTCGTATTCAATTAAAAATTCGAATCGAATTTGAATAAATTCGATTTAATTCAGATTCTTTAAATGCATGTTAAAAACTATCAAAATAAAACATAAATTTTAAAGCAGCCATAAAGCACGATATCACATTAAAAAGTTCCAAATAAAGTACTATAAGTCTAAAATTCAAAACTAGAAGTCAGGTATAATCACTCCACATTACAAGTTAATATTTTTAGGGTTATAAATCTATTGATGGATTTGTAACTTAGGTTTTAGTTATGGGACATGTAGTGGGTTTGGTAGTGGATAATTTTTTGAAAAAAAATTGAAAATAATTTATAGTATAGCTTAATAAAAGTTATATATGCATTATATATAAAAATAATAAATAAAAATGTATAATTTTTATTCGAATTTCGAATCAAATCGAATTTGAAATTATAAATTCGTATTCGATTTACTTGACTCGAATTGAATCGAATTCGAATTCGAATTCTTTTAATCGAAACGAATTGTTGATAATTGAATCGAATTTAAACGAATTTCGAATTTTTCGAATTCGAAACGAATTCTGAACACCCCTAGTTCCTAGGAACCCAGGAACTCTCCCTGGATCCGCCACTGCCTCCAAGATATACGGTTGTGATGCATGGCTCTTATAAATTCGTCCCATAGATTTGAAGATTCGGACTTGTATCTCCTCCCACCACCACGTCGATAGCAAGGCTAGGTTTGTGGCGCGAATGCTATCGAAGCTAAAACCACCTTAATCCTTTATTGCAAGAACTTTTGATCAGGCTGCCCAACATATATTAGGGTTCGAATTACATCTGTCTCATAGAAATGAATCTTCGTTGAATGCTCTTTAAAGAGTATATATCCTACAGGAGACTTTGAACAAAGAAAGATAGTATAAAGGAATCCTACATAACACTAATTTTAACAATATCAATCTTCCACCGTTGATAGACAAATGACTTAACACATTTTTCTTCAATCTTTATGAAGTTCATGATGATTTGTAGGCGTCTCACTACTTTACTCAAATTAGTTTTTGAGTTTGATTGATATATAAAAAAAAAAACAATTTGAATTGTTCAATGTTTTAGAGGTTATAGTAATTTATGTTTTTTTCTAGAAAGTTTCTAAAGAAAATAATTGTTTCAAATTAAAGTTAGAAATGTTAACATTAGATGCTATGTGTGTAAAATCTTAATGCGTTTGATTTATCGATAATCGTTCTCAAGTAAAAAAAGCCAATTAATTTAGATAGATAGGATAGGATAATTAGGGTATCGAATTAATCAATAGTGTGTGATTATTGTTACATGATTTATTTAATTGTAAAAGTAAAAAACCCAAGGATGTTGTTTGATTCGAGTCAAACTAACACTAAAATAAATTGCAAGTAAACTGAGAAACAAAAAACACACAAAAACAAGACATAAAAACTAAAGCATCATTCACAAGTTAGAGTTTGGTAAATGCAACAAGTATAACTTGTAAAGTTACTAACCAATATCAATGGTTTCCCTAACCAAGTCATCTAATATTGAAATTGAAAAAATTGCTATATATACAAAAAAAAAAAAAAAAAAAAAGAAACATGTGAACAGTGCCAGTTGTGTTAGAGTAAGGTATTGCGACTGACATGTCACACCCCGAAATATCAGAGCTTGGCGTGACTGGACCGGAATCTTCATTGCACAGCGGAAGCAAGTAATGCTAAGACTTCTAGAAACTCAACGCCCACTAAGTACTCGAATCCACATGGTTCTTTTATTCCAACCGCGCCATGATTTGAAAAAGTAACCTGAGAAAGAAACATGCGAAAAATCAACATAAAGTTGAGCTAGTTCATAGTTTGTTTGTAAAAGATTTGGAATAAATCTTTTGGATAACCGGTTTTTGAAATATGTTTGAGAAAACGAAATAAAAATTATTTTCTTGGTATGTTATATGAAAACTGTGAGTCTAGCCCACGGGAGTCTTTGTGCATTGCACGAGAGAGAATGGGACGAGTCCAAAAGAGTCTTTGTAAGCAGGACCATCCCGTCCGCTTACTTATACATAAGTTGAAAAACGTTACCAGGTTACTTCATTGCACAGCGGAAGCAAGTAATGCTAAGACTTCTAGAAACTGAACGCCCACTATGTAAGTACTATCAAAATTGTCCTAAAAATACCCGTAAGTGAAATCCCGGACCCCTTAAGCATACCTTACGCGGGCCGCGTCCACCCATGTTTGACCGGATAAGTGTTCCGGATCCACGTGTCATCTACGTGGCACACCTACTGATGACCAATCAAGCCTACGCGTAGACTAGGCGGCCTCGCGGGCCGCGTAAGGTTTGGGTTATGGTTTACGCGGGCCGCGTGAACCTTAAAAATCAGCTATAAATAGCTTGTTGCATGCACAGTCCGTTGGTGTCGAAACAAACTTTCAAAAACGAAGTTTTAGTACTCTGAGGTCGAAATTACTTTCAATATTAGCAAGGCGCTGCTCCGATACCGGGTATTAACTCGATCGCTGCTACGATTTAATGTCCGATCGATTAAACTATCCAATGGATGTTTAAGTGCTGCCAACATTAGGGTTTATGCTTTGTCATTCGTCGTAAATTCGATGGATGTTTAAGTATCGCACTTTGTCATTCGTTGTGAAGGTTTAATCTCGTGAGTTATCGTAAATGTTGTATTAGTTACTAACCGAGTTCGTGTGCATGTTATTAAATTTAGGTTAAAAAGGCTAATCAGTAGGCTAAGCTCTGTCCACATAAATCTGCAATGTGAGTCATTCTCTTTTTATCAAATTTGGTTTCAAAATCATATTTACTTTCAAAGTTATAATTACAGGGATTAAGTCTTTGTAGTCACCAAATTACAGCCGGTATGTGGGGTTTGTATACAATACTTGATAACCTTCACCATTGGACAACGAGTTAGCCAAGGGGTGATATGACCATAGTCACAGACACCATTGGACAATGAGGTTACCAATGGATGGTCGGGTGACAAATATCGTGGGTAGTTGGTTGATATATGGAAACATTGTAATCGCTCTTAATACTGTAAATTATAACAAACGCGTCGTTTTAGTAAAAAGAATGATTCACCAGTATTTCCCGCTGACAAAACCTTTTTCAAACATGTTTCAGGTGATCTGTTGTGATCCAGGAAAAGTGCCGCGAAGCACTACAAGCTTAAGGAAGTGGCTCAATATAAAATAAAGAAACATGTTTTGTAAAATAAAGATTTCTCAGTGAAATCATATGATTGTAAATTACCGGGGTTTATCCTGAATTGTAAAATAAAATAATCGGGAAAATTTTCAGTTTTAAAAAGATCCTGTTAAAATCTTCCGCTGTTAACTCAATTAAATAAATATCACGGGATTTTCTGTCCCGCGGCTCCTGAAACGGGTCAAACCGGGTCGGGGGCCGTGACAGAAAAATGTGGTATCAGAGCCACTGATTTAAGCCAATTAAGTATTTAGAAAATACTTAATTTTACTGATTACTATTCTGTGATTATATGCTTATTATTTGAATATTTGTGTACAGTATGGGTAAGCAAAGACTTTCGGATATCTATTATAAATTAGATACTACACCAAAAGAAAAAGGAACTTCATCCTCAAAATACCCAACAGATACTGATGAAGGAATATTTGTTCGAAAGTCACAATATGAGGAACCACTTTCTCCTAATAAAAGAAGTTTGATTATTAGGAAAAGTTAGGAGAAAATAAAGAAATCACAACCAAAAGAAAAGAGAGTTAATCAGAAAACCCAAGAACTAGATAGTAACCCACCATGGGAAGACAAGTTAGATGAAAAATGGGCAGATCTCTATATGCTAGCCACTGTAGCAGTAAATGCAAATCTTTAAATACTCTGACTCAAAGTTTTAGCACCCTTATCACCTACAAGCCAGAAACCTATCTAGTAAATAAATAAGTTTACAGTAAACCCTAATATGTTTTACTTGTCAGTTGTCCTTTGTATTAAATTAGTTACATGGTATATAATAATATTTAAATGTTTTCTTTAAAATTTTATTATCAAAATTTTAACTTAGCATTTTGTGTGTATTTTGCATATATGCTAAACAGCATGAATGACTTATCTGAAGCCCTTCAGAATCTCAATCTCTATCCAGTGAAAATAGAGGTTTCTAGAGATTTTACTGGTTACATACCCGATATAGAAGAACCTATGGAATTCAACGTTCCACCTCCGGAGAAACCCAAGCCTAAGAAAAGGAGAAGATTTGTAGGATGGAGGCGTGTGCGCAGGAGGAAACCCACAACTAGGAAGATTCCCAAATTAGAAAATCCCATAGACAAAGGAAAGGGGATTGAAATCGGGGAAGGTTTTAGGCAAAAAGAAATGGAGATTGGGGAAGGATCTAGGCAAACAGAGATGGAAATTGGGGAAAGCTCTAGACAAGTTGAGGAGTTACCATTTCAGGATGAATTGGATCGCGTATTGGCGAGCTGTGATATCGTCAGGCCTATCAATAACAACTTTTACTCTTATCCTGCCGAAAATCAACTTCCAATAAACTTGGAACCAGCAATCCCAGAACCTATAATCCACACCCAACCTCTAGGAATGGACGAATGGTGGACTAATGATTGGCAGTTCCAAAATCTGCTCATCAATCCTTATACCTTTCTCCCTCAGTTCGACCCAGAACCTATACCAAACCCACCAATGAGCAATGAAAATTTAGCTGAACTCCGCCACTTTGGCGAAGAGTTGGTGGATGCAGGAAATAGGATTAGGGAAGTAGGAGAACAGATCTCCTGGAAATACGACGAGAGGAAACGTCGTTACTGAAGTACCAACTGGCGAGGGATAGAGGGGTTGTGAAACTGTGGTTGTATAATAAATAGAAAAAATATAATCTTATAAAATAACTTAAAATAAAACTTTGTAATATAATGGTGTGTATTGATGCATATTATAAATATATAAAAATGGGAATCGAGAAATCGATAATTTTGGCTATATGTGTGTTGTGAAATGTGTATGATTGTTTTGTGTATAATTGTTATTTGCTCTATACTAATAAATTATATATATTAATTATCAGATGGAAAACGCTAATAATGAACCAGTTAACGAGGTTAACCAATCTGAGCAACACCCGGAGGATCAATTTATGACTAGGCAAGATATAGAAAATATTGTTGCTCAAGGAATAGCCAATGTTATTCCAGCAATCCTTGTTGCTGCCCAGAAACCTGTTGAACCTCAACAAATCATTCCTAGCAAACTTATTTCTGAAGATAACTTCAGTAATAGCATAAACGGAGGTGGTAATCATACTAATCACGATAATGATTCACGGCAGGCTCCGCTCCCTAAGAAAATGAAAGCTGCAATGCCTGGTTGCACTTACAAAGAATTTCTTGCTTGTAAACCCGCAGAATTTGCAGGCAATGAAGGAGCTACTGCGGCACTGCGTTGGTTAGAGAAAACCGAGGCAGTAATTACAATAAGTAAATGTGCCAAGGACGACAAGGTCATTTACGCGTCAAATCTTTTCAAAGAAGGGGCGCTAGAATGGTGGAATACAGTACTTCAAGCCAAAGGAAGAAATATGGCCTATGCCATGAACTGGGAAGAATTTAAGAGTCTTGTAGAAAGAAAATTTTGTCCCGATTATGAAAAAGATCAAATGGCGAATAAGTTCCTAAATCATCGAATGATGGGTGTAGATTGTCGCGGGTATACTTCGACATTCTTTGAATATGCTAGAGTGGTACCAACACTGGCTTCGCCAGAATCGGTACTCATTTCTCGTTATATTTGGGGATTAATTGGCGAAATCTGTAATATCGTTAAAGCTGCGAGACCTCGCACTATTGACGATGCGGTAGAATTAGCTAACACCCTAACTGACGAACTGGTACGTACAAGAGATGAAAACAGGAAAAAGGAACTGGCTTAGAAAATTACCCAAGGGTTTCGTGTGGGTAATAATAGTAACTTCAAGAGAAGAGGAACAGGGCAATCTTCAACTCCACCGTTCTGCAGGAATTGCAAAAAGAAACATTATGGAAGATGTAATGTAACCTGCAACTTTTGCAAAGTCGTAGGACATCGCGAAGAAGACTGCAGAAAGAAAACAAGAGTCTGCTATAACTGTGGAGAAATGGGACATTTTAAACCAGAATGCCCTAAATTGGTTAAACCAGCAGACAACAAAGTCAAGCCAGCTGACGGAGCTACTAAGAAGAATGTTCGAGCCTTCCAGTTAACTACTCAGGAAGCCGAGCTAATTCCTGACGTGATAGCTGGTACGTTCTTAGTTCACAACATTTACGCAAAAGTATTATTTGACTCTGGTGCAAACCAAAGTTTTATAAATACTTCATTCTGCCAAGCTCTTAACTTACCCTTAACCAACCTT
This sequence comes from Helianthus tuberosus, assembly GCA_030545235.1. Classification (NCBI taxonomy): domain Eukaryota; kingdom Viridiplantae; phylum Streptophyta; class Magnoliopsida; order Asterales; family Asteraceae; genus Helianthus; species Helianthus tuberosus. The sequence continues at coordinate 46,343,191 of CM060408.1, forward strand.
AGGCAGATTTTTACAGTCGAAACGGCAGACGGAAATTCTATTAACATAGATAAGGTTTTGCAAAAAGAAAATATAGAACTTTCAGGTCATAAATTTCATGCAAACCTATTGCCAATGAATTTAACTGGATTCGCTGTCGTATTAGGAATGGATTGGTTAGTAGCCAACCATGCTCGAATCCTTTGTGATAGAAAATTCTATAGAAATTCAGGCACCTACTGGGGAAGTAATCATGATTACAGGAGATAAACCACGTAAACCCATGAAGTTCATATTAGTAATGAAAGTTGCTAGTTATGAACGAAAGCAAGGAATAGTATATATGATTTCAGTAATCATTAGTACTAAGGGTAAAGAACTTAAAGAGATTCTTGTAGTCTCAAAATACCTAGATGTATTCCCAGAAGAGTTACCAGGATTACCACCAGATAGGGAAGTAGAATTTAGAATTCATCTAATTCCTAGAACTACACCGATAGCCAAGGCACCTTATCGGTTAGCACCCACAGAAATGTTAGAACTGAAAAAGCAATTAGATGAATTACTAAGTAAAGGTTTCATACAACCTAGTTCATCCCCGTGGGGAGCACCAGTGTTGTTTGTGAAGAAGAAGGATGGTTCGATGAGAATGTGTATTGATTATAGAGAATTGAATAAGGTTACAATTAAGAATCGATACCCATTACCTAGAATTGATGATCTTTTTGATCAACTTCAAGGAGCTAGATACTTTTCTAAGATTGACTTACGCTCCGGATACCATCAATTGAAGGTACAAGAAGAAGACATACCTAAAACTGCTTTCAGAACTAGGTATGGTCATTACGAGTTTACAGTCATGCCCTTCGGGTTAACGAATGCACCTGCCGCATTCATGGACATGATGAATAGAATCTGTAAACCGTATTTGGATAAATCTGTAATTGTTTTTATCGACGATATACTTATTTATTCCAAAAGTCAGGATGAGCATTGTCAGCACTTGCATGCACTCTTAACTTTGTTAAGAAAAGAAAAACTTTACGCCAAATTCTCGAAGTGTGAATTTTGGCTACAAGAAGTGCAATTCCTAGGACACATGGTGAATCACGAAGGTATTCATGTAGATCCTGCTAAGATAGAAGCAATCACCAAATGGAAGGTTCCACAATCAGCAATGGAAATTAGAAGTTTGATAGGTTTAGCTGGATATTATAGACGGTTTATTAAGGATTTTTCCAAGATAGCTGTACCATTAACTAAGCTAACCTGTAAAGCCGTTAAGTTTGAATGGGGACCTAAACAAGAAGAAGCCTTTAGGATCCTGAAACAGAAATTAACCAATGCTCCAATCTTAGCCTTACCGGAAGGAACAGAAGATTTTGAAGTATATTGTGATGCTTCAAAACTTGGATTAGGATGTGTGCTAATGCAACGCAAGAAGGTAATTGCGTATGCTTCAAGGCAATTGAAGAAGCACGAGGAAAACTATACGACTCATGACTTAGAATTAGGAGCCCTAATTTTTGCCCTTAAGATTTGGAGACATTATCTGTACGGAAGTAAATTTACTGTCTATACGGATCATAAAAGTTTAAGATATATATTTGGGCAAAAAGAATTAAACATGAGGCAAAGGAGATGGATGGAAATCCTAAGTGATTACGATTGTGATATTCAATATCACGAAGGAAAAGCAAATGTAGTTGCTGACGCCTTAAGTCGTAAGTACCATGAGAAACAACGATGGGTTCGTGCTCTTAGATTAAATCTACAGTTAGATTTAATAGAACAACTAAAGCATTTCCAAGAAACAGCAATCAAGGATGATACTGAAGGAATGAAAGGACAAATAAAAGAATTAGAACAAGGAGCTGATGGAATTTGGAGATTCCACAAAAGAAGGATTTGGGTACCTAAGCAGGGAGAATTAAGAAATAAGATTTTAGAAGAAGCCCATAAATCTAGGTATACCATGCACCCTGGAAACAATAAGATGTACCAAGATTTAAGAAATAACTTTTGGTGGATATGAATGAAAAAGGATATAGCTCGATATGTTTCTAAGTGTCTTACTTGTTCACAAGTTAAGGTAGAACACCAGAAACCTTCAGGTCTACTACAACAATTAGAAATGCCGGTATGGAAATGGGAACTCATAACAATGGATTTTGTTACTAAGTTACCCAAAACCAGAAAAGGTAATGATGCGATTTGGGTAATTGTGGATCGATTAACCAAATCAGCTCACTTTCTACCTATGAAAGAAACCTTTAGCCTGGAAAGATTGGCAAAGTTGTATGTAGATGAAGTAGTATCCTTACATGGAGTTCCACTTTCCATTGTTTCAGATAGGGATAGTCGTTTTACTTCCCATTTTTGGACAAGTTTCCAAAAAGCAATGGGAACCCGACTAAATTTAAGTACGGCATATCATCCTCAGACAGACGGATAAAGTGAAAGGACAATCCAAACTCTGGAAGACATGCTCAGAGCATGTGTGATAGATTTTGGTAGAAATTGGGACGATCATTTACCTTTGATCGAATTCTCCTATAACAATAGTTATCATTCAAGCATTGAAGCTGCCCCATTTGAAGCATTGTACGGATGAAAGTGCAGAACTCCAGATTGTTGGGCAGAAATAGGAGAAAGTCAATTATCAAGTCCTGAAATAGTGCAAGAAACTACTGACAAAATCACACAGATTAAAGAAAGATTAAAGACTGCTCGAGATCGTCAAAAGAGTTATGCAGACAATCGACGCAAGCCTCTAGAGTTTCAAGTTGGAGACAAAGTACTATTGAAAGTTTCACCTTGGAAAGGAGTAGTTCGATTTGGTAAGAAAGGAAAGCTAAGTCCAAGATACGTAGGACCACTCCCAGTAATCCAACGTATAGGACCAGTTGCTTATCGCTTACAACTACCAGAGGAGTTAGCTGGAGTACATGATGTATTTCATGTATCCAACCTCAAGAAATGTCTATCAGATGAATCTTTGATAATACCTCTCCAAGATATAGAGGTAAATGAGAAATTGAAATTTGTTGAAAAACCTCTTCAAATCGAACATCGAAAGATCAAATTTCTCAAACACAAAAGATTGGTGCTAGTTAAAGTCAAGTGGGATTCGAAGAGAGGACCCGAATACACTTGGGAGCTGGAATCGGAGATGAAGCGAAAGTATCCTCACTTATTCCAATGAATCTCGAGGACGAGATTTTAAATAAGGTGGGGAGGATGTAAGGACTCTCAAAATTGTCCTAAAAATACCCGTAAGCGAAATCCCGGACCCCTGAAACCATAATGTGTATAAAAAACCAAGAAAATCAGAAATATGGTCTTCAGGCGGGCCGCGTAAAGGTTAAGCATACCTTACGCGGGCCGCGTCAACCCATGTTTGACCGGATAAGTGTTCCGGATCCACATGTCATCTACGTGGCACACCTACTGATGGCCAATCAAGCCTACGCGTAGACTAGGCGGCCTCGCGGGCCGCGTAAAGTTTGGGTTATGGTTTACGCAGGCCGCGTGAACCTTAAAAATCAGCTATAAATAGCTTGTTGCATGCACAGTCCGTTGGTGTCGAAACAAACTTTCAAAAACGAAGTTTTAGTACTCTGAGGTCGAAATTACTTTCAATATTAGCAAGGCGCTGCTCCGATTGTCACACCCCCAAAATCCACATGCGGAGTACCACCGCTTGGAGGTGTGACTGACCAGGATCTTAGCCACCAATCACATTGAACTCATGAGAATATTTAAATAAAACTCTCATTTATTAACAATAAGTGTTACAACGTTACAATATTTCACAGTTTACAGTGGAAGCATATTTATTTCGTTAAGTGTTTATAAACCACATGTAAAAGCTCTTAGTCTTGTGTTGCGTTTCCATGTAACTCGACCCATGACCACTCCAGCTTCCCAGACAGCAAGTTCCAAAGTTATGTACCTAAAGGCCTGCAAGGCATGTAACAACGAGTCAACAACAAAGTTGAGCGAGTTCACAGTTGGTTGTTTAGTTATAGTGTTCGTAAATCATATGTTTATTTCGTAAACCATGTACTGTATTAATCTGTATCGCGGTTTCCCAAACATGTTTGCGATGATTAGTGGGGGCTTCCCATGTGTATCGTATTAATCCTTATCGCGGTTTCCCAAACATGTTTGCGAAGATTAGTGGGGGCTTCCCATGTGTATTACTTGACTAGTCGTATCCGTACGTGCCCTTCTTGATCCAAGGACCGTAGCAAGTATTAGTGTACGTAGGTTTTACGTACGTGCCCTTCAATCCGAGGACAGTAGTAGGTATGAGTGTACGTAGGTTTTACGTACGTGCCCTTCAACCCGAAGACAGTGAAAAGTAGTTTAATAGTAATGATAGTACGAGTAGTTATTCAATCCCATTCCCAACCCACCGGGAATCCCATGCCTTAGGAGTGTGAACTCACCTCGGTTTGCTCGGTTGGTTAAATTACTTGTTTAACAGTCTGTCACAACGTCGTAACATGGTTACCAGTAACAGTCAGTTTCGAGTGCACAAACTCTAGATGTTTCACGCATGATTAATTCACATATTCCCTATTCACATACCACATAGTCCAATGTATAAATAACGCACATACTAACATACATGTTGCATCAATTGTCCATACAATGCAATTGGCAACATACCTCATCACAATATCACAAATAGTATATGCTTAACAATAGGCATGGTATATCACTTAATTGTGTTATGAATCGCCGTTATTTAAGTATATTTACGTACTAGGTTCCACACATACAAAGTTGCACTACACATACTAAGTTTCAATTAGTCACGTAACATCACTATTAATCAAATTCACGGGCACCCCATCAAGTACACTGTTACATCACTATTTATCATAACTCATCTTGAGCATCATTATCTAATGCACAACATTCATTTGAGCCACATAACATTTAGTATTACGGGCATACTTAACGGACAACAACTTAACAACCCATACGCGATGAAACACCAACGTTTCGTCGAAGCCATGCACGACGAAACTCCTTTAGGTTTCGTCGAGTCCCCTATGGCGAAACCCCTCTAGGTTTCGTCGACAATAATACCGCCTGCAAACCCTACTGTTTGATTACATCATTCTCATTTATATCCGACCAAATCAAAAGCAAGTCACCGATTATCAAAGCCTAATCCCTATTTACGAGAGCATTAGCAGTCATCATATCAAATCTTAATTGCACATGCAAGACAAGAACAAAATGGCCGCCTACCCTTTTAAAAATTATTACGCAATTGGACCTTCAAGGCATTTGACATTCGTTTATTAAGGTTACACATGGTTCACCTTTTTATAAAAGCACAATTCGTTTGTTTGACTGCAAGTCATTTAATGTGAACTGACACTACCACATGAAACATTTATTGATTCATCATGTTACTTCCCAACCCACTTTCACATGAAACCCTATTGAACTAATCATGCTCCCTACTTAGTTTATTAGTCATTCCATATCACTTAAAGTCAACAACAACCCCAATAGCCATGCAAACCCAAAACAACAATTTGATCGTTCACTACACATTCGCATCAGACAAATATCTTGTGCACATTAATTAACATGACCCCTTCCCATAATCGATCCATGCACAACAATGATAACTTACAAAATCATATACATCAGACAACATCAATACACCTCCTTCGTTAACCAAGAACACACATGATCAAGATCACACAAGTAAGACTTAACGTAAATCCAAGATTACTAACCAGAAAACTTGTTTCGAACGAGATGATGTTGCCTCAAAGGGGGTGTATCCTCTGCCGTTGTGATACAAGGGGAAGATGAGGGTATTAGGGTTTACAAGTGGTGATGAATCTAATACATGGTTTACGTAAATAAAAGAGGGGAGAGGTGGGCTCAGATTGGGCTATGGTTGTGAGGATCGGGCCAAACAGTTCACGTGAGTTGGGCTCAAGTGCAATAGGGTGTGTGCACGTGTGGGCTCAGATCAGACTCCAAGTGGGGCGGGCCGAAGAGAACAAGTGGTTTGGGCCGAGGAACCCAAACGCCCATGCGTGCAAGTATGAGAGGATGTACGACCCAACAAAAGGGTACGACTGATAACATAACTCAACACTTCTAAACTAATTAACGCAAACGTAAACGGTAACACAACACATGGCACGAGAGACATGACAATGTTAACTAAGAGGGTTGTGAAATTTGGTAATACTAACCTTGAAAGTTTGGGTTGTCACATCATCCTCAACTTGAAAGAAATTTCGTCCCGAAATTTAGCACGTAGTCACTGAGGAAGCTAGTTAAGTTGCGTGGTTTCCTAGTTTTCCTGGGGTGTCACATCATTCCCCCGTTGGTTTGGAATTTCATCCCGAAATTCCGCAGTAGCTTCAGCCTCAGTAGTGGTTTCATTGTTCTCGAACAACTGGGGATATTTGTGTTTCATTTGATCTTCTTGTTCCCAGGTGAACTCTGGGCCACGACGGGAGTTCCAACGAACTCGAACAAGAGGTATTCTGGTGTGCTTGAGAACCTTCACGTCTCGGTCTGTAATCTCTACAGGTTCTTTGACGAATCGCAACTGATCATCGATAGTGAGCTCCTTCAAAGGAACTATGAGGGTCTCAACTGACAGACACTTCTTCAGATTTGACACGTGGAATACGTTGTGAACTCCACTGAGTTCTGCGGGTAGGTTTAGCTTGTAGGCCACCTTGCCTATTTTCTCTATGATTTCGAAAGGTTTAACATATCGCGGTTTGAGTTTCGTCCCGTATACCAAAACGAAGTACACCTTCCCAATGTGAGACTTTAGGTAGTACTCGATCCCTAACTTGGAACTCGAGTGGTTTCTTACGCTTAACAGCGTGGCTTTTCTGACGATCACGAGCCACCGCCATTCATTGTCTTACCCGAGCAATCTTCTCGGTTGTAACGACTACAAGCTCTGGGCTAGTGATTTGGCCGTCGCCGACCTCTGCTCAATAGAGAGGTGATCGGCATTTACGTCCGTACAATGCCTCAAGCGGAGCAGCTTGGATGCTGGTGTGGAACGGCTGTTATACGAAAACTCCACTAAAGGGAGGTGTCTTCCCCAACCATTGCCAATGTTGGTTTCACATGCTCGAAGCGTGTCTTCAAGAGTTTGGATGGTGCGTTCAGTCTGTCCATCCGTCCATGGATGATATGTTGTGCTCATGTTTAAATGCGAGCCAAAGGATTTGTGCATTGCTTGCCACAAATCAGATGTAAATCGTGGGTTGCGAGTAGAGGTAATGAAGGTTGGCACCCCGTGCCTAGCGACCGCTTCCTTAAGATAGATGACTGCATGTGTAGAAACTTATCCGTTTCTTTGATGGTTAGAAAGTGTGCTGGTTGTGCAAAACAATCAATGAGTGTCCAAATGTTGTTTCCGTTTCAAGTTGTAAGTAGACTGTCGACCAAATCCATGGCAGTTTGTTTTTATTTTTATACGAGTGTTGCTGGTTGCTGATGCTACACCTTGACTTTCCCCAAGTCGATCCACCATTCACATACTTGGCTAGATGAGCTTTCATGTCCAATTACCATTACAGGGTATGTAAATCCTAACGCCTCTCATCAAAACCCAGACGACTAGAATGTCAACACTGGTGTGCTTGCTCAACGCGAGTTCCCTTCAGTTGCCGTGTAATGAGTCCCGCATTCGTTTCTATGAGGTAGCGAGTATCGTCTGACTTGTCAAAGGTGGCTTCTCCATGCCCCGCATGAGTTCAACTTGAAAAATTCCTCTTCCTTCAGTTCTTCAGTTTGAACAGGGCGAGTCTGATTCGGTAAGTTAGAGTCGATAGCGAGCTGCAGAGCTCGTGGACGCTCAGGTTTCGCAGTCGTATTCATCCAGAAGTTCCATCCAGCGATGTCATTGTATGCTTTAGTTCTTTCGAACATCAGTACATGTGAGGCCTTTGTGATCGGTCTAAATAACGCATCTGGTACCGTCCAAGTGATGCCTCCATCCATAATCCCAAAGCCATGGTTTTCACCGTCAGTCGAGTGTGTCGCGCAGTTCCTCTTTGTGACTCTTTCACGCATGCCATCACTCTCTCGTGTTGCGTCGTTGTGCAGCTGGGACGCTGATTTGGACCATAAGGATATACCACTGAATCACCCACATCCTCGGGTAAAACGATGCTCAGTGCATTGCAGAGTCGGGATTCGGAAGCTGAAAGGACATCCTCCTGTACTGTCTTTCACGAACACAGCACCCTGCTGTGCTAGAGAGATTTAGGTTGCGTGACCTTCGAAAATCCTATGATTTATCTGTGATAGAATCAAGCAAGACCAAGAAATTGTTGTATCCATGAAGGACTCTTTGGTGTCGATCAGTTTCCAACCAAGACAGATTTTAGCGAGATCCACGCGCATTCCCACTTTGCTGATTATATATCCAAAAGGTTCCTCTCGAACCCAGAAAAATACATTCCACATGACTTTGAGCGGAGTGACTCCTCCCTCAGGAGTTCTAAAATAAGATACAAATTCCACCCATGGCGTTCCATTCTCCTGGTCAGGATTCAGAATGTTGTCAACAAATGCGGTCGATTCATGTGATTCCCTGAAGCTGCTGGTGTGTTGGTTAACTCAATGGTCATGATGTACAAAGTTGAAATGGCTGCATTGCGTTCGACGTGCTGTTCTAAGAGCATTCTCCTCTTGAACTTCCTCTTGGTAATAATTCGTTTGCTAGCGAATCTTCGAATGGAAGCTTGTTCCTCGCAATTGGTCGCCGGATTTCAATACGTGGTCGAGGCAAATGGTTCTTGACTGTCACCTTGTTGAGTTCTCGATAATCAGTACGTATACGAAAAGCTTATCTTTTCTGGTATAACTGGGCTCCCCAAGGCGAGAAACTAGATCCAATGAAACTCAAGTCCAATAACTCCTGAAGTTGATTAGGCAGTTCCTGCAACCTTCCTGGTGTATGACAATAAGATATTCTAGTAACAAGGCCTACTTCTAACATGATACCGATCTGATATTCCACCCGACGATGTGAAGGTAAACCTGACAGTTCTTCTGGTAGTACCTAGGGAGAAATCATGAACAATTGGTGGATCCTCGATCCTCCTTTCCTTAGCCTTGACAATCAGTATCGAGTGCTATCATTGCGGGGTAATCCTTTCGTAGACACTCCTGGCTTTTCTTGCTAAAATGACGCTAACCGTTGTGCCTCTCTGGCGCGTTAGAACAGATAACAATCCTCCACGAGGGAGAGGGTTACGTAGAATTGTCTCCTCACAGGGTACATCTATCAAGAATAACAGCAGAAAGATCGATGCCGAACACTTGTCCCACAAGGTCATGTTTACATTCCAACGATCATATGAGGTTTCTATTGTCTAATTATCGGCCGATTCCACAACAGGTTCAATCTCTTAAAAGCATCAGGGTCGAACGGAACAGTGACGAAGCGGGTTGCTACTCTTACTAGCTACCATGTCGTTAAAGTCCTGACGTTGCCCACGCCAACTCTAAATGTCCTTCCCAGAGCATCATTTCTGGTGTTGCTGTTTCCATTACAAGGATTTCAAGTACTGTCATTGCTTATGACCCGATTGATTCGTAAGAGTTGACTCCCATGAGTCACTGACAGGGGTTAAGGATTCGATTGAAGCCAATTCGCTGGTGCTCGTTGCCGGTAATCAGGGTCGTCAAAGTACTGGGGTCGGTAAAGTGCTACGCTCAACCTCCTGTCCATAGATGTTGCAAGTTGTTTGAGTAATACACCGTGTGTTGCGGGAGTGTTGCAGCAGTGATCATACTTCGAGATCTAAGACGTCAATACATGGGTTCCAGCAAACGAAGAGGAGTGAGAAAGGTATCGATCAATCATTCGACGCTGCGACATCCATCACATGGACGTTCGTATAAGCAACTAACATTATACACGGTTCGCTGAGTTCAGATGGGTGTTCAGGTAACACTCGATAGCATCGAGTTTTGAAAGGATCCAAAGATAACTGAAAAGTTCACGTTGAGTTTGAGTAGGGAACAATTACTGCTATGACCCCTATTGGTTTGTTATGTTTCATATTGATCAAATAACGGGACGGAACCCCTTTTCCACTTGTTAAGACTCACTGGGACTCACATGCACCCCACATTATTATTATTTGTGCACCCACAATAATATTGTGATTTGCATGTTCATCTCAGCTCCTTTTAACTCATGTCAAATGGTTCCCCAAACTCGAGTAGCAATCAAAGGGTATTACGAAGCATAGGTTATGAAGGTTTAGGGAATTACCACCCTATCAGTCACATAATACGTGCAAGTGTACATGAATTCATATTGTCGTGCTAAACATGCAATCACATGCAATATTGTATGTAGGTGTTCAATAGTTATGTAGTACAATGAGTATATGAGAGACGAACCTTGCAATCTGGAGCTGAGTGTCAAGGTCGTATTCACGTCTTTAGAACTATTCGGTTATAGTCTGGTTTTACAAAAACATTTTCCCCTTTTTAAAACCAAGTTCACTATAACCAATGGCTCTGATACCAATCTGTCACACCCCCAAAATCCACATGCGGAGTACCACTGCTTGGAGGCGTGACTGACCAGGATCTTAGCCACCAATCACATTGAACTCATGAGAATATTTAAATAAAACTCTCATTTATTAACAATAAGTGTTACAACGTTACAATATTTCACGGTTTACAGCGGAAGCATATTTAATTTGTTAAGTGTTTATAAACCACATGCAAAAGCTCTTAGTCTTGTGTTGCGTTTCCATGTAACTCGACCCATGACCACTCCAGCTTCCCAGACAGCAAGTTCCAAAGTTATGTACCTAAAGGCCTGCAAGGCATGTAACAACGAGTCAACAACAAAGTTGAGCGAGTTCACAGTTGGTTGTTTAGTTATAGTGTTCGTAAATCATATGTTTATTTCGTAAACCATGTACTGTATTAATCTGTATCGCGGTTTCCCAAACATGTTTGCGATGATTAGTAGGGGCTTCTCATGTGTATCGTATTAATCCGTATCGCGGTTTCCCAAACATGTTTGCGAAGATTAGTGGGGGCTTCCCATGTGTATTACTTAACTAGTCGTATCCGTACGTGCCCTTCTTGATCCAAGGACCGTAGCAAGTATTAGTGTACGTAGGTTTTACGTACGTGCCCTTCAACCCGAGGACAATGAAAAGTAGTTTAATAGTAATGATAGTACGAGTAGTTATTCAATCCCATTCCCAACCCACCGGGAATCCCATGCCTAAGGAGTGTGAACTCACCTCGGTTTGCTCGGTTGGTTAAATTACTTGTTTAACAGTCTGTCACAACGTCCTAACATGGTTACCAGTAACAGTCAGTTTCGAGTGCACAAACTCTAGATGTTTCACGCATGATTAATTCACATATTCCCTATTCACATACCACATAGTCCAATGTATAAATAACGCACATACTAACATACATGTTGCATCAATTGTCCATACAATGCAATTGGCAACATACCTCATCACAATATCACAAATAGTATATGCTTAACAATAGGCATGGTATATCACTTAATTGTGTTACGAATTGTCGTTATTTAAGTATATTTACGTACTAGGTTCCACACATACAAAGTTGCACTACACATACTAAGTTCCAATTAGTCACGTAACATCACTATTAATCAAATTCACGGGCACCCCATCAAGTACACTGTTACATCACTATTTATCATAACTCATCTTGAGCATCATTATCTAATGCACAACATTCATTTGAGCCACATAACATTTCGTATTACGGGCATACTTAACGGACAACAACTTAACAACCCGTACGCGACGAAACACCAACGTTTCGTCGAAGCTATGCACGACGAAACTCCTTTAGGTTTCGTCGAGTCCCCTATGGCGAAACCCCTCTAGGTTTCGTCGACAATAATACCGCCTGCAAACCCTACTGTTTGATTACATCATTCTCATTTATATCCGACCAAATCAAAAGCAAGTCACCGATTATCAAAGCCTAATCCCTATTTACGAGAGCATTAGCAGTCATCATATCAAATCTTAATTGCATATGCAAGACAAGAACAAAATGGCCGCCTACCCTTTTAAAAATTATTACGCAATTGGACCTTCAAGGCATTTGACATTCGTTTATTAAGGTTACACATGGTTCACCTTTTTATAAAAGCTCAATTCATTTGTTTGACTGCAAGTCATTTAATGTGAACTGACACTACCACATGAAATATTTATTGATTCATCATGTTACTTCCCAACCCACTTTCACATGAAACCCTATTGAACTAATCATGCTCCCTACTTAGTTTATTAGTCATTCCATATCACTTAAAGTCAACAACAACCCCAATATCCATGCAAACCCAAAACAACAATTTGATCGTTCACTACACATTCGCATCAGAAAAATATCTTGTGCACATTAATTAACATGACCCCTTCCCATAATCGATCCATGCACAACAATGATAACTTACAAAATCATATACATCAGACAACATCAATACACCTCCTTCGTTAACCAAGAACACACATGAACAAGATCACACAAGTAAGAGTTAACGTAAATCCAAGATTACTAACCAGGAAACTTGTTTCGAACGAGATGATGTTGCCTCAAAGGGGGTGTATCCTCTGCCGTCGTGATACAAGGGGAAGATGAGGGTATTAGGGTTTACAAGTGGTGATGAATCTAATACATGGTATACGTAAATAAAAGAGGGGAGAGGTGGGCTCAAATTGGGCTACGGTTGCGAGGATCGGGCCAAACAGTTAACGTGAGTTGGGCTCAAGTGCAATAGGGTGTGTGCACGTGTGGGCTCAGATCAGACTCCAAGTGGGGCGGGCCGAAGAGAACAAGTGGTTTGGGCCGAGGAACCCAAACGCCCATGCGTGCAAGTATGAGAGGATGTACGACCCGACAAAAGGGTACGACTGATAACATAACTCAACACTTCTAAACTAATTAACGCAAACGTAAACGGTAACACAACACATGGCACGAGAGACATGACAATGTTAACTAAGAGGGTTGTGAAATTTGGTAATACTAACCTTGAAAGTTCGGGTTGTCACATCATCCCCAACTTGAAAGAAATTTCGTCCCGAAATTTAGCACGTAGTCACTGAGGAAGCTAGTTAAGTTGCGTGGTTTCCTGGTTTTCCTGGGGTGTCACACCGATACCGGGTATTAACTCGATCGCTGCTACGATTTAATGTCCGATCGATTAAACTATCCAATGGATGTTTAAGTGCTGCCCACATTAGGGTTTATGCTTTGTCATTCGTCGTAAATTCGATGGATGTTTAAGTATCGCACTTTGTCATTCGTTGTGAAGGTTTAATCTCATGAGTTATCGTAAATGCTGTATTAGTTACTAACCGAGTTCGTGTGCATGTTATTAAATTTAGGTTAAAAGGCTAATCAGTAGGCTAAGCTCTGTCCACATAAATCTGCAATATGAGTCATTCTCTTTTTATCAAATTTGGTTTCAAAATCATGTTTACTTTCAAAGTTATAATTACAGGGATTAAGTCTTTGTAGTCACCAAATTACAGCCGGTATATGGGGTTTGTATACAATACTTGATAACCTTCACCATTGGACAACGAGTTAGCCAAGGGGTGATATGACCATAGTCACAGACACCATTGGACAATGAGGTTACCAATGGATGGTCGAGTGACAAATATCGTGGGTAGTTGGTTGATATATGGAAACATTGTAATCGCTCTTAATACTGTAAATTATAACAAACGCGTCGTTTTAGTAAAAAGAATGATTCACCAGTATTTCCCGCTGACAAAACATTTTTCAAACATGTTTCAGGTGATCTGTTGTGATCCAGGAAAAGTGCCGCGAAGCACTACAAGCTTAAGGAAGTGGCTCAATATAAAGTAAAGAAACATGTTTTGTAAAATAAAGATTTCTTAGTGAAATCATATGATTGTAAATTACCAGGGTTTATCCTGAATTGTAAAATAAAATAATCGGGAAAATTTTCAATTTTAAAAAGATCCTGTTAAAATCTTCCGCTGTTAACTCAATTAAATAAATATCACGGGATTTTCTGTCCCGCGGCTCCTGAAACGGGTCAAACCGGGTCGGGGGCCGTGACACACTAAGTACTCGAATCCACATGGTTCTTTTATTCCAATCGCGCCATGATTTGAAAAAGTAACCTGAGAAAGAAACATGCGAAAAATCGACATAAAGTTGAGCGAGTTCATAGTTTTTTTGTAAAAGATTTGGAATAAATCTTTTCGATAACCGGTTTTTGAAATATGTTTGAGAAAACGAAATAAAAATTATTTTCTTGGCATGTTATATGAAAACTGTGAGTCTAGCCCACGGGAGTCTTTGTGCATTGCACGAGAGAGAATGAGCTGAGCCCAAAAGAGTCTTTGTAAGCAGGACCATCCCGTCCGCTTACTTATACATAAGTTGAAAAACGTTACCAAAGTTCATAAATCCATGTATTTGTAAGTTATCATCAAATGAATCTTAAAAACATTTGAAAATTCGATTATCAAAAACTAGTATGCAGCGTCTATGAACAGATCATTAATGTTTCGCGAAGACATTAATATATGTTGCGACATAGGAAGCACTCAACCCTAGCGAATTTCCTCAGGTCCACCCGGTTGGAACAACAAAAGCACTACATGGGCCACACAAGGACCCAAAAGTGGGGCTCGCTACACCCGATAGATCTACCACTTTTGCCCCTCGGTCTATACAAGATTAATGGCACTTAAGAGAGATACTATTCGCTCACGTGATCTAACAGTCCATTCCCTACCTAAACCATACCATTGAGACATGTATTTCACCCCCGAGAGAGTTCTAAATCCGAAAACAGTTAAGAGAAAAGGGGGACATGAAATCACTAAGTGTCTCGTTCTTCAAACACAGACTAACCCAGCCCCGTTGTTATAACTAGGGCGATCCCGTCCCTAGTCATGAAAATCATGCACGTTTTGAGAATACGCATTTGTTTTGTAAAACCGGTATATTTAGTATGAATTTTTCGTAAACCATTTGAGTTCCTTGAAATCCATTCGTAACAAGGTTTAGAAATATGAGTTTTCGTTTATCAAAAAATTGTTTACTTTTGCAAAACCTGCATGTCTTTCCACCCCCAAAAACATTTATAAAAATGTAAAACCGTAAAAAGTGGGGGTTATGAACTCACCTGGATTGCCATGTGCAAAGCTAGCTAATTATGATTCTGTGGAGTCGTTTCCAAGACGTGATTCGCTAGCGTGCATTCTATAATATCCCTAACACGGAATATCTTATAAGTTTCGAAATAAAAGTGGTAACTAAACTACGTGTCACCGAGCTCTATCGAATCGTTAACCGAACGATTCGACAGTAAGTTGTTAACTTGAAAGAAATGAAGAAGTTATGCTTGTTAAGTTTCGTTTAATATCGGTGATAACTTACTAAGTCTAGAAACACTTAGTTTTCGAGAGATAAAAAATATATAAATATTTATATAAAAATATATAAATATACCGATATAATTGCGTTAGTCGTCCCGATAAATCGTATGTGTACGTAACGAATATGCTATGAAAATAATATATAACAAACTCGTATTATATTTTGCGTCTCGTATGTGTTCGTCAAAATATATGTATACGTTTACGCAGTTTAAGCGTTTGTAATAAATATTAAAAGTTATATTTATTTTTATAGAAGAATCATCGAGTTATTTGATATTTAAAGTAACTATATTCACTTTTGTAAATGAATTCGGATTATTTAATGTTTGAAATAAACTATATTTATTTTTATAAAAGAATCGTCGTGTTGTTTGATATTCGAAACGAATTTATAAACTGTATTTATTTTTATAAAACGAACGCGTGTTATCGGCGTTTGAAACAATATAAGTAGTTATATTGATTTTATAGAAGAATTGTCGAATATTCGAAGTTTAAAATAACTATGTTTATTGTTGTGAATAATATCCGAATCGTCGTTTTGTTTAAAACAATCGTGATAAACATATTTGTTTCGTAATTTAATTCGAATCCGTAAAGTTTGCTTTATTATAAAATACATTTTGTTTACGGGTTTTCTCGAAAAAGGGGCAGAGTTTCCTCTGTTTTTGGACGCCCCGACAACACAAGTTGTCGTTATTTTATTCAAAATTCAACAATATACGCAATAACTATGTAAATATTCTCATCAAATGTATCCAAAATGTAAACGATAATTAAACCGATTCGAGCTCGTTTGCCACGTACGTTTGTAACTATAAAAATAACGAAATTATTAAACGTGTCGTTAACTTTTACCGAGTCTTCATGTCGAAACGCCGAAAAGGGTTGACTGAGTTGACTTGGTTTGACATTGTTTACCGAGTTGACTCGGTTTGACTGAGTCGACTCGTTCCTCGAAACCCGAAACTGACCGAGTCTGACTTTTGACCACCGTTGACCGAAACCCAAAACTTCCATCGGTTACCAAGCCGAACCGCTCCGCGAGACCTGAACCGAAACCGACCTGAGCTGACCCGTGTTGACTTCTGTTGACCTGTCTCCGAGTCGAGACCAAGGGCATGTTTGGCTAAGCTTTCTAAAACAACTTATTGACTTATTGGCTTTTTGAAAAGTCATAAGCTCCAAAATGATGTTTGGCAATGAGGGTGTATGTGAGGGGGAAAAGCCAATAAGTCAATAAGTCACTCCATACTAACTTTTCCAAAAAGCTAATAAGTCAGTAAGTTATTTCAAAAAGCTTAGCCAAACATGCCCCAAAACTTGAACCGAAACAACATCAAATCTGAACCCGGCTGAATCGAACCCGACAATCTGAGCCGAGATCAAACTTTGAGATAAACGCGAACTCGAACAAACTGAACATTATCAATATCATCTTTCATCAGATTCTTCAGAGAGAACACAAAGATGAAGGAAAATGGAGAGGGGTTACCGGTTAAACTCGTCGAAAGGAGCAAAAACGCCACCGCCGTCATCCGCCCGGCTCCACAGTGGCACCGCCGCCACTGCAGACAACGGCCGCCCTGCCGCTCCTTCCCCTCTCAGTCAATCTTTCCCAGGTTTCTCTCTCTCTCGTCTCTATCTTCTTATCTTCGTCGCCGCAGTCCGTTTTGTCGATCGAAAGGGGGGAGGGGGTTGTGGTTGTGATTGTCGCCGGGAGTGGTGGCCGACACCACCGTAACAGCGCCGGTACCACTTGTTCGCTGGTCGCCAGCCACGGAGAAGAAGGGGTGTGAGAGGGTTTTGTTTGTGAAGAAGGTGATTTCTCTGTGTTTGCGTTATGTAATCGAGATAGAGAGAGGATAAGTGTGTCTGGGTTTTGAGTTTGAGAGAAGGAGAGGGAAAACAAAAAGGATAAGGTAAAGGCTGATCACAAAAGGGTAATTTAGCGTTTGGCTACTTATTTATAACTAGGTTTGCCCAACCGCACTCACGAACCCGTTTTTAAAACCCGAACACCTCGGAATGTTATAATATATAATTTTAGTTTTAAAAATATGTAAAGTAATACCGGTAGTCGTTGTCGTCGCGTTTGTTTGTCGTTTACGATAATAATCGCGAAAAATCGCATCACTGCCGTTTTAATCCGTTTTCCAATCCGATTCTGACTGCGGTCACTAAAATTTTATTATGGAGCTAAATATAGTGTAAAATTACGCATGTCCGATACTCCCGTTTTGTTGCCGGTGCGTTCCTGCAGTCGCGTTTTTCGTTCAAGTTTACGATTTGTGGCGTACAGAAGCACTATAAATTCGTGAAACTAAATTCATAAGTATAAAATATTCATATAAAATTCATGATTGTCAGCGTTATCAGTATTTTGTACGGTGTCAGTTCTTTACCGTTTAACATTTCGCAGATTTTCCGCAGATCATCATACGCGTGCTGTAATGTCGGATAGACGTTCCTACGCATCCTAAAGGCCTAATTAGGTTAATTTGCGTCGTAAACACTATTTATTATCGCTTTAATCACCTGTTAAACATGTAATTAAAGGTGTAAATTACCGGTTGTCACACATGCCGAAGCGAAGTTATAGCAAGTACCCCGTACGGTAATAGTACATTAACGACCGACCTGATGTATGCTAAATAACATCGATACCAGTACTGGTATTCATTTTTATGGAATTTTGTATCTTTGTAAAACACATGTTGATATCCTCTTTGGAAAAAAAATTTCGATTGTCATATCGAGTATCAGTATCGTGTGAAATACCGTTGACTATCTTAATTCGCTTTTGCACTGTTTTTAGCATCTCGATTCATTTTGGCCCTAATTTTATGATTCCCAGTTCGTTTGCACTCATTTCATGTTTCTCTATTCATTTTTTTTGCACTGATTGCACTATCTGAATTCGTTGGAGCAAAAGGGGAACATTTTAGGGCTCTTGAGAAATTGATTCTTGTTCAAGTTAAAATTAGGATCTGCCGCAAGTGGCGCACTCATGACGTAGCTCTTTCTTGGTGAGGTGACTGGGAGGGTGAGAAACTGTAGGTTGTTTTCCTCTCCTTTGTTTCTTGGGTGGGTTGATACCTGGCCTCCTGCTCACCTCGAGACGGGAGACTTGTTATCACTTCTCGGTTTTGATTGTTTCCAATGGTCTCTGCCAAGGGTAGGAGCATGGTATCCAGTGCTTCTGAAAGGGATGTTGGCTCCACCTCGTCAAATGGAATGTGGCTATGCCCCTTTAGAAACTTCCATGAGTGTAAAAACGGCAAACCTGTGTCTTCTGGGTATAACAGATTGATCGCGCATTTTCAACAATTTCATTTTAAAGTTGATCGTAGAGAGTCCCTTCAGGATGCGCTTTCCAAGGATTTAGACTTGTTTTCGAATGTTGGGGAAACCCTGCGGGTTTTTGGATATTGGTTTTGTGGGAGGTGCATGAAGACACACGCACTTAGTAGGGGGTGTCATCATCCTGATGGTGTTTTCACGTTCTCTTGGAAATCCGGGTCTGATGAGGATTTTGTCGTGGGGATCACAAGGCCCCAAGATCTTGGGATGGTTTTTGAGCTTAGGACCCCGCACGGAGTGATGGGAGATGTCGCTCTGCTTGAACCTGTTTTCTCCCTTCCGGTTAGAACTGTTAAGAGCATCCCCCAAGCTGTCGTTTGGCATT
Source organism: Helianthus tuberosus (assembly GCA_030545235.1). Classification (NCBI taxonomy): domain Eukaryota; kingdom Viridiplantae; phylum Streptophyta; class Magnoliopsida; order Asterales; family Asteraceae; genus Helianthus; species Helianthus tuberosus. The sequence continues at coordinate 46,362,343 of CM060408.1, forward strand.
TGCACAAGCTTTGACAGGTGCCATCCATAAAGTAGTAGCTTCCCCTGGGACTGTTGAAAGCTGGGTCAAACTCTTGCTCTTACACCGTTGTACCCTTAAGGTGGTTAAGCCGTCTTCCAGGCAAGAGCGAAGATCGGGTAATCGAAAGTCCTTGCAACATGATAGTATTTTGTGGGCCTTAGCTATGTGGAATGAGGGCTCTGGTTTTGAGGTTTTAGTCAATTCCCTCCTTGCCGATAGTAGAGAAGGGGTCATGCGTGGGGGCGGGGGAGGAGGCATACTGGGAGATAGCTGAGGAGGTTAGCCCCAACATCAAGCAATTTCTCAGGAAAGTAAGTGATGGTCACTTCACTGCTGCAGTTAAGGTGTTGTGTTCTAGTGGGGTTGCTCCTCGGGGGAAATCTACCATGCAAGCCCTTATCGACAAACATCCCTTCTCGCCTCCCCCGAACCTCCCTTCAACCCCTCTTTCCCAACCTGCATTATGCGTGGATGAAGACTGCGTCCACAGGTGTGTGAAATATTATAACAACTCTCATTAAAATTACTATTTCTTATTTTATTTTGTCCAATAGGAAACCCTAATTGAGACCTCCAAGAAATACTGCATGACCCCTAAAATTTTCAGAACAATCGAAACTAGGATCAGGGCCCCTAAAACTCAGGGGGTTATTCCCTAATCGATATTATCTTCACAGTTCGTTGTCAAAATCGAATTTTAGCGAAATGTCGATTCACCGAGGCTACAATTACACGAGGCTACCCTATGCTAGGAGGGGTGCCCTCGCGCCACGCGAGGGAGCCGTTTTTCCAGTGTAAATGTAGGACGTTGGCACTTGAAGTTTGGCGTTGGTTCGACGTAAAAACTCGTTTCGTACGTTGAGATATCGTCTGTTTACTTCAAAACACACACAAACACGAAATTCTGCCGCGATAACTAGGTAATAACTCGATCACTGATACGATTTAATGTCCGATCGATAAAAACCAATCCGATGGATGTTTAAATGCTGCCCATACTTGGGCAATGCCTTTGTCATTCGTCGTGAGGGTTTCGATCTCGTGAGTTGTCGTAAAAGTTGTATTAAGTTACTGACCTAGTTTCATGTGCATTGTTATTATCTTAGGTTAACCAGGCTAAAATAAGTAGGCTAAACTCTGCCCGTTTAAATCTGCAATGTGAGTCATTCTCTTTTTATCAAATTGTTTTCCAAACTCTATTTGTTTCAAAGTTATAATTACAGGGATTAAGTCTTTGTAATCTTCAATTACTGCCGGTAAGTGGGGTTTTGTATACATTACTTATTCCCGTCACAATTGGACAACGGGTTAGCCAATGGGTGATCTGACCATAGTCACAGATACAGTCGAGTGACAAATACCGATTTGGGGTAATTGGTTGATAGAAACAATGTAATCACCCTTAATACTGTATATTATAACAATGTGTCGTTTTGTGCAACTTGAGTGACTCGTCAGTATTTCCCTGCTGATAAAACCTTTTTAAAACATGTTTCAGGTGAACTGCTGTGATCCAGGAAAAAGTGCCGTGTAGCACTTCAAGCTTGAAGAAGTGGCTTAATAAAAGAAATAAACATGTTTTGTAATCCAGGGAATTTTCTTGTAAAATTCCTTTATTGTAAATTATGGGTGTTATTCCCAATTTGTGAAATAAAATAAATTGGGCATTTTCAAGTTTTCAAAAGATCCTGTTAAACTTCCGCTGCCAACATATTAATTACCACGGATTTCTGTCCCGCGGCTCCTGGAACGGGTAAAACCGGGCCTGGGGCCGTGACAGAAAAAGGTGGTATCAGAGCCACTGATTTAAGCCAATTAAGTATTTAGAAATACTTAATTTTTCTGATTGCCATTCTGTGATTATGTGTTTTTGTGTTATTTGACTATTTGTTAATCTACAGTATGGGTAAGCAAAGAGTTTTGGACATCTATCGTCAATTAGATAGCTCACCAAAAGATAAGGGAACCTTATTTCAACCAAATTCCTCAGGATACTCATCAGATACTGAGGAAGGAATATTTATTCGTAAGGCACAGTCTGAGAAACCATTTACCCCTAAGAAAAGAAGTTGGATTATTAGAAAAAGTCAAGAGAAAATAAAGAAGTCACAACAAAAAGGAGTGAAAATTTATAAGGAAACTCAGGAAACATGTAATGACCCACCATGGGAAGATGAATTAGATGAACAATGGGTAAATCTCTACATGTTAGCCACTACAGCAGTAAATGCTAACTTATAGTTGAACCGCCAAACCAGTACTAGCACCCATGCCACATATGAGCCAGATACTTTAAAGAAACTTCGCCCATTAGATAACAAATTAGTAGAGGAAGGAGATAGAATAAACCTTACATAAAAGCATAATATTCTTAGATAAATTAAAATAAATTATGAATGCACAACTACTAGTATAATTTGAATTCCAGTTGTAGTTTGTAATAGATACATATATATAACAGTCGCTATGTTCGCTGTTTTAATCAATTTGTTTGTATAATCATACTTAAATAATTATACTAGATATTAGTCTGTAATAATTAATACTTGATAAATGAAACAACGAAGAAAACCTCAACCAATTATTCCCAGCAAACGCAATCACGACGATAATTTCAGTAATAGTATAAATGGAGGCGGCAACATTAATAATAATGATAATGATGTGATGCAGGCCCCAATTCTTAAGAAAATGAAAGCTGCAACGTCTGGTTGCACTTACAAGGAATTTCTTGCCTGCAAACCTGTTGAATTTGCAGGCAATGAAGGGGCGATTGCTGCACTGCGTTGGTTGGAGAAAGCCGAGGCAGTAATTAAAATAAGTAAATATGCCGAGGAGGATAAAGTCATGTATGCTTCACACCTTTTCAAGGAATAAGCATTAGAATGGTGGAATACGGTATTACAAGCTAAGGGAAGTGACATGGCCTACGCCATGAGTTGGGAAGAATTTAAGCGTCTGGTGGAAAGGAAATTCTGCCCCGAATATGAAAAAGAACAAATGGCGAACAAATTCTTGAGCCATCAAATGGTAGATGTTGATTGTCGAGGGTATACTTCGAAGTTTTTCGAATATGCTCTAATTGTGCCTACTCTGGCTTCGCCAGAACCGGTACTTATTTCTCGCTATATATGAGGTTTAATTAGCGAGATCCGGGATATTATCAAAGCTGCGAGACCTCGCACAATCGATGATGCGGTAGAATTGGCCAACACTTTGACTGCCGGACTGGTACGTACGCGAGAAGAAAACAGGAAGAGGGAATTGGCTCAGAAAATTACCCAAGGATTTCGTGTGGGTAATAATAGCAATTTCAAGTAAAGAGGAATTGGGCAATCTTCCACTCCGCCATTCTGCAGGAACTGTAAAAAGAAACATTTTGGAAAATGTAATGAACCCTGCAACTTCTGCAAAGCGATAGGACATCGTGAAGAAGATTGCAGAAGAAAAACAAAGATCTGCTACAACTGTGGAGAAGCTGGGCATTTTAGACCAGAATGCCCTAAATTGATCAAACCAGCAGATAACAAGGCCAAACCTGCTGAAGGGACTAACAAGAAGAACGCAAGAGCCTTTCAATTGACTACGCAGGAAGCTGAACTGATTCCTGACGTAATAGCTGGTACGTTCTTAGTTCACAACGTTTATGCGAAAGTATTATTTGACTCTGGTGCAAACCAAAATTTTATAAATACTTCTTTCTGCCAAGCTCTTAAGCTACCCTTAACCAAACTTAGGCAGATTTATACAATAGAAACGGCAGACGGGAATTCTGTTAACATAGATACGGTTTTGCAAAAAGAAAATATAGAACTTTCAGGTCATAAATTTTCTGCAAACCTCTTACCCATGAATTTAGCTGGATTCGATGTTGTGTTAGGAATGGATTGGTTAGTAGCCAACCATGCTCGAATCCTTTGTGATAAGAACTCCATAGAAATTCGTGCACCCACAGGAGAAGTAATTATGATTACAGGGGATAAGCCGCGTAAACCCATGAAATTCATTTCAGTAATGAAAGTAGCTAGTTATGAACGAAAGCAAGGAATAGTGTATATGATTTCATTAATCATTAGCACTAAGAGTAGGGAACTTAAGGAAATTCCTGTAGTATCAGAATACTCGGATGTATTTCCAGAAGAATTACCAGGATTACCACCAGATAGGGAGGTGGAATTTGTGACATTTGGCACAAACCGGTAATTTCCGTACACTTTAATTATTATTTAATGACCGCAATTATGTGCTTAAATGTCAACATTGGCTGAACACATACTAAACAAGTGAATTCATGCACGTTGTATACTACAAAATATTACTTTATGCATAAACAAGAGCGTTGCGTCAGAAATACTAGCAAACTCACCGGTAAGACACTCTGTGTCAACAGAACTGCAGAAAGCAGTCAGACAATAAAATTGGAGCCTAGGTGTAGGTCCAACGACAGAATACGTTAAAACCTTAGAGTACATACAAGGGTTTAATATATATACTCTCCGGAAGCAAAAATAAGCACTAAAAAGCACCCGAATCGCATTTAAGTGCAGAATTTTATATAATTCAACTCTAATCAGCATTTAAACATATGAATATTATGCAGAAATTACGTTTTATTATCCAGAATACTTCCCCAAGTGTTGGGAATTGAAAAGGATACAAAAAGGTACTTAAAAGACACTAAATGGTGCAATTTAGCACTTTAACGAACCGGTATATAACCAAACAACCGGATATTACCCGGAACACCAAAATAATGCTAGAAGCATTGTTTTTATTCCTCTAAGCTAGTTAGGGTCCCCGTATGTGACAACCCGCACAAAACCAGGTATCCGTACAACTTAATTAATGATTGATTACTGCTTAATTACTGTGCTTGATTGAAACTAGCTGATAAACTGCTACCTGCATACTAATACATGCACTTACTTGCATCATACTTGCTTGCTGTCACTACATTATTTACATACTGAACCCTAGTGACAAACTTGATGCACAAAAAGCACAGTAGCACTAAACGGATACACAGTGAACATGCTGATATAACCAGCATCAGGCAAATACTGCCTCAAGGCCTGTTAAGAGCCTCATATATTTTAACTACACCGGTAGTGAGTGTAGGATATAAGGGTTGTATTACCGCGTCTCTAGGGATAAGATACACTGATTCGGATGTGCCAAAAACGTACTTTAAGTACCAAACACAGCACTTTAACAATTTAACCGGCTTCTAGCTGACTAGTAAAGTGCCAGAAATGAGAAAATATTACTAGACACTTTCTAAAGTGTCGGGAAAACAAAATGTGTCACTAAAAATATAATAACGACACTTTAAAGTCTTTTGTAACACTTTAACGGATTACTATCCAACCGGACACCCGGACTTTACCCGGAACATGGAAACAATACTATTTTTATTATTTTTTTTCTTCTGAGCCAGTTAGGGTCTCTGATTACCCTAACACCCGTCATAACACGCTATTTATTACTAACTAAGTTAACATCTAACCTAACTTAGTTAACCTTAACTAAACCCCTAACTAATGTTTAAGATCGAACCAACCCCCCACCCAAGCCCCTAACCGTCCCCAAATGTAGGGAACACACAAGTACTAGCAAATTATTATTATATTTGGGGTGTTTAGTATCTATGAGACATATTATCCAAAGGATAATAACACCCTAATTTTCCCTATAAATACTAAGGATATCTTAACATAATTATCACTCCACAACTTCAACAAACCAACTCTCTTTCTCTCTTGGTGGCTCACGGCCGAACACACCAAACACACACACCACATTTTCGGTTTTGACCTCATCATTCCAAGACCATTCAAACATCACAAGACACGTATAAGGAGCTTTGGTGCAAGCGGAACGCGAAGGACCACTCTCGTTGGCTTTTATCCACGCGGTTTTCGTCACAACTCTTCCCTAGCCTTGAGCTAGAGGTATAACCTTTAAAACTTGTTTTTACACTCATCTAAAGTGGTTAAAAGGATATTTGTCGGTTAAATCTCGTTATATTGAAAAATGGAACTTTAAAGTCTAGTAAAATCATAAAATGGTGGTTAATAGCATATAGCTTGTGTAAAAGTCGTAGGACTTGAAATTTGTGTTTATCTAGACCCGATCTATAATGTGGTAGCTCAAAACTTCGTTTAACCCGACTTTGAAAAATCACGTATCATCACATAAGCTTGTTTTTGATAGATACAAGGGTTAAAGGTGAAACACTACCACATTTTAGAGACATGAACTTGTGTGAAATATTATACTTGTGTAAAAGTGATTTAACCAGTAAAATGGTGTTTAAAACTAGCGGATCTACACATCCGCAAGTGGTATCTTTGAAAGACCACACTTTAAAGAAATCATGTTTTAAAGAAACGGATCTTACAATGTTAAGAATGATATTTAGAACACACGAGGGTGTAAACACTTGTGTAACGCACATTTCGACAAAATGACTATTTTTGGGAAAAATAACTAGAAGTTGTAAAGTCGGACTTCTCTAAAAACGAGGTTTTTACAAGATTGAAAGTACTTTATATAAAGATCTACGTATATAAATGGGATTTATAATATAGATTCGGAAAAACTACAAGTTCATGCGATTATGCAACTTTACATATTTATTGACTAGTTTGATGTGTCGGAAATTGTTTGATTGAAATAAAGAAGATTGTTGAATTGATTGTTAAAAGAAAATGATACGCTTGAAAGCGTGGCCACCTCCAGTTACAGAGGAAACTCTGGCGAAATTTTCTAAAAACCTAACACTTAGACTTTTTACACAACAAGTGTTACAACTATTTTTGGACATACTTTGGAAACATAAATTTCGCCAGCACTATATTCTACTAAACATTCGGAGGTGGGATTTTCACAAAGATTAACGTGATAAACATATTTGTCACAACACTGTTTATGATTATTTTGTGAAATTACATAAATATTATTTTAGGGTGAAAATAATGTTTACAAGCGTTAATGATTCCAAAACTTTGCGAACGCTTTCACAAACATATAAGTTACACCGGTAATTACATTACCACAAGATTGATAAAACGTAACTTACGCACATGTATTGTATCCCCCATCCTTGGGAAGGAGAATAACTATCAAGCATATACAAAATGTAACACGAAATAGTTGTCTAACTATTTCCCGCAAACATAAACTGTAAAGCTAAAGCACGGCCGTCCGTCTAATAGAATTAGCACTTGTAGGTCGTTGCACAGATTACTGCTTCAGAGACGCTTGATAGAGTTTACGCATCCACTGTGAGTTCATGTCCCCCTTTTCTCTAACTGTTTTCAGTTTACTTAACTGCGGGGGTGAAATACATGTTACTTTGTTTACAAGTACTTTATACACGGTATGAATTACGTAAGGAGGTTTAGATCATGTGAATGGGTAGTTAGAACCCCGAGGGACTCGAGCGGTAGATCTATCTGGGTGTAGCGAGCCCAGCTCTAGGCCAAACGGACCTCTCTGAGGCTAACCACAACGGACCTGGAGTGACTTGGTTGCCAACGCAAAAATCAGCTAGGGTGTAGTCTTCCTACTTGCATTTCACAACATGCTAATGGCCTTGCAAACCATTGGTGATCACAAGTCCTCTTACACTGCTGCATACCAGGAAACTTTTATACTTACAAGTGTTTTACTTACTCACTTGCACATGAACTCGCTCAACATTATTGTTGATTTTTCAACTCACATGTATTTCAGGAAATTAAACGGATTCTGGCACGGTATGAACGTTTTCCGCTGCAATCTTCATGAAGTCATCAAGGATTAGGGGTTGTGTTCTTTTACCTGGACAAGACACAATCCTTAACCCTCATTTATGTTTTGTTATTAGATGTAATGTTACTGAACAAGGTTATGGTCGTGTGTTTAAAACAATGGTAATGTATGTTGATTTCTAAACTTAATGATGACTTGCATGGTTTTTAAATTCATATAGCTTTGTTATGATTACGCTATGGTATTAAGAAGTCACACCAAAATTAACCACGCTTCCGCAAAGCCAGGGTGTGACAGCTTGGTATCAGAGCTCTGATCATAGCGAACTAGGATTCATTCTTGAGTCTAGACTATGATCACTAGGGCTCTCACGAAAACATTTTTACTGCATACCACTTAAGTCCAGAATCCAAAACTTTTTACAAACAAATGTTGAGCACATTTTATTCATTATCTTAGGCCCAGTCGGGAGGCTGAGGCTTGGTCTAGTGGGACTAGGAGTGTTGGTCTAGTGGGACTAGGAGTGTTGACTAGTGGGACTAGGAGCGTTGGTCTAGTGGGACTAGAAGTGTTGATCTAGTGGGACTAGAAGTATTGACTAGTGGGACTAGAAGTGTTGACTAGTGGGACTAGAAGTGTTGACTAGTGGGACTAGGAGTGTTGGCTAGTGGGACTAGAAGTATTGACTAGTGGGACTAGAAGTATTGACTAGTGGGACTAGAAGTGTTGGCTAGTGGGACTAGAAGGGTTGGCTAGTGGGACTAGAAGTGTTGGCTAGTGGGACTAGAAGTGTTGGCTAGTGGGACTAGAAGGATAATTTGAATGTTACGTGGTGACTACATGTTTATATGACTATATGATTGATTATTATACGTATATGTGTTTGTGTTACAAACGTCATGCTTTCATCAAGTACTAGAAAGACGGACACTACAAATCCCATGACCATAGTATCAGACGACATAGTTTCATCGAAGCACGAGGTGTACATTTCTGATACTACCGGCACAGACAACGACGACTCTCAGCCCTCTGTGCGCTGCCTAAAGTCGTAGCAGAGCCTACTAATGGCTATCTTGTTGGGAATTTGCCCCCCCTGCCGCTTATCTCGTTGCTGATATGCCCCGACGTTGTCTCTGAAGACGATGTCGAACTACTAAGAGGAGGACCCACTTGAGGGCGAGGCCCTATTGCTGCTGGTATTAGACTACTGCATGCGGACGCTCCTGTAGGGGGAAACTCTTGTCCATTCCCCTATCCCAGACTCATTTGAGTTTCTAACATCCGCATCTTCGCACATACAGGGAATGCAGCACTACTTACACGACGCTGACCCTGATAGGGCATCATTAGCTGCACCGGATCCCGCACACAGTTTTGAGTTTGATCGCGATATTGAGGACAATCCTGTTTTTCCGCCTGGTGTTGATCCAGACCATGACATTGAGTTCATGCACTTAAACCAGCCCTTGGGGGATCCTGTAACCCCTGTGATTGTTGATCCAGCTGATTTTGAGATGGAGCTTTCGATTCGAAGCTAGCCGTGGCCCCTGAGCCAGGCATTGCTCCTGACCCCGCATTGGAGTATGACCTTGTTCATGCCCATGCACCGGCTGTTGCTCCTTGATTGATCATCTGCTTGGATGAGAGAAAATTTGGGGTAACTGTGCAAGACAATTTATTATTACGGGGGCCCACGTAATAACGATTTGTAGTGCACAGGAATCCTGGTGGACTCTGCAGGTCAAGCTAATGATAACCAATACAGCAGGACATAACTTAAACACAAATGACCTAGGCGGTGTAGCCTCGAGTTCATTCTATTACAAGCAACAAGCCAAATTGACGAGCCTATGTGAAGGCTCAGGAATTTATTTCCCCACTCTTACATTGAGTATATTTGCGTATGAAATCGGGTGATTACATGATGGCTTATGTTGATATATACCTCATAGACAATTGGAACGTTGTCTAACCCGCTTCACACCACTTCGACAAAAGGGAATGTCACCCAGACGTGACACAAACACCAGTATGTTGCCAAGGACAGAAGCCGAGCTGCAAGAACGCATCTCACCAATAAATGCACGACATGAAGCCCTCCGCTCTAAGTACAACGATGGCATTACTGGGAGTAACCATCCAACTGGCTGCACCTATAAACAGTTCCTGAACTGCAAGCCTTTGAACTTTGATAAAAGAGGAGGCACCGTTGCATTTGCTCGTTGATCCGAAGAGACCAACTTCATTCTAAGAACGAGTAACTGTTCGCCCCAACAGAGTGTTACCTACATCTCAGGGATATTTCTAGATGGCACACTCTCTTAAAGGAACCTCCAGGTTCAGACCCTTGGCACAGACGCTGCTTATACACTGAGCTGGGACGAGCTCAAGGAAACGATTGAGAAGAAATGTTGTTTTAGGACAGAAATTCAGAAACTTGACGTGGAGTCCTGAAATTTGAGAAAGGACGAACCAGAGACTCCTGAACATGACCAGCGATCGCACGACTTGTCTAGGGTCGTCCCCTACTAAGTCATTGATGTAGTATGATATAGTGGTGTACTTGTGAGCTTTACATTGTGGTCTCGAATTGTGGCAATACAATCGCAGTATTCTCATCACATGCGATGTTCAATAAATTGTATATGTCCTATAGCATAAGAGGTTATGTGATCGACTTGTTGATAACATGAGATGTTATGTGTTGGTATTGTTGAATGCATACGTACACTTCACTTGCTATAACCTAACCTATGCGAAACATCTTTTAGAAGATGCCGCCAAGACGCGAAACGCGCATGCCCACTAACGAGGCAGAACTACAACAAATCATTGCCGCTGCCATAGCATAGTATGCAGCATCTCAGCCCGGAACGAGCGGAAGTATTAACCAGGGCAACAATAATCCACCACATGGGTGCACATACAAGCAGTTCTTAGACTGCAAGCCCACCAACTTCGATGGCACCGGAGGCGCTATCGCTTTTACTCGTTGGGCCGAGAAGACTGATTCCACCATCCGCATGAGCAAATGTGCGCTCGACCAGCAGGTCACTTACATCTCAGGGCTGTTTCTAGACGGAGCCCTATCTTGGTGGAACTTACAAGTCCAGACGTTAGGCGAAGCTGCCGCCTACGCCCTGACTTGGGCCGAGTTGAAAGAACTGATGCGCAAAAAGTACTGCTCACGCGCAGAAATTCAAAGGTTGGAGACTGAATTCTGGCACTTAAAGATGGATGGTCCGAAAGTAGCAGAGTACGTTCAGAGGTTTCATGACTTATCTCAAGTGGTTCCTTACATGGTTACGCCAGAATACAAGCGAATCGAGCGCTTCATTTGGGGTTTGGCTCCCCAAATAATAAGCATGGTAACCTCCTCCAAACCAGCGACTATCACAGAAGCCATTGATTTGAGCGTGGCTCTCACAGAAGAGGCGATTCGTCTGAACAAGTTTGGTGATGTAAAGGCAAAGGAGAAAGAGACTCATGTTGAGTCGTCCGGAAGTAACAAAAGAAAGTTTTCAAACTTCAAACAAAGTGTTAGCAGTGATGGTAAGAGAGGAGCACTAAACACGCCAGCTCAGGGTACGACTGGCAGTGGAAGGAGAGGAAGAGGATACATGGGCACCCAACCCAGATGCAATACCTGTCAACGCCACCATTCGGGTCAATGTAGGCTAAAAGTATGCGAAGCATGTGGGAAACATGGTCATTTGAAGGACACCTGTTGGGTTGGCACTGGCCGGGGAGGCCAGGGAGGATATGGAAATAGAAATAACAACCGTGGTGGTTCTGGTAGTCACCAACAGGGGAATAATCGAGGCTGCAATGCCAATCAAGCCGGAAATGCTAACCAGAACAACCCACCAGTTATGGATGGTGCGGGAAGTGGTAAAAGACTTGGATGTTTCAATTGCGGTGACATTGGGCACTTCAAAAAGGATTGCCCGGGATTGAACCAAGCCCGTGGAAGGGTATTTCAGATTGGAGCAAAGGAAGCACGCCAGGATCCCAACGTTGTTACCGGTACGATCCCTGTAAATCAACGCTATGCATCTGTTTTATTTGATACTGGTGCCGACTATAGCTTCGTATCATTAGAATTTAAGGATATGCTTGGTTTAGCCACAAATAAGTTAGATATTCCGTACTCGATTGAATTGGCCAATGGGAAATTAGTAGAAGCAAATGAAGTTATCAGGGGTTGTGTGATAGAATTGGGAGAACGTGAGTTTTCTTTGGATCTACTACCAGTCCAATTGGGGAGTTTCGACGTGGTAGTAGGAATGGATTGGTTATCTGGCAACAAAGCGGAGATAGTTTGCCACGAAAAGGTGATTCGTATTCCAACTGATGATGGTGAGACCATTGTTGTACATGGAGAGGAGCGTGAGACGCCATTGAGAATTATCAGCTGTTTGAAGGCAAGGAAGTGTTTACAGAAAGGATGTGTTGCCTTTCTGGCACACATCGTGGATAAGAAGGCTGCCGAGCCAAGGATCGAAGACATCCCTGTCGTAAGGGAGTATCCAGAAGTCTTTCCAGAAGACTTACCCGGACTGCCACCTCAGAGACAAGTGGAGTTTCACATCGACTTAGTCCCAGGCGCCGCGCCTGTAGCTAAGGCACCTTACAGACTTGCTCCATCTGAGATGCAGGAACTGTCAACACAACTTCAAGAGTTGTTAGACAAGGGTTTTATTCGACCAAGCTTCTCGCCTTGGGGAGCTCCAGTCCTGTTTGTTAAGAAGAAGGACGGTAGTTTTCGAATGTGTATCGACTACAGAGAACTGAACAAGCTGACAATCAAGAATAGATATCCTCTGCCAAGAATTGACGATCTGTTTGACCAACTTCAAGGTTCAAGTTGTTACTCTAAGATCGATCTTCGATCTGGATACCACCAGTTGAGGATTCAAGAGGAAAGTATTCCGAAGACAGCCTTCCGAACTCGTTATGGACACTACGAGTTCCTTGTTATGCCGTTTGGTTTGACAAACGCACCTGCAGTTTTTATGGACTTGATAAATAGAGTTTGCAAGCCATACCTCGACAAGTTCGTGATTGTATTCATCGACGACATCTTGATTTATTCAAGAACCAAGACCGAACACGAACAGCACTTAAGAGCTATTTTGGAGCTGCTGAAGAAAGAACAGCTGTACGCCAAACTTTCTAAGTGTGAATTTTGGTTACGCGAAGTCCAGTTTCGTGGACAGGTGGTTAATGGGGATGGAATTCATGTTGATCCCACAAAGATCGAGGCTATCAAGAATTGGGAAACGCCTACGACGCCAACCGAGATTCGACAATTCTTGGGTTTGGCTGGCTACTATAGGAGATTCATAGAGGACTTTTCAAAGATCGCTCAACCCCTTACCGCGCTCCCACAGAAAGACAAGAAGTTTGATTGGGGAATCAAACAGGAAGAAGCCTTTCAGTTATTAAAGAACAAACTTTGCAACGCGCCAATTTTAGCTCTACCGGAAGGTACCGACGATTTTGTGGTATACTGCGACGCATCGCGTCAAGGATTGGGTTGCGTGTTGATGCAACGCCAAAAAGTTATTGCTTATGCATCGCGCCAACTGAAAGTGCACGAAAAGAACTATACCACCCACGATTTAGAGCTTGGCGCAGTGGTTTTCGCTTTAAAGATCTGGAGACACTACCTGTATGGTACGAAGTGCACAATCTTCACAGATCACAAGAGCTTGCAACACATATTCAACCAGAAAGAGCTGAATATGAGACAGAGACGATGGGTTGAATTGTTAAACGATTACGACTGCGAGATCAAGTATCACCCGGGGAAGGCGAATGTAGTTGCCGATGCCCTAAGTCGTAAGGAAAGAATCAAGCCCATAAGGGTTAGGGCTCTAGAAATGATCGTACGAACCGATCTTCCCTCGCGCATTCGCGCTGCACAAAAAGAAGCCCTTAAAGAAGGAAATCTTGAGGATGAATATCTCCGTGGGATGGAGAAGTTATTGGCACCAAACAAAGAAGGAACATTATGTTTCGAGAAAAGACTTTGGGTTCCTTTGTTTGGAGGTTTAAGGAATGTTATTTTCGACGAAGCGCACAAGTCACGGTACTCTATACATCCCGGGGCGGATAAGATGTACCACGATCTCAAAGATTACTATTGGTGGCCTAGGATGAAAGGCGATGTTGCTGTCTACGTGAGCGAATGTTTAACGTGCGCTAAAGTTAAAGCTGAATACCAGAAGCCTTCGGGGCTGCTGCAGCAACCTGAGATCCCCAAGTGGAAGTGGGAACAAATCTCAATGGATTTTGTTACAAAACTGCCAAAAACGCCAAAAGGCCATGATATGATTTGGGTAATAGTTGACCGCCTAACAAAGACAGCACACTTCTTACCTATCAGAGAAAAGGATAACACGAGCAAATTGGCTGAAATATACATGAGAGAAATCGTCGCACGTCATGGAGTGCCTCTCTCAATCATTTCTGATAGAGACGGAAGGTTTGTGTCAAGAATATGGCAATCCTTCCAAGAAGCTTTTGGCTCTCAATTAAATCTGAGCACTGCATTCCATCCGCAAGCTGATGGCCAGAGCGAGCGAACGATACAAACCTTGGAAGACATGCTGAGAGCATGCGTTATGGATTTGGGCGGTAGCTGGGATAAACACTTACCTTTGGTCGAATTTTCTTACAACAACAGCTACCACACCAGTATTGGTGTCGCGCCTTTTGAAGCCCTATACGGACGCAAGTGCCGATCACCCCTATGTTGGGCTGACGCAGATGATAGGCAACTTGCCGGTCCCGAAATCGTCCAAGAGACGACGGATAAGATCGCGCAAATACTTAAAAACATCGAAGCCGCTCGCCACAGACAAAAGGCCTACGCGGATCCAAACCGTAAACACGTAGACTTCCAAGTCGGAGAGATGGTATTATTGAAGGTTTCACCCTGGAAAGGGGTAGCACGCTTTGGGAAGCGAGGAAAGTTAAATCCGCGCTACATTGGTCCTTTCAGAATTCTGGAAAGAATTGGGACAGTAGCATACAAGTTGGACCTACCTGCTGAACTAAATGGCGTTCACGATACATTTCATGTATCCAATTTAAAGAAAAGTCCAACTCAAGTTGACATTGCCATTCCTATTGACGAAATTCATGTCGACGACACGCTCCACTTCATAGAAGAACCCGTCGAGGTCACAGATTGGAAAGTTAACAGGACCCGCCGGAGCAGTGTCAAACTCGTCAAGGTTCGCTGGAATGCCAGACATGGTCCTGAATACACCTGGGAGCGTGAGGACCGGATGAAAGAAAAGTACCCCCACTTATTTCCCAAGAACCCTGCTTCTACAAGCAGAACTTAAAATTTCGGGACGAAATTTATTTAACGGGGGGAGTATGTGACAACCCGCACAAAACCAGGTATCCGTACAACTTAATTAATGATTGATTACTGCTTAATTACTGTGCTTGATTGAAACTAGCTGATAAACTGCTACCTGCATACTAATACATGCACTTACTTGCATCATACTTGCTTGCTGTCACTACATTATTTACATACTGAACCCTAGTGACAAACTTGATGCACAAAAAGCACAGTAGCACTAAACGGATACACAGTGAACATGCTGATATAACCAGCATCAGGCAAATACTGCCTCAAGGCCTGTTAAGAGCCTCATATATTTTAACTACACCGGTAGTGAGTGTAGGATATAAGGGTTGTATTACCGCGTCTCTAGGGATAAGATACACTGATTCGGATGTGCCAAAAACGTACTTTAAGTACCAAACACAGCACTTTAACAATTTAACCGGCTTCTAGCTGACTAGTAAAGTGCCAGAAATGAGAAAATATTACTAGACACTTTCTAAAGTGTCGGGAAAACAAAATGTGTCACTAAAAATATAATAACGACACTTTAAAGTCTTTTGTAACACTTTAACGGATTACTATCCAACCGGACACCCGGACTTTACCCGGAACATGGAAACAATACTATTTTTATTATTTTTTTTCTTCTGAGCCAGTTAGGGTCTCTGATTACCCTAACACCCGTCATAACACGCTATTTATTACTAACTAAGTTAACATCTAACCTAACTTAGTTAACCTTAACTAAACCCCTAACTAATGTTTAAGATCGAACCAACCCCCCACCCAAGCCCCTAACCGTCCCCAAATGTAGGGAACACACAAGTACTAGCAAATTATTATTATATTTGGGGTGTTTAGTATCTATGAGACATATTATCCAAAGGATAATAACACCCTAATTTTCCCTATAAATACTAAGGATATCTTAACATAATTATCACTCCACAACTTCAACAAACCAACTCTCTTTCTCTCTTGGTGGCTCACGGCCGAACACACCAAACACACACACCACATTTTCGGTTTTGACCTCATCATTCCAAGACCATTCAAACATCACAAGACACGTATAAGGAGCTTTGGTGCAAGCGGAACGCGAAGGACCACTCTCGTTGGCTTTTATCCACGCGGTTTTCGTCACAACTCTTCCCTAGCCTTGAGCTAGAGGTATAACCTTTAAAACTTGTTTTTACACTCATCTAAAGTGGTTAAAAGGATATTTGTCGGTTAAATCTCGTTATATTGAAAAATGGAACTTTAAAGTCTAGTAAAATCATAAAATGGTGGTTAATAGCATATAGCTTGTGTAAAAGTCGTAGGACTTGAAATTTGTGTTTATCTAGACCCGATCTATAATGTGGTAGCTCAAAACTTCGTTTAACCCGACTTTGAAAAATCACGTATCATCACATAAGCTTGTTTTTGATAGATACAAGGGTTAAAGGTGAAACACTACCACATTTTAGAGACATGAACTTGTGTGAAATATTATACTTGTGTAAAAGTGATTTAACCAGTAAAATGGTGTTTAAAACTAGCGGATCTACACATCCGCAAGTGGTATCTTTGAAAGACCACACTTTAAAGAAATCATGTTTTAAAGAAACGGATCTTACAATGTTAAGAATGATATTTAGAACACACGAGGGTGTAAACACTTGTGTAACGCACATTTCGACAAAATGACTATTTTTGGGAAAAATAACTAGAAGTTGTAAAGTCGGACTTCTCTAAAAACGAGGTTTTTACAAGATTGAAAGTACTTTATATAAAGATCTACGTATATAAATGGGATTTATAATATAGATTCGGAAAAACTACAAGTTCATGCGATTATGCAACTTTACATATTTATTGACTAGTTTGATGTGTCGGAAATTGTTTGATTGAAATAAAGAAGATTGTTGAATTGATTGTTAAAAGAAAATGATACGCTTGAAAGCGTGGCCACCTCCAGTTACAGAGGAAACTCTGGCGAAATTTTCTAAAAACCTAACACTTAGACTTTTTACACAACAAGTGTTACAACTATTTTTGGACATACTTTGGAAACATAAATTTCGCCAGCACTATATTCTACTAAACATTCGGAGGTGGGATTTTCACAAAGATTAACGTGATAAACATATTTGTCACAACACTGTTTATGATTATTTTGTGAAATTACATAAATATTATTTTAGGGTGAAAATAATGTTTACAAGCGTTAATGATTCCAAAACTTTGCGAACGCTTTCACAAACATATAAGTTACACCGGTAATTACATTACCACAAGATTGATAAAACGTAACTTACGCACATGTATTGTATCCCCCATCCTTGGGAAGGAGAATAACTATCAAGCATATACAAAATGTAACACGAAATAGTTGTCTAACTATTTCCCGCAAACATAAACTGTAAAGCTAAAGCACGGCCGTCCGTCTAATAGAATTAGCACTTGTAGGTCGTTGCACAGATTACTGCTTCAGAGACGCTTGATAGAGTTTACGCATCCACTGTGAGTTCATGTCCCCCTTTTCTCTAACTGTTTTCAGTTTACTTAACTGCGGGGGTGAAATACATGTTACTTTGTTTACAAGTACTTTATACACGGTATGAATTACGTAAGGAGGTTTAGATCATGTGAATGGGTAGTTAGAACCCCGAGGGACTCGAGCGGTAGATCTATCTGGGTGTAGCGAGCCCAGCTCTAGGCCAAACGGACCTCTCTGAGGCTAACCACAACGGACCTGGAGTGACTTGGTTGCCAACGCAAAAATCAGCTAGGGTGTAGTCTTCCTACTTGCATTTCACAACATGCTAATGGCCTTGCAAACCATTGGTGATCACAAGTCCTCTTACACTGCTGCATACCAGGAAACTTTTATACTTACAAGTGTTTTACTTACTCACTTGCACATGAACTCGCTCAACATTATTGTTGATTTTTCAACTCACATGTATTTCAGGAAATTAAACGGATTCTGGCACGGTATGAACGTTTTCCGCTGCAATCTTCATGAAGTCATCAAGGATTAGGGGTTGTGTTCTTTTACCTGGACAAGACACAATCCTTAACCCTCATTTATGTTTTGTTATTAGATGTAATGTTACTGAACAAGGTTATGGTCGTGTGTTTAAAACAATGGTAATGTATGTTGATTTCTAAACTTAATGATGACTTGCATGGTTTTTAAATTCATATAGCTTTGTTATGATTACGCTATGGTATTAAGAAGTCACACCAAAATTAACCACGCTTCCGCAAAGCCAGGGTGTGACACCGTACACCCTAACACCCTTTATATTATAATACACACTATATACACTAATTAAACTCATTAGAAACTAACTAGAAAGTTACCATTTCATTACATCCCAACCCCATACCCCCCCCCCCTTCTACGGTTTTGGTGGAATGGGGACACCCCCCAAGATATTTTATTAAAGTAATAGATTATGTTGGAAGATTTGGAACACATTACATATTGTTTAAAGCACTAAATGGGATTATAAGTTAGCACACAAGGTCTTGATCATTTCATTCTCACCTTCAACATTTAGCAAGCTCTCTTTCTTCCCTCCTCCCTCACTTACGGCCTCCACCACCCTCCACCATATCACCACCATCAAGTCTCCTACAAGCAAACCATACTTACCCAAAGGTGTTAAGGATCATACAACCAAGCTCGGTGCACTCGGAAGTTCAAGAACCTCTCTAGATTTCTTTTATCCACCACATTTATACCTTGTTTCTTCCCTAGCCTTGAGATAGTAGTAAGTGTCTCTAATCATCATCTTGATCTTGTTTATGGTGGTTAATAGGTGATTTAATGGTTAAAAATTAAAAACACTAAGGAACATAACTTAAAGTCTTGAACATAAGATGAACAAGGTGGATAAAGAGAAGATATGTGTGTAAATCATGTAAATCTTGTATGGTTGTTATTATTTGATGTTGTTGTTAGTAGAAACAAGATGGATCATCATCTAGACATACTAGTCCATGTTTGAGAGCATGAACTAGTAAGATGTAAAAGTTAGAAAGTTGAAGGATGATGGATCCATCCATTCATAAGTCTTGAACTTGAGTAAATAAAATTTTTCTTGTAAAATAAGACTCTAAACATGTAGATCTAAAGATCTACAAGTGGTTTTTTCGGAAGAACCAAGTGAAAGATGCAAGTCATGTTAAAACCCGGATATTTTATGAAATAGAAACATTTTTAGTAAATAAACAAGTATGTAAACACTTGTGTAACAAGAAATTTAACAAAGAAGTATTTTTGAAAATATTGACTAGAAGTGGTAAAACTCCAAGTTCTTTAAAAATAAAGTTTTTGAGAAACTAATTTTATTTTTAAAGATAACAAGACTTACTAAATGAGCTAGTAGGTTACTACACACTTTGTAAATTCTCAAGTTCATGAAATAGAGAAATTAGAATATATTGTTGTTGATTGTTGTTGAGAAATTGGTTGTTGATGATTTTAAAAGAAAATAAACGCATGTTTTGAAAACATGGGAAACCTCCATTTTTAGGGGAAACTCTGTCAAAATTTTTATAAATTTTGACACTTAGAAAAATATAAGTTTTTGAGAAACGTATTCCCTAAAAATGTATTTAAAAATATTACCAAGGTTTCCCTAATTTTTGGTGATAAGAAATGAGGATTTCTTCAAGAATAAAAATGGATATTAAGTATGTATATATTTTTGAGAAAAATATACATACTATTTGATCACCAACTTTTGTGCTAAGTGTATATAGTATGTGTTATACGTGCTAGTGTATTAAGACTTAAAAATACACTAAATACTCATGAGAAGTAAAAATACAAGATACATAATTCGGGTGCAAAGTGCAAAATACAAAAAGCTTATATTTATTTTTGAGAAAGTAATATAAGTAAGACACTTAGTTAAAAATATAAAATATTTTTAACACAAGAATATATATACAAAAGAGAGTGACTGTACTTGTGCGACACAAGTCTAGTGACTAACGTTAAGAAAACGCGTATAGGTCACGATGTTAATTAAGCAAATCCGGTGAAGTTTGCGACGCAAGGAACGCAAAGTTGTGAGTTCATGCTCCCCCCTTTTCTTTAACTGTTTTTAGTTTTATAACTTCGGGGGTGAAATACATGTTACAAATATTACTATGTTTACAAATGGTATGATAACAAGAAGCACACTTGGTGAGAACGAGTACCAAGTGCGACGAGATATAAGAATACAAGAAGGGCACTTGGTGAGGACGAGTACCAAGTAAGATGCGTTATGAGAAATGATACGAGAAATCGTGTCACGAATAGGGTACATAAGCACCATTAATCAACAATATACCTAGACCGCAGAACAAAAGGTTAGATCTAACGGGTTTCGGGTAGCCACACTCTCGGTGAGGACGAGTACCGAGTAGTGCTTTTGTGTCTTAGAATATGCCAACTGGAAAAATGCCTAAGGTTTGGTGACTTCCTATGTCGTGTCACATGTTAATGGCTTTGTAACCCATTAACAATCCTGATACTTACAGGAATACTTTATTTACATAAGATTCATACCATACTAAAACTTAATTGATACTTGAGTACGTGGGGTACACAAGTAAAATTGAATTATACATGAGTACGTGGTGTACACATGATTACTTGATTTTCGTATAAAAACTTGATTTATACCTGACACAAACTATGATTTCACACAAAGTATACAAACGTGAAATACAAAAACTGCATGAATTCACACCAACATTATGTTGACGTTTTTTTTTTCCAAAACTTACATGTATTTCAGGTAACTAGAAGTGGATGTGCGCGCGGTCTTACCCATGCTCGTGGATGTCGCTTATGTTTATCTTTAAATAAAGTTGTAAACTTTTTAAGACAATGTTTTATGCTATCTCGCGATGTAGACGCTATCTTATGTTTTCAAATTATGGTATTTGAAGTTATTTTCATGAGCATGTAGTATGTTTACCTTTCGTATGCAATGAGAACCTTTCATGATCACACCTCGTGCTTCCGCCGCAGAAAGGGGTGTGACAGATTGGTATCAGAGCTGCGATTGTAGTGAACCAGGATTCCTTCTCGAGTCTAGTCTACAATCTCTAGGATCCTTTCACGAAAACAATTTTTCAAAGAGTTTTCATTGCATAAAACGTCCCGCGACATCCACTACCTGAAACTGTTTACAAAGAGTCTAGAAAAGACACTACGAGACTTAGGGTGCACAGAAGTAGCACTTGTCTTTAACTGAGAAATTACTTGCAATTATGTGTGATAATTAGCATATACTAGAAGTAGAATGTCACAAGTATACGTGACTTTACCTGAAAGCAATGGCCTATCTGAAGGAAGAGATACGCGGATGAAACGAACTGTGCGGACTGGGCAAGGAGTTACGTAATTATGGATGCATACATAATTATGGAATTCAGTGCACAGAAACCACAGCAAGTCTTGTCACGTATAGATTCCCTTAGTGCTAGCCTACTAAGTACTCTTCTAGAGTAATAATTGTTTGATGTCACTTATGTGGTATATACCTGTGAATATATATACTACTACTATCTAGTATGACGATATCAAACAAATGTCTAACCCTGTCGTGTTATGTTCTGTCAGAACATGGCACCCAGGAAAGCTGTGAATGCTCGCAATGATGATCAACCTCCTCCTCCCCCACTGCCAAGAACCGCTGAAGAGCTGAACGCTCTACTGGAAGAAAGGATCTCCGCTGCTATCGCCCAATATGAGGCAAACCGAACTCAAGACAGTGGCGGCCCAAGCAACGCTAGACGTAATGGGAATGGAGATTCATCTGGAGGAAACGCAGCTCAAGGTAACCTTAAGACGATTTGCTAAGCATGAAGAAATTTATGAACGGTCTTTGTTTCATTATTTCTTCGATTGCTCACATGTGAATTGGTTGAATCAATTCCAGGCTGCACTTTCAAGCAGTTCCTCGACTGCAAGCCAATGAACTATGACAGCACAGGAGGTGCAGTAGCATTTGTATGCTGGACGGAGAAGACTGAAGCTACCATCCGCATGAGCAAGTGTGCCGCGGATCAGTAAGTCACTTTTGCTACTGGATTGTTTATCGATGAAGCTCTGACTTGGTGGAACTTGCAAGCCCAAACTTTGGGTGATGATGCCGCTTATGGCCTAACTTGGGACGAACTGAAGGAAAGAATGAGAGAGAAGTATTGCTCTCGTGCTGAACTCCAAAGACTGGAAACGGAGTTCTGGCACTTGACCATGGAAGGTGCTGACATTAATGGTTATACTCGAAGGTTCCACGATCTGTCTAGAGTGCTTCCCTACATGGTGACTCCCGAATTCAAGTGCGTTGAACGCTACATTTGGGGACTGGCCCCAGAATTTCGTGGCATGGTGACGTCGGCCAAACCACAAACAATCACCGAGGTTGTAACTCTGGCTGTCAGCCTTACTGAAGATTGTGTTCGTATGAAGAAGTTATCACTGAACCCAACAGAAAAGACCGAGACGCATGCTGAGTCGTCTGGTGACAAGAAAAGGAAACATGCAAACCTGAACCAAGCAACTCGCAACAACAAAGGTTTCAGCAAGAAGCGCGACACTAACCCGCCTCAGGAGACGAAAACCCTTGCAAACAAAGGATACCAAGGCACCATGCCTAAATGCCAAAAATGTAAGTTTCATCATGAAGGAGCTTGTCGCATTCCAAGGTGCGACAAATGTGGTAGATTGGGTCATCAAACAGAAGACTGTTGGGGAAAAGGAAAGAACCGGAATGGAAATGGTGTTGGTAACAAGAATGGTAACGGGAAAGGGCGGAACCAAGGATGCTTCATTTGTGGAAGCAATGATCATTTCATGAAGGACTGCCCAAAGGGAAACAATGCTCAGGCTCGAGCATTTGTGATTGGAGCAAAGGACGCACGCGAGGACCCTAATGTGGTCACCGGTACGTTTCTCATTAACAATCACTTTGCATCCATATTATTTGACACTGGCGCCGATTATAGCTTCATGTCTGTGGAATTTAAACGCATGCTTGGAATAGAATCTAGTAGATTAGAAATTCCTTATTCTATTGAGCTAGCCAATGGTAAACTCGTTGAATCGGGCGAAGTTGTTAGAGGCTGCACATTAGAACTTGGTGAACGAAGATTTAGCATCGACCTCTTACCTATTCAATTGGGTAGCTTCAATGTAGTAGTCGGAATGGACTGGTTGTCCAAGAACAAAGCTGAGGTTATTTGTCATGAGAAAATCATTCGCATCCCTTTGGCAAATGATGAAACCCTCATCGTACATGGAGAAAGATGAAACGCGCCTCTTCGAATCATCAGTTGCATGAAGGCACACAAGTGCTTAAGGAAAGGATGTGTCGCTTTCCTAGCACACGTTATAGACAAGAAGGCTGTGGAGCCAAGACTCGAAGACATTCCTGTGGTGAAGGAATTTCCTGATGTTTTTCCCGAAGATCTGCCAGGATTACCTCCGTAACGACAAGTCGAATTCCATATAGACTTGGTTCCAGGAGCCGCTCCTGTAGCCAAGGCTCCCTATCGACTTGCGCCATCCGAAATGCAAGAATTATCTACACAACTCCAGGAGTTGTTGGATAAAGGATTCATAAGGCCAAGCTTCTCGCCCTGGGGAGCTCCTGTATTGTTCGTGAAGAAGAAGGATGGAACACTGCGGATGTGTATCGATTACAGAGAACTGAACAAGCTCACGATCAAGAATCGGTACCACTACCGAGGATTGACGACTTATTTGATCAATTGCAAGGATCCAGCTACTATTCCAAGATCGACCTTCGATCTGGATACCATCAGCTAAGAATCCAAGAAGAAATCGTGCCAAAGACTGCTTTCAGAACGCGATATGGGCATTACGAATTTCTTGTGATGCCATTCGGGCTGACGAACGCACCAGCGGTCTTTATGGATCTGATGAACCGCGTATGCAAACCATATCTCGATAAATTCGTGATTGTATTTATCGATGATATCCTGATTTACTCAAGAACGAAAGAAGTGCACGAGCAACATCTCAGAACCATCTTGGAACTACTGAAGAAAGAGAAACTTTATGCGAAGTTCTCAAAGTGCGAATTCTGGATTCGTGAAGTACAATTTCTTGGTCACGTTGTGAATGAGAAGGGCATTCATGTAGACCCATCCAAGATTGAAGCAATAAAGAATTGGGAAGCTCCCAAAACCCCAACTGAAGTTCGACAATTTTTGGGCTTAGCGGGCTATTATCGGCGATTCATCGAGAATTTCTCAAAAATAGCCCAACCGCTAACGACCCTTACTCAGAAAGACAAGAAGTACGACTGGGGTGTTAAACAAGAAGAAGCCTTCCAACTACTCAAGAACAAGCTATGCGATGCACCAATACTATCATTACCCGAAGGCACTGAAGACTTCGTGGTATACTGTGACGCTTCACGACAAGGCTTGGGTTTCGTGCTCATGCAACGCCAAAAAGTCATCGCTTACGCTTCAAGAAAATTGAAAACTCATGAAAGAAATTATACCACTCATGACCTGGAGCTAGGCGCAGTGGTATTCACCTTGAAGATCTGGCGACATTATTTATATGGTACTCGATGTACAATCTTCACAGATCACAAAAGTCTACAACACATATTTGATCAGAAAGAATTAAACATGCGACAACGACGATGGGTCGAGCTGCTAAATGACTACGACTGTGAGATCAAGTACCATCCTGGAAAGGCAAACGTTGTAGCAGACGCTCTAAGTCGAAAGGAAAGGGTTAAGGCCCTAAGGGTTCGAGCGTTAGAAATGACGATTCGAACGAACCTCACTGCACGTATTCGTGTTGCACAACAAGAAGCCCTTAAGGGAGAAAACCGCAGAGCTGAATACCTCCGGGGTATGTTGAAATACATGGTGCCAAACGAAGATGGAGCCTTATACTTCAAGAAGCGTATTTGGGTTCCACTCTATGGCGGTATTCGAGAAGTCATCCTTGATGAAGCACATAAATCGAGATACTCGATCCATCCGGGATCGGACAAGATGTATCAAGACTTGAAGGAATACTACTGGTGGCCGAGACTTAAAAGTGATGTTGCTGTTTATGTTGGCAAATGCCTAACTTGTGCTAAGGTTAAGGCCGAATATCAGAAACCGTCTGGCCTACTACAACAACCAGAGATCCCCATGTGGAAGTGGGAGCAAATCTCGATGGACTTCATAACGAAATTACCCAGGACCCCGAGAGGGCACGATATGATATGGGTGATCGTTGATCGATTGACGAAATCTGCGCATTTCCTACCGATACGAGAAAAAGACAGCACTGGAAAACTTGCTGAGATATACTTAAGAGAAATTGTGGCACGACATGGAGTGCCAATCTCAATTATTTCAGACAGAGATGGACGCTTTGTCTCAAGAATCTAGCAATCATTTCAGGAAGCCTTTGGATCTCAGTTAGATCTAAGCACGGCATTCCATCCACAAACAGACGGCCAGAGCGAACGGACTATATAAACGTTAGAATATATGCTTCGCGCATGTGTCATGGATCTAGGCGGCAGCTGGGATACACACCTACCCTTGGTGGAGTTCTCCTACAATAACAGTTATCATACGAGCATAAAAGTCGCACCGTTCGAAGCTCTGTATGGCCGCAAGTGCCGATCGCCCTTATGTTGGGCAGACGCTGGAGATAAACGTATGGTTGGTCCTAAACTTGTGCAAGAGACAACCGACAAGATTATGCAGATCCGAGAGCGCATTAAGGCGGCCCGAGATCGACAAAAGAGCTACGCTGATTTACGACGAAAACCATCAGAATTTGAGGTGGGAGACAAAGTGTTGTTAAAAGTCACACCTTGGAAGGGCGTAGTAAGATTTGGAAAACGTGGAAAGCTGAATCCACGATACATCGGACCATTCAGGATTCTAGAAAGAATTGGTACCGTGGCATACAAGTTAGAGTTACCGGAAGAGCTTAATGGAGTACATGATACGTTCCATGTATCCAATCTCAAGAAGAGTCCAACACAAGAAAACGTGATCATCCCGGTGGATGAAGTGCATATTGATGACGCCCTCCGATTTACAGAACAACCTGGTGAGGTTACAGACTGGAAAGTCAACAAGACCAGGAGGAGCACTGTTAAACTTGTCAAAGTACGTTGGAACTCTAAGCACGGACCCGAGTACACGTGGGAACGTGAAGACCAGTTCAAGGAAAAGTATCCCCACCTGTTCAAGAAGACTCCTGCGAGAGTTAGTTCAGCCTGAATTTCGGGACGAAATTCTTTTAACGGGGGGAGACTGTGACAACTGGCACAAACCGGTAATTTCCGTACACTTAATTATTATTTAATGACTGCAATTATGTGCTTAAATGTCAACATTGGCTGAACACATACTAAACAAGTGAATTCATGCACGTTGTATACTACAAAATATTACTTTATGCATAAACAAGAGCGTTGCGTCATAAATACTAGCAAACTCACCGGTAAGACACTCTGTGTCAACAGAACTGCAGAAAGCAGTCAGACAATAAAATTGGAGCCTAGGTGTAGGTCCAACGATAAGAATACGTTAAAACCCAAGAGTACATACAAGGGTTTAATATATATACTCTCCGGAAGCAAAAATAAGCACTAAAAAGCACCCGAATCGCACTTTAAGTGCAAAATTTTATATAATTCAGCTCTAATCAGCATTTAAACATATGAATATTATGCAGAAATTACGTTTTATTATCCAGAATACTTCCCCAAGTGTTGGGAATTGAAAAGGATACAAAAAGGTACTTAAAAGACACTAAATGGTGCAATTTAGCACTTTAACGAACCGGTATATAACCAAACAACCGGATATTACCCGGAACACCAAAATAATGCTAGAAGCATTGTTTTTATTCCTCTAAGCTAGTTAGGGTCCCCGTACACCCTAACACCCTTTATATTATAATACACACTATATACTCTAATTAAACTCATTAGAAACTAACAAGAAAGTTACCATTTCATTACATCCCAACCCCATACCCCCCCCCCCCTTCTACGGTTTTGGTGGAATGGGGACACCCCCCAAGATATTTTATTAAAGTAATAGATTATGTTGGAAGATTTGGAACACATTACATATTGTTTAAAGCACTAAATGGGATTATAAGTTAGCACACAAGGTCTTGATCATTTCATTCTCACCTTCAACATTTAGCAAGCTCTCTTTCTTCCCTCCTCCCTCACTTACGGCCTCCACCACCCTCCACCATATCACCACCATCAAGTCTCCTACAAGCAGACCATACTTACCCAAAGGTGTTAAGGATCATACAACCAAGCTCGGTGCACTCGGAAGTTCAAGAACCTCTCTAGATTTCTTTTATCCACCACATTTATACCTTGTTTCTTCCCTAGCCTTGAGCTAGTAGTAAGTGTCTCTAATCATCATCTTGATCTTGTTTATGGTGGTTAATAGGTGATTTAATGGTTAAAAATTAAAAACACTAAGGAACATAACTTAAAGTCTTGAACATAAGATGAACAAGGTGGATAAAGAGAAGATATGTGTGTAAATCATGTGAATCTTGTATGGTTGTTATTATTTGATGTTGTTGTTAGTAGAAACAAGATGGATCATCATCTAGACATACTAGTCCATGTTTGAGAGCATGAACTAGTAGGATGTAAAAGTTAGAAAGTTGAAGGATGATGGATCCATCCATTCATAAGTCTTGAACTTGAGTAAATAAAATTTTTCTTGTAAAATAAGACTCTAAACATGTAGATCTAAAGATCTACAAGTGGTTTTTTCGGAAGAACCAAGTGAAAGATGCAAGTCATGTTAAAACCCGGATAATTTATGAACTAGAAACATTTTTAGTAAATAAACAAGTATGTAAACACTTGTGTAACAAGAAATTTAACAAAGAAGTATTTTTGAAAATCTTGACTAGAAGTGGTAAAACTCCAAGTTCTTTAAAAATAAAGTTTTTGAGAAACTAATTTTATTTTTAAAGAAAACAAGACTTACTAAATGAGCTAGTAGGTTACTACACACTTTTGTAAATTCTCAAGTTCATGAAATAGAGAAATTAGTATATATTGTTGTTGATTGTTGTTGAGAAATTGGTTGTTGATGATTTTAAAAGAAAATAAACACATGTTTTGAAAACATGGGAAACCTCCATTTTTAGGGGAAACTCTGTCAAAATTTTTATAAATTTTGACACTTAGAAAAATATAAGTTTTTGAGAAACGTATTCCCTAAAAATGTATTTAAAAATATTACCAAGGTTTCCCTAATTTTTGGTGATAAGAAATGAGGATTTCTTCAAGAATAAAACTGGATATTAAGTATGTATATATTTTTGAGAAAAATATATATACTATTTGATCACCAACTTTTGTGCTAAGTGTATATTGTATGTGTTATACGTGCTAGTGTATTAAGACTAAAAAATACAATAAATACTCATGAGAAGTAAAAATACAAGATACATAATTCGGGTGCAAAGTGCAAAATACAAAAAGCTTATATTTATTTTTGAGAAAGTAATATAAGTAAGACACTTAGTTAAAAATATAAAATATTTTTAACACAAGAATATATATACAAAAGAGAGTGACTGTACTTGTGCGACACAAGTCTAGTGACTAACGTTAAGAAAACGCGTATAGGTCACGACGTTAATTAAGCAAATCCGGTGAAGTTTGCGACGCAAGGAACACAAAGTTGTGAGTTCATGCTCCCCCCCCCCCTTTTCTTTAACTGTTTTCAGTTTTATAACTTCGGGGGTGAAATACATGTTACAAATATTACTATGTTTATAAATGGTATGATAACAAGAAGCACACTTGGTGAGAACGAGTACCAAGTGTGACGAGATATAAGAATACAAGAAGCGCACTTGGTGAGGACGAGTACCAAGTATGATGCGTTATGAGAAATGATACGAGAAATCGTCTCACGAATAGGGTACATAAGCACCATTAATCAACAATATACCTAGACCGCAGAACAAAAGGTTAGATCTAACGGGTTTCGGGCAGCCACACTCTCGGTGAGGACGTGTACCGAGTAGTGCTTTTGTGTCTCAGAATATGCCAACTGGAAAAATGCCTAAGGTTTGGTGACTTCCTATGTCGTGTCACATGTTAATGGCTTTGCAACCCATTAACAATCCTGATACTTACAGGAATACTTTATTTACATAAGATTCATACGATACTAAAACTTAATTGATACTTGAGTACGTGGGGTACACAAGTAAACTTGAATTATACATGAGTACGTGGTGTACACATGATTACTTGATTTTCGTATAAAAACTTGATTTATACCTGACACAAACTATGATTTCACACAAAGTATACAAACGTGAAATACAAAAACTGCATGAATTCACACCAACATTATGTTGACGTTTTTTTTTCCAAAACTTACATGTATTTCAGGTAACTAGAAGTGGATGTGCGCGCGGTCTTACCCATGCTCGTGGATGTCGCTTATGTTTATCTTTAAATAAAGTTGTAAACTTTTTAAGACAATGTTTTATGCTATCTCGCGATGTAGACGCTATCTTATGTTTTCAAATTATGGTATTTGAAGTTATTTTCATGAGCATGTAGTATGTTTACCTTTCGTATGCAATGAGAACCTTTCATGATCACACCTCGTGCTTCCGCCGCAGAAAGGGGTGTGACAGAATTTAGGATTCAGATTCCTGGAACTACACCCGTAGCAAAAGCACCTTATCGGTTAGCACCCACAGAAATGCAGGAACTGAAGAAGCAATTGGATGAATTGCTAAGTAAAGGATTCATACAACCTAGTTCATCCCCCTGGGGAGCACCAGTGTTGTTTGTGAAAAAGAAAAAGGATGATTCGATGTGAATGTGTATCGATTATAGGGAATTGAATAAGGTTACAATCAAGAATCGATACCCTTTGCCTAGGATTGATGATCTTTTTTATCAACTTCAGGGAGCTAGATTTTTTCTAAGATAGATTTACGCTCCGGATATCATCAAATTGAAGGTACAAGAAGAAGACATACCTAAAACTGCTTTCAGAACTAGGTATGGTCACTATGAGTTTACAGTCATGCCCTTTGGACTAACAAATGCTCCTGCAGCATTTATGGACATGATGAATAGAATCTGTAAACCATATTTGGATAAATTTGTAATTGTCTTTATTGACGATATATTTATTTATTCCAAAAGCCAGGAAGAGCATTGTGAGCACCTACATGCACTCTTAACTTTGTTAAGAAAGGAGAAGCTCTATGCCAAATTCTCGAAGTGTGAATTTTGGCTACAGGAGGTACAATTTTTAGGTCATATGTTGAATCACGAAGGTATTCACGTAGATCCTGCTAAAATAGAAGAAATCATCAAATGGAAGGTCCCACAATCAGCTACAGAAGTTAGAAGTTTTCTAGGCTTAGCTGGATATTATAGGCGCTTTATTAAGGATTTTTCTAAGATAGCTGTGCCATTAACTAAGCTAACCTGTAAAACAGTTAAGTTTGAATGGGGACCTAAGCAAGAAGAGGCTTTTAGGATTTTAAAACAAAGGTTAACCAACACCCCAATCCTTGCCTTACCAGAAGGGACAGAAGATTTTAAAGTATACTGTGATGCTTCAAAACTAGGATTAGGATGTATGCTAATGCAACGCAAGAAGGTAATTGTGTATGCATCAAGGCAATTGAAAAAGCACGAGGAAAACTATACGACGCATGACTTAGAATTAGGGTCGATAATTTTTGCCCTTAAGATTTGGAGACACTATCTGTATGGAAGTAAGTTTACTATCTATACAGATCATAAGAGTTTAAGATACATATTTGGGCAAAAAGAATTGAACATGAGGCAAAGAAGATGGATGGAAATTGTGAGTGACTACGACTGTGATATTCAATATCACGAAGGAAAGGCAAATGTAGTAGCAGATGCCTTAAGTCGTAAGTATCATGAAAAGCAAAAGCGAATTCGTGCTCTTAGATTAAGTTTACAATTAGACTTAATGAAACAATTAAAGAATGTTCAGGAAACAACAATCAAGGATGATGCTGAAGGAATGAAAGGAAGAATAAAGGAATTAGAACAAGGAGCTGATAGAATTTGGAGAATCCACAAAAGAAGGATTTGGGTACCTAAGCAAGGAGAGTTAAGAAATAAGATTTTAGAGGAAGCCCATAAATCTAGATATACCATGCACCCAGGAAATAATAAGATGTACCAAGATTTAAGGAATAATTTCTGGTGGATAGGAATGAAAAAGGACATAGCTAAATATCTATCTAAGTGTCTAACTTGTTCACAAGTTAAAGCAGAACACCAGAAACCTTCAGGATTACTCCAACAATTAGAAATGCCTGTATGGAAATGGAAACTCATAACCATGGATTTTGTTACTAAGTTGCCCAAAACCAGAAAAGGTAATGATGCGATTTGGGTAATTGTGGATTGATTAACTAAATCAGCTCATTTCCTACTCATGAAAGAAACCTTTAGCATGGAAAGGTTAGCAAAGTTATACGTAGACAAAGTAGTATCCTTACATGGAGTTCCACTCTCCATCGTATCGGATAGAGATAGTCGTTTTACTTCACATTTCTGGACAAGTTTCCAAGAAGCAATGGGGACACGATTAAATTTAAGTACAGCTTACCATCCCCAAACAGACGGACAAAGTGAAAGGACGATTCAAACCCTGGAAGACATGCTCAGGGCATGTGTGATAGATTTTGGTGGAAACTGGGATAACCACCTACCTTTAATTGAATTCTCCTATAATAATAGTTATCATTCAAGCATTGAAGCTGCCCCATTCAAAGCACTGTATGGACGAAAGTGCAGAACTCCAGTTTGTTGGGCAGAAATAGGAGAAAGCCAATTATCAAGTCCCGAAATCGTACAAGAAACTACCGACAAGATCACTCAAATCAAGGAAAGACTGAAAACGGCTCGAGATCGTCAAAAGAGTTATGCAGACAATCGACGAAAGCCGCTAGAATTTCAAGTTGGAGACAAGGTACTCCTAAAAGTTTCTCCTTGGAAAGGAGTAGTTCGGTTCGGTAAAAAGAGAAAGCTAAGTCCAAGATACATACGACCATTCCCAGTAATCCAGCAAATAGGACCGGTTGCTTATCGCTTACAACTACCAGAAGAACTGGCTGGGGTACATGACGGGTTTCATGTATCTAACCTTAAGAAGTGGTTGTCCGACGAATCCCTAGTAGTACCTCTTCAAGATGTAGAGTTAAATGAAAAGTTAAAATTTGTTGAGAAGCCACTACAGATAGAAGACAGAAAGGTCAAGTTCCTCAAACACAAAAGACTAGTACTGGTCAAAGTCAAGTGAGATTCAAAGAGAGGACCTGAGTACACTTAGGAGTTGGAATCAGAAATGAAGCGAAAATATCCCTACTTGTTCCAGTAAATCTCGAGGACGAGATTTTTATAAGGTGGGGAGGATGTAACAACTCTCATTAAAATTACTATTTCTTATTTTATTTTGTCCAATAGAAAACCCTAATTGAGACCCCAAGAAATACTGCATGACCCCTAAAATTTTCAGAACAATCGAAACTAGGATCAGGGCCCCTAAAACTCAGGGGGGGTATTCCCTAATCGATATTATCTTCATAGTTCGTTGTCAAAATCAAATTTTAGCGAAATGTCGATTCACCCAGGCTACAATTACACGAGGCTACCCTATGCTAGGAGGGGTGACCTCGCGCCACGCGACAGGCCCTCGCGCCACGCGAGGGAGCTGTTTTTCCAGTATAAATGTAGGACGTTGGCACTTGAAGTTTGGTGTTGGTTCGACGTAAAAACTCGTTTCGTACGTTGAGATATCGTCTGTTTACTTCAAAACACACACAAACACGAAATTCTGCCGCGATAACAGGGTAATAACTCGATCACTGATACGATTTAATGTCCGATCGATAAAAACCAATCCGATGGATGTTTAAGTGCTGCCCATACTTGGGCAATGCCTTTGTCATTCGTCGTGAGGGTTTCGATCTCGTGAGTTGTCGTAAAAGTTGTATTAAGTTACTGACCTAGTTTCGTGTGCATTGTTATTATCTTAGGTTAACCAGGCTAAAATCAATAGGCTAAACTCTGCCCGTTTAAATCTGCAATGTGAGTCATTCTCTTTTTATCAAATTGTTTTCCAAACTCTATTTGTTTCAAAGTTATAATTACAGGGATTAAGTCTTTGTAATCTTCAATTACTGCCGATATGTGGGGTTTTGTATACTTTACTTATTCCCGTCACCATTGGACAACGGGTTAGCCAATGGGTGATCTGACCATAGTCACAGATACAGTCGAGTGACAAATACCGATTTAGGGTAATTGGTTGATAGAAACAATGTAATCACCCGTAATACTGTATATTATAACAATGTGTCGTTTTGTGCAACTTGAGTGACTCGCCAGTATTTCCCTGCTGATAAAACCTTTTTAAAACATGTTTCAGGTGAAATGTTGTGATCCAGGAAAAAGTGTCGTGTAGCACTTCAAGCTTGAAGAAGTGACTTAATAAAAGAAATAAACATGTTTTGTAAACCAGGTAATTTTCTTGTAAAATTCCTTTATTGTAAATTATGGGTGTTATTCCCAATTTGTGAAATAAAATAAATTGGGCATTTTCAAGTTTTCAAAAGATCCTGTTAAACTTCCGCTACCAACATATTAATTACCACGGATTTCTGTCCTGTGGCTCCTGGAACGGGTAAAACCGGGCCGGGGGCCGTGACAAATATTTCCCGAAAGGGACATCTTGTGGGCGAGATGGCCTCCAGGCCCAACACCTGTTGGACGCTCTTAGCGGCGAGGGGTCAGTGACTGCCTCGGGACTGCTTACTACCATCACTGAAATGGTTAACCTTTGGCTAGGGGGTTATGTCCTAAGGTGCTCGCGGATTTTGTTGCTTCGGCCCCCCTAACCCATTTGTTGAAGCCTGATAATGGAATTCGCCCCATTGCTGTGGGGGCAATTTGGAGAAGATTGGTCTCCAAAGTGGCAATGAAGAAAGTTGGGAAAGAAGCTGTTAAGTACTTGGGGGACTACCAATTTGGGGTGGGGGTCCCCAATGGGGCAGAGGCGGTGCTACATAGCACTAATATGTTTCTTAATTCTTTTCATTCAGATGGCTCGATGGCCATGCTTACGGTTGATTTTTCCAACGCTTTCAACTTAGTTGACCGTTAGGTTTTACTTCGTGAGGTTCATCACCATTGCCCCTCCATATTCCCATGGGTTCAATTTCTTTATGATCAACCCGCTAGGCTATACGTGGGGAATGACCGCATCGGGGCATTCACGGGGGTCCAGCAAGGGGATCCATTGGGACCTTTGCTTTTTGCCCTAGCCTTACACCCCTTAGTGCTTAAGGTGCAAGAAAACTGCAAACTATCCTTCCATGCCTGGTACTTGGATGACAGGACGGTTATCAGGGACGCTGTTCAGGTTGCTAAAGCTCTTGACATTATCGGTTCGGAGGGTCCAGCCTTGGGGCTACAGCTTAATATTAGAAAAACTGAGATATTTTGGCCGACATGCAACGGGGTGAAGGTCAGGCCAGGGCTTTTCCCCAGTGAGATTGGGAGGACGGAGAGAGGTGTTAAACTGCTAGGAGGGGCAGTCAGCCGTGATGCCAGTTTTATTAGTGGCCTAGCGGCTAAGAGGGCAACGCGAGCTGTTAACATTATGGGACACTTTCCCTTGTTGCGGGATCCTCAAAGCGAACTCTTTTTGCTTAGATCTTGTATGGGGGTTGCAAAGTTGTTATTTGGTTTGCGAACTTGCCAGCCCCCCTTTGTGGATGATGTTGTTTCATGTTTTGATAAAGGTCTTCAAGAGGCAATAGAAGACATTGTCGTATGTGGGGGGCATTTTTTGGAGAACTCCAGTGGCGGATCGCGACCTTGCCGATGCGGCTTGGTGGGTTGGGCCTTCTCTCGGCCCAGGATGTGGCTGCCTATGCCTTTGTGGCTTACAGGTCTCAATCTTGGGAGTTGCAGGACCACATCTTACGTAACAGTGGGATTGCTAACACTGGCCCGGATTATGCCAGCGCCTTGAAACGCTTGCATGAATCTCTACCTGACTTTGATCTCGGCGGTTTCTCTAACAAGGACACCGCCCCCAAAAAGCCACAGAAAACTTTGGCAAATGCCCTTTGTTGTCGAATCGCACAAAGTTTGGGAGAAGATTTCAAATTGTCCCCCCGCCAAACAGCCGTCATTGAATGCGTACAGAGGCCTCACGCTCAGGATTTCTTAACTGTTATTCCTATTGAAGGTCTGGGTCAACGTATGTCAGCGGTGGAGTACTGGTCAATCCTTAAGTACCGTCTAATGATCCTCATGTTCCCGAATGATGAAACTTGCCCAGTCTGCCGTAAAGCATGTCTGGATAAATACGGGGAGCATGCGTTATACTGTAGAGAGTTGCCGGGGTTTAAGTATCGCCATGACTTTGTTCGAGACGCGTTAATGGATATTCTCAGACGAGCAGGGATCTCGGCAAAGAAAGAGGCACCGGTTAATTTTCTTACAGACCGGGCGGAGGGGAGGTCGACCCTACGCCCAGCTGACGTGCTAGTTTTTGGTTGGGAGGGCTGGAAACATGCTTGTGTCGATCTCACAGGTGTATCCCATCTAGCCGGGTTCCGGGAAAATGGGTTTGTGGCGGGACAAGCGGTATTGAAAGCAGAGTCAAAGAAGGTGGAAAAACACGCGAAAGCTTGTGAGGATAATCAGCATGTCTTTGTCCCCCTGGCGTTTGACACGTTCGGCTCTTTGGCGCCGGAGGCAGTTCGGTTCTTGGCTAGAGTTTAGCGTGTTGTCCACAGCAACTTTTCGACCCCTTAGGAGCGAGGCTTTTTTTTTAGTAGATTAGGGTTTTCTAGATGGGTTTTCTAAATCACAATTAATGCTAGGTGTTTTGTTTATACATTTCTGGCCGTCTAATGTGTTTGTTAGTGCACCGTTTTTGTCTTAATAAAATTGCTGGCCGTTAAACAAAAACTTAATAAACCCCAATCCAAACACCCCCGATAGCATTGATGAAGAGGTTCTCTCTTTTGGTACGTCACACCACTGATTATGTAACGTACTTCCACCTCCTGCTGCCTTTTTGCCGCTCTCATATAACCAACCGACTTCATCTTCACTATTCCCAAACGTGCACTCTTCGGCCTGCAACATTCTCTCGTCTCCGTAAGTCAATTTTCTCATAGTTTCATCTTTTCTACTCACGATTATCATGTATCTCACTTCAATTGATGCTTGTTGACTAACAATTACACTCTTACACCGATCACTTTGGGGACAATTCGTCCTTCACCTTTAACTTTTAACTGATTTTAGACTCGATTGTTTGTTTAATTACACTCTGTCTTTGTGTTGTTGATAATCTAATGATTGTTTGGCCCTAATATTCCACAAACATAATATAATTGATTGTAAGTAGCATATTCATACATCTGTTTATGAAGGTTAGGGTTTACTTGATTTAAGTTTATTTTTAAGGTTTACTGAATATCAGGTTAGGGGATCATAAATTTTTGTATCGTCTGGAGTTACTTTTGTCCTCTGGAGTTACTTTTGTCCTAGGTTTGAGAAATTTTGTACCGAATAAGTGTACCGTATCAGTACGGTACCATACTGGTACTGACGGAATGTATGCTGTACGGTATTGGTACTATGCGGTATGATACCGGTTCGGGACTTTTAACGGTACCGACCGTACATGTATGGCAAGGTATTTGGTTTTGGTTCTGGTTCTGGCTAAATTTCAGTAACGGTATGGTCGCGTTGGTTTTAAAAACCGTGCCTTAGGCGCAAGGTGTAGAGGCTGGCGTGGCGCCCTGTGTAGGGTGAGGCGCACCTAAAACAGGAAACACATTTTGTAGGGATTTTTTTCAAGCCTGAGGCGCCAGACTACCAGGGGTGTTTTTATGCATTAAAATGTTGTACAATAGGTTTTTTTGGCTTGTACATGTAGGTAAAATCATATAAAAACCTTATTTATAGCTATATTTTGGATAGGGGATGCCAAAAACATATGGGATATATAAACAAATTACATAATCGCCTTGTACCTCGGGTACGAAAATCCCGCCGCTTTTGCGCTTCACGCCTCGGTTTCAGACCTCTGCGCTTCACGCCTCGGTTTCAGACCTCTGCGCTTCATGCTTAACTTTTGAAATTAAAATGCTCTCATTGTCTACCTTTAAATGGATCCTTTTAGTTCAACTGACAGTTGTCTGTCTCTTGTGTGCACAGTTTTAAGAGCAAATGGCTGAACAGGTAGGAACAGAGGCGTCACCGCCTTCTTTTGATTATATGCTCTACGAAGGTGATCCCGAACATCTTCGGACCGTTGTAGCTACACCGAATCTACCAAATCCTCAAATAAGTCCTTCTTTGTTGAAACTTAAGCACAGGATAGGACATGGACTGTTTGGGGATGTTTGGTTGGCTACGCATCATCAATCATCGCATGATTATGATGAGTATCATGAAGTGGCTGTTAAGATGTTACATCCTATAAAAGAAGAAGATATACCAAAGTTTATGGCTAAGTTTGAGGATTTATTCCTTAAGTTCCGGAAACTCCCAAGTGTCTGTTGGTTGCATGGTATCTCAGTTCTAACTGGAAAGGTGGCAACTTACATTTCTAAAATAATTTATAACATGTTATATTCTTGGAATAGTTATTTAATTAATTCGATTAAATCTGTTACTTTCAGGCTTCTCCACAGATTTGCATCGTCATGAAGTTTTATGAGGGGTCAGTTGGTGATCGAATGGCTAAGCTAAAAGGAGGAAAACTTGCATTGCCTGATGTTTTGAGGTGATATTTCTAAGGGAAATTGTATTTTAATAATCTTAACTTTCACCTGTTGGCCGGCAGTAATCCCAACTTAAGAAATTTCCCCTGACATTCCCAACTTGCAAACATTTTTCCTCCACCGCGCCTTTTCTACCTGAGGTCTAACCTAGTTAGTTTTTTGCTGACGTGGCTTATGTGGCAAAAAAACTTGATTGTTTGCCAACGTGGTTGTTATGTAGCACCATCACCACCTCCACCACCTCCACCACCAACACCACCCACCTCCACCGTGGAGGTGGGTGGTGGAGGAGGTGGCTGATGGTGGTGGGTAGGTGGTGAAGGTGGAGGTGGTGATGGTGCCACATAACAGGCACGTCAGCGAATAACCAAGTTTTTTTGCCACATAAGCTGCCACGCCAGCAAAAAAACTAACTGGGTTAGTCCTCAGTTAGAAAGGCTCAGTGGAGGAAAGATGTTTGGAGGTTGTACTGTCAAGGGGAATTTCTTAAATTGAGATTATTGCCGGCCAACAGGTGAAATTTAAGATTATTAAAATCCATTTCCCCTATTTCTAAAGGATTCACAGAGTAACAAATAATATTTAGATGATTAACGGTTAAAACATTGCAGGTATGGAGTGGGGTTGGCTAAAGGAATTCATGAAGTGCACATGTTAGACACGTTGGTGCTGAATATTAAGCCAACTAATCTTCTTCTTGATGAACATGATCATGTGATTCTTGGAGATTTTGGGGTCCCGTTTCTTCTTCTTGGGGCCCAGTTGCCTGACCCGGATATGTCTCTTAAGCTGGGATCACCCAATTACATGGCTCCAGAACAATGGGAGCCTGAAACCAGAGGTCCGATTAGTGTTGAGACTGATAGTTGGGGATTTGGGTGCTGCATTTTGGAGATGTTGACGGGTGTACAACCGTGGTTTGGTAAATCTGTTGGTGAGATATACAAATCTGTTGTGGTGAAACAAGAAAAACCGCTGCTTCCGAATGGTCTACCTCCTGCTGTTGAAAATGTTCTTAATGGCTGTTTTGAGTATGATCTTCGTAATAGACCGCTTATTGCAGATATTCTGCATGCATTTGAAAGGTTAGTTCCACGTGTGTGTTTGTTTAACTGTTTGTGTTGGTGTATATCCAAATATGCGTGGGTCTATCTGTATTATGTTTTACTTCAAACGGGTCAGATCACCAAATCTAGCTAGTTGGGAAACGGGTCACACGGGTTGAAACTTGAAAGCCTCTCAAACGCTTTTGTAATGCATGTACCCCTCTTAATCGTTTTATATCATATCGTAATAATATTGGTTTTCTAATCATTAATAAGATTAGTACATAGATGGTCCCTGTGGTTTGAACTTTGTAACGCATTTAGTCCCCAACTTTTTTTCAAAAGTACATGGATGGTACTACGATGGTTTGCACTTTGTAACACATTTAGTCCCTAACTTGGACATGCTAAAACCTGTAGATTTGTTAGTTGGGGACTAAATGCGTTATAAAGTGCAAACCACAAGTACAATCCATGTACTTTTGGAAAACTAGGGACCAAATCCAAATTTTTGGCAAACCACAGGGACCGTCTGTCATCTGTGTACTTTACTCCATTAATAATTAATAAAAAAATGGGCGGAAGGTATTGCGGTTCAACCCGGCCCGTTTTGACCCATACAAAGATGACCCGTTTTAGTCTGAACTGGTCTTGACCCGTTACCCAACTTACCCGGCCCACCCATCTTACTACCTCTAGTTTTGATTAATACAAGCATGCAACAAAAAAGAGAACTGCTGCTATTTGCCTATTTGTTGGTTTTAAGTATTCATTACACGTAAGTGTGAGTGAAATTGTACTTGCAGTTCACGTGATGCTGTGTTTAACGATGGGGAGTGGATTGGTCTAGGAAGCAGAATATCAGCAGACCAAAAAGTTGGAGGTAGCAGCTACTCCACATGGTTTCTTACGAAAGATCATCTGCAAGTAGGTGATATTGTTCGATCTCGAAAAATACCGAACAATTGCAAGAACATGGCTGTACCTGAAGGAACCGTAGTCGGTTTGGAAAAAGATACTGATCGAGATGGGTTCGTTCTGGTTCGAGTCCAAGGAATCCACAACCCGTTAAGGGTTAACATCACCACTCTAGAACGGGTCACTTCTGGGTTAGCCGCTGGTGACTGGGTGCACTTACTAGATCCAAACAGAAACCGAAACCGAAACCACTCGTTTATTGGCATTCTACACGCGATAGACCGTGATGGGAACGTGAGTGTCGGTTTTATAGGACTAGAGACACTATGGAAAGGACACTGTTCTCAGCTCCAAATGGCAGACCCGTTTTTCGTGGGTCAGTTTGTGAAATTAAAGGCAAATGTGTTCACACCTCGGTTTCAATGGGAACGTAAACGTGAAGGAATATGGGCCACCGGTAAGATTACACAAATACTTCCGAATGGGTGTCTTGTTGTGCAGTTTCCTGGAAAATTTGTTTTCAAAGGCGAAGCGGAATCATATTTAGCTGATCCGGCTGAAGTTGAGCATGTTTCGTTCGATACATGTTCGACTTTGGTGGATAAGTATCAGCATGTTGAGGATCATCACTGGGCTGTTAGGCCACTTATGATTGCATTTGGTGTGCTCACGGCTATGAAATTTGGTTTCATTGTTGGTCATAGTGTGGGTGCTAGACTGAAGAAAGGTGGTGCAAGTCGGACGCGCGGTGGTGGTAGCGGTCATGGTCAAGATGGGCAAGACGGTGGCGGCAAGTCGAAATGGCTACCATCACCTGTTGCAAATATACTTGCGAGAGACGGTTCCACGACTCCTGTTATTGCCAGATAATGTGTTTGATGTAAAAAAACTGATGCTAATGGCCGACTTGTAAGTTGTTTCTACTGTAAATATATGCAACATGTTCTATTTCAATGATTCAATCAAATGTATTCCAGTTAATCCTAATTTTATACATATTTAGTTTCTTCAAAATAATTGTGTGAGCTCCTTGGGTAACTCTCGTCTCCAAATAGGTTTTAAATCAAAATTTGAATTTCTTGGTATGCCTACGATTCATTCAGGGGCTGTTTGGCAACATCTGAATGGTTAAGTGTTGAACCAGTAAGAGGTTTGAACCACTAAGAGCATGTATAATGCTTACCCATTCAGAGGTAAATGTCTGACCAATTCAGATTTGAGGTCTTAATCATTCAGACTCCGTATAAATCTTAACCATTCAGATGCAAATGTCTGAACCATTCAGACATCTGCTCGCGAAACAAACAGTCTGAACCATTAAGTGCTGAACCAGTAAGAGGTCTGAACCATTAAGAGCCTCATTAAGAGGTAAACAAACAGTCCCTCAGTGTTATAACATACACATCTCATTTGAGAGTGTGTCTAGCTCTAAAGGAGTTGAATTGTTTGTGAGCTACTTGAAATCTCGTTGTTAAAGATTTGAGTTGAGCCGTGTTTAAACGAAGAGCTCATATGTTAAATAGCATGAGGTTCATATACCGAGATTGTGAATTTATTACATATACACAATGCATCATTTACGTATCTATTTTTCACTCGTGTATTATGTTCATCTACCGAAATTCAATACATACACCACATAGACTCGCGTAGTATTCGTTTTCTTCTTAGGTTGAGGAGGAAGACAACACAATAATCAAGTTTGCTAGCATTTAAAATATGAAGTTTAGACAAGTATTACTAATTAATAAGTCATTTAAACACGCAGAGAGATATAGTCACACAAGCGTGGTATTTTATCGATGATAATGATTCATTATATAGATCTTTAGAATTAAAAGATCCATCGTGTGTGTGGCCGGTTCGTAACGTATGGACCAACTACTCATCTAAAAGACATTGTGTAATGTTCTCAACTTATCAAAAATGTGAGTGGGCGGGGGCGTGGCTTTCAAGGGGCCAGGAGGGGCGGCCGACCCCCCGAACTTTTCGCTCAGTAGTGTTATGTATGTACGTTTCGTATAGAATTTTTTAGGTATATACGTTTTCGACCCCCCAAATATTAGATACGGTGACTTCCCACCCCTCGGTGGAAATTTTTAAGCTTCGCCACTATGAGTGGGATCGGTGTCGTGTCATAACTTT
This sequence comes from Helianthus tuberosus, assembly GCA_030545235.1. NCBI lineage: Eukaryota > Viridiplantae > Streptophyta > Magnoliopsida > Asterales > Asteraceae > Helianthus > Helianthus tuberosus. The sequence continues at coordinate 46,404,482 of CM060408.1, forward strand.
AGATATTTATAATAACTAATGAAAAAACTTACCGTCCAATTTAGTGTTTGCTTTAACAGGTGTTGAGTCGTCTCACCTTAACAACATCAAACAGATAAATTAGAAGATGGTGAGATTAGTGAAAACATATAACATAGACAGATAACACGTTATATAGACACACATACGAGTAATATAGACCACCAGCATAGGCTAAGAAACCAAGCTTCTAAGGTGAGAATAAAAAATACACCCGTTTCGTTCTTCTAAAAGTCCTTAACCTTGATCCTATGTCTACGCATACTCCCATTCTCGACCATGTTCTAAGAGATGTGGAAGTCTAGCAAATACTGCCTAATCCACTCCTCCGAAGTCAATTTCGGTCTGCCTCAACCCATCCTCCGAAGTCAATTCCGGTCTGCCTCAACCCCTCCTCTTTTTCACAGTGAGAGTTTCCACGGTTCTAAGTTCTAATTGTGACCGTCACCTGTCTCCTCCTGATGTGCCCATAACATCTTAACCTCCCCCTCTTAACTCATCTGATATTGTTAGTTATAATTATATTTCAATTTCAATTTGTATTGTATGTACTTCATTGTAACCAACTGGGGTAGCCCAGTTGGCCACCGACACCCACCTCTTCCCAGAGGTACCGGGTTCGAGTCTTGGGAGTGGCATATGTCGCCCAGGGTAAGAACTCGGCATGGGGAAGTCACCGCGGAGCTAGCTTGGTCGGGTAGCGGCTCCCGGAGTGAGATCACTCCGGCGGTTGGAAGGACCGTGCACTATCCCCCCCCCTACTTCATTGTAATTTCTTAATTCTCTCTTTAACTCTTTTTGTAAATTACTCTAGTATTTATAGATCTCTTCCCCTTCTTACGGGGCATTCAATAGTCACCCCTAATCTTTTCCTAACAACCTTATTTCTTGTCATATCCAATCTATATAATCTATAAAAGGAGATTAGAAGATGACCAAGATATGCTTACGTGTCAAGCTCTGAGATATGCCACATTGTCCATGTTGATGTCAAAATTCGGATATATATATATATATATATATCTAATAAATCTAAATAATATAGTATAAAATCTGATTTTTATTATGATTAATTAGTGAGTTTTTTAGGAGGGAATTTCAAAATTGCATGGGGAGTTGTATTGTGCATTTAATGCACCTGAGAGATGTCATCATATCTTCATCTCTCTGTTTCTTCTTCACACTTTAATCTCCATCTCTCTCTTTCTTCTCATTTCAAAATTCAGGCGACATTGTAGGGGGGTTTTTTTACAAAGCTTCCAAATATTTAAGAGATTCATAGGCAAAGAAATCCGTTGCTTCCACACGAACCATGTCATCGGCAAAGAAATCCGTCGGTCCTTTCGGATGGACCTGATCTTGCTCGATGAGAAGGTATTAGTATTTGTGAAGTGTTGATTCTGTTATTTGACTGTTCTAGGGTTTATACTTTCCAATATTCATTTGTCCCTTTTTACTCTTTTTATGATTTTGGGTTTGTGTTTTGTTTCTCAGAGGTGGTTGTGTAATTTAGATTGTGAAGGTTTAATGTTGTGTTCTCATGCCTTCTTGGCTCTTGCGATAACTATGTTTAATGGTTTGTTATTTGATTTGGATCTGTATCAAGGTTTAATGATGTGTTCTCATGCCTTCTTGGCTCTTGCGATGTTTAGGTATTGTTTATACCCTCAATCATTTAGGGTTTTTTGTTTCCATATTTGATTTGGGGTTTTTTCGTAAGTTGGGTTTCTGTTTATGTATTGATTACACCCTGAATCATTTAGGGTTGACTGTGATGGTTAATAAAAATGAATGCAAAGTGCATTTTTCTTGTCCTTTCAAGATGAGGCTATGATGATTTTGTAGATCTGAGTAAAAACTGAATGAAGACAGCATCATGGCATGGCAAGGTTGTAGGATGGCAGTTGTTCATGCAACCTCTCTTGCAGCCATGGTGTTGTCATCTTTATGCACAATCTGAGCCTGGCATTCTGACAATGCGAAAGATTAAGAATAATCTGTTGAAAGTGGAAGAAAATTGTTTCTAGATAAGATAATCCGATCAATTGTAGCTTTTAAACTGTGTTTGATGAAGCTACCTTCCAGTGTAGATTATCTACAATTTTGTAAATCTTATAATTTTTGGAAATGCCATTTGTAAAGCTTATAAATTTTCGGCATCTTGATACATCTGAAAAGAGTGAGTTGGCTCGGTTGAAATTGTGTCGGCCAACTCAGCTTGCTTTATAGATGGACAATTTCAGAAGCTGCGACTAAACCGGCTGCAATGGAATCTCAGCTTTAATTATGTTGCTTTATTTGTTGCAGGAAATGGAGTCGCAGGTATGTGAGCTACCTATAGTTGATTATGCTCATGATGGTTTCCTTATAACTGATTTAGAATTTTTTATATGTAATCAGGTCTACCACAAACGTGACATGATATGAATATTTAAATGTGAAATACCATTGCTAAAGTTTTAATTTACAGATTGTTGAGTTTCATGGTGACCTAGCGGGCTATGAAGATGCTACAATAGCAACCAGAATTGGAACAATAGATGGCGGGCGAAACAACTCATGATCTGGTTTGAAACAACTCTTTTTCTTTAATAGTGAGTAACATATTTAAGGTATACAAAGATTAAGATGATAAACAACTATGTGTGTTAGAAACAACTCTTTTTCTATAATAACAAATAAAAACAAATTTTGGATTACTCTTCACTTTTATAGCGGAGACAATCTGCAATTCTAATGATGGTCTTGGTGTAATTTGAAAGCTTGGATCCATGGTCTGGTTATCTCTAATTTTCATCTTGGCATAAGGGATCAAGGGATAGGCTCAATTGGATACGCCTACCCGATTTGGTTGGAAATTTTGGTTTAATAATGTCGGAAAAACTTGGATAGAAAAAGTACCTTTTTTAAGTTCGCCGACTAAAATTTCATAGCAAACTTTTAAAAAGTCAATGGCAGTCAACCGGTGAGGTTTAGTGGGGTTAACAAGTGTGCTTAAAAACATCTTCTTAACAACAAGGTGACTCTTCTTATCTTGCAGCTACTCATGGGTTAAGCTCGAGTTGTCTTTTTTTTCGATTTTGTTTTTATTAGAATCATACTTCGGTTTCTTTCTGATTAAGGTAACACTTGAGAGATATTTGGAAATGAGGGGTGCTGATGGTGGTGCAAGAGACTAAATGATGTGGTTTAAGAGTGCTTTAATCTGTTTCAGGTAACTAAAATCTTTAATTCACATTACTTCAATACATGCTTTACATCATTTTGTTTATTTAAAAAAAACTGTTTTAGGTGCTCCACTGACCTCTAAGGACGTTCACCGCTGTTTGCGGAATTGTCTGGAATTTGTTATGATCTATTTTGATTTTAATTAGGCTTTAGGATCAACTTCTAGATATGCCACGTAATCTTTGTTGATGTCATAAATCACAATTTAAAATGTTAATATAATCTATCTATATTTCAAAATTCAAAATAAAGACAGGGTTTTTAATGGGCGCTCAAATATAAACTCCACATATATCTGCACATCAAAGGGAGATATTCAAAATTCAAAATCAAATCTCCAAATTTTGGCTGTCATTCTCTCTCAAAAACCACACTTTCCTACTTCCACCGGTTCTCTCATGATTCATATTTCTTTAAAAAGAAACCCTAAATCACAAAATCACCAGTGGTGCCGCCGACGATCTTGTCGGACGCGGAGGAGGAAAAAACCCTAGAATCGGAAGAGATCAGTGATTTTTGTTCGTTCACGTCGTTCCTCATCTTCTTGCTTTCCTTCATATCATAAGTGCAGGTTTAATGTCAATTTCTATCTAAAATTAAGGTTAATTTCTCTCTAAAAATAGGTTTAATGTTGTTAATTATTGCGATTTTAGAGCCAATTTTGTCACTTACGATGTCATTGATGATGGCTGAATGGTTTTTGTATATTTTAGAGTTTTCGATAAGGCTATGATGAGTACAAAGTTATGAGTAAATATTGTTGAATATGTCATCTTGGCTTGGCAGGGTTGAAGGATGGTAGATCTTCATCTGCAACCTCCCTTGCAGCCATGGTGCTTTCACTATTTTGTAAACTCTGAGCCTGAAAAGTTACGGAGATCTTGCTGTCTTCTACTATCGTCTTCAACATACAGAGTTGAAGAGTCAGATCTACGAAGAGGTAAGATTGGGTATCGGTAGTACTCATACTGATTTATAGCTGGGGGTACACGATGGCTAGGGGTCGCCGGTGAATAAAATTAGGCCTCTAAGGATGTGACTAAGTCTTGCTATTTGATGTCCTATAATTTATTTCATGTTTGAGCTTATTACATTGTACGTTATGGTTAATTTTTGTTTTTAATGAAGTTTATGTGATTTAGGCCAGTAAAGATTCAATGGACAGGGGATATTTGCCTAATATGGTAGAATTCAAAAGATCATGGTTGTAAGGTAAGTTGTTTCTTGAATAATAGATGCCTTGGATATATGAAAGATTATATGAATTGGTTACGTTTTATGTTTTGTAGTTTAGTCTGCGAATTTTGTTGAATCATCGTTGCCATTGATACGGAGTGACCGAGAAGATGTTAAGGTTAAAGCAACTGTCTCCTACAGATCAGGGCGGTTACTCTCAATTCTCGATTGTTGTTCACTCGGGAATATAAGGTACTTTTACCATCCGTAAAGATGTTCTTGGCTCTGTTTGTTCTTAGTCGTGATTGGTAATTTCAAGAATTTGTAGTTTGATAAAGGTTTCATCTTTTTGTTTAGTTTTGGTTGTGGTTATGATTTTTGTTTTATTGTTTAGTGGGCATGGAATATTCTCCATAGTCGAAACTTAACAATGTAGTTTGTCATTTACTTCATTATTCAATTATTGTACCTTATCATGGATGGTATGCTTTGTTGTTACTGATTTTGTTTCAGTTGTTTTTAATGAATTTGTAGTGTTTGATTTGTTTTTTAATTATTTTGGTTGGCTGATACAGGAGAATCACCCATAGAACTCACCAGCAGAACCATCGGGCATGTCGAAAACGATGATCATGAAGCCAACAGCAACAGCTTACCTAAACAATCACCGATTAATTCAACAGACGGGCAAGTCTGGATGATGTTTATAGATTCAATGATGTTTGTTTGTTTTTCATTCAGTTTACTTTTCTCTTAATCGTGTTTTAATGATAATAGCAATTTGATGATTACGATGACGGTTAGTTTGATAAGCAGCAAACAGCGGTTCGTTCGATGCCCAAGATGCCTGAATGTTCTGCCCGAGCCAGCTGATATGCCGGTGTACACATGTGGAGGCTGCGGTGCAACACTTCAAGGTTGGTAGCATATAACTAACTACTTGTGTTTTTTTTTTGGAAGGTTGGTAGCAATTTGATCATATCCTTTTAAAGAGAAGGTTGTTATCGTGCCATATATATTACATTATTATGTCAACTCTATGTTCAAGTATATCACTAACTTAAAACTTAAATATTGTTTAGATGTTGGTGCTTCAAAGCAAAATGGAGAATGCAGGTAGTGAAAGTTTATAAAGCCAGAAGTTAAAGGTTACCCATATTCAAAATGTAAGTATGATACTTTAGATGACAAAATGGGTGGTTGGGTGATTTTTAAGCGGGTCAAAATGGGCATTCACAAGTACTGGGCATTCACACACTTTCGGGAAATTTTTAGTTTTCTTTAGTAAGTTCGTAATGCTAATGAATATCTTTGTGCAGTTTCTGGTTTTCTTTTTTTGATCTTCTTATTTTTGTTTTTTTTTTTTTGTAGGTACGGGCATTCAAAAATACTTCGACAATTTCAGTCTACGCTCTATCACAGGGGCGCAAAGTAAGGGGATGGCGGTTTTGAAAGGCTGTGGCGTCAGTGATTTCGCATAGCTTTTATGTACGACTCTAATAAGCGATAATTTTAGGTTAGTTTGGTGGTTTTGGGCACCTTCTTTCGTTAGGTTTTCTGTCAAATGTTTGCATTTGATTATAGTTATGAGTTAAAACCTTTCCATGATCGGTTGTTTTCATGATCATAACTCTGACAAAACCTTTTTATTGATTCAGGTTTTAAGCTATTCATCACGATTGAATTGTTATCTAAATAAGGAAACAATAGACGTCGCTGAAATCATGGCTGCTTCCATCGCCTCTCCGCTTGGAAAGGATATGTGCATGAAAAGGAATACATACATTTTATGAAACTGGATGCGTTTTATGGAATTAGGTATACTTTTCAATTACGTAACAATCATTAGTACTGCAACTATGTAGGACTTTTTTTTTCAAATTTATGAATGTTAACTCGGCAGTCAAGGCCCGTTATACGATATATAGATTATAGCGGTGCTATAGAGGATAGCGGTAATTTTTGTATCATGCATAATTTATGTAAATAGATCTCTATAATCCATAATTATGGTGTCAAATCTTTTTCCTGAGTTATTTACAGTTGTAGCACACTAAATATTTAATTTTTGTATTGAGTTGGTATATTGGGATTAAATACTGAACTGGTGGAATTACAGCAAGTACGGGTTATGCTTCAAGCTGTCTCGGTCTCTTTGGAGGCAGATACGTGGCTTTGGGAGGTCTGAAAAACAGAATTGATAAATTTAGGGAAAATGTGGTTGAAAGATGATAACCCAACAGTTGAGGATCTCATTCTACAGCTTCGATAAATTCAGGGGTTTTTTCAAATAATGCTTCCTAGATGTTTGAAGACCGACAAATGTCCAAAGAAGCAGCACTGTGGACATTTGTCGGTCTTTGTCGGTCTTCAAACATCTAGGAACCATTATTTGAGAACACCCCTGCATTTATCGGAGCTGTAGAATGAGATCCTCCACTGTTGGGTTATCATCTTTCAAACTCATTTTCCCTAAATTTATTGATTCTGTTTTTCAAACAGGGATGTAATGCAATGATTGCTCTCAATTGAATAGACTGACACTTGTTTCCTCTCAAAGGGTTATGGAGTGATTATAACACTTTCCGTTTACATCTCAGGTAACGGTTTTCCTTAATGCATCTCGACACTTAGGTTATTATGTATGATTTTTGTTGTGGTTTTGAAACTTACGGGATAGTAATTGTCAATTTCAGGTAGGTTGGGTATTGAGACCAAGAAATTCAGCGCCACTTGCAGTTACGATTTTAAGGTCAGTCAATTATTGGCTTGAAACAGAGACAGAGGACCATCTGCTGACCTCAGATTAGAGTTTGTGGTTATTTTATGTGTTGAAAATCTGTGCAATGTCTTAAGATTCATCAACTGTTTTAATACATGCATTCTCTTAAATCTAAAACCTAAAAGTGGTTACAAGCAAAGACCACTTGACCTGTTTGACAAGTCATTAAATAGCCTGTACAAGCCAAGCCCACTTAACCTGTTTTGACAAGTGCCAAAATGGGCCGTACAAGCCAACATTTGAATAAGTAACAATTTTTTATGATTTAAAAAAATAGACACAATAATCCTTTTCTTGATTTTAACTATCAGTGAAAAAATTAGAATTTGTGACGATTCACTATATTTATGTTAAAGGACTGCTCTTCGGTTATGAGTGAATTTGATGAAACGAAAAAAAATAACAAAAAATCAAACGCTAGATAATGTTACATGGTTTCATTAAGTATAATCGAATGTGAATTCATTAAATAATTTCACATCATATTTTACATATAAACGTAGACAAAAACTTTTTATACTTATAATACTAATACATACTGTCTTTAACATTGTTTTATAAAGATATGTAACTAAACGCAAACAATTTAAATGATATATTATTATCTGTTTTTTAGTATTTGATTTCGATCGTTATTAAACCTACCCGTGTGTTCACACGGGTCTTACTACTAGTCTATATTATAACCACACATCCATCTCAACATTCTCATCTTTGCTACCTCTAGTTTACGCTAGGGGTGTAAACGAGCCGAGCCGAGCCCGACTAGGCTCGAGCTCGGCTCGTTATGTTTTTATGAAGCTCGAGCTCGAGCTCGGCTCGGTTCGAGCCTACTTCTCTGAGCTCGAGCTCGGCTCGCGAGTAAAACCCAAAGCTCGAGCTCGGCTCGACTCGGCTCGAGCTATTTCGAGAACAACCTCAAATGAGCTAAAAGCTCGGCTCGAGCTCGTTTCAACAGCGATTAAGCGAGCCAAAGCTCGGCTCGAGCTCGGTTCACCAATGTTATCATCATCATTATTATATTATATATATAAAAAACTAAAATTTTGTTTAGGCTCTTTTGGGCTCGCGAGCCTAAACGAGTTTTGTATTTCAGGCTCGAACTCGGGCTCGATAACTAAACGAGCTCTATTTCAGGCTCGAGCTCGGGCTTGGGCTCGTTAAGGCTCGACCCGTTCGAGCTTTTAACCGAGCCGATCACGAGTAGCTCTCGAGTCTCTGGGCTTGTTTACACCCCTAGTTTACGCTCTTATATTTTTTTGATTAACCAACAATTTGTTCCATATAACATATCAAGTCTAACTACTAACTCTATAATTTTCTTTAGTTTAATAAAAAAAATCTCTCATCATACAATATCCCAATGAGAGTGCTCTCCACCTACACCACCACACATCTACACCATACAAAAGAGGATTGAAAGATGACTTAAGAGTCTCCACATGTATAACACAATCTAAAAAAACAAACAATTCCTTGATTTCTCTTAATAATTTCCTACTTTTCATGAAAAAAAAAAAAGAAAGAAAAAAGTTATCAAGCAAGAGGGATCCAACGTGTCATCTCGTCAAAAGTACAAATTTTAAATGCTTTTCCCTATTCAACAAAACACGCATCCTCAATAAAAACCACCCACCCCTTCCTCCTCCACCAAGAAAACAAACCAAATATTATCTCATCTGCTCTGCTCCCCAAAGGCCAAAACCCTAACCCTAACCCTCAAATTTCACTTCTCTACGCATGGCCAGAACTTTCTGATCCAATCCAATCGATTCCTGTTTGTTAGCAGATCTCTGTTCGTTTGATTTGAACAAACAATGTCTGCGATTGTGTGCGGGAAGAGATCGTTCTTCGAAGACCTACAAACCTCCCCAAATTCTGCTTCTCCTCCGGCTTCCAAGAAAATTCGCTGCTTTACTTCAACTTCTCCGGTTAGGTTTTCATCGTTCGCTACTTCTCCGCCCTCGCCGTCGCTTGTTGATAAGCTCCGATCGGTTTTCCCTAATATGGACAAGAAGGTAGGGTTTTTTAATCTATCGTAATCGTATGTCTGTATGTGTAGTTTAACTTATGCAATTGCTGATTTATCAATCTATTTGTTTTGCTTATTGATTTGGTATTAATTAAAGGTCGTAGATCGATTGATGAATTCAGAAAAATTGTTCATGGAATTGAAATTATTCAGTTAAACACTTCATTTGGTTACTGATAATTAGGTTAGAACCCTAGATTTAGCAATTGTTTAATTTAGGTTTATCAACTTTAAATCTGGATTATTCAATGTTTAAGTGTGTGTGTTGTGTAGCGATCGGATTTAGACCACTAGAATGGAGATTAAAGGAGACCAGAAGAACATTTAGAGAGAATTAGATTCGATTCATATTTCATTCATAGCTCTAGATTGAACATAGAAATGCCAGTTATAGGCTGGAATTAACAAGGAGAAACATAACTACTGAATCACTAACACCCACTACTTTGGGCGTAGCTAATAAACAAAGACAATGCAGAATAACTAAAATGTGTTGGCCCATGTTCGGGTTGAATGGTGTTCATGCGGATACCCATAGCCACGTGCATGTTATTAGTGTGATGGATTCCTGACTCCTGAATGCTAATCGTGTTTAATTTCCCAATTTAAAATTGCTTGATAGAATTTAGATGTGGCTGTATAATCATTTGTTTGTGGTGATGATTTGGGTGTGTCATCTGGTTTGAATCAATTTGCTGTTTCGTGTGAATTTGTCACTAGTTATATTTGTTATGTCAAGGTTGGTATTTAGTTACGTTACTGCTATTCTATGTTAAAGTTTATTCTAACCGGAAAGACATAACTGTGTTTCTAGCTTCTGGAAGAAGCATTAGAAAAGAGTGGAAATGATATAGATTCTGCCATTAAGAGTCTCAACGAGCTCTCTCTGGGATATGTAAATGGGATTTCAGGTTCACCAGGACAGTCAAACACAATAGTTGATAAAGGTAATTTGTTTGAGTTTGTTTTCTGGCTTAAGCTTTGGCTTTCGTACGCTATTATGTATTTAATAGACTAAGTTCTTTTATTGAATAAAAATATAGGTCCGGTCACTGCCAGCGAAGATGTTTCTTTGGATAACTCACCGAGAAACGGTGCAGAATGGGTTGAGTTGTTTGTGACAGAAATGACAAGTGCCACCAGCATTGATGACGCTAGACTTCGTGCTATGCGTGTACTTGAAAGTTTGGAGAAATCCATAACTGAACGTGCTGCTGGTGATGCAGCAGAAACCCTTCATAAGGCAAGCTTCTCATCCCACCTCACCCACCCAAACACACAACACGCACATGTGTGTAGTGTGACTCTGTACTATTTTTAACTATCTTATTTGGTTGTACTATTACTTTCAGGAAAATATGGTTTTCAAGGAACAAATTGAAGTTCTTCTGAGGGAAAATGCAATACTGAAACGTGCTGTAGCCATTCAACATGAACGACAAAAGGAGTATGATGAGAGGAACGTAGAGGTGCAGCAGTTGAAACAATTATTATCTCAATATCAAGAGCAGGTGAGGACACTTGAGGTGAATAACTATGCGTTGACAATGCATTTAAAGCAAGCTCAGGGAAACAACTCCATTCCTGGACGATTCCATCCTGATATCTTCTAATAAGGAGGTGAAGTTTGAGTTCATTGTTGGTTATAATGTTTTTTTGTCCCAAGAGATCTACATTTGCCAGATTAATGGCAGGTAGATTATATGTTTTAAACGTCAATTAATGGTTGGTTAATTTAATGTGCAAGACCTCAGTTTAATATTTGCAACTTTTGGTTCACCAAATTTGGGCTTGCTTGCTTTTTCGCTTCGTATTAAGCATCTGCTAATGCAAAACTTGGATGTGTATATTCATGAGAAACTCGATATTGAAAGAAGGAAAAACAGATATTGAGATGGCAGGGGTTCTTTGGTAGAAAATTGAAATCTCTAATTGTGATACTAACTCACTTTAAAATCTTTCTAAAGCAACTAGAGACTAGAAGACACGGCTTAGTAGTTTTTTTTTTCCAGTTTTAGAGCATAGTAATGTTATGACCTTGAGATCTATAGACGTAGTTTTTTTTAAAAGACTTAGTTTTGCTATTCAAAAAGGGGTAGCGATGCAGCTTGTTGCCCGTTTACCAACTATCTCGATGTAAATTCATAGCACGATTTCTTTTAAAAATATTATATTTACCATTAGCTTCTCTTGATGTATCACGAACGCGACATCACACGTGTCCTAGGTTTACCCCTTATCTTTTCACAAACTTTGCATGCGGCCACGGGGTTTCTTCCTTTATCTCCTCCATGAGGGTTGAATATTTCTCAATGATAGATCATTGCGGATGCTCCAAGTAATTTGTGAACTCAAATAAGAATTTCTAGAAAGTAGTAGTTCTAGACATATTTGACTTGGGGTGAAATTCTGTATATAGTCGTGTTGTGATCATCATTTCATTAGCAGATAATAGATTATTATAGCGCATCCCATTTTTTTAGTTAACAGATGAAGTTATTACAGAAAATCAAACGAGTTAATAACGGGTATTATACATAGTATAAGAGGATGAATGAAGTTATTACAGAAAATCAAACAACAAACGAGTTAATAGCATGATAATACTATTTCCCTGTCATTAAAAATTGGTTTGAATTTCATATTCAAAGCGTCAGCGTAATGATAATACTTTTTGGAATTATGTTTTGTACTTTTGTATGAAACACCAATGTGTTAAAAAGACTTCCAAATGCGTGTGGGTGGGAGGTGATCAAAGTCAATTTGGTGTATTGTAACGTCAATTGGTTGAAAGTTGAAACTGATTCAACAATGCTCCCTCTCAAGTAAGAATTTAAGCAATAACTAAACACCGAAATAACGAGGTGTAAGAATTTGAGCAATAAGACCATTGGGTGTGGTTTGCTTAGTCCCTAAAGGGACTATCCGTCACATATGCGTCACATCACCAAGGGTGGAGGACCATCCACTTGGGGACTACCCAAGGGTGTGGAGGATAGTCCTCCTCCCTTTTTTTTAATTTTTTTTTATTTAGTTAAATAATTTAAACAAAGTAAAAAAAAAACCTAAAGTTACATTTAAAAAAAAAAAACCTAAAGTTACATTTAAAAAAAATACAACACAAATAAATAAAAAACTACTCATTGTTTTCTTCGAGATTCCAAATGTGTTCGATCAAGTCTGATTGAAGATTGGCATGTGTGAAATCGTTATGTAATGAGAACATGTTTAAATCTTGTTGTTCTTCGCTAACCGGAACATTATTCTGCTCCACCGCATTCTCGTCATACTCACAAATTGCATGGCATTCGTCTTCGATGATCATGTTATGCAACAAAATACAAGCATACATACAGTATCGCAACGTTTTTGGTGTAAAAGCGCGTGCCGGGTTTTCAATAATATGCCATCTTTGTTGGAGAACACCAAAACACCGTTCAATATCTTTTCTCGACGCTTCTTGAAACTTGGCAAATTTCTTTTTTTTTTTCATCTGGCGGATGCCTAACAGTTTTGACAATTGTAGAGTACGGTGGGTATATTCCATCGGCCAGATAATACCCGCGTCTGTACTCCACTCCCGAAACCGTAAACCTCGTATCAGGACCGGTCCCTTTTATAACATTGTCAAAAATCTCGGAATTTTGTAGAACGTTGACGTCGTTATTCAAACCAGGAATCCCAAAGAAAGCATGCCAAATCCATAGGTCTTGAGACGCAACAGCTTCTAGAATTATTGTTGGATGTCCTTGATCGCCTCGCGTATACATTCCTCGCCATGCGGTAGGACAATTCCGCCATGGCCAATGCATGCAATCAATGCTCCCGAGCATTCCTGGAAAACCGTGCGTTGCTTTGTGGTGTTGATACAATTGTTGTACCTCATTGTAACTCGGTTTTCGCAAATATTTTTTACTGTAGAGCCTCACCACAAATTTTCAAAACTTGTACACACATTCTCTAGCAGTTCTTTCAGACATCTTTAAGTATTCGTCCCAAGCATCGGCTGTTGTCCCATAAGCTAGTTGACGAATCGCCGCAGTGCATTTCTGTAAGGTGGTGAAGCCCCTTTTGCCTCTAGCATCGTATCGCAATGTAAAAAAGGGTCATAAGAGGCTAAATCGTCGGCTATACGTAAGAACAGTCGACAACTCATTCGGAAACGGCGTCTAAACATAGGCTCCGAGTACAACGGTTCGTCGGCAAAGTAATCGGCGACTAATCTTTCGTGAGCACCTACACGATGTGGCAAGTAATATATAGTAACACATATATAACTTATAAAAATAATGCAACGCTATAAAATATAAAAATAAAAATATAACTAACTTTCTCGGTCTCGGTCGATGGCCGGGTTCCTGTTTCGTGGTTGTGACGAAACCTCCTCCTCCTCCTCTTCTTCCAGAATTAGTTGTGTCGCGGCTACCACCGTGTTTATAAAATATTTTACGGCTTCTCTGGTATCCGTCGAACCCGACGAAGAGGAAGATGACATTGTCTATTTTTTAGAGAAGATTATTTTGTAAAGGGGTTTGTTTGGAGAGTGTGGGTGAATTTTTGTATAAAAAAGGTTAAATGAATGGGTATTTATAGGTAAAAAATTAATTAAAAAAATATTTTTTTTAAAACTAGCCGTTAAAAACGGCATTAATTAAGGGGGCCCCACATTTTTGCCTCATATCCAACGGCTTGGAGAAGCCGGGAGTGCCGCGACGAGCCCAGGGGGGCGGTGTGCGACGTGGGGGACGAACCGAGACGGGAAGGGGACGACCCCCACACCCCATGGTCTAACTAAACATCCAATAAGTAGGTGTTGTGGAATAACTAAAAACTAAAAATGTTATGTGCTCGTTTCCTTGGGTGATAATGATGTGCATCAGAAGCTTTACTTTACAGCATATGGGATTTGCATTAGAGTAAATTACTTTTTAAGTCTTTGTGTTTTAGTGATTTTAATCACTTGAGTACAAAATAAAAAAAAATAACACCCTGAGTTCCTAGCTATTTATTTTATAACGGTTTGAGTCCAATTTTGTAAAAAAAAAAAAAAATTGGTCTCAAAAGGTTAAAATTTGGACTCAAAAGGACTCAAATGGTTATAAAAAAGTGTTTAGGGACTCAGGGCGTTAAACATTTTGATTTTGAACTCAAATGATTAAAAGCACTAAAACAACCAATAAAACACAAAGAATTATTATTATGTGAAGTAACAATGCGATAAACAAAACTATTCGTTACGCCTGCGCCTTATTAATTTCGAAGCTAAATATCCCGAAATTAAGGCGCAGGCGTAACGAATAGTTGTGGATATTTAGCTTTCATCTCACTCTCGAGTTCCCAAGTGAACTCGGCGCCGCGTTTGCCTTCCCAGCGAACCTTCACTATAGGAATGCGAGAGCGTCGGAGTTTCTTGGTCTCTCGGTCCATGATTTCTACTGGATTTTCCACGAAGTGTAATGTTTCGTCCACTTGAAGATCCTCAAGAGGAACATGTAAATTCTGCTAGGATAAACACTTTTTGAGGTTCGAGATGTGGAAGATTGGATGTACGTTGCTGAGTTCCTCTAGTAATTCGAGTCTGTAGGCCACCTTGCCAATTCTTTCCAGAATCTTAAAGGGTCCAACATATCGAGGCACTAGCTTTCCTTTCTTGCCGAATCGGCGTAGCTCTTTGACGACTCCGAGCTTTCAAGAGATTGTCTCGTATTTGGAGGATCTTGTCACACCCCAACCGATGGCGGAAACATCGGGGCGCGGCACTGAGCGAAACAGATTGTCCAAGAGATTCCATAACAACTACGATTACCAATTATTTAAGCATCACGTCCCATACCATGACATAATAAGTAACACAGTTATTACAGACCAGTGGCGGACCCAGATTTTTTTTCCTGGGGGTGCGAAATATTTTCAAAGATTTTAGGCTCCTAGCTGTATAAAAATATCGGTTCATAGCGGGTCTGGTCGTATCATGTAAGACAAAAGAACATCAAACTAAAATTTATAAATCATCAAAAACACGTCAATCGTCATTACAAATTACACACATATTTAAAATTGTGTCCTACAAGTTTTTTTTTTTTTGAAATATATCCAAAATATCATCTAAAGATACTAAACACACCATAAGTTCATTACATTCTTACTCATTGTTCCTAACACATATAACTTGCTCCATAAGTTCACAAAACAACACTAAACACTTAAACAAAATAAACAATCATGTTCAACCATAGCCCATAACTTTCAATTATATTTTTAAATATTCAAGCTCTAATATTAAATGTTGATTACTTGTAACTAATCATTTAAACAAACAAAGCTATAAATAAAACAACAAAATCATTTAACTACAAGTCTAGAATAACAAAAAAAAAATCAAAAAAATATAAAAAGATTAAACTCTTAGACATCTGTATTTTCTCCTAACCATCACATAAAACAAAATAAATAAATAAATAAACCATACTAGTTCTATATTGGAATTTTGACGTAATATGGGTCGGTCCAACTGGAATTTTGGTTTTTCCGGTAAAAAAAGCCACAAGGTCGTGAGCAGTGGTGTCAAGTCGCTCGGAGTTTTTTTGGGGGCGGGATTTGGAAATGGAATGGGTTGATGGGTTTAGGTTATTTTATTTAGTTCAAATTTCTTTAGGTTGGGTTTGGGCTTGTGTTAATAAAAATTGATTGCAGATTGGGGGGTTTGATTGGATTAAACAATTAAGTGAATAAGTGGTTAATAATTATTTTTTTTCTAAGTGGGGCGGTTGAAAATTTTCAAGGGGTGCGGGTGAAAAATTCCAAGGGGTGCGGTCGGGATTTCCGGCGAAAAATAACACTAAAAAATATTTTTTCATGGGGTGCGCCCGCCCACCCTTGGCTTAGGGTGGGTACGCCCCTGTTACAGACAAGTAGTTCTCAAAGACAAAACAAAGTTGTTCCGACAACTCATAAATTATTTGTTTGTTTCTAGACTCTTCCTAACTTGATTCCACAAAAGCTAGCAAGCAAGCATCCTAAACACCTATCACATACGTTAAAATAGTGGTCAATACACATAGTGTAAAGGTGAGCATACAAGTTTGATAGTATAATAGTAGCGAAAGCGAGTTTACGCATAACCAGCATGTAACATGTATAATGTGAAGCGAGTAGGTTATCGACAATGAAATATGCACAGACGTGACTGCGAGTTGTAGAGTGCGCAACACATATCACCACTGTGACACGTGAAGAAATACCATGACAGGTGCTGAGTCCAAACTATAGTACTATCGTTGCTAAGGTGTCAGGCAACAATCACTGTGTAAACATAACATACAAGCATTCATCGATTAACACGTATAACATGCAAAAGAGGTTAGCGTATAAAAGTGTTTGCGTTGTGTGATCAATGCGATTTGATATAAGTAACGTATGTAACACCCAAAAGTGCTTAAAGCAAAAAGGGATCAAGTATACTTACAGAGGTGGTAGCGACTAAACACAATCTGTGGTTGGATTGAAGGGAGCGCTAGAGTAAGCCTGATTACAAAACGATAGCATAAACGGCGCGTTAAACGGTGCGAAGTGACTGAGTGACAAAGTGACATCCGAACGGATGGCAATCCGGACGGATGGTCATTCGGTCGGGTTGCCACTCGTTTGGGATGGACGTGTTTGTGTATGATGGCTTTGGAGTTTTCGTTGTAGCATTTTGAAAATAGAGAGGTATCTCTTCCTTTCAGGTCGTCCGGTCGAACAGTCGTTCGGTCGGATGGCGATCCTTCTAGTGAGGCATTTCTCAGAGAGTAAGTCCACAGCAGAATGGTCATTCGATCAGATGGTCATCCGATCGGATGGCCATTCCCTGGTTTGACGATGTTTTGAAAACGTTGTAAAAAGTTGAAGTGTTGAAACCAAATGTCATCCGGTCGGATTGTCGTTCGATCGGATGGGAATCCGATCAGATGGCAGTCCATTTGGTGACTTGCTTGTTTTGAAATTTGTTAAGTTTGAAAGTTTGTGGTTTGATCGAGATGGTATGACAACGTGTTAAACAACGGAATTCCTCCAAGCCCAAGTTATCCGATCGGACGGGAATCACCCCAGTCTAATCAGTAACTGTTCTTGACGGTTGTTCATGTTCAACCCGTGAATCGGTTGTCTCTTCTGATGAAACCCACTCTCAGTCCAACCCTTTACTATAGAGCGAGTAGAAGGCCCGAACGAGTTCTGATTCTATCGGTTTTTGAGCTAGAGAGTGTAAAAGAGTTGAAAGAAAGTTATGAAAACATCTTTCAATCCTTTTACTCTTAGATTTAGAATGAAATCAGTGTTAAAACATGTGGAAATCTCTTAGATCTGAGTTTTTCTTGGTGGAATGATGTCACACCTTGAAGTTCCTAAGAACCCCATGATGACATCATCCTAGAACACCTCAAATCGGCTGATTTCACGGTTAAAAGTGAAGATTCAAAGGTGAAGATGATGAAGAAGGGTGTATAGATCATAGAAGTACAAGATTTGAGTTGGAAACTTACAAGAATCGCGTGAAATCGAAGGAGAAAAGCCTGAGAAGTTGAAGAGTCGCACCAGAGTTGTCACATCACTGTTTGTGGTGTGATAGGTGCTATTTATAGGATTCCAAAAAGGGAAAGGTGGTGCACAAGTGATGGGACGAGGATGGCCATCCGATCGGATGGCCATCCGATCGGATGGTCATTCGATCGGATGGCGGTGCGAGTTGGTTTTTGATGTTTCGTTTTGTGCGCTGAGCGTTGCGATGTGTTTCGAGTAAGCGATGCGATAGTATCACCCATTAGTTACACAGATAACCTAACTACTAAATATCACAAAAGTAATTCGTAAATCTCGAGTTTGTGATGAGATTGCGTTGTGATAGAGTTGCGATTGCGTTTTCGAATAATCACCACAAACATAATTAAACATGCACAGGTAGCACATAAGTAGCACACACAAGTAAAACACTATCCAGAACACGCATAATTCGGGTTGCGATGTGATAGTGATGTGATTAGCTATTAGACTGCGATTAAATAGCGATTTATTAACATGTACTCCACATAATACAATTAAAGCAATTTAAAATAGAGTATCGATTACAAGTCAAAGAGTACAATCAATAATTAAGCAAGGAGTGACAGATCGCAATTAGCAATCTTTTCTTCCTTTGACTTTGACTTGTACTTTGACTTTCAAAACGCGGGTTGTTACAGATCTTGTCCGTCGTTTCTTGTAATAACTCAGGACCGGTAATTTGCACGTCTCCGATCTCGTGCAATACAATAGGCGATCGACATTTTCTTCCATATAATGCCTCAAATGATGCCATTTGAATGCTAGAGTGATAACTGTTATTGTACGAGAACTCGACTAAAGGTAAATGCGAATCCCAATTACCACCAAAGTCTATAACACACGAGCGAAGCATGTCTTCAAGGGTGCGGATAGTGCGTTCAGTCTGACTATCGGTCTGGGGATGGAAAGCGGTACTGAGATTAAGAGTAGTACCGAGAGCAGATTGAAAAGTTTCCCAGAGGCGCAAAGTGAATCGACCATCACGGTCAGAGATGATGTCACGAGGTGTCCCATGTCGACAAATGACTTCGTCAGTATAGATTCGTGCTAATCGTTCTACCTTAAAGTCTTCTCGTATCGGTAAAAAGTGGGCAGATTTAGTAAGACGATCAACGATAACCCAAATGCTATCGTGACCTGATGGCGTGAGCGGGAGTTTCGTAATGAAGTCCATAGATATACTCTCCCAATTCCACATAGGAATCTCGGGTTGTTCGAGTAAGCCAGAGGGTCGTTGATGTTCAGCCTTAACCTTCGAACAGGTTAGGCATTTCGAAACATAGATGGCGATATCTTTCTTCATGCCAGGCCACCAGTACCTGGAGCGAAGGTCCTGGTACATCTTGTCGGCACCGGGATGAATGGAATATCGAGACTTGTGGGCTTCATTCATCAAGATCTCTCGGAGATTATGACGATTGGGAATCCAAATTCGGTCGAGATAGTGAAAAATACCATTCGGTTTATTCACTAGTTGGCTTTCGTTTCTGAGAATTCTTTCTTCCTTCAAGGTTTGTTCGGTAAAACAGGCGTGTTGCGCGTCGCGAATGAGGGCTTCGAGGTCGTGTTGGGCTTGAACATTACGAACACTATGTAAATTGCTTCGTCTGCTAAGGGCATCGGCAACAACATTTGCTTTGCCTGGGTGGTATTTAATCTCACAACCCTAGTCTTTGAGAAGTTCAACCCATCTGCATTGGCGCATATTCAGTTCTTTCTGGCTTAAGATGTGTTGTAGGCTCTTATGGTCGGTGAAGACCGTACACTTTGTACCGTATAGGTAGTGTCTCCAAATCTTGAGCGCAAAAACAACTGCACCTAGCTCGAGATCGTGGGTTGTGTAGTTCTTCTCGTGGATCTTGAGCTGTCGAGAGGCGTACGCGATGACCTTGTCTCGTTGCATAAGAACACAACCGAGACCTACGGTAGAGGCATCGCAATAGACTATAAAGTCGTCGTTTCCATCGGGTAGCGCGAGTACGGGAGCGTTGCAAAGCATGCGCTTAAGATCTTGAAAGGCTTCCTTTTGTTCGGTTCCCCAAACAAAAGTTTTGTCTTTATGCGTAACAGAAGTGAGAGGAGAGGCGATTTTTGAGAAATTAGCGATAAATCGACGGTAATAACCCGCCAATCCGAGAAAAGAACGAACTTCGGACGGGGTTTTCGGCGTAATCCAACTCTTAACTGCTTCAATCTTCGCGGGATCGACATGAATACCTTGACTATTAAGAATGTGACCAAGATATTGAACCTCCTCAAGCCAAAATTCACACTTGGAGAACTTGGCATAGAGGCGATTCCCTTGGAGAAGCTCGAGAACCAAGCATAGATGTTGCGCGTGTTCAGCTTTCGACTTCGAATAGATAAGGATATCATCGATAAACACGATGACGAAGCGGTCGAGAAAGGGTTTACATACGCGATTCATCAAATCCATGAAAACCGCGGGGGCGTTGGTAAGTCTAAAGGGCATAACGACGAATTCATAATAGCCATAACGAGTGCGAAAAGCGGTTTTAGGTATATCTTCCTCCTGAATTCATAACTGATGATAACCGGAGTGTAAATCGATCTTAGAAAAACACGTAGCACCTTGAAGTTGATCAAACAAATCGTCGATTCAGGGTGAGGGATAGCGATTCTTGATGGTAAGCTTATTGAGTTCCCTATAATCGATGCACATTCGGAACGATCCATCATTCTTTTTGACGAAAAGGACAAGTGCGCCCCAAGGAGATGTGCTAGGGCGTATAAAGCCTTTATCAAACAATTCTTGGAGTTGACTGGAGAGTTCACGCATTTCAGACGGAGCGAGACGATAGGGCGCTTTAGCGACAGGATTAGCTCCAGGAATGAGGTCGATACGAAAATCAATATCACGAGTGGGAGGTAAACCAGGTAATTCATCAGGAAAGACAGCAGGAAAATCATGAACCACGAGCACCTTTTCCACTGCCTTCTCTTTCTTTTCCGTCTTCGCTACTACAACATGTGCTAAGAAAGCTTTGTATTCCTTGCGGAGATACTTGCTTGCTTGGAGGCACGACATGAGTTTGAGTTCCTTCGATGATACCTCACCATAAACATAGAGTTAATCACCGTTTGAAAGAGAAAAGCGTATCATCTTTTCGAAACACACAACTTCAGCACGATTCTCACGAAGAAAATCCATGCCTACTATGATATCGAAACTACCAAGCTGCATTGGGATAAGATCGATTGGGAAAACGTGATTGTTGAGTTCAAGAGTACAATCACGAAGAACAAAACTAACAATGACGGTTCTCCCGGTGGCAATTTCTACGCCGAACGTCGTTGGGAGTTTAGCGCGTTTACGATGTAGAAGTTTTTCGAATTCAAACGACACAAAATAGTTATCGGCTCCAGTATCAAATAAGCACGAAGCATATATACCGTTAACGAGAAACGTACCATTGACAACATTGTTGTCAGTTTGAGCCTGGCGGACATTGATGTTGAAAGTTCTTTCGCGGGCTGTTGGTTGTGGTTGCTGCTGTTGTTGTTGTTGCTGCTGCTGCTGCGGTGGTTGATGCGGCTCTTGTTTCACTACTCGATTCGGGCAAACATTTGCGAAATGATTCGGGTCACAACAAGCATAGCAGGCTCATGCATGAGCAGCGGGAGCAGGAGCTGCTGGGTTACCCTGAGGATCGGGGAGTGGAGCTGGCAGTGCAGGAGGAGCTTGGACTTGAGCTTGCTGACGAGGACCAGTGCGATAGTTTGCGGTAAAGTGTCCGTAGATGTTGCAGTGGACACAGAAACGGCAAGCGATCCCCATTGGGTGATGATAAGTACAAGTAGGGCAGAGAGGGTGAGGACCAGTGTACGCACGTTTTGCAGGCGGTGCATTGGTCACAGGTGCCGCTACTTGACGGTTCTGGTTCTGGGGTTGGACCGAAACAACATTGAGTGGAGCGGTGGTTGCAGCACAGTTCTTGTTGTTGTTACCCTTGCGTCCTTGACGTGATGACTTCGAAGCTTGAGGTGCGGCGGCTTCAGTAGCTGGAGTTGCAGTGATTTGGTGTAGATTCTTGCTTGGGGTCTTGAAATAGCCAGCCAAAACTCGCTTGTCATTATTTTCAGCGGCGAGTTGGAAGGTTTCCTCAATGGTGGTAGTCTTGGCTGCTTGAACAAAGTCAACAAAACAATCAGGTAGAGCGCGAATGTATTTCTTGATTGTGATGTCGGGAGTTGAGACTTGGCCAGGACAGATGATGCTGAGTTACTTAAAGTGAGCAGTAAGACCAGCATTGTCGCCACCTTCTTGCTTAATATTCCAGAACTCGTTTTCCAGCTTCTGGAGTTCATGTGGGGGACAAAATTCTTTCATCATGACTTCCTTCAGTTCCTCCCAAGAGAGTCCATAGGCTGCATCGTTCCCACGCCTGTTTCGCTCCGCAGTCTACCAGTCTAGAGCCCTGGATTGAAAAAATCCAGTTGCGTTAACAGTGCGGAGGTTGTCAGGGCATCCGCTTTGACGAAGAGTGACTTCAATCGAGTCAAACCACTGAAACATGGCGCTGGGCCCGTCTTCACCAGTGAAGTCTTTTGGGCCACAGGCCTTGAATTGCTTAAAGCTGAAGGGCGTTTTTGGAGCGTCGCTTTTTGATTCAACAGAGGAGTTGTTCTTCACCTCATTGATCTCACTGACGATCTGAGGTATGACTTTGGCCATTTCCTTGGTGACCAGTGATGTGATACGCTTATCAGCATGGTTGCGTCGAGCAGCGCGCGAAGTGTGGGATCCAAATGACGACATTATCTGCAACAGACATCGTCATAGGATTCAGGCGAGATTATATCGGGTTTCGTATAGTTTAGCATTTGTAAAATATTCTTATTATAAAGCTCAGGTACACGTAGGCACATGACACATAGGCACAAAGTCCACATAGACACATAAACACGTAAGCACAGAAGCACGTAGTCCACGTAAGCACATATTTAGCACGTATTCGCCTTTATTTTGCACGTATTCACCTATCTATGCCTAAATCGCCCTTTTTAAACTTTCGGGTAACGTGTACGATGGTTGCGAGCGACAGCGAGTAGCGTAGCGAGTAGTATAGCGAGAGTGCTTAGTTGTCTGTGATTTGTTAGCGTTTTGAGATATCAGTAGCGTCGTGGGTAGTGTGTGTTTTGTTAAATCGAAACCATCGGTGTAGAGCACTGCACTCTTAGCTCAAAATGCCAAAATATAATAAACGTATAACCACGTAAAACACATAAAATCGATAACATGTAAATTCAGCAATTGCGGCTTGAAATCGAAATTGATTGTCTCGGGTGTTTAGACGTTGACTACCCAAAGTGATTTGACTATCCTCAACGACTTCGAGTACACGCTTTGGCCTAATAGACTGTGCTCTCTCACCGATATTCGGTGAATGGCACTCATCCTTTCGGTTACTACGCGAATTGGGTCGTTGGAATCCATCGAGACTTTGGTGGGAGTTTTGTAAACCAAAATATAGAGCGGAACAAGTCATTAAGATGCGGGTTTCACCCCTTACTTAACAACTTTATTCCTGTTGGTGTGGCAGAACCACAAGAGAGAGATGGAGAATTTTGTCGAGATATGGATTTCACTCCTGACTCAACACAAATTCTCGTGTTTGATAGTAAAAATGCACGTCGAGTGAGTAATCTTATCTAGAGTTATCGGTTTTCACACCTATTCTCAACAAAATCGCCCAATTGTGTTATGCGAGTGTTTTCGAAAAAGCGGATAGTGTGTCGAGTTAGCCTTAGGAAAGGCCGAGTAGTTGCACGAAGCTGTAGTATGCGGTGTCCGTGCAAAGATGTGAGTTTTAGCGATTACAAGCGAGAGTATAGAGTATGCTTGTGCAAAACCCCTACTGGGTTTGCACAAGGCGGTCTGGTGGTATTTAGACTATAGACTAGGTCAAACCTAAGACATCGACCCGGACTAGGTCGTGTCCTGCCTAATTCCCTGTAGTTATGGCTCTGATACGAATCTATGACACCCCAACCGATGGCGGAATCATTGGGGCGCGGCATTGAGCAAAACAGATTGTCCAGGAGAATCCATAACAACTATTAATTATAATATATTTAAAGTTCATGTCACATACCATCAACATATAAAATAAAAACAGTCATTACAGACATTGTTCTCAAGGACAAGTAAACAGTTCCGACAACTCAGATTTTATTCGTGGGTTTCTAGACCACTTAACTTGATTCATCACAGCAAAGCATAGCATCCTAAACACCTGTCACATACGTTAAAATAAAGTCAATACACATAGTGTAAAGGTGAGTACACAAGTTTAATAGCATATAGTAGCGAAAGCGTTTACGCATAACCAGCATGTATCACGTGGAGTGCGAATCTAGTAAGTTATCGACAAAGATAGTATCAATACCAATGACTGCGAGTTGTAGAGTGCACAACACATGTTCACCACTGCGAACACATGAAGTAAATAACCTTAACAACCCCTGATTAAACAGGTGCTGAGTCCAAACTATAGTACTATCGTTGCTAAGGCAGGCAGACATCAATCAATGTGTAAACATAACATACAAGCATTCATCGAGTCACGTATAACATGTGAGAGCTGTTAGCGTTAAAAGTGTTTGCGTTGTGTGTTCGATGTGATTTGATATAGTAAACGTATGTAACACCCAAAGTGCGTTAAAGGAAAATGGGTTCGACCATACTCATAGAGCGTGTTTAGTAAATAAACACTTCCTTGGATTAAAGGGAGCGCTTGGAGATTAGCCTGATCAGAGAACGATAGTGTAAGCGTTGAACGGTGTGTGAAACAGCGTGTAACAGTCGAAGTGTCGGATGATGAATCGGTCGGATGACCGTCCGGACGGATGAACATTCAGTCGGTTGGTCATTCGACTGAGTGTGAGTGTTTGAAAAGTGTTTTGAAACTTTGAAGTTTTCGTTGTAGCATTTTGAAAAATGTAAAGTATTTCTATATATCTAGTCATCCGGTCAGATGGTCATCCGGACGGATGGTCATCCGGACGGATGGCCATTCGAGTGGAAGCTGATATTCTTTGAAGTTTTGAAAATGGTCTAAGTGTTTAACTTCACCAATTACCTGGTCGAATAGCCGTTCGATCGGATGGTCATCCGATCGGATGGCTATTCGATCGAGCAACTGTTTCGTTTGAAAAACTTGTAAAACCAGTTAAGTTAAAAGTTTTGCGGTTGAACGGAGATGGTGTGACGACGTGTTAAACAACAGAAACGACCCCAAGTTTAGCTCATCCGATCGGATGGGAATCAACCCGTTCGATCAGGCTCAACTGTTCATGATGAAGTTTCATGTTCAACCCGTGAATCGGTCGTCTCTTCGATAAGAATCCGTTCCCGAACTGGTTCGCTACTGGAGAATGGGTAGAGAGCCTGAACGAGTCTAGGTTCTAACGGTTTTGAGTAAAAAGTTAAGAATGTTGAAGAAAGATTTGAAACAGTTGTTAAATATTTAGATTTTGTCGAAATCAGTGTAAAAACATGTAGAAATCTTTTAGATCCGAGCCGTTATTGATGAGATGAGGTCATTCAACTGTGTTCATCAGAACCCATGATGACGTCACCTTAGAACGGCTCAAATCGGGTGATTTCACGGTGAAAGTGTGAGATTTGATGGAGAAGATGATGAGAAAGTGTGTGATGAAGATGGAAGTACAAGATTTAGGAAGAAAACTTACAAGAATCACGAGGAATCGAGAGAAAAGAGCCTGAGAGTGCGTGGGTCGGACGGAGATGTCACATCAATGAACAGTTGATGTGACTGAGGGGTATTTATAGGTGAGAGGTGAGAAGGCAGTGTAGGGTGATTGGGTCGGACGGCCAATCGATCGGATGGCCATCCGATCGGATGGTCATCCGGTCGGATGTCCATTCAATCCAATGGTCGTTCGATCAGACGGCGCGTGCGAGTTGGTTTCCGACTTTCGTTTCGTACGTTGAGTGTTGCGTTGTGTTTAAGCGAGTTACGAGTAAGGTATGCGATAGTATTATGTAACACCCTTTTTATGATAATGAGATTACTTAATATAATAAATGAGTTTATACAAAAATCCCGATTTACAAAAATATTTTCGATTCAATATACCAAACATGAACATGTTAATTACTAAACGAAAGTTTAAAGTAACTTCTACTAGTCACTAGCGACTAGTTTAAAACCTTAGGACATAGTTAACAAATCATCTACAACAAAACCATTGTTTAAAACAAAGTTAAGTTAACGCGGAAGCTACAAAATGCGTGTTCGGTTCTTCAACATTGCTTGACCGCCATCCGGAATCCCACCATAGTCACCTAAGGTCAAAACCACTAAAACATTAGTTTTGGCATTGACATAATACGTGTAAACATGTTCCAACATCAAATCAATTAAAAGAAAATAAAAATTCTGATTTTTAACCTCCCGCGTGTCGCGGCAGGTGACATCAAGTCCGTCGCGACTCGCGACGGCTTCCGCGTGTCGTGGGGGTATTAATGTCTTCCTCCGCGTGGCGCGGGGGGACACGTTTTCCAGCAGGTGCAGGTTTAAAACCTGCATTTCTGCCCAGCTCCGAAAATTGTAAAAATTCTAACTTTAAAAGGTCATAACTTTTCACTCGCTAGTCCGTTTCAACCGATTCTTTTTCCTATGAATCCGTAATAAAATTACGGATCCAACCATGCAAGTTTCACATTACGGAAACCGAGATACCGACAATCGGTTCACGATTTCCTTATTTCAATTATTCAACCCATTGTTGTAAGTGCATAGCACCATTTTTCAACTCTTAAAACTTTTCGGACATAATTACCCAAATTCCCGGGCTCACATACTTGGTGTTTTCGCGCCATTTCACGGCTTTGCGTTCCCTTAGGCTAAATACTCGTTTCTTAGGAATTCAAGCATTCCGTTTCAAACGACACTTTCATAGAGCTTCTATTGTTTGACTCGATTTCCCGGGTTCTTAGACTTAAATTAATATAACCAATTCAATAGCGTGGTTCAATCCGCCACTTAACGAATATGAGACTTTCAAGTCTCTATTCTCATGATTCTTTTAAAAGCATCTTTTGACCCGTTTGGCTATTTGGTGAAAACTATCACTTTGTTAACATGCCAAACTAAATTCCAAATCCTTATTTTGACCCGTTTGATGGTCGAGTGTACTTCGCCACTTCAACAACTCATCAAACGCATCCATTACACTACAATATCATTCACTCAACAAAACTAAATATTTACGCATAATTTAACGGGGCTTAAGCCACGTACCTTTAAAGCACACCTTTTCCGCGAGTATCACCTCCGGCGTGTCCACTTGACGTTCCGGATTCTTTGCCTAAAGAGTTCAATTCATAACAAGATTAGAACTCTTTCATAAGCTTTAACGCATTAATTCATAACATATGCAAATCTGCGTTTTTAGCAATCTTTAACATTTTAACCCTCATTTAGGCGTTTTATCAAACACCTTGTGGGTCAGATTTCTACATGATCTAAACCAAGTTTATAACTTGAAATTATCACCCAAATTAACTTCAATTAGACAATATACACATATTTTAACATCAATAATTTCAAAGATTAGCTCACAATTTCAGTTTACACTAGAACATGAGTCTTAATCCTAGTGTTTATCGAGTTCTACTAATTTACTAATCACCTACTATAGTGATTTTGATCCTTACAACTAGCATGCAAGATTTTGACAAGAAATCATCTAGGGTTTGTCCCTAGACTTCACATTACTACAATTTCATGTTTTACAATACATAATCAAGCTCAACCTTCGATTTCAATCACATGCAAGAATTTGAGTTGTATCAAAACAACCTAATTTGACATACCTTATGACCTCCTTGACGAGGAGATCACGATTCTATGCTCAGATTTCGATTACGACATGATTTGAGCCTTCAATTTGAGATTTTAGTAGAATTTAGGGTTGTGAAGGTGTGGGTGTTGCCCCCTGTGTTTTCTTGATCGACCAGGAACTCCAAATGGAGTGTTTGGTTCTTGTTTTACTAATTATTAGTAATAAAAGTTTCAATTTTGACAACCTAGGCCCCTCCATTCTTATTTAGTTTATATCTTTGGCTTTTTAACTCATTCATGTGTTACTACAAGACTTCTAACTAACTGGGTTATTTATCCTAGTTAGTTTATTCTTGTTTATTATACACTTTATAATTCTAGTATAAAGTTTTGAAATTTCGGGATGTTACAAGTCCACCCCCCCTTAAAAAGGGTTTCGTCCCCGAAACCGAAATACGTACCAAATAGTTTTGGATAGAGCCGTTGCATCTCTTCTTCGGATTCCCACGTGGTATCCGCACCCTTCCTGTGCTCCCATTTAACCTTCACTTGGTTAATTACTTTGTTCCTCAGACTCTTCTCCTTTCGATCTAAAATTGCAATTGGCCTCACTACATAGTTGAGGCTGTTATCCACCTCGATGTCATCATAGCGGATACGATTGGTTTCATCTGCTAAGCATTTTCGGAGATGTGACACGTGGAATGTGCTATGAATTCCACTCAACTCCTCGGGTAATTCAAGGCGATATGCTACCTTACTAACCCGTTCAGTGATTCTGAATGGCCCAATGAACCTCGGACTCAACTTTCCCCTTTTTCTGAACCGTATAATTCCTTTCCATGGCGATACTTTTAGCATTACTTTATCACCAACTTGAAATTCAATGGGTCTGTTTCGTTTATCTGCGTACGCTTTTTGTCGAGCCTGAGCCGCCTTTAGGTTAGCTCGGACCAAATCGATCTTCTCATTCGTATTCCGGATTATATCAGTAGGAGCTAGTCCTCGTGGACCCACTTCTCCCCAACATACCGGGGTTCGACACTTTCTTCCATATAACATTTCGTAAGGAGCCATTTTAATGCTCGTGTGATAGCTGTTGTTATATGAGAACTCGACCAAGGGTAGATAGACATCCCAACTACCCCCGAAGTCGATAATACAAGCCCGCAACATATCTTCCAACGTTTGTATCGTTCTCTCACTTTGCCCATCCGTTTGTGGATGGTAAGCAGTGCTGATGAACAACTTAGTTCCCATTTGTTCTTGGAATTCGCGCCAAAATTTCGAAGTAAACCGAGTATCTCTGTCTGATACAATGGATATCGGCACTCCATGACGTGCTATTATTTCATTGGTGTACACCTCCGACATCTTCTCGGATGTATAAGTCTCACGAATCGGAATGAAGTGAGCACTTTTTGTCAATCTATCCACAACTACCCATATAGCATCAAACCCGCAATTGGTTTTGGGCAATTTGGTTAACAAATCCATCGTGATTTGTTCCCACTTCTAAACTGGGATATCCAACGGTTGCAACCTTCCATATGGCTTTTGGTGCTCCGCTTTGACTTGTAAACAAGTCAAACATTTCTCCACATATTTCACAATATCTCTTTTCATCCCGGGCCACCAATAGTTTTGTTTTAAGTCATTATACATTTTGGTCGCCCCCGGATGAATTGAATAATGAGATTTATGGGCCTCGTCAAGTAGACGCACCTTGGCTCCACATGTATTTGGAACCCAAACTCTCCCAAACCGAGTTTTCAATCCTTGGTTATCATCCTCCAGGTCTTTTAGCTACCCAACTATCCTTTCCTTCTTCACATTTTCCTCCTTGATTGCTTCAATTTGAGATTTCCGGATTTGTTCAAGCAAACCCGATGTCACAACTAGTTGCATCGATCGCACTCGAATAGGCGTATAGTCTGTCTTTCGGCTCAACGCGTCTGCCACTACATTAGCCTTCCCGGGGTGGTATTGTATTTCACAATCAAAGTCTTTGACAGTTTCTAACCACCGTCTTTGCCTCATATTTAATTCCTTCTGATCGAAGAAATACTTTAAACTTTTATGATCGGTAAAGATAGTGCACTTCACCCCATACAAATAATGCCTCCATATTTTCAAGGCGAACACCACTGCTGCCAACTCGAGGTCATGGGTAGGATATTTCTTCTCATGAGTCTTTAGCTGCCTTGAGGCATAGGCTATAACCTTGCCCCGCTGCATCAAAACGCAGCCAAGTCCCGAATGCGATGCATCCGAGTAAACTACCATATCCTCTGTTCCGTCCGGTAATGTCAATACCGGCGCATGGGTCAATTTTTCCTTGAGCGTTTGGAACGCCCTTTCTTGATCCTCGGCCCAAATAAACTTTTCATCCTTACGGGTTAGTTTGGTCAACGGCGTAGCAATTTTGGAGAAATCTTGTATGAATCTCCGATAATAACCCGCAAGCCCCAAGAAGCTTCTGATTTTCGAAGGATTCTTCGGTGGAGTCCATCTTGACACGGCTTCTATTTTTGAAGGATCTACTAACACCCCGTTTGCACTAATGATGTGCCCAAGAAATTGTACATCTCGTAACCAGAAGGCACATTTTGAGAATTTTGCATACAATTTCTCTTTCCTGAGCGTTTCCAACACTTCACGCAAATGACTTGCGTGTTCCGCTTCATTCTTGGAGTATATCAAGATGTCATCAATGAACACTATTACTGACTTGTCTAGCATGGGTTTGCAAACCCAGTTCATGAGATCCATGAAAGCCGCGGGTGCGTTAGTTAACCCAAAGGACATCACGAGAAACTCGTAATGTCCGTACCGTGTACGGAAAGCCGTTTTCGGTACATCCTCCTCTTTGACTTTTAACTGATGATACCCCGATCTGAGGTCAATTTTTGAGAACCAACTTGCACCTTGTAATTGGTCAAATAGGTCATCAATTCTTGGAAGCGGATATCGATTCTTTACCGTGAGTTTATTCAACTCCCGGTAGTCAATGCACATACGCATGCTCCCGTCCTTCTTTCTCACGAATAATACTGGTGCGCCCCATGGAGACACACTTGGCCGAATAAATCCCTTGTCAAGCAAATCTTGGATTTGGGACATCAATTCTTGCAATTCTGATGGCGCGAGTCGATACGGTGCCTTAGCCACAGGTTTCGCGCCCGGAATCAATTCAATTCCTAACTCTACCTCCCGTTCCGGCGGTATTCCCGGTAAATCTTCCGGGAATACATCAGCGTATTCGCGTACCACGGGTACGTCTTCAATCTTCGGCGTCTCTTTATCGGGTTCGTTTGCGTAAATCATAAATGCTTTACATCCGCGCCTCATAAGCTTATGAGCTTTTAGTATTGAGCACATCGCGGGACTACCCCCTTTTTCGCCATAGATGGTGACTTGTTTTCCACTTGGAGATGTCAATTTTATCTCCTTGCGGAAACATATCACTTCTGCATGATGTCGAGATAACCAATCCATCCCGACCACTACTTGGAATTCTCCCATTGACATGGGGATCAAATCTATTAAGTATACCTCATCATCAATGTTTATTTTGCAGTCTCGACATACATCACATACAAGGAAACTTTTGTTATCACCTATTTCTACCTCTAATGGCATAGGCAATTTTGTTAGTACAAAAGAAGGATGTCGAATAAATCCATGTGAAACAAAAGATTTATTCGCACCCGTATCAAATAACACATGTGCGGGAATCGAGTTTATAGCAAATATACCTGAAACCACATCGGGTTCCACCTTTGCCTCGGCTGCCGTTAACTGGAAGGATCTTGCTTTTGCTCTTGGTGTCTCGGTACGTGTATCCTTGTCATCTTTCTTCCCGATCAATTCCGGACACTCCGATTTCTTGTGTCCCGGCTGATAACATTTGTAACACACCGACACCTTCCCCGAGCACAACGCAGCCGTGTGCCCGGTTTTCCCACAAATAGGACACGGCTTGTCCTTAAACCGGCACTCACCCTTGTGCCCCTTCCCGCATATCTTGCAGCTTGATAACCCGCTTTTTCCTTCTTGTTTCTTTGAGGATTCATTCGGACGTGCCTTTTTCGTCGGGCTTGGGTTGACTACCTGTGCCCTTCTTTCGCCTCTTTCTATCTGTTTCTTCAACTCTATCTCCCGTTCCCGAGCAACGTTTATAATCTCAGTGAGAGTCTCATACTTCAAAGGAGTCATAAACTCCCTATATTCGGCGCTCAACATATTATAATAATAATATATTTTCTGCTCTTCATTCGTTATGAGATCATCACAAAACTTCATTTTATCCATGAACGTTCCCGTGATTTTATCGATAGATTCACCCTTGTGTCGAAGCTGCATAAATTCTTCCTTGATTTTGTTAATGATTGCCTTGGGACTATGATGTTTAAGAAACGGCGTCTTAAACTCGTCCCATGTCATAGCCTTAGCCACTTCACTTCCAATCTCTTTCTTCTTGTTACCCCACCAATCTTTCGCCTGACCCCTTAACTGACCCGTGCCATAAGCCACGAAGTCATCCTCATCGCAATGGGTCCTTTCAAATACTCCCTCCATATCACTTAGCCACCATTGGCATATTATCGGGTCAACCTCCCCATTGTAGATTGGCGGTTTACACGCCATGAACTCTTTATAAGAACAAGATTTTCGTCCTCCCGACTTTTCCTTTGCTAAATTGGTATTATCCTCCAATTTCTTGATTCTTTCTTCCACCACTGATAGTACCGTGTTTTGGATTTTGTCGATGAAACCCGACAAACTGTTTTCGATTGCCTTTCCTACCTCTTCAGCAATCACTTCTCTTGTTTGCTCGGTGACTCTTGGCACCGTATCATCATTACCTTTATCCGCCATCTTTAACTGAAATGTTTACATCAAGCGTTAACATTTCATCTATAACATGTGATTCATTTACTTCGGTTTATTCAAGTTCGTGACTTGTTTTCACCGTTCTTATTTAATGCACTTTCCGGGTTTGAGCGTGTTAACACACTCTTCCCATGCATATCTATTTTTTATTCCCTCTTTATACTTAATAACTCTACTAAGAACAATTAACTCTTACCGGATGTTTGATCAAGCTTGAACCGAACACACTTGTTAACAACCTTGAGCTCTGATTACCTACTTGTAACACCCTTTTTATGATAATGAGATTACTTAATATAATAAATGAGTTTATACAAAAATCCCGATTTACAAAAATATTTTCGATTCAATATACCAAACATGATCATGTTAATTACTAAACGAAAGTTTAAAGTAACTTCTACTAGTCACTACCGACTAGTTTAAAACCTTAGGACATAGTTAACAAATCATCTACAACAAAACCATTGTTTAAAACAAAGTTAAGTTAACGCGGAAGCTACAAAATGCGTGTTCGGTTCTTCAACATTGCTTGACCGCCATCCGGAATCCCACCATAGTCACCTAAGGTCAAAACCACTAAAACATTAGCTTTGGCATTGACATAATACGTGTAAACATGTTCCAACATCAAATCAATTAAAAGAAAATAAAAATTCTGATTTTTAACCTCCCGCGTGTCGCGGCAGACGACATCAAGTCCGTCGCGACTCGCGACGGCTTCCGCGTGTCGCGGGGGTATTAATGTCTTCCTCCGCGTGGCGCGGGGGGACACGTTTTCCAGCAGGTGCAGGTTTAAAACCTGCATTTCTGCCCAGCTCCGAAAATTGTAAAATTCTAACTTTAAAAGGTCATAACTTTTCACTCGCTAGTCCGTTTCAACCGATTCTTTTTCCTATGAATCCGTAATAAAATTACGGATCCAACCATGCAAGTTTCACATTACGGAAACCGAGATACCGACAATCGGTTCACGATTTCCTTATTTCAATTATTCAACCCATTGTTGTAAGTGCATAGCACCATTTTTCAACTCTTAAAACTTTTCGGACATAATTACCCAAATTCCCGGGCTCACATACTTGGTGTTTTCGCGCCATTTCACGGCTTTGCGTTCCCTTAGGCTAAATACTCGTTTCTTAGGAATTCAAGCATTCCGTTTCAAACGACAATTTCATAGAGCTTCTATTGTTTGACCCGATTTCCCGGGTTCTTAGACTTAAATTAATATAACCAATTCAATAGCGTGGTTCAATCCGCCACTTAACGAATATGAGACTTTCAAGTCTCTATTCTCATGATTCTTTTAAAAGCATCTTTTGACCCGTTTGGCTATTTGGTGAAAACTATCACTTTGTTAACATGCCAAACTAAATTCCAAATCCTTATTTTGACCCGTTTGATGGTCGAGTGTACTTCGCCACTTCAACAACTCATCAAACGCATCCATTACACTACAATATCATTCACTCAACAAAACTAAATATTTACGCATAATTTAACGGGGCTTAAGCCACGTACCTTTAAAGCACATCTTTTCCGCGAGTATCACCTCCGGCGTGTCCACTTGACGTTCCGGATTCTTTGCCTAAAGAGTTCAATTCATAACAAGATTAGAACTCTTTCATAAGCTTTAACGCATTAATTCATAACATATGCAAATCTGCGTTTTTAGCAATCTTTAACATTTTAACCCTCATTTAGGCGTTTTATCAAACACCTTGTGGGTCAGATTTCTACATGATCTAAACCAAGTTTATAACTTGAAATTATCACCCAAATTAACTTCAATTAGACAATATACACATATTTTAACATCAACAATTTCAAAGATTAGCTCACAATTTCAGTTTACACTAGAACAAGAGTCTTAATCCTAGTGTTTATCGAGTTCTACTAATTTACTAATCACCCACTATAGTGATTTTGATCCTTACAACTAGCATGCAAGATTTTGACAAGAAATCATCTAGGGTTTGTCCCTAGACTTCACATTACTACAATTTCATGTTTTACAACACATAATCAAGCTCAACCTTCGATTTCAATCACATGCAAGAATTTGAGTTGTATCAAAACAACCTAATTTGACATACCTTATGACCTCCTTGATGAGGAGATCACGATTCTATGCTCAAATTTCGATTACGACATGATTTGAGCCTTCAATTTGAGATTTTAGTAGAATTTAGGGTTGTGAAGGTGTGGGTGTTGCCCCCTGTGTTTTCTTGATCGACCAGGAACTCCAAATGGAGTGTTTGGTTCTTGTTTTACTAATTATTAGTAATAAAAGTTTCAATTTTGACAACCTAGGCCCCTCCATTCTTATTTAGTTTATATCTTTGGCTTTTTAACTCATTCCTGTGTTACTACAAGACTTCTAACTAACTGGGTTATTTATCCTAGTTAGTTTATTCTTGTTTATTATACACTTTATAATTCTAGTATAAAGTTTTGAAATTTCGGGATGTTACATATTCCCATTAGTTACACAAATAACATAACTCCTAAAATGCATAAAAAGTACATCTGCGTTTTGAGTTGCGATGAGATTGCGATGCGATAGAGTTGCGGTTGCGTTTGCGATTATCATTCAAAAACACACATATATAAAGCACAGACAAGTAATGCACATAATAACACACACACACAAACTATCAATATCAATAACCGTGTGCGAATTGCGATGCGATAGCGATGGCGATGTGATGGCGTCTAGTAATTAGTAGCGTTTAGTTGTGTTTATCGCATTGTTACTTCACATAATAATAATTCGTAGTTTAAAACAGCGTTAATTAATATATCGATTATCACAAAGGGTTAAACTAAGTGTCGAATATTGAGAGTACAAACAATAATTAAGCAAGAAAAGACAGATCTGAATAACGACCTGACGTTGACCTTGACTTTGACTTTGACTTGTACTTTGACTTTGACTTCGGAAAGTCGGGTTGTTACAAAAAAAAGAGAGATTATCTCAAAGTTTGCATCTTGTTAATTTCTTTTAAGCTTGATCCACTCAACATATTATCTATCCACCGATTGGTTCTTCAGAAAACAATGTGATTGGTCAAAAGGCGGTGGACCCCATCTGTCAAGGGCTTAACGCCGTTGTTGGGTTAGCAAAAGAGGGCATTAGTGTCTCTCAATAACTAAATGGCATAGTGTTCAACGTCTCCCACGCTGATTTGACATAAAAACATTAACACACAGTAGATGGTCTAAATAGACGTCTACCAATAAATATAACCAATGATGATTATTGAAGTAGTGATAAAGTTAGGGTATGTTTGGTATAGGGTAATGGAATGAACGGTGGAATAGAATGGACGAGGTAATGGAATTGATCATTACCATTTCATGTCTTGTTTGGTTACCATGTGATAATGGAATGAATCATTACTTTTTGTTGTTTGTAGGGTGTAAACGAACCGAACGAACACGAACAAGACCTTGTTCATGTTCGTTCTAAGGAAATAATGTGTTCACGAACAGTTCATGAACACTTACCGAACGAGATTTTATGTTCGTGTTCGTTCATTAAGGATATGAACGTGTTCACGAACACACATAAAATCAACATAGACGGTAGATGCTAGAAATGTATGGCCGAGGGAGCAGCGCTAGTGCTTAAATAACTAATAGTTTAACATATGTCAGTGTATTCATTGATGTGAATAATGAGGAAAAAGGGGAAACGGTGCAAAAACAAGGTGAGAATATTGGTAGGGTATTAAATTAAAGAATATAAATGTTTAAATAAAATAAATAAATGTACAAAAATTATTCATGAACAACATAAACAAACGGACATCGATGATTGTAATGAACAACCGCTCATGAACACATCACCGAACGTTCACGAACACATTGAACGAACAAGACCTTTGTTCGTTTTTGTTCATTTAACTAATCGAATGAAATTTCCTGTTCTTGTTGGTTCAATTATTAAACGAACGAACATAAACAAACTTCTCGCCGAACGGTTCACGAACTGTTCGCTGAATGTTTAGTTCATTTACAGCCCTAGTTGTTTGGTTGGCAAGAAAAGACGAAGGAATAAAATCGGATGGCGGCGGTCAGTGGTGGGCAATGATGGTGGGTGGTGATAGGTGGTAGTTATACCAGCGGTGGAGGTGGGTGAAAGCGGAGTTGGGTGGCGGCAGTGACAACGGTGGTGGCAGCGGCGGCGACTGTGGATGGTGGCAGCAGCGGTGGACAGCGGTGGTGGGGGTGGGTGGCGACGGTGTTGGTTGACAATGATGGCGGAGGTGAGCGGCGACGGTGATCGGAGGTGGCAATGGTGGGTGGCGGTGGTGGACGTGGGTAAAGGCAGTGATCGGTAGTGGCAGCGACGGTGATGGCGGAGGTGGGTGGCGGCGGTGATCAGAGGTGTCAGTGGTGACGATAGGGGGCGGTGATGGGGACGGAGGTGGGTGGCGGCAACGGCGATGGTGGGTGGTGGCGGTGGTGATGGTTGATGTGGCAGTGGTGGTGTTATCGGTGGGTGGCGGGTGGCGGTGGTGGTAGGTGGTGGTCGGAGCTGGCGGCGGCGGTGGGTCGGTGGCGGCGGTGGTGGGTGACGACGGCAGGCGACGGTGGTGATGGTGGGTGGTGGCAACAGTGGTGGTTTGTGGTGTATTTAATGAAGGATAAAGAGAGAATGGAATGGAAAAAACAGGGGGGCGGATGGAATGATTTTGAGGGAATGAAATGTATTTTGGAATGGTCAATTCCATTCCATCGACCAACCAAACACACTTTTTTTCATTATCTCATATTGATCAATTCCATTCCACCCCTCATTACTTCGTATCAAACGCTACCTTAGTGAAATTTGTAACTAGACAAATTTATTTGTGCTCTAATGAAAAAAAAACAATTAAATTTAGCATGATAGGTTGTTAACTATTATTGGATAAGTAAATAAAGTTTCTAAAACTAAAGTATGCACCATATTATGTTTAGAGAATATGTGAGTGATTGTGAAATTAATTTTTTTAAGAGCAAATCTTACTCCTAGTAATCATTAAATACATTATTTTCCTAGGTTTGAATCTAGGACCTTTTTTCTAAGCGGAAAATATCTCTATCAAGTGATTAATATTATTTGCAAATGATTCCAGCCCAGCTGGTTGATGTATTGGAAATGATGGGGAAGGACTTCGGTTCGACTCTTGATCCCACCCGAGTTTTCTACTACAGTGCATTTACTCTATATGGTCGGCTCTTGTGGAGGGTGCAACTCCTGTCATGTGGCAGGAGGCTGGAAATTTTCTCGGGGACAGCGTAACTTCCCTCTCGATCCGGCGTGGGCCCAGTTAAGACAACATACTCCTGGTAATGAGTGGTGGTGGGCTTGCGTCTTGCGGGTGTGAATTAGGCGTCTGTTGTGAAGTTCACCTGTAAAAAAAAAGGATTAATATTATTTAAATCTCCAAATTTTTGTGGAAGTAATTATCTTATTTGTTCAAGATTTAACGTTGCGTTCCCAGTTTAATAAACAAAAGAAAATAATAGAAAATGAATTAAGGAGGGAAAAGAAAGAGATTGGAAAAATATTTAATTGATTAACGTGTTCTCGAATTCGAAGAAAATGAAAAAAATATACAGTTAAGATTTTATGTAATAGAAATCATTTCCTTCCGAATCTCTTCAATTTGAAAGGATTTAAAATGAATGATATAAATATAAGTTTTCTTTCTGTTTCTTTGTTTTCTTTGGTTAAATGAAACTTAGCGTGTTAGTAATTATCTAGAGTAGGGCTATTTAAAAAGTTCGTGGCTCGAGGCTCGCTCGAAATAAGTTTGAAAAAAGCTCGGCTCGAAGTCAGCTCGGTTTTAAACGAGCTGGTTCGGCTCGGCTCGGTTTGTAAACGAGCCGAACCCGAGCCAAAGTAGGTTCGATTCGTGGCTCGCTCATTAGTAGGCCCGTTGGCTCACTCGTTTGGCACGTTTAAATTAAACCCCAAATTATGTGTGTGAGTTGTAACACCCTAACACGTAATATCTTACAAACGACGCAGCGGAAAAAGTGCCTTAAAAATTTCTTTCTTTATTAGACACATTACTCACATGACGGCTCAAATACGAAATGTCAAACGTTAACTAAAAGAAATATACAACATTCACTTTTAATTAACACTTTAAGGTGTTACATAATTAAAGCTATGTGACTGTTCTCACCGTACAATCCTTGCTCTCGACTTGATCCATGTCCGCTTCCCTTCGTTAGAGGTAGAAGAATTCCGTGTAGTACCTGTGGACATCACATACAACTTAACCATTAGTCGTTAACAATATCATAAGACATGATTCTTATATAGTTTAATATTGCATAACATTTAACAATAGAAGATTAGATTCATTCTACTATCCTCTCGTATTTTCTTGTTCCGAGTTCGACGTCGTTACCTCATGAACCCGATGTTCTCATACCTGCATTACATTCCAATCTCAAAACACATCATTAGTATTCGTCAATACTCAAACGTATTGAAATCATTCCTACGTATATACATAGCGAATTACATTCATACAGTACTATATTTATACATACTTACGAGCTCTTAATTACCACTTAAATTTTCATGTACTTAGTCCAACACGTCATATTCGCAGCTTTCCATTTTATAATTTTGTACATATTCATATATTATGAAATGTTTTTAGTTATATAATGTTTAAAACATATCTAGATAAGCCCGCATATCAAAACAAACAATTAAACAATCAAATTGCCAGCTTTATTGCCTGTAGCGGGCCGCGACAGGTTTAGCTTATGCTTTCGCGGGGCGCAAAGCCCCCTGGCGGGCTGCGACCGAAATGATGCTTATCCGTCGCTGGGAGCGAGAGTCTAATTTTGAGAGAAAGTTTGCAGCTGGGAGCTGCATATTCCCAGCAATACCATTTTTCACGGAAACGTTCATACCTCCCTCAATTTTTATCCGTTTTACAATCCGTTTCTTCCTACGCGATCGTAATTCAGTCCTCTAACGTATGGACTCAATATCTAATATCCTGACTAAATAAATTCTTAACTTATACATTTTCGACTTTTACATTCATTTACTAGTTATTTGACCCGTTCATGTCCTACCAAACAACTCATTCGTTTATACTTAAAACTCATAACCGAGTCTTTTAACTATTAATCCGCACCTCCATTTCATTAGCGAACTAATATACAATTATACTTATTACCCGGTTATAATACCGTAGCCATTATTTAAGCATCATTCCCTCATATCAATAAGATCTCATTTTTTTACCCGTTTGGTCTACTTAGCTAAAATTTCCGAATTCATACAACCAAAAGCCATATTTAACTTCAATCATCAATATGTATAATAAACTAGACGTTACCTTACTTAAACAACTAAGAAGTGATTTCAGAAATCACTTACCTCGTGCGTACGAGTTCGTGCATAGCTTCCGTATTTACTTTTGACCCATTGCCCTTCCATGCTCATGTCCATGTTGACATGGCTCCTACGCTTTCAGGTTATCATCAACACATTCTTGTTAGCATACATCATTGTACTTGGTAACGAGCATACATTTGCATAATTTCACATTCAACTTGCATTAATCGTTCCTAACAAGCATACGACATGTACCCGATTTCACATCCTTTCAAACCCATATAATCCATCATGTCATTCCATTTATCACA
Source organism: Helianthus tuberosus (assembly GCA_030545235.1). Lineage (NCBI taxonomy): Eukaryota > Viridiplantae > Streptophyta > Magnoliopsida > Asterales > Asteraceae > Helianthus > Helianthus tuberosus. The sequence goes on from CM060408.1 coordinate 46,444,701, forward strand.
TATTTTTATACCATGTACCATACGATTATCTATAATCTTATAATCACAACAACAAGTCTAGTTGATGTTCCTTATGCGTAGTTGACTTTCAGAGTCAACGCTTTATCATTTTAACTTTCGGCTTAATCTCATATACTCATGACATCATAATAGGCTGTTTTTGGACGTCTGTTTACTGTACTTACGAGCTTGCAAAAATTACAATCTTTTTACATGACGTGCCCCTCGGAGGAATTATCCTTGTGTTAAAATTTTAGAGTCTAAATCTCTACCAAAACTTTATAAAAATTCATTTACTAAGCTGCAATCAGATTCGTCACTTCTGACTGCAGCTTACGGAAAAATTCATTAAAAATTCCACGTTTATCCGATTGAAGAAATTCCAGTTGGAGATTTTTGAAATCACCTGAAGCTACCTACAGTAAAAATTTGAGATCATAACTCAATTCCTAAATTGAGTTATGACATTCGTAATGGGCTGCAAATCTGCCAGAAAATGCAGCCTGAACCTTCGATACGGAAAAATTCATAAAACGTTCATTTTTCGTCGAAAAAATGCCATTCCAGTTGGGTTTGAAAGGTTTTCCCTGGGAGTTCATCACAAACTCAATAAACATCAGCTTTTGACAAGATTTGACCTAGTTATAGCCGATTACATTCGGCTATAACTTTCTGGACAGATTTAATTTTCACCAAATCTTTCTAAATATCTCTCATTCTAACTTCACCTAGACATTTCATCATACACCTTGTGTGCGTACTACCATCTAAGCCTAATGTACAAGGGTTTCAAGCATGTTCTTCCCAATTTCATCTCATGAACCATCACATTCAAGCAAAATCCCAAAATCATCAATTCCACATCAAGTTTATCTATCATAATCTATCAAATAACACCTTATACATTACATAATCACAATTTAACACCTACAAGTTCATCATGATTATCTTCTTCTCACTCATGCAATGGGTTTCATTCTAATTCATCCAAATAACTAAAATTTAACCATGATGCAACTTCAACATGATAGTATTAACAAGTATTCATTCTAATTTCAACCTAATTCACAGATTATACAAAACCCACTTCATTCAAGATCACCAAATCTAAGTTTTAAGACATACCTCATGATCCCCTTGTGTAGGTGATCATTAATTCATGTTGAATCATATGTTTAAGCTCCAAATTTTCCTTCAATTGAAGCTTCTTCATGATCTAGGGTTTGAACCCTTATTCTTCTTTCTCCTGGAAGTCGACACACACACACACACTATGGTGGTGTTTGTTTTTTGCTAGAAGTACTTCAGAACCTCTTATGTCTGCGCCGCGCAGACCACGCGCAGACATAAGGGTCTGCAGCTTGTTTGTTTTTTAGAAGAGGTTAGGTCTTCAAACCTCTTCCCCACCTCTGCGTCGTGAAGACTTGGCCTGAGGTCTTCAAACCTCTTCTCAAGACATCTCCTTCTCAACACACATCTCCTCCTCAAAAACACAGAACCTCCAACCCTAATCCTACCAGCCACACCTGAACCTCCTCCCCCACCACCTTCACCTCCGGTGCCACCACCTCCCCCACCACCTTCACCTCCGGCGCCACCACCTCCCCCACCGGTTCCTCCCACCGCAAAACATCTTCAACCCTAGATTACTCCCATCGCACCAAGCTCCTCTCCCACCTTCAAGTTCCCCGCGGCCCTGCTCCACCTTTGCCGCCGCTCTCTCCACCTCCTCCGCCGCCCCCATCTCCATCTTCCACCGATTACCCACAACCACCTAACCATCGTCGACCTTCACCACTGCCGACCATCAATCACTACACCCATCTCCGATTGCCCCTGTCAAACCTCCGAGTAATAATCATAAGCTTGCACAGTTCTTCTAATTTCGAGTTTAAATCACGATCCGGTATGAAAGCTTGTATTTTTTTCTTGGTATTAAGGTTTTTTCTTTATTATTCTTGCAAGTTTGAATGTTATTTGGTGAAGGTTAATTGGGTATTGAGATTAATTTGTAGAAACAGTGTGTTTTTTAATACAGTGATGGGTCAGGGAATTCAATTTAGATTGAGTTTAGTTCAGATTGGGATGAGAATTTTTGGGGTTTGATTTGATTTTGTTAAAGAGGGGTAGTGAAAATAGTGGTAATAGTTTGATTTTTAGTCGAGAAAGTGCAAAACCGGCTTTCTTGGAATCAATAAACTTGTGAGTATATGACGATACATGAAATAAAGTGTTTGGTGTGATTTGCACAAAGACAGATGGTTTTGAGGGGTGAAAATTGAGATAGAAAATTGAGATAAACTATCTATATATGTAGAAATTAATAGCAAAGAGGCTTTCAGTTTATTTCAGCAGTTTGCTGAAGTAAAAAAAAAACAGTCTTCTTCTTGCAGACTGCAGACATTTGGTCCAGCACTTCTGCTACAGATGTCTGCAGATGTGGTCCGCAGACTGCAGTCGTTTTCCCTCAGAAAAAACAAACAGCACCTATGTGTGTGTGTAGTGTTTTAATTTTATTTATTAAAATTCTTGTTTCCCTTTTTATGGTTTTGGTCCCTTAACTTTCGTTTGATAATAAATGAGACTAAAACTCTTATCTTGTTACTTATATTCATGTTACCACTAACGGTACTTTAACCGTTCCTTTATATTAACCAGGTTTAAAATTACCAAGCCCGTTTTTGGGGCGTTACAAGTCTACCCCCCTTAAAGGAGGTTTCGGGAGGTTTCGTCCCCGAAACCTTGTTCATTTCCACTTAACATTTAATACCTTTTCTTCCAGCCCCATTAACTAGGTGAATCCATTCCGGTGATGATCTCTAACCATGATAGCCCGACCCAGAATCCTTAACAGTCTCGTTTTCATTGTTTAATACTAGTTTCTAGCAAATATAAACATAATTGTACGTTCTATCCCTATCAAACAGTACCTACCTTCGTTTTCCGGTTATTATTAACCCATCTACCGGCATGTTTAGGGCACATCCCCTAAAATTTATTTCCTTAGATTTCGGATTCCTACCATTGGGGTGGTCTTTAGTGATCATTATCACACTTTCATCCATTGCAATCCGTTACATCGAATCATTACTTTCGCACTTTCCTTATTACGCTTTCTACATCATATTGACCGTTCGTAACCGGTCAACACACACACCTTACGTTTCCTTTCTTTAACAATTTCTTTTAAAATTTTCAGCTCATCGTGATATCGTACTTAAACTAGAGTGTGCGCAAGCTTGTAACAGACTAAAGAGTCTAATGTCGTGATTTACAACATAGCAAAAACGAGTTTATATGAACTTACTAATACATTTCACTGTTAGTATTAGATCTAATAATCTCATTTATACCCAGAGTTTTATTCCTGTCTTCTTACTCATAAGGTCATACCCGCTCTACTTACTACTTAAGCCTGATCTAAAACTTTTCTTTTAGTCAACTTCTAGATTCAAACCTTCCTTATCATATCACATTTTGGGCTATCAATAATTCATACGGAAGTACTTTTTCAGGCATAGCTACAATTCTACATTCAGATATTAACAATTCGCTAACCTTACTACTTGGGTGCAGTACTTCGATATGAAGCAACGAACCGGTCCTCTTCGTTACCATTCATACCATCTTCCGGATTGACCTCATTCATTTGTGTGATGAGCTTCCGCTCATGAGCTTTCTTTCACCGTCCTTGATAGGTTTATCACATCATAATCCCTGCCATTCTCATTATAAGATTACGGGCTTACACAATTCATTCGATTTCATTCAGACATGATGTTTATTACATCTCCTTATTTATATATTAATCCTTTCTTGATTCCTTTTTTTAACATTAGTGTGTTTAACCTGTTCAAAACAGGTCAATACGTGACCATTTCCTTAACATATCATTTTCGTTGTTTGACCCGTTCACGATGGGTCAATACATAACCTTTCTTTCGCAATTCTTTAGCTTATTTGTCAACTTCTGCAGTTTGACTTTTCAAAGTCAAACTGCCACTTCTTTCTTATTATATATACTCATAACGAATTACACGTTTGTATTTCTCGTCAATTCAAGCATGCATACAATTTCATTGCTTCATGTCTCAATGCTTCTTGCAAATACTCATCCTTTACATTAAAACTTAAGCCTTTCGTCCGGATCGTAACCCGTCATTCACTTTGACCCGCAAGAGTCATTTAGTAATATATCTAACACGTAACTGGTTCAAAGCTTATTTCTTTCAACTAAGGTTTCTTGCTACTACAATAGCTTTCATCGGTTTTACCTACTTAGTGAATCAAATACTTCATGCTATTTTACAATTACTTGCTTAATAATTATCAACTTACTTTGTTTGACCTTTCGGAAGTCCATTTGTAAACACATTCTGACCTATGTGTACTAATTACCCAGTTCTGACACATCCCTCTCTAGTCGAGCTATAAGCTCCCATTAAAAGCATAACCTTTATACATACCTGACGCAAGTCAAATCCATTGACTCGTTATCCATATCTTGCGTTGACTATTTCCTTCCAGTTTGTGACATTGCATAACCATACATTATGCTCACCTACAATTATGTGACTTGACCATTTCAAACATTAAATACCGGGTTCAAATGGCAATCACCATTTGACCTGCATAACTCATTTGTCCTTTCAACCATTTTGCATACAACGTATTCACATAAATATATTTATATAGATAAAAGTTTAAAACATAACTTGGATAATATCCACTTTTAAAGAATATTTACTTGTTTGGTCGTAATTACTTACGAATTCAAACTTTTCTTTCTATCATTCATTCCCTTCTATGTTTCGAATCCGTCTCGCGGATTCGAACATATCATTCACACTTTCCATTACTTCTATGTTTTGAATCCGTCTCGCATATTCAAACATATCATTCATACTTCTCTTTAGTATTTGGTACTCTCAATTTCTTGAGAGTCTTACATTTCCCTTCACCCTTACGACCACCTACTCCCTAATCCTAACGGACATACCTGTAGCAATGTCACACCTCGATATTTCCACGTATTACCGGTGGGGAGTATCGTGACGTAGTTGATATCATCATAGTCAAATAATCACAGTTCAATGCACAGCGGAAGTCTAAAGTAAAAATATTACAAACCGATTAAAAAGTAACATTTTATATTACAACGGATTGTAAAAGGATCCACAGGCGGATCTAAAATAAAAGAAATATTGTTCAACAGATTTTTAAGCATCTAAAGCTTGCAAGACTCTTTATTCGATACTAGGAGTAGCCAGCCCATTTCGCTTAGTACCTGCACTTAACCTTCTTGGAAAATACGTCAGTTTACACTGGTAAATACAATTAACTAACTCATTTTGAAAATGTTTAAGGAAATTGATTTAAATGCACAAGGCACAAATAATCTTTTATAACTTAGGATAATTATTTAAAAATAATCTTGTAAAAGAATTATATGTTTGTTATACGTTCAGTAGCCCGGGTTAGAAATACCGGGTTAAAGATTAATAGACACACCACATAATATAACCCACGGCGAGTTATTCTCGAACAAGCGGGTATATCTTTTTACATACGCACCGGCAGGTGTATGCCTACACCCCGTGCTTAAGTCGTGGCCATTTCAATGAATGAGCCGAGGATATCCAGGACATGGTCATTAACCCCCCAAAGGCTTAAAACAAACAAAACAAATTAAACGGGTTATCTCAATGATTTAATCATTATTCGATTAAAGATTCAATACCCGACCAAGCGGTATTATTAAATACCGTACCCCAAGCTCGTATAAAGGAAAATAAGTTAAAAGTATTTACCTGAGCTAAAATATAAATTTTAATCCCAGCCGTATAACAAAGCAGCAAGTACGGTAGCTTTTACTGGTCTCCTAAATCTGGTACGAAGGTTTTAATAACCTATTAGATTCCTAACGGGTCTTACTTAAGTTTAAACTTAGACCGGTTAGTTTTAAAGAAAGGTATACGGTTCAAAACACAAGATTAAGCGAAGACCGGATTAGAATGTGATTTAGACCCGAGAAGTATGAAGACTTGTTTAATATGGGTAAACCAAACACATTCTGGATTTTGAAGTGAAAATGATAAGGTTTGACCCGTTTCGGTTAATTTATGCAACTAGTTACATAAACCGTACCGAACGCGAAAAATGCATAACGGGTAACCAAATGAGTCATGAACAGGTTTCCTAAGTTAATATGCTTAAAATGTGTTATGATATCAGTAGGATACCTTCCATTATGCCCAAAACGAATTTAAAATCAAATTAAGCCCCATAAGGGTATTTTGGTCATTTTAAAGCTTATAAAAGAGGTTAAATAGTAATCTGAGGTTTTGGTCTAAAATGATCAGTAAAAATATTTATTTTCGTGAGTTATATCAGTAGGATATTGCATATATGTGAAATTTATCATTTTTGTCCAAACTATGCACCGTATGGGCATTCTGGTCATTTCACATAAACTTTAAGGGTCAAATTTGGAAATCTAAGTTCAAAACTTTTATTTATTGTTAAAGTATAAAAATTGATTCATAACATCAGTAGGTAACAAGCTTAGGTGTCTAATATGGTTTTAAACCATATTATGCGCCTAAATCGCATAAAAGTCGGTATTTGACGGTATTCGGGTTGATTAATAGAATCTAAGATTTTGATCAGTCTCTACTTTTTAAAATAATTTATTTATAATATAAAATCAGTAGAAAAAGGTTTGATATGTAAAGGATGTGTAAAACTCATTTTATTAGCAAAAAGGGCATAACCGTCAATTCCCGAGTTAAAGCAAGAACCCTATGTTATGATTAGTTTAAAATTATACAAAATTTTCCAAAAATCCCTAAATATTATATAACATCAGTGGGTAAAAATTTTGGTGTCAAAATTTGGGTTCAAATAGGTTTTATGTTGAAAATGCCGTTTAATTAATAAAAAGGCTTTCATTTACGATATTGAGCATAACTCCTAATTTAGACCATAAACTGATGTCAAACTTTTAGGACATGTTTATAAATCAGTAATAAAGGTTTTTATCCTCTCACATTTTCAAAAATCTTGTTTTAATATCAAAAGGGCATAATGGTCAACTTTTAAGCAATTAACAGAAACATGTAAATGAATCGGATTACTAAGGAACCAAGTTGTATAACCTCAGAGGGTTATACTAACCTATAATATGGTCCTAGAGGAACCCTAAGGCATATCTAAACTAAGGTAAATCGGGTCAGAACTGAAAGTCAAAGCAAAAGTCTACTTTTGCGACTTTCGGTTCCGAACCGAGCCTAAACTCAGAATTGTCGGGTTAAACAAGTTTAGACATGTTCTTATATTATTTACCAAGTTATTTTAATGTTTAAACAGGTTCCATAACCTTTGCATTGTTAGTTATGAATTTATTTGCAAAAATAGATTATGTTGACTTTTTAATAATAAGTTTGACCCGACAATTGACCAAGTTAGAGTGATAATCAGTGGGTGCCCTTTTAAGGGTTTATTACCCACATAATTACCAACTCATAGCCACTTTCAATTTGAATAATGGCTGGACCATTAGTGATTAATCACTAAGTCAAAGTTTAATTACGATGGCTTTGACTTTTGGTCATTAAACTAATAAAACTTGAACTTAGGGAGCTAAGAACACTTACAAGGGTACTTAGCACGAGTATGGAGCTTTAGAAAACTTCCTTGAGTTCCAGGAGGCTCCAAGGAGTGAGTTGTGAATAAATTTCAAGTGCAAATGACAAGTGAAGAAACAAGTGCCCTTATATAGGATTTCTAGAGCTCCAAGATTAATCCACATGCCCCTACAAATGATCCCTGATGATTCCAGGTGTCCCTATTGCATGAAAATCTGTTGGCTCAGTCCCTGGAATCGAAAACAAGCATGCAAAGGCGGTGGAACTGGCTGAACATGCAGCTGTCAAGTTTTTCTGCATCTGGCACTTCCACGCAGGCCGCGTAAGACTCTTAAAGAGTCTACGAGGGCCGCGACGCTCCTATGTCACCGGAAAACAACTTTCAGACTTGGCAGTTTTGGTCCCTGGTCCATATTATGTTTATTTAACTTTCATTAATTGCATTTAGGACCCCCATAGTTAACTTTTAAGGTCCTTGGGTTGTAAACTAACTCTGTTAAGCTCCCGGTTAGCTGTACGATCACCCGAAAAGTCTTGAATTTCAACGTTGACGCATTTGATCCTTATTTCTTGGAATTAATACTTTGATTATTTATGTGCGTCGAAACTCCATGAATTTATTATCCAACATTCATGAAAGTATAAGGGAGTATTACAAAGTCTCGGAAACGTTAAAAGGTCACTCAGAGGTAACTTTAAACATGTTGACACATTTAACCCTTATGCTTTGTAAACTTTTTAATTTAAGCACAAACGACTTTCTAAGTTCGATATTTTAATTATTAAAGAATATGAACGTCGTGTGAGGTCAATCAGAGGCATAAGAAAGGCATGTTGACACTTTGGATCCTTATACTTACATATTTATATTGTTTGACAACTTTAGTCCCTTAAGATCAATCCATTACACGTTTAAAGTCCATGACACGTGTCTTTATAATATTGGTCGTGATTTTTACGAGGTGTTACATCCTCACCCCCTTAAAAGAAATCTTGACCTCGAGATTTACTGAAATAAATGAGGGTACTTCTGTTTCATTGTGGATTCAACCTCCCACGTGTATTCTGGGCCTCTTCGGGCATCCTATTTTACCTTCACTATCGGCACATGCTTCTTTCGAAGCTTCTTAACCTGTCGATCCTCGATCGACAAAGGTTTTTCAACAAATTTTAAGCTCTCATCAATCTGCACGTCCTTATGCGACATTACTAGCGATTCATCGGCTAGACATTTCTTCAAATTGCAGATGTGGAACACATTATGGATTCCACTTAGCTCTTCTGGCAGATTTAACTTGTAAGCCACGGTTCCGACACATTTGATGATCTCGAATGGTCCTATGTATCTTGGGCTTAGCTTGCCCTTCTTGCCAAAACGCATTACCCCTTTCCAGGGTGATACCTTAAGTAACACTTTGTCACCTACCTCGAATTTCAGAGGTTTACGTCTTTTATCTGCATAGCTTTTCTGCCTATCCCTGGCAGCTTTGAGACAGTCGTGTATCTGCACAATCTTATCTGTCGTCTACAGGACTATATCAGGTCCTGATAGTTGGACATCTCCAACTTCCGCCCAACAAACCGGCATCCTACACTTTCTTCCGTACAAAGCTTCAAAAGGTGCTGCTTGAATACTTGAGTGATAGCTATTATTATACAAAAATTCGATCAACGGAAGATGATCATCCCAACTTCCTCCTAAATCAATGACATAAGCTCGGAGCATATCATCAAGTGTTTGAATTGTACGCTCGCTTTGCCCATCCGTCTGAGGATGATAAGCAGTGCTGAAATTTAGTCGCGTGCCTAAAGATTGCTGAAAGCTTTTCCAAAAATGCGATGTGTATCTCGTATCCCTATCAGAGATAATAGACACTGGCACTCCATGAAGAGATACAATCTCATCCACGTACAGCTGAGCTAACTTGTCAGAGCTGTGAGTTTCTTTAATCGGTAAGAAGTGGGCTGACTTAGTCAACCTGTCGACTATCACCCAAATAGTATCATTTGCTCGCTTCATCTTTGGTAACTTTGTGATAAAATCCATGGTTACCATTTCCCATTTCCAGGTGGGAAGTTCAGGCTGTTGTAGCAAACCTGACGGCTTTTGATGTTCTACTTTAACTTGCGCGCACGTCAAACATTTTGCCACATAAGTGGCTATAGATTTCTTCAAACCTATCCACCAATAATTTACCTTTAAATCCTGGTACATCTTATCACTGCCAGGATGAACAGAGTACTTGGAACTATGGGCTTCTTGACGGATCACATCCCTGAGTCCTCCATAGATTGGAACCCATATTCGCCCATACAATCTTAGGATTCCATCCTTGCCATACGATAATTGTTCAGCAGTTACGCCTAACTTCTCATTCGGATAGTTAGCTTCTAATACAGCTTCCTTTTGAGCGGCTAACAACCTTTCATTCAAGCTGCTCTTTAATTCAATGCTCTTGGCATTGATTCTAATAGGCATAACCATTTCTTTTCTGCTCAAGGCATCGGCGACTACATTTGCCTTGCCTGGATGATATCGGATTTCGCAATCATAGTCATTCAGTGTCTCCATCCATCGACGTTGTCTCATGTTAAGATCCTTTTGGTTTAACAGATGCTGAAGGCTCTTATGATCAGAATAGATCACACACTTAGTTCCATAAAGGTAGTGCCTCCAAAGCTTTAGTGCAAATACAACGGAACCCAACTCCAAATCGTGGGTGGTGTAATTCTTCTCGTGCACCTTTAATTGACACGAAGCATATGCAATAACCTTGCCCTTTTGCATAAGCACACATCCCATACCTGTGTGTGATGCGTCACAATAAACCACGAACTCTTCAATTCCTTCAGGCAATGTCAACACAGGTGCATTGCTTAACTTCTGTTTAAGAATATCAAAAGATTCTTGCTGCTTAGGACCCCAGTCAAACTTGACATTCTTGCGAGTTAACGATGTTAAGGGTGCAGCAATCCTTGAAAAGTTCTCAATGAAACGTCGATAGTATCCTGCTAGACCTAAGAAGCTGCGTATCTCTGTAGGAGTCTTAGGCTCTTGCCAATTCATAATTGCTTCAATCGTAGCGGGATCCACTTGGATACCACGCTCACTCACCACGTGTCCAAGAAATTGGACTTCACGAAGCCAAAACTCGCATTTAGAAAACTTGGCATAGAGCTTCTCTTGCTGTAGTAGTTTAAGGATACATCGAAGATATCTTTCATGATCGGCTTGATTCTTCGAGTAGAAAAGAATGTCATCAATGAAGACAATGACAAACTTGTCCAAGTATGGCTTGCAAACGCGATTCATGAGATCCAAGAACGCTGCTGGTGCATTAGTGAGCCCAAAAGGCATCACCAAGAACTCGTAGTGACCATAACGAGTTCTGAATGCAGTCTTATGCACATCTTCATCTCTGACTTTCAGCTAATGGTATCCTGACCTTAAATCAATCTTGGAGAAGTAACTTGCCCCTTGCAGTTGATCGAATAAATCATCGATCCTGGGTAACGGATATCTATTCGTGATTGTTACTTTATTCAGCTCGCGGTAATCGATGCATCAATGCATTGAGCCATCTTTCTTTTTCACATAGAGGATCGGTGCTCCCCAAGGGGACGAGCTAGGTCGAATAAAACCCTTTGCCAATAAATCATCCAACTGAGTCCTTAACTCTTTTATCTCAGTCGGTGTCAATCGATAAGGTGCTCTTGCAATAGGTGCTGCTCCAAGAATGATGTCGATTCTGAACTCCACTTGTCTATCTGGGGGTAAACCAGGTAGTTCTTTAGGGAATACATCTGGATATTCAGAAATAACAGGGATGTCTTCGATCTTGGGCTTTGGCTCATCGATGGTTACCTGTGCCATGTAAATGACACAACCTTTGTTCATACACCTTGATGCCTTAAGCAAGGACACTTGCTTAGGTAACCCGTACTGAGTATCTCCTTGTATTGTTAACGGCTCACCATAAGGAGTCTTGATAACCACTTGCTTCTTATCACACACTATCTGGGCTTGGTTAGAAGACAGCCAATCCATGCCTATCACTATGTCGAATCCAGCTAGCTTCAACGGAAGCAAAGACAACGGAAAGGAGTGATTCCTAATGGATATAAAACATCCATCTAGAACTGTTGACGCGGTTTCTAAGGAACCATCGGCTAATTCTACCTCATACTTTATGCTTAGAGTCTTAACAGGCAGATTTAATAACTTACAAAATTTATTATCCACAAAAGACTTGTCTGCACCCGAATCAAACAATACTCTAGCATAAACATCATTGATAAGAAAGGTACATGTTATCACATTGTCGTTCTGAATGGCCTCTTGAGCATTCATCTGAAAGACCCGAGCATTGGTCTTTTTACCCTCTTCAGGTTTCTTTGCATACTTTGGGCAGTTGGACTTGATATGCCCCTTCTCGTTACAGTTGTAACAAGTCGCATCCTTTATCTTCTTGCAATCCAACATTTTATGCTCACTTGATTTACAGATCCCACAAGCTCTGGGCTGCGATTGGGATTTTGATTCGAACCTGCACTTTCCTAGATGACGCTTCTTGCAGGTTTTACACTTGGGTTTTTCACCCGACTGCTGACTATCCTTTTTAAATCCGGAACCCTTCTTGTTCTCAGAGTTCCCCTTATGCTTCTTCTCAGAACGGCGTGAGTTCTCATCCTCACGTTTCCTTTTCCCCTCGTCAGAATTCCTGAGCGATCTCTGCCTGACTGCATCGAGAGTAAGAGATAACGACAAATCAGCCACTGACCTGAAGGTGGTAGGTCTTGATGCCTTCACACTTGCCTTGATTTCTAGAGCTAGGCCTCCAATAAAACGAGCTATTCGTTTCGGTTCCGGGGTAACCAAGTATGGAACCAATCGAGACATGGTATTGAAACTTGTAAGATATGCCTGACAGTCTAAGTTCTTCATGACCAAGGTCAAGAAGTCAGTCTCAATTTTCTCAACTTCATGTTGAGGACGGAAATTTTCTTTGATAAGAGCAACAAACTGATCATAAGTCAGATTGTATAACGGGATCTTCCCAGTAGCTTGGATTAGCGACCTCCACCAAGCTAGAGCTTCACCTTTGAACGATTGTGACACAAACTTCACAATATCCTTATCAGCACAACCACTGATATCAACCACGGTATCCATCTCGTCGAGCCAAGTCATACAATCAATGGCTCATTTCTCCCCTGTGAAATCCCTCGGCTTACAGGAGACAAAGTATGTATAAGAACAGGTTTTGACCTGAGGCTCCTGATTAAGCACAACCTATCTAGATGGAACACTTCTCTGATTTGATGAATGATGAGATTCGCTCTTGCGAGCTGTATGAGTCTTGGAGGGTGGTTTTGAATGCGGTACAGACTAAGTTCTGGCGCGAGTACCACTTGATTCATTAAACTGTCTGTCGAGAGCTCGAGTAACGGCATTATCTATTAATTCCTGCAGTTCCGCACCAGCTACATTAACTCTGGTAGTATCATTATTCTCTCTCGGGTGAGTGTTAACCTCATCTGATCCGGCCATGTAGCTTGATTGCTACATAAAATATTAATAATGATTCATTCAGAAGTCTATTATGGAATTGTCATTTATGGCAATTCATTAACCATGGAAATCTTAAGCCATATTGGTTAATTCAATTAAATTTTATTATATTTTATCCAGTTATAAACTATTAAGGATAATAGGGTGGCATACCAAAGGCCTAGTCACAAGGACAATTTTAATTCATAAGCCATGATTTTATAGAATCAAAGCATTCAGGTTTGAACGTAGTTCATTACCTTTCTTGACAGGGAGTCATAGACTACAACTGTCTTTTGTCTTATTTGACAATTATTATGGCCCGCAGGCACATCATCACTAATGGATGTTTAATTAATAAAGGAAAGGAATTGAAAGAATCCAATATAAGGATGACTTATGTGATTTTATCGAATCACATTTTCCTGGAGTGTTAACATGTTTTCAGATGTTAACAAGGATTGAATCTTAAAAAGGACTACCATCATGGCCCTGTCTTAGAATGACACATGGGCTAGGTTTTTACCTTTAAGATTTCACTTAATAATCAATGGCAGATTAATTCAAAAAGGAATGATATTTGATTTATTTCATACATTATATTTATGCATATGATGACAAATGAAATTTTAAAATTAAAACATACCATTAAATTTAAAAGGAGTACATAGGTGCCCTAAACAGGACTTTTACATAAATAACTTGCCCACACAGGGGCTAAAATGAAAAATACAAGTCCTCGCAGGGACTAAGTACATAAATAAAAATGTCCACGCAGGGACTTGATTGAAATAAAGAAATTACAACATAATTAAATAAGGAATCTTCAAAAATCCCTCTTCTTCTTCTTCCCTTTGATCAGATTTACCAAACCCTTAAGAAATCCCCGGTGGCTTCTACACTCCTCTTGAACCTGTAGTTCCACCTGGCTCAACCTCTAAAGAATCTCCTGTTGTCGCGGCAGCTGGATCATACGCGGCTGCGGCGGCTGCTGCTGCGGAGGTTGAGGTAGTGGCGGGTATTGATACCCATACGCTTGGTACCCAGACTGGTATGAAGCTGCGAAAGGTCCTTTAGGGTGAAGAGCATTGTAGTTTGCCGCTACGAGATATGGGTCAACATCGGGGGCATTGTAGTAGTTGTACCCCGGGTAGGCTGGCTGCTCAAATGGGTTATACGCCGCTGCACCGGCGTATGAAGGAATTGGGTTATCATAACCCATAGGTGGTGGTGCGACTGGAGCTGACTCGACCTCTGAAACTGGGTTTGAAGACCCACCCATTTGTGGGTCTTCATAAAGTGGCGGGTAGTGGCTGCCACTGGAGTGTTGAGGGGTGCTGAAGTGAAATTCCCCTCCTCGCACGGACATCCGTGCACCTGATCTTCTCCGCCTCGGTAGTTCTAGAGGCGGCTGCTGTACTGGCGGCGGCGGTGGCGTGACCGCCTCAAAATGTGGGTCCTCAGAGGAGGCATGTTGGTGTGGTGATGAGGGGTGGGAAGGTGTGTACTCCCAGTGTTAATTGCTCCACCATTGAGCAAATGAATCGGGACCTCTATAAGGCGAACCATGAAAAGATGATCCGTCTGAAATCTCTATGGGATGCGTGGGCGTCCCAGTTGGCGGCTCGGCAGGCTCTGGATCTGGATCCTCGTCCATATCTATATCCTGGACTTCAGGAAAGTGGTCTTCTGGTCCCAACGGGTTATGGCCCATTGGCTCTTCATTCATGTTTGCCGGATTAAATCAGCTGTGAAAGTAGGGGGTTGGGTCTTGGAAGGCCCGGTGTGATCCCGATCGTCGCAACGGGATGAAAGAGTGGTCGGAGTTATAGGGCTCATTTTTCGATTGTGGCCCAAAGGAATGATGGTAAGAAGGTGATGAACTGAGCGAGACTGAACGCCTCGCCGGCTCCAAGTAGGTCCTCCAATCTTCATGGGGACGTGAGCTCAATGTTGATTATGGAGTTCGCCGGTGTGAAGGCCCGGCTTCATGATCGTTAGGAGCAGTGAATGGCGCCTTGCCTCGTCCTCCTTTTCTGAATCTTGGCGGCATTTTCTTGATCCTGTCAAAACAAACAATAGAAACAAACTAAATAAGACAATAAGATTAGGATTTGTCCTATGTCGTTAGCCTAGACTCTGAAGTCAAGGAATGTCCAAACTGTGTCACTGAGATTAAACACAAAAGGCTAGTGTTTAATTCGCTCAATGTTGGCTCTGATACCAACCTGTCACACCCCGATATTTCCACGTATTACCGGTGGGCCCGGTGGAGAGTATCGTGACGTAGTTGATATCATCATAGTCAATAATCACAGTTCAATGCACAGCGGAAGTCTAAAGTAAAAATATTACAATCCGATTTGAAAGTAACATTTAATATTACAACGAATTGTAAAAGGATCCACAGGCGGATCTAAAATAAAAGAAATATTGTTCAACAGATTTTTAAGCATCTAAAGCTTGCAAGACTCTTTATTCGATACTAGGAGTAGCCAGCCCATTTCGCTTAGTACCTGCACTTAACCTTTTTGGAAAATACGTCAGTTTACACTGGTAAATACAATTAACCGACTCATTTTGAAAATGTTTAAGAAAATTGATTTAAATGCACAAGGCACAAATAATCTTTTATAACTTAGGATAATTATTTAAAAATAATCTTGTAAAAGAATTATATGTTTGTTATATGTTCAGTAGCTCGGGTTAGAAATACCGGGTTAAAGATTAATAGACACACCACATAATACAACCCACGGCGAGTTATTCTCGAACAAGCGGGTATATCTTTTTACATACGCACCGGCAGGTGTATGCCTACACCCCCTGCTTAAGTCGTGGCCATTTCAATGAATGAGCCGAGGATATCCAGTACATGGTCATTAACCCCCCAAAGGCTTAAAACAAACAAAACAAATTAAACGGGTTATCTCAATGATTTAATCATTATTCGATTAAAGATTCAATACCCGACCAAGCGGTATTATTAAATACCGTACCCCAAGCTCGTATAAAGGAAAATAAGTTAAAAGTATTTACCTGAGCTAAAATATATATTTTAATCCCAGCCGTATAACAAAGCAGCAAGTACGGTAGCTTTTACTGGTCTCCTAAATCTGGAACGAAGGTTTTAGTAACCTATTAGATTCCTAACGGGTCTTACTTAAGTTTAAACTTAGACCAGTTAGTTTTAAAGAAAGGTATACGGTTCAAAACGCAAGATTAAGCGAAGACCGGATTAGAATGTGATTTAGACCCGACAAGTATGAAGACTTGTTTAATATGGGTAAACCAAACACATTCTGGATTTTGAAGTGAAAATGATAAGGTTTGACCCGTTTCGGTTAATTTATGCAAACTAGTTACATAAACCGTACCGAACGCGAAAAATGCATAACGTGTAACCAAATGAGTCATGAACATGTTTCCTAAGTTAATATGCTTAAAATGTGTTATGATATCAGTAGGATACCTTCCATTATGCCCAAAACGAATTTAAAATCAAATTAAGCCCCATAAGGGTATTTTGGTCATTTTAAAGCTTATAAAAGAGGTTAAATAGTAATCTGAGGTTCTGGTCTAAAATGATCAGTAAAAATATTTATTTTAGTGAGTTATATCAGTAGGATATTGCATATATGTGAAATTTATCATTTATGTCCAAACTATGCACCGTAGGGGCATTTTAGTCATTTCACATAAGCTTTAAGGGTCAAATTTGGAAATCTGAGTTCAAAACTTTTATTTACTGTTAAAGTATAAAAATTGATTCATAACATCAGTAGGTAACAAGTGTGACACCTGTGTCACTTCAATCGTCAAACAAATACCAAACTAATGAAATATTGTATTTCATACTTGGGACTTGTATAAATATGTGTACCATTTGCACATATCAATTCTTGTTCGATTTCAAGCTTTAAATCGCTTTCTTGAAGGTTATACGCGCACTGATGCGTAAATATAACCAGTTCAATGCAACAAATACTCCGGAACATCAACATATGCTTAACCTACCTTAAATAACCTTTACATAACTTAGAAATAAGTTTTGAAGGCTTTGGTATGGCAAAATCAAGTTAATTCGCTTACAGGGACTAAATTTGACAAAATGCGAAAGTATGCCAATTTGAACTGTAACAGACATTCCGGAACATGACCATAAGTTAAACATACCATAAATATCCTTTGCATAGCTTAGAAATAGGCTTTGAGGGGTTCGGTGTGCTAAAATAAACTTTTGGGTCATTCAGGGACTAAAAGCGTCAAAAAGTGCACAAGTTTGCACTTTCGCGCATAACTTACGTTCTGAATACATCCGGACATCCAAAAAGTTTATGTAAGCACTAAAATATTTTATTTTAATGTTTGGCATAAGAAAAATCCATTCGTCGTGTAATTTGGATCATTTTTGCGTCCGTTACGACTTCCGTCGTAATTAACCGAACAACGCAATCGTACGGCCAAACGAACCGACATCCAAGATATTTTTGAGCACATTTTAAGTTCCCTATACTTTAACTTCATTTTAGAGCTTTGAAATGGGGTTAACGGGGCTTAAACGTGTCAAAAATGCATCGAAAACCAAGTTTGGAGCTGCAGGGACCAAAACTGTCATTTCAGCAAACTTGATGGCTTACGGACCGTAAGCCCTCAACCTTACGGTCCGTAAGGGACTCCCAGCTCATCAGAAGCTTCTAAAACAGCTGTTAACAGCTGTTAAGCACTCCCAAACCCAATGCCACATGTTAATCCCTGATGTTGGGGGGGGGGCATTTTGAGTTACCTTAGTGTTGCAACAAGTGTATGGATGAGATGGAATCACGGTTTTCGATAAACGATCCTAACGGTTCTACCACATCTATAAATACCCATCAACATCACAACTCAAAACCCACATTTGATCTAAGTTTTTCTCTAAGTGGTTGTGATTATTCACTTCCTACCTGAGATTTACTTGGAATCAAATCTTGCGGGGACCCGTTGTAAGTGTTCTTTCGTTCTTTTTATTCTTTTAGCGTTAAAGTCAAACTTTGTTTGATTTTCTGCATTGACCAGTTTATGGTCAATGCGAAGTTTGTTTGAACTTCATAACGTGAGCGTAATCACGATGGTTATAGTCCCTAGTGACTATACCTACTGATTACCACGTTATCTAGGCTCAGTGACGAGTCGTAGTTTCGGCCAAAATGCGCATTCTTGCGTATTTTGTAACCAAACTACTCTTAGGTATCAAAACCGGTTGTTTTGATACCAAACTTGTTTTCTAACTTAGGTAAGCATGTTTTAACATGCTTAGCTCGTCACTTTTAGTTTAGTGCTTATATAGGGTCGTAAGGTAAGCGATCTAAACAATCGCTTATACTTTCGAACCCGACCCGTTTGGTCGATCATTAGGATCCGACCAAACACATTAGGTGACCATAGTATATAGGGAATAACCTTCCGAGGTTATACCTTATGGTCACGACGTTTAGTTAGTTGTATGATAGGTAGTTTATATGCCTTAGGTAAATGACCAAAATGCCCTTTTTACGCCAAAATCCATTTTGAGCATATGTAACATAACTTTTAACATCTAAACTAATTTGGCAACAATATTAGACATGTTAAGGCATATTTTACTTGTCATAGGACTAGTTAGGCGTTCCGAACGTGTTTTACGCGAACGACGCGTTAAAGTAGCATAAGCTACCTAAACGGGTCGTAATGGGTCGTAAGCACTTAGGATAGGTTTCATTTTAGTATGTAGGCTTTGTTAAACCATATTACATGAGTTCCTACACTCATTTGGTTTACAAACCCTCATGCTACCCGATCCTCCGAATAGGTCCGTTTATTAATGTAGTTACCTATATTAGGTACCGTTTGATTCCGTGATCTTCTAGCATTGCTTGGTGGTTATCCTAGGACTATTGAGCAATCTCAAGTGAGTACATAGACCCCTCTTTTAACTGTTTTCAAACTGTTTTGGGGTGAAACACATGTGCCTACTTGTTACTTTCGTGCTTTTCATGTTTTCATATCATATGCTTGTTATGTTCAATAGTACACTTATAGTACATGATTTCATTGTGTTTTTGCTATGTATGTCCTTTGTTGCATAATTAGTACATCGTTTTACATTACATTTTATGCTATGTATGTCCATTGTGTGCATACTTAGTACATTGTTTTACATTACATTTTATGCTATGTATGTCCATTGTCTACATACTTAGTGCATTGTTTTACATTACATCACATCACATGCTATGTATGTTCATTTGTTGCATACTTAGTACATTTGTTATTCATCACATGCTTCCATTTTGGTATGACATTTGGGTTGTTTAAATGGGACAATATACATTCATTAACATTAGCTACGCCGCTCGTTAGTAGGTAATGGTACCATAGGACTTGACAACTCCCATTCCTGAACCCTAGGTTTGTTTGGGTGGAAGGAATGACCGAATCCGAATACATTTCTAGGTGGACCTTTGACTTTGTGCTAGGCAGTCGCAAGGCTTGGATGTATGCATTTTCACAATACCGCATAGATGTTTATATCAGTATAGCATGCATTTGTTCCACAAAACATAACTTTGATTTAAACCATGTTTTACTTCAATACCTTGTTTTTGTGCATTTTACATATGGTTTAGTTTATATATTTCACTTACCATACATGATATTTTGGATACACATTCATGATTTACATTAGACATAAACATTTTGACATTGATATAAACAATTCATGATTTACATTAGACATAAACATTTTGACATTGATATACACAATTCATGTTTTACATTAGACATAGACATTAGACATGGTTTTCACACAAACATTTTGACATTTGATTATACATAAACATTTTACTTTGGTGGTTTGGTTTGAGTAAGTGATTTAAGTAACGAGGCGTGTGTAATATGATACAAGCATGGTGGATACGCCGCTGGTACTTCCTATATATAAGTGCTTGTATGGTATTACATATCGTAGCGTTATTTGAATCATTTCAATTTAAACATATAACATTTTATACAAATAACATACTTTTCACAATACATTGTTTTACAAACAACTTATCTGATATAAACTCATTTTACTTGGTTATTTACTTAACCAAGTATTATTCTTTTATACATATATATCATTTAGTTTATTTATCACTTTTCAAATGATTTACAAGACAAAGCAAATTACAAGGTTCATGACTAAACATTTTCTTAAACATAAGTCATGAATTCTATTTTCACAAAACCTATGTATCTCACAGGCATTTTTATGCTGACGTACCTATTTTCACATGTGTTTCAGGATATGATGCTTAGGTTTTATCAAGATACACTTAGGCGGACTTGGGCCTTAGCGACAATAAAAGATGCAAGACTAGTTATTTATGTTATGTTTCTTTGATTGTCAAGACATTGTAACTCTTTTAATCAATAAAACAATATTTCAATTTCCATGTGTTATGAAACAATGATTCTGTTACAACACTCCCCGACGTTTCCGCCACGTTTTGTTATTTTACGTGGTCGGGGTGTGACAACAAGCTTAGGTGTCTAATATGGTTTTAAACCATATTATGCGCCTAAATCGCATAAAAGTCGGTATTTGACGGTATTCAGGTTGATTAATAAAATCTGAGATTTTGATCAGTCTCTACTTTTTAAAATAATTTATTTATAATATAAAATCAGTAGAAAAAGGTTTGATATGTAAAGGATGTGTAAAACTCATTTTATTAGCAAAAAAGGGCATAACCGTCAATTACCGAGTTAAAGCAAGAACCCTATGTTATGATCAGTTTAAAATTATACAAAATTTTCCAAAAATCCCTAAATATTATATAACATCAGTGGGTAAAAAGTTTGGTGTCAAAATTTGGGTTCAAATAGGTTTTATGTTGAAAATGCCGTTTAATTAATAAAAAGGCTTTCATTTACGATATTGAGCATAACTCCTAATTTAGACCATAAACTGATGTCAAACTTTTAGGACATGTTTATAAATCAGTAAAAAAGGTTTTTGTCCTCTCACATTTTCAAAAATCTCGTTTTAATATCAAAAGGGCATAATGGTCAACTTTTAAGCAATTAACAGAAACATGCAAATGAATCGGATTACTAAGGAACCAAGTTGTATAACCTCAGAGGGTTATACTAAAAGATCTTGGAGGTCAGCTACACTCAGGCCTAGT
The DNA here is from genome assembly GCA_030545235.1 of Helianthus tuberosus. Classification (NCBI taxonomy): domain Eukaryota; kingdom Viridiplantae; phylum Streptophyta; class Magnoliopsida; order Asterales; family Asteraceae; genus Helianthus; species Helianthus tuberosus. The sequence goes on from CM060408.1 coordinate 46,466,090, forward strand.
GCATCCTCCCTTGATATGTGTTCAACTTCTCCATTAGACTTGAGCAAAGTCAATACGTGGGTCTTTTGATCAGACTTCCACTTTAGTATTTTTGAGTTCAATGGGTTTCTTGGGAGAGTTTTTATTTTTGATTAGTTTGGTGATGGAGGCCTGCTCATAAATCTTTTGGCAATTTCTTGTAGCTTTGATGAGTCAGGATTCTCTTCAATCATTCTCTTGATGGCCACTTTCATGATATCAACTTCTCTCTGTGCATCTTCCTCATCTATCTGCTTTTGCCTTTTTCTTTGATTCAAAACAATGATGGATGTGTCAGATGATGTGAACAATGTTTTTAGAGAGAGGGCCTGTTGCTTTGGCTCATCAGTGGTTTTGCTCTTGTATGCTGGTTTCTTTGGTGCTGTAGGATCTGTCTCTCTTAGTTTTTCCAGCTTTTCATAAACCATATATGTATACTGCCTAGACCATTTTGATATGGTCTTTGCTGAACCATACTTTGCTGCAACCAACTCAGCTTTCTTCCTCTTGTATTCCAAAGTAAGCTCTGCAATGGTCTTTTTATACTTATTCCAATCTGGTGCAGACCTTCTCATCTGAGGATCATTCTTTATTCTTTTAATTATGTTGATTTCTGCTTTGAGAGCAATGAGTGGCCAGTCTTTGAATTATTCAACTTTGGCAGGATAAAATTTTTCACTCATGATCAGCTCTAAGAGATCTTTCCTCAACTTATTTTGTAAATCAGCATTTGGTGGCAAGTTTGACGTCTCTTTACTTAAGTCTCTTGCATAGTATTCCAATTTCTTGACCTTACTAAGCCCATGTTGCATTCGACTTGAGATGTTACTATCACCTTGCCCTTTACCTTCATACTTGGCTTGCAATTCAGCTTGTCTGGCTTTAAGTTTTAGATATTCTTCCATGTTCTTTGGAGGTCTAAAGCCATGAAGGGTTGAGAACTTTCTTTTGTCAGGATCATCCACTGTATAGAATTGCCTCATTTCATCCTTTACTGCATGCAATTCCGGAGGATAGTTCACAGCCAATGGGATTCCTCTTGAGGGTTCATGTCCTTCAAGTATTTTTGAATCAGTGAGTAGGTTTGATGATAATGATGGTGGAGGGATGAATGGTTCAGAATTGGTTTGAATGAAAGGTGAAGATGATATAGGAGTAGGTGCAGGGATATCATCATCATTCACTTGAAACTTTCTTTTTCTTGTGTAGATCTTTTTAGGAGAAGGAGTTTTTGTTGGAGTTTTGGAAATAGGAATGAGAATGGCTTGGGAAGGAAATTGAAAAGTGGTGGATGGTTGACTAACTACTGTTGAAACAACTGGTGTTTCAACCGCTGTTGTCTTAACAACTATTGAAGTGTCAACATTTGTTGCATTGGTGGTTGGCATTGGTGAAGTTGATTTTGTTTTGGACCTTTTAGTAGGTTGTTTTTGTGGTGGTGGTGTTGGTTTAGGTGTAGAAGTGGTTTCTTTTGATGGTGAGGGTGATTTTGGGTATGTGGCAAGTGGTGGTTTATTATGTTTGTGGGATTTTCTTCTATCAGAAGTTCCAAGATCCTTTTATTTTATTTCCCATTCTTTCAAAGCCTTTTGTTCCTTTCTCCACTGCCTTTCTTTTGTCTCATTCTGATTTTGAATTGTCTTTCTGTTTTTCTCCACTTCATCTGCTAGAATGTTTAGGGTTTCATCAACTCTCTTTTTCCTTTCTTTGGCAGGTGTTTCAGCAGTGGTTTCAGAAGACTTCTTTTCAGACTCTGGCTTTTTATTTGGCTTTTGCCTAGGAGTAGGTCTACCAAACTTTTTCATGTCATGTTTCTCCCCCTTTTTGGCATCATCTTGATCATCATCATCTTTGTAGATAGATGCAGGGGCAGTGCCAGTCATTTTTATCAAGGCCTCTTTAATGGCTTTGATGTCAGCCTGAATATCCTTGTATCTTGCATCAACCATATTCTTGAGTAGTGCCATTTGATGGTTGTGCTGAGTTTCTGCAAGTTCCCTTTGAGCAGTGATAATGGGTTGAACTGAATTCCATAGCTCTTGGGAATATTGTTGTGGAGTGGGTTGACTTTTGGAAGCTTGAACAAGAAATTGAATAGAATCATTCATTTTTGTAACAGTGGTTTCCATGGTTGAGAGCCTCTTCGTCAAATCTTGGTATTTTAAACCGTCACCCAAATGAAGGGATCATCTGATTTCCTACCAGTGGTAGTTGTATCAGCTGTTGGACTGGGAGAAGTCTCCAATGGTTCATTAACTGATGCCTTTGTCTTGGTACTGGGGACTTCCCTCTGCAGTAGTTACCTTGGAAATCTCACCAGTGGTTAACTTGAACACACCAGTGGATACCTTGATAGCATCAGCAGTGGTTGCCTTCAAGGGAATCTTAATTATGTAACCACTATCTAGATGTAAATTAGTGGATTCAACATCTTTAGTGGCTGCTCCACTTGAACTAACAGCAGGAATTTCATAGAATTCCAGTGGTGTAACCTCCTCAACTGTTTGTGGGATAACCAATTGAGGGGATTCAGACACAGCCATTGTTGAGGTTGTACTCTCTTTAATGTGTGATTGAGAGGGGTTGTTTTGAGTCTGAAGCTCAATGGCATCAAACAGAGGTATAATGGATGTTGGTATTTGAGAGGTGGGTATAGTTGTTGAAAGAGAATTAGCCCCGGGAGAAGGACTTGTAAGCATACTCTCAAGTGAGGGTAATACTTCATATTGAGGTGTCCCTGTGCATACAACCTGTTCCTTTTATGAGGAAGCAGGAGGAGTTAAGGATTTTGGTGGAGATCTTTCCAGCTGTTGTGAGGAAGTAGCAACAGTGGTTATTGGTGACATTTGTGTTGTCACTGGATTAACTTCTAGGATCTCATCTTCCAGAAGGTCCTTTTTGGTGGGTTTGGAGGGCTTTTTGGATTTTTTTCTTGGTCTTTTTAGGAATTGTTGGTGGGGGTTGCACAGCAGTGATTGTGCTGTTGTGGTCACCATGAGCAGTGGGCTCAGCAGCTGAAGTCTGAGGAGCAGATGTGGACGCATCCAAAGGTTGCTCAGACTCCCCTGCTTGTGTTTTGGAAGGTTTTGACTCAGACAATCTAGTAAAAGTTTCAGCAGACAGGCTATTTATTTGAAAAGATGCACCTTAGACAAGTACTTGTGCACTGTCTTTTGGTATGTTTCGCTGTAAGTAAAAACTCAAAAACCTTGGAAACAATAAGAAGGCCTGTGGCTTCTTTTCTTTGATATTATTTACATTTTTTACTAAATCATTGAAAATTTCCTGGGAGTAATTGAAATCAGTTTTAGCCATAATAGCATACCCCAAGTATTGTATTTTCAAAGGAATTTCATTTAAATCAGTTGTTTTATTAGATACACAGGAGAGCAGGGTATGAAATAGGAATTTCATGGGAGGTGGAAATGCTCCCTTTTGCATTGTTGCCTTTGTTAACTGTCCTGCATACCCTCTTTCGATCAAATCGGTTTATCGCAACCCCAGCCCCCTATCTGTCCGGGGAACGGGCGGCCGCGAGATATCAGTTTTGGTGGTATCGGTGTTTATCATTTTGGCAGCGGAAATTACATCAGGACCGTAATTAGGAAATATTTTATCAGAGTAAAACACCATATTTTATATAAGTAAACATATTGGGATAAAACCCAAGTTTTCATTACAAACAGATTTATAGAGATCAACTCTATTTTATTGAATAAAACATCTTCTTTTATTTAGGTAACTTTTATAGCCACTTTTCCAAGCCTTCAGTGCTGTCTAGCTGGCTTCTAGTTGGCTCTCACATTTTGTTACCTGAAATGCGTTTAAAAACATTTTATCAGTGGGAAATACTGGTGAGTGAATCCCAATTTAATCAAGAAGAGTTTTATCAATTTTCACAGTATTGAGAGCGATTATAATGTTTACATCTACACAGTTACTCATTCAGTACTGTCAATCCTGACGGGTGGGTCATATTACCCATTGGCTAACTCTTTGTCCAATGGTAACGTGTTCCACATTTTGTATACAAAACCCCAACATACCGGAAGTAATTGAAGAATTACAAAGACTCAATCACTGCTTAATCACATTGTAAAATATTTAAGGTTTTGTAAAAACAGTTTACAAAAAGGAGATTACTCACATTACTGTCTTAGGTTTCTTCTAAGGGTTTTCTGGTGATTATCTATAATTTACACAAATGCACACGCGTTAGTATAATAACCCAATATTTACATTAGTAATACCCTCCCCAAGACGGCATTCCAACGACTACGTCGGGCAGAACCACGACAGCCGTTACGGAACCCTGGATCAATCGGGCAACGTATCTAATACGTAACCGGGGTTATAATACTTACAACGGGGCAGAACTTCGTTAATTAGGGGGGTATTATACCCGAAGATTATGCCTACTATGTGAATTTTAGAGAGAGAAAAGAAAGTGTGAGCGAATTCGACTGAAGACTGAAGTCCTCTATTTATAGGTGACTCTTCAGCTTCCCTTGCGGCCCGCATAAGACATAGCCGAAGGCTACGCGGCCCGCGTAGTAGGGTAATAGGGGCTAGGGTTGCTGATTCGTCGAGTTTAGCTTCGACACGATAATGACACGTGGCGGCACCGGGTGCGGCCCTGACTCCGAGCTGTCGCGCCCCGCGTAGGAGACCTTAAGGTTCTACGCGGCCCGCGAGCGACACATAAAACTTGATTTTATTTTATTTTATTTTAATAAAAATAAAGGTATTTAGGGTCCGTTTTCGCATACGGGGTATAATTTAGGACATATTGGGATATTTTAATATATATTAGGGGCATCGGAATATTTTGGAGGGTTGTTATATCCTCCCCACCTTGTTTTAGAGCTCGTTCTCGAGATCTACTGGAATAGGTGTGGGTATTTCCTTTGCATTTCTAATTCAAGCTCTCATGTGTATTCTGGTCCTCTTTTGGAGTCCTACTTCACTTTGACTAGAACTAATCTCTTGTGCTTGAGATTCTTGATTTTCCTGTCTTCAATCTGTAGAGGCCTTTCTACAAATTTTAACTGTTCATTTACCTCTTGTCACACCCTGACTTTTGCGGAAGCGTGATTATGGTGTGACTTTCTTAATATCATTGCATTCAAGGTACAAGTATTTTTAGTTTTTTAATATCATTCCAAAGAATGTTTCCAAGGTACAACAGCCTAAGCAGATTGTACTGCTGGGATTAGCCTAGCACCTGAAACAAGAATGCGTAGAGATTCAAGATTAGGGAAATCGTTTGAAGTTGTGTGTGTGGTATGAACCATACGAATTTCAGTGTGTCAAAAACAAAGCACAAAGCTTTGTATTTATACTGATTAGAATTCGAATAAGATAACTGAATATTGAATGCACCCTTCAATAAAATCAGTTATAGAATTCAATAGCACAATGAATTTTGAAACCTATAAAATAAATTTAGAATTCAATGGCATAATTAATTCAGTAACTTAATCATTTGACTGGTGTAATTTGAACAGTCTCTAGTTGACAACACCCGGCCAAGACAAATATAAAAAATACTAAAGGCGGCTCCAAGCGGATTGACCATGTTCCACAAGGTTCGCTTTTGCAGAAGCTTCAACTTGACTTCCTTTATGTGATATTCTGTTGTCCTCTTCAATACGAAGACGAACCTCAAGGTCTTCGATAGTCATTTCCTTTCGCTTATGCTTAAGGTAATTCTTGAAGTCCACCCAACTAGGAGGCAACTTTTCAACAATTGTTGTCACTTGGAATGTTTCACTCAGATTCATCCCTTCTGACAGAATATCACTAAGAATAATCTGCAGTTCTTGGACTTGACTCATCACAGTTTTTGAATCAATCATTTTATAGTCCAAAAACCTAGCCACAACATACTTTTTAGTACCCGCATCCTCAGTCCTGTATTTCCGTTCCAATGACTCCCATAATTCTTTGGCAGTTGGAACCTTGAGATACACGTTATACAAGGCATCTGAGAGGCCATTCAACACATAGTTGCGGCATAGGTACTCAGAATGTTTCCAAGCCTCCACATCACTCACAGATTGGACCTCAGTTGTCCCTTCTGCGAGAACAGGAGGGGACTCCGTCAAAAACCTCGCAAGGTTTAGAGTGGTCAGATAGAACATCATCTTTCTCTTAAAACTCAAACCAGTGAACTTCTCTGGTTTTTCAGCATGGTTAGCAACTGCTTGAGCCGCTTGGGTACCAACCAATGGTCCCATGGTAGTGGATGTGGATCCAACAGTGGATGATGTGGTTGCTGCAACAGTAGCCATTTCTGAAACAAGAATAAAAATTCAATCAGTTTATGGCAGAAACAGATTGGTTTACAGAAAACCAATACAAACTACAAAAGTTTGCTAATGAACAAAAGAAACTGTTTATAAAAATTTTTAAAATCAAAACAGTGAACGGGTTTTAAAAATCTGTTTTAAGCTTGTAGGACAACCGTTCACAAAATAAATAAAATAACAATTTTATTAATAAACAATCTGACTGCAATAAATAAAGAGGAACAAAACTAAACTGAAAGAAATTACAATACAAGAAATGTAAATTAAACTAAGAACAGGTTACAAGAAAACAACGTTGACTGATGCACGTGAAGATCACACTTCCCTTAAAACAGATTTCGGGCCACCCAGGTGAACCCGTCTGTTTCCCAAGGTACAACAGCCTAAGCAGATTGTACTGCCGGGATTAGCCTAGCACCTGAAAAAAATACCTGAAACAAGAGTGCGTAGAGATTCAAGATTAGGGAAATCGTTTGAAGCTGTGTGTGTGGTATGAACCATACGAATTTCAGTGTGTCTAAAACAAAGCACAAAGCTTTGTATTTATACTGATTAGAATTCGAATAAGATAACTGAATATTGAATGCACCCTTCAATAAAATCAGTTATAGAATTCAATAGCACAATGAATTCTGAAACCTATAAAATAAATTTAGAATTCAATGGCATAATTAATTCTGTAACTTAATCATTTGACTGGTGGAATTTGAACAGCCTCTAGTTGACAACACCCGGCCAAGACACATATAAAAAATACTAAAGGCGGCTCCAAGCGATGCGAGCGTGCGAAGTGCAAAGTGCAACATCAAAGCGCCACATTACGCCCATCGCCCTCGTCCCGGTCCCGTGTCGGGTGCTTCGCACCCTCCTGGCTACCACTGGGTGTGAGTTGTCAGACAAGAATACATTCGTGTAGAAAGTTTTAATTATAAATCCACAAAAGATTTATCTCTCCACCTATGTGGGACAAGCTCAATTTCTCACATGTTTATGGTTCCAACACACAAACTTAATGCACAAGATCTCTCATTCATCTTGGCTTATTTATTAAATATTCATTATATTAACTCATAATATAATATTATTTATTAAATTTCCAACAATTACTATTCAGTTTAAAAAGTTCATGGCTTGAGACTCGCTCGAAAAAAACTCGGCTCGAAGTCAGCTCGCTGTTAAACAAGCCGGCTCTGATCGATTCGATTTTTTAAACGAGCCGAGCCTGAACCCACCCTGATTCGGTTCGGCTCGACTCGTTTACGGCTCTAATCTAGAGTGACTTATGCAATAGATAATCGGTGAGTCGATTGGACGTTTGTTTATACCCGTTGGATGATTGTCTCTTAACCACATCATCTTTTCTCTCTTACAAATTCTACCCACCCTAGTAGTCTTCCATTTTCTTTCTTCCTGCAACCAAACCCAACCCAAAATCTTGTTTCATCTTCCAGATCAAATGATCAACTTCACCACCCTACACTTGCTCTCCTTCTTCTAACTTCACCCACAACCCAACCAACAATGGCGACTTCTTTCGCTCTCATCCCCTCTTCCACCTTCATTCGAGACCCCTCACCATCCTCATCCTCCTCTTCATCCTTCTTCGGCGCCGGTACACTCTCCTTCACCCGCAACAATAAGAGTTGTATCTCCTTTTCATCGTCATCCCAATTTAAAAAGAAGTTGTTGTACGGCAAACGCTGTAATGTGTTTGCGGCTGCTGATTATTATTCTACCCTTGGTGTTCCTAAATCTGCCACCATTAAAGATATTAAAGCCGCTTATCGCAAATTGGCTCGTCAGGTATTTATTAGGGTTTTTGCTTTATTATTCATTTGAACTTATTTTTTAGGGATTCTAAATGCCATTTTATCATTGTTTTATGTATACAAATGGATAATGTTGCTAGATTTGTAAGGAAGGTAGTGGAAATTGGAAAGTACTACTAGCTTCATTTATCCAAGAGGGTATTTGGATGTTGGTTTAAACTCAAGTGTTAAAATCACATTAGAATAAGTTTTGATGTTTGGAAAAGTGATTGTGATTAGGATTTAGGATTAAGATTGTCCGAGTCTCGTTCGTTAGGATGATAATATTGAAGTAGGTTGGATTTTAATATAACCTTGAGTCTCAATAGTTAGTTCTTTTTGAGTGTTTGAGGAAGTATATATGTTTTTGAGGTTGGATTTACGCCCCGCTTGCGGTATGCGCATATAATGTATACATGTGTGGGCGCTCAGGGGGCAAAAGCGAAAGTGCACTGATTTTAACGTTATTTTACTAATTTCGTGAAAATAACGTTAAAAGAGGGGGATGGTTAATCATGCATCATGTGGTGGCATTGATAGCTGAAAGACATGGGAGAACATGCACTAATCGGCCTTTGTCTTAATTGCTGAGTATTATGTGCCTTATGTCCTAAGCTTGATGCAAAACTACTATCGAGCCGGGGGTCTCACTGGAAGCAACCCCTCTATGTAAGGCTGTCTACATCTTACCCTCCTCAGACCCTACCTTAGCTTTGCTATTGGTGGGATTTACTGAGTATGATGATGATGATGATGATGAAGTGATTATGAATTAGATTATCTGATTATATAGGATTAAAAATATTACTTATGCGATAGGTAAGGACTTGCTTACAGAAAATAGACTTTCGAGATAAATGTGAGATTACTGACCTTTTCCTTGGTTTATTCTTTTAATTATTTGTTTATCATTGTTCAAGTTGCAAGAATTATTTTTATGAATCAAACACACACAATGATTCAAGAAATGGTATTCACAACTATATTAAATGTTATTCATTGTGTGTATTGGAAGATTCAAGCACGTTGATATCTTTAACAGTTATGTAGAGATACTTATTTTTAGCTAAGAAGGAGAGAAAAGTAGATGTACCAATACTTGAGCTACTTAATCCAAGCTCGGTTAACCGCTTTTTCTACCATATCGCCCCATGTATAGCTTCAGACTCCAGTATGCGTAAAGCACTCTGATTTAATGGTGGATAATGCGACTACATGTTGCTATGAAGCCTTCCAATTAACAGCAGATATAAACACTCCGAAAACATAACCATTTATTAATATGCATTATCTTGTTACCAGGAGCATCAGCATCTACATAGCCATAGATACGTGGTTCGTCTTTATGCATTTTTTCATATCCTATGCCATCTTTACTTGTTCTGTTAAAGTACCTCAATATCCATTTCACAGCTTGCTGGTGATTTCTGTGAGGATTTGATAAGTATCTACTCACCATACTTATGACATGAAATAAGTTGGGCCCAGTTCATTCCATAGAATATAATAAAATCCCTACTGCACTTGAATGAGGAACATCTTTGCATGGTAGTCATTTACAGGCAGCTTAAAGTATTTTGCTAAGAGTGTTTGGGCTGAGTTAACATTAGATATACGACATGTTGGAAAATCAGGTCCTTGAACGAACTCGTTCGACTCTTTTATTATATATCAATGAAAAGCACACAAATACAATAATCATAACCATCTATTTATACGAAACTCATTCTAGTCCTAACCCAACTCAAACACTATTTATATTAATAAATAAACTCCTAGATAAACCATATTAAATAAAACGAACAGTTATCCCTTAATTATATATAAAAGACTCGATAAATAATTCACCAAGAATTATCTATAACCCGTCTTGATCTCAATCTCTTATTCAAGATTAACGCCTTCACGACAACTGTTTTGTCACTTTCCTCAAGTAATTACTTTGAGATGATTAAAATGCGACAAGAAATTTGTCCCTGTAGCTCTCAGTGTCTATCTTCGTTCCTAGTTCCTACTTATCAACTTCAGCCCTTAGAAGTTTCTTGGTCTTTGAAATTTCAACCTTATCTTGACAAGCTAGTATATACAAGAATATATAGATGTACTTATCCTTACCATGTTTTCTGAAATATACACAGCCATCATAGTTTAATCATTGTCTAGGTGACTTTGGCAGTCCATATAAGGACTTCTTCAAAGGATACTTTTTTTTTAATTTTTTTCCAGCAGTCAAACCCTTTAGATTGACTGATCAGTCATGTATATGCTTCTTCTAGATCTCTGTATAAAAAGATCTTAAACAACAAAGCCAAGTTAGTAGTTCGTGGCTTTACACACCCTCGTTGGAAGTTACATTCTTGCTGATGATTATTTTGGGACTAACATCTCCACATTTATGTACACTTTTACACCGTCAAGATACAAAATGCAATTTATTGCCCATGGTTCAACTTTCCATTGATATAAATGTGCACCGAAAAACCCTTAATTGTTACACTGGATAGCTTACAGTCAACAATTAGCTCGAAAACACGCATCCAAACACGTTATCTTTGCTATTACCTTGGACTACAATGGAAAGATCTTTCTTGTAGTTTCTGTTATCTTGTTAGATTTTTTATATTTATCACTATAAAATGGTAAAGATTTGGTGCATTTATGTTTTCTGGTCAGGTAGCCTTTCAGACAAGTTTTCTAATTCTAACTTGTTCCTGGTTACCTCTTTGTAATATTCTTATGTATATACGTACTTTCCATCTAAACCTGATGAAATGTCACTACTCCCTGATGTTGCTTACATTTTAATCAGTTATAATTTTATATATTTCTCTACTTTCATGGATGGAACAATACATGCATCACTATCTTCACATTACTCATGATTTGCAAATATTCCTCTTCTTTTAGTATCATCCAGATGTCAATAAACAACCAGGAGCTACCGAAAAGTTTAAGGAGATCAGTGCTGCCTATGAGGTATGTTTAGGGCACACCTCTTGTATTCCAGTTTTTCTCTATTTCACACTTTTTGTATGCCAATCAATCAATAAAATGCTGATGTATGAGATTGTCAGGTTCTGTCAGATGACAAAAAAAGAGCGATGTATGATCGGTACGGTGAAGATGGAGTTAAAAGCACAGTAGGTGGACAAGCCGGTGCTTATGCGGTACTGCTCATAGTTATCAATGCAAAAAGTTGTAAAATAAATTCTTTTAGTTTTTTAATTGTTTATTTTTATTGTTATAGACGAATCCATTTGATCTCTTTGAGACATTCTTTGGAACAAGTATGGGTGGATTTGCTGGCGGTGATGCAACTGGATTTGGAGGACGTCGTGCCGCTACTGTTATTAAAGGCGAAGATATACGGTTAGTTTTTCTATTAGTATTTTGACCTGCTGTGCGTTACGGCGGTGTCGAAACTTTAAGTAACTTGAACTTATGCCGTCAAATATTTGACCCGACTCGTTTTTTAACAAAATTTACATCAAAACGTAGACCAACTGAAAACGCACATGAAAATAAGCACGAGACGTATTATATTTGAGCTGACTCGTTACCGAGAAAATTTACATCGAAACGTAAACCAACTTGGATTTATAATAAAAGAGTAAATTGCAAAAATCGTCCTTTATGTTGACATCAAATTGCAAACTATGACCTTTGTCTTTTAACTTGATGGGATTCATACTTTATGTTTACAAAACCTTGCACAGTATGTCCTTTAGCCCTAACTCAGTTAAACTATAGTGTTAAATCTGACCAAATGGACCCCACATGAGGGTATTTTGATCATTTTACCCTAAGTACTAAAATAAAAATCATAATCATAAAAAATAATAAATACAAATAATTATGTTTAAAAAAATATTATATATATTACACACACACACAATCCACCAACCGGCCACCACCACCACCACCCACCTGCTGCCACCACCGTCATTGTACCACCGACTCTCCGATTTCTTTATAAACCCCCAAACCCCAATACAAAAATGTGTGCTCCAAATTTATAATTGTATCTTCTTCTTCCTCTGTGTGTATAATTGAAGGTTTATACTCTATAATTTTGTGTGTGTAATTGAGTTAAATAAAGCCATGATATAATGAGTAAGCAGTTCAGATTTGCAAAGTATAAAAGGGAGGCTCAAATCAATGAATCATCCTTCGTTTAATATGCTCAGGTCACCATTAGAAATAGCAGCTATAAGTCCTTCAAACTTATCACATATAACTCCTACACCGTCAATCAAACTTTCAAGTATTTTTGATGACAAATTTAGTGCCTTCCAATCCAAGAGCACAAGTATTCAAATCTTTGTATTTCCTTTTAAGTTGGAGCTTTGCGTAAACCACTACCACCCACCACCTACCCCACGGCCACCATCACCACCTGCCGCCACCATCTACCCCCACGACCATCACTAAGATTTATAGATATGTTATATATAATTATATATTTCTATAACTAGAAAATCGGGCTGACAAAGTTGATGTATTTACAGATACGACGTAAGATTGGAATTTTCAGCAGCAATATTTGGTACCGAAAAGGAATTTGAATTATCTCATCTCGAAACATGTGACGCATGCACCGGAACGGGAGCAAAAGTGGGGTCCAAAATGCGAATATGTTCAACGTGCGGTGGCAGAGGTCAAGTTATGAGAACAGAGCAAACACCTTTCGGTATGTTCTCACAGGTAATTAAGGATTTTCATTTTCACCAATCTTCGCTTCTCATGAATTAATTTAATCCAGAAAACGTGATTAAATTATGTATTTTGTCACGGTTGATTGATACGTAGGTTTCCGTATGTCCAAACTGTAACGGGAACGGTGAGATGATATCGGAATACTGCCGAAAGTGCTCTGGTGAAGGGCGTGTTCGTGTGAAGAAAGATATTAAAGTCAAAATTCCTCCAGGAGTCAGCAAAGGAAGCATCCTCAGAGTTACTGGTGAAGGTGATGCTGGTCCAAAAGGGTATGTTTAATGTTTCCTATGAGTCTTGTCTTCATCTAATAAACAATAAATACCCGAAACATTTGATGTTGTTTCGTTTCTTTTGACCAGAGGTCCTCCCGGAGATCTTTACGTCTACCTCGACGTTGAAGAAATTCCCGAGATCCAAAGAGATGGAATTAATCTACTCTCGTCCATATCGATTTCGTATCTCGATGCTATATTGGGGACTGTTGCCAAGGTGATTAATTTGTCTTTTTTTTGTTGCCAATTAGCAATACTTGTATGAAATATGCACATAACTTCTATATACTTTGTACAGGTGAAGACAGTTGAGGGGATGACTGAACTTCAAATCCCTGCAGGTACTCAACCGGGTGATATTCTTGTTTTGGCAAGAAAAGGTGCCCCGAAATTGAACAGACCGTCTATCCGAGGGGATCATTTATTCACTGTGAAAGTTACTATACCGAAACGAGTCAGGTATGTTTTTTAATATACATAATTTCTGTCAAAAAGTCGAACTTTAGCTTGATCCTATTGTCGAACTGTTAAATATATGTTCTTAGCTATTCACTCTGTAATTGCGTTGTGCTGATATCGGTTGTAGCAGTGGACAAGAACGTGAACTTCTGGAAGAACTTGCCTCTCTCAATAACCCTGCATCCACCCGTCAACGCTCTCGCTCTAATCCTCAGCAAACCAGTAAATTCTGTTTAATCTTGATTATCGTCATTCCCAACAAAAGACAGTTAATTTTCAATGTTTCAGTAGTCCCATGATTCTGGGAATTTAAGGCTTCTTGTGTTGTGCAGCTAAAGTTGCAGAAACTAAAGTCGAACCAGTTGCGCAGGAAAGTAACAGTTCAGAAGATCAAGATGACCCTTTGAAGAAGCTAACAGACTTCGCTGGGTGGAAAATTCTTTCGATTAATGTTTAAAGACACCAAAAAAATGGTGGTTTGAATCTTTTATCTAAAGTTGGTTTATGTCTCTTTCATACCGCAGGTCTGTTGTAAAAGGAGCTGCAAATTGGTTCAAGGAGAACTTCTAGACAGCGATGAGCGTATCTTAATGCTCTCATGTCTTAATACAGCAGCCGGAGATTTTGAAATGGATGATGCTAAAAAGATATCCTCCTCGGAGTCTCTCAAAGAAAGTGAAAAATCTCGTGAAATAATTCTTCAGTTATTTAGAAATCATATCTTCAAGTTTTGGTTGGAGCTTAGATTACAGTCGATTCATGTATGTATAACACTTGTATTCCATGTTAGAATTTGAAGTTTTGCGCCTACGATTGATAGTTCATTGGTCAAAACAAATCTGGTGAATGGCCATTTGATATTGTTTGAGTTTGAAATGATGTTTAGGAACAATAATGAACTTCAATAATCAAAGTATTTACACATTTCATGAACACAACTCTAATTGCCTCAAGTTTAGGTGGTTTTTACTGTTAATACCTTAATTTCCTTTGGATTTGCTTTTCAATCTTCAAGCCTCACCAACTCTTACATGAACAGACGAAGAATACTTTTGTAACATTAATGTAAACGAGCCGAGCCGAGCCTATTTGACTATTGCATGATCTTTGTTTCTCATTCTGTTTGCTTGGTTTGGAATGGTTCAAGCTATCCCAAGCTTATAATATCATATATGTTATCTTCTTGTTTATAGATAACACAAATTCTTAGGTCATAATAACATTCAAGTCATTCAATAATGACAGGTAATATTTTGATGCCCTTTTCATTATTTTTCTCATTGTGGACAATTCTATTTATAAAAATCATAGTTATCCAAACACACTACGAAACTTCAAAATAATTGTTGGTCATTTTAAGAAACCTTTGGACATTTACATCCACATCGTTTTCAAATTTCTTCACTTTACAACCTTTTGTTAGTTGACCGTTACGTTGACTGATACAAAGACTATTAGCCTTTTTTTCATATCAATACATGTACCTATGCCCATGGCATTATGACCTAGTGACATTTGGGGGTGAGATAAGACTTATGGACCACTGTGTCCTGGGTTTGATTCCCACAAATCCCACATTTATCAAGTTTCCTCCTGGATGGTGTATAGACATTATTGCCTAGTGGAGATGGATATGATCGAGTGATTCTGCTGGTGTCACGATAATACTCCAGTGGTCCGTCAGTGTTCAAATTTGCCATTGAACAAAAAAAGTTTTAAATGTATTATCATGTTACAATCCTGTTTAAAAAATATAAAATCTAATGTTATAATCACACTAGTGTTTTAATTAGGGTTATTGGATTTTATCACCACAGCTATTAGCTATTGACCGACAAATGACCGTTGCCACTCCCAACTATCACTTTGACGCTCACCACCCCCCAACTTAACACTTAAGAGTGAATTTCAAGGATTGTCCTTTATCTTTATACCCATTTTCAGGCGCTGTCCTTTATGCTCAAAATTGACGAGTTTTGTCCTTTATGTTTTCATATCATACACGTTTTGTTCTTTAGGCCTAACCCAGTTAGTTTTTTCAGTTAAATTTGGTCATATGCTTTGCACATGAGGGCATTTTTGTCAATTCAAAGATAAGTTCAACGGCAGATTTACAGCTCAAAGTTTCTGCAACATTTGAATTGACAAAAATTCCCTCATGTACAAAGCACATGACCAAATTTAACTGAAAAAACTAACTGGGTTAGGCCTAAAGGACAAAACGTGTATGATATGAAAACATAAAGGACAAAACTCGTCAATTTTGAACATAAAGGATAACGTCTGAAAATGGGTATAAAGATAAAGGACAATCATTGAAATTCACTCTAACACTTAATTTGGGGTGATAAAATCCAATAACCCTTTTAATTATCACAAGTCCATAAGTTGTCCCAGTTGATAACAATAAGTATATTCTGCACAAGGTTTATCAAATGAGAAAATCACGATAATAAACAGTTAACCAAACTTGTTTATCAAAAATCAAATTATCAATTTACATAGTTTTCAAAGGGTAAACCAGCAGCAACAAATGATGCCCTACTACATACATGGAGATATTTGGTTTGGAATTTGTAGTAGCAATTGAAATGAAGAAGATATTTGTTACTGTTGAAGACGACTTTGTTTAATCAAAAGTAAAAGAGCTAGTATAACAGGAGTAGATAT
The DNA here is from genome assembly GCA_030545235.1 of Helianthus tuberosus. Classification (NCBI taxonomy): domain Eukaryota; kingdom Viridiplantae; phylum Streptophyta; class Magnoliopsida; order Asterales; family Asteraceae; genus Helianthus; species Helianthus tuberosus. The sequence continues at coordinate 46,482,344 of CM060408.1, forward strand.
CATGATGAGAGCTTGTGTAATGTTGGGGCGTGTTATCTCCGGCACAAGGATACTTCCGTACTTGATTGCAGCTGCACCTGCAAAAGACCCACCTCCCAGCTTCAACAAAAAGCTCACATCATCATCATCATCATCCTGTTTAGTTTATCATCAACAACAACACTATCAATCAAGTATTAATTATTATTATTATTCAAATTAAACACTAAACGTTGTTTATGTATCTATCGAAGACAGATTTAAATCCTGACCCCATCATCTTCTGATTTTGAATTTGCGTCTTCTTTTGTAGATCTGACGGCAAAGCAGCGGCGCCTACCAGCGGAAGTAGGTAAGAAAGGCGTCCTCATATGTAGTGCTGCATTCTTCTTCACAGCTAAAGACGGTAAAAGGGGTGGTTGAATCGCTGTCGTCGTCATGGGTGGTGAATTGTTGATGATGGTTACCTTACCTTCCTTATCTCTGTCTGGTATATGGTCAAGCTTAAAACAGCTATGTTGGGCTGGAATATGTTTGGAAACTATGTTGGGCCCAATCCTATTTTTAACCCAACCACATACGAGTAGTAGTGGTGCACAAATCGGGTTTTTTTTTAAACCGGTTTCGGGTATGGAACCGGGTTCGGGTAGGATCGAGTTTTACAAAATAGGGTTTTTTTAAAAACCGGGTCGGGTCCGGGTCCGGGTTTTCTACGAAAAATGTATACCCTATATACCCAGGTTCGGGTCGGGTTTTATAAAACCCGGGTATTATAATACCCTATTTCCGGGTTCGGGTCCGGTTCGGGTATTCATCGGGTAGGGTTCGGGTATGCATCGGGTTGGGAAAAAACCCGCACCGGGTATTAAAAAAACCCGACCGGGTATTAATGCTTCTTTATATGTTTTAGTGGATGGTGCCTATTGAAATTTTAATCACATTTCTAAATTTAAATTCGATAGTGCTAGATCGAAGGAATAGTCCTGATTTGAATCCTTTTGGATTACATAAACAACAATATATTTTATTTGCTATGTTATGTTTTAAATTCGATAGTGCTAGATCGAAGGAATAATGACCAAATACTTCAAATATCATTAGAAACCTAATAATTAAACAAGATTACATCAAAGTGCATACATAATTTTGTTAAATCATACGAACTAGAAGTCTTAATGCTTGAAAACATAGATAAAATAACATAGATAAAAAACATCGATAAAAAAACATAGCTATATAACCGGGTATAAAAAAACCCAGTTCAGGGTATTTATAAAAACCGGTTCCGGGTATTTATAAAAACCGGGTTTCGGGTACAAACCAGGTATAAAAAAACCCGGTTTCGGGTTCGGGTTCGGGTTTTAGTTCAAATATGAATACCCGGTCCCTACCCTATGGGTAGGTTCGGGTTCGGGTATAGAAAACCCGGTTTTTATAATACCCGGTTCCGGGTTTTTTTTTCGGGTCCGGGTCCGGGTTTTTTGTGCACCACTAACGAGTAGTGGTGCACAAATCGGGTTTTCTGAATACCCGGTTTCGGGTATGGAACCGGGTTCAGGTACAATCGGGTTCTACAAAATCGGGTATTGACAATACCCAAGTCGGGTCCGTGTCCGGGTTTTATATAAAAAATGTATACCCTATATACCCGGGTTGGGGTCAGGTTTTCTAATACCCGGGTATTATAGGGGTTTTCGGGTTCGGGTAGGGTCGGGTATGGATCGGGTTGGGTTCGGGTATTCATTTTTTTGGATAAATCACAGAAATATAAAATGCAAAACCTTTTTATTTCATAAAACATAGAAATACATGACACCTAAATAATCATTGAACCGGATCGAATAAGATGATGAACATAGATAGCTTCGAATAACTTGATCGTCTTCATTTATTGTTCTTGTTCGTCATCAAAGACCCCTTTTATAGGGTATAGCGATACAGTGTAAACCAAACAAATGATCATATTCGCTTTCTAACGGCTATATAGCCGTTACCAAGGTACAAAAGTAGAAAAAACACAAAAAAACGTAAAAACCTGAATAGGGTATTGGGAAACCCGGACCGGGTATTGAAAAAACCCGGTTCCGGGTTTGGGTTGAAACCAGGTACTCGTAAAACCCGGGTTGAAAACGGGTATAAAAAAACCCGGTTCCGGGTTCGGGTTTTATAACAGAAATGCATACCCAACCCCTACCCTATGGGTAGTGTCGGGGTCCGGGTTCAGGTTTTTTGTGCACCACTACCTACGAGGAAGGAAGATCCTCTTATTTCTTTTCTGGGTATGTTTGGTATGGAGGTTAAAAAGTCTTGTTTGGTTGAAGGAGTTTGAAGCTTTTAGGTTAGGAGATTGAAGCTTTTGGTTGAACACTCCTACTAGTAGCGTTTAGAAGGAGCTACAAGCTTTTAGGGAAAAAATGACTATTTTAACATCTAAAGATAATGAACTTTTTAATTATGTTTTTTTAGTTATGTCCATTTTAGTCATTTTATATATTTTATTAAAAGCTCCAGCTACTCTACCAAACACCTAAATATATCTAAAAAACTACAGCCACCAGTCTCCAGCTTTCAGCCATCAGCTACTCTTACCAAACATAACCCTTGACTTCCAAAATCACAAGTCTCCAATATAATACGTTCACTTTGATTGGCACTAGACTTGAGTCACTTGATGTATGAGGTGAAGTAATACATGGCTGTTACTAAATTAGTAGTGTGATCATATAAATCATAAACTTTGTAAACGTACGGTGTGTTCCCGAGTTAAAAATCCCTCCCCATCCCTCCCCTCCCCTCCATGTCTTTCCAAATTGGAAAGACTATTTTCAGGCAAAAAAAACCCCATTTTCCCTCCCCTCCCCTCCCCTCCCCCTGTTAAGTGAATCTCTGGAACACAGCCGTAAGGTTAATATGCGATATAAGAAGACATATCCATTTAAGAATATTAAGGGGCTGTTTGGTAGCCTCTGAATGGTCATTAAGAGGCTACATCTTAATGGAACCATTAAGAATTTTACTAATGAGAAGGTAGAAGAAAGTGACATGTGATGATTTACCATTCAGAGGTTACCTCTTAACCATTCAGACTTGAGGTTACCTCTTATTCATTCAGATGTTTTAAACCATTAAGAGGTAGCATCTGAATGGTCATTAAGAGGCTACCAAACAGCCCCTAAATCTTAAAGATTTGTCTGATAGGTGATACCGGAGTTTTTTTTTTTTCTATAAACCTCATATTCGTTTTTAAAAGACTGGTATGATAGATGATATCGAGCTTTTCATTACCCCATATTTGTTTTTGGGTTATTAGATTTTATCACCCCCAACTATTGGCTATTGGCCGCTGCCACCCTCAACTATCACTTTGACGCCCGTCACCCCCAACTTAACACTTAGTGTGTTCTATCACCACGCCGTTAACTGATTACTAACTTTTGATCATGTTACTACACTTTTTGGGGTGTCATAGGGATCTTGGGAAGGTTTTAGGGATCTTAGGACACCCCCAAAAGTAGGGTTATTGGATTTTATCACCCCCAACTATCGGCCTTTGGCCGTTGCCACCCGCAACTAACACTTTGACACCCGGCACCCCCAACTTGACTTTTTGTTTGCAATGGCACCACCCAATTAAATCTGTACTAACTAGGTTAGTTTTTTTTTGCTGACGTGGCCATATTTTGATGACTTGGCTTTTTTTAATGAGTTGTCATGATGAGGTGGCCAATTATATTATATATATAACAATATGTGTATGTATGTATATGTATAGGCAATAAATATACCAGATTCAATACATAAAATCAAATCATCATATCATCTTCATCTTTAACCCCAATTTAAAGCCTCATCTTCATCACCAGAATCGGCACCACCGGTTCAACTCCTCCGCCACCACCGGTTCCGGCACCCCCGGTTAAAATATCATCTTCATCTTGATGATTTCACCCCCCACTCCACCACTCACCGACAGAATCGTCCACGCAACGGTTAAAAATTAAGATTCAACTCCTCCGCCACCACCGGTTCCGGACTTCCGGCACCCCCACTCAACCACTCACCGACAGAATCGTCCACGCAACGGTGGCGGCGGACTGCGACAGAGGCACAGCAGGTTTTCATCGGAAGGAGGGGAGCTGATCGTCGAACGAAAGTTCAGATGCGTTGTCGTCGGATGATGATGACCAAACGACGGCAGATCTCGTTGTTGTTGTGGAAGTTCAAATGATGACGAAAGTTCATATCTAAGTTCAGATCTGCTTGTTGTTGTGGTAGTGTGAGGTAAGAGAGAAGTCTGGTTGTTGTTTTTCATGGTTGCCGGTGAGATTGATGATATATAATTTGTATGTTGGGTTTTGTAGATGATATAGAAATTAGATTTGGGATGAAGATGATATAGAATCTGTATGTTGTATTTCGTTGAATTTGCAGATGAACTTTGATGATGATGTTTGAAGATGTTTTTGATTTTCTGGGTTTTATATGTTCTTGAAGATGATGAACGATGTCTGAAGATGAATTGTGATGATGATGTTTAAATATGTTTTTGCTATGAAAATGATGAAATTGATATGAACATAGGCCCAGATCTTCAAAATGATGAAATTAGATTTAGGATTTGTTATTGTTTTTTTTTAAATATTATAAAGTAGGAGATTAGGTTTAGGTACACATCAGCGCCACGTAATCATCTCCAACTCAGCAAACATGTGCCACGTCGGATAAAAAACTAACCAAGTTAGTACAGATTTAACTAGGTGGTGCCATTGCAAACAAAAAGTCAAGTTGGGGGTGCCGGGTGTCAAAGTGTTAGTTGCGGGTGGCAACGGCCAAAGGCCGATAGTTGGGGGTGATAAAATCCAATAACCCCCAAAAGTATAGTAACAGGATCAAAAGTTAGTGATCTGGTGACAAAACACACTTAGTGTTAAGTTGGGGGTGGCGGGCATCAAAGTGATAGTTGGGGGTGGCAGCGGCCAATGACCAATAGTTAAGGGTGATAAAATATATTAACCCTTTGTTTTTAAAAAAAATGCAAATTGGATTTAAATAATCTCAACTTTCTTAATTTGGCCGCTAAAAATCCCAACTCAGTTATTTGCATATAATATTCTGAACTGGTCTACTTTTGGCCTATAGTAGTCTGCATTAAAAATAGCTTAACGAAGTTAAGTTTTTTTCCGAATTACAAACCGATGTTTTTGGGCTTTTGATTGGAGCGAGAATACGATTTGATTGATGTATGGCTAACTCCCACAATATTATTAGATCAAGAAAACTACACAAAAACTTGATTACAAAGCCCTACCCAATGTATATAGTTAACCTAACAGGTTAGATTATAACTAGAATTGTTCATATCCTAAAGACATCAAAACCTCACTCGTATAGGATGCTAAATAACTATCTAATCAATCAATTAACACATGATTATTATAACGAATTATTAAATCATAATCCTTTAGCCTTGCACCCCAAGTCGGTTACAGAACTCGAAATTCCCAATAGAGAAACTGTTGACGGTCTTGTGGCGGTGGTGGCGCTCAATGTCTACACATTCACCACCGTGAGAGACCTGAAATATGATAAATTAGGCAACACTAAAAGATTTGCTATCTTGACATCATTCATGTTCGTATCAACGATGAAAACAGACCCTTTACTTGATCGTATTTCCATTTGCAAATCCATGGACCAACTTAAGCAAATTCACTTGCAAGCCATCGTAAGAGGCTTAAGCCTCAACCCTTTAATATGTTTTAAACTCATCGTCTTTTGTTGCACTAGAGACCCAGGCAGTGTTAACTATGCCCGCCAAGTGTTCGACATAATGCCTGAACCAAAAGTTTTCATTTGGAACATGATGATCAAGGGCTACTCTCGCACTAACCGTACCGAATACGCAGTCTCCATGTATGTACAAATGTTGCGGAGGGATATGAGGCCCGATAACTACTCATTTCCGTTTCTGTTAAACGGGTTTACAAAACGGGTCGGGTTGGAATTTGGGAAGGGGATACATTGTCATGTATGTAAGTTCGGGTTTGGTTCGAATCCAGCTGTCGAAACATCGTTGATGCAAATGTACTCGTTACGCGGGGATATGAGTGAGGCTAGAATGGTCTTTGATACATGTTTGAAAACGAAAAGCAATGCCATCATTTGGAATATCATGATTGCGGGCTACAATCGAAGCAAACGGTTTAACGAATCAAGAAAGCTTTTTCATGAAATGGAAAAGAGAAGAATCGAACCTACTTGTGTCACTATTGTTTCAATGCTATCAGTTTGCTCAAAGTTAAAGGACACCACCGGCTGCAAGTACGTTCATGGATACATCTACGATGGGAGAATTGAACCGAATTTGGTGTTGAATAATGCTTTAGTTGATGCATATGCAGCATGTGGGGAAATGGATGCTGCGTTGTCGGTTTTCAAGAACATGAAAGCGAGAGACGTTATTTCTTGGACCGCAATGTTATCAGGGTTTCTTAATATTGGAAAACTCGACCTCGCTCGTGAGTTGTTTGATGAAATGCCCGTGAGAGATTCGGTTTCATGGACAGCAATGATCGATGGGTACATAAAGCAAAACCGGTTCAAGGAGGCTTTGATGCTTTTCAAGAACATGCAAGATGCAAAAGTAGAACCCGATGAGTTCACAATGGTTAGCATTCTTACAGCCTGTGCCAACACAGGTGCACTCGAGTTAGGCAAGTGGGTTAACGTCTGTATCGACAAAAACAAGATTAAAAACGACGTTTTCGTTGGAAATGCACTTATCGACATGTATTTTAAATGCGGTGAAGTGGGTAAAGCGGTGGATATTTTCAACAAAATGCCGAAAAGAGATAAGTTCACTTGGACTGCTATCATTGTCGGTTACGCTATAAACGGATTTGGAAATGAAGCTATTAACATGTTCAATGAGATGCTGAATGCATCAATAAAACCGGATCAAATATGTTACCTAGGCGTTTTAAGTGCGTGTACTCACACAGGTATGGTGGATGAAGGCAGAAAGTTTTTCGCTGACATGTCGATCCACCATGGAATCGAGCCCGAAGTAGAACATTACGGGTGCATGGTTGATCTTTTGGGCCGGGCCGGGCTTTTAGCCCAAGCTTATGATCTCATAAACACTATGCCAGTTAAACCTAATTCGGTTGTTTGGCGAGCTCTTCTTGGTGCGTGCGGAATACATAAAGATGTAGATTTGGCTGAAATAGCAGCGAAGAAACTTATTGAATTAGAGCCAGAAAATGGTGGGGTTTATGTATTATTATGTAACATATATGCAGCTTGCAATAGATGGGATGATTTACATAAATTAAGAAATATAATGATGATTAGAGGGGTAACAAAAACCCCGGGTTGTAGTAGTATAGAGATTTATGGCACGGTTAACGAGTTTGTGGCACGAGATAGATCGCACTGTCGATCTGAGGAGATATATTCAACGGTTGAGATGATGACCGAAGAACTGAGAGTTTTTGGGTATGCTCCTGAAGTTAGTGAGACATTTCTTGAATAGGAGAGTAGGACATATATATGTAATGTGGATGCATGTATAATGTGTTAATGTTATTAATAGTTTGTATATTTAATTTTTATTGTGTTCTTGGAGATTCTATAAAAGTTGGTAGATACCTGATGTTTGGCAAGCACATTAGTTCATGAGAAAGCTGGATGTGAATAGCAAAAGATGATCAAACAATATAATTGAATTCTTTTGTCTTCTCAAATACGGGTCGGGTCATAAATTCATTTGTGTTTTCTCTCCAATAAAGATCGGGTCATAAATACATTCAGGCTTTTTCTATGATACGAGTTGTCTAATCATAAATTCATTGGTGTTTTCTGTCTATCTAATACAGGCAGGTCGTAAACTCAATCGGATTTTCTCTCTAATATGGGTCGGATCATAAGCTCATTCGGTCTTTTCTCTCCAACATGGGCCTTGACATAAATTCATTTGAATTTTGTATAAAATTCCACCAAGTCACACTTTCTTTAATTGTATCTTGAGTTTAAAACTTTCCATGTGTTACCATTATTTGTTTGTTTAATGTATATTTTAATGGTTGTTTCTGCTTGTTTTTATATAAATTACGAGTTTTCAAGAATAAAATACCGGATAAGAACGGGGAAAAGGTAGCCATCATGTATCTAACCCGTTGTCGTTTGATTTATTATAATGTTAATTAGGGGCACATGCATGGTTTTGTATATCAAATATCAAATTCTGTCCTTAGTAGTTTAGTTTAATGTATATTCCATTGGTGTTTGCGTTTCATTTTTCGTAATCAAATACTTGAGTGTATACAATGTACATGATACAAGTGCAAGATTTAATAAAAATGTTCATTGAGGCTTATTTAGTTACACCATGTTTCAGATCAATCCAACTTGAATCATTCTTACCTATACAAGAAATTATCAACGTTGACCCAGGTAATGATCTATGTAGATTTCGTTCTTGCCAAATGCCAAGCCATCTCCTAACCTCGACCTTCTCCTCATAATCCTTGAGGTGTTAAACGGGTTGTGTATATGAGTGGGCGGGCTGAATCCGACACAGCCTAGAAAATTCGACACGAATCCAGACGCTAGAATCCTACAATCGTGTCAGACACATAAACATGAACACAATACACGTATTTGAGAATTGACACAAACACAACCCGTTGAACTCAGTTTTTTTCTACTTATTAATCCTCTACAATTAAAAAAAATATATATATAACAAAAATACAAATGTATATACTAAAGTTAAGTTATAAAACTTGATGATAATTTTTCTTCTACCTTTTAAATATTTAGCATAAAATACTTGATCATCGAAAGCTATAACATTAAATATTTTTATTTAAGTTGTAAAAATAAACAGACTAACCGGTAAACCACATTAAATCAACGACCCCCTAGCTAAAATATTAGTTGGTTATATCAATTGCAAGCATCCAAATTTGTAGTGTTATATTACTAGAATATATTAACTCCATATTATGAAAACCAAAAAATAATAAAGTCTCAATATTAACAAAAATGATATCTGTCGAATACCCAACTCCCGGATGACGTTAGATGGATCTTCGGTGACGTCAAGAGCCTTTATCTTCGTTACTACAAAAGAACAAACCGTTAGCCTCGCCACGGAGGACCCCGGGAGGGGGATCCGTGACCAAGCTCCGGCGTGAGAGTAAGTAAACTTGCCAGAAAATGAGAGGAGCTTCCTCCGATGAATATAATCACCGGAAGGTTTCCTCTTTGGTGTGAATCTATTTAGTGTGTATGAGTATTAAGTGTGGGGGAATGTTGGTCGGAAGTTAATGAGAGGTGAGTAAATGAGGGTGTAGTAAATGAGGGAAAGCCGGAGATGATACCTGCCTTAGCTCCTTGATGCCTTCTCTTATATAACAGCCAGCTCCTATCTCATTAGAGATTTTCCACACGTGATCCAACGGTTTTTGAGGATTCTCGGGGGGTGCAGACACGTGTCTGACCCCCAACGGTGAGATGTTTCCCTTAATTAATGCCCAGCCGGAGAAGTACAGTAACTCAGACGAGATCCTTTTCTTATCGGGCATTTAATGATCTCTGCTCCTCTTTCTTAGCTGTTTCCCGCCCGTTTATAAAAGGAAGAGAAACCTTAGTGGACAAGGCAATTCTATTTTGTGGGCCTACGCATAATTGGGCTTCCAGAAAAATGGCCTAAAGCGGGTGAAGTGGGCTTCCCCACTGGCCCGTCGTCAAGTCATCTTTAGTCCCTGGTTCTGAGACCCGAGGCTCATGATCCGGGGCTGAGTCACAACCGCTTAAAAGGGGTGGTTTTCTTCCTATGGGCCCACTCCAAGTCAGTTATGGTCTACCGCCCCCACTAATCATCACACCGCCGGATATCTATAGCGGGAGTTAATCCCCTAGTAACACGTGCTCCTTTTTTGAATTTTGAAGGGACTATTGACATGACGGTTACTTGTATGTCAGTGGCACCTCTTTAAATACCCTGTTATCCTTTTCGATTTCTCACTCAAATACTTCAACTCCTTTTTCTCTTTGTAACCATTTCCCTGAATCATAGCTTCTTCTCCGATTATGAGTCGTAGTGGCCGTTCATCGATAAGATCCGTACTGACGGCAAAGGACTTGAAGTCCTTCGTTGCAGCGTACAACATTCCCGAGCGATTTTCTCCTTCCTTGCCTGGCCCCAACGAGCCGGCGGAGTGCACAACAGACCGGATACCTATTTACACTCTGGCTTTCTCCACCTGTGGGGTTCGGTATCCTCTTTCTGCTTTCAAAATCTCTTTGCTTCGCCATTTCGGTGTCCATTTTTCTCAGATTCACCCTCTAGGGTTCATGAGGGTGGTCCACTTCGAATTATCTTGTGCAGCCATCTCGGGAGAGCCCTCTATTCCTTTGTTTTGCATGTTCTACAGGCTTATTTCGGATGAAGATTGGTTTACCTTTGCAAAACGACAGAACAACGTCTCGAAGCCCTGTTACAGTTTCATGCCTACCTCCACTTATCCAAAGGACTGGAAAAGCAGATTCATCTTTGTTTCTGCCGCTATGTTGCCGGAGTCCCCTCTGCCGAAGGATCTTGATGCCGCAATCGAAGACGTTGTTCCTACTCTTTCCGCAGCCGAAACCCTTCAATGGAAACAGATGTGCGAGAATCCAACGAGGGCATTCACCTTTTCTGAAGGGATACTTGCCATGGGAGGGTTGAGCCCCTCCTATCCGGTTCGTCCGAGGGCTTTTTTCGACAAAAAGGGTACTTCTTTGTTCTTGATCTGTCATTTATGGTTAGTATCTTAAAGATCGTGCAGTCATCTTTAGTGTCTCTTTTTTGTGTAGAGATAACTTTGTGGAGGCTACTTCAGGGTGATTCCAAAGATGTTAAGTATGTGGTTGACAACGAGATTGACCCTAGGTTGAATGCGGAGGTGCAGGTTACTGGGGGATCCACCCAGGCCGGGGGCTCTATTGCCGTGGGTGGTGACGAGGAGAATTCCTCTGATGAGGAGGAAAGTTCTCCTGACTTTCCTCCTGTTCACCCCTCTGGCCAAAGCGATGACGAAGATGTGGAAGTCCAGCTAGTTCGTAAGAGAAGATCTGCCAGTCCTCAGCCAGCCCCTGCTCCCCGTAATATCCGTCAAAGACTTCGGAGTGCCAGTGGTCAAAAACCTCCTCCTTCATCGAAAGCTGCTTCTGATCTCCCCCCTGCTGGGGTCAAAGGTTCCCTGTCTAAACACCTGAGGTCTTCGAGCTTAGTGAGTGCTCCTCTGCTGGTGAGCTTTATCTTTCCTTGATCTCATTTTTTTTTTTTTGTCTTTTGCCTTGCCTCTGATGTTACTTTTCTTACTTCTCAGGGGAGTTCCCAGGAGCCCATAGAGGTTCCTACTGGTCCCTCTTCTTCCCGTGTCCGGGATAAGACCTATGAGGTGGGGATAGCTCGCTTTTCCTCAGCTTTCGAGCTTTCTCCCTCCCGTGCTACTGGGACTAGCAGACCCACTCTCCTCGAAGGTCCTGCTCACCGGTCTCCTCTTGCCCCTCTGTTTGCCGATGCCATCCCTTCTGCTTATGTCCCTAAATGGAAGGTGACTAGCTCCTCAGTGATAGGGACTCCCGAAGCCGCTAGGGACTTTTTGAACCATGCTGTTCCTCCCTCACACAAATTTGTAAACTCTGCTCTGAGGGACGACCTCTTCGAGGATTAGTATAGCATGTCCCTGTGTGAAAGCTTTTTTAGGGGCGCTGGGATGTTGCAGAGAATCGACGATCTGAGGAGGGCAAATGAAGGGCTTAAGGCTGAGCTTAAGGCTTCCCAGTCTGTTGTTGCTGGGCTTAGGTGCCAAGTAGTTGATGCTGAGAGGAAGTTGCAGGAGGGGAAGGTACATAGTCTTCTCCCCCCCCCCTTTTTTTGTACTTATTGATCTTTTATCCAGGGAGCTGGAGCTATGCTTGAGAGGAAAGAACGGGCTTGGGAGCGGGAGATGGCAGCGCTGGTTGAAGAGAAGGAGGAGCTTGCTGTTGAGCTGAAGCATTTGAAGGAAGTTGGCTCCGTTTCCCAGGAGCAATTCAATGCCATGTATGCAGAATATGGGATAACTTCCGATGACAACCAACGATTGGCGGGGGAAAAGCATTGGCTAATTACTGAAGGTTTTGGAGCCTTCCTTGCTGCTGTTGCTCAGTCAGAGGATTTCAAGAGCGGCCTGGAGGAGGTGTACAGGGCCTACAGGGATGTTGGGTACCAGTCAGGATTGAAGGATGGCTATAAGTATTCTGCTCAAGGCTTGGACAGAAAGGAGACTCCTCTTTATAATTCTAAAGCAAAGAAGAGGTTGTCCAAGCTGAATGAGGAGTTTGGGCGTAAAACCCCGGCCATCCTTGGGAAAATCCTGGAGCATCCCCTGATCTCTATTGATGAACTGAAAGCCCTGTTCTCCTCTGCCGATCCTTCGTCTCCACCATCTCTCTCCGGGGGTGATCCCTAATGAATTTCAAACGCTTAACACATTTCGATATGGTTGTAATAACTTTTACTTGCCCTAGGATACTTTTACATTTTGCTTGACTGTTTGGGAGGGGTCCTTTATGTCGGGGACCACCTTAGCTTCTAATCATATGGGTTATGATTGTATATTGTTTCTTCGCTTTGTTGCCTATTTCTTGCTGTGGTTGTTTGTTTTGCAGGGGTTTTTACCGAGGGTCAGTTTGGTGCTTCCCTGGAGATTTATGGACCGTTTGGCGAGGGGTCGTGTCTTTATTTCATCTCGTTGTATTTGCATGTTGTTTACTCTTGCCAAAGTTATTGAGGCCTTTCTTTGTATATGTACTTTGTATTAATAAAGTAGATTCCCCCTCGTGGTTTTGTATGCAAGAGTGTGTTGTACTTTTTTGTTTGTTTGTTAATGTGACAACCCTCACTAAACCAGGTATCCGTACGACTTAATTAATAATTAATTACTGCTTAATTACTGTGCTTGCTTGAACTTGTGAATAAACTGCTACTTGAATACTGATACATGTACTTACTTACATCATACTTTACTTACCGTCACTACATTATTTACATGCTGAACCTTAGTGACAAACATGATGCACAAAGGCACAGTAGCACTATAAACGGATAACCTATTGAACATGCTGATAAAGCCAGCATCAGGCAGACACTGCCTCTAAGGCCTGTATGAGCCAGAAATATTTTGCTACACTAGTGGTGAGTGTAGGGATACAAGGGTTGTAGAACTGCGTCTCTAGGAATAAGTTACAATGACTGGATGTGCCTAAAACGTGCTCTAAGCACAAAACTCAGCACTTTACTTAATAATTCAGCTTTTAGCTAACTAATAAAGTGCCAAAACATGAGAAAATATTCCTGACACTTTGGAGGAATAAGTTGTGTCACTAAAAATGGTAATAACGACACTTTAAAGATTTGCTAAGCACTTTAACGGATTACTATCCAACCGAACGACCGGACTATACCCGGAACATGAAAATATTGTCATCAACATTGTTTATTTTTTTTTTCTGAGCCAGTTAGGGTCCCTGAATACCCTAACACCCATTGTAACGCATGACACACTACTAACCGGGTTAATCCCTAAACTTAACTAGATTAACCTAACTAATATCCTAACGACTAGTTGGAATCGAACTAGTACCCCCCCCCCCCTTTAGAAACCGTCCCCAAGAGGGGGACATACCTTGTCCTCCAAAACATTATTTTAATCCTAGTGTTTAATATCTAGGATGCACATAAACCATTGGTTAATCACCTTAAGAAATGTCTATAAGTTCAAGGTTAAACCCACCATAACACACACTTAACACCACAACTCACACACACTCTCTCCCTCTCTCTTTGGTTCTCGGCCGAAGACACAAGCAACACCACCACCACCTTTCGATTTTGATCATCACTTTCCAAGCTCATACAAGTGTTAAGGATCGCGTATAAGGAACCTTGGTGCAATCGGAAGGCGAAGGACCTCATTACATTGCTTTTATCCACGCATTTTTCGCTTAGACTCTTCCCTAGCCTCGAGCTAGTAGTAAGTTGCTTAAATCACCTTCTCGAACTATTTTAAAGTGGGTAATATGATTTGTAACGGTTAAAACTCGTGAACATACAAGTTGAAGCTTAAAAGTCTACTAAAAACACTAAAAATGTTGGTTAAAAGCTCATATGTTGTGTAAAACTTGTAGTATTTGATTTGTGTAGTTATTTGGACCCGATCTATGTTGTGGTAGCTCGGATCATCGTTTAACCCAGATTGGTCATGATCTTGGATCATGACATAAGGTTGTTTTGGAAGTAACAAGGGTTAAAGGATGAAACTCTACCACACACGAATCATGAACTTGTGTAAAAGTGATTTTGCTTGTAAAATAGTGTTGAAAACTAGTAGATCTACGGATCTACAAGCGGTATTTTCAAAGGACCGAGTGTCAAGAGAAAACATACTTTTAAAGACGGATCTTTCATAAACAAGAATGATTTTAGTAAACACACAAGTGTGTAAACACTTGTGTAACACAAAGTTTTGACGAAATAACTAACTTGGTAAAAATTGATAAGAAGTTGTAAAGATGGAATTTCTTTAAAACGGGGTTATTACGAAACCGGATTGATTTATACAAAAGATCCACTAAAAATAATGGAAAGATGCTACATATTTTGGAAAAACCGCAAGTTCATGTATTTTTGCGATTTACATCTATTTTGACTAGTTTGATGGTTTGAATAATGTTTATTGTTGATTGAGAAAATTGTTGGTTGATTTGTAAAAGAAAATGATACGCTTGAAAGCGTGGCCACCTCCAGTTACAGAGGAAACTCTGGCGAAATTTTTCCAAAAGCCTAACACTTAGAAATATTTTCACTATAAGTGTTAGAAATACATTTTGACTTGTTTTCAAATTATAGATTTCGCCACGACTTATTTACAAAACATCGGAGGTGGGATTTCACAAAATAAAACTTGGTAAATATATATTTAGTATATATTTTTCATAAAGTCACTTGATATGTGTTTATGATTATTTTGTGAAAATACTAGTATTATTTTTAGGGTAAAAATAATACTATTGAATGTTAATGGATCCAAAATAATACGAACGTCTCTACAATAAATATATAAGTTACACCGGTAATTATTATTACCACTTGATCATTAAAACGTAACTTACGCATTTTGAGAAAATATGACTTAACGCGTATTTTTGTCAAGGTATTATTTTGGGAAAGTGTATGTAATAGAAAATATAATATTTTTGAGAAGAATATTTATATTTTGGAGTTAGAAATAAAGTATATTTTAAGTGAGACTTAATATTATATTTCGAAATTATACAAACACACATGTATTAAATCCCCCATCCTTGGGAAGGAAAATGACTACCAAGTATATACAAAATGTAAACACAAAATAGTTGCCTAACTATTTCCCAAAAACTTAAACCATAAAGCTGAGGCACGGCCGTCCGTCTAATAGAGTTAGTACGTGTAGGTCGTCACACAGCTGATTGATTTGGAGGCATACTTGGTAGAGACGCACCACTGTGAGTTCATGTCCCCCTTTTCTCTAACTGTTTTCAGTTTTCTTAACTGCGGGGGTGAAATACATGTTACTTTGATTACAAGTACTTTATACATGGTATGGTTAGCGTAAGGAGGTTTACTACTTAGATCATGTGAGTGGGTAGGAGCAATATGAGGCCATTAGTCCTCATGGCGGGACCGAGGGACAGGAGCGGTAGATCTATCTGGGTGTAGCGAGCCCAGCCCCAGGCCAAACTAGAAACGGACCTCGGGGTGACTTTGTCCACATACTAATGCCGTGGCGAAATCTGCTAGGTTTGAGTCTCCCTACTTGCACTTCACATATATCAGTGGCCTTGCAAACCATTGGTGATCTCAATTCCCTTATTTGCTACATACCAAGACTATTTTTATACTCACAAAGGTTTATTTACTCACTTACACATGAACTCGCTCAACATTATTGTTGATTTTTCAACTTACATGTATTTCAGGGAATTAAAGGATCTGGCGCGGTATGACACGTTTTCCCGCTGCACTAGTTACGAGGTCATCCGGGTTTGGGGAATGTGACTCTTTCCTGGACAAGTCACAGTCCTTAAACTATCTTTATGTTATGCTATGTTTGTTGAACAATGTTTATGTCGTTAGGATGTGTTTCTGTTAAGACAATGTTGATATATTTGGTTTTAAAACTTAATCAAATGGATGATCTTGCATGGTTTTATTTCATATAGCTTTGTTATGGTTAAGCTATGGTATTAAGAAGTCACACCAAATTAACCACGCTTCCGCAAAGCCAGGGTGTGACAGCTTGGTATCAGAGCTCTGATCATAGCGAACTAGGATTCTTTCTCGAGTCTAGACTATGATCACTAGGGCTCTCACGAAAACATTTTTACTGCATACCACTTAAGTCCAGATCCAAAACGTTTTTACAAACAAATGTTGAGCAAATTTTATTTATTATTTATAGGCTCAGTCTTGGAGGCTGAGGCTCGGTCTTGGAGGCCGAGGCTCGGTCTGGGAGATCGAGGTAGTTGGCTAGTGGGACTAGGAGAATTGGCTAGTGGGACTAGGAGAATTGGCTAGTGGGACTAGGAAGAGCAGTCTGGGAGGCTGGGAGGCTAGTGGGACTAGGAGAATTATTTGAATGCTTACTTGGTGACTTATGTGATTATTTGATTGTATGATTGACTGTTTGTGCATGTTTGTGTTTATGTTACAGACACCATGGACACCTCTGGCACAGGTGACTCAGACACCACAGGACCTAGACCTATAGTATCAGATGACCTAGAGTCTTCGGAGCGCGAGGTTCACACATCTGACGTTACTAGCACAGACGAGGATGACTTTCAGCCCTTTGCTTTACCTGATGGTGCTGATGAGCTCGCTGATGGCCCTTTGGCCGGGGACCTACCGTTAATGGAGATCCCTGCCCCCATACCACTTGCTTCATATCCTGCTTACGATTTGCTTCTCGACGCCGACGATGATGACGACGTCGATCTGTATGATGACGAGCCCTTAGAGGATGAGGTTCAGGGCGAGGCCCTTCTTGCTGCTGGTGATCTCTTGATGATCGCAGATGCTCCCGCTGAGGAGTCACCTGCTCACTCTCCGGTCCCAGACTCTTTCGAGTCTGTGGCCTCCGCACCTTCACACACTCAGAGTGCGCAGCACTTTTCTCCTGGATCAGATCCCGACCAGGCATCCTCTATTGCCCCTATTCCTAGTTTTGCTTTTGACCACGATGATTTGGAGGATTCCGATCCTGTCTTTCCCCCAGGATTCGACCCAGATGAGGATATAGAGTTTATACCCATGGATCAGCCTATGGAGGATCCAGTCGACCCAGTTGACCCAGTTGATCCCATCGACCCTGAGTTTGATTTTGAGATGGCCTTTGATGAGCCCGAGCAGCCACTAGACCCTGCTCCTGACCCAGTGCTTGAGCATGACCCTGCTCATGCTGGCATGTTTATTGAGCCTGTCATTGCTGACCTGCCTATTGATGATCACCCTGTGGATGCTCCATTGTTGGAGGGCGATCATGTCATTGCTGCTGATCATGTTGATCCCCCACTTATTGCTGATGCACCAGTTGACCCTCTTGTTGTAACCTCACCATGATCCTATGCCTGTACAGTTTGATCGTGCACTTTTTGAGGCACAGATTGACCCACGAGATGAGCTCGCCCAGCATGGGTGGATTCCTGCCGATGATGAGGTTCCACCTATTCCCCCTCAGATCACTGGCACCCGTCGCGTTGATACCTACTTTTCATTTCCTCGGTTTACACCTCCAGCGCGACCTGGAGAAGGTTCTTCGGCTCACCCTTTTGGACATGTACCGGTATCTATCCCTGCTATACCACCGCCTGCTACTTTTCCCCCTGTTTCTCCATTTCATGTGGCACCTTTTGATCCCACCAGTGAGCCGTTTCTCTGGGCGTCACCTTCTGCCATGCCACCGACCGACCCCTACCATTCTTTCCATATGGGGTATACTATTGAGGACGTTCTGATGTCTTTTGTCGCCCAGCACGAGGCACACACGCAGCGCATTCAGGAGCTTGAGAGAGCCCAGCCGCCGCCGTGTAAGTGCCAGGGTCAGACCCACTCTCCTTTGCAGCCCTCTCGACCCTTACCACCAGACTATGCTGCACGCCTTTTGGCACTTGAGCAGCAGGTTGCTTCTTGGTTGCGTACCCAGAGAGCCATGGAGGAGGACTGGCTCCAGTTGCGTCGTTTGTTCTACACTCACTTTCCCCCTCCTCCACCGCCATCCGTATAGAGCTCTTCAGTACCGTATGGGTAGACGTTGGTGAGAAGACGGCGAATGCTTTTGACTGCACAGCATTTTTGGAGACTACATTATGATTCTGACTTTTGTTGACATGTATTTGATATAGTTTTTGGACTAGGGTGATGTAGCCCTTAGTCGACTGATGTTGTATGACGCTGTGATGTACTTGTACGCTTACTATGTGGTCTCGATATATGGCAATCGCAGTATTCTCATCATACTTGATGCTTGATTTGATTATTTATATTCTATGACATGGGATGTTGTGTGACTGATGTTTGTGACATGGGATGTTGTGTGATTGATGTTTGTAACATGGGATGTTGTGTGATTGATATGATTATAACATGAGATGTTATGTACTATTACTATCATTATATATGTACGTTACATTATGACCTGACTTACGTATTATAACATGGGATCTTTACTATGGCCTGACCAACGTAAACCATCTTTTAGAAGATGCCGCCGAGACGTGAGACACGCATGCCTACCAATGAGGCAGAACTCCAACAAGTCATTGCTGCTGCCATCGCACAATACGCCGCTTCGCAAGGAGGACCCAGCGGAAGCAGCTCAAACAACAATGGCAACAATAATCCACCTCATGGTAATACTAAGACATTTAGGCATACCATGACCTAATTGGATATCTATAGCAAAGATGCTAATGCTGTTCACGTGTTGCAATGTATGTGCAGGGTGCACCTACAAGCAGTTTCTAGACTGCAAACCGGTCAACTTTGATGGCACAGGAGGTGCTGTCGCCTTTGTTCGTTGGGCTGAGAAAACTGAATCTGTTCTCCGCATGAGCAAATGCGCACTAGATCAGCAAGTCACCTATATCTCAGGGCTATTCTTGGATGGAGCCCTCTCTTGGTGGAATTTGCAAGTACAGACACTTGGTGAAGCTGTTGCCTACGCGCTAACCTGGACCGAACTGAAGGAACTTATGCGCAAAAAGTACTGCTCTCGCGCGGAAATCCAAAGATTGGAAACCGAGTTCTGGCATTTGAAAATGGAAGGTCCAAAGATCGCAGAATACGTTCAAAGGTTCCATGACTTATCGCATGTGGTACCCTACATGGTCACTCCGGAGTTCAAGCGGATTGAACGTTTCATTTGGGGACTAGCTCCTCAAATCATAAGCATGGTGACCTCATCCAAGCCTGCGACAATTACTGAGGCAATCGATTTGAGCGTGGCTCTCACAGAGGAGGCTATTCGCCTGAACAAGTTTGACGACGCTGAGCCCAAGAAGAAAGAGACTCACGTCAAGTCATCAGGAGGTAACAAACGGAAGTTCTCAAACTTCAAGCAGGGCGCCAGTGTGGCGGTTAAGAAAGGAGGATCAGGCACGCCAGCTCAGGTTACAGCTGGTAGTGGAAAGCAAGGAAAAGGATACATGGGCACCCAGCCCAAGTGTAATACCTGTCAACGCCACCATACGGGCCTTTGTAGTGTGAAAGTATGCAAAGCATGTGGGAAGCCGGGCCACTTGAAGGACACTTGTTGGGCCACTGCTGGCCAGGGAGGTCAGGGAGGATTCGGAAACAGAAATAATAATCGTGGTGGTAATGGAAATTGCCCACAAGGAAACAATGGAGGTAATGGGAATCGAGGCAACAATGCTAATCAAGCGGGCGCCGTGAATCATAACCAAAGGAACAACCAAGCTGGAAATGGAGGTGGGAACGGGCAAAGACTTGGATGCTTTAACTGCGGTGATATCGGGCACTTTAAAAGGAACTGCCCAGAGTTGAACCAAGCCCGTGGAAGAGTGTTCCATATTGAAGCAAGGGAAGCGCGCCAGGATCCCAATGTTGTCACTGGTACGTTCCCTGTAAACCAACGCTATGCATCCGTTTTATTTGATACTGGCGCCGATTATAGCTTCGTATCGTTAGAATTTAAGAATATGCTTGGTTTAGCCGCTAATAAGTTAGATATTCCGTACTCAATCGAATTGGCCAATGGGAAGTTAGTAGAAGCCAATGAAGTGATCAGAGGTTGTGTGATCGAATTGGGAGAGCGTGAGTTTGCTTTGGATCTACTACCAGTCCAGCTGGGGAGCTTTGACGTAGTAGTAGGAATGGATTGGTTATCAGGCAACAAGGCTGAAATAGTTTGTCACGAAAAGGTTGTTCGTATCCCAACCAAAGATGGCGAAACAATTGTGGTTCACGGGGAGAAGCGTGATACGCCGTTAAGAATTATCAGCTGCCTGAAAGCGCGAAAGTGTTTGCAGAAGGGATGTGTTGCCTTCCTGGCACACATTGTGGATAAGAAGACTGCTGAGCCGAGAATAGAAGACATCCCTGTCGTGAGGGAATATCCAGAAGTCTTCCCAGAGGACTTACCTGGACTGCCACCTCAGAGACAAGTAGAGTTCCGCATTGACTTAGTTCCAGGCGCCGCGCCTGTGGCTAAGGCACCTTATAGACTTGCTCCGTCTGAGATGCAGGAACTGTCGACACAACTTCAAGAGTTGTTAGACAAGGGATTTATCCGACCAAGCCTCTCGCCTTGGGGAGCTCCAGTTCTGTTTGTCAAGAAGAAGGACGGTAGTTTTCGTATGTGCATCGACTACCGGGAGCTGAACAAGCTGACGATCAAGAATAGATATCCTCTGCCAAGAATCGATGATCTATTCGACCAACTGCAAGGTTCAAGCTTTTACTCAAAGATCGACTTGCGATCTGGATACCATCAGTTAAGGATACAAGAGGAGAGTATCCCGAAGACAGCCTTCAGAACTCGTTATGGACACTACGAGTTCCTTGTTATGCCGTTTGGTTTGACAAACGCACCTGCAGTCTTTATGGACTTGATGAATAGAGTTTGCAAGCCGTACTTGGACAAGTTCGTGATTGTGTTTATCGACGACATCTTGATTTATTCAAGAACAAAGGCTGAGCACGAACAACATTTAAGAGCTATTTTGGAGTTGCTGAAGAAGGAACAGTTGTATGCCAAGTTCTCTAAGTGCGAGTTTTGGCTACGCGAAGTCCAGTTTCTTGGACACGTGGTTAATGGAAATGGAATCCATGTGGATCCAACCAAGATCGAAGCGATCAAGAATTGGGAAACGCCAAAGACGCCAACCGAGATTCGACAATTCTTGGGTTTGGCTGGCTACTATCGAAGGTTCATTGAGGATTTTTCGAAGATCGCTCAACCATTGACGCTCCTCACGCAGAAAGATAAGAAGTTTGATTGGGAAATCAAACAGGAAGAAGCGTTCCAGATATTGAAGGATAAGCTCTGCAATGCGCCAATCTTAGCACTACCGGGAGGTACAGATGATTTTGTGGTATACTGTGACGCCTCACGTCAAGGATTGGGTTGTGTGTTGATGCAACGCCAAAAGGTTATTGCTTACGCATCGCGTCAATTGAAAGTGCACGAAAAGAACTATACCACACATGATTTGGAACTTGGCGCAGTGGTTTTTGCATTAAAGATCTGGAGACACTACCTTTATGGTACAAAGTGTACAATTTTTACAGATCACAAGAGCCTACAACACATATTCAACCAGAAGGAGTTGAATATGAGACAAAGACGATGGGTTGAGTTGTTGAACGATTACGACTGCGAGATAAAGTATCATCCAGGGAAGGCGAATGTGGTCGCCGATGCCCTAAGTCGAAAGGAGAGGATCAAGCCCATAAGGGTTAGGGCTTTAGAAATGATTATCCGAACCGATCTTTCCTTGCGCATTCGTGCCGCGCAGAAAGAAGCTCTCAAGGAAGGAAACCTTGAAGAAGAATATCTCCGTGGGATGGAAAAGCTACTGGTACCAGACAAGGAAGGAACGTTATGTTTTGAGAAAAGGATTTGGGTTCCTTTATTTGGAGGTCTAAGGAAGGTTATTTTCGATGAAGCTCACAAGTCGCGGTACTCTATCCACCCTGGAGCGGATAAGATGTACCAGGATCTCAAAGATTATTATTGGTGGCCTAGGATGAAAGGCGATGTTTTCGTTTATGTGAGTAAATGTCTAACGTGCGCTAAGGTGAAAGCGGAATACCAGAAGCCTTCAGGACTTCTGCAACAACCTGAGATTCCGAAGTGGAAATGGGAACAAATCTCAATGGATTTTATTACAAAGTTGCCAAGAACGCCAAGAGGTCATGACACTATCTGGGTGATAGTTGACCGCCTAACGAAGTCAGCACACTTTTTACCTATCAGAGAGAAGGATAATACGAGCAAGTTGGCCGAAATTTACATGAGAGAGATCGTTACGCGCCATGGAGTACCTCTCTCAATCATCTCTGATAGAGACGGAAGGTTTGTGTCAAGGATATGGCAATCCTTCCAAGAAGCCTTTGGCTCACAATTGAATCTGAGCACTGCATTTCACCCACAGACCGACGGGCAAAGCGAGCGGACGATACAGACTTTGGAAGACATGCTGAGAGCGTGTGTTATGGATTTTGGCGGTAGCTGGGATAAGCATTTGCCTTTGGTCGAATTTTCATACAACAACAGCTACCACACCAGTATTGGTGTCGCGCCATTTGAAGCCCTTTACGGACGCAAGTGCCGATCACCCCTATGCTGGGCTGACGCAGGTGATAGGCAGCTTGCTGGTCCCGAAATCGTCCAAGAGACGACAGACAAGATTGCGCAGATTCTAAAACGCATCGAAGCAGCTCGCCACAGACAGAAAGCCTATGCAGATCCAAACCGGAAACACTTGGAATTTCAAGTGGGAGAAATGGTGTTATTGAAGGTTTCACCCTGGAAGGGTGTGGCACGCTTAGGAAAGCGTGGGAAGTTAAATCCGCGCTACATTGGTCCTTTCAGAATTTTGGAAAGAATAGGGCTAGTAGCATACAAGCTGGACTTACCTGCTGAACTCCATTCAGTTCACGATACATTTCATGTATCCAACCTGAAGAAAAGTCCAACTCAAGATACCATTGCCATTCCCATCGACGAGATCCATGTTGACGACACGCTCCATTTCGTTGAAGAACCGGTTGAGGTTACGGATTGGAAAGTAAACAAGACCCGCCGGAGCAGTGTCAAGCTCGTCAAGGTTCGTTGGAATGCCAGACATGGTCCTGAATACACCTAGGAGCGTGAGGACCGGATGAAAGAGAAATACCCCCACCTATTTCCTAAGAACCCTGCATCTACAAGCAGAACTTAAAATTTCGGGAGGAAATTTTTCTAACGGGGGGAGAATGTGACAACCCTCACTAAACCAGGTATCCGTACGACTTAATTAATAATTAATTACTGCTTAATTACTGTGCTTGCTTGAACTTGTGAATAAACTGCTACTTGAATACTGATACATGTACTTACTTGCATCATACTTTACTTACCGTCACTACATTATTTACATGCTGAACCTTAGTGACAAACATGATGCACAAAAGCACAGTAGCACTATAAACGGATAACCTATTGAACATGCTGATAAAGCCAGCATCAGGCAGACACTGCCTCTAAGGCCTGTATGAGCCAGAAATATTTTGCTACACTAGTGGTGAGTGTAGGGATACAAGGGTTGTAGAACTGCGTCTCAAGGAATAAGTTACAATGACTGGATGTGCCTAAAACGTGCTCTAAGCACAAAACTCAGCACTTTACTTAATAATTCAGCTTTTAGCTAACTAATAAAGTGCCAAAACATGAGAAAATATTCCTGACACTTTGGAGGAATAAGTTGTGTCACTAAAAATGGTAATAACGACACTTTAAAGCTTTGCTAAGCACTTTAACGGATTACTATCCAACCGAACGACCGGACTATACCCGGAACATGAAAATATTGTCATCAACATTGTTTTTTTTTTTTTTTTTCTGAGCCAGTTAGGGTCCCTGAATACCCTAACACCCATTGTAACGCATGCCACACTACTAACCGGGTTAATCCCTAAACTTAACTAGATTAACCTAACTAATATCCTAACTACTAGTTGGAATCGAACTAGTACCCCCCCCCCTTTAGAAACCGTCCCCAAGAGGGGGACATACCTTGTCCTCCAAAACATTATTTTAATCCTAGTGTTTAATATCTAGGATGCACATAAACCATTGGTTAATCACCTTAAGAAATGTCTATAAGTTCAAGGTTAAACCCACCATAACACACACTTAACACCACAACTCACACACACTCTCTCCCTCTCTCTTTGGTTCTCGGCCGAAGACACAAGCAACACCACCACCACCTTTCGATTTTGATCATCACTTTCCAAGCTCATACAAGTGTTAAGGATCGCGTATAAGGAACCTTGGTGCAATCGGAAGGCGAAGGACCTCATTACATTGCTTTTATCCACGCATTTTTCGCTTAGACTCTTCCCTAGCCTCGAGCTAGTAGTAAGTTGCTTAAATCACCTTCTCGAACTATTTTAAAGTGGGTAATATGATTTGTAACGGTTAAAACTCGTGAACATACAAGTTGAAGCTTAAAAGTCTACTAAAAACACTAAAAATGTTGGTTAAAAGCTCATATGTTGGGTAAACCTTGTAGTATTTGATTTGTGTAGTTATTTGGACCCGATCTATGTTGTGGTAGCTCGGATCATTGTTTAACCCAGATTGGTCATGATCTTGGATCATGACATAAGGTTGTTTTGGAAGTAACAAGGGTTAAAGGATGAAACTCTACCACACACGAATCATGAACTTGTGTAAAAGTGATTTTGCTTGTAAAATAGTGTTGAAAACTAGTAGATCTACGGATCTACAAGCGGTATTTTCAAAGGACCGAGTGTCAAGAGAAAACATACTTTTAAAGACGGATCTTTCATAAACAAGAATGATTTTAGTAAACACACAAGTGTGTAAACACTTGTGTAACACAAAGTTTTGACGAAATAACTAACTTGGTAAAAATTGATAAGAAGTTGTAAAGATGGAATTTCTTTAAAACGGGGTTATTACGAAACCGGATTGATTTATACAAAAGATCCACTAAAAATAATGGAAAGATGCTACATATTTTGGAAAAACCGCAAGTTCATGTATTTTTGCGATTTACATCTATTTTGACTAGTTTGATGGTTTGAATAATGTTTATTGTTGATTGAGAAAATTGTTGGTTGATTTGTAAAAGAAAATGATACGCTTGAAAGCGTGGCCACCTCCAGTTACAGAGGAAACTCTGGCGAAATTTTTCCAAAAGCCTAACACTTAGAAATATTTTCACTATAAGTGTTAGAAATACATTTTGACTTGTTTTCAAATTATAGATTTCGCCACGACTTATTTACAAAACATCGGAGGTGGGATTTCACAAAATAAAACTTGGTAAATATATATTTAGTATATATTTTTCATAAAGTCACTTGATATGTGTTTATGATTATTTTGTGAAAATACTAGTATTATTTTTAGGGTAAAAATAATACTATTGAATGTTAATGGATCCAAAATAATACGAACGTCTCTACAATAAATATATAAGTTACACCGGTAATTATTATTACCACTTGATCATTAAAACGTAACTTACGCATTTTGAGAAAATATGACTTAACGCGTATTTTTGTCAAGGTATTATTTTGGGAAAGTGTATGTAATAGAAAATATAATATTTTTGAGAAGAATATTTATATTTTGGAGTTAGAAATAAAGTATATTTTAAGTGAGACTTAATATTATATTTCAAAATTATACAAACACACATGTATTAAATCCCCCATCCTTGGGAAGGAAAATGACTACCAAGTATATACAAAATGTAAACACAAAATAGTTGCCTAACTATTTCCCAAAAACTTAAACCATAAAGTTGAGGCACGGCCGTCCGTCTAATAGAGTTAGTACGTGTAGGTCGTCACACAGCTGATTGATTTGGAGGCATACTTGGTAGAGACGCACCACTGTGAGTTCATGTCCCCCTTTTCTCTAACTGTTTTCAGTTTTCTTAACTGCGGGGGTGAAATACATGTTACTTTGATTACAAGTACTTTATACATGGTATGGTTAGCGTAAGGAGGTTTACTACTTAGATCATGTGAGTGGGTAGGAGCAATATGAGGCCATTAGTCCTCATGGCGGGACCGAGGGACAGGAGCGGTAGATCTATCTGGGTGTAGCGAGCCCAGCCCCAGGCCAAACTAGAAACGGACCTCGGGGTGACTTTGTCCACATACTAATGCCGTGGCGAAATCTGCTAGGTTTGAGTCTCCCTACTTGCACTTCACATATATCAGTGGCCTTGCAAACCATTGGTGATCTCAATTCCCTTATTTGCTACATACCAAGACTATTTTTATACTCACAAAGGTTTATTTACTCACTTACACATGAACTCGCTCAACATTATTGTTGATTTTTCAACTTACATGTATTTCAGGGAATTAAAGGATCTGGCGCGGTATGACACGTTTTCCCGCTGCACTAGTTACGAGGTCATCCAGGTTTGGGGAATGTGACTCTTTCCTGGACAAGTCACAGTCCTTAAACTATCTTTATGTTATGCTATGTTTGTTGAACAATGTTTATGTCGTTAGGATGTGTTTCTGTTAAGACAATGTTGATATATTTGGTTTTAAAACTTAATTAAATGGATGATCTTGCATGGTTTTATTTCATATAGCTTTGTTATGGTTAAGCTATGGTATTAAGAAGTCACACCAAATTAACCACGCTTCCGCAAAGCCAGGGTGTGACAGTTAAACTATGATTGTCTGTTCGAGGCCAATCGATGGACAAGCTTATAATGTGGCATTATGTTTTTGACTTGTTCTGTCCGCTTTGGGTTAGCTAGACCCTTATCAGCCCCACGGCCGGGCTTTTGGCATGTTTTGGATGCCTTGTACACGTGTGCTTGTTTGTTCTAGTTTAGATTTAATGGTGTTCCTGGGCACGTCTGCCTAGGTATGATGTCCATTGTTTTTTCAAAAGGGGACGTGTTCTGTCCGTTCTTCATTTAATTTTTAGGGGGTTTACACTTCCCGTTAAAGATTGTTACAAAAGGTCTGTCTTTGGGAGAGCCCCAGACTAACAGTTAGTTGTTACAAAAGTGGCTCTTGGCCGTTTTCTTTGGGAGTGAACCCCTTACACGTAATACTTCCTCAGCTGCATGAGATTCCAGGTCCTGGGAACCTCTTTGCCTTCAAGCGTTTCCAACTTGCAGGTTCCCTTGCCGTTAGCCCATATGACTCGGTAGGGCCCCTCCCAGTTGGGGCCCAACTTTCCAGTGTTTTCTTGCAAGCTGGCTTCATTGGCTCTAAGGACTAAATCCCCCGGGACAAGGTTGAGTTTCTTCATCCTGGTGTTATAATAACTCTCCAGTAGCGTTTTGTATTTGGCTTCCCTGACTGCCGCTATCTCCCTTCTTTCCTCCAGCAGGTTCAAGTTCATTCTGAGGTCCTGTTCATTTTCTTCGTCTCGAAGCTTCATCCGGGCAGTCGGGGATCCTATCTCGACGGGGATGACAGCTTCCGTCCCGTAGGTAAGGTTAAACGGGGTCTCCCCATTGCAACTTTTGGGAGTGGTTCTGTATGCCCATAGCACGAATGGAAGTTCTTCCAGCCAGCCCTTTTGTTTTCTTCCAAGCCTTCCTTTCATTCCCTTGATGACGCTTTGGTTAGCTCTCTCCACCAATCCGTTGCTCTGGGCATGGGTGATGGAGGTAAACACTTGTTGAATCCGCATCTGCTCGCACCATGGTTTGAAAGGCTTTCCGGCAAACTGGACCCCGTTATCGCTCACCAGTTCCTTAGGGACCCCATACCTGCATATGATGTTATCCAACACGAACCTTCTCATCTGTTCTCCAGTAATTTTTGCCAGGGGCTTCGCTTCGATCCATTTGGTGAAATAATCAATGGCCACCACCACGTATTTGACCCCTCCCGGGCCCTCCGGGAAAGGCCCAATTATGTCGATGGCCCATTTTTGGAATGGCCAGGATGTTGAAACCGGTACCATGGGGTGTTTGTGCCGGTGGGTCATTGGTGCATGCACTTGGCAGTTGTCGCACTTCTTGATTTCCTCAGATGCTGTTTCGTACATCCGTGGCCAGTAAAATCCTGCATTCATTGCTTTTCTCACTATCGTCCTTGGTCCCGAGTGCATTCCGTAAATCCCCTCATGCATTTCCCTAATCACATATTCAGCCTCTTCCATGTCAATACACTTTAGGGATGGGCCCAGATATGATCTTCGATATAGCTCCCCTTCAATTAGCTCATATTGCAGGGCTCTGACCCTTATCTTTCTGGCTGCTCATTCCCCCTCGGGTAGAATTCCGTCCCGGAGGAACTTAATAATTGGTGTCATCCACGTTTCCTGGGTACCCTCGATTGTAACAACCTCCTCTATGTTAAGGGAAGGAGATGTCAGGACCTCCACCTTGACTTCTTTCGCGAGGTGATCGAATGCCACCGAGGCCAGCTTACTGAGGGCATCAGATTTTCTGTTTCTTCCACGGGGGATGTACTCCAGTTTGAAAGTTTTGAATGCCTTAGCCATCTCTTTTACTTTTGCCACGTATTGGGCCATGGTGCCATCTTTGGCTTCATATTCCCCTTGGTACTGTTTTACTACCAGTTGTGAATCAGTGCTAGCCTCTACGTGTCCTGCTTTCATTTTTTGTGCCAGCCTCATTCCCGCTAGGAGGGCCTCATACTCTGCAGTATTGTTGGTGTTCTCGAAGTCCAACCTTATGGCATACGTCAGTTCGACCCCCTCGGGGCTTATCAGTGTGATTCCTGCCCCACTCCCTTCTTCACTAGATGCTCCGTCGGTGAGTAACTTCCACACCGCCTCGTCTTCCTTCTCTCTTTCTTCTTTCTCTAAGGCTTCCCATTTTAACAGTCCCTTCTCTTCGTTCTCAGGGACTTCTGCTAAGAAATCGGCCAGTATCTGTCCCTTCATGGCCGTCCTGGGCTTAAACTCCAGAGAGTGTTCCCCTAACTCCACAGCCCATTTAGCTAACCGTCCTGACAGCTCCGGCCTCCTGAGTACCTTCTGAAGGGGTTGATCGGTCATTAAGGTAATCCTGTGCCCTTGGAAATACCTCCTGAGTCTTCGGGATGCGAAGACAAGGGCTAATGCGAGTTTCTCTAGAGGCATGTATCGTTCTTCGGGCCCCTTAAGCGTTCTGCTGATGAAATATATGGGGATCTGTCTCCCTTCCCATTCTACCATCATGACCGCACTTATGGTCGTTTTCGAGGCAGATAGATACAGGAGTAACGGGTCCCCGGGTACTGGGGTGGCCAACGTCGGGAGCTTGCAGATGTAGGCTTTCATTTCTTGGAAAGCAGCCTCAGCCTCTGTGGTCCATTTAAACTTGTTTGTCTGGAGGCAGTCTTTCAATACTTTCATAAAGAGAAGGGTCCTGTCGGCTACCTTTGATAAGAAACGGTTCAACGCTATCAATCTCCCGTTTAGTTGCTGAATGTCCTTCAGGGACCTGGGGGATCGCATCTCAGCCACCGCTTGGGTTTTCTCCGGATTTGCTTTGATCCCTCCCTTGGTGACCACTGCTCCCAGGAAATTCCCCTCCTCTACTCCAAAACAGCACTTCCCAGGGTTTAACTTCATGTTCACATCCTGCATAGTGTTGAGAGTCTCGGCTATATCGTCTATCATGGCCATCTCCGTCAGGCTTTTGATAACAATGTCGTCGACGTATACTTCTAGGTTCCTTCCTCGTTGTTCCCTGAATAAAGCGTTCATGAACCTCTGATATGTGGCCCCAGCATTTTTAAGACCGAAAGGCATCTTGGTGTAGCAGAATGTCCCTTCGTCCGTGATGAAGGCAGTATTTTCTTCATCTTCCATTGACATCTGGATTTGGTGGTACCCCTTGTAGGCGTCCAGGAAGCACTTCAGGGGGTACTGAGACAAAGAGTCTACCTGAACGTCTATCTCCGGGAGGGGATAACAGTCCTTAGGACATGCTTTGTTAAGATCTTGAAAGTCAATGCACATTCTCCACCCCCCGTCTTTCTTTTGAACCATGACCGGATTAGCGATCCAAGATGGATACTTCACCTCCCTAACTATCCCTGCCCTGAGCAGTTTTCTGGTTTCTTCACAAGCAGCCCGTCTCTTGTTGGGTCCCATGCTTCGTTTTTTCTATTTTACCGGTTTTGCCCATGTGTAAGTATTTAGCCGGTGCTCGGTCAGGCTCCTGGGGACTCCTGTCATGTCCCCATGTTGAAATGCAAACACATCTATGTTGTGGAGAAGCAACTCCTTCAGGGCACTCTTGCACTTGTCACTTAGGTGGCTTCCTACTTTGACCGTTTGTTCTGGGAACCTGTCGTTAAGGACCCACTCTTCTACTTCCTTCTTCTTGGGTTTCTCAGGTGCCTCCTCTTTGGACACGGAAGAGATCACTTCATAAGCAGATTTAACCCATGCTAGACCCTTCGATGTCTGAAATACTAAAGCTCCGTGTGGGGTGGATGCATGTGCCTGTAAGTCTCCAATCCCAGGTCTTCCTAAGATCGCATTGTACTTTGAGGGTGCCCGGACCACTGTGAAGGTTAGATTTATCGTTCGAACCCGATCCCCTACCCCAACTGTGAATGGGAGCCTGATCTTCCCCAAGGGGTGTGATACGCTGTTATTGAACCCCACCAAGGGGATGGAATCTTCTTCTAACCGATCTCTTACATCTCTGTCGAATCTAAGGAAACAATGCTCGTATATCACCTCGACACCGGACCCTCCGTCCACATGTATCCGAGACACCTTATGGCCGGCTATTATGGCCGAGATGTTTAGGGGAAGTCGTTGCACTTCGCTTTCTTCCAGGTATGGCATAAGGATGGGAGCTTTCATGCAGTTCGGGGAGCCCAGGATTCTGGCCTTTACACTACGGGTGGTATCGAATTCACTCCTCCTTCTAATCATGTCAACATCTGCCCTCCCAGGCTCCCTTACATCTCTTCCCTTGCGGTCCCCTCCCCCTTCCTTAATTTCCTTGACCAAGTGGGCCAGCCTTCCCGTCTTTACTGCGGCCTCTATTTCTCTTTTTAAATACATGCAGTCATCGGTTTTATGCCCGAAGCCTTTGTGAAATTCACAATATTCGTTTGGTTGTGCTTTAGGCCCAGGCTTTATGGGTGGTGGTCTTGGGAAGGAGTTCTTTACCCTTTCAGTGGCCAGTATCTCACTCGGTGTTTTGATGAGGGGGTGAAATTATCAGAGTACAAAGGGGGACCCCTCCCTCGGGGTCTGTACGGGGAGTACGAGGGTCTCATTCTGTCATGCATCATTCTATCAAAAGCAGGTTTTCGAGAGTAGGGTGTACCTTTGTCAGGAGGCTTTGTGACTGGGGCGATCCTCCGGGGTGGGACGTCTGTTTCCTTGGCTTTGCTGACCGTATCCTTCCCTCTGACAAAGGCTCTGACCCTGTCCATAAGGCTGTCAAATGAGTGGGGGAACTCCTCCCCTAGTTTCTCACACAGCTGGGCATGTTTTAGCCCATTTATGAAACTGCTAATCTTCATGACCTCCGGGACATCTTTGATGTTCATGCTCTCCTTGACGAACCTCTCCATGTACTGATCTATTCGCTCATTGTCCCTTTGTCTTATGTGGAGGATCTCGTTCGGATTCTTGACCACCTTTCTCTGTTGACCAAAGTTCCTGAGGAACTTCTCGCTTAATTCTTCGTAGCTGTCTATTCCCCCTGGGGGGAGGCTGTCAAACCAAAGCCGGGCTCCCTCCATCAGAGTTTGTACAAACATGTGACACCACACAGGCATGGGCCATCGCCCTAGTTGTCCCGCTCCTCGGAAGGCATGCAGATGATCTTCGGGGTCCCTTGTTCCGTCATAACGGTCGAAGCCTGGGGGTAACTTTGTCTTGGGGGGCATGGGTGCTTCTACAATTCTTCGTGTGAACTTTGAGACCTCGGCTAAGTCTCGTGGTAGATAGGGCTGATCTAGGCCATTATCACTAAGGTTGTCCTTTTCCTTCCCTTTCTCTTTTGACTTCTGTCCCGTGATAAGGTCCTCCCTTTCTTCTGAGGACATTTGCCTGAGGGCAGTCATAAATGTCTCCAGTGGGTCGCTGCTGTTCTTATTTTGAAGGCCTGTTCCCTCTTGGTTGGAAGGTGTGTCAAAAGAAAGTCTAGCCCTGAGGCTGTCGAGTTTTTCCTGCCTCTTTAAATCTTCAAGGCACTTGGTTAGCCTCTCCCTATGCATGGCCACAAAATCTGGGGTGATATGCTCCGTTCTTTCAGGGTTTTCCACCTGGTTCTCGTTACCTTCTTCATGGGTAATGTCTTCTATAGTGACCCTATCCAGATCATTTTGTGCCGTTTGAGTGACACGTGAGTTGTGTGGTGTTGCCATGTCGTTCCTAATGGGATAAACTGCTCTCTAGACGTCGAGTTTTGATGTGGGAACACTGGGCAGGCCAAGGTCCCACGGATGGCGCCAATGTCGAATACCCAACTCCCGGATGATGTTAGATGGATCTTCGGTGACGTCAAGAGCCTTTATCTTCGTTACTACAAAAGAACAAACCGTTAGCCTCGCCACGGAGGACCCCGGGAGGGGGATCCGTGACCAAGCTCCGGCGTGAGAGTAAGTAAACTTGCCGGAAAATGAGAGGAGCTTCCTCCGATGAATATAATCACCGGAAGGTTTCCTCTTTGGTGTGAATCTATTTAGTGTGTATGAGTATTAAGTGTGGGGGAATGTTGGTCGGAAGTTAATGAGAGGTGAGTAAATGAGGGTGTAGTAAATGAGGGAAAGCCGGAGATGATACCTGCCTTAGCTTCTTGATGCCTTCTCTTATATAACAGCCAGCTCCTATCTCATTAGAGATTTTCCACACGTGATCCAACGGTTTTTGAGGATTCTCGGGGGGTGCAGACACGTGTCTGACCCCCAAGGGTGAGATGTTTCCCTTAATTAATGCCCAGCCGGAGAAGTACAGTAACTCAGACGAGATCCTTTTCTTATCGGGCATTTAATGATCTCTGCTCCTCTTTCTTAGCTGTTTCCCGCCCGTTTATAAAAGGAAGAGAAACCTTAGTGGACAAGGCAATTCTATTTTGTGGGCCTACGCATAATTGGGCTTCCAGAAAAATGGCCTAAAGCGGGTGAAGTGGGCTTCCCCACTGGCCCGTCGTCAATATCTACATATGTTGGTTCATTAAAATAAAGTCGTTATAATCTTAGCCAAAAGGCCCAAAATGATATCTAACGTGTTATGTTCGTTGTGGCTACGACTCGACTCTACAGATAAAATAACACCAATATTAACCACACGAAAAAATTCAAATGCCTATAAAAAATAAATACTTTGATATAAATATTATTTTAGAAAATATGGATAATAAATACTAGGAAATGAAACAGAAATGATAGAAAGACACAAACATCACAGTTAAAGTTCAATTTTCAAAAAAAAAAAAAAAACTATTTTATCGTGTCCCTACTCCTTAATCCTTGATTAATAATTTCCTTCATTATCAAAGTATCTTTAACTCAGTAGATATCATTGTTACTACGTCTCACTAAAAGGGTACTGATCACCACCAACGTCTCATTTAGCTTATTGATAGGGTTTCCCAGCATGTGAAGGTTCCAAGTAATGTAATATTTATGCTAGAATGCACTTGATCTATTCTTGTCTTCTCTTGCTTTATAATCTTGAGGATTGTAATAATGAATGAAATAACTATGAAATGGTCATGAGTGTTTATAAATTATGGAGGATAATAGGTTTATAAGTCAACAATATATTTCAAATGATTTCTTATATGTTTTAAAAATTATAATTACTTTAACTTTTAAAATTATACATATGTGTGTATCACGAATTTTATAAAATGCTAGTTAACTTTATGTGTATAGGGGAAATAGGTGATGGCCCATGGTTTTCGTAACCGGTTCGGACCGGCCTGTTCAACCGGTCCAACCGGGGTTCGGTCCCTCAGCCGATCCGGTTTGGCTATTTTCAGCAACGGTCAAAAATTCGGTTGGTTCGATTCGATCTCCGGTTCGCCGGTTCGGCCGGTCCCACCTGCAGGTTGTTTTTTATTATTTTTTTCATTGTTCTTACTGTAATGAATCTAAAAAAAACATGGGATATGCTGTTGGATTTGTTGCCGGTATTATTAGTGAAGCAAATAGGGAAACCCTGGAGAGAGAATTACTAGAGAAAGAGGATGGGATGATGGTTGTAAAATTGAGTTTTGGGTTTAAAAAGGTTTATATATTCTAGGGTTGTAAATATTTCATAAATGCCCCCTTACAAGTTTTAACTCAAGATCTGTTATTCTTAATCCTTGCCATTTTATGATTAACAACTTCAGTCCATACATTTTAGGTTTTGACAACTGAAACTAAAAATACTATTATTTATATTTTGTTATATTATAAGTTAAAGTTTTATATATTAATTATGACGTCAACAGGTTCTTAAATCCGGTTCGACCGGTTCAATCGGTTGGACCAGTGATCCAGTAAGACGATCGGTTCGATGTTCGGCCCGGTTATGAAAACATTACCAAGTATAACGGGTCGATAGGATAGGGTGTGAGTTCATTTCTAATATTATATTGTAGGTATAAACTTACTTGTAGCTATATATATTGAATTTATGCCTTGGTTTAGTTGTGGGTATTTCCTATATATACATTCTACCTGGTATGGAATAGTGTTTTAAAGTCCTTTGAATTTGAGTTATGAATAAACTTTTTATTTGGCTTTTTACCATAATTGGTACTGTCAAAACCAAATTAATATTCATTTTTATATCTTTCAATAAACGTAAAAAATGTGTCAACGTCGTTTATGTATATCATGACTTAATTTTTTAGCTTTCGTTTTCGGTTTTTATACCAGCTATCAGTACCGTATTGATGCCGTCATGAACCAAACATGTGGTCCACTTGATTGGTGGCATGTGACGTTTTTCAACTGCGAAGCGCGGGTGACAAAAACTAGTTACACTTGAAGTGTCACTCTCAAAAAATAAATGATGCGTGACATATCACGTGCATATAAAATTATTGGCTGCTAACTACTATCAAAAACGTTTGATGATAACATGTTTAGGAAAAATGATGTGTGATAGGCGGTCAAGTAGCATCTACGTTAGTATAATAATAAGAGTTAATTACGCCGTTAGTCCCTGTGGTTTGGTCTAAATGACAACATTGGGTACTAACTTTTTTTTGATGCAACATTGAGTTCTATGGTTTCATATTTGTAACAATGTTGGGTATTAAGACAAACATTGGTTAAATTTAACAATATAGCAAGGGTAGTTTCACCATTACATTAGACTATTTAATATATTTATTAATCCCCCAAAGCATATTAATTGCCCAAAAAATAACCATGTCCAGCTTGAAATTGTTAATAGCGTATCTTACATGTACAACTTTTACAACTTCCACATGAATCTGATTTAATTTGTTAGGTTTATATTTTCTCATTGATGCTACTTATTTTATTTATTTTCTAGTGTGGTTGCTATTTGCTAATATGATGGTTCTAAATGAACTAACTAGGCTATATTAGGGATTTTGACTAGTTGTATTATTAGTTTGTATATATTACAGTTTGTGAATGATAATTAACATAGGAGAATGCTTTGTCTTATAACCAGGTCGGGTTAATCAGGTTTTAAAAGTTTAAAATCAAAACTAATAACCCCCGTATCTTTATTCGGTTAGTCAAGTTCAAGTCATCCAGGTTTCAACTTAAATGGGTCGGGTTAATCGGGTACTCAGGTTGCATGAAGTAGATTACAATGGGCTACTAATCAAACCACTAGTCCTGAACTTTCACTATTGTAGTATTGCTCCATATGTAGCAAGGACGTTAAAGAGTCAACTATTTATAACAACTATGCAAGTAAGTGGCATTTTAAAGGTGGATAATTTTATTATATAATATAGCTATCTTTGATTATAGTTTTTTTTTTTCATATTTTATTTCATTCACGCGTATTCAAATATAGCTTATTTAAATACCACAAAAGGGTAAGCAATTAATATTTGTTGGTCACAAGTACAAAAAGGGCTAACAGATGTTGACCGTTATTTGATCAGTTCAGGGTCTTTTTCCTTGACTCCTTTTTCCTTCACTACGAATGCGACATGTGATTAGGAATATGCACTTAATATGAATCATCCACACTCCTATTCATTACATTACCTTTTACTAAATTTATATATTTATTATGTTATATATTAGGAGAATCGGTCTACAACCCGTTTGGGGTTTGGGTAGGTGCACCGGGCAGGTAAGGATTGCGGGTGGAGATTACTGATGATGAAGAGGGTGTTTGAAACTTTGAATGCTTTGTAACAGGACCGGTTTAAAATTTAAAAAATAAAAAAAATAAATTTCAATTAAATAAATAAAATTTTATCCATTTAACATTCCCTATTTAAACCAAGGTGCTGTTTGTTTTTTCAGATGCAAAAGGTCTGTAGTCTGCGGACCACATCTGCAAACGGTCTGCACAAGAAGAGGTGGACCAAATGTCTGCGGAGTCTAATTAAAAGAGTGTTTGGTTATCAAAAACCCACATACATCTGCA
The DNA here is from genome assembly GCA_030545235.1 of Helianthus tuberosus. NCBI lineage: Eukaryota > Viridiplantae > Streptophyta > Magnoliopsida > Asterales > Asteraceae > Helianthus > Helianthus tuberosus. Next base: position 46,519,207 of record CM060408.1, read on the forward strand.
AACATCTCTTCTCTTCTTCCAACCCTACCCCTTTCTCCTTCAGATCTGCAAACCATACACCACCTCCACCACCCCCATCAAACCTGCTAATCCACTCCGTCTCCCACCACCACCAACATGACGTAGAGAGAGAGAGAGGTCGATGAGAGAGGGGGAGCGGCTAGAGAGAGAAACAGCGAGAGAGAGAGAAACAACAGCTAGAGAGAGGAGTTCGATGGCGGTGGTGATGCTCGAAGGCGGTGGTGATGCTCGACGGCGGTGAATCGAAGTTCAGATTGAGTTCGACGGCGGTGGTGATGCAATCGAGTTTGATAGAACATGTTGCAGGTCTGTTACGAAGTTCGACGGCGGTGGTTCAGATCGAGTTCGACGGCTGTTACGAAGTTGCAGGTCTGATAGAACATGTAATCGAGTTTGATTTGTGTTGAGATTAGGAGAGGGGTGAATAGAGGGTTGGAAAATCGAGTTTGATTTGTGTCTGATAGAACATGTAATCGAGGTATGGAGGAGATGGGGTTGGAGTAGAAGGGGTGAAGAAGTGGGAGGAGAAGAAGAAGAGGTCTGCAGAGTGAAGAAGATGTTGAACTATGTCTGTATCAAACAGAGGTCTCGCAGACCTGTTTTAGTGAAAGCTCTTCGAAAAAACAAACTGTCTTCAGACCTAAAGGTCTGCGCGTGGTCTGCACGGCGCAGACATAAGAGGTCAGGAAGTACTTCTAGCAAAAAACAAACAGCACCCAATTCAATTCACCTTCTCTACCAATTCAAAATATCTACCATTTTTTTTTGAACGACAAATTTGGATCACTGACGAACCACTGCAGTATCATCGTACCACCAGCGGAATCACCCGATCATATCCATCTGCACTAGACATGATGCCTATACACCAATTCAGGAGAAAACCTAATAAATATGGGAAAACCCCTCTTGTGGGAATCGAACTCATGACCTATTGGTCCCAAAGCTTTATCCCACCCTTAAGATGTCACTAGGCTATAAAGCCATGGGCACCACTTTTTTTCACTATTCAATTTTTTTTATAAATTTTAGCACATTTGATCAACATGGGGGGGGGGGGGTTGTTATCCGTATCCGACTAAGCCGGCGAAACCTTCATACCGTCGACGATTAGCACATCGCCGTGTAATGTACATTCAATAAAGAAAAAACAAAATTAACCCAAAAATTAACATTTGTATTGATATTATTTTTATTGTACATTCAATAACTCGTTATTTCGTATATACTAGGGTATTTTTCTGTCACGGCCCCCGACCCGGTTTGACCTGTTTCAGGAGCCGCGGGACAGAAATCCCGTGGTATTTATTTAACAGCGGAAGTTTCTTCAGGATCTTTTTAAAACTGAAATATTTCCCGATTATTTTATTTCACAATTCGGGATAAAACCCGGTAATTTACAATATTGAGATTTCACGGAGAAATCTTTATTTTACAAAACATGTTTCTTTATTTTATACTGAGCCACTTCCTTAAGCTTGTAGTGCTTCTCGGCACTTTTCCTGGATCACAACAGATCACCTGAAACATGTTTGAAAAAGGTTTTGTCAGCGGGAAATACTAAGTGAATCATTCTATTTATGAAAATGACTCGGTTCTTATAATTTACAGTATTAAGAGAGATTACAATGTTTCCGATATCAAACCAACTACCCACAGTACTTGTCACTCGAACATCCATCGGTAGCTTCTTCGCCCGATGGTGTCTGTGACTATGGTCATATCACTCATTGGCTAACTCGTTGTCCAATAGTGACGGTTATCAAGTAATGTATACAAAACCCCACATACCGGCTGTAACTTGGTGATTACATAAACTTAATCACTGTAATTATAACCTTTGAAAATAACATGCTTTTGTAAATAAATTTGATAAAAAGAGAATGACTCACATTGCAGATTTAATTTGAGCAGAGCCTAGCCTACTGATTAGCCTTTTAACCTAATTTAATAACAGGCACACAATTCGGTTAGTAACTTAATACAGCATTTACGATAACTCATGAGATCAACCCTCACAACGAATGACAAAGTGCTATGCTTAAACATCCATCGAATTAACGACTAATGACAAAGCATCACCCTAATGTGGGCAGCACTTAAACATCCATTGAGTACATTGATCGATCGGAAAATGAATCGTAGTAGCGATCGAGTTATTACCCTGATTGCGGCGTCGATTAGTGAATCGTGTGTGTTAATTGTGGTAAACAGAGCATAACTCAGTGCCTAAAATGAATTTCTTCGTCGAACGAACAACAGAATGCAAGTGCCAGGCCCTTCTATTTATACCCAAAATTTGCACCTCCCGCTAGTCGCGGAAGAATCCGTGGCACGTGCCGCGTGTCGCCTGAGGTGACATTTTTAGGGTAGGGTAGGTACGTGTCCAACTAGCTCAGGTGAGTCGACAATTCGTTAAAATTCAATTTCCACGTAAATCTGTAAAGATAATATCAACTAGGTTTTACCCCCCTGAGTTTTAGGGGCCCTGATTCTAATTCCGATTGTTCTGAAAATTTTAGGGTTTGTTCAGAATCACTTGGGTTTCTTAATTAGGGTTTCCTATTGGACAAATTAATTTAATAAATATGAATTTTGATGAGAGTTGTTACATTCTCCCCACCTTAATAAAAATCTCGTCCTCGAGATTTACTGGAACAATTGAGGATGCTTTCGCTTCATTTCTAATTCCAGTTCCCAAGTGTATTCGGGTCCTCGTTTCGAATCCCACTTAACTTTAACTAGCACTAGTCGTTTGTGCTTGAGAAACTTCACTTTCCTATCTTCTATCTGAAGAGGTTTCTCAACAAATTTTAACTTTTCGTTTACCTCTATATCTTGGAGAGGTATTACCAAAGATTCGTCTGATAGACATTTCTTGAGATTGGATACATGAAATACATCATGTACTCCAGCTAACTCTTCTGGTAGTTGTAAACGATAAGCAACTGGTCCTATACGTTGGATTACTGGAAATGGTCCTATGTACCTTGGACTTAACTTTCCTTTCTTACCGAATCTAACAACTCCTTTCCAAGGAGAAACTTTCAACATTACTCTGTCTCCAACTTGGAATTCTAATGGCTTGCATCTATTGTCTGCATAACTCTTCTGACGATCGTGAGCAGTCTTCAGTCTTTCCTTGATTTAAGTAATCTTATCAGTCGTCTCTTGCACTATTTCAGGACCTGACAATTGATTTTCTCCTATTTCTGCCCAACAAACTGGAGTTCTGCACCTTCTTCCATATAGTGCTTCAAATGGGGCAGTTTCAATACTTGAATAATAACTATTGTTATAGGAGAATTCAATTAATGGTAAGTGATCATCCCAATTCCCACCAAAATCTATTACACATGCTCTAAGCATGTCTTCTAGAGTTTGGATCGTCCTTTCACTTTGCCCGTCTGTTTGTGGATGATATGCCGTGCTTAGGTTTAGTCGAGTTCTCATTGCTTGCTGGAAACTTTTCCAGAAATGAGAAGTGAAACGACTATCCCTATCCGAAACAATGGAGAGTGGAACTCCATGTAAAGATACAACTTCATCTACATACAACTTTGCCAGTCTTTCCATACTAAAGGTTTCTTTCATAGGTAGAAAGTGAGCAGATTTGGTTAATCGATTGATGTGCGATAAAGTGTTATATATATTAGGTGTATATTTTAAGCCCTTTTTTAACACTTATTTTAGCCAAGTTTTAAATTTATAAAACACGATATTTCACTAACACTAAACACACATATGGGCAAGTGCACCCATCGTTGAGTGTAGTATAGCGTTGGTAAGATACCGAGGTCGTCCAAGGACACAAGAGCTTTTAGTACCGGTTTATCCTCAACGTCTAACCAAAATAAAAGTTTAGAAAAATGTTTTAAACTAAGAAAATTAAAAACTAACTAAAATGCTGAAAATAAAAATAAAAGAAAAACAGATAGACAAGATGAATCACTTGGTTCCGACTCGTATCTAGTATAACCTTTGATTATTTCCGCACTTTTGCACATAATTAAGAGATTATCTTAGTTATTGTAGTAGGCCCCTCTTTTGAAGGTGACGTTACCCTCACCCCAGTAGTTTGAGTCAGCAGGGATACAATCCTAAAAGGGTGGATTATTGGAAGATAATGAATTAAGTTATTAATGCAGTATTGTGGTAGGCCCCGCTTTTGGCGGTGACGTTACCCTCGGCTAAGTAGTCTGAGTCAGCAGGGATACAGTCCTAAATAGCCGGGTTATAGTATTAATAGTAGTTAACTTATGAGGGGATCAAAGAGTTTGGACCCCCGCCATCCAATACCGTGAAGCATTGAAGGAGGTCCTACTAAATTTGACTCAGGTCCATTGCAGGACCTCTAAACGCTGAACAATGGCAAGACCTTTACCAAACCGTTCCCTTAACCCCCTACCAGGTAGCCAACATATCTCCATATAGACCGTGGAGATATGAATGGTGAAAATCCTTTATTTTATATAGACAGTAAAATAATGCCAAGACACCACGGACAAACGATAAGGAAAGATCACCTTCAACATAAGTAACTAGTTATTAAAGTCATTAATACAAAACCAAATAAAAAGTGCAAAAGATTAGAAATAAAAAGTATTACACTAGACACTTTGTCTTCACCAAGTGATGTAAGAGACTTAGGCAAACATGGCCTTGATTGTCAAGAACTCTTACGATCAATCTTGGATCCCGAGACGACTCACACACTCTACGATGGACAATGGATGATGGTGGTGGATGATGGTGTTGTGATGGTGGTGGGTGGTGGATGAAGTGTGAGAGAGGTGGTGTGCCAAGGGATGAGATGAAATGAATCCAAGCACTCCTATTTATAGGCTGAACAGAGAGCTGGACACGGCCCCGTGTCCGCTGGGCACGGCCCCGTGTCCGTCTGACAATCTCTCTCCTCATTAATTGTAATTCGCAATTACAATAAATGCGCCTGCTGTACTTTCGACACGCCCCCGTGTCCGCTGAGCACGGCCCGTGGTGGGCAATAGAAGCTTCTATAGGTTTGTCTTTTCTGCTGCTTCTTGGGCACGGCCCCGTGCTGGCTGAGCACGGGGCGTGTTCAGTCTTCTGATTTCTCTACTTTGCTTTGGAAGGTGCCGTTGAGGGGTCGGGCAGTCCACTAATATTCCTTTTCTTGTATTTATGTTGGATTTAGCTGTCTTTTTGCTTCTTTTGCGTTTTTGAGCTCATTTAATCCTGAAAATACAAAAGGAAGACAAAAACACTCTTTTTCCAATATTAGTACTTAAAAAGGGTTAGTTTTATGCCTCATTTGGTGTAATTTATATGTTGCATTTTACACACATCAAATATCCCCACACTTGAACTTTTGCTTGTCCTCAAGCAAAACTCTTTAATATGTGGCTTACACTCCCAAATGGAATAGGTAGAAGAGAAGGTTTTGGGCTTGTCGTAGAGTGTCGGGATTTCCAAGATCTTTTTGGGTTTTATTTTTATTTATTTACACTCCTATTCGTAATGATTTATTTAGAACTTTTCATAAAAGAAATTACTTATTTGGGCATAACATGCCTTTTTAAAAATTCTATTTATATACAAGTTCACATACCTCACGGGGAAATCACTCACACTCGGCCGAAAGTGTATTTTTAGTGAATCACTCGAGAGCGGCATGGAACTTATTCCTACCATAGGCTTGCCAAGAAATCAATCCTCCTCCTTTTTAACTTTATACCTTTGTAGATATCAAGAGGACTTTGTGGGTTAAGGGTTAGGCTAGGGTTAAAGGTAGGTGGTTGGTTTAGTGGTTAGTAGAAAAAGGGCTAAAAGCGTAACAAGTGTCGGTTTTCGTATTTTTGCAACTTTTTATTTTGATGAAGCTTTTATTCAAACTAAGTTATTTTTGATTAACTTGTTTGTTTATTTTCTTTTTGCTTCATCATTATCACACATTTTTTTTTTCACGAAGAACCGAACTTGTTACTAAAATAAAGGGTTAAAAATGAAAGAGGTTTTGGTGGGTAAAAGGGTTTTTGTTTGGGTGATGAAACGAAAAGGTTTAGGCTCAAAGGGGCTAACTAGGTGGATTTTTTTTTTTTTTTTTTTTTGGATAGGTGGTAAAAGAAAAAGAAAAATAATGGTGTAGAAATAAAAAGGGCTAGTCCTAATGCCTCCATCATTTACTTACTCGGGTTTAAGTTGATAAGGACCGGGAATGTATTGTCATGGCAAGTTCTAGAGTCGTAAGAACCAAGCTGCTATTCACACAAGAAACGAAAAATGAGCATTTAGTCAAATGATATGTAATTGTGCTCAATAAAGGCTCAAAACTCACTTTTGTGGGAATGGGTTTTTATGTGATCAAGTATATATAATCAAATTTTAAATAAGTTTGCTATGCCTTTTCATAATTTTCTTATGTTGGTTCTTTTTTATCACTACACTATCGGTTGTAAATTCGTAAAAATATAACCTTTTTGAGAACTTGAATTTCCCGAGTTAAACCTAGACAAGTAAAAAAAAAATGAAATTTTTGAAAAAATTTGGGGTGATTAGCGGTTCCAATAGAGTTTTGTGTAAGGCTTGTATTTAGGACTTGCAAAATTCAAGGTTTTAGCATCCCCCCCACACTTAAATTACACATTGTCCTCAATGTGTCCCAAAAATAAATTTTTAGGTTGATTAGATGTGTAAAATAGTGTTTAAAAAGCAAAAATTTGTGTTACTGGGCACTGAACACGGCCCCGTGTTGAGTGGGCACGACCCCGTGTTCAGGTGCCAGTAACAAGAACTTACAGAAGGTGGACACGGCCCCGTGTCCACTGGACACGGCCTCGTGTCTGACAAAATTCTGCAGAACAGAAGCCATACAGCAGGTCTGGGAGGTGAGCACGGGGGCGTGTTGGCTGGACACATCCCCGTGTGGACAGTCTGAAAGCCTGAAAAACAGGTTTCTTCCTCCGGTTTTTCCATCCTGGCCCTATAAGTGCTGAGGCTTAGCACCCCAAGCCTTGGTTTGTACCTGTTTCATCACTTAATACCACACCAAGCAATACAAACATCCTACATTACCACAGTTAATCGTTCCAAGCATAAAGTAAAAGAAAAATAAAACGGAAAATAAAAGTGTTTAAGGAAAGTAAATTGTTCAACTTCTGGCACGCAGGCCACCAATCGTTCGATAGATAAAGGGACTTAAACCTGTGGGCTCGCCATCAACCCGCTCCTGCTCCTCCAAACCCTCTAATCCATATCTTCATCGCTCTCATCACCTCCATCCCCATGCCCCGCCATGTACTCCCGGATGCTGCCGATATCGTCTTGTATATCGTTGATGCTGCGTTCAATAGCTCTGACCCGGTGGTATGTGTTGTTGGCGAGGTTGTAGGCGTTCCTGGTACACATGAGGTTTTCCTGCATAAGATCATGTAAGCTTTGAAAATTAGGAAAACCGCCTCCTTGTGAGGAGGATTGACCCGGATCACCATGGGGTGGATACTGGTGGTGGGGAGGTGGTGCGTGAAGAACTAGGGCCTCCTGTGGGTTCCATGCATAGCCTTGCGTTCTTTGGAAACTCACTGTTTCGTCTTCCGCCTCATAGAGTAAGTTCATGGCTCGGCAAATGTGGTAGTCAACTCGTCCCGACCATGGGCTTCTTTCAAAGGCTCTTGGAATTCGCGTGTAATGCTTAAAAAGATGGTACACCCATCCTCCGAAGAAGATAGGCGTTGGAGCTCGAGCAAGGCGGTTGAGATGCATGTTTCTTAACAGGAGATACGGAACATCAAGAGGCTTTTGGTTGTGGATACAGTGGAGGACAACCAAATCTTTCAACCCTACAACACCACTACTGTCGTGACGTTGGTTTAGAGAGTAGGTGAGGATCCTGTGAATGTAGCGATAGAGCGGATCCCTCAGCTTCGTACTCTTGGTGCTACGAGGGTCGTAGATTCCTTCACCGATTTGAACCCATGCGGCTTGTCTTTCATTTCCCTCCAAGTCTCGTAATCCCCCGGTATTTTCTTCGTTTCCCGATTCCTCTTCTTGGTATAGACCTATTATGGCTCCAAACTGTGCCATGGAGATCGAGTACATTGTTCCTCCACACCGAAATACAACCCCAGTATTGTCAAATGGGTCACACCTTGAATCGAAGTTGAAGGTACTGTAGAACTCCATGGTACATTGATGCACCGACTGAAGCCTAGTGTTTAATGCAACAGCTAGTGGTCCCGTAACGATGTTGTTGAATCGGTTCAGCTGGTTTACCAAGGTTAACAGCTCTGTGCAAGCTCTCCTGGGGTACTCTTCGGGTCTTGTTTGAAGAACCTCATACCTTGCCCTTGCATCAAGCTCACTTGCATTGAACCTTGTGAACTTTGCCATCTGAAAGAATACACCAAAGATTAGCACGAAACAGAAATGTTTTCGGAAAAAACTGCAAACAGCGGGCTGGACACGACCCCGTGTCCAGCGGACACGGCCCCGTGTCCAGAGGTCTGTTACTCAAAAACTTCATTTTTCGACCCGGTTTCGAAAACTTGAAAATTTTTGGTCCAATAGGTGCGGTTTCCCCCGAAAATGAAACCCTAAACACCGTTTTTCCCACAATATCCCGTTTACCTTATCAATTTTATCTTTTTCGGTTCAAGAACAAGGGTTTGGGGTTTTTGTAAGAAATCGGGTGAATCTATGAACAATCTAAGTGTATTTACTTCCCTTAACACTAATCTAACTAAATGCAAACAGATTTAGGCAAAAATTTTAGGTTCGATCCGGATGAACTTCAAGAACCCTAGATTTTTCCCCAAATTTGTGGTGTTTTAACTACATGCAAGTAACTAATCTAACTACTAAGAGTGATAAAATCATACCTTGACGTTGTTAGATCGGTAAGAGACGTCGAAATTTCACGAAAAATCGCCTGGAACCAGAGCTTTTGTGGGGAAACGGGGCGTGTGGAATGAAGAAACTGTTTTGAAAAAGGGGTTTTATCCCGTCTGCAGCGCGAACACGGCCTCGTGCCGAGCAGTTTTTTTTTTTTTTTTTTTTTTTTTTTTTTTTTTTTTTTGATGTGCGCGTGTGAGTGCCCCTTTTTCCCATAAGCTATGGTTTAGAAAACTTACCGCTTTATTTTGTCGTCTCAATCGTTCGTAACTTACCAGGCATGATGTTTTTATTCTTCCACGGTTTGAAGCGAGATCTCTTCTTCCTCATCCTCAATAAATCCTTGATAGAGTTTCAGCCGTTGGCCATTGACTTTAAATGGTGGCCCATTTCGAGGTTTAATTTCTACTGTACCGTGTGGAAAAATATGGGTGACGGAAAAAGGTCCTGACCACCTAGACTTTAATTTACCAGGAAACAATCGAAGTCGTGAATTAAACAAAAGAACTAAATCTCCTACCCGAAATTCATTAGGTTTAATATGTTTGTCATGCAAATTTTTCATTCTTTCCTTATAAATCTCGGAGTTTGAGTATGCATAATTCCTAAGCTCGTCTAATTCATTTATTTGACAAAATCGATTTTTACCAGCAAATTCTAGATCTAAGTTTACATTTTTGATTGCCCAGTAGGCTTTGTGTGCAATTTCTACTGGCAAATGACAACTTTTTCCATAGACTAGCTTATATGGGGTTGTACCTATCGTTGTTTTATAAGCAGTTCGAAAAGCCCATAAAGCATCATCTAATTTATCAGCCCATTCCTTTCTATTTAACCCTACGGTTTTTTCGAGTATTCGTTTTAACCCTCTATTAGTCACTTCGGCTTGTCCGTTTGTTTGAGGGTGATATGCTGTCGAAACCCGGTGATAGACCCCATATCTTGTTAAAATTTTTTCAAGTTGATGGTTGCAAAAATGGGTACCTCTATCACTTATTAAAGCTTTAGGTGTGCCAAAACGAGAGAATAATTTTTTCAGAAATCTTACCACTACTCTTCCATCATTTGTTGGAAGTGCCTCGGCCTCGGCCCATTTAGACAAGTAATCTACTGCCACAAGTATGTATTTGTTTCCTTTTGATGGTGGGAAAGGTCCCATAAAGTCGAGTCCCCATACATCAAAAATTTCACAAACAAGAATGCCATTTTGTGGCATTTCGTTTTTGGAAGAAATATTACCTGTTCTTTGGCAAGCATCACATGTCTTTACAAGATTTTGAGCATCATTGTAAATGGTTGGCCAATAAAATCCTGAATCGAATACCTTTCGTGCGGTACTGGCAGCACCATGATGTCCTCCGTATGGACCTTCATGACAATGGCGGAGAATTCTTCGTGCTTCACTGCCATGTACGCATCGTCTGACGAGTTGGTCGGCACACATCTTGAAAAGATATGGATCTTCCCAAAAATAGTGTTTCACATTGGCAAAGAATTTTTTTCTTTGATGATGTGGCCATCCTTTTGCGACTATTCCGCTAGCTAGGTAGTTAGCAAAGTCGGCGTACCATGGTTCTTCCTTATATTCCACCATTTCCAGGGACTCAGTTGGAAATTTTTCGTTGATTTGCTCGTCCCTGGTTGCCTCCAAAGCTGGGTCTTCTAAGCGTGAAAGATGATCTGCTGCGGTATTTTCTGCTCCTCTTTTGTCCTTGATTTCAATGTCAAATTCTTGGAGGAGTAGAATCCACCTAATCAAACGTGGTTTTGCGTCTTGCTTCTTAAAGAGATATCGAATGGCTGCATGGTCTGTATAGACTATAGTTCTAGAAAGAACAAGATAAGAACGAAATTTATCAAAAGCAAATACCACAGCTAGTAACTCTTTTTCAGTTGTTGTGTAATTTTCTTGTGCATCGTTAAGTGTTTTACTAGCATAATATATTGGGTGGAAATGCTTTTCTTTTCTCTGTCCCAAGACGGCTCCAACTGCAAAGTCACTAGCATCGCACATGATTTCGAAAGGAAGTTTCCAATCAGGTGCTATCATGATAGGTGCATTGACTAGCATTTCCTTTAGGGTTAGAAATGCTTGATTGCAATCCTTGTCAAAGATGAAAGGAGCATCTTTTTCAAGTAATTTTGTTAGAGGCCTTGAGATCTTTGAAAAGTCTTTGATAAACCGCCTATAAAATCCGGCATGCCCTAGGAAACTTCTAATAGCTCTTACGGAGGATGGAGGTGGTAATCTAGAAATGGTATCTATTTTGGCTCGATCCACCTCCATTCCTTCGCTTGAGATTTTGTGACCGAGTACTATTCCCTCCGTTACCATGAAATGGCATTTTTCCCAATTAAGGGCGAGGTTAGTTTCCTCACATCGGGATAGCATTCGTTCAAGGTTATCGAGGCATTGGTCGTATGAATCCCCAAAGATAGAAAAGTCGTCCATGAAGACTTCCATTGTCTTTTCTATCATGTCATGGAAAATGGCTACCATGCAACGTTGGAATGTTGCGGGGGCATTACATAGACCAAACGGCATGCGTCGATAAGCAAAAGTTCCATAGGGACATGTGAAAGTTGTCTTTTCTTGGTCTTCGGGTGCTATCGGGATTTGAAAGTAACCTGAAAAACCATCCAAGAAACAGTAAAATTTATGACCGGATAATCTTTCTAACATTTGATCAATGAAGGGTAAAGGAAAATGATCCTTTCTTGTTGCTTCATTTAATCGTCTATAATCTATACATACTCTCCATCCTGTGACGGTTCTCGTTGGTATTAATTCATTCTTTTCGTTAGTAATTACCGTCATACCTCCTTTCTTTGGAACTACTTGGACGGGACTTACCCAAGGACTATCGGAAATAGGATAGATAAGTCCGGCGTCAAGTAATTTGATGACTTCGTTTTTAACCACTTCTTGAACATTTGGATTTACTCGACGTTGTGGTTGTATGACCGATTTGTAGTCATCATTCATCAAAATTTTGTGTGTGCACATAGAAGGACTAATTCATTTTATGTCAACAAGTTTCCAAGCTATTGCATTTTTGTGTTTTTTCAAAAGATTAATTAGTTTTTCTTTTTCTAAGTTATCTAATTTAGACGAAATAATTACAGGTAACTTACCATCTTTGTCTAGAAAAGCATATTCCAAACCTTTTGGAAGTTCTTTGAGCTCAAGTGGTGGGTCTTTAGGAGACTCCTTATTTGGTTGCTCGTTTCGATCAAGAACTTTAAAAGTTTGTTCTATGGCGACCTCTTCTTCAACAAAGTGGTCAATCTCTTCACTTGTATCGGGTAGTTCATCTTCATCTTCAATTAGGGGGTCATTATTGCCGAATGGATATTTCATTGATCGTTCGAGATCGACACTTCTTTTAAATGCCCCTAATTGAAGAGGTAAATTGTTGAACTTCCGGTTTTTCAAAGCTTCGTGAGTTTTTACAAATGGTCGTCCCAACACTAGAGGAGCGTCATCGAGGATGACAAAGTCGGTTAGGATTACCATTTGATTTATTTGAACCAAGACATCTTCAACTATACCGATTGATTTTATTACTTTCCGATTGGATAGAAAAATGGGTATTTGAAGTGGAGAAAAATCACTAATACTTAATTTTTCGAAAATGTAGTTAGGCATTATGTTAACACAAAGATCTTTATCGATTGTGACATTACTAATAAACGAATTTTGAAAGAAACATGGAACCGGTGTGATGTTAATTTCAAATGGGTCTTCTTTTATTAGCGAAGTTTGATCATTAGTTAACTTAACACTTACCGTTTCGTCAATTTTAGTGTTAGTGTTTAACTCTTTTAAAAACTTAGCATCAGTGGGTACTAAACAATGATTTTCGAAAGAAGGTGTCAAGAGATTAATTTCTTCAAAATTAGACTCTTCTTGGATTTTAACGTTATTGGACTCACCTTTTTCGTTGTTTAACTCATGTGTCGGTTTTTCACTTATTTGTTCTTCCATTTTTTCATTTTTAGTTATCTCTTCCTTTTTTAATTCTTCTCTTGCGCGGGACTCCTCTTCCCTTGCGCGAGCTTCTTTTATACATCGATCGATAACTCTAATGTGTTCTAATATCCTATCGGTCACTTCGGTTATAGAAAAAGAATCATTATTTTCTAAGCTTGAATCCGGTTGTTCGACCCTTTGTTCCTCATAATACCCATATGAAGTTGATGGTTCACACCATTGTCCTTCATTGTAAGCATATGATGGATAAGGTTCGTAATTTTGTTCTTCATAATACTCATATGAGGTGGGTTGTTCACGCCAAGGTTCCTCATAATAAGCATATGAAGGTGGTGGCTCATATCTTGGTTCCTCAAAGTATGAGTAAGAAGGCTCATACCTTGGTTCATCAAAATATGAGTATGAGGGAGGAGGTTCATACCTTTGATCTTCATAGGATGTGTATGAAGTTGATGGCTCGTACCTGGGCTCCTCATAGTAAGCGTATGAATTGGATGGTTGATAAGAGTGATTATTTTGAATCGAACGTGTATTACGACAATTAGTGCAATAATTACCCCTATAATCATCCTCATCATAGGTGTAGTTGTAACCTCCTGAGTATTGATCCATAAGAATCACTCAGCAGACCACAACTGAGTCTCGGGACCAGAAAATGAAAACAAAGACTGAAACAGAAGGCTGGACACGGCCCCGTGTCTGGTGAACACGGCCCCGTGTACAGGATCTGTATCTGGGCATTTTAATTAAAGTTACTGGTCACGTTGAGCACGGGGGCGTGTTCAGTGAGCACGACCCCGTGTTCAGACTCTGTATCTGGGTATCTAACTAAAAATATGCAGCACGGGGGCGTGTTCAGCGAGCACGGCCCCGTGTTCAGGCTACTGTAAATGCAAACTAAACTAAAATGCAGAAAAATGTGCGCGCGTTTTGAAAAGGTTTTGAAAAAACTGATTAGGCCGTCGATTTTAAACTTTCTCAAAATCCTTGTGTCCCCGGCAACGGCGCCAAAAACTTGATGTGCGATAAAGTGTTATATATATTAGGTGTATATTTTAAGCCCTTTTTTAACACTTATTTTAGCCAAGTTTTAAATTTATAAAACACGATATTTCACTAACACTAAACACACATATGGGCAAGTGCACCCATCGTTGAGTGTAGTATAGCGTTGGTAAGATACCGAGGTCGTCCAAGGACACAAGAGCTTTTAGTACCGGTTTATCCTCAACGTCTAACCAAAATAAAAGTTTAGAAAAATGTTTTAAACTAAGAAAATTAAAAACTAACTAAAATGCTGAAAATAAAAATAAAAGAAAAACAGATAGACAAGATGAATCACTTGGTTCCGACTCGTATCTAGTATAACCTTTGATTATTTCCGCACTTTTGCACATAATTAAGAGATTATCTTAGTTATTGTAGTATGCCCCTCTTTTGAAGGTGACGTTACCCTCACCCCAGTAGTTTGAGTCAGCAGGGATACAATCCTAAAAGGGTGGATTATTGGAAGATAATGAATTAAGTTATTAATGCAGTATTGTGGTAGGCCCCGCTTTTGGCGGTGACGTTACCCTCGGCTAAGTAGTCCGAGTCAGCAGGGATACAGTCTTAAATAGCCGGGTTATAGTATTAATAGTAGTTAACTTATGAGGGGATCAAAGAGTTTGGACCCCCGCCATCCAATACCGTGAAGCATTGAAGGAGGTCCTACTAAATTTGACTCAGGTCCATTGCAGGACCTCTAAACGCTGAACAATGGCAAGACCTTTACCAAACCGTTCCCTTAACCCCCTACCAGGTAGCCAACATATCTCCATATAGACCGTGGAGATATGAATGGTGAAAATCCTTTATTTTATATAGACAGTAAAATAATGCCAAGACACCACGGACAAACGATAAGGAAAGATCACCTTCAACATAAGTAACTAGTTATTAAAGTCATTAATACAAAACCAAATAAAAAGTGCAAAAGATTAGAAATAAAAAGTATTACACTAGACACTTTGTCTTCACCAAGTGATGTAAGAGACTTAGGCAAACATGGCCTTGATTGTCAAGAACTCTTACGATCAATCTTGGATCCCGAGACGACTCACACACTCTACGATGGACAATGGATGATGGTGGTGGATGATGGTGTTGTGATGGTGGTGGGTGGTGGATGAAGTGTGAGAGAGGTGGTGTGCCAAGGGATGAGATGAAATGAATCCAAGCACTCCTATTTATAGGCTGAACAGAGAGCTGGACACGGCCCCGTGTCCGCTGGGCACGGCCCCGTGTCCGTCTGACAATCTCTCTCCTCATTAATTGTAATTCGCAATTACAATAAATACGCCTGCTGTACTTTCGACACGCCCCCGTGTCCGCTGAGCACGGCCCGTGGTGGGCAATAGAAGCTTCTATAGGTTTGTCTTTTCTGCTGCTTCTTGGGCACGGCCCCGTGCTGGCTGAGCACGGGGCGTGTTCAGTCTTCTGATTTCTCTACTTTGCTTTGGAAGGTGCCGTTGAGGGGTCGGGCAGTCCACTAATATTCCTTTTCTTGTATTTATGTTGGATTTAGCTGTCTTTTTGCTTCTTTTGCGTTTTTGAGCTCATTTAATCCTGAAAATACAAAAGGAAGACAAAAACACTCTTTTTCCAATATTAGTACTTAAAAAGGGTTAGTTTTATGCCTCATTTGGTGTAATTTATATGTTGCATTTTACACACATCATCGATCCACAATTACCCAAATCGCATCATTACCTTTTCTGGTTTTAGGTAACTTAATAACAAAATCCATTGTTATGAGTTCCCATTTCCATACAGGCATTTCTAATTGTTGTAGCAGACCTGAAGGTTTCTGATGTTCTGCCTTAACTTGTGAACAAGTAAGACACTTAGAAACATATCTAGCTATATCCTTTTTCATGCCTATCCACCAAAAATTCTTTCTTAAATCTTGGTACATCTTATTGTTTCCTGGATGCATAGTATACCTAGATTTATGGGCTTCTTCTAAAATTTTATTTCTTAATTCTCCCTGCTTAGGTACCCATATTCTGCTTTTGTGGAATCTCCAAATTCCATCAGCTCCTTGCTCTAGTTCTTTTATTCGTCCCTTCATTCCTTCAGCATCATATTGGATTGCTGTTTCCTGAACATTCTTTATTTGTTCCATTAAATCTAATTGTAGATTTAATCTAAGACCCCGAACTCATCGTTGTTTCTCATGGTATTTACGACTTAAGGCATCTGCAACTACATTTGCCTTTCCCTCGTGATATTGAATATCACAGTCGTAGTCACTTAAAATTTCCATCCATCTCCTTTGCCTCATGTTTAACTCTTTTTGCCCAAAAATATATCTTAGACTTTTATGATCTGTATAGATAGTAAACTTACTTCCGTACAGATAATGTCTCCAGATTTTCAGGGCAAAAATTACGGCTCCTAATTCTAAGTCATGAGTCGTATAATTTTCTTCGTGCTTTTTCAACTGTCTTGAAGCATACGCAATTACCTTCTTGCATTGCATAAGCACACATCCAAATCCTAGTTTTGAAGCATCACAATATACTTCAAAATCTTCAGTTCCTTCTGGTAAGGCTAAGATTGGAGCATTGGTTAATTTATGTTTCAAAATTCTAAAGGCTTCTTCTTGTTTAGGTCCCCAATCAAACTTAACTGCTTTACAGGTTAGCTTAGTTAATGGTATAGCTATCTTGGAAAAATCCTTAATAAACCGTCTATAATAGCCAGCTAAACCTATAAAAATTCTAATTTCCATTGCAGTTTGTGGAACCTTCCAATTGGTAATTGCCTCTATTTTAGCAGGATCTACATGAATACCTTCTTGATTCACCATGTGTCCTAAGAATTGCACTTCTTGCAACCAAAATTCACACTTTGAGAATTTGGCGTAAAGCTTTTCTTTTCTTAACAAAGTTAAGAGTAAATGCAAGTGCTGACAATGTTCGTCCTGACTTTTTGAATAAATAAGTATATCATCTATGAAGATAATTACAAATTTATCCAAATACGGTTTACAGATCCTATTCATCATGTCCATGAATGCTGCAGGTGCATTCGTTAACCCAAAGGGCATGACTGTAAACTCGTAATGACCATACCTAGTTCTGAAAGCAGTCTTAGGTATGTCCTCTTCTTGTACCTTCAATTGATGATATCCGGAGCGTAAATCTATCTTAGAAAAATATCTAGCTCCTTGAAGTTGATCGAATAGATCATCAATCCTAGGTAATGGGTATCGATTCTTAATTGTAACCTTATTCAATTCTCTATAATCGATACACATTCTCATTGAACCATCCTTTTTCTTAACAAACAACACAGGTGCTCCCCACGGGGATGAACTAGGTTGTATGAAACCTTTACTTAGTAATTCATCTAATTGCTTTTTCAGTTCTAACATTTCTGTGGGTGCTAACCGATAAGGTGCCTTGGCTATCGGTATAGTTCCTGGAATTAGATGAATCCTAAATTCTACCTCCCTATCTGATGGTAATCCTGGTAATTCTTCTGGGAATACCTCTGGGTATTCTGAGACTACAGGAATTTCCTTAAGTTCTTTTCCCTTAGTACTAATGACTATTGAAATCATATATACTATTCCTTGTTTTCGTTCATAATTAGCAACTTTCATTACTGATATGAACTTCATAGGCTTACGTGGTTTATCTCCTGTAATCACAATTACTTTTCCGGTGGGTGCCTGAATTTCTATAGAGTTCTTATCACAGAAAATTCGAGCATGGTTGGCTACTAACCAATCCATTCCTAACACATTTCATAGGTAACAGATTTGCAGAAAATTTATGACCTAAAAGTCCTATTTCTATATTTTGCAAAACCTTATCTATTTTAACTGAATTCCCATCAGCCGTTTCGACTGTAAAAATCTGCCTAATGTTGGTTAAGGGTATATTAAGAGCTTGGCAGAATGAAGTATTGATAAAACTTTGGTTTGCACCAGAGTCAAATAATACTTTGGCGTAAATGTTGCGAACTAGGAACGTACCAGCTATCACATCTGGAATTATCTCGGCTTCCTGAGTGGTTAACTGAAAGGCTCGGACATTCTTCTTAGTAGCTCCATCGGTTGTCTTGGCTTTGTTGTCTGCTGTTTTGACCAATTTAGGACATTCTGGTCTAAAATGTCCCTTTTCTCCACAGTTATAGCAGACTCTTGTTTTCTTTCTGCATTCCTCTTCACGATGTCCTACCATTTTACAAAAATTGCAGGTTACATTACATCTTCCAAAATGTTTCTTTCTGCAATTCCTGCAAAACGGCGGATTTGAAGATTGCCCTGTTCCTCTTTTCGTGAAGCTGTTATTATTACCCATACGAAATCCTTGGGTAATTTTTTGAGCCAGTTCCTTCTTCCTGTTTTCATCTTGCGTGCGTACCAGTTCGTCGGTTAGGGTATTGGCTAATTCCACAGCATCGTCAATCGTACGAGGTCTCGCAGCTTTAACGATGTTACGGATTTCACTAATCAGTCCCCAAATATAGCGAGAAATGAGTACCGGTTCTGGCGAAGCCAGCGTTGGTACCACTCTAGCATATTCAAAGAATGTTGAAGTATAACCGCGACAATCTACACCCATCATTCTATGGTTTAAAAACTTATTTGCCATTTGATCTTTTTCATACTCAGGACAGAATTTTCTTTCTACAAGATTCTTAAATCCTTCCCAATTCATGGCATAAGCTATCATTCTTCCTTTTGCTTGTAACACCGTGTTCCACCATTCTAGCACCCCTTCTTTAAAAAGGTTTGACGCGTACATGACCTGATCATCCTGAACACATTTACTTATGGCAATTACTGCCTCGGTTTTCTCTAACCAACGTAGTGCCGCAATCGCTCCTTCATTGCCTGCAAACTCAGTGGGTTTACAAGCAAGAAATTCTTTATAAGTGCAACCAGGTGTTGCAGCTTTCATTTTCTTAGGGAGCGGAGCTTGCCATGGTTCATTATCATGATTAACATGATTACTGCCTCCGTTTATACTATTACTGAAGTTATCTTCAGAAATACGTTTGCTAGGAACGATTTGTTGCGGTTCTATTGGATTTTTAACAGCAGCAACGAATGCTGGAATAGCATTGGCTATCCCTTGAGCAACGATATTTTCTATATCCTGCCTAGTCATATATTGATCCCCCGGTTGTTGCTCAGATTGATTAATCTCATTAACTGGTTCATTATTAGCGTTTTCCATCTGATAATTAATATATATAATTTATTAGTATCAAATAAATAACAATTACACAAAACAATTATACAGAATTCATAACACCAATATAGCCAAAACTTTTGATTCTCGATTTCCATTTATATTTAATAGTATGCATCAATATACACTATTATCTTACAAAGTTTTATTTGTAGTTATTTTACAGACTGATTTTACTTATTACTATTACACCACTACAGTTCCATAAACCCCCTATCTTTTGTCAGTTGGTATTCTAGTAACGACGTTCCCTCTTATCGTAATTCCAGGAGATCTGTCCCAAAATCTCTTGGATCCTATTCCCAGCATCCATTAGTTCTTTGTCAAAATGGCAGAGTTCATCCCTTTTCTCGTTACTCATTGGTGGATTTGGTAAAGGTTCTAGATTGTACTGAGGAAAAAGCTTATAGGGATTGTTTTGTAACTGTATTTCATTAGTCAACCATTCGTCTATTTGCGAGTGGATTGAAAGGTTTGGAATAGCTGGTTCTAAGTTTATTGGTAGTTGTGTTTCAAGAGAATGAATAAAATCATTTTCATTAATCGGCTTAATAGTATCATAACTTGTCAATATCAGATCTAGCTCTTCCTGAGACGGTAACCCCTCACTTTGCCTAGAGCTTTCCCCAATTTCCATTTTCTTAGGCTTGGGTTTCTCGAGAGGTAAAGCGTTGAATTCTATAGGTTCTTCTATGTCTGGTATATACCTATTGAAATCTCTGGAAACCTCTATTCTTACCGGATAAAGATTTAAATTCTGAAGGGCGTCAGACAAGTCACTCATGCTGTTTAAATATGCAAAACAATCAAAATTTATTAAGTCAAAATTTTATAATAAAATTTCATAGAAAACCTTTTTAAATATTATTTCATACTGGGTAACTACCAAGACAACTGAAAATTAAAACACACTAAGGTTTACTTATTTATTTACTGAATAAGGTTTCTAGACTGTAGGTAATCTGGGTGCTAAAACTTTAAGTTAGATTATTTTAAAGATTTGTATTTACTGCTACAGTGGCTAGCATATAAAGATCTGCCCATACTGTACACAATTAATCAGATAATAAAACACATAATCACAAAATAGTAATAAAAATTAAGTATTTTCTAAATACTTAATTGGCTTAAATCAGTGGCTCTGATACCACCTTTTTCTGTCACGGCCCCCGACCCGGTTTGACCCGTTTCAGGAGCCGCGGGACAGAAATCCCGTGGTATTTATTTAACAGCGGAAGTTTCTTCAGGATCTTTTTAAAACTGAAATATTTCCCGATTATTTTATTTCACAATTCGGGGTAAAACCCGGTAATTTACAATATTGAGATTTCACGGAGAAATCTTTATTTTACAAAACATGTTTCTTTATTTTATACTGAGCCACTTCCTTAAGCTTGTAGTGCTTCTCGGCACTTTTCCTGGATCACAACAGATCACCTGAAACATGTTTGAAAAAGGTTTTGTCAGCGGGAAATACTGAGTGAATCATTCTATTTATGAAAATGACTCGGTTCTTATAATTTACAGTATTAAGAGAGATTACAATGTTTCCGATATCAAACCAACTACCCACAGTACTTGTCACTCGAACATCCATCGGTAGCTTCTTCGCCCGATGGTGTCTGTGACTATGGGTCATATCACTCATTGGCTAACTCGTTGTCCAATAGTGACGGTTATCAAGTAATGTATACAAAACCCCATATACCGGCTGTAACTTGGTGATTACATAAACTTAATCACTGTAATTATAACCTTTGAAAATAACATGCTTTTGTAAATAAATTTGATAAAAAGAGAATGACTCACATTGCAGATTTAATTTGAGCAGAGCCTAGCCTACTGATTAGCCTTTTAACCTAATTTAATGACAGGCACACAATTCGGTTAGTAACTTAATACAGCATTTACGATAACTCACGAGATCAACCCTCACAACGAATGACAAAGTGCTATGCTTAAACATCCATCGAATTAACGACTAATGACAAAGCATCACCCTAATGTGGGCAGCACTTAAACATCCATTGAGTACATTGATCGATCGGAAAATGAATCGTAGTAGCGATCGAGTTATTACCCTGATTGCGGCGTCGATTAGTGAATCGTGTGTGTTAATTGTGGTAAACAGAGCATAACTCAGTGCCTAAAATGAATTTCTTCGTCGAACGAACAACAGAATGCAAGTGCCAGGCCCTTCTATTTATACCCAAAATTTGCACCTCCCGCTAGTCGCGGAAGAATCCGTGGCACGTGCCGCGTGTCGCCTGAGGTGACATTTTTAGGGTAGGGTAGGTACGTGTCCAACTAGCTCAGGTGAGTCGACAATTCGTTAAAATTCAATTTCCACGTAAATCTGTAAAGATAATATCAACTAGGTTTTACCCCCCCTGAGTTTTAGGGGCCCTGATTCTAATTCCGATTGTTCTGAAAATTTTAGGGTTTGTTCAGAATCACTTGGGTTTCTTAATTAGGGTTTCCTATTGGACAAATTAATTTAATAAATATGAATTTTGATGAGAGTTGTTACATTTTCCGTGCATTGCAGCGGTAGGTTATGGTTGGCATTTTGATGGGTATTGGTTTGGTTGATTACAATACTGATACGATACATGCACTCAGTATAGGAACCAACACGTGTTTTACATCGACCGAAAAACGATAAAAACGAACATTGGTACCAACACCGATGTTATTCGAACGGTATCTGTTGATTCAGATCGTCACAGTACTAGTACCGAGGTTCATTTATCTTCGCAAACAAAGTTGTATAAGTGAAAAATTATCAAAACCAGAAACCATAAAAATGAATACCAGTACCTATGTTTTTCAGTACATTACGATAGCGATACGGTTAGTTTATTGAAAGCATAAACAATAAAAATTAATATGAGTACTGATACAAATGTTGTTCGGTCAGTCTCAGTTTGAATTGGTAAACTAGCGTCACAATATCTGTTTTCAATAGAAATTATATCGCAGTATTGAAAAGAATAAACACATGATGCAAGTAACTAAAAAATCAAATTAAATGATGAATAAAATATTATTAAAAATAAATAAATACTTTAAAAAAATAAATTATTATTCATCGTCGGTTTGGGTTCAATTTGGTACGATAAGACACATTATTCATTTTCAATAAAATTTAAATCACGACAATGTTTAAATTTATATAAAAAAGAGTAAAATGCCCGGATAGTCCCTATGGTTTTCTCCATTTTCACATTTAGTCCCTACACTTCTAAAATTACAGCTATCATCCGCAACTTTTGCAAATTCGTTCTTGGATAGTCCCTAACGTGGATAGGAGTTAGTTTTTGGTGTTAAGTGTATGTCAAATGATTAAAATATCCTTACTAATAAAAATATCATTAATTATCTATTAAATTAATTATATAATATTAAAAGAAAGTGAGACCCACCCCCATCTCCCTTTTTCTCAACTCCCATCGTTCCCACGCCACCATTCCACCTCCACACCACCATCATAACATTAACACCACCATGACATTGCCGGTAAACACACCATTATAACACCTCCACCGAGCCACCACCACCTCAACCCGCCATCGCTGGAGAAAATAAAACAAAATAAGAGAAGATTAAATGATACCCGCGCAAGCCCAAAATCACAAATCTTCAATTCACAATCAGAATTAGCAAGAATGGTTTTGGGTTTTAAATCTCGTTGAAACACGTTTGCTGCAAAGTTGAGTAAAATAAGTAATCTTTCAAAGCACATGTAATTACATAAACGAGCACAAAAAGATGTGATGAGAAGGAAACCAACCAGTGTGAATATACTTCAGCAGTTTTCTAAATTACAAAATAACTAATATAGATTTCAATTACGTGTTCTTTAAAAACATCAATATTAAAGAAAACTAAACATGTCAAGTCCTAAAAAGATAAATGTTGCAAACAACGATTAAATAGCTGTATCAGTTTGTGTGACCATGATCTTTAACTTTGCAGCCAAATATCACAATTGCAGCATATGCTATGCAAATAACACCAAACATTATAGTACAGATCATGGCCACCTCATATGGTAAGAGAAAGTACGAACACAACTGTGAAAAAAGATGCGGCACATGTACATTTACAAAAGGTTGCCACAAAATTCCATAACCAATCCTCTTTGGGATCTTTGTTTGCCTGCTTGTAGACTTCGTCGGTAACCAACCAACAGAAGATCTAAGGACACAACAATCCTACACTCGTGTAGAACAACAGCGAAAAATCCTTCTCCATTCGAAGGACATACAAGCCCACTAGTATGGCTCCCCATGCAATCTTTATAGATTTAACTTCATCTTTATAAGCAGACTTGAAGAATGTCTCAATGGATAAACTTACGGTACCGAAATCCGGTATTGTAATAACTAACGAACCCGACCTGGTAGGAGAAGCGAAGGAGTCGGCCTCCTAATTGTTATTCGGTTCTTCAGAAAACGTGTTACCTTTTCACACCAGATCTTGCATTTGTTTTCTATGTTGGTGCCGGTGCCGGCAACCGAAACAGGAACAACAGCAGGAGGGACTTGCTCAACAGGTTGTTCACCTGTTTGAGAAGCTTCTCCACGTTCACTTTCGATCTCAAGTGAAACATAAGACTCTCTGATTTGTTTGGTCATCTTTTGCAAGTGTGAGGAGTGACAGGGATGCGAATGAGGGAGAAGAAGTGATAATGAAATGATAGTGTTCTCTGTCTATTTATAGTTGAAAAGATACCGCTGTTCCTTTTGTTTTATTTGTTTTTGTTTTTTTCTAAAGCCAACTCATTTAAAAGTAAGCTCCTGGGTTGTTCCGGTGGGTCTATGCTTTTCTGCAGTTTTCTTTTTTGTTGTTGTTGTGCCCATTAGCTTCTTCCCAAAATGGAAAAGATAACTACTTTTTGAAAATGATACCGCTGTTCCTTTTGTTTTATTGATAAGGTTTTTCTTTTTAGTTTGTCATATACCACACCCTGGACGGGAGTCAAGTGGTACCGGTGGTTATTTCGAAAATATTGTAGCGGAAATTTTCATCAGGGCCGTGAGTTAGGAAAAATATCAGAGTTTAGAAACACCGGAATTTTATTTATAACAAATGGGAATAAAACTCATGTTTTACAAAGGTAACTTTAATATGGGATAAACCCAAATGCATAAAACAACGTTTCTTAATTTAATTGATAAAATAAGCCACTTCTTTAAGCCTTTTGGTGTCGTATCACAACTCTTATTCAGATCTACGGTAATCACCTGAAACATATTTAAAAACATTTTATCAGCAGGAAATACTGGTGAGTTCATTCATTTGTATAAAAAGGAATAATTTGTTATAATCTACAACATTAAGAGTTTTTACATTTGTTTACATCTATCAATTACTCAAATCAGTATTTGTCACTCAGTGGCAATTCCTGTGACTGTGGCCATATCACTCATTGGCTAACTCTTTGTCAAATAGTGAAGATTATCAAGTAATGTATACAAAACCCCACATACCGGCTGTAATTTCAGAATACAAAGACTTAATCACTATAAGTATAACTGAAAAACATTTAGGGTTTTGAAAGCATTTGATAAAAAGAGAATGACTCACCTTGTTAGCATATAGTCTTGATTTAAAAAGCCTCCTAGTTCTAAGTCTTCTGATAACTAAGCATCTACTTTTATAGTTTTGAATCTTCTGATAATTAACCATCTTGTTTGATAGTAAGTTTATAGTTCTGAGCTTTTGGATAGTTAAACATATAGTTTAATAGAGTAGGATACGTTAGTAGTGTAAAACCAAATCAAACCTAATGATGGTCATGATATCAAAACTATAACGCCAGTTAACAAAGTATCGTTTTATTCAGGTAGCACTTTGACATACGTTATGCAATTTACTGATCAACGGGACAGAGTATTGTATCAGCGATCATTGGTTAGAACACCAACATATAGAGAGAAGAGAAAAAGAAATGAACAAGGAAAAATTAATCCTATGCTTCCTATTTATAGGTAAGGAGTATGCATTTCTTTCTAGAAAATTTCATATATACTTTTCTAGGAAGTTTCATATACTTTTCTAGGAAGTTTCATATATACTTTTCTAGGAAGTTTCATATACTTTTCCTAGATAAGCCTTCCCTAGATAACTAGATACTCATATACATTTTCCCCAGTTGTTATCTACCCATATATACCTATTTAGATGTTTTCCATATATACCCAGTTGTTAGGATTACATAATAGAATAAGAATTTTGTTTGAGTTTGGTTATTTGAACGATTTGAAGTATCAACCCACTTGATTTAGGAATATTGTGAAGAACATGGATGAATTATGTGCATATTAGTGTAATGGCTAAGTATGAGAAATGTTATTAATGAATAATTGTTAGATGAAACTGATTTGGAGTGAATGTTGTATGAAATTTTGATAATCTATGAAATGAACTAGTAGAACCATGCTTTGAACAGTTGTACTTCATGCTTTATTGGTAGTATGCACACCAAGTGTTTGATGAAATGCTTTAGTTAAGAATTCAACAATTTTGACCTTGAACACTACGTAATAATCATGATTTGAATATGCATATAAAGTACGTGTTAAGTTTGTATGATGTCTTATCAAGGAATGTATGTAAAATATGCATAAGACATGAATTCTAAGTGTAAACGGTTATGTATAGGTGTAAAGGAAGAAGGTTCGAGTCACTCGAAGCAACAAGGGAACCAAGAAGGAGGTACGCTACTTGTACGATTAAGGTTTTTATTTATAGCTTTGTTTGTCGTTACATATTGTGGCAACCGTAGTCAATAAAAGAATGATCATGTATAAGACCCATTATGAATGGGTCGAATAAATTAGAATGATATGCAAAAGAATGAACATGTGTTAGACCCCTCATGAACAGGTCGAATGGACTAGAATGAAGGTGTAAAAGAATGATCGTATGATGAATATGCCATGAACGGATTCAAGCAAAAGGATGTTGGTAATAGTTAACAAGCGAACTCCAATGGTTACGCTAATAGCATGTTTGTCATATTGTTGTGAGTTAGAATCCTATGTTATTAGGAAGTGTTTATGTTTAAATGTTATTAACTCTTGATGTTGGGTTATAGGTAAAACCCAAGTTTAGATGGTCATGCTTCGCTCGGATCGAACACACTTCATTTTGCCCTTCATGCACTTTCGGAATTTGTAAAGTTGTAAACGAGTTAAAATGCTTTTGTGGCAAGTAGCTTATGTTTAGTTGTTAAACTATAATCAATACTTTTGTTATGCTTTTTGTAAATTCTAGTTGGTGTGTAAACATTTAAAAGGGAATGGTTTTTGTATGTACAACTAAGCAGGTTTTAATGGCATGTAAAAAGTTTAAATCAGGTCGTAATTTCGTTGTTAAAGTATTGATTTTTGACCATTTGGAAATGGGCGTTTCAGCGACACCCGATTGGAAAGTATGCACGAAACTCGAATTGAAATGTGGGTAACCATGGGGATACTCGTAGTTCGGGACGTAGGTCGGTACAACACCGTGTTTTTGAGGTACCCGTAGTTGAGGAGGTGGGGAGGTTGTGTCGAGTAGTAGGTCGGGACAAATTTGTTTTGGAATCGAGAGGGAAGTCGATGTTGGTCGGGGCTTTGTCAGATAGTAGCTCGGGCTGGTTTCGTTTGGGCTCGGGTTTGGGCCGGCACCCAACAAATCTTGGAAAGGTATTAACTATCCATGATGATTTGTTATGAGTGAGTGAAAGTAAAGTTTGAGAGTGTGAACTTGATGAATTGTTGAGACTAAAATACAATGTTTTCAGGACCGGACCGGAGGTCGACCCGGTCGCCTTACGGGGTCAAAGGTCGGACTGGTCCGACCGGATTTAAGACCCGAATTACGTCATAAATTAAATAAAAATATATATATATATAATATAAAGATCACTTAGCCTTTGATGCTGCAAGCGGTTCCTTCTTTTAGTGTGGATTCTCTAAAAAACACTCCAAGGATAAATTAATAAGCACAAAAATACTAATCCAATTGTCAAACTAAAACAAGCTAAATTTATATTTTTAAAAAGATATTTACAGACTCTTTCGGATAGAAAGTTCCCACTTCCCAATAAAGTTACCAACCTACTAATAAATATGAGAGATTTTGTTCATCGTTTTCAATATCTTCTTCACAGAGAAACCCACCCCCACCGCTGCTTTAGTTGACGCAAAAAAACTCCAGCACCGCAACCTTATTCTCTCTAACCCTTCTTCCCGGCCCAACCTTAACTAGACGAAACGCCGGCCCGACCGCCCGGATCCCGGCCCGACCTCCGGATCGATGTTGAAACGGGTTAAATATCGGCCCGGTGATGCTTTCGGCTCCCGGCCGGACCGTTCCGACCGGACGGCCCGGTCCGGGTTTAAAAATATTGCTAAAATATGAGGGTTATTGTGAATTTGGAGAAGGTGGTTATATAGTTTTAAATATAAAAAATAAATTAATATTTGATTTTTTAAATGAAGTCGTTAAACTTCGAATGGGGACCACATGCCAAAGGTCCATACGAGTTTGTGGACGCGGACCAATAGTGCCAGACGATGGAGCTCCAATGGGAGTGTGCAGTTCGTGTATGTCGTGCTAAATCTATGGACGATGTCACGTCAGGGCGTTAGAGGTGCTTTTATGTCACACCCCGATATTTCCACGTATTACCGGTGGGCCCGATGGGGAGTATCGTGACGTAGTTGATATCATCATAGTCAAATAATCACAGTTTAATGCACAGCGGAAGTCTTGGATGAAAATAGTAATACAAACCGAAACGCAAAGTATAAATAAACATTATACAAACGGTTGTATGTGGATCCACAGGCGGATCTAAAACATAAAGTAAAATAATGTTCGACAGACTTTAAACATTAAGAACTTGCAAGATTCTTTAATTAGTGCCCAGGAGATTCCAGCCGATTTCGCTTAGTACCTGCCACTTAGTCTTTTTGGAAAATACGTCAGTTTACACTGGTAAATACAATTAACTGACTCTTTTGAAAACATTTTATCCAAAATTGATTTAAATGCACAAAGCACAAATATTCTTTTATAACTTGGGACAATTATATAAAATAATCTTGTATACAGATTTACATGTTTGTCGTACGTTCAGGGCCCGGGTTAGAAGCCGAGACAAGATTAATAGACACACCACTAGTATAAACCCACAAGAAGTTATCCTCACGAGTGGGATACCATTTTACATACGCAACTATCAGGTGTATGCCTACACCCCGTGTTTAAGTCGTGGCCATTTCAAATGAATGAGCCGAGGATATCCAGGACACGGTCATATTAACCCCCAAATGTTTTGTATCAAACAAAACAGATTAAAACGGGTTATCTCAATGATTTAACCACTAATCGATTAAATATTCAATACCCGACCAAGCGGTAATAATTTACCGTATCCCAAGCCCGTATAAGGGAAAATAAGTTAAAAGTATTTGCCTGAGCTTAAAATGTAAAATTTGTATTCTCAGCCGTATATCCTACTCAACAAGTGTAGGTAGCTTTTACTGGGCTCCTAATCTGGAACGGAGGTTTTAATAACCTATTAGATTCCTAACGGGTCTTATTTAAGTTGTAACTTAGACCGGTTAGTTTTAAAGAAAAGTTTACGGTACGAAACGCGAGATTAAGCGATGACCAGATTGGAATGCGATTTAGACCCAACAAGTATGAAGACTTGTATAAAATGGGTAAACTAAATACATTCTGGATTTTGAAGTAAAAATGATAAGGTTTAACCCGTTTCGGTTAATTTATGCAAACTAGTTACATAAACTGTACCGAACGCGTATAAGCATAACGGGTGACCGGATGAGCCAAGTACAAGTTCCACAAGTTATTATGCTTAAAATATGTTGTGATATCAGTAGGATATCAACAAGTATGCCCAAAAACGAATTTAAAACCAATTTAAGCCCCGTAAGGGTATTTTGGTCATTTTAAAGTTTATAAAAGAGGTTGAATAGCAAACTGAGGTTCTGGTCTAAAATAATCAGTAAGAATAATTATTTTATCATGTTACATCAGTAAAATATCATACATATGTGAAGTTTACCATTTATGGCCAAATTATGCACCGGAGGGGCATTTTGGTCATTTCACATATGTTTTAAGGACCAAATTGAAAATCTGAGTTCAAGACTTATACTTACTGTTAAGATATTAAAATTAATTTATGAAATTAGTAGGCATCATGTCTTAGGTGCTAAATATGGTTTTAAACCATACTATGCGCCTAATTCGCATAAAAGACGATATTTGACGATATTTGAGATGTTTATGAAATTCTGAGATTTTTATCAGTATTGAATGCTTAAAATATTTTATTTAATATATAACATCAGTAGGAAAAGATTTGACATGTAAATGATGTGTGAAACTCATTTTATTAATGAAAAGGGCATTATCGTCAATTACCGAGTTCATGCAAGAACTCTATGTTATGGTCAGTATAAAATTTGACCAAAAATTCCAAAATTCCCTAAAAATATTTTAAAATAGTAGATAATGAGTTTGGTGCCAAAATTTAGGTTTAAATATGATTTATGCTAAAAATGTCATTTAATTAA
This sequence comes from Helianthus tuberosus, assembly GCA_030545235.1. Taxonomy (NCBI): domain Eukaryota; kingdom Viridiplantae; phylum Streptophyta; class Magnoliopsida; order Asterales; family Asteraceae; genus Helianthus; species Helianthus tuberosus. The sequence continues at coordinate 46,548,945 of CM060408.1, forward strand.
CAAAAAAGTTTCATTTTACGCTATCTTGCATAACTTTAGTTCGAGACCAGAAACTGATGTCAAATTTTGTGGACATACTTATATTTCAGTAATAAAGCTTTTTGTCCTCTCACATTTTCAAAAATCTCGTTTTTATAATATAAGGGCATAATAGTCAACTTTTAAGCAAATAACGGAAACATGCAATGTACTATGATTTCTAAGGGACCATGAAGTATAACCTCAGAGGGTTATTCTAACATATAACATGGTCACAAAGGAACCATAAGGCATAACTAAACTAATCTAATTCGGGTCAGAACTGAAAGTCAAAGCAAAAGTCTACTTTTGCGACTTTCGGTTGCGAACCGAGCCTAATACTCAGAATTGTCGGGTTGAACATGTCTAAACATGTTCTTATATTATTTACCAAGTTATTTAAGTGATAAAACATATTTTATAGCTTCTACGTTATCAGTTATGAATTATTTTATAAAAACTGACTCGTTTGACTTTTATGTTCATTACTTTGACCCGACAATTGACTAAGTAAACGTGATAATTAGGAGGTGCCCTTTTGAGGGATTATCACCTACTTAATTACCAACACATAGCCACTTTCAATTTGAATAATGGCTGGACCGTTAGTGATTAATCATAAAGTCAAAGTATCATTATGATATCTTTGACTTTCGGTCATTAAACTAATAAAAGCTTAACTACAGAAGCTAAGAACGCTTACAAAGGTCCTTAGCACGAAGATTAAACTTAAGAGAGCTTCCTTGATGATAAGGATGCTCCAGAGAATACTCCAAAGCTTGAGTAAATGAGATTGAGAAAATATGAGTGTGCATGTGAGAAGGATGCCCAAATACATCTATTTATACTATTTCAAGGCACATTCAGATCTTCCCAGGTGTTCTATGTCGTTTCCAGATGATAACAAGTGTCTCTAGTGGTTTTAGAAACCATCAAACAGTCCATTGTTTCGAATTAAGAGTGTATAAAGCTGAAATGGGTGAAGAAATGCTCAAGACCTGCACCTGTGCATGGTTTCTGTCAAATACAGGCCGTCGCGTCGCGCGACGGCACACCTGTATTGAGGTCGCGCAGTGCGAGCCCCATGGGGGACCAGTTTTCATCTTTCAAACTTGACAAGAATAGCCCCTGAACCTTTTTAAAGCATAACAACTTCTATTTTATGCACTTTTAACCCATAAAGTTTATATTTGGATGATCTTTAGGATATAACCAAACATCGTTAGGTCCGGTTTCGTTAAACGATAACCGAAAACACTAGTTTCACCAAGTTGATGCTTTTAACCCTTTATTTACGAAAGTTAACGTATTTATTATCAAACGATATCTAAACCTCGTAAATTTTTCGTCACTTATTCTTGAAAGTATAATCATTTGTTACAATGTCCCGGATTTGTTAAAAGGTCACTCAGAGGTAGTAATTTAACATGTTGACACGTTTAACCCCCGTGTCTTGTAAACTTTCATTTTCTTTCACAAACGGCTTCATACGTTTCATAATTTATCCGTTTAAGAGTATAAACGTCGTGTAGGGTTGTTGAATGGCATAGTTTTCGTATGTTGACACTTTGGATCCTTTCACACATATCTTTTCCTTGTTTGTCAACTTTAGTCCCTCGAAATCAATTCATTACACGTTTAAAGTTTATGACACGTGTCATTACTTTATTGGACATGATTTTGCGAGGTGTTACATTTTAGTACAAGGAAACCCCCCTCTCTGTTTTCCCCCTCTTTCTTTCACTTAGGGATGAGCAAATGGTACCGGGTATCGGTTTGGGACCGGTACCGAATTTCATGAACCGGTTCAATTTTCGACACCGATTCGGTACCGGCATTTTGCGTTTCTCGGTACCGGTTTTTTTATCTTAAGTACCGGTACCCTTTTTTGGGAATTTCGGTACCGGTATTTTTGGTACCGGTTCGGAACCGAGCTCATCCCTACTTTCACTCACAAAACTTCTTCTCGGGCATTTTTACACAAAAGCGTTCACCATGCTTCTCTCCTCAACATCATATCCCATCTCCTCAAAAACACCTTGTTAATGATCTAACAATAGGGTGAGGTTCCTGTGAAAAGAACTTTTTTCGTGAGAAGTGTGAGAAGGCATAAAAATTGACATGTAGGCGTCATGTTTTAGACTTAGCCATGATGTTTTGGGTTGTTTTGGCAAGAAAAACACCAAACATAACAATCTAACACACAATGCAACGTATTATGGGCATACAATTTAAAACACAACTAAAACACATTGCTTAACGTTCTTGGCATGGTTTTTTAAGTTTTAAGCTTAGTATTGTGTCTTAAATTTTGATGTTTGGTGTTTTTCTTGCCAAAACATTATATTTAAATTCAAATCATGATGTCTACATATTAATTCTTATGCCTTCTCTCACTTCTCACGAAAAATGTTTTTTTTTTCGGATCCTAATACTATATATATATAGAGTAGGGATCCTATGGAAAATCCAAATTTCCTAAAAAGTGTAAAAAGTTATAAAACACAATAATTTCAGGCATAAAACACACCTAAAACTCACAAATAATAGAATGAAGATTACTAAAATACCATATTCAAACTCTAATAGTCCATAAAAACTTCAAACACACCATCGTAGAACTATGAATATAAAACACAAAATGCTAAACAACATAAAACACAATAATATTTGTCATTCCATCATAAGAGCCTTAACATCTAAAACACAACACAAAACTCACATACATGATGTTTTAGTAATCTTCATCATGTTATTTGTGGGTTTTTGGTGTGTTTTATGGTTGACATTATAGTGTTTTATGACTTTTTACACTTTTTAGGAAATTTGGACTTTCTACCCAACTCCTAGCCTATATATATATATATATATAGGGAGAGGATCATGAGAAAACTAGAAAACTAACTAAAAAAACCTAAAAAAAAGCTAATAAACATACCAATTTTTTTTTACAATTTTTTATAAAAAAAATCGCTAGTTTTTATATATAAAAAAAATTTTCCAAAAAAAAAATTTGTTGTACTGCACATGTGCATTATATGTGTGTTACACATGTGCACTATATCCGTAATACTGCACATGTGCAATACAACAAAAAAAAAATTTATTTTTTTATTTTTTGAAATTTTTTTTCCATGAATAAAAACCTCCGATTTTTTTATAAAAATTTTGGTATGTTTTTTAGGCTTTTTTAGTTAGTTTTTTGGTTTTCTCATTATCCATATATATATATATATATTCTTTAGTTATTTTACCATATTTTTATATATTAATACCATTCTTTGTGTAGTTTTATTCTTATAATTATTAGAGGGCCGTCCCCAAGAATGATAAAAAAACTTTTGGGCCTCGTGCGAGACAAAAAAATGGGCCCCCTCCGTATGGTACAAACTTATCAGTTATATATCCAAAAACTACAATACGACGATAATTGATTAATTATTATAAAATAAACAAAATAATAGTAGCGTAGCAAAATGATTGAACTAACATTAGGAAAATGACTGGAATTGTAAAAATCACTTGATATGCATTTATAGGATTAGAAAAAATGACCGAGTCGCATAATATCGAACCTGAAACGTCGATCGTTGTAAGAGAGAATGCAAGATTGGTGTCGATCGTTGATGTGAATAATTGATGATGTCGTTCGTCCAATCGTTCCCCAAATTACCTGAAATGTCGACGCTGCTGTTGTTTTTTTGAACGCTCAACAACCGAATGAATAATCAATTAAATTATTTTAGGAAGCTAATCTCGAATAATTACAAACAGTAGAGCCATGTGTTTTGTTATCTCACTATATTTTCCTTTCTCAAAATATGAGAATTCTTCACATTCGTTAATAAACCGCCTCTGTAAGTATATGCACATGTGGGTGTGCAAATACATGCTTAAATATAATAATATTATAAAATAATAAAACAACTGTATAAGTCATATTGTGTTTGGTTACTAGTTCAGATCCCCAAACCAACTTATCATATGAGCAGAAGCAACCCACTAAACTATTGTCACGAAATAAAAGTCAAAAAGGCTTAATAATTTTGAGATAATTCAACACGTACAAATAAACAATATTTTAATCAGAACTAAACTCTTAAGCCTTAGGGTGAGAGGGGCACTCCCCTCTTAGTGCCACGTCAACTCCCCTCTTAAACTCCCCTAACACCCCATTTTGATGGCGGCACTCCCCTATCAGGGGACTTGGTTTTTTTTTTTTTTTTTTTTTTGTTTTAATTATGCATGTTTATAAAAAAATATTAATAAAAATTAAATAAAATTTAACAAAAGACATTTCAAAGTAGAAAATAAAAATAAAAATTAAATTCAAACTAGAAAATTAAAATTACATTCAAACTAGAAAATAAAAATTACATTAAAACTAGAAAATAATAATTTTAGAAATCGCACGGCCACCTGTACTTGTTAGCGATGTCGCGTTTTTGGGCGAGGATGAACGGCAACATATTTGGCGGAGCATCGTCGTGCGGCTTGATGAATGTTTCCATATCTCGATCGTAATTGTAGTTTTTCATCGTCTCGCGTTGTTCCGATATGAGCTCGAGAGCCTGCGCCTCTCTTTTCTTCCTCAATTCAATCGCCTCCAATTCAATCGTGTGCTTCCTTTCTTTCATGGCGGTGTACTCTTTGAATTGTTCCGCCAACTCGGCCGAGCTTCCCTCGGACGATGTCGCTTGACGCTTGTCTCGCCGTTGTGCTCTTTGTGGCGAGGGGTCTTCGTTCATATCGGGTATGGAAGGGTCCACCTCAACGGGCTTTCTTTTATGTCCCGAACCTTCCCCTTCCTCACCCAACAATGGGACTTGGGCCCATTTGTCGTGTTTTCGAAGGACCTCCCATGCCTCGACATGTTGAAAACCGTTCGGAAATCTCTCTTTAAATTCTGTTAAAGCGACTTTCATCACGTCGAGATCCTTGACTCCGCTTCCTCGTGTGCGATCCTACGTATTATAAAATAATAAGTGTTAAAAAATATGAACTTAGTAAAGAAAATTAAAAAATATACAATGTTAAAAAATATAATTTTTACCGCTTGTTGGTATAGGCCGTTGAAAAAGTTTATTTTCGTGTGCATCGGGCCCCATTTAGACCGTACTTGATGCACGGTCCGGTTACTTCCACCGACGGTGGCGTTAAAATGATTTAAAATCTTACGCCAAAAACTATCGCGGTTTTGTTGATTGCCCTTCTTTTTGTTGGTAGAGCAATGTACCCACGCCTTCGCCAACGCCTCTTCTTGGACCTTTGTCCATTTTTCGCTCGTCATTTTTCCCTTTTTATCTCGAGCGTCATCTTCTTCGTTGCCCGCGTCTTCATCCACATTATATTCATCGTCTTCGTCGCCCAAATTTTGAGTTTCGGGCACTACCTCATCGTCCTCGTCGTCGTAAATAGGTAGAGGACGTTCAACATTTTCTTGGAACGATGGAACTTGTGGGGAACGAAAACCATATGGGTCGAAGGCAGGGGATTGAGGAGGAGCATCCATTGATAACAAATTTTGAAAACCATAGCCGAAATTGGGTTGAAGGTTGGTTGCTTGGGTGTTGTAAAAGGAGGGGTGTGAAGGTTGTTAGAAAAAAACGGGGGTTGTGGAGTATATCCGAAAGGGGGTTGTGATTGTGCACTTGCACCACTCGAACCACCACGAGACGGTTGCTTGCCTCGTCCCTTAGTTTTTTTCTTGGCTTCGCGGGGTTGGTTCTCCATTGCTCGGTTTGAAGTGGGTGTGGTTTGAGAGTATAAAAAATTTGTGAAGTGGGTGTGGTTTGAGAGTATAAAAAATAAGTGAAGTTGTGGTGTGGTTTGATGAGAGTGTAAATAATTTAGTGGTGGGTGTGGTTATTTATATTTGTATAAAAAGTGAATTTTTTTTTTGTTTATGACCGTTCAAAAAAGAGCCATTCCTCGATCCATGTGCGAATTCAAAGCGGTGAACAACCACCGAAACCACCCCCCGAATCGGGTCCCCGCGGTGATGGCGGCGGTGTTCCCGATCGGGGAAAGTGGTCACCGAATTGGTCCCCGCTGTACGCCTCGTTCACCCTTATGTATGTTTATGTAACAAACTAACAATGATACACCAAAGGCATGTCCAACGAGTGGCTAGATAAGACGGGAAGGTATGGTGTGGGGAGGATGGGTTATCACGTAAGCGGGTGTAAGAATGGGCCTAAAGGGGATTGACCAAAGGGGTGGGGGGATGGGGCTATATATATATATATATATATGGAGCCGCTAAAATGAAAACCACCTCCGGTTGTAAGAACCGTGAGAACCACTCTCCACCAATCAGATTATGCCAACCAAAAGGGTAGTTTAGTCATTTACCCCATATGTCTAATCTCTCTCTATCTCTCTTCATTAATTATAGCAGGTGTTTTATCTCTCCTCTCTATTCTTTTCTTCTCTTTAAAATTGTAGCAGACTTTTATTTTCATCTCTCTCATCATAAAACCTGCAACCCACCCACATCCCCAAGGTGCCCCTGTTTCCGGCGACCACCACTAGCCAAACACCCCTCCTCTCCGTCTCCACAGTAATCGACGGCAGAGAGATCCGACCACCATTTTGGGTGGCGGTGCACCACAAACAACGGCAGCAGCGGCGGAAGGCGGTGGTGGGGCGGTGGTTGGTCGGTGGCGGAAGAAAGTTGTGCGAGGTGGTTGGTCGGAGACGGTGGTGTGGGAGGTGGTTGGTGGGAGTTGTGCAGAGGAGGAAGGCGGTGGTGGGGCGGTGGTTGGTGGGAGTCTTTTGCGACAGCCGCGGTGGTGTCCGGCCACCATCGCCTGAAAACGAACCGCCATGGCCACCATCTCTCCGGTTACCCTTTTGCGACCTTGCTGGGTTTATTTTGATATGTTGGGGGTTGATTGGGTTTGGGGTTTCTTTGATTCTGATTATGTTGGTTTGGGATTCTTTGATTTTGATTATGTTGGTTTGGGATTCTTTATTTGTGTTTTTTGATTTAGGTGGTTTTCTGTTTGCATAAAGTGATCATGTTTTGCATATGGTGATTCTGGTGGGTTTTGTGTTTGCATAAAGTGACCCTCAATGTTTGATCTTTGTGGTTGAAAACTTGATTTTAGAGAAACTGTTTGATTTGTGGTGCTGGTGTTGCCCCGTGGTCCCTACGCGTTGGTGCCCCGTGGTGCCCGCGCGGTGCCGGTGGTGCCCCGTGGTGCCGGTGGTCGATTGAAGTGTGGTTTTGGATTTGGGTGGCGATGATGCAAAAAAAACGTAGATTTTAATGACGATGGCGCGGCAAGAACGACGGAGGGTAGGTTTTTAGAACCTGCAACCCCACTTTTTGCAGCCTTCTGATTATCGGATAATCTGAGCCAAAACCCATTTTTTTTCGAGATATACTTTGTTTTGATGTTGTTGGTTTTTTATTTTCCCCCCTAGTCGATGATGATAACAATATATCTGAGACACCTTCCGAGTTTTCGATTTCTAGGTGCGTTCGTTTTTGCGTAAAAAAGTTTTTGTAAAAAAAAAAAAGTTAAACCGTAAACTTTTTAACGTAAACCGTAAACTTTTTAACGTAAACCGTAAACTTTTTAACGTAAAACGTAAAAACGTAAAACGTAAAAAGTTTTACGTAAAAAACGACGCTTGAAAAAACGGCGCGTAAAAAACAAGGGGCGTGAATGCGGCGCATAAAAAACGCCGCGAAAAAAGGGACGCAAAAAACGCCGCGGTAAAACGGGACGCCAAAAACCGCGCGTTAAAAAAACGACGCTTGAAAAAGCCGAGCGTAAAAAACGGTTTCCAAAAACGACCCGTTAAAAAACGATGCGTGAAAAAAGCCAGGCGTAATAATGGCGTGCAAAAACCGGCGCGCAAAAAAAATTGTCTAGTTAAAAAAATCCGAATTTAAAAATGCTTTTAATAAAAAAATTCTTTTTAAAAAATAAAAAGTAATACAATAAAACAAAAAAGTAATAAAAAAATAATAAAGACAAAATATAGTAATTTTACTAAACTACCCTTTTGAATTAAAATAATAAAGAGATAATAAGACAAAATCTATTTAATATTAATTTTAGTTACTTTCAATCTCATCCATTCATCTTCTTGATCTAATGGCTAGAAAGTGGTTCTCTCAGTTCTTACAACTGGAGGTGGTTTTCATTTTAGCGGTCCCCTATATATATATATAGGGGACCGCTAAAATGAAAACCACATCCAGTTGTAAGAACTGCGAGAACCAGTTTTAACCGTTAGATCAACAAGATGGATAGATGAGATTAAAAGTAGTTAATATTAATATTAAATAGTTTTTGTCTTATTATTTCTTTAATATTTTAATCCAAAAGAGTAATTTAGGAAAATTAATTTTTTTTGTCTTTTAGTCTTTATTACTTTTTTGTTTTATTATATTATTTTTTATTTTTTAATCAATTTTTTTTATTAAAAACCATTTTTAAATTCAGATTTTTTAACAAAACAATTTATTTTTTGTGCGCCGGGCTTTTTCAAGCGTCGTTTTTACGTCGGGCTTTTTCAAGCGTCGTTTTTTTAACGCGCCGTTTTTACGCCGGGCCTTTTCAACCGTCATTTTTTAACGCGCCGTTTTTCAAGCGTCGTTTTTTACACGTTTTTTTAACGGGCCGTTTTTTACACGTTTTTTTAAACGCCGTTTTTTTACATGTCGTTTTAACGCGCCGTTTTTTACACTTTTTACGTTTTACGTTCAACTTTTTAAACTTTTTACGTTTTAAGTTTTACGTAAAAAAATTTACGTTTTACGTTAAAATTTTTACGTTTTACGTAAAACTTTTTACGTTTTACGTTAAAAAGTTTACGGTTTACGTTAAAAAGTTTACGGTTTAAGTTTTTTTCTTTTTACAAAAACTTTTTTACGCAAAAACGAACGCACCCAGAAATCGCAAACTCAGGAGGTGTCTCAGATATATTGTTTTCATCATCGACTATAGGGGAAAACATAAAAAACCAACAACATCAAAAAAAGTGTAGCTCGAAAAAAACCGGGGTGTGGCTCAGATTATCCGATAATCAAGAGGCTGCAAAAGTGGGGTTGCAGGTTCAAAAAACCTACCCTCCGCCGTCCTTGCCGCGCCATCGTCATCAAAATCTACGTTTTTTTTTTCTTTTTTTTTGCATCATCGCCACCCAATCGATCGTATTAAAACCCACAGATTCAAAGATCACAATTCAAAAACCCCAACATATCAAAACCCACTTCAACCACTATTTTTTACAAACCCACCAAAATAATCAAAACCCACCAAACTTCAAGCAGAAAAAAAACCCAAACTTTTTGAATCAAAGAACCCTAATCAAAACTGAAACAAATCGAACCTTTGGGCCAATCATCAAGAATCACAAAGACCCAAAATTCAAAAACACCAATCGTCAGTATCACAGTCGCACCACCATCATTCGCCGCCACCATCGCCGACCTACCACATCCCACCACCGTCTTCTGCCGCCGACCAACCACCTCCTAACGGTCGATGAAACATCTTTTGGGTTCCTTGTAGGAGATGAGAGAAGGGTTGCAGGTCTAAGGGTCGCCAGAGAAGCGAGGGAACGCAGTAACATCATCAGCCACTGCATGTGCGGCGGTGGCTACCACCGGAGACGAAGAAGGAGGGGGTACAACGGGGAGTGGGTGCGGCTGCAGATTAGGTGGGAGGGGGGATCGGAGAAGATGAAGATGAGAGGTGGAGGGTGGTGGTCCGGGTGGTCAAGTGGGTTCCCCTCTGGTTTTTTAAAGAGACGAGAGAGAGAAGAAACATTTTGAGAGATTAGAGAGAGACAAAGCATTTAATAAAGACAGACAAGGAGATAGAGATAGATTTGACATATAGGTCAAATTACTAAAATGACCTTTATATTTTAAAATTATGCTCCATATGTGTCATAATCTAATTGGTGTAGAGTGGTTCTCACGGTTCTTACAACTGGAGGTGGTTTTTATTTTAGCGGCTCCCTATATATATATATATATATATATATATATATATATATATATATAGGGTAAGGTTCATGCGAGAACCACCCTTATTGCGAGAACCGCGAGAACCAATGTGAACACAAAATAAAATCTAAAAAATATCAAAAAAGCACTCAAAAATTTTTATTTTTTTTTAATATATTTTTTTAACAAAAATCGCTATATTTAGTTACAAAAAAAAATAAATAAAAAAATAAAAACCTTTTTTTTCGAGTAACAGTTATCCATGCACATGTGCATATGTATCATTACTTCAATAAATTCCGTAATACGTTATCAGTAATAGACAATTGCACTTTAATTTACAATACCATCTGTAATACACTACTTTTTACATTACCAATATTCAAAATGCACATGTGCATCATTAGGTATAACCATGATATAACATGTTTTGGTACAAAAAGTTTGTGATTTTGAATGGAGAAGTAGGCCCATATACATGTTTTTTTGTTAGTTATATCTAGTGGTTGATGGTTTGGCTATAGTTGTTACTTTATGATGTAATATGATGATTGGATGGTATAAATGGTGTTGATATACATGTAATAACGTCAAAATATTGGTAATTGTATTGTATTATGGATGGTAGGAGGTAATGGTAGTGTATTATGGATGGTATGATATATGAAAGGGAAACTGTATTCAAAGTAGTGTACCAAAACACCTTATTTCATGTTGATACATAATTATATATAGATGCACATGTGCATTTCTAATATTGGTAATGTAGAAAGTAGTGTATTACATATGGTAGTGTAAATGAAAGTCCAATTGTCTAATATTTGTAATGAGTTACGAAATTTGTCAAAGAAATGATACATATGCACATGTGCATGTTTGTGTATTATGGATGGAATGATAGATGAAAGAGAAAGGGTATTCAAAGTAGTGTACTAAAACACCTTATTTCATGTTGATACATATAGATGCACATGTGCATTTCTAATATTGTTAACGTAAAAAGTAGTGTATTACATGTGGTAGTGTAAATGAAAGTGCAATTGACTAATATTTGTAATGAATTACGGAATTTGACAAAGAAATGATACATATGCACATGTGCATGGATAACTGTTACTCGATTTTTTTTTTGAAATTTTTTTTATTAACAAAATATAGCGTTTTTTCTAAAAAAAATAGTAAAAAAATCAAAAAAAAAAAAAATTGGTGTTTTTTAGATTTTTTTAGGAATTACTGTTTGTGTTCACACTGGTTCTCACGGTTCTCGTAGTAAAGGGTGGTTCCTAACGGATCTTTGTCCTATATTATATAGGGTAGGGTTCATGCGAGAACCACCCTTATTGTGAGAACCAATGTGAACAGGGGGCAATTTTGTAAATACATAACAAAAATTAAATCAGCTATCACTTCTCCTCTTACTGGACTTCAAACAGCAATTAAATCCTCTTTTTTATTCAGTTCATGTCCGACACTCAAAAAATCTACAAGCTTCGTCATCCCAGTTCACATCCAACACACCAGAATCTCCAAAATTCTCCATCTCAATCTTACCATTCATCATGTATTCGTCATGTAATCGAAATCAGGGCAATACGAACATAATAATCGATCATATATTCGTCATCTGCTCAAAATTAGGGCAATAAGAGCATAATCATCAAAGACTATGTCACAATTAGGAAGAATCTGAAGAACAAACGTCCAATTGACAGATTATTCAGCGTCGCTACACCGTTCCGTAAATTTGTAAGTTTATACTCTTTGTTTTGCAGTTTTATATGATAACATGGCGCTTAATCGTCGATTCAAAATTTTATATGTTAATATGACGCTTAAATCATCGTTTCATATCTGCACTAGTGAAAATTGTGTGATATATATAATTGTTGAGGGATTAGGGGTGGCTGTTGTGATAGAACTACATGTAATGTGGTATTTATGTGTTTTTTTTAATGTAGTTTTGTTACTGATTAATGTTAGATACGATTGGTGTTAATACGAAATTTTATTTGGTAAGGGTTAGGGTTTTTTATTGAAGCAAACTTGTGGGTCATCCGTGTTAATGCACATGTGCATAGTTATGCACATATGTATATTTTGCCAGATTAGGTTAATAAGGTCAATCATGTTGATGCAAATGTGTATAATTATGCATATGTGCATAATTTGTTAGGATAGGTTAATAAGGTCATTCATGTTGATGCACATGTGCATAGTTATGCAATGCACATGTGCATAGTTTAGAGAATTTGTCAACTTGCACGTTTATATGTTAACATGACGCTTAAAAGTCGATTCAGATATTTTATATGTGAATATGAGGCTTAAATCTTAGTTTCATATATGCATTAGTGAAAATGGTGTGATGTATATAATTTTTGAGGGATTAGGGGCGACTGTTGTGATATCACGATCTGTAATGTGGTATTTATGTGTTTTTTGTATGTAGTTTTGTTACTGATTAATGTTAAATATGATTGGTGGTAATACGAAATTCAATTTAGTAAGGGTTAGGGTTTTTTTATTGAAGCAAACCTGTAGATAAGGTCAGTCGTGTTAATGCACATGTGCGTAGTTGTGCACATATGCATATTTTGCCATATTAGTTTAACAAGGTCAGTCATATTGATGAAAATGCGTATAATTATGAACATGTGCATAATTTGATAGAATAGGTTAATAAGGTCAATTATGCATAAAACTCGTTTCCCAGATATATTTAGAATGGAACAAGATAAACGATGCCTGGTGGCGGACCAGTACAATCAGGATAATAGAAACTTAATAGGGGTTTGGAATTGGTCGAGAAGCCCAAGCTCGGCCGAAGAATTACTGGAATGGCACGAGTTGATCGGGCTCCTCGATAATGTCACTTTGTCCGATGGCAAAGATGGTTGGGAATGGTTGGGAGGTAATGACTCTGATTTTTCGGTCAAGACTGTCAAGAACTTCCTGTATAGCAGCTCCGATTTCAGCAGCAGGCACGCTGTGAAATGGTCGAAATGGGTCAAAAAATGAAATATTTTTTGTTTGGAGGGCGGTTTTAGATCGTATTCCTACGCTGACTGCACTCCGGGATCGGAACTGTTGGGGCAGAGACGTGAAATGTTGTCTGTGTGAAGATGGCGATGAAACAACTAAACACCTTCTTTGTTCATGCCGGGTAGCGTCGACTGTCTGTTATCACATCAGTCAGTGGTGCCAGGTGAGTCCTTGTATTCTATTTTCGGCTAAAGATATCATAATTGCCTCTGAGTTTTGCAATCTGGATAGAGAAGTGAAAGAAGTTTTACATGGTATTATGTTCGTGACAAGTTGGTTTATATGGTTAGCCAGGAACAATAAAAGGTTCTCGGAGACTCAAGTTAAACCCGGAGAGATTATCCGTAATATTAAGTCCGTCGGTTTTTTATGGTATAAGAATCAGTCCAAAAATAGGTCTGTGAGTTGGGAAAAATGGTGCAGTTTCGATATAAGGTAGCTGCTAGTGTTCGGTCTTTAGGTTCTTGTGTTGAGTTGTTGTTTTTTGTTTTGCTGTAGTGGTTGGTTCGGCCGCCTCTGTTTTGGAGGTTGGCTTCTATGAATAACATTTACATTAAAAAAAAAAAACTTATGCACATGTGTATAGTTTGTCATAATAGTTTTGTTACTAATTAATGCTAAATATGATTGGTGGTATTACGAAATTTGATTTGGTAAGGGTTAAGTTTTTTATTGAAACAAACATGTTGATAAGGCCAATCATGTTAATGCACATGTGCATAGTTATGCACATGTGCATAGTTATGCACATATGCATATTTTGTCAGATTAAGTTAATATGAGTGTATTACGGCATATGCACACGTGCATTATTACCTTAAAACACAAACATTGTACATATTGTATGTAATATGTTTACTTCGCATGTTCATACATGAAATAATTGATGTAATATATGTAATGTATGCAGGAAAAAATTATTCAAAACTGCTCATGGATTGACAATAAGGACGTATTTGATTAATAGGTTGACGGATGAAAAATAACAGGGAAAATGATGGACGAAGAGGCGTTGAAACAGGAGGAGTGTTGTAAGATAGTTATGAAATGGAAAGAAGATTAGAAGGTGTGAGGTTGTGAAATAATGCGAATGTTATGTAGGTAGTTTGTGGATATGCAATTTATAAAGACAATTTCTTTTTTGTTTTCTTGATGTCTTTTCATTGTAATATGTGGGTAGTTTTTACGATAACGGTTGATATAAGAAGTTTTACGTATACGATGTTTTATATGGTGGTTGATAGGTTAAAACTCTATTTGATTGTTCAGGTATATTGGTATGTTTGTTAATATTTGATGTATTATGTTGTTTGGTATAGAAAATGTTGGTATTGCACATGTGCAAAGTTTGATATAGCGTATCATATTACGTACGTGGTACCCTATTACGTATGGGGTACCACATTGCATATGATGATGTATATGTAAAGGAAAACGGATTACATGTAGTTAAGATATTCATGTATGCACATGTGCATTGGTCGAAACAATAACAATATGTAGTGAAACATTAAACATGTATGCACATGTGCATTGTTTGAAACAATTACCATGTGGGGTGAAACAGTAAACATGTATACACATGTGCATTTTTCAAAACAGTAACCATGTTGGTAATATATGTTAGGTGGTCAATAATGAAATTACATACGTTTATGTATAATAAGTAATTGATATCAAAGTATTATGATCACAATCATAAACTATGAATACGTATACAGACAGTGCAAAATGATTGTAAACAAAAAGAATAATGCTTAGAAACTGTTTGTCGTTATATATAGAATAATCAAGAATCGTTGAATGTTTTATGACGTCTGGATGAATGTCTACACACCTAGATGAATGTCTACGAGGTTGCTCAGGTTCATATATATATGCAGGGTCTTTAGCATCATCATCAATATCTTCATCAGTATCATTGGAATCAACAATGTCCTTCTAACTGTTAATTGTAGTATTTATAATAGGGATGTATTCAGCATCAACATCGGGTTATCTAATATGGTGTGCCATTAGGTGTAGAAGTCGTAATTGTTCCTGTATAAATAAAAAAACATATAAGATTGTGATTAATATGGTATATGGTATATGGTGTGATTAATATGGTATATGGTGTGTATACGCACGATGTATAAATGTTTAACAATTTTTTTTGGTGATGAGTATGGGGTGTTGGTAATGTGATGCACATGTGCATAATTATGTACTGATGGTTAACAGTTTATTTGTGATGATTATGGATTGTTGGCACATGTGCATGTTCATGTTAATGATGGTTAATAGTTTACGGATGACGAGTATGGGTGTTATCAACATAATGCACATGTGCATGATCGTTATATTGACCAAGCAGATAAACAAAAAAATGAACAATTTATATAAACAATGATACATGAACATAGAATAACCAAGCAAATGTTAAATAAACAATGATATAGTAACATAGAGTAGTAAAGCATGTAAAAACTAGAAAAACAAACAATGAACAATGATAAATAAACACTAATATAGGAACATAGAGTTATCAAGCATGTAAAAACTATTTATGTATACTACCTTTAGTCTCCTATCATATAAATTGTAATTGTTGGTATAAATTGCAGTTGTTGTTGATCCAGATTTGTGGGTGATGTAGCAGCCGATGTTGAAGTATTGTCATCAGAAATTGAGTATTCAACGGAAATTGAGTGTTCGGCTACAACGACATTTTCTGATGTAGACATATATTCAATAGTATGGATATCAAAAATAGGTCTTTTTATAAGCTGAAGTTGACCTAACTTTGTTAATGTCATTATCAGATTGACGAGGAGGGTATATATGTGATGAATCAGAGGATGCCATCTGTATTACAAAGGGGTTACAAGTGAAATTATGTTTATTTGTATATGGATGACAAAAAACAATATAATCTGACAAAAAAGGATGTAATTTGTAGGATTACCGGATAAATGATGTATTCAACTGAGTAATCGTATAATTCAAACACGTAATGAGGATGTGTTCAACAGTTTCTTGCTCGTATCCGCAACCCAGGCACGATGTGTTGCTGATATGAATTCCCCTTTTTTCCAGATCCGTCTTTGTCGGTAACCTGCCTTCAACGCCTTTCCATGCTAACATATTGGCTTTAGGTGTAGCCCAGCCGTTCTAGGTCATTACAAAGCCACTCGACGGGTCCCCGCTTATGATACACAAATACTCTCTAACGGTTTTAACTTTGAAAGTCGACTTATTTTTCCGAGTGCCAACCCCACCCATATTGACCCGTCTTCATTCTGGTGTCTCTCAGCAACGCCAAAAGCTACATAAACTCCACCAATGCCTCCCCGGTTGTCGGATTGTTCTTCCATTGCCAATCCCACACAGTCACCTCTCCTATTTTTTTGTAGTTGTCCACCACACAAGCCCCTTTGTTTGCTGCCATCCTGTACATAATTAGATAGTCATCCATAAGGCACTTGTTCAGAATCCATACATCAACGACATAATCTGATTTTAACATAATGCACATGTGCATATAATTTAATACAATATCATTTACAATCAACATAATGCACATGTGCATATAATTTAATACAACATCATTTACAGTAAATATAATGCACATGTGCATATCATTTAATATAATATCATTTACAAAGTATATACATCATTTACAGTCAACATAATACCTTTGGTCACAAATCGAATGAACTGCAACATAATTATTACAGACAAACATCAAGACAAGTATTCTGTTCCGACAACTCAGATTTAAACATAACTAATTTATTCGTTGGTTTCTAGGACACCAGTTCCTAGCTTCAAGTTCATCACAGCACAAAGAGCATAAAAGCAACCTAAGCACCTGTCACATACGTTAAATAAAGTCAATACATAAAATGTAAAGGTGAGCATACAAGTTTGATAATAGCATATAGAGTTCGAATTCGTTTACGCATAACCAGCACGTACACATAGTGAAATGAAGCACCTTAGTTATCGACATAGATCCATCGATACCAATGACTGCGGGTTGACTACCTGAGGCAGTTCGCAATACATGATTACCACCGTAATCCATGCAAGTAAAAGATCCTTAACAACCCCCGAGTGAACGGGTGCTGAGTCCAAACTATAGTACTATCGTTGCTAAGGCAGGTAGACAGCATTCCATGTGTAAACATAACAAACAAGCATTCATAAGCCACGTATAACATGCATTAACGGTTAGCGTTAAAATAGCTTGAGTAGTGTGATAGTTGTAGTTTGAATATTCGTAACATATGTAACACCCAAAAGTGCCAAAAGCAAAAAAGGATCGAGTATACTCACAGCGATTATGGATTGAAGGGAGCGCTTTTCAGCGAGTACGGTTAGCCTGAATAGATTCGATAACGTAACGATAAGTGATGCGTAAAACAGTACATAGTGAGAGTGGATAGGATGACTGATCGTGCGGATGGGTCATCCGTGCGGATTGGCTATCCGTGCGGACTGGCAGTCCGTGCGGATGAGTCGTTCGTGCAAGTGGTAATCCGTCCGGATTAGGCACTCGTGCGGATTGTTATCCGTGCGGACAAGTTATCCGTGCGGACAAGTAATCCGTACGGATTAGCTATTCGTCCGGACTAGTCACTCGTGCGGATAGCTTATTCGAGTGGATTGTTTCTTCCTAAGGATGTGTTTGTGTATGATGGCTTGTGCTTTGAAGTTTTCGTTGTAGCATTTAGAAAACATTTAAGTTTCTCTACCCTTCAAGGCGGTCGCGCGGATGACAATCCGTCCGGATGGTAATCCGTGCGGACACAATCTTAAAGGTGAGTCACTTAGTGAAATTGGTGAAATCCGTGCGGACAGTGGTAATCCGTCCGGATAGTCTGTCCGTGCAGACAACTTGCCCGTGCGTATGAACATTGTTTGAAATTGTTTAAGGTCTTAGTATCTCATGATCCGAAGAGTAATCCATTCAGAGGGTCGTCCGTCCGGATTATTCATTCGTCGATACTCCAACCTTGGTTGATTGTGGGTTCCAAGCGTAGTTCGTCCGGATGACAACCTGTCTGGATAGCCTGTCCGTGCGAACAGCTTGTCCGTGCGGACAACTTACTCATGCGGACAACTTACTCGTGCGGACAACTTACTCGTTCCGGTTGTTCCGTTTGTCTACTCTTGGTTTCTGTTGTCGTTTTATCGAGACGTTCTGATTACGTGGCAACCACTTGGAATTGTATTCTTATTCGCACGACTAAGCCGGCTAGGAATCACCCTAACTCGGCCTGTCGGTGGTTTAGAATGGTCATTCCGGTCTAACCCGAACTCAGTTGTCTTGCGGGTAGAATCCAGATCTAGGACTAGTGCATCACTACTTTCGAGTAGAAGACTAGAACTGATCCGATTCGTACCGTTTTTGAGGGTAAAAGAAGGAGAAAACTTGTTTATTTCTTTCAACTCTTTTATCCTTTAGAAAAGTTTAGATTTAGGTGAAGTTGTTGTGAAATCTTGTGGAAATCGTTCAGATCTGAGTTATTCTTGGTGGAATGAGGTCACACTTGAAGTTCATGAGAACTTCATGATGACGTCACCCGAGAATGCCTCAAATCTTGATGATTTCATGGTTAAAAGTTGAGGTTTGAAAGATAGAAAGGTGTAGATGTGTGTATAGATCAAGAATGTACAAGATTTAGGGCGAGATCTTACCTGGATTGAGAGAAATCGGAGAAAAGGTGAAGAAAGTGTGCTGGTCGGACGTCACTTGCCAAAAGTGGAAAGTTTGGAGAGTGACCCGGGTATTTATAGGATGCTAAAAGGGGAAAGGGTGATCCGTGCGAATTGCAGGTCACCCGGATTGTTTATCCGTGCGGATTGGTCATCCGTGCGGATTGGCAATCCGTGCGGATTGGCAATCCGTGCGGATTGGCAATCCGTGCGGATGGACAATCCGTGCGGAAGGACAATCCGTGCGGATGTCGACTGAATGGTGCGTTCGGTGCGACGACTCTTTGGTTTCGATTGCGAGCGATTCGATAGGGTTTCCTAGTCAAATTACTTTTAGTCCCAACTACTTCGTATATAACATGGTTTGAGTCAGATTTTCGGGTTCGGGTTCGATTACATTCGAGTTAGACTTCGAGTTCGATTGAGTTCGCTTGATTTCCACAAATAACATAAATAAACATGCACATGTAACACGTAAGGCACACACACACGTATAAACGATAAGTAAAAAGTACATAGCTCGAGTTACGATTCGATGTCGATTCGATTAACATAGCTTGATTATTAGTCGATTATCTTTATCGCATTGTTACTTCCTATCATTCACAGTCGTAGGTCGATTGAAATACGATTAACATGATTCGATTATTGCAATGTACGACACTTACTCCACATAATATAAATAAAATAAAAACATTTCTACGAGTCAAGTTGCGCGAAATCGGTCGTTGACTTTGACCTTGACTTTGACTTTCACTCGTCAAAACACGGGGTGTTACAGCCTCCATTTGTTTAGGGAATTTCGTCCCGAAATTAAGCTGAAAGCCGTGACAAACCGTGAATCGTGTGAGAAGTATTTGTTTAGACCGATTTTGACTCGCGTAACATGCGGAATCCGTACACGATCGTGACCATTGTAGGATCGGTTTTGACACCGTACAATTGCGTAACGAACATTCGACGTGCAGAGTCCGTGATCGTGCGTGGATTGCGTAGGTCCCGGTTTTGACTCCGTTTCGATTGTGAACCTACCGTGTGACTTGCGGAATCCGTACGTGATCAAGACCAAACACACGAACAGTAATTATAACTGTGATTCTTATTGATTAACTTGAAATCGTACAAAACACTAGAATCACCAAGCCACTTTCTCTCTAACGCTTCCCTAACTAAACAACTGTGGATACTTTGCCTTCATGTTGCTTTCGAGTTCCCAAGTGAACTCTGCGCCGCGTTTGCCTTCCCATCGGACCTTCACAATAGGAATGCGTGAGCGCCTGAGCTGCTTGGTTTGGCGATCCATGATTTCGACAGGCTTTTCCACGAAGTGTAATGTTTCGTTCACTTGTAGATCGTCTAGAGAGACATGTAAATCGTGGTCGGCGATGCACTTTCGGAGGTTTGACACGTGGAAAGTCGGGTGGACGTTACTAAGTTCCTCCGGTAATTCGAGTCTGTAGGCCACTTTTCCGATTCTTTCCAGAATCTTAAAAGGTCCAACATATCGAGGCGCGAGTTTCCCTTTCTTGTCGAATCGGACTACACCCTTCCAAGGCGATACCTTTAGGAGTACGTAGTCACCAATGCCAAATTCACGGGGCTTGCGTTTTTTATCGGCGTAAACTTTCTGTCGATCCCGAGCTTTCGCTAGGTTGTCCCGAATTTGGAAAATTTTGTCTGTCGTTTCTTGTAGCAGCTCCGGACCGGTTAGTTGCGAGTGACCGATCTCGTGCCACACAATAGGAGATCGACATCTTCTTCCGTATAAGGCCTCGAAAGGTGCCATCTGGATGCTAGCCTGGTAGCTGTTGTTATACGAGAATTCGACCAATGGTAGGTGTTTATCCCAATTACCACCGAAGTCTAGAACACACGAACGGAGCATGTCTTCAAGAGTACGAATCGTTCTTTCAGTCTGACCGTCGGTTTGTGGGTGGAAAGCGGTACTTAGATTAAGCGTTGTACCGAGTGCCGTTTGAAACGTTTCCCACAATCGTGAGGTAAACCGAGCATCACGATCAGAGATGATGTCACGAGGCGTCCCATGTCTACAAATGATCTCGTCGGTGTAGATTCGGGCTAATCGTTCCACCTTGTAGTCTTCTCGTATTGGCAGAAAATGGGCTGATTTAGTCAAACGGTCAACAACAACCCAAATGCTGTCGTGACCTGATGACGTGGTTGGAAGCTTGGTTACGAAATCCATAGCTATGCTCTCCCACTTCCACATGGGGATTGGTGGTTGTTCGAGTAAGCCAGAGGGTCTTTGATGTTCAGCCTTGATTCTAGCGTAGGTTAGGCATTTTCCGACGTAGAGAGCGATATCCCGTTTCATACCCGGCCACCAGTACCTATAGCGAAGATCCTGGTACATTTTATCAGCACCGGGATGAATAGAGTACCGGGATTTGTGGGCTTCATCCATGATAATCTGTCGCAAATCGGTTCACTTGGGAATCCAAATTCGGTCTAAAAAGTGGAATATCCCGTTCGATTTGCTCACAAGCTGGGCTCCATCGTGGTAGAATCGTTCCTTCTTCAAAGTGCGTTCGTTGAAACACGCATGCTGGGCGTCGCGGATGAGAGTCTCATGATTGTGCTGGGCTTGAACATTACGAGTGCTAAGCAGATAGCTCCGCCTGCTAAGGGCGTCGGCAACAACATTTGCTTTGCCTGGGTGATAACGAATCTCACAGTCGTAATCGTTGAGAAGTTCTACCCATCGGCGTTGACGCATATTAAGTTCCTTCTGATTAAAGATGTGTTGTAGGCTCCTATGATCGGTGAAGATCGTACACTTGGTACCATACAGGTAGTGTCGCCAAATCTTTAATGCAAAAATAACCACGCCTAGCTCGAGATCATGGGTTGTGTAGTTCTTCTCGTGGATTTTGAGCTGACGAGATGCGTAAGCTATAACCTTGTCTCGTTGCATAAGAACACACCCGAGACCAAGGTTGGAAGCATCACAGTAGACAATGAAATCATTGTTTTCGTCGGGTAGTGTGAGAACAGGAGCATTGCAAAGCATGTACTTGAGGGTTCGAAAGGCAGACTCTTGTTTGGTTCCCCAGACAAAAGGCTGATCCTTATGCGTGAGAGAGGTAAGTGGTACAACAATCTTCGAGAATCCTTCGATAAATCGTCGATAATAGCCCGCTAGCCCGAGAAAGGAGCGGACTTCAGACGGGTTCTTAGGCGTAACCCAGCTCTTAACAGCTTCAATCTTCGCAGGATCAACGTGGATACCCTGACTATTTACAATGTGACCCAGAAACTGAACCTCCCCCAACCAAAATTCGCACTTGGAGAATTTGGCGTAGAGTTGGTTCCCCTGGAGTAACTCGAGAACCAAACGTAGATGTTGCACGTGTTTGGCTCTCGACTTGGAATAGATCAAGACATCGTCGATGAACACGATGACGAAACGGTCGAGATATGGTTTACACACGCGATTCATCAGATCCATGAAAACCGCTGGTGCGTTTGTTAGGCCAAAAGGCATGACAACGAATTCGTAATGGCCATATCGAGTGCGAAACGCGGTTTTGGGTATATCCTCTTCTTGAATGCGTAGCTGATGGTAACCTGAGCGTAGATCGATCTTCGAGAAACACGTAGCGCCTTGTAGTTGATCAAACAAATCGTCGATTCGAGGCAGAGGATAGCGGTTCTTGATAGTCAACTTATTCAATTCCCGGTAGTCGATGCACATCCGGAACGACCCATCCTTCTTTTTGACGAAAAGGACTGGCGCGCCCCAAGGAGAGGTGCTCGGGCGAATGAAGCCTTTTTCAAGTAATTCCTGGAGTTGGGTTGAGAGTTCGCGCATTTCGGACGGCGCGAGTCGATAAGGAGCTTTGGCGATAGGATTGGCTCCTAGAACGAGGTCAATACGAAAGTCGATATCACGACTGGGCGGTAGTCCAGGAAGGTCCTCTGGAAAGACCTGAGGAAATTCTCGAACCACAGGAACGTCTTTCACTTCCTTCTTCTCTTTCTTTTCCTTCTCCGCTGCTACGACGTTAGCCAAGAAAGCCCTGTATTCCTTGCGGAGATATGATGTGTGTAAAATGCAACATATAAATTACATCAAATGAGGCATAAAACTAACCCTTTTTAAGTACTAATGTTGGAAAAAGAGTGTTTTTGTCTTCCTTTTGTATTTTCAGGATTAAATGAGCTCAAATTCACAAAAGAAGCAAAAAGACAGCTAAATCTAACATAAATACAAGGAAAGGAACATAAGTGGACTGCCCGACCCCTCAACGGCATCTTCCTAAGCAAAATAGAGAAGGCAGAAGACTGAACACGCCCCGTGCTCAGCCAGCACGGGGCCGTGCCCAAGAAGCAGCAGAAAAGAAAAATCCATAGAAGCTTCTATTGCCCACCACGGGGCCGTGTCCAGTGAGCACGGGGGCGTGTCGAAAGTACTGCAGGCGCATTAATTGTAATTGCGAATTACAATTAATGAGGAGAGAGAGTGTCAAACAGGCACGGGGCCGTGCCCAGCGGACACGGGGCCGTGCCCAGCCCTCTGTTCAGCCTATAAATAGGAGTGCTTGGTTTCATTTCAACTCATCCCTTGGCACACCACCTCTCTCACACTTCATCCACCACCCACCACCATCACAACACCATCATCCACCACCATCATCCATTGTCCATCGTAGAGTGTGTGAGTCGTCTCGGGATCCAAGATTGATCGTAAGAGTTCTTGACAATCAAGGCCATGTTTGCCTAAGTCTCTTACATCACTTGGTGAAGACAAAGTGTCTAGTATAATACTTTTTATTTCTAATCTTTTGCACTTTTTATTTGGTTTTGTATTAATGACTTTAATAGCTAGTTACTTATGTTGAAGGTGATCTTTCCTTATCGTTTGTCCGTGGTGTCTTGGCATTATTTTACTGTCTATATAAAATAAAAGATTTTCACCATTCATATCTCCACGGTCTATATGGATGTATGTTGGCTACCTGGTCGGGGGTTAAGGGAACGGTTTGGTAAAGGTCTTGCCATTGTTCAGCGTTTAGAGGTCCTGCAATGGACCTGGGTCAAATTTAGTAGGACCTCCTTCAATGCTTCACGGTATTGGATGGCGGGGGTCCAAACTCTTTGATCCCCTCATAAGTTAACTACTATTAATACTATAACCCGGCTATTTAGGACTGTATCCCTGCTGACTCAGACTACTTAGTCGAGGGTAACGTCACCGCCAAAAGCGGGGCCTACCATAATACTGCATTAATAACTTAATTCATTATCTTCCAATAATCCACCCTTTTAGGATTGTATCCTTGCTGACTCAAACTACTGGGGTGAGGGTAACGTCACCTTCAAAAGAGGGGCCTACTACAATAACTAAGATAATCTCTTAATTATGTGCAAAAGTGCGGAAATAATCAAAGGTTATACTAGATACGAGTCGGAACCAAGTGATTCATCTTGTCTATCTGTTTTTTCTTTTATTTTATTGTCAGCATTTTAGTTAGGTTTTATTTTTCTTAGTTTAAAAACTTTTTTTCTAAACTTTTTATTTTTGATTAGACGTTGAGGATAAACCGGTACTAAAAGCTCTTGTGTCCTTGGACGACCTCGGTATCTTACCAACGTTATACTACGCTCACGATGGGTGCACTTGCCCATATGTGTGTTTAGTGTTAGTAAAATATCGTGTTTTATAAATTTAAAACTTGGCTAAAATAAGTGTTAAAGGGGCTTAAAATATACACCTAATATATATAACACTTCACACGCATCAAGTTTTTGGCGCCGTTGCCGGGGACACAAGGATTTTAAGAAAGTTAGGAATCAACGGCCTAATAATTTTTCTTTTTATTTTTCATTTTTTTAGGATTTTTCTTAGTTTTTCAGCTTCTGCAGAGCTCAGCACGGGCTGTGCCCGCTGAACACGCCCCCGTGCTAAATCGTTGGAACTGGCAATCCTGTTTCAAGTCAGACAGTAAGCTGAACACGGGGCCGTGCTCACTCAACACGCCCCCGTGCCCAAGTTTCAGTTACTGAAAACAGAACCGTTAGATCCCGGCGGTTGGTAATTTCTGACATAAACATGAGTGATAGTAATTGTTTTTACTTTCGGCACTCTTATGGTACGTGGTGTCAATTATGTGGTGGCGAACATAAAGAATTAAAATTTTACTTTCTAAATTATAGGCCCCACTACATAGACCCACCGATTCCTTATAACCTTAAGAGGGGCGAAAGTAAAAATAAGCACTATTTCTCCCTCGAATGCGCCCAGCCAGATATTCTAGGAGAAATGCTCCTTGACGAGTTATTTCAACTAGAAGAGCTAATTCTGAATTAGTTAGAAGAGCTTGGGAAGGACTTTATTGATCCACCCCAAGACAATAACCATGAAGAAATGTTGGAACCGCATTCTGACAACCTCGTTGCTCCCAAAAATACCTTCATACCTAGCAAAGACGTGGACGATAGTCGTCCCTGTGCCGATTGTGCCGTGAAGGACTCCCCATCGACTTCGTTCGGTGCATGCATAGACCTGAGCGATTCGGCATACACCTTCTTTAACGAGAGCCCGGGAAAGGGTTGGACTTGTCCACCTAGAATGAAAATAGGAATTACCCTCACCGACAACCTCTTGCGTTCTCGCCTTAGTCTAGGACAATTAAGGTATCTTAGGCACTTTGGGGTTGTTCCAACCAGTAAGGAACCACCCGATTTCGACGAAGTCCTTAGAACTAGACAACTTCATAAAACAGTCCCTCGACACGGGGTCGTGTCCAGCCAACACGCCCCCGTGTTCACCAAAAGATTCTCTTCTGATCAGTACGTCAGAATACGGACAAACTGTGTCAGGACTCCACCTGCACACGGGGCCGTGTCCAATGGACACGGGGCCGTGTCCAGGATGCTGTCATTTTCTATAAATGCAGCCAAGAATTCTGCACATTTGGACCAACTTGGGACAGAGATTTGAAGGAATCTTCTCTCAAACTATCCTAGGTAAGTCTAAAAGAAGGTTCCAACAACCCATCTTGTCCTTTCCTCTTACAGCCATTTCCTTCTTCTCCATCTTTCTCCAAGAACTACCATTAAAAGTTTGAATTCTTCCAACTTTGTGGTAAGGATTGATGAGTTTTGTTCAAGGAATGTTGGTAAAAGTATGTTATGTAACATTGTTTTAAGTTATTGATGTCTAGAAAGACCCCACAAGTTCAGAAAATAACTTAAAATTTCAAGTTTCCTTGCACCAAAATTCTGCAGAAAGATGAACACGGGGCCGTGCTCAATGAGCACGGGGCCGTGTCCGGTCACTGTTTCATAAAATAAACTATTTTTCAGTTTATTTTTTAGGATGTCGAGTGAAAACAGCGAAACATCTTCCGTGCACTCATCAAACAGCCGAAGAGGAAGGAGGCCCTCCATTGAAGCTACACTTGTGCACTATGTGGTAGCATTAAGGGAGGCTCTCGATGAAATGACATCGGTAGAGGAGGTCCTAATCGACCGTATTAACGATCTTACGGTGGGACTCGAAAGCAGCTTCCAAGAAATTAACCTCTTGCACCAGAGGTTAAATATTCTTGTAACACCTCCGATGGAACCAGTCCTCCCTCAACAGGATTGGAACCTGGCGCTCGGAACTAACAACCCTACCGGGTGGGAAGATTTGCCAGCGGAACCTCCCATGGAACACCAACAAGAAATCCCGGTGGAAATCGAGACTCCTCAAACCAATGCCAATGAGCCTTCTTTTCTCCTTCCAAGGGAGGTGGAGGAGTGGCTCGCCGACATGTGAGGAGATCCGCACCCGGAAGAAGGAGTTCTAAAAGGCCTTGTCTAACCAAGATTAGTAGTCTCTTGGAAATGTTGCTAATTAAAATAAAATAGAGGCTAGAACTCCATGATTTAATATTTCTCGGTTTTATCTAGTTTAATTTAAAATTAGGACTATGTAAGTTATCTCTATGATGCAATGAAATGATGGTTTTCAAAGATTGAATGGTTCGTAATGAATAAAACACACTCATGGTGGTGAGGGATGAAAAGGGGAACAAGAAAAATGACTTCATGCACAAGAACAAGGCAACCCGACAATTTTCTTCATTACAGAAGGTTCAACACGGGCCGTGCCCAACCAACACGGCCCCGTGTTGAACCCCCTGCAGAAAACTGCCCAGTTCAGGTAACTGGACACGGGCCGTGTCCACCCAACACGCCCCCGTGTCCAGGCTTCTGTTTCTCTTGATTTAATTTTGTTACTGGCACTTGAACACGGGGCCGTGCCCGGACAACACGGGGCCGTGTTCAGCGCCCAGTAACACAAAATTTTTGTTTTTTAACACCATTTTACACATCTAATCAACCTAAAAATTTATTTTTGGGACACATTGAGGACAATGTGTAATTTAAGTGTGGGGTGGATGCTAAAACCTTGGAAACTTTGCAAGTCCTAATAACAAGCCTTACACAAAACTCTATTGGAACCGCTAATCACCCCAAATTTTTTCAAAAATTTCATTTTTTTACTTGTCTAGGTTTAACTCGGGAAATCCAAGTTCTCAAAAAGGTTATATTTTTACGAATTTACAACCGATAGCGTCGTGATAAAAAGAACCAACATAAGAAAATTATAAAAAAAGGGCATGACAAGCTTAGTTAAAATTTGATTATATATACTTGGTCACATAAAAACCCATTCCCACAAAAGTGAGTTTTGAGCCTTTATTGAGCATACAAGATTACATCTTTAGACTAAATGTTCATTTTTCGTTTCTTGTGTGAATAGCCGCTTGGTTCTTACGACTCTAGAACTTGCCATGACGATACATTCCCGGTCCTTATCAACTTAAACCCGAGTAAGTAAATGATGGAGGCATTAGGACTAACCCTTTTTATTTCTACACCTTTATTTTTCTTTTTCTTTTACCACTAACCCAAAAAAACCCCCTAGTTAGCCCCTTTGAGCCTAAACCTTTTCATTTCATAACTCAACACCCTTTCACTCACCAAAACCTTTTCATTTTTACCCTTTGTTTTAGTAACAAGTTCGGTTTTTCGTATGGTCAAAAAAAAAAAAAAAAAATTTGTATTGATGATGAAGCAAAAGAAAATAAACAAACAAGTTTATCAAAAATAGCTTTGTTTGAATAATAGCTTCATCAAAATAAGAGTTACAAAAATAGAAAGTCCTACGAAAACCGACACTTGTTACGCTTTTCGCCCTTTTTCTACTAACCATTAACCACTAACCCAATCACCTACCTTTAACCCTAGCCTAACCCTTAACCCACAAAGTCCTCTTGATATTTACAAAGGTATATAAGTTAAAAAGGAGGAGGATTGATTGCTTAGCAAGCTTATGGTAGGAATAAGTTCCATGCCGCTCTCGAGTGATTCACTAAAAATACACCTTCGGCCGAGTGTGAGTGATTTCTCCCGTGAGGTATGTGAACTTGTATATAAATAGAATTTTAAAAAAGGCATGCTATGCCCTAATAAATAATTTCTCTTATGAAAAGTTTTAAATAAATCATTACGAATAGGATTGTAAATAGATAAAAATAAAACCCAAAAGAATCTTGGAAATCCCGACACTCTACGACAAGCCCAAAACCTTCTCTTCTACCTATTCCATTTAGGAGTGTAAGCCACATATTAAAGAGTTTTGCTTGAGGACAAGCAAAAGTTCAAGTGTGGGGGTATTTGATGTGTGTAAAATGCAACATATAAATTACATCAAATGAGGCATAAAACTAACCCTTTTTAAGTACTAATGTTGGAAAAAGAGTGTTTTTGTCTTCCTTTTGTATTTTCAGGATTAAATGAGCTCAAATTCACAAAAGAAGCAAAAAGACAGCTAAATCTAACATAAATACAAGGAAAGGAACATAAGTGGACTGCCCGACCCCTCAACGGCATCTTCCCAAGCAAAATAGAGAAGGCAGAAGACTGAACACGCCCCGTGCTCAGCCAGCACGGGGCCGTGCCCAAGAAGCAGCAGAAAAGACAAATCCATAGAAGCTTCTATTGCCCACCACGGGGCCGTGTCCAGTGAGCACGGGGGCGTGTCGAAAGTACTGCAGGCGCATTAATTGTAATTGCGAATTACAATTAATGAGGAGAGAGAGTGTCAGACAGGCACGGGGCCGTGCCCAGCGGACACGGGGCCGTGCCCAGCCCTCTGTTCAGCCTATAAATAGGAGTGCTTGGTTTCATTTCAACTCATCCCTTGGCACACCACCTCTCTCACACTTCATCCACCACCCACTACCATCACAACACCATCATCCACCACCATCATCCATTGTCCATCGTAGAGTGTGTGAGTCGTCTCGGGATCCAAGATTGATCGTAAGAGTTCTTGACAATCAAGGCCATGTTTGCCTAAGTCTCTTACATCACTTGGTGAAGACAAAGTGTCTAGTATAATACTTTTTATTTCTAATCTTTTGCACTTTTTATTTGGTTTTGTATTAATGACTTTAATAGCTAGTTACTTATGTTGAAGGTGATCTTTCCTTATCGTTTGTCCGTGGTGTCTTGGCATTATTTTACTGTCTATATAAAATAAAAGATTTTCACCATTCATATCTCCACGGTCTATATGGAGGTATGTTGGCTACCTGGTCGGGGGTTAAGGGAACGGTTTGGTAAAGGTCTTGCCATTGTTCAGCGTTTAGAGGTCCTGCAATGGACCTGGGTCAAATTTAGTAGGACCTCCTTCAATGCTTCACGGTATTGGATGGCGGGGGTCCAAACTCTTTGATCCCCTCATAAGTTAACTACTATTAATACTATAACCCGGCTATTTAGGACTGTATCCCTGCTGACTCAGACTACTTAGTCGAGGGTAACGTCACCGCCAAAAGCGGGGCCTACCATAATACTGCATTAATAACTTAATTCATTATCTTCCAATAATCCACCCTTTTAGGATTGTATCCTTGCTGACTCAAACTACTGGGGTGAGGGTAACGTCACCTTCAAAAGAGGGGCCTACTACAATAACTAAGATAATCTCTTAATTATGTGCAAAAGTGCGGAAATAATCAAAGGTTATACTAGATACGAGTCGGAACCAAGTGATTCATCTTGTCTATCTGTTTTTTCTTTTATTTTATTGTCAGCATTTTAGTTAGTTTTTATTTTTCTTAGTTTAAAAACTTTTTTTCTAAACTTTTTATTTTTGATTAGACGTTGAGGATAAACCGGTACTAAAAGCTCTTGTGTCCTTGGACGACCTCGGTATCTTACCAACGTTATACTACGCTCACGATGGGTGCACTTGCCCATATGTGTGTTTAGTGTTAGTAAAATATCGTGTTTTATAAATTTAAAACTTGGCTAAAATAAGTGTTAAAGGGGCTTAAAATATACACCTAATATATATAACACTTCACACGCATCAAGATACTTGCTAGCTTGGAGGCATGATATAAGTTTGAGACCTTTCGCAGTAGTATCACCATAAACACACAATGAATCACCGTTCGCGAGCGAAAATCGTATCATCTTATCGAAGCACACAACTTCAGCATGATTTTCTCGAAGAAAGTGAATGCCTACTATGATGTCAAAGCTTCCGAGTTGCATCGGAATAAGGTCGATTGGAAAGATGTGATTGTTGAGCTCGAGAGTACAATCACGGATAACAGAATTAACAGCGATGGTTCTTCCGGTAGCGACTTCAACATCGAATGCAGAGGAGAGTTGGGAACGTTTACGACTAAGGAGTTTCTCGAATTCGAGCGACACAAAGCAGTTATCGGCTCCAGTATCAAACAAACATGAAGCTTAAATACCATTCACAAGGAATGTACCGTTGACCACGTTGTTGTCGGCCTGGGCTTGACGCACGTTGAGATTGAAAGTTCTGGCGCGTGCGGCCTGCTGTTGCTGCTGCTGTTGTTGTTGCTGCTGTTGCGGTTCTTGTTTCACTACCCTGTTCGGGCACATGTTGGCGAAGTGATTCGGGTCGCCACATGAGAAGCAGGCTCTGGCTTTGACTGCGGGTGCCGGAGGAGCTTGTTGACCCTGTGGGGCAGTGAGTAGGGCTTGATTGGCAGGAGCTTGACGAATACGGCAGTTGGCGGTAAAGTGGCCGTATACATTGCA
Source organism: Helianthus tuberosus (assembly GCA_030545235.1). Lineage (NCBI taxonomy): Eukaryota > Viridiplantae > Streptophyta > Magnoliopsida > Asterales > Asteraceae > Helianthus > Helianthus tuberosus. Next base: position 46,579,786 of record CM060408.1, read on the forward strand.
GTGGGCACAGAAGCGGCATTGTATAGCTGTCGGGTGGTGGTAGGTGCAAGTAGGGCAGAGCGGGTGCGGCCCAATATATGCACACTTTGCAGGCGGTGCATTGGCCACAGGCGCCGCTACTTGACGCTGTTGGGCAGGTACAGCTTGGATCGGTGCAGCAGTAATCGCACAGTTCTTGTTGGTGGAGTTGTTCTTTCTCTTGCTGCTTGATGAGGTGGGTTCAACAGTTGGTGCGGTAGCGGTAGCTTGATGCAGATGCTTGGAGGTCTTATCCCATACCCCAGCCTTAACCCTTTTGTCATTGATTTCAGCGGCTAGCAGATAGGTTTCTTCGATCGTGGTAGTCTTAGCCGCTTGCACGAAATCAGCAACGCAGTCGGGCAAAGCTCGGATATACTTCTTGATGGTCATCTTGGGAGTCTTGACCTGGTCGGGACAGATAATGCTGAGTTGTTTGAAACGAGCAGTGAGACCAGCATTGTCTCCATCCTTCTGATGTATGTGCCAAAATTCATCTTCAAGCTTTTGACGTTCGTGAGGAGGGCAGAATTCCTCTAGCATGACTTCCTTGAGCTCGTCCCACGACAGACCGTAGGCTGCATCATTCCCTCGCTTGTTCCTCTCGGCCGTCCACCAGTCTAAAGCACGGGACTGAAAGACGCCGGTAGCGTTCAGAGTTCGAAGGTCATCAGGGCAACCACTTTGTCGCAGAGTAACCTCGATGGAGTCAAACCAATGGAATAGTGCAGTAGGACCTCCTTCGCCTGTGAATTCTTTCGGCCCACACGACTTGAATTGTTTGAAACTGAAAGGTCTTACGACAGCTTTAGGACCTTCAGTCCTCGATTCCTCGGATGATTTGCTGGCGTTCTCGTAGACATCACTCACGGCTTTAGCCACACTTTTCGCGATGATGGAAGCCAGGCGTTTGTCCCTCTTTTCTTGACGAGAGAGTGCATGACGGGATCCAGACGACATTGTCTGCAATAGACATCGCCATGGAACTCAACACATTGTATTCGAATCTCACCTCACACGTCTACTACTTACTAAAGCTCAGTAACATGTACATTCACGTAACAGCGTAACACACAGTGCATAGTCACATAAGCATGTAGAGCACAAAATCACATAATTCCTAAGCATATAGAGCACAGAAGCAAGGAAAACACATACGCTTTTAGTCACTAGAGGCATTCAGAAAACAAAAACCTAGTATTCAAGGTTCGTGATTGTTCGAATATAGTGTAGCGTGAGCGATTTGTTAACGATGTGCAGTGTGTTGTGTGGGTAGTAAAGGCCAAAAGCATTAGATTGAAACCAGTAGTACCTCAAAATGCTAACAAATAAGCATAAAACACGTAATTCACATAAAATCAACGAATCGTCAGAGTCAAATGGTTTTGACTCAAAGCTTGAAACTCATAAAAATCGAGAATAGATTGTCTGCGGCTAGTAGACTTTGACTAACCAAGGTGGTTCAATTATTCACAGGGGATCTGTTATGCACTTTCAACATTCAGGATCGTGCCTTGGCCTCGATTCTTGGGCGTTTGGTGCGAATCCCGTTAGTTTTATGGTGTCTACAGATCGTCTGTTGAGACCTTGGTGGGAGTTTTGTAAAATGCGTGGAACAAGTTGTCAAGGTTAGGGTTTCACCCCTGGCTTAACAACTTCGTCCCTATTCTGATAAAATGGAGGAGATTATTCATCAAAATGTGGATTTCAATCCTAATTTGGCATAATTCTCCTCGATTGTAGTTAAAAATGCAGGTTGATTAAGCGACTTTAGCCGAGAGTTTGCGGTTTTCACACCTATTCTCGGCCTCCGTGCTTGCTCATAATTTAAAATTCCGAGTGTAATGACAGTGTAGAATAAGTGTAAAGAGCGAGTGATAGTAGCGAGTTTATGCATACGCGCGAGTTGGTCTGTTGGTTCCTAACTATAGTCTAGGTCTCTAAGACTTCGACCTGGACTAGGTCGAGTCTTGCCTAATTCCCTATATTTATGGCTCTGATACCAATCTGTCACACCCCAACCGATGGCGAAATCATCGGGGCATGGCACTGAGCGAAACAGATTGTCCAGAAGTTTCCATAACAACTATCATTACCATTCAATTTAATGGATACGTCCCATACCGTATCTCAAATAGTTAAATAATTATTACAGACAAACATCAAGACAAGTATTCTGTTCCGACAACTCAGATTTAAACATAACTAATTTATTCGTTGGTTTCTAGGACTCCAGTTCCTAGCTTCAAGTTCATCACAGCACAAAGAGCATAAAAGCAACCTAAGCACCTGTCACATACGTTAAAATAAAGTCAATACATAAAATGTAAAGGTGAGCATACAAGTTTGATAATAGCATATAGAGTTCGAATTCGTTTACGCATAACCAGCACGTACACATAGTGAAATGAAGCATGTTAGTTATCGACATAGATCCATCGATACCAATGACTGCGGGTTGACTGCCTGAGGCAGTTCGCAATACATGATTACCACCGTAATCCATGCAAGTAAAAGATCCTTAACAACCCCTGAGTGAACGGGTGCTGAGTCCAAACTATAGTACTATCGTTGCTAAGGCAGGTAGACAGCATTCCATGTGTAAACATAACAAACAAGCATTCATAAGCCACGTATAACATGCATTAACGGTTAGCGTTAAAATAGCTTGAGTAGTGTGATAGTTGTAGTTTGAATATTCGTAACGTATGTAACACCCAAAAGTGCCAAAAGCAAAAAGGGATCGAGTATACTCACAACGATTATGGATTGAAGGGAGCGCTTTTCAGCGAGTACGGTTAGCCTGAATAGATTCGATAATGTAACGATAAGTGACGCGTAAAACAGTACATAGTGAGAGTGGATAGGATGACAAATCGTGCGGATGGGTCATCCGTGCGGATTGGCTATTCGTGCGGACTGGCAGTCCGTGCGGATGAGTCGTTCGTGCGAGTGGTAATCCGTCCGGATTAGTCACTCGTGCGGATTGTTATCCGTGCGGACAAGTTATCCGTGTGGACAAGTAATCCGTGCGGATTAGCTATTCGTCCGGACTAGTCACTCGTGCGGATAGCTTATTCGAGTGGATTGTTTCTTCCTAAGGATGTGTTTGTGTATGATGGCTTGTGCTTTGAAGTTTTCGTTGTAGCATTTAGAAAACATTTAAGTTTCTCTACCCTTCAAGGCGGTCGCGCGGACGACAATCCGTCCGGATGCTAATCCGTGCGGACACAATCTTAAAGGTGAGTCACTTGGTGAAATTGGTGAAATCCGTCCGGATGGTAATCCGTGCGGACAGTGGTAATCCATCCGGATAGTTTGTTCGTACGGACAGAGACAATCCGTCCGGATAGTCTGTCCGTGCGGACAACTTGCCCGTGCGGATGAACATTGTTTGAAATTGTTTAAGGTCTTAGTATCTCATGATCCGAAGAGTAATCCATTCAGAGGGTCGTCCGTCCGGATTATTCATTCGTCGATACTCCAACCTTGGTTGATTGTGGGTTCCAAGCGTAGTTCGTCCGGATGACAACCTGTCCGGATAGCCTGTCCGTGCGAACAGCTTGTCCGTGCGGACAACTTACTCGTGCGGACAACTTACTCGTTCCAGTTGTTCCGTTCGTCTACTCTTGGTTTCTGTTGTCGTTTTATCGAGACGTTCTGATTACGTGGCAACCACTTGGAATTGTATTCTTATTCGCACAACTAAGCCGGCTAGGAATCACCCTAACTCGGCCTGTCGGCGGTTTAGAATGGTCATTCCGGTCTAACCCGAACTCAGTTGTCTTGCGGGTAGAATCCAGATCTAGGACTAGTGCATCACTACTTTCGAGTAGAAGACTAGAACTGATCCGATTCGTACCGTTTTTGAGGGTAAAAGAAGGAGAAAACTTGTTTATTTCTTTCAACTCTTTTATCCTTTAGAAAAGTTTAGATTTAGGTGAAGTTGTTGTGAAATCTTGGGGAAATCGTTCAGATCTGAGTTATTCTTGGTGGAATGAGGTCACACTTGAAGTTCATGAGAACTTCATGATGACGTCACCCGAGAATGCCTCAAATCTTGATGATTTCATGGTTAAAAGTTGAGGTTTGAAAGATAGAAAGGTGTAGATGTGTGTATAGATCAAGAATGTACAAGATTTAGGGCGAGATCTTACCTGGATTGAGAGAAATCGGAGAAAAGGTGAAGAAAGTGTGCTGGTCGGACGTCACTTGCCAAAAGTGGAAAGTTTGGAGAGTGACCCGGGTATTTATAGGATGCTAAAAGGGGAAAGGGTGATCCGTGCGGATTGCAGGTCACCCGGATTGTTTATCCGTGTGGATTGGTCATCCGTGCGGATGGACAATCCGTGCGGAAGGACAATCCGTGCGGATGTCGACTGAATGGTGCGTTCGGTGCGACGACTCTTCGGTTTCGATTGCGAGCGATTCGATAGGGTTTCCTAGTCAAATTACTTTTAGTCCCAACTACTTCGTATATAACATGGTTTGAGTCGGATTTTCGGGTTCGGGTTCGATTACATTCGAGTTAGACTTCGAGTTCGATTGAGTTCGCTTGATTTCCACAAATAACATAAATAAATATGCACAGGTAACACGTAAGGCACACACACACGTATAAACGATAAGTAAAAAGTACATAGCTCGAGTTACGATTCGATGTCGATTCGATTAACATAGCTTGATTATTAGTCGATTATCTTTATCGCATTGTTACTTCCTATCATTCACAGTCGTAGGTCGATTGAAATACGATTAACATGATTCGATTATTGCAATGTACGACACTTACTCCACATAATATAAATAAAATAAAAACATTTCTACGAGTCAAGTTGCGCGAAATCGGTCGTTGACTTTGACCTTGACTTTGACTTTCACTCGTGAAAACACGGGGTGTTACAATGCCGCTGGAAACACCGTGACTGGATGCCGCCGCCATGAACTCCGGTGAGTTACGTGAACGCCGTCGGCCACCGTCGTTGATGTATACAAAGTTCTGATCCGATGAATGAAACCCTAATTGTGGATCTGAACAGAGTTGTGAAACAGAGGGGAGCATGTTTTTATAATAAATATCACATAATTACAATTTTGCCATGTGTTCACATTGGTTCTCGCGGTTCTCGCAATAAAGGGTGGTTCCTAACGGATCATTCTCATATATATATATATATATATATATAGGTAAAGGTTCCTGTAAAAAAGACCAAAAGTGTGAGAATGATAAGAAATAATCTACACCTTTAGATCTTTGATCTAATGGTTTATATTAATAGGGACCAAATTGTAAAATTTGTTTTATTTTTTTGGACTGAATTGAAAATTATACGGGTAATAAAGTCTTTATATCCATTCAAAATAGGAAACTGTAAATCAAAATCCCTACAATTTCGATCTCTCTATCCAATCGCTCGAATAGATGCTCTCTCTCTCTACAATTTTGATCTATCTCTCTACATCGCACTGGAGCGACTGCGGCGAGCGGCAGCGGCAGTGGTGGTGCGGATCGGCAGTGGTGGTGCCGGAAGTGGCAGTGGTGGTGGTGGTGGTCGTGCGATCTCTCTCTCTACATCGAACGACCAGATGATCTCTCTCTATACACGACAGTGGCGGCGGAGCGGCAGTGGTGGTGTCGGAAGTGGAGAAGATGATACAGAGGTGTTATATTCTTTACTGAATGGTGTTATATTCTTTACTGAATGGTATTATATTTCTTTACTGAATGGTGTTATATTCTTTTACTGAATGGTGTTATATTCTTTACTGAATGGTGTTATATACTTACTGAATGGTGTTATATACTTGCTGAATGGTGTTATATAATTATTGAATGGTGTTATATATGTGTTGAATGGTGGTTGCAGTGTTATTCGTAGTGTTTTTTTAGAGATCTTTTAAAAAAAATCATGTTCCTATAATTAAGGTGGCGGTTATGGTAAGTTTTGAATTAATTGAATTAATTATAAAATTACTTGTTTACCCTTTTGAATTAATTTAAATGGAGGACACATGTCATCTCCACAATATTTCTCACATTTCTCACATTTTTAACATTTTTTACAATAACCTTACCCTATATATATATAATAGAAATTACAAAAGAATTTTAAATTTAATTAGAAAAAAATTCTAGAATAATAAAAAGAAAAGACAACAAAAAGAAAACGAAAAAAGTTAAGTTTGGTCTGAATATACTTACAAACTTAAAACATTATTTAATTTAGAGTAAACTGCCATTTTGGTTCCTGAGGTTTGGCCAGTTTTGCCACTTTAGTCCAAATTTCAAACCTTTTGCCATTTTGGTCCATGTGGTTTCGTTTTTTTGCCATTTTGGTCCAAATTTCATGGGCATTTTCGGATTCCCCAACTTAAAACCTTCTATTTTGTCTTTATTCTCATGGGCATTTTGGTCATCTTAGAAGTATTATAACTCAATTATATATATAATAGCCTAAAACAATTATATATATATACACACACACATACAGACAACTCTCTCTCTCTCAACTTTCCTTCTCACTCTGCTCTCTCTCTCTGAACTACCACCACCACCCCCACCACCGCATCATCCCCACCACCACCATCCCACTGGCGCCAACACCACCATCCCACTGAAACCCCAACACCACCATCCAACTGCCGCCACCTCTAGATAGCCACCAACACCACCATCCTCTCAAAACCCCAACAACCACCATCCCCGACGGCTTCACCTCCACCCCCGCACCATCATCCCCACCTCATCTTCTTCCCTTCTCTCTTTCTTTCTCTCTCTTTCTCAAATCTAGACAAATATATATACCTTAGATAATAGGGAAATTGGTCGAAGGTGGTTGCAGATCCGGTGGAGGGTTAGAGTTTTGACATTTTTGAGAGGTTGTTGACGGTGGAAGTGGCGGCGACGGGGAAACTAAACCCTCTGTTAGATCTATCTCTCTCTCTCTCTAAGCAACATGTTTTTTTGTTGTTGACGGCGGGGAAACTAAACCCTATGTTGAAGGGTTTCAATTGATGGTGACTTCTCCGTTAACTGATCCGTCCCAATCGACGCTGATCCAGGTGCCGGAATAGACTTCTACTTCTCCGGTGTAATGTGGTTGAATGATTCTCTGTTTTCTGATTTCGGTGCTTACATGAAAATGAGCTTGATTTGTGGTTTTCTAGAATTAAAATGAAATTGGACTTGATTTGTGTTAGAGAGAGAAGAGAGAGACAGAGGGGTGAAACAGATGATGATGATTCAGTGTTGATGGGTGGGTGTTGATGGTGGCGGTGGTGGAGTTCTGGTGGCGGTGGTGTTGCTCGAAAAAGAGGGGGAGAAGAGAGAGACAGAGGGTGTTTATGTGAGAGAGAGACAGTGTGTAGTGTGTGCAGTAATGTTGATGTAGATGAAGACAATGAGCAGGTTGACTTAGATGGTTTTTAATCAGTTGTGAGTTATAATAATTCTAAAATGACCAAAATGCCTCTGAGAATAAAGACAAAATAGAAGGTTTTAAGTTGAGGAATTTGGCCAAATTTGAAATTTGGACCAAAATGGCAAAAAAAACGAAACCACAGGGACCAAAATGGCAAAAGCTTTGAAATTTGGACTAAAGTGGCAAAACTAGCCAAACCTCAGGGACCAAAATGACAGTTTACTCTTTAATTTAAATTTAAATGCAACACTTTAATGCATAGGGGTGTTGTAACCCTTGCTTAGGGGAGTTTTCAAAAAAAAAAAAAAAAAAATCATATTACACTTTTTAGCCCCAAACTATTTTATTGTTTATTTTAACCCAAAAGTTTTCATATTTTTCAATTTAACCTCACAACTTTTTTACTTTCAACTTTGGTCCCCTATACTTTTCATATTTCGTAAATTTTTCGTTTTACGTTTCGTTCTAAATTTTGCGAGTTAACATGACGCAACGTGCGTGTGTGGTTCAACGTTTTTACGTTTCATCATAAATTTTGCGAGTAAACATGGCGCAACGTGCATTTATGTTGTCTATTTTTTCCCGTTTGATAGGTTCGTCGCGACGTGCTGGTCTTAAATTGTCTTAGTTATTACTTTCTATGTTTTACGTATTGGTCTAATTTCTTCGCATTAACACGCCGCAATTTCAGTGTTGGTTGTTGCTGATGACAGTGTGGTATTAATGCTATTTATCATGATTTTATGCCCTCACCGCAACACGAAGGGCCTTAATACTAGTTACTTTCAACTTAAAACATTACTAACTTTTAAGTAAAAGAATATTGACTTTTAAGTGAAGTTTTATTGGATTATTTTATTGTGATCACATACAACTTTGAAATATATAAAACTCTTAATGTAACAAAATTAGTTTATACCAATTAAATCAACAAGCTTTTTTAATTATTGTTTTATTCAACTAGACTTTAAATGCTGATACGTGCTAATTCAATAATTAAATGAATGAATCAACCCAATAATGTGCTTATCATATTTCTAAGCCACATGTTATTGTTGTGAACGAAATCCTTGGTTTGGTTTATGAATAAACAATTAAATTTAAATATATATATATATATATATTTTTAATCATAGATTAAAGTGTTTAGTATCAATTTGAGTTATAAAATAGATATCAAATTAACCTTCAAATCTAGGCATACATATATATTATTAAACTAATATAATCATGTTAATTTCGAGTTACAACCCAAACACCACTTATTCTTTTAACATTCTTCTTATTAATTAAAAGAAAAAAATAGTAGTTATATAAACTTAAATCAATAAAATTTAAGCATTTTATTAGTTATAAATTTATAACACATAAACATAAAAACAAGAAATTTAAATAATTTTATAGGGCAAACATCATAAAAAAACCCAAAATTCATACAGTTTTTATTTAGAGACACTCAAAACTTTTTCCAACGATAAAGTATCAAATATTTTGTGTTCGTTATAGAGTTTTCACAAAAAAAAAAAAAAAAAGGAAAGAAAGAAAGAAAGAAAACAAAAAACTCAAAATAAGTAAAAAAAATGCGTAACACCTTTAATATAAAAATCTAAAAAGGAATAATACCTTTTATCTTTCCACTATATTTCAGAAAGTTATATCTTTGCATAAACGAACAAGAATATATAAAAACAAATTTATATTCATAAATTCATGGGTTTGTCTTTAATAGGCTAGGGTTTGCTATTCAGAAAGGGGTAACGACGCAGCTTGTTGCTCGCTTACCTGCGATATTGATGTAAAGTGCATTTTGATGTGTACTAGTATTAATGAAGTTAAATCAATAGGATTTTGACAAATTAAAAAAAAAAAATTCATACAAAATAAAAATAAAAATATTATAATTATCACAAGGTCCCAAAAAAAAAATCAGTGACCGTAGAAAACACTCGCATTTGAACAACCGACGTCGTTTCCGCTAATTACGCGCAAATCTCTCTCTCTCTCTCTCTGAATAATATTATGAGTGAGAAACTGAAAGAGGAAATCAGTCTCCAGTTGGAGAGATTATCGACTACGGTCCGAAGTTGCTAAGAAAACCCCTTTTTTTTGTATATTAATTGTTCATCCCAAAGTGTACTTTACATCTTTCTTTATTACACGAACAACTCAAAGCTGTATTTTTTTCGATATTTCTGAGCGAAAAGAGAGTTGGGTGTATCTTGGAAACCAGTAAAGATTCGCTAGAAACTTTCTTTTTCAACTATCTTTATACATATAGATAGTTCTGTAAAGATTATAAAGATCTTATAGGAAAGTACAAATCTTGTTTTACTGGTTTTGCCTAACCAGTAGTTATAATTATTATTATTATTTTACTACTGAACTCCAGGAAAAGTGGGGATCATTGTGGGTTTTTACTGTGTGCACACATACTGTTCGACTAAATGTCTGTGAGAGATTATTCAGGAAAACTGCAAATTTTGCATTGAGAGATTTGGGTTTTGAGTAATTAGGTGTTCTTGTTCTTGGTATTGAGAAAAAAGAAGCAAGAAATTTTCTTGGATATTGTGCGTGTTTGTATGTTATTGGTGAAAGATGACATCAGAGGATGACAAAGAAGAATCAAGATCTTTGGCTTTGACTCCAACATGGTCTGTGGCTACTGTCTTGACCATCTTTGTTGTTGTTTCTTTGCTTGTGGAGAGATCAATTCATCGTTTAAGCAATGTAAGTTTTCATCATCTTAATACAAAACACATAGTTCTATAAGTAACACCTGTGGTTTAATTTGTGATTTAGGGTGTCTACTGCCTATATAGTATATAGTTTTATAGATATATTTGTGCCTGTCTCTAATTGTTTGGTTCCATATCTTAAAAACCTTGAAGATGAAGTTATAACCCTTTTTGTAGCTCAAATAAATACATATGAGATGATGTTAGTTGTTATGTGCTTTGCACAAATAGTTTTATACCAGAAGTTTTGTGACTTTGGGCATAATTGTATCCTTGTGTAGGACACCTAACATATATATTTAGCTTTGATTTTTATGTGTGAGTTTCTATGTTACAACAAACATATGTTTTATTTGACGATTTGTTCTAATGTGCCAGTGGTTGAAGAAAACAAATCGCAAGCCGTTGCTGGCTGCAGTGGAGAAAATGAAAGAAGGTATTTCGGTATACAAAATCTGTAAACAAATGTTAACGCTTCATATGACATTCATTATTCTCACCATCATGTATATGTCGTTTGTTTGTAGAGTTGATGCTTCTTGGCTTCATATCTCTCCTTCTTACAGCCACTTCTAGCAGCATATCAAACATATGTATCCCGTCAAAATTCTACGACAGCGCATTTGCTCCATGCACCCGATCTGAAGTCGATGAAGAAATGGAGGAGAATAATAATAAGCGGAAACTTTTTATGAGTTTTTCATATCCTCATCGGAGGGTATTGAATGTGTTGAACCAGAACACCTGTCAAAAGGCGAGTTATAATAATCCGCACGCGCTACTTCATGTATCATCTTTTTATAAATCCTTTTTATTATATAGTTACCTTACCATTTTGGCATTTTCGTATACAGGATTACGAGCCCTTTGTATCATACGAAGGCCTTGAGCAATTACACCGCTTTATTTTTGTTATGGCAATTACTCATGTATCTTACAGCTGCTTAACAATGCTTCTGGCTGTCGTGAAGGTTACATACTTGTATTATTCATAATTGTTAAAAGAGTAAAATGCCATTTTCGTCCCTGAGGTTTGGCCAGTTTTGCGACTTTCATCTAAAGGTTTGTTTTTCCTCATCTAGATCCAAAAGGTTTGAAATCTTGCCATTTTCATCCAGCTCGTTAAATCCATCCATTTTTTCTCCGTTAAGTCAAGGGTATTTCCGTCTTTTTTGTTAACTTAAAGGGCAATTCGGTCTTTTTCAGGGGTATTCGGTCTTTTTACATAAATGAAAAAGACCAAATTGCCCTTTAAGTTAACAAAAAGACAGAAATACCCTTGACTAAATGGAGAAAAATGGATGGAGTTAACAAGCCGGATGAAAATGGCAAGATTTTAAACCTTTTGAATCTAGATGCGGAAAAAAAACCTTTGGACGAAAATCGCAAAACTGGCCAAACCTCAGGGACGAAAATGGCATTTTACTCTTGTAAAAAAACAACTGAATATGAAAATACATAATGTTGATAGTTTTGATAAATTTTTGTTTGTTGTAATCCATCTAGATCCACAGTTGGAGGAAATGGGAGGATGAGGCTCAAGTGGACCGGCATGATGTGTTAACCGGTATTATACGCATGCATATATATGTATATCTATTTTATAATTATTCTTAAATTTAAATTGGTAAAGTATATTCAAATACCATATTTGTAATGCAGAAATATCAAGAAATAAGACAATGAGGAGGCAATCCACAATTGCTAAATTCCACTCATCAAATTCGATGGTTATAAATGGTTTCTTTTCTTGGATGGTATGTTTCTTTCGGCAATTTGGGCGTTCAGTTGTTCGTGCGGATTACCTTACACTGCGTAAAGCCTTCATCTTGGTATGTCAAATTTATATAAATAAAATTAAGAGTAAAACTTTCGCCCTTGAGGTTTGGCCAGTTTTGCGACTTTCGTCCAAAGGTTTGTTTTTCGCATTTGGATCCAAAAGGTTTAAAGTATTGCCATTTTCATCCGGCTCGTTAACTCCATTCATTTTCCCCGTTAAGTCAGGGGTATTTCTGTCTGTTTTGTTAACTTAAAGGGCAATTCGGTCTTTTTCAAGGGTATTTGGTCTTTTTACATAAAGTGGAAAAGACCGAATTGTCTTTTAAGTTAGCCAAAAAGACGGAAATACCTCTGACTTAACGGAGAAAAATGGATGGAGTTAACGAGCCAGATGAAAACGGCAAGATTTTAAACCTTTTGGATCCAAATGCGAGAAAACAAACCTTTGGATGAAAGTCGCAAAACTGGCTAAACCTCAGGGACGAAAATGGTATTATAAGTTAATATCAATATGCTATGCTAATTACTCATAAAACTTATTGTGGTGTATATCAACGTTGCTCAGATAATGTAGCTTCGTATTATTGTTCACAGTTTGTTTTCTTATCAATGGCAGAACCACAACCTCACATCAAAATATGATTTTCACAGTTATATGATCCGTTCTATGGAAGAAGAGTTTCAAAGAATAGTTGGAGTAAGGTAAAGATATTGCTTTTTTGCTTATTTATTCACATCTACCAATCGTATACATGAATATAATTTTTTTGTTCGGGTCTTTGCAGTGGTCCACTTTGGGGGTTTGTGGTTGCTTTTATGCTTTTTAATGTGAAAGGTATAAATATTAACTAATTATGTATTAAACCCGTGATTGAAAAACTTAAATCTTGATTAACCGTTGTACATTTCTTGCAGGATCAAATCTTTATTTCTGGATTGCCATTATTCCAATCACTGTAAGTACTAATTTTCTTTTGTTGTATTAATATTCTGAATTCTGATCGCGTGTGTTTATGCTCAGCTTGTTCTACTTGTGGGGACGAAACTGCAACATGTTATTGCGACTTTGGCACTAGAGAGTGCGGGAGTTACAGGGTATGTTGCAGAAGCAAGACTAAAGCCCCGAGATGAACTTTTTTGGTTTAAGAAGCCAGAATTATTGCTCTCGTTAATCCATTTTATTCTTTTCCAGGTCAGCATCATTTTTCAGTTAACCACATTTCTTTTCTTTTATTTTTGGTACCATTTCGGTTAATTAATTTTTTTTGTTAATATGGCTACCAACTTCTATGCAGAACGCATTTGAGCTAGCTTCATTCTTCTGGTTCTGGGTAATTTCTTTCACTTGATTTTATAGCCACGTTTATTAAACGTGAGTTTTATAAACAATTTCTTGTTTCATTGCAGTGGCAATTCGGCTATGATTCTTGTTTTATCAAGAACCATCTGCTTGTGTATATGCGGTTATTTTTGGGGTAGGCATATATCTTCATTCAGTTTCACCTTGATTTCTTTCATGTTGCTTTAGAGGCACAAAACGGACGGGTCAGGCTGGGTTGGGTAACGGATCAAAAGTCAAAAGGAGTCATCCTCAATGCTCTTATATCTGATTTCCATCATATAGGTTTGTGGGACAGTTCTTGTGCAGTTATAGCACCCTACCACTGTATGCACTCGTTACACAGGTATATTATCATACCACAAAACCCTGTAAAATCAAATATTTATATATTTGTATTCATTGGAACTTCATATCACTCTGCAGATGGGTACAAATTACAAGGCTGCATTAATTCCGCAAAGAATAAGAGACACAATCCATGGTTGGGGAAAAGCAGCCAGAAGAAGGAGAAGGCGGTTAGGAATATACGGTGACGACTCGACGGTTCACACCGACACAAGCACCGTGGTATCTGTAGAGGAATATGACCATGACCACCAAGAGCTTGATAGTCCACGAGCAGGGTTGGCACCCAGTCCGGGTCTGGAAATCGAGTTGCCGACACATAGTGTGTTAATGCCGGATGGTTCGGACTCACCGTTTGTGGCTAATGAAAACTCAAGCCGGGTTGGTACACCGTTGCTTAAACCTTGTGCGTCTGTGTCTGCTGCAGCTTCACCAAGTTTTGTGCCGGTAATTGTTACGAGATCGTCGTCATTGCCAGCTCAGCCAGAATGAAGGTGAAGATGGACAGTTTTTACGGTTACTTTTACATGTTAATATGTGTAGGAGAATATTGCTTGTAATACTATATGAAAGTGAAATAATTACGATAAAACTAGTTTATATAAATATTACAAATGAATAAATAAAAGAGAGAACAGTAGATTGGAGCAAGAGTTGTATTCACAGCTGAGAATTGTAAGTTGGAGTTATTTGATATTCTTGTATGTTTTCTGTGTTTTTTCGGTATTTAAAACTGAGGTAGAAAGCTTGGTATTATAGCTATTTTGAAATAGAACTACCAAATCATTTAATTTTATTAAACATTAAAATCAATAATTATTTTGCATTTTAGAATACAATTTAGACGAATTTTTTGAACGGCAAATTTCTTTTTATTCCTGTCGTCTGTGGGACTTGAACCCAATACCTTCTCCTCCCAAGGTGTTTAAAGGCTTCTCTTGTCTAGGAGCTAAGAAACCTTTATATTACTCCATATAAATTTCTTCAACTAATGCAACAAAGCACGAATTACATTCATGCATTTTTACATGGATAATGGTAATAAGCATATTTTCTAATCAAAGTTATAAAAGATGATGATCAGTGATTCAGTGGTATACTCGTCCTTGTACAATAATCACACCCGCATAAAGCCTTGAAAGACCAACGCCACAACGGTGAAAACATATTATGTTAGATTAAGATGATATTGTTACTCGTTGCTAATGCACGTAATTAATAAAAATGTGTTGTAACAAAGCATAAAAAAACAGGAACGAGCCGTAAGATGTATACAACATTTCATATTTGTGTTCTAACTGAACTAACATCGTTTGAAGTGCAAATGGGTTACAATCCTGATCTCTTTTCCGTGATTGAATTGCATGTAGCTAAGAGCCTTGATCTGTTTCTCTTGGCTTTCAATCTTTTTGCTTCCAAACTATATCTTTTGAACAATCAACTGAGTAATTATTGTTAAGGATTGAAAAATACCCAAATATGAACTCAGCAATCACTGTTTGAACAACTTGGCTTTCAATTTTTTGGTGAATTGATTAGTTTAAAATTCTTTTACATGATTAAAACAAGTGTTGCTTATAAGATGTGTTAAAATTAATCGAAGAGCTTTTTGATCCAACTTTTAAAAGGCCTAATTGACAACTTTTTTAACTTGAAATCGATTCTCTATTAAATGCTCTCATATAAACCTCATGAGCTTTAATAACAGCAGTTAGGTTGAAGCACAGCTATCATTTTACAATTTCTAAAAAGGTTTTTATCCTTGAATGACATAAACATACACTGCAGGGCGCATACATAGCTGAATAACTAAGCCAAACAAATAGACTTAAATCAACCTAGCGTGCGAGCTAAACTCCCAATTCTATCAACTTGACATAGAAACAAAACACTTAAAAATTCAAAATCTTGATAGAGTTGAAACAAATTAGAGGGCACTAAATTCAAGTGGAACAAGTATAAACATAATAATACCTCTATAAGAACTTCTCTACGCAGGTACACAATGTTGATTTGGGAACCGCACCAATGATTGCATCTTTCTTCTCTCCGTCTTTGAAAACAATGATGGTCGGGATGCTTCTGATTCCATACTTGGTCGCGATCGAAGGACTCTCATCAGTGTTTACTTTGTAGCAAGTGAGTTTTCCGTTGTATTCCTTTGCCAGCTCATCTATGACAGGGTGGATCATGCGACACGGCCCGCACCATGGGGCCCAGAATTCAACTAGTACAGGGAGATCAGACTCTAGGACTAGTGATTGCCATGTTGCATCAGTAACAGGAAGCACTGCCATTGTCAACGAACAAAGCGCATTACTTATAATCACAACCAATTGTTGAGCACGACTGCAACATATTCTTAAATCCTAAAAGATATAACAGTACTCATGTGTTACACACACAACAGCTACATACGAGTTCATAACTTCATATGTCCATCAAATTACTTTTCAATCTCAAAACTCAGGGATTTAAACTTTTTTTCTACTGCAACTTGCTGCGTTATAGAACCATAACAAATCGAAAAAGAAACAATGCTTGTGTTAATGTCGCAACAAAATCATATCATCTGTGCAGCAGTTGAATAGTAGCTCTTTTGTACATTGTTAACGAACAAAATACATTACTTATTGATGAATGATGATGAATAATCAGTTAACCACAACCGAATGTTCAGCAAGATTTCAACATATTCTCAAATCCTTAATGATATAACAGATACTCACGTATTATACTGACAAAAGCTACATTTGAGTTCATGACTTGCTGCGTTATAAAATCATAACAAACTATGTTGGTGTTGTAACAAAATCATATCGTCTGTGCAGTTGAATAGAAGCTCTTTTGTACATTGCTAACAAACAAAACACATTACGTACTGATGATGAATAATTACAACCAAATGTCCAGCATGATTGCAACATACTCTCAAATTCTTACAGATACACACTCATTTGTTACACACACAACAGCTGCATCTGATTCATGACTTTTCAATCTCAAAATTCATGGAGTTACATATTCTAAGGGGAAACTTACTGCGTTACAGAAGCATAACAAATTTAAAAATCAACAATGCTTGGGTTAATATCGCAACAAAATCATATCATCTGCGCATCTGTGCAGTTGAAGAGTAGCTCTATTGTAAACTGAACGGAGCGATAAAATGTAAAATCGGCATACGAAACCCTAGGTCATTATAGTATCAATTAGGTGTAAAACAAAAATGCTATAAGCAATCTAACACAATTCAATGCTTGAGAAACTAACCTTGTAGGGCTGTATCTTGAGCCTCGCATACAATACGGCATGTACGGCGGCCGATTTTGGACCTCAGGCTCACTGATGCAGAAGAACCGAATGACCGGATCTTTAAACCTCTGGATTCCGGTAAGTTTACTGCATTCCGGCATCCGGATAACCGAGAGGCGGAAGAAGAGGCGATGCGAGACATCGAAGACGCCGGTACACCGGAGGCGCGAGGAACGGTGAGGATCTCAAGAACGCCGGCCATGGAAGAGAGACGCGATTGGGGAATGGATGGAGTTTGTTTGGTTATCCGAGAGTGTTGGTGGATGAGACCTCACGTGCTTGTCACGTGACTCTTTTTGCGACTGGACCACAAGCCCTTTGCTTTATAGGCCTCACTCTTCAAAAGGCTAGTTTTGGTTTTTCATGTTTATGTTTGATTTGGGCTTTACATTTGGGAATTGCTGAATGAACTGGCCAGTGTTGTTATTTTTTTTCTCTTTTTCGTGTTAATTAAATATTTCAATAGTATGTGTTGTTGCTACCTTTTTGAATTTATAATTATTGGTGCTCCTGCTTCCTAGACTGTTCAAAAAGCATGTGGTTCGAGGCTCGCTCGAAGTTCGCTTGAAAAAAGCTCGGTTCGAAGTCAGCTCGGTTTTAAACGAGCTGGCTCGGCTCGGCTTGGTTTGTAAACGAGCCGAGCCCGAGCCAAGGTAGGTTCGATTCGTGGCTCGCTCGTTAGCTCGCTCGTTTAGCTCGTTTAAATTAAACCCCAAATTATATATGTTTGTATTCTAATATATTTAAGAAATGTTGTCACAACCCCCGACCCCATCCTGGGAGCGGGAGCCGTGAACCAGTCAAGTGGTACCGGTGTTTATTAAATACGCAGCGGAAAATTTTTTCATCAGGATCGTAGTTAAGAAATAATTTCAGAGTTTGTAAAACACCAAACTTTTAATATTAAATAAATGGGCTAAAACCCATATTCAATTCAATTTTTTTATAGGGATAAACCCAAATAATTAAAATATAAATTTCTTCTTTAATTCAGGTATTTATAGCCACTTTATTTAAGTATTCAGTCCTCCATAACTGGCTTCTATTATCTTTACACCAAATTACCGGAAACGTGTTTTGAAAACATTTTATCAATAATAAATACCGGCGAGTTCATTCCATTTTTATAAAAATATATTTTAATACTTTACAGCATTAAGGGTTTTATGTTTTTTTATATTTACCCAAGAATCAATCAGTATTTGTCACATGGTGGCAGTTCCGATGTGACGGTGGTCATATCACTCATTGGCTAACTTTCGTCCAATAGTGCAGTTTATCAAATAATAGATATATCGTATATCTTACTATTATTCAAAGGTATCGGTCACTAGGCGATTCCCGCGACGGTGATCATATCAATGTTGATCATTCTTTCAACTGGTGATGGTGGTCGTATCACTGTTGATTGTTATTTCAACTAGTGACTCTGGTCATATCACTGTTGATCATTTCTCAACTAGTGACTCTGGTCATATCACTGTTGATTATTCTCTCAACTAGTGACTCTAGTCATATCACTGTTGATCATTCTCTCAACTAGTGATTCTGGTCATATCACTTTGTCAAATATATTTTCTATGACACAAAACAAATTAGCCTAGAAAATGAAATATATCATTTTCTGTCAAACTAGTAGTTATAACGTTATTAAATATAATATACTAATTAAATAATTGCATTATTATTATTATTATTATTTAATATATTAACGTGGCTAAAATAGCATAATAATATAAACTTATAACTGATATTTTAACATTATAATATACTAAATTATAACAACTAGTGACTGTGGAGTTTATAATTTAGATATTATAATTATGTTAAAATATTAACATATATTATAACATAATAATATATTAATATAATTGTGAATTAATGTATAACTGTGGACATATATATTATACTACGTTTATATACAATAAATAATATATTAAATATAATGAGAAGTCGAATATTATAACATAATAGGCTCTAAATATATTCACAACCAATCTTTATAGAAATACATTAATAATATATGTGTTTTATTTTTCTTTCATGTCACATACCTTCGATTATTTGGCAGAAGGTGAGTACTTGGTGCGGTATCCCGAATATTTTTGCTTTTTCGATTGCAGACCTTCTGGAAGTTCACAAGTATTGTGGTTTGGGCTCGATGAAAAGGAAGGTTGTGCAAGGTATTATTATCATTTCATGTTGGTGTCTTTGGAAGGCCAGGAATAATGCGGTCTTTTCAGGAACCCGAGTCAAAGTGGAAGACGTGTTCAGTGAGATCAGATCTGTGGGGTATTTTTGGTTCAAACATAGGTCCTCCTCTCGGTCCATTTTATGAAGCGGTTGGTGTAAATTTGTAATTATGTAGTAGGTTTGTTTTTTCCTCTTGTTGTTTGTTTGGTTCGGTCCGGTTTTCGGGTCGGCGATTTCTAATGAAGTTCTCTTTTCAAAACAAAAAAAAAACAACTTAACCCCCTTAAATCTTGAACCCGGTTAAAACCCCACATACCGATAGTACTTGCAGAATACAAAAACTTAATCATTTTAAGTATAATTAATAAACATTTAGGGTTTTGTAAAGCATTTTTAAATATAAATGTATCACAAAAAGGTGATAAAAAGAATGACTCACTTTGTAACTTTAGGGTTCAACTAAAAGCCTCCTGGTATAATCTTGGGTATAACTCCTGAGCTATTTAATAAAATATATAATGCACTCGTGTTTAGTGTAATAACCCAATTCAACTTTATCAATACATCACGAGACAGAATCCCAACTTAGTTTACAAAGCATAGCCTTTATCAGGCAACGCTTTGGCATCAGTTGTTGGGTTCAAGATCAATCGGGCATGGTATCGAATCAGTGATCAGGGGTTAAAACACTTAAAACGAAGCAGAGTTTTGGAGTATAATAAGTGAAACATTAAAAGAAAAGAAAATGAATATAGAAGATACAGAGAGAGAGATCGCGAGAGGCAGAGAAGAAAAAGAAACAGAAGTGAGCAAATCTAAAAGGTTGAATGTTTGGTTCTATTTATAATGATCTCCAAAATTCTTAGGAGCGCAAGGCAAATGCCCACGTACATACAAGCATTTAATTGAAAATACACGTACACATATATGCATTAATGTTAGTTTTTATTATTTTATTATTTATATATTATAATTAATTCAGCTGCTTTACTCATTTATCGCTTATAACTTCTAAAATATGATGTTTCTGTACACCCCAAATTTCGTATGTTATAAAATAATATTATATTCGTGATGCTAAATAACAGAAAACGGTAACTATTAAATGGTACCGTAAGAAAATGATAGTAAGTTTAAAATATATGTATGTAACTAAGTTAACCAAAGGAAATGTAACCTAGTTAATAAGAAAAGAAAGAATATGGCATGTTTTAAAAGAAAAGGGGCTGAATGTGAAAATTATGAAATAAACACTTCAAAAAAAAAAAAAAAAAAGGGATCAAGAGGTGGGAGGGTGTGTGCGATCGAGAGACAGAGGGGAAGAAAAACCCTTTACCCTAATTCCTGTAATCCATAAAATTGAAGAAGATAATCAAGAATTTACTTGTGCATGAGCCTGAATTGAGATCATCTAAGCTTTCCTTTCAAGTGGTAAGTCGAAATTTCTGATTTGGTGATTTGTAGGAAGTGGGTTTTGACCCAATCATGAGTTCATATGAAGATTGTGGTAATTTTGAGTTAGGATCTTACCATAGAACGTGATTTATGCTTGAAATTTGGATGAATTGATGATTAAAAGTGGAAACCCACTTAAGCTAGACCCATTGTGTAGTGTAGAGATGAATTATGTGCAAATTGGTGTCATAATCATGTATGAAGTTACTTACTTACTATGAGTATTTGTTGAATGAAATTTGATTATGAATGAATGTTGTATGAAAATTTGATGAATTAGATGATCTTGATATGAACTAGTGAAGATGTGCATATTATACTTGTACATTATGCTTTATTAATGTTATGCACGCCATGTGTTTGATGAAATGCTTGAGTATTGTCTATTATGTAATTTCATATGCATATGATGAAAAATGAATGGGATTGGTGAAATGATGAGTTAGTAACTCACTAGGTAAATGTAAATGTGAAATAAAAAGCGTGAGATTAAAAGAATGTTGAATATGTAACTTGTAGGAGTGAAGGAAAAAGGTACAAGCCAATCTGGATCGCAAGTGTCGCAAAGTAAAGGTAAGTTCATATGAACTTATTTACTTTACATGTAGATTTATGAATGGTAAATTTGGTATTTAAGTTTTAGTGTAAATTCGCATTATTGATCACGAATGAATTCGACATGTAAAATCGTGAGAAATGTTTAAGTAATGGTGTAGTGACGGATGTGTAATGATCCGTTTTAAACGGGTCGGAAATGTTGAATTGTATGATATCAAATTAGTTAAAGTAAGGACTCGTTGATAACGGGTCAAAATGAGAAATGTAAGTTAGTAATGTATGGTAAGAATCAACCCATTTCGGATGGGTTGAAAGGTCTATGCATTGAATGATTTCGATACGTAAGGATGAATAGATGTAAAGAAAATATGTGCTAGCAAGGAAATGATGATTACAACGTTAATGTTAACAAGTGATGGAATTGATTAACGGGTAAAACCATGATAAGAAAATAAAAGCCTAAATTTGTTTTTAGCGAATCGAACTAATGAATGTTTGGTGTTATGCATGTCAGGTAAATCCCATATTTGACGACGGTGAGCTCGGATCGAACACACACTAAATCGCCCTTTGCGCTTCCGGTTCAAGTTATCTTTTGTAATGGGTCAAAATAATTTTTGTAATGTAAATGTAAAACTTATGTTTTAGGATGTTCGTAAGTAGTTTGGATTTTTAAAACCTTTTGGGTAGTTCGGACATAACCCTTGTGTTAAGTCTTGTATGGTCACAACTTTTATTTCTTTTGAAAAAGTGTCATAGAAGTTCATTTGATTAATGTTTGTTAAAAGCAGGGAAATTGTTTATAGTACGAACGGGTCATGCCCAATTTTTGTTAAAATTTGTATGTCATTTTTGTTATTTTTGGATGTGAAAAATTGGGTGTGACAGTTTCATAAAACGATGAATATGTCATTAGAACGATAATATTTTTGTCTACATTTTGACCCAAGTTTCATGAAAAACAGAGTAAGTTCAAATATAATGTATTTTATAGTTAATTGCCCAGATGGTCCTTGTGGTTTGTAAGTTTTTCAGCTTTAGTCCCCATCTTTTCAAAATAGCATGTATGGTCCCTGTGGTTTGCTCACTTGTTACTCGTATAGTCCCCTTAATGGATGTTTGTTAGTTTGTTCAGTTAAGTTGGTGTTAAATTACTAACTTGCCCTTGCTATTGAAAATAAAAGTCAAAACAATAAATTTTCTTTATTAAAGTTGGGCCCACCTGTATATATAATATGTAATAAAAATAAATTACTTAAACCCAATCGCCTCCCACGTCTTCCACCTCTACCAAACTTGCAGCCCCACCACCCTGTTCGGAATCAAGACCCACCGGAATCAAGACTGCCGCTGGGTTTAATATTGTACCGCCGGAATCAAGACCTGGTACTACTCGCCGCCGCTGGGGTTTCATCTCGTACCGTATCGCCGGAATCAAGATCTCCTCCACCCTTCACTAAACTGTCGGAATCACAAAATGGGTGCACAAGACGGAAACTTTCGTCTGTTTTTATTTCTATTTTTTTGTTTGTTTTGTTTTAGGATGAAACACATAGGCAGAGACACGATGGTGGTGTGGCGGAAATCGTGGTGGTTATGCGGAACACGGTGAGGAGTGGTGGAGGCATGATGGTGAATGGTTATGTTTGGTTAGAGGTCGTGGTGGTGATGTTGTCGTCGATGGTCGTGGTGGTGATGTTGTCGCCGGAGGTGGGGGTTAAAAGTGAGGAGTAATAAGTGATGTTTTGATGTTGTGTTAGGCGGTGGTTAGTGGTTGTGGTTGTGGTAGGCGGTCTTGGTCGGAGGTCATGTTGGTGATGTTGTCGTCGGAGGTCGTGGTGGTGATGTTGTCGTCGGAGGCGGGGGTTAAAGGTGAGGAGTAATGAGTGATGTTTTGATGTTGTGGTAGGCGGTGGTTAGTGGTGCAAGGTTAGTAGTTGCAGGTTTTGCGGTGGGGTTGAGCAGGTGGTTGTTTGGCGGTGATGAGGATACGTCCTGGCCGGACCGAATACTTAGTAAAATATAAGATCGGAACGTTGACTAGTCGGACCTAGCACTCCTGGTCGGGACGACCAGCCAATGTGATCTTCCCTAACTAACTGGGGGCCCACAGCTTTAACTACCTGATAGCGACTGGTCCGACCCTAACTAACTCGCCACGTCAGCATACCCCAAAAGTATAAATGCCCTGCCAAGACTTCCCACAAGGGGTAATCACTACTTTCTCTCTCTAAACTTATCTCTCTCTCTCTCCCTAACTTATTTCTCCTCACAAATACTTATTCTCACGCCCGAGCTTGGTTACAGAGAGACCCCCCTCCCTGTGACGAGGCTAACGGTGTGCTTTCTTCCTTGTGATCTTGCAGGTTTTGTCAAGGTCATCTGAAGCTCTACTCTTACCAGCTCGGACCAACTGGTTTTTGAGTCTTCAGGCGGCATTGAAGGTGGTCAGGTTGTTGAGATGTTCGGTGGTGGGTTCGGGTTGTACTTGTGGATGGTTGCTGAAAACTACAAAATAAAGAGGATGGTTGTTCAAATAAATTATCTTTTTATTTATTATTATTATTATAAGCAAGGGCAAATTAGTAATTTAACACCAACTTAACTGAGTAAACTAACAAACATCTATTAAGGGGACTATACGAGTAACAAGTAAGCAAACCACAGGGAGTAAACATGCTATTTTGAAAAGTTGGGGACTAAAGGTGAAAAACTTGCAAACCACAGGGACTATCCAGGCAATTAACTCATTTAATTATTAAACGGATCTTATTCGTCTAAATATCTCGTATTTCTAACAGTCAACTTACCCGTTAATCTAACCGTTTAATAATATAAGTTTTTATATACGTTATTTTAATATAAAAAATGGAAATGTTACAAATGTTTTTTAATTAGTAAGATGGTTATTTTTTTATCGAAAGAAATAAGTTGTTAAGCTATACTCTTAATTAGTAATATTGATTTAAAAAAATATATATTAAGGTAAGTAACATAGAATCTTTTCTTGTTCGTTTGATTTATGGTTTGCACAAAATTAGTATTCTATTAGCCTAAATAATGTTTTATTTATTGTTTTTTGGTTTTATGTATATCATTATCTGTAAAAAAATACAAAAATATAATTTTTTTTAACAAACGAGCCGGCTCGACGAGCCACGAGCTGGCTCGAGCTTTTGACGTACCGAGCCCAACTTTCCAGCTCGTTAAGAAAAATAAGTTAGCTCTGCTCGATTCAATTTTTAAACGAGCCGAGCCTGAGTTTACCCTGATTCGGTTCGGCTTGACTTGTTTACAGCCCTACTACTGCCAGAGCACTTAAACAATGTTACATGGGATATTTTCAACTAAAAGGTATTTTAATAGATTTTCCCATGTCATAGTTAATCTAGTAACATAAGTTGAGTTGATTTTTATTTAAGGCATGGTTGTAAAAATCATAACTAGGCACTGATTAATTCTTGATTAATCAAAATTATTCCTGATTAATCCCAATTAATACCGATTGTTCCTTGATTAATCGTTAGTTCTCATCCTATCGCCTGACTAGCGACATACGTCATAAAATACACCCCATATACGATAAATGGCCAGAAATACCTTTATTTTTACAAAAAAAAATAATAATTAAAAACGAAATTTAATGGGTCGTCGCGGGGCGCGACAGATACCCCAGGAGCCGTCGCGGGCCGCGAACGCCTGGCTACGAGGCGAAGCCCGGTGCCGACATGTCACACCCCAACCGATGACGAAAACATCGGGGCATGGCACTGAGCGAAACAAATTGTTCAAGAGAAATTCCATAACAACTACATTACCAGATAGTTAATATTATGTCCCATACCATAACCCATCAAGCAAATTAAGTTATTACAGACAGCGATATCTCAAAAACACATATCATGTTCCGACAACTCAGATTTAAATAAAATAAATTGTCTTTGTTTCTAGACTCTCCTACTTGATTTCCACATCCAGCAAATAAGCATCCTAAACACCTGTCACATACGTTAAAATAGAGGTCAATACACATAGTGTAAAGGTGAGCATACAAGTTTGATAGTATAATAGAATTTGAAATTGTTCACGCATAACCAGCATGTACAACGTATAATGTGAAGCATGTAAGTTATCGACAAAGATCCTATCAATACCAATGACTGCGAGTTGACTACGAGTAGCGAGTGCGCATCACATGTTCACCACTGCGAACACGTGAAGTATTATCCTTAACAACCCCTGAGTGAATAGGTGCTGAGTCCAAACTATAGTACTATCGTTGCTAAGGCAGGTAGACAGCAATCAATGTGTAAACATAACAAACAGGCATTCATCGAGTCACGTATAACATGCAATAATGGTCAGCGTATAAATAGCATTTGCATTGTGTGTCGACGTGATTTATAATAAGTAACGTATGTAACACCCAAAAGTGCATAAAGCAAAAAGGGATCGAGTATACTCACAGCGATGGAAGTTTAATGGATTGAAGGGAGCGCTAGAGTGAGTTTAGCCTGATCAGAACGATAACATAACGATGAGCGGCACGTAAAACAATGCAAGTAGAACAAGTGTCGAGTGGTCATCCGGTCGGATGGCAATCCGAACGGATGGCCATTCGATCGGATGTCAATCCGTTCGGATGGTCATCCATTCGGATGGGCATTCGGTCAGATTGACACCTCGTTTGGGATGGATGTGTTTGTGTATGATGGTTTTCCTTTTGAAGTTTTCGTTGTAGCATTTTGAAAACAGATAAGTATCTCTAACCTTCAGGTCGTTCGATCGAACGACGGTTCGATCGGGCGACAGTTCGTTGGGCGAGGTATTTCTTGGAGAACAAGTTCACAGCAGGATCAACATCCAATCGGATGGTCTACCGTTCGGGTGACAGTCCGTTGGAATTGATTATGCATTGAACATGTTGAAAATTGATTAAGGGTTGTATCCTCAAGTGCGGTCCGATCGGATTGTGGTCCGATCGGATGGCAATCCGATCGGACGGCTATCCGTCCTGCGATCTGATCTTTTTGCAACTTGGAGATTCGTTTAAGTTTGGAAAGTTTTGCAGTTGGCTCGAGACGATACGACAACGTGTTAAACAACAGAAACCTCGTCAAGTCCCAAGTCGTCCGATCGAACAGGAATCACCCTAGTCCGACCAGTTTACTGGTTCGTGACGGTCGTTCATGTTTAACCCGAAATCAGTTGTCCCTCGGATAGAAATCAGATCTTGAACCAATACGTCAACAAGAATGAGTAGAAGATCAGAACGAGCTCCAATTCTATCGGTTTTAAGTGCATTGAGTGTAAAATAGTTGAAAGAATGTTGGAAAACCTTCTTTCAATCCTTTTAACCTTGGTTATGTTCAGATCTATGCAAGATCTTTGTTTATTCATGTGGAAATCCTTCAGATCTAAGTTATTCTTGGTGGAATGATGTCAACTCTTGAAGTTCATAAGAACTCCATGATGACATCACCCTAGAACATCTCAAATCCGCTGATTTCACGGTTAAAAGTTAAGATTCAAAGGTGAAAAAGATGAAGGAGTGTGTGTAGATCATGGAAGTACCAGATTTAGGTTGAAAACTTCCAAGAATCGCGAGAAATAGAGAGAAAAGAGTGCATGAGCGAGCTGGTCGAGTAAGGAGCTGTCACATCACAAATGATGTGACATGAGGGTATTTATAGGGTTTCCCAAAAAGGAAAGGGTTGTGATGTCGAGTGGGTCACCGATCGGATGGTTGTCCGATCGGGTGGCAATCCGATCGGATGGCCACTAGATCGGGTGGCCACTCGATCCAAGTGTCCGACGCGTTGAGTTTGTCGTTTCGATTCACATGTTGAGCGTTGCGATGCGATAGTATTACCCAATAGTTACACAAATCACCTAACTACTATATCTAACATACAATCACTATAAATATCTTGCGTTTAGCATTTGCGATTTGATTGCGATGCGATAGAATTGCGATTGCGTTTCGATTAATCACCATACATAATATAAACATGCACAAGTAACACATAATAAGCACACACACGTAAAACAATATCCAGAACGCGTAATTCGGGTTGCGAATATGATTGCGATAAGTCGATTAGCGATTAATTATACGATTATACCTTGATTATTAACAAGTACTCCACATAATACAAATAAAGCGATTAAAATAAGGATTCTATTTCAAGACAAAGAAGTCAGATAAGTAATTAAGCAAGGAGTGACAGATCCCCTTTAGCAATCTTTTCTTCCTTTGACTTCAATCTTGACTTTGAGTTTGACTTCAGTAACACGGGTTGTTACAGTCTCCCCTACTTAGGGAAATTTCGTCCCGAAATTTAAGAAGTAGTCATAACGAACAGTTGCGGGTACTTCGCCTTCATGTCACTTTCGAGTTCCCAAGTAAACTCGGCACCGCGTTTGCCCTCCCAGTGAACTTTCACAATGGGAATGCGTGAGCGTCTGAGTACCTTGGTTTCTTAGCCCATGATCTCGATAAGCTTTTCCACGAAGTGTAATGTTTCGTCCACTTGTAAATCCTCAAGAGGGACATGTAATTCCTGGTCGGCTAGACACTTTCTGAGGTTCGAAACGTGGAAGGTTGGGTGGACGTTACTCAGTTCCTCCGGTAGTTCGAGTCTGTAGGCCACTTTGCCAATCCTTTCCAGAATTTTAAAGGGTCCAACATATCGAGGCGCAAGCTTTCCTTTCTTACCGAATCTGATCACCCCTTTCCAAGGTGCAACCTTTAGGAGTACGTGATCGCCAACGTCAAATTCAAAGGGCTTGCGGCGTCTATCGGCGTAACTTTTCTGATGACTCCGAGCTTTCAGTAGATTGTCTCGAATTTGGAGGATTTTGTCAGTCGTTTCTTGCAATAGCCGGTAAGTTACGCGTCTCCGATCTCGTGCCATACAATAGGCGATCGACATTTTCTTTCGTATAATGCCTCAAATGGTGCCATTTGGATGCTAGAGTGATAACTGTTATTGTACGAAAATTTGACTAAAGGTAAGTACGCGTCCCAATTACCACCGAAATCTATGACACACGAGCGAAGCATGTCTTCAAGGGTACGGATCGTGCGTTCAGTCTGACCATCGGTTTGGGGATGAAAGGCAGCACTAAGATTGAGAGTAGTACCGAAAGCAGATTGAAACGTTTCCCAAAGACGCGAAGTAAATCGACCATCGCGGTCAGAGATGATGTCACGGGGAGTCCCGTGTCGACAAATAACCTCGTCAGTGTAAATTCGTGCTAATCGTTCTACCTTATAGTCTTCTCGTATCGGTAGAAAATGAGCGAACTTAGTCAAACGGTCAACGATAACCCAGATGCTGTCGTGACCTGATGCCGTGCGCGGTAGTTTCGTTATGAAGTCCATAGCTATACTCTCCCATTTCCACGTAGGGATCTCGGGTTGCACGAGCAAACCAGAGGGGCGTTGATGTTCGGCCTTGACTTTCAAACAAGTCAGGTACTTCAAAACATAGATTGCGATATCCTTCTTCATGCCCGGCCACCAGTACTAGTAACGCATGTCCTAGTACATCTTGTCGGCACCGGGATGAATGGAATATCGAGATTTATGGGCTTCGTCCATCAAAAGTTGTCGTAAATTGGTACGCTTGGGAATCCAAATCCGGTCTAGATAATGAAAGATACCATTTGACTTGTTCTCGAGTTGGGCGCCATCGTTTAGAATTCTTTCCTTCTTCAGAGTTCGTTCGGTGAAACAAGCATGCTGGGCGTCGCGTATAAGAGTTTCGAGATGATGTTGGGCTGGGATATTATGAACGTTATGCAAATAGCTTCGTCGACTGAGATCATCGGCAACGACGTTTGCTTTACCCGGATGGTAACGGATCTCACAGTCGTAATCGTTGAGTAGTTCTACCCACCGGCGTTGACGCATATTCAGTTCCTTCTGGTCAAAGATGTGTTGTAGGCTCCTATGATTGGTGAAGATCGTACACTTAGTACCGTAAAGGTAGTGTCGCCAAATCTTTAACGCAAAAACAACTGCGCCAAGCTTGAGGTCGTGTGTGGTATAGTTCTTTTCGTGGATCTTGAGCTGTCGAGAGGCGTAAGCGATAACCTTGTCTCGTTGCATGAGAACGCAACCGAGGCCAAGGTTAGAGGCATCACAGTAAACTACGAAATCATTGTCTCCCTCGGGAAGTGAGAGCACGGGATAATTGCAAAGCATTGCTCTAAGTGTTTGAAAGGCCTCATCTTGTTTGGTTCCCCATACAAAAGGTTTGTCCTTGTGCATAAGAGAAGTAAGCGGTACAGCGATTGCGGAGAATCCTTCGATAAAACGACGATAATAACCTGCCAGTCCGAGGAAAGAGCGAACTTCGGACAGATTCTTGGGTGTAACCCAGCTCTTAACTGCTTCAATCTTCGCGGGATCGACATGAATACCTTGACTATTGATAATGTGACCCAAGAATTGGACCTCCTCCAGCCAAAATTCGCACTTGGAGAACTTAGCATAGAGACGATTTCCCTGGAGTAACTCAAGAACCAAACGTAGAAGTTGCGAGTGTTCGGCTTTTGACTTGGAATAGATCAGGATATCATCGATGAACACGATGACGAAGCGGTCAAGAAAGGGTTTGCACACTCGATTTATTAGATCCATAAAGACTGCGGGAGAGTTTGTCAAACCAAAAGGCATAACGACAAACTCGTAGTGACCGTATCGGGTTCGAAAAGCGGTTTTGGGTATGTCTTCTTCTTGGATTCGCAGTTGATGATAGCCTGAGCGTAGATCGATCATCGAGAAACACGTAGCACCTTGTAATTGGTCGAACAAATCATCGATTCGAGGCAGGGGATATCGATTCTTGATGGTAAGCTTATTCAATTCCCTGTAGTTGATGCACATCCGGAACGAACCATCCTTCTTTTTGACGAAAAGGACTGGCGCGCCCCAAGGAGAGGTGCTAGGGCGAATAAAGCCTTTATCAAGTAGTTCCTGGATCTGACTCGAGAGTTTGCGCATTTCAGAGGGAGCGAGTCGATAAGGCGCTCTGGCAACAGGATTTGCTCCAGGAATGAGGTCGATTCGGAAATCGATATCACGAGTGGGATGTAAACCTGGTAGGTCCTCAGGGAATACGTTGGGGAATTCACAAACTACGGGAATGTCTTTTACTCCAGGATTACCTTTCTTTTCCTTCTCCGCTAAGCTCTGTATTCCTTGCGGAGATACTTTCTAGCTTGGACACATGACATGAGTTATAACTTCTTCGAAGCGATTTCACCATAAACACACAATTGATCACCATTCGCGAGGGAGAAACGAATCATTTTATCGAAACAAACAATTTCAGCATGATTTTCCCGAAGGAAGTCCATTCCTACTATGACATCAAAGCTACCGAGTTGCATCGGAATGAGGTTAACCTAAGGAAGTCCGGATATCGAACCATGAGACTCTATTTATCAAGTTAACTAGACTCTAATAGACACTGACAGACACGACTGAAACTTGTTTAATTGTTTTTTTTTTTTTGGGGGGGGGGGGGGGTTACGAAAAATCTAAGGAAATCTATTTAAACTAATAATAAAACTAAAACTAGACTAATACGAAATAAAGCAAAGGCTTGTCTTATATGATGAGCGAGACCACCTAGACTAGAATCCTAGATTGATTTTAAAGAATTACCGATTAAGTTAACTGCATGATCTATGGAACCGGGATCTTATGGTACTAAACCTATTAAGACACCAACTAAGCCCCTCAACCTTTCTCGAGGTGAAACTTATGGCGCTACCTAGGCCGTTAATCCTACAGGTTATTAGACGTCTTTCCTGTTGTCTAATTATTGTGTAAGTACCCTAATGTTGACCTACTCTTTTCCAATTATAGATCTAGGGTAGTTTAGGTTTCTTAACTTGACTTGATAGACTAATAAACCGACAGGGCAACTAAGGCACGACCTTTTCCAAGGACTGTCTAAAGCAATTCACTGGGTAAGACCTATCAATAGCCCCACACCTTCCAGCTATTGGGACTAGTAGAACACTAAAATCTAGTAAAACACTAACAATTACTTCTAGGGTTATTTGCGCAATTTCACCCTAAAGAGTTAAGATTTATTTCGTGATATAGACATTCACCAAAATCTAAAACCCTGGCACGACTCTATTATGTGATAAAGACCGTCACCAAGAATCATACGAAGCAAGTGATAATAATAAACCAAATTAAAGTACGCATGTACATCAAATCAACAGACCAAACTTTTTACTAAACACAATCAATCCATAATATTCATGCAAATAACGAAAAAGGTTAAAACTTCTTATCAATCCATTCATCAAAGTCTAGGTGGCTTAAAAGTTTAGCCGAGCATGTCAAATAATGAAAACAAATCAAAGATAATCAAACAAGAATTCATTGTAATAAGTTTTGTGAGAAAAATAAAAAACAAAGAACTAGAAAACCCGTGTAGTCTTCAATCCTTCGTCCTGAACTCGTACCAATGATTCGAAAGCTTCAAAATCTCCGCTTATGCACAATCAATGCTCCAAAGTTCGCCCTAGATGCTCTCAATTCGTAGTTAGGGTTTAATGATGATTTCTTGGGATTTTATACCTAACCCTAATCAGCAACGAATTGTTTCCGTCAAATAACCCCGTCGCGTCGCGCGACGGGTGAGTGGTGTTGAGGTCGCGTGCCGCGATGCCAGAAAAATCTAGAAATTGTTATTTTATTCATGGCGCTGCGCGACGGTGATGGCATATAGCTTTGGCGCGACGCCACAGCATGTTTTTCACAGACTTCTTCAAAATTTGCCCAGCTTCAACATCTCAAAACTTCAAAAATAATTCTAACTCCCATAAACAGCTCATTCTTCATCGTTTTTCAACATTTTCAGCATTAACGACCTGTAAAACGAGATTCAATCAATAGTATGCACATTCTAACGAAAACAAAACTAAATATAATGAAAACTATACAAACTTTACACGAATAAGAGATGTATTTTGCAATACATCATACCTATAATACCAGCACCCCAGCCCTCAGACCCAGACTACGACCCGTGGTTTGACGACCATAGGGATTACCAACAACGCTACCCAATACCAGAAGACGAACCCATGCCAAACCTAGCAGCTTACCCAGACTTGGACCCCATAGATCCCTACTATGATAATGATCAATACATCAGGGAAATTCTAGAGAACCCTTATCCTTACCAAGAACCCATGCCCCAATTCCCAAACCCAGTACCCGCCCCTGCACCACCCATGCGCGCTGAAAATGTGCAAGAGCTCCGAACCTTTGGTGAGAAGATTTTAGAAGGAAGTGAGAGAATGAGGCAGATAGGAAAACGACTCGTCTGGAAGTATGACGAGCGTAATATGGAGTTTTAGATGAACTCATACCAGTAATAATAATAATAATAAAATAATATATAATATGTGTGTATGTTTGAAAAAAAATCTAGATAATAGCTATGGATGCATAATAGTATTGTAATTTTAAATTTCAGTTCCAGTTTGTACTAGAAGCCTAATATATAAAATAGAGTAAGTCGCAATGCTCGACGATTTTGATCAATATGCGTGTTGTGCGATCGTTTGCATTAAATATTATTTTGTGATATTAATATGTGGTAAATGTTTAAAATTCAGATGGACAACGAAGTGAACCAGAAAAACAAGAATAACGATAACCAGAATAACAATAATAATGGAAACCAAGTGGATAACAGTGCCATCCAACACATAGTGGCACAAGGAATTATAGACGCAATGCCATATATTATCCAGACGGTTAGGGAAGCTGATAATAAAAGTAACAATGGCAGTAAACGACCTACTGAACCAGAAAACAGCGTAAACAATGAACCCATACTTCAAGTGTCCATTCCCAAAAGAAGAAGAACCATGTCTTATGGTTGTTCTTATAAAGAATTCTGGTCTAGTAAACCAATGGAATTCTCGGGCAATGAAGGGGCTGTTGCAGCTCTACGCTAGATAGAAAAGACTGAGGCAGTCTTAAAAATAAGCAAGTGCGCGGAAGAAGATAAGATAATGTTTGCCTCCAATCTGTTTAAGAACTCAGCTTTAGAATGGTTGAACACTATCCTCCAATCTAGGGGAAGTGACAGGGATTATAATATGGAATGGGAGGAATTTAAAGATATGGTAGAAATGAAATTATGCCCTCCCAATGAAAAGGAACAGATAGCAAATAAGTTCCTAAACCTTAGAATGACTAGAGTGGATAGTAAAGGTTACACTACGCTATTCTTCGAATATGCTAGGATAGTGCCAACCCTTGCTTCACCAGAACCAGTATTAATCTCCCGTTACATATGGGGATTAATCAGTGAGATTAGGCATGTAGTCAAGGCGGCTAGACCCCAAACTATAGAAGAAGCTGTAGAATTAGCAAACACCTTAACTGATGAGCTAGTACGTACACGAGAAGAGGACCAGAGGAGGAACCTAGCTCAAAGACTTACTCGAGAGTTTCGCTATGGAAATTCCAACCGTGAGAAAAATGTAGGTTCTACCTCTGCACCTTACTGTAAAGCCTGCAAGAAGAAACATTCAGGAAGATGCTCCACTTACTGCAATTTCTACAAAATACCAGGACATAAGGAAGAAGACTGCAGGAAGAAACCTAGCAATGGAGTATGCTTCAACTGTGGAGAAAAAGGTCACATCAAGCCACACTGTCCGAAACTAGCTATGAACAATAAGAATACTAAAAATGCTAGAGCGTTTGTTCTGACAACTGAAGAAGCAAAGATGATTCCGGACGTGATCGCCGGTTCGTTTTTAGTTAATGATGTTTTTGCTAAAGTATTATTTGACTCTGGTGCAAACCAAAGTTTTATTAATACTTCATTTTGCAAACTTCTCAATCAACCATTAACTAAACTCCCACAAGAATGTCTAGTAGAGACAGCAAATGGGGAAACCATTAAGATTTTTGAAATCTTGCAGGGAGCAAGAATTGAATTTTTAAATCAAAAGTTTATTGCAAACCTTTATCCAATGAATCTGGCAGGATTTGATGTTGTATTAGGAATGGATTGGTTAGTAGCCAATAAAGCCAGTATTCTATGTGATCAAAAGTCAATCCAAGTAAATTCACCAAGGGGTAAGAAGATCACAATTAAAGGAGATAAGCCGTCTAGGTCCACAAAATTCATCTCTGTGATGAAAACAGCCAGTTATGTAAGAAAAGGATCATTAGTGTATTTAATTTCCATAATCATTAACACTAAAGGAAAAGAATTAAAAGATATTCATGTAGTATCTCAATTTCCAGATGTGTTTCTAGAAGAATTACCAGGACTACCGCCAGACAGGGAAGTTGAATTCAGAATTCATTTACTACCAGGAACAGCACCAATTGCCAAAGCACCCTACCGCTTGGCACCAGCAGAAATGCAAGAGTTAAAGAAACAGTTAGACGAACTATTAGAAAAAGGATTCATACAGCCAAGTTCATCGCAATTGGGAGCGCCGATCTTATTTGTTAAGAAGAAAGACGGATCGATGCGTATGTGCATTAATTACCATGAATTAAATAAAGTCACGATTAAGATTCGATATCCATTACCAAGAATCGATGATCTGTTTGATAAGTTGCAATGAGCTCGATTTTTCTCTAAAATCGATTTACGTTCAGGATATCATCAATTAAAAGTACAGGAATAGGATTTTCCTAAGACCGCTTTCAGAACAAGGTATGGTCATTATGAATTTACTGTAATGCCATTTGGTTTAACCAATGCCCCAGCCGCATTTATGGACATGATG
The DNA here is from genome assembly GCA_030545235.1 of Helianthus tuberosus. Lineage (NCBI taxonomy): Eukaryota > Viridiplantae > Streptophyta > Magnoliopsida > Asterales > Asteraceae > Helianthus > Helianthus tuberosus. Next base: position 46,614,750 of record CM060408.1, read on the forward strand.
AACCGAATATGTAAGTCATATTTGGATAAGTTCATAATTGTCTTTATAGATGATATTCTCATTTACTCTAATAGTAAAGAGGAACATGCAGCGCATCTGCATGCACTTCTAAGTTTATTGAGAAAAGAAAAGCTTTATGCAAAGTTTTCGAAGTGCGAGTTTTGGTTAGAACAAGTACAGTTTCTTTGGCATTTAGTCAACCATAAAGGAATTCATGTAGATCCCACAAAGATTGAGGCAATTACTAAATGGAAAACACTTGAGTCACCAACCGAGGTTAGAAGTTTCCTAGGATTGGCCGGTTATTATAGAAGATTTATTCGAGATTTTTCTAGAATAGCCATTCCCTTAACTAAGTTCGAGTGTTTTCTTGAATAACCATTCCCTTAACTAAGTTAACCTGTAAATCTGTTAAGTTTGAATGGGGACCAAAACAAGAAGAAGCCTTTAGAATTCTTAAGCAAAGATTAACTAATGCACCCATATTAGCGTTACCAGAAGGAACAGAAGACTTTGTAGTCTACTGTGACGCTTCCAAATTAGGTTATGGATGTGTGTTAATGCAACGTCAAAAGGTTATAGCTTACGCCTCTAGACAACTTAAGAATCATGAAGAGAATTATTCAACCCATGATTTAGAATTAGGAGCTATAATTTTTGCCCTGAAAATTTGGAGACATTACCTTTACGGTAGTAAGTTTATCATTTTCACCGATCATAAGAGTTTAAGGTATGTTTTCAAGCAAAAGGAGTTGAATATGAGACAAAGACGCTGGATGGAAATACTTAGTGATTACGATTGTAATATCCAGTATCATGCAGGAAAAACAAATGTAGTAGTTGATGCATTAAGTCGAAAGTATCATGAAAAGCCAAAAAGAGTACGCTCTCTTAAATTAAATCTGCAAGTAGATTTAAATGAACAGATTAGAAAGGCACAAGAATCAGTAATCAAATATGATATTGAGAAATTGAAAGGAATGATTAAGGAATTAGAACAAGGAACAAACGGAATTTGGAGATTCCATAAGAAAAGGATGTGGATACCCAAATTAGGAAACCTACGCCACCGTATTTTAGAAGAAGCCCATAAGTCTAAGTATATGATGCATCCTGGAAGTGATAAGATGTATCAAGATTTAAGAAAGAATTTTTGGTGGATAGGAATGAAGAAGGATATAGCAGCATATGTTGCCAAATGTCTAACCTGTTCACAGGTTAAAGCTGAACATCCGAAACCCTCAGGTTTGTTGCAACAATTGGAAATGCCAGTATGGAAATGGGAATTGATAACAATGGACTTTGTTACCAAATTACCCAAAACAAGAAAAGGTAATGATACAATCTGGGTGATTGTAGACAGGTTAACTAAGTCAGCTCATTTCCTATCAATGAAGGAAACTTTCAATTTGGAACAATTAGCTAAATTGTATGTAAATGAAATAGTTTCATTACATGACATTCCTTTATCAATTGTTTCTGATAGAGATAGTCGTTTTACCTCTCATTTTTGGACAAGTTTCCAAAAAGCAATGGGAACCAAGTTAAATCTAAGCACCGCTTATCATCCTCAAACGGACGGACAAAGCGAAAGGACAATTCAGACAATGGAGGATATGCTTAGAGCTTGTGTAATTGATTTCAGAGGAAATTGGGATGATCACTTACCATTAATAGAATTTTCTTACAATAACAGCTATCATACCAGTATCAAAGCTGCACCATTCGAAGCACTTTATGGACGAAAATGCTGAACCCCAGGCTGTTGGGCAAAAATTGGAGAAAAACAATTATCTGGACCAGAGATAGTGCAAGAAACAACCGACAAAATCGTTCAAGTCAAAGAACGACCGAAAGCAGCACGGGATTGACAAAAGAGTTATGCTGATAACAGAGGAAAACCATTGGAATTTCAGGTAGGAGACAAAGTATTATTAAAAGTCTCTCCTTGGAAAGGAGTGGTAAGATTCATCAAGAGGGGAAAGCTAAGCCCCATGTATATCGGACCATTTGAGATTATCAGCTACAACAGCCCGAGGAAATGACAGGAATACATGATGTATTTCATGTGTGTAATCTCAAGGAATGCCTAGCCGATGAATCTCTCATAGTGCCTCTTAAAGATATAGAGGTAAATGAAAAGTTAAAGTTTGTAGAGAAGCCTCTACAGATTGAAGACAGGAAAGTCAAGAATCTCAAACATAAGAGATTAGTTCTGGTCAAAGTAAAATGGGACTCCAAAAGAGGACCAGAATACACTTGGGAGCTTGAATCAGAGATGCAAAGGAAATATCCATACCTATTTCGGTAGACCTCGAGGACGAGTTCTAAAACAAGGTGGGGAGGATATAACAACCCTCCAAAATATTTCCAACACCCTTAATATATTTAAAGTGCCCCTATACGTCCTAAAATACACCCCATATACGATAAATGGACCGAAATACCTTTATTTTTACAAAAAAATAATTAAAAACGAAATTTAATGGGTCGTCGCGGGGCACGACAGATACCCCAGGAGCCGTCGCGGGCCGCGAGCGCCTGGCTACGAGGCGAAGCCCGGTGCCGACACGTGGCACAATCGTGTCAAGCCTAGTGGGGTGACCCGGACAAGCTAGGGCCTACCCACCCTAGTTCGCGGGCCGCGTAGGCCTTTCCTTTCTCCATCGCGGGCCGCGAGGAAGTCCGAATCAGACACTATAAATAGATGGCATCGGCTGTTCATTCCAATTCGTTCACACACAATTTCTCTCTCAAATTTCTGCGTAGGAATCATAATTCCCGGGCATTATACCCCTCTAATTAACGAAGTTCTGCCCCGTTGTAAGTATCATAACCCCCGGTTACATATTAGATACGCTTCCCGATTGATCTAGTGTTCCGTAACGGCTGTCGAGGTTCTGCCCGACGTAGTCGTTGGAATTCTGTCTCGGGGAGGGTATTTCTAATATAAATATTGGGTTATTATACTAACGCATGTGCATTGTGTAATTAATAGATAATCACCAAGAAACCCTAAAGAAAAACCCTAAGACAGTAATGTGAATAATCTCCTTTTTGTAAACCTTTTTGTAAAATGTTTTTACAAAACCTCAAATGTTTTACATTATATTAAACAGTGATTGAGTATTTATATTCTACAGTTATCGTCGGTATGTTGGGGTTTTGTATACAAAAATTTGTTACTACACTGTGAGTAGTAACATGACCACAAGTCAGGTTAACAGTACCGTGGGTGGTAATTAAAGTAGATGGAAACAAATGTAATTGCACTACCACCCTCAATGCTGAAACACGGTTTTACTTGTCTTGATTAAACTGGGATTCACTCACAATTATTTCTCACTGACAAAATGTTTTTAAACGCGTTTCAGGTAACAAAATGTGAAAGCCAAATACTGAAGGCTTGGAAAAGTGGCTATAAAAGTTACCTAAATAAAGAGATGTTTTATTTAAATAAAGTAGGGTTTATCCCTATGAAAATGTGTGTATTTGAAACTTGGGATTTTCCCATGTGTTTAATATTATAAAAGTGTGGTATTTTACTCTGATAAAATATTTCCTAACTACGGTCCTGATGTAAATTCCGCTGCCAAATTGATAAACACCGATACAACTGAAACTGGCCGCGGCCATCCGTTCTCAGGGTATTAGGGGACGAGGGTTGCGACATTATAACTAATGACTAAATCCTCATTAAGGTTCTTGGAAACACGAAGGGGCGGGTCTTGATATATAATTTCAAAGCTATTGGAAAAATTAAATATAAAGCCTTCGATTTGGGAGAACGTCAGATTGCTTGTAGAGTCAGAAAATATTATTACCTGATTGTATAATTTAAATTTTTTTTTGTCATAATTCCATTATGGTTTCTTTAATCGTATACAAAAATGTGCATTGTATTCCCAAGTGTTAGGAGGGCAAGTAATATTTTATTTTTCGAAAAGGGCCGAATTTAAAATCTCCTTTAGGTCTCCAAAAAGTTTGAGTCGGCTCTGGACTAACCTCTACGTCCATGCTGGCATTTAACGTCCCTCAACATCACCATAAGACCATTCGGTGTGGAGGGGCATGAAGATAGGGCGTTAAGCGACATGTGGCTACCACGTAAACAAGAGAGTGTGGTAAAAAAGCACGGGGTGGTGTTGGGCGTGGAAAAGGCCCCACCTAGTGTTTAAAAAAAACTAACCAATCACAAAATTCCTATCACAAACTAACAATCAACTCGCGCCACATCACCAACCAAATTGCCCCCCCCCCCCTGCCGGTGAAGAATCCCCCACCCCCACACACAACGCCGTAGAAAACGGCAAGCACAGGGTGATTTTTTAGGCGTGGATTAGCCCCCACGCCCACACCGTATGGTCTAAGGGCATTAAAATGGGGTGCCACCCTTTAACGGGTGATAAGAGAGAAAAGGGGTGGGGCCTATGGAACCTCAACAAATCACCAATTTATTTTTTTTAATTTTATTTAAACAACTAGTTAAAGAGTGGATTAATTAAAGCTCATTATCTACATGACAATGATGTGGCGGGACATTATATTAAACCACAAAAATGCCTAAAACCGTGCCCAGTCAGTCAGCTATCACATCAGATAAATACTCATTCTTTAAAAACACCTAAATCTTACTCAATAAGAAAACCTAAAAATACCCAAAAACATTAGCACATCATCACCACCTTTAAAAAAAATCCATCTCTATCTGTGTTATATATAACTAAAAGGACAAGATGGCCCACAATTTGGTTGTTTTTAGTCATTTTTATAGAAAAACATATCTAAAATATGAGGCACAAAAACTAGGTCCACAATAAGGGTGGAGGAAGTGGTCTCGGTGACTCAATCGGGGAGGGGAGTTTACCGCGTGGTGATGTGGTGCAGGGGGTTAAACCGTGATCGGGGAAGAGGAGAGAGGTGGTGTGGGCGGTGAGTATTCACCGACTCGGTGAAGAAGAGAGAGGTGGGAGAAAGTGGGTTAATGGTGGACCACACACCTTTCAACCAATCACATTTTTTTTTAAAATTGTTTACCACTCTCCATGTGTTTGATTATTGCTAGTGATTGAATGCAAAATGAAAAGTGGAGTAGGGACTTGACATGACATTATTGGTTAGAAAATAAATTAAACACTCACCAAATGGTGACCACTCCCTCCACCCTAAGTAAAAATGGATAATGTGGAAAAAAGAGTAAAAACAATACCCAAAAAGAATTATTGTGAATGCTCTTATATTATGCATAACAAACTTACGACTTACGAATTGTATAATTTATGATATCATGCAAATCTAACATGATATTTGTGGATTTAGGATTAGTAATAACAAGTTCAAGTCAGTTTCAAAATAAAGTGGTTGAGTGAGTATTTTATATCAACTCCGTAATTGTTTTATATACATTTGTATTTTTTTTTTTAAATTGTAATTTCAAACGGGTTAAATGGGCCGTGCTCGTATGAATAACACAATTTTCGAGTCTGTATCATACTTGGGTTCGTATTTAATATTCGGGTTCGTGTCATGTTAGACCCGCCAAATCGCTAACACAGTTACGAAACTAACACGTATGGTGATTGGGCCGGTTTAGATAGATATTTTTTAATGCCGGAATAGCTATTTATGATTTGAAATAGTACAAACCAAATGTTGAAAATTCAAAAATGATAAAAATAGTTAATGGATATATACCAAACCCCGTATTATCAACATATACATTATCAAGTGGCTGACGTAATCAGGTAATAGTATTGTCAAGTGGTTGGCCACTTTTGGCGCCCACTTTGACTTTTTTTTTCTTTTTCCATATAATAGGTATTTATAGGTGATGTCAAATTACAATTTTATCCCAGGTGTAAAATTACGATTTTGCATTCGATTCAAAATAAAATTTTGCTTTTGCCCCTTGCTTAAATTTATGATTTTGCCCTCAGTTAAAAAATACAATTTTGCCCCCAGTTCAAAATAAAATTATGGTTTTGCCCTCAGCTAGAGTCCTGCCAAGTTACGATTTGGTTCCCAGGTTAAAATTACGATTTTGCCCCCAGCTAAAAATTACGAATTTGCCCGCAGCTAAAATATTACGATTTTGCCCCCATTTAAAAAAAAAAAATGATTTTGCCCTTAGTTCAAAATATTATTTTACCTCCATTTTAAAATTACGATTTTACCTCTGCTAAAAATTGCAATCTTGCCATCGTTTTTTTTTCTTTAGCAAAACCATGGTAGTGTTTTATTTTACTTTGTTGACTTAATTTTGTTTTTATTCACGCCAAACAGCTGCCTAGCACTCGCTAATTGGTCCTGACAAATTATTGTTTTGCCCCCAACTCTAAATTACACGTTTGTCATCGTTTTAGTTAATTTTTTTTATCATAACTATGGTACTGTTTTTCTTTAATGGGTTAACTTGATGTATCTTTTTTTATATCGTGTTATATGTAGCATGTATAACTAACCGACATAAAGGCGTACATGTTATTAACATAAGAAATACTCGGTTTAGCGCCCCGCAACGCGGGCGGCACATAACTCTAGCTGCCTAACACTGGCTCATTAGCCCTGAAAATTTATAGTTTTGCCATGAGTCAAAAATTACGGTCTTATCATCGTTTTTTTTTCATAGCAAAATTATAGTAGTCTTTTCTTAATTGATTGAGAATTATTCGGCCATCGCCCCGCAACGCGGGCGGGGCATCTACTAGTTCATAATATGAGGGGAAAATAATAAATGTTAAACCGAAGATCCAAGTTCTAAATCGTTAGCCAGACCATAGTACAAACTAAACCTTATAGAGTTTAAACTGGCAGGTTGCTTCAAGTTCTAAAATCTAAATCGTTAGCCAGACCATAGAACAAACTGAACCTTATGAAGTTTAAACCATCAGGTTTCTTCGGTTTGGAAGGTTTCGGAAATATGATATTATGGTTTAAGGAATCTTCAAAAACATACCAAAACGTGTTGAATCTATTGTCCTTAAGTCTACAATAAGTTGGCAAGAAAAAGTAACCAAGATTTCTTACAAGTATGGTAACTATTTCTACAGGGCAATTTCATGTATCCCCTCATAACTTGCAAAATTACATATTTCCCTAAATCAAACATTTCCATTATACATTGAAAACTTGTTTAGGGATGAGAATATGTAAGTGCAAGTTTAGAAGGGGGCATATGAAATAACATTCAACTCTCGGCATCTGCATCTGTTGACGTCCTCTTTCTTTCCTTGATAACAATCACCTTCTTGATCTTTTTTACTTTGACCACCTTCTTCACCTTCACCACTTTCTTTAACTTTTTACCAGACTTTTCAGCAACACCGCCGTCACTAACAACAACATCCTTCCCACGCGGTGGCAATGGTTCTTCATCACCGGCATCTGGCAATGTTTCTTCATCACCGGCATCTGGCAACGGTTCTTCACCGCCATCAAGACGCCGTTTACCAAAAAGCCCCTCCTGTTGACCGAAATTATCTAGAAACAGCTCTCCTGCTCCAGGAAGTAGGTTGGTAAATGTCATATCACCGTTTGAACCTCCTTTTCGTTCCAACAATACCTTATCAGGTCCTATAATTGTACCAAGGATACTCCTGTCGGGGCCCAGACTCATAATAAGTTGTGTGTTTGTCAGAATTGAGCATGCCGTTCTGAATGAGGATTTGATCTGCAGCAAGCAAAGGGTGTTTGTTTTAGACGTTTCACTAGTCGTCAAACACTTGGAATCCATAGGCGAATACCTACTAACCTTAAGATACTTGTAGGAATTTTCCCCTATATCTTTATCTGGAGCCTATAATCAAATAAAGAAATCAAAGTAATTATAACTTTAAGAGAAGTTTGAGAAGCTAAATAGCTTCGGTTAAAATAATCATAACATCAAAGAAAATGCTTACACAAGCAAACCTAAAGATAGATAAATTACCTGCGGATCCTCGATGGAAATCAGTAATCTCCTGCCAGGGATTAGGAACCTGAAAGTTCAAAGAGAAAGGACAAATTATATATCTTCTTAAAAACAAAGATCGGTGGCCTTTGCCACCGACCAAAACACCCCTAAACTTTGAAAATAGTCATTTTCACCCCCTACATTTTGGTGGGGTTTCCCTCCGGCCATGCCACCCCCTTAACTTTGTGGTTTTTACACTTTTAGCCTCTCCAATTTGTAAAATGTCACTTTGACCTCCTCATGTTTCAAAAGTTTCGGATCTACCCCATGTACATTTTTACTTTAAAAAAGTCTTACTTTTTTATTTTTATGTACGTTTCGGTATAAATTCGAGTTCGTCTACGCTTTAACATATTTTTTGTTTGGAAACGATTCGGGTCAATTATAAAATGGTTTATTTTGATGTACGTTTTGAGTTGGACTACGCTTTAACGTAAATTTTGTTTGGAAACAAATTGGATCAAATCTAATACGTTTTCATTCTACGGTATAAATTTGAGTTACTATACGTTCGACGTAAATTTGGTTCGGAAACAAGTCGGGTCGATTGTAGTCTATACTTTATCAAGCCGCATACAACGCAACCACATGTGTTTATTTTATGTACATTTTGAGTTGGTCTACATTTCGACATAAATTTTGTTTGGAAACAAGTCAGGTCAATTCATTCAACGGTATGAATTCGGATTACTCTACGTTTTAACGTAAATTTAGTTCGGAAACGAATAGGGTTGATTGTGGTCTATAATTTATCACGTCGCGCGACGGGTAAAAAACTAGTTATCTATCAAAAAGTACAAGAAACGAAGTACATCCATAGAAACCTCTCCTTGTTAGAGATCCTACAGGTTTCTTAAAAACACAGTAAAGAGGAAAATGGCAATGGACATTATAGAAAAGGAAAGCATATGAAGGAGATAAATTTCTTACCCTTTACTTTTCTTAGAGAAAAAGGTACCCCCTTCATTGCAAGATATACCAACATCAGAAGTATTTAACTTGCTTCCGTACATGTCAAAGAAAGTTACCTGTTTCCAGAAATAGATCATAATTAAAAAAACATAATTTTCAAAGGGCACAACACATATCACGCGGAGATTAAAATAAGATCATACAAGGAGGACTCCAAGATTATATTGTGGAGAAGAACGGTTGCCTTGTGAATGCTTTAGTATAAAGTAGAGCATAAAAACAAGAAAAACATCAGAACAAGAATACAATAAAGTAAAAAAGTTTACTGTAAAAACAGGTACCCATGTGATAAGTGCTTTATAATATGTACCCGCAACATTGCTATTAACATAGCTAGGAGCGCAAAGGACCCAATGCCACCCGAATGCACCTGCACTGGTAACAGGAGATCAATACTAGATTCAAAAGAGTACACTATTAAAAATGAGACGTACTAACAAAGAAAGTATCTCACACACCTCATTTAACCGTCGTTGTTTCAGAAAAACTTTCAAGATCAAACACAACGGTCTTAAAGGGGGCCACTTAGATATAGCATCCTAGAAAGAAATGTGTGTTACAAAATTGATATATATTTTTATAGTTCTTCAGATATTTGAAATGGAACCTGTATATATTCAGCGGCTTTTGGTCCATTATCCATATCAAAACTGTTGAAAAGAATACAAGCATTGAGAAACAACTGATAAAGTGATAATCATACAACATTAACAAGATAACGAAAAAAAGAACCTTTTGACTGTCTGACCTTATGTCAAAAGCGATACCACTTCGTTTCTCCACAAATTTAATGATTGGCACACGAGCCTTGCCATGCACCTGATATATTTTACAATGTGTACATATAAGTTAGACAGATTTGTTGAAGGTGATGATGACATGATGATGTAATCATGATGTCCTAAAGGGCACCTGAATCTTTGTTGCAACACCTCTTTGTGATAAAGCCTTAGCGAGAGCACGTAAACCATGCTGAGGAGTTTGAATATGTGATCCTAATATCACCATCTACAGATCAGCAAGCACCCATAAGTTCTGATATGTTCATAACATTTAAATATGACTCCATAAAATAGCATAAATATAAAACAAGCGAAACAACAAATGGTGGTCTTACATCAACATCGCTGGTTGGCAGGAATAAACCTGTTTTGAAAGAGCCAAATACTTCTACCTGAGAAGCACATGTAAGTTATAAAACCATGCGTATTTCTAGCGTTTATTCTCATGTTATAAAAACTAAAAAGACCGGTACCTTGCAGTTAGGCCAGATATACTTTATAACATCAGAAACACTGTCAACTGCTGTGTTGCGTGATACTTGTTCTTCAGCAGTTGGAGAAAGAAAATCACAGAAATCCAGTATTTCTGCATAAATAGATGTTAATAGCAATCCAAAAAAGCTTCATAATATCATAACATCATAAGAAGCGTTATATTCAGGAAAAAGCAGATTTTGATTCATTATTTTTTTTAATGTTTTTATCAGTGAGGGCTTTATGGTTGGAATCAAATTAGACTGGGCCCACAAAGATGAAAAGAAAACAGAAGCTAAAAGAAGAACGCATTGGGTTCTGAAGGACAGTTCGCACGAGTTCTAGGCGACAATTATCAGTTATGAGGCTAAGGGACGAATCCAGCAGCCTCGGCTGCTGGTGCAAAGTTCGAGGACAGCCTCTCTTGGCTGTCGGCTGAAACACACAGTATAAAGTAATCAAAGCTGTTTGGCACAGAAATTAAGAGACAAGATTATAATAAACTTCTTTTAGTTCGTCTATAAAAGCTTAAATACAGAGATCCATAGAGTGGCAACAATAGTTCCTTCCATACTAATGGTGCAGTAGCTCTTTTCCCATGACCAGGACCGGGCTACAAGCCTACAATTTGGTTTTATTATTTGTAATAAGTTGACTACAATTCAGTGGTTTTGTTTTAACTGGAAGACAGACCTTAGTGGATTACATGAATGTGCCATTACCTCATAAATGTAATTGATGTAAAGTTGCAAGGACCGTGCGTGCCTAAGGCTAATCTGGAACTGAGATATGCCATGTCTTTGTATTTGACTAGATACTGTTTACACGTTTGAGTTTTACAATTGCTTGATCGAACCAGAATCCGCAAGTAATTGCATGTTACTCATCCGCATAACCAATCTAATTATTATGTGTTTCTAGTTTTCTCAACTTGATGCAATCAGTTTAGTTTATCTGTAGTTTTCATCATCAAAACAAAACCACTGAATTTACATTTACAAAACCACATGCACTTAAAGCCCTAAACTATCTTGGTTTTTGCATTTATAACAATCACGCTAAACAATATATGTAAAGCTAATAACTTGAAACATCTCAAATTATAACAAAGAGGATAAAGTACCTTTATGAAGCTGAAGCATGGGGCTCTTAAACCGACAACCAGCACGAAACCAACCAGCTTCAACACTGCTTTCCGGTTCTTCACCAGTCACCGGAGTCAGCAACCGCGACCGTTTGAGCGGAGGCGTCGGAGTTTTGCAATCATCGTCGCCGTCAAGAGAGAAAAACTCCGGAGCAGAAGTTTCCGGCAACGGCGTAGAATTGGTATATATAGGTATATGATTACGCAGCACGACGTAAGGCTCCGGTTCACCGACGGTGGTTGGTAGAGGAGATAGGGTTTCGTATAAGAAACCGTCGAATTCCATTATTGTTGATCGTTGATGAGAATCGGGATGTTTGGAAGATGAAATTAGGGTTAGTGTTTACGGGGGAAGAAGATAATGTCACGAGAAACTTGTTTTACTGGAATGAGAGTGAATCACGGCAGTTTTTTTGGTTTGTACAAATTTCAAATTACGGTTTGACGGTTAAACACTTAAACATATGATTTTTTTAACAAAAAAAAAATTGGATCACCGACGGAGATTGAAGTATCATCATGTCACCAGCGGAACCATCTGATCGTATCCATCTCTACTATTGCCTAGGCAATAATGCGTGTACACCAATTTAGAAGGAAATTCAATAAATCTGCGAAAAACCCATAATCGAACACAGGACCTGATGGTCTCTAAGGCTTATCATACCCCTAAGATGACGATAGGAATCTCTTTCTTCTTTGAATAAGATTTTGATCGAACCGATGAATTTCTTTTTCTATGAATAAGATTTTGTGCTTTTGCTTTTGAGTTATTCAGGCATCACAACTTCTGCGTTTATTTTTTGAAGATCTGAATTCAATGAAATCTTATCAAATAATACGTTTTCCAAAAATTAGTTCTTAGTGTAGCACAATGCTTAGTTTATCTTTATGAAGAGTGTGCGTGATCAAATAATGCAAGGATTCATATAAGCAATCTGTATTTTGCAAAATGTAGTGTTGAAAATTTCGTGTGTACTCTTTTTGTATATTGAAATAATCATATGTTATGACTCTTTAGAAAATCGTTTGAAATAATATCTAACCCATTTACTAAGGGTGTTAGGAGTGGTATCGGCAAAGGGTGCGGCAAACGGTTTTGCCGCGCGGCAAACACCGCCGCCAACCCTTTGCCGAGGCGGTGAGGGGTGTGGTGCGGGGAGGGCATGCCGACGCGGGAAAGGGAGGAAGGAGAGAGAGAGAGGGTAGTGTGGGGTGTGGTACATTCCAATCTCAACCAATCACACATTTTTCCTTTTTTTTTTTAAGTTTACCACTTCACCAAATGTCTAAACTATTGCCAACACTTTTCACCAAAGTTTAAACACTTTTCACTGATTGACGTGGCGCACTCTGATTGGTCGATTTTTTAGTTTGCCACTCTCAAGTGTTTAACCACTCCTAACACCCGAAGTCTCTCTAGGTTATGATTTTTTTAAACAAAAAGGGTGCTGTTTTTTTTAATTCACTTTGGGTCTCCAAAAATGTTAAGCCGGCCCTGGTTGATGAAGGGTATAATGAGATCAAAAAGGAATTTTGTAGGACTGGGATTATCCATAAAGAACATCATTGGAACCATTGGGGATGGAAGGAGGGAGGGTACTGTTCTGGGGAGACTTATGGCTGGGTTGTGGACCACTTAAAGAACGGTTCCCGGCACTTTATCAGATTGTGAAGCAGAAAAGAAGTTGACTGGATCATTACAAGGATCAAAGACATGGAATAAGATCATTGGCGTGGTATTACTATCGACTATCTAGCATATTTGGAAGGCAAGAAACGATAAAGAATTCAACCACAAGTTTGTACCTTTCAACAAAACGGTTGAAAACATGAAGTTATACTCATTCATGCGGATTACATGTATAGTCCCGTCGTTCAAAAAAAATCTAAACAAACTGCCTAAAAATCCGGTTGTTACATAGATCTAGTTTATGTAATGTTTAATTTATGTAATATTTTTAGCCCCGCTTGCGGTATGCATATATAATGTATATATGTGTGGACGCTCGGGGGGGTTGGGGGCAAAAGTGAAAGTACAAGAATTTTAACGTTATTTTACTAATTTTGTGAAAATAATGTTAATCATGCATCATGTGGTGGCGTTGATAGTCGAAAGACAAAAGGGTACATGCCCTAATCGGCCTTTGTCCCGTTTGTTGAGTGTTATGTGCCTTGTGTCCAAGGCTTGATGCAAAACTACTATCGAGCCGGAGGTCTCACTGGAAACAGCCTCTCTATTTCTACGGGGTAGAGGTAAGGTTGTCTACATCTTACCCTCCCCATATCCTACCTTAGCTTTGCTATTGATAAGATTTACTGAGTATGATAATGATGATGATTAATTTATGTAATATTTAACTTTTGTATTGTCTGCATTATGTAATTTGTATATGTTTTTCAAAAAGTTCTATAATGTTCAAATGTAAAAAAGATGATGTGGAAAAGAAGATGTTTGAGAAATGATGTAACATTGGAGATAAAATGTGTGCTTTTAAAGAATGCATGAAAATCAATTAAGCAAATGACGTGTCGTGTCGTGTTTGTAGATGTCTAAAATCCTTAGCATTGAAGATGCTCTTATGGAGATGTCTAAAATCCTTAGCATTGAAGATTGAAGATGCTCTTAGGGTACACAGTACCCATCTTTTGTTCTACTAAGCCTTTTATCACCTCACCTTCTTTTTTTTTTTAATCTGAACTTTTCATATCACCCTCACCATCAATATCAAAACCACCAAACATTACAAGGTGTAAACCTAGCACAAAACTTCGCACTTTTAAATTTAGTGTAAACACGTTCAGGCCCATCACTATCATCACCCACCAACATTACTACAAGGCGTAAACCTGGCACAGAACTTCGCAGTTTTGAATTTAATGTAAACGCGTTCAGGTTGTATCAAGCTGAACGAACATGTTTGACGAGATCACATGTTTAAACCGTCCAAGCCATTTATTTTTATATTTTTTAATCTTGTTTTATGAAAAACTTCATTAACTTAAAAGCTAAATGAGAGATAAACATAGGCTTTATGGTTAATCATCATTGTGTTCAGTTCAACCCGCCATGCGTTAGGTTCAAGTTGGTGAGTAACACACCTTTTGGGTTCGTTTCGTGTTCTACCTCTTTAGCACCTTATGGAAGGGTTGTGCCCTATCAATAAAGGAACTCCTCTTGCATAGATAAATTTTACCACAATATGCAGTTAAACCACATTCTATTGCTGTCCAAAAAAACCCCACCTTATATTCAACTGTAAATATCATTTAGCATCTAGGGGAAACTAATTCTTTATACTTAAATGAAGGAATTCTTCAGCTTCTTTTGCTCCAATCTTCATAAATTCAGCTATAAGCGTCTTACTATATGATGCCACGTCATTCCTAAACTGTTGTGAGCATTTACTGTTATCTTCATCAACATCTTGTACACCCCCTTTAACAAGACACCCAACTTGCACACCTTCTGTATAAGCTTTACACGCCATTAAAATATCCACTACGCAATTCCTAAAATGCCCAACCACCAGATCCTCAAAGTTCTGCATCCAACACTTTCAGCATTTAACCACATAAAGACAAGTAGCAACAAAAAAAGACCAATACACCTGAAAAAGACCGCATTGCCCTTTAAGTTAACAAAAAAGACACAAATTCCCCCAACTTAATGGAGAAAAATGGATGGAGTTAACGAGCCGGACAACAATGGCAAGATTTCAAACCTTTTGAATCCAGATGCGGAAAAACAAACCTTTAAACGAAAGTCGCAAACCTGGCCAAACCTCAGGGACGAAAATGGCATTTTACTCAAAAAAAATATGTATTACCTTGGGTGGTTTTTTCATGGTGTAGACCATTGTTTTGAGTGATAGAATAAGCGTATTCTCGTTGTAATGTAAGGCAGCCTGTTCTCCATGCACAGAACCACTCGAACGTGCAAACCCTGGTTCGTTAAAGTAAGGCTTCATGTTCAAAATAAGACCCTGTATAGAGACTAGAACCTGGAGCATCGTTGATTTGCCGGGGACCCACTTCTCCTGCTTGCCCCCGGTCCAGGTGTTCAGAAGGCTCAAGCAAACTTTACCACAATTGTACAGATTTGGATTAATCCGAAGACCACCAGAGTGATAATGCACAAGCTGAAAAACAAATATTAAACGTATCACATCAAGTTAATCATTCGTTGTATGCGTTAATATCAAGTGAATAAAAAGATGGCTTACGGGCGGCTTCTTTGGGTAGCTGGTTGGAAAACACACATCGAAGAAGAAAAGACCGTCATGATACGGTGTCCCCTCTGCTCCTATAATAACAGCTCTTAAAAGATCCATCCTTGATTCATAAACTCGAACAAATATTGTGTCTGCAAACAAATAATAAAATATATATTATCCATTCACCAACTTTAACGATATTTTACAAATTTCGTTAAAATAACGTTAAAAGCGGCTTAGCGGCGGACGGCTAATCATGCATCATGTGGTGGCGTTGATAGCCGAAAGACAAGGGGGGTACATGCACAAATCGGCCTTTGTCCCGATTGCTGAGTGTTATGTGCCTCATGTCCAAGGCTTGATACAAAACTACTATTGAGCCGGGGGTCTCACTGGAAGCAGCCTCTCTATTCCTACGGGGTAGAGGTAAGGCTGTCTACATCTTACCCTCCTCAGACCCTACCTTAGCTTTGCTATTGGTGGGATTTACTGAGTATGATGAATTGATGATGATGATGATGATGATATTATCCATTCACTATTTATATTTCAATTGGATTACTAAACACGTTCAATTTGAGAGACATACCAGGCAAGTCTTTCTCGAGAATCCTCCACTCTTCTTGTATCTTTTTAGCACATCTTTTGGGTGGCTGATATGCGATACGTATGTGTATGAAATAAATACATAATTAAATATATAATGAGAAAGCTAATGTATTTTCCGAAAAAAAACAAACTTGCCTGTGTCGATGCATAATGATGATCCGAATGGTCCATGACAGTATCAAACTTCTTGAAACCTTGTAACATTTTCATAACTTCATCATTAACAGGCTTTGTCATTCTAGATGAGCTTCCAGCCAACCTTGAACTTGATGGGGTTTCCCTGTTCGATTGACTTCCACTAGCCTCCGATACTGCATTTGAAGTTACAAACGGATTTCCAGGGGTCGTCTTTTTCATTTGTACAGAATCTTGCAACCAGGGTATGGGGGCTTCAACTCCAGTAGGGAGATCAACGTTATCAAAAAAGGATTGCAACTTCGAATAATCATCGTCAAAAACATATTCGTCTAAATCAAAATAGTTTGATTTTGGGTTAAAGCTTTTGGAAGAATTTGGAATCTCCTGAAACAGACAAGGATGAAAAATAACAATTATACATATTAAACGCCAGAAAACAAACATAAATAAACAGAATCAAGAAAAATCTTATACCTTCCCCTTGTTAGTTGACTCAACTTTCTTTGCATCTAACTTTGAGGCACTACTGGAACCCAATGAAATACCCTTCATCTTTTTGTTAGACTCACCGTTTTCTCCAAGAAACGATAGATCATCACCGTCTTCATCCAGGTCAACATCAATTATTTCATGAAAGACAACCTGACAAATTGAGTGATGAAATAATCACAGAAGTTCCCACTCATGCACAAAAGTGAAATCCATACAGAATATTGAGAATTACAAAAACCACATAATCCATTTGTATCTATAGCTTTGAACATGATACATAAGACCTTCGTTTTAAAATGCATGCATCAAACGTGATACATAAGACCTTCGTTTTAAAATGCATGCATCAGAAGTGCATAATGCGCGCATCATGTGATGAGATCGCATCGCGTGATGCGACTCCATGATGTGTGTGTCACATGATGACGTCTGATTCGACGCCTTATGCAGGCCTTATGCAGTTGACTAGTATTTGAACAAATTTGACCGTGATTGCAATGGGTCCAAATTTTATTGATTAAACAAATTCAACCATCAATTGAGCAAAGAGTTGAGTAAATGAACAAATTTGACTAGACATGATGGAAAATATCTTATAATTTAGTATTTAAAAGTTACAAATTAAAATATCATATATATATCTTTTCAGTATTTTCTTAAGTAACAACTAACGCTGTGCGCACATCAGGGATCGGCTTTTGGGATCAAAACGCATTGGAGCTTTTTAAAACCAAGCATAAGACAATTATGTAACCGATTCAGTCTACCGCTATGTCTCATTATCTTTCGGTTCTCACAGTTCTCAACACACTATCGGTTCTGAAACACGAACCTGCCCTATATTTGTATACATACCCCCCCCCCCCCCCCCCCCCCCCAAATCATTGTCATATGATCACCAGTTGTAAGTTTTATATTGTTTACAGAACAAGCTACTTACAAAATACACGTAATGGAAAACATAAAATCAAATCAAGTTAACTTAATCAATTACCTCCTTTTGTGCAACCCTAGCCTTCGTTTTCGAAGATTGATCAGCCAAATGAGTAATTTCGATCACATCGGGTTCCGTATACGATGAACTACTTCCCGGAAAAACCCGTTTCCTACAAAACAAACAAGTTTACACGCATAAATAACTTGAATTACGATGTACGAACAACCGATAATAAGACGTTTTACTTTGATTTCCGAGGGGTGTATGTTGCAATTGGCGACAAATCCATTTCGGAAAACTGTTAACAGTGATTAACAGCAACAATCGAAACAAAAGCCCTCTTTTCTAGGGTTTCGATCACGATCAAATATTGCATGTTAAACCACCAAGAATCTGAAACAAAAGCCCTCTTTTAACCACGACTGCGTTTCTATGATAGTTATGGTAGGGAGTGTTACATGTGATTAAGTGATGAAAGATTTGACACCGTTGGATGAAATTTTGAGTCGGTGTGAGGGACGTGAGATTAGGAGGTCGTGGGACCGGATATGCTGCATGGCGACACGTAGAACGTCGTCTACACGCTACATCTCTAGTTGGTTGTTGGGTCAGGGCTCGCTCAGGCTATATAAATCTATACATGGAATTAGAT
Source organism: Helianthus tuberosus (assembly GCA_030545235.1). NCBI lineage: Eukaryota > Viridiplantae > Streptophyta > Magnoliopsida > Asterales > Asteraceae > Helianthus > Helianthus tuberosus. The sequence goes on from CM060408.1 coordinate 46,633,118, forward strand.
CAAATACAAACACTTAAATTTGTAAGAATCGTAAGAACCAAAACATAATTGACAAGTGTCCATCAATAAAAAATTAGTTTAGGGGTAATTTAGACCTTTTAACCATATTTATTTAAAACTAATTAAAAATAATTACAAAAAATATAATCAGCACAACACTATATAATTAGCATAACATCCTTAATCGTTCTTCATTATCAGCACATCGTCCTCAATCGTTCTCCATTATAAATATAAACGACATTAGCACAACATTCTCAATCGTTCTCCATTATCAGCACACCAGATGTGCTGATTATATCTACTTTTGGTGTTTGTTTGTATTATTTTGTAATAACACATAATCAGCACGTTATTAGCACAGTTATAAAACACCTTTTGTTAACTTTTTTAAAAATCACTTTTATAAATACAAAAAAAGTATAGCAATATGGTACTCATATTAAAGATAAAAAAATACTTGATTTTATGGTATATTTTTTTTAAAAAAATAATGAAGTATATAAAAGTTATTTTAGTTTAAAAAATCTTGGTGGAATTTGTATTTAATGGAAAATGGTCAAATGACTAGCAATTTTACAAAATTACCCCTAATTTGTTAGTAGTAATTTTTAATTATAAGAGTTTTATTTATAATCAATATCAACCCTTGATTTAAATTATCAATGGTTCAGATCTGTTCTTACGGTTCTTATAATTAGCACTGTTTGTATAGGATCTCAACCCATCTATCTATACTATATTATAATACATGAGGGAAGGATTCCCAAAAGTTAAGAACTCATTCCCCCATTATTTATAAATAAACCCCTAGAATGAGGGTAAAGTGGTCTTTTAAACCATAATTATTTTTAGTCCCTCAATCTATTACATTTAAATCCTTGACATTTAACATAATTATGGGTAATTAGTTACACTTCCCCCTCTCTTTAATTCTTTAATGTATTCCTGCGATATCTTACAACCCGTAATGTTTTAAAAAAATCCGAAGGTACCATGACGATCGGCACATTTTTTTAAACGTTTCGATAGTTGTTTTTTTTTTTTCGCCGTGCGTTCATAAAGTACAAATAGCCGATGCGTAAATGTACAATTGATTAAAGCCAACATTTGTTTTTTACCCAAGCCAGCTTTGACCATTACCTAGCTACCGTGCATTAACATTTGTTTTTTACCCAAGTTTTTTGTTTTGAACGGCATTAATAAACTAAAATATTCCCTAATTTTACTTGTACAGAGTCAGTTTGTTGTGGCATGTTTAATATAGTATAGATAAAACTCACAACAAACTTCCTATTAAACATGCCACAACAAACTAAACAGGATATGTGCATCTTATTTTAAAAACTTAAAACTCACAACAAACTTCCTAAATAAATGGATGACCAATCTAAAACTAAACCCTAATGGACTACTATAAATACTTAGCAAACACTCACAGTTCTACATTTCTATTGCTAAACAGATTTAAAATATGGAGCCAGTTCTGAATTCACTTGATGCGAAAAAACAAGCATGCGATATTGAAAAATCTAAGGTCGGTTCTATGATAAGTTTTGTTATATCGCAATAATGAATAATTGTTTTCTTTTAGTTACTTTTATGTGAATACTAACTTATTTGATTTTTCAGATTCAACACACCAATTTAAACACCCCAGTTGTCGAACAAGCTTTTGTTAGTTTTTAAGTAATATTTTCGCTTATAATCTTTTATATTAACAAGTTCGTTATGTTATTATTTGGTGTTTTATTGTAGGATGATGGTGATAATAGTGTTGAAATTATTTCTTATGGTGCAATGTTCAGTCCATACAAGTCTAATCTTCAACGTTAATTTAGTAAAGAGGTAATCTTAAAATTTATTTAATCTTTTTTAAAAAAATTTATTCAATATTTGTACTTTTTATAAAATTTATTTAATCATTTTTTAACTTTTTTATTAATTTTTTGTTTTTTTAAGGATCGGAAATATTAGGATCAAAAGAAAAGATCTAAGAGACTCTCTGAATGGAAATGGGTCGAGGTTATAAATTTAGATGATTCTGAGGACGATGAGAAAGAAGATGAATTAGATGATACTGCTTATTCGAGCACAAACAAGAAAAACGGATCAAAAAAGAAGAGAAATTAGATGAAATATATCAAGTGTTTTTATGTTTTTTTCATTTTCAGTTGTTTTTGTTTGATCTAGACTATCCCATGAATAATAAAGTTTATTTTATATTTGAAGTTTATGTTTTGTGTTATTTTATTGCACTTATAATTTACATCTCGATTGAACTAATATACTTTAGTACTTAATCATGTTCGTATTATATAATTTACATGTTCGTACTTGATCATTTCCAAAGAGATAAATTCAATTACCAAGAATGGCCAAAACATGAAAACTACCTCTTGGTTTGGAGTAAATTCAAGATTGTATTTACAAAGCACACTAAACTTATTCAATTTAACAGTCATGTTCCACGAGGATTTCGTATATATCCATTAGTGCCTTCTATAAAAAAAAATTGTTGGACGACACGAGATATGAAAAAATAATTATATAATATTATAGATTTTTCGAATAATTTGTATTTCTTAAATAAAAAGATAAAGTTAATAAAGATATAAACTTTTACATCCTATTTTTTTTATAAAAATCGTTTTATAAAAATACGATTTTTTAAATATTTATAAAATGAAATTTAACATTAGTTAAAGGTGTTTAAAACGTACCTACAAGTCACCTACTATTTTTTACTTTTTACTTTTTCAAAAACGAAAATTTTAAAATTAAAGTTTATTGGATGAGTATGATGTGGATATTTAAAAAAAGTTATGGACTTTAAATAATAAAATTATAAACTTTATAATTTAACCAACAAAATAAACTTACTTTATAACGATAACAACTTATCTTTTATTTTTTGTCATTTGTTTAGTATTTTTTATTAACAAACGAATCTTTACATGTTTAAAACAGTTTTTCTATACTTTATTTATTATTAATTTTTATAACAAAACAAAACTTTAATATTTAGTAGATAGAAGATAAACTATGTTCCAAAATTTTAGGAATTATTTAATACTAATTTACGATATTAGTAGATAGATAGTAAACTATATCCCAAAATTTTAGGAATTATTTAATACTAATTTACGATATTTAGTAGATAAATAGTAAACCATGTCCCAAAATTTTAGGAATTATAAGTCAACTAATTAGGTCCTCCAAGTTAATTATATGGGATGAGGCATCGATGGAGAAACGGTCAGGCAATAGAGGCAGTTGATCGAACATTGCAAGACATTATAGGTGTTAGGCTCCCATGTGTAACACTTATGACATATATCCACCACAATAATGTTATCATATACAAATAAGAAAACTACCAGCAACGAGTGCCGCAATCCAAAGTGTCGCCCCCGCCGCATCGCGCGGACACCCTACTAGTACATATAATAAAGTAAACCATTTGATGTCACATGTCGCTCCATGGGGTGATCTCAATTATGTTTTCCCGCCTAAACAAATAGATATTATTAATAAAATTAAAAAAAAATTTACACAAATTTTAGAGATAACCAATTTTAAAACTTTAAATTAGAATAGGTAGACGGATTAGATAAGAAAAAACTAATAAAAGATAATTGATTCACTAACAAAATCAATCATGATTTTTAATTGGTTAATCAAAATAATTAATTCGTATATTGTTTTAACTAACGAAAACAATCGTGATTATTAATTGGTTAACAAAATAATTCATTCATATATTATTTTAACTATATTTATTCAATTCGTATAATACACGAGTTTTGAATCTATATATATATTGTATATACTAGGTTACAACCCCGTGTATTACACGGGTTGAAAAAATAAATATAGTTAACATATGATGCAAAATGATAATAATACTAAGTCCCCCCGTAGTGGGCGTTTTTTTAAAAAAAAATTCAAAAAAAACGCCGGATAACGCCGAGATCCCCACTACATAGCGCGTTTCCGGGCGTTTTTTTTTTGAAAAAAAATTAACCCGGCGTGTTTATTAAAACGCTGCACCATGGTTTGAATGCCCAATCCCAACTCAAACGGCTAGTTTTTTTAAACGGCTAGTTTTATTTATTTATTTATTTTTAAACATTTCCCCCCTATATATATAAACTCATTCATTTTCAACCAAAACATCACAAAAACCCTCTAAAAAATACAACCATTTTATAAAAAACTTGATGGATTCTCCTAGTTCTTCATCCATGGTAAATTATTACTACAACGAGTTTTTTGCGGATGGCGATGGTTCAACCGATGAGGAGATTGAGCAAGAGGCGGTTACGAGTGCTTGTCAACTAGCGATGAGATATGTCGAGCATTGTCGTCGCCCCCAAGCAGAAAAAAGTAAAAGAGGTTATATTGAACGAGACCGACGCGGGGCACACGATCGTTTGATGAAAGATTATTTTGATGAGGAGCCGACATATTCGAACGAAATGTTTAGGCGTCGTTTCCGAATGAGTAAGCGGTTATTTCTACGCATAGTCGACGACTTGGAAGCCAACTACGATTATTTTAAACAAAAAGCGGATGCGAGAGGGGAACTTGGATTTACCGGTATCCAAAAGTGTACGTCGGCGTTACGAATCCTTGCTTATGGAAACACTACCGACATCAACGACGAGTATCTAAAAATGGCGGAGAAAACAACGAGAGATAGCTTGGAGCATTTTTGTCGCGGTAAAATTCCTATACTTTACTTTTTTTTTAAACCTCGAGTATGTTTACAATTTATTTTTTTAAGCTTATGTTTGTCTATTTTTTTTTTTTAAGTCCAATAATTCCTATACTTTACTTTTTTTTTTGTCTATGTTTTTTTATAAAGGTATAATTGATGTGTACGGTGCGCGTTATCTTAGAACGCCCACATGGGACGACCTTCAAAAGATCTACGAGGTACATAATGCTGAGCATGGTTTGCCTGGTATGATCGGGAGCATAGATTGCATGCATTGGCGTTGGAATAACTGCCCGACTGCATGGCGAGGCCAACACACACGGGGTGACCAAAAAGGACCCACTATTATTCTTCAGGCGGTTGCTTCACAGGACTTTGGGTTTGGTCGGCTTACTTTGGCGTGGTCGGGTCATGCAATGATATCAATGTTTTTGAACAATCTCCGCTGTTAGAGGAGTGGATTTTTGGCAAAGCTCCAAAAGCGTCGTTTTACGCAAATGGAAACTACTACCCTCATGGATATTATTTGAGCGACGGAATATATCCTAGGTATTCGATTTTCGTGAAGACGTATAGTGATCCTTTTGATGAAAAAAGAGCATACTTTAAAAAGGTTCAAGAGTCTTCACGAAAAGACATTGAGAGATGCTTTGGGGTTCTTAAACAACGCTGGCATTATTTGAGAAATCCTTGTCGTGCATGGAGCAAGCAAAAAATGAGAGATGCTATGTACGCGTGTATAATCAAGCACAACATGATTTTGGAAGACGAAGGAAAGGCAATATGCCAGAATTATGTGCCAGAAGCCGTTCAAGAGGAGCATCCACAGGCGTCAATGGAAGAAAGAGTGAATAATGCGCGAGAGTTGCGTTACGAACCGTACCATTCCCAGTTAATGGTTGATTTGCTACACCACGCATGGTCGGTTCGGTATGTACCACCTGAGGGAGAGGAAGAAACGGAGGACGAGGAAGACGAAGTTGGCGAGGGTGAAGAAAGCGAAGATGAAAACTAGTGTTTTTTTTTTTTTAATTTCATCGGATTTTAATTTTTTTATTTCTAGTATTGTATTTTTTTTATTTAATCGGATTTTATTTTTTTATTTCTAGTATTGTATTTTTTTTTATTTAATGAAGTATTTAAAGTTTAAAAAAAATAATTGGGAAATGATTGCATGGGCGTTATTGGAATAATGCCCCACTACACCACTTTATGCTATAATGCCCCATGCTGACTGGGATGACACGTGTCGGATAATGCCCCATGGTGGGGGCATTATAAGTTGTTACCACTACACATGGTCTAACAACAACAACAATAATAAAAGTATTTTATGCGGTTTGGTAGATAATTTCTAAGAACACATTTATCACACTTCATGATAGCGTTAGGTTATAAGCCAGTTATCTTTTATGTAGTTTCATTTGTGTAACATCCTGATTTTAGAACTACATATTACTAATAATACATTTACCACGAAGGTAATAATAATAATAAAATGTATTTAGTTAGAAAATATATAAACAATATCTATAATTATGGCTTATCACTTATCAGTTAGAAAATATATAAATAATAATTAGACCTAAAGAATAGGTAAAATAAAAATAAAACTTATCTATAATTATTGTTTATCACTTAGGCTATAGGGTGTGAGGAGCATGGTTGGGTCATTAATTGCCATGTAGGAACATTAATGGATTGCTACACCATCCCCTTGTCTCATGTACCATGATTCCCATGGATTAAACCATGGCAACCATGGTCCTCCTTTCTTTATTTAATATTTCCTTTCCTTTTCATAAAAATAAATAAAATAAGATAATAGTGGTTTAAGTCATGACCACACCCTTAGGGTAGTGGTTTTGGATGATGGATTAGAAGTAGGTGACATGGCGCTGATATGGAGGGTCATGGTGATTATAAGGGTCATCCACACCCTATAGCCTTATCAGTTAGGAAATATATAAATTATATTTAAACCTAAAGGATATCAACTAAATTAGAGAAAATTAGGGGCGACAAGCATACAAAATAGAGAGCAAAATGGTGATGATGATTTATTATTTTATTTTAAGTATGTTTAATTTTCTTTCCTTTTAAGTTGGTTATGAAAGATCGCATATGATTCGAAATTTATAATTTCAATAAGTTATAGATAACCACTCTTATTTTTTTTTCCAATAAGTTGTAGATAACCACTCTTATTTATTTTTTTATTAGTTAAACTTAGTTTTCCATGTTTAACCACTTTTATTTTATTAGTTATCTATTAAATATTGCGACTCATATAATTAACATGTACGAGTTGATGGGTTATATTTATATTAACTCATTTATGTCAATATGGTATATAAATGTCACTGTCTTTGTTTTGCATTTACAGGAAATATCTATACTATATAGTTTAAACTGTTCAACCCGTGTAACACACGGGGAACTAACCTAGTTTTATATATTTTGATTTTAAATCTTTAAAAATCAGGCTATAAAGTTTATATATTTTTAAAGTTTATATATTTTTAATCCCGCCCCCTAGCTCACTTGGCAATTCCCATGTGGTTTGGGTTGGACCGGCTTCCTCCTTGGAGGTCGCCGGTTCTAGGGCTGGCAATTTTACACGAATACACGAATACACGACACGAACCTACACGAAGTTAACAGGTATCGTGTATGGCCTTAACAGGTATCGTGTACCAAACAGGTAGACACGAAATTACCTGTTAATTTTCGTGTATTAACAGGTTAAATACCTGTTTACCTGTTAATACCCGTTAGTACACGATAAGAAATTAAATTAAATAAAACTCATCAGCCATGTGCGTGTGGGTTCCTTAATTCCTTTCTATTTCATTCCTCATTCAATTAAAAAAATAAATAAAACCCTAAACTTCCTCTGTAACTCTCAGATAGCATGTCGTGTTCGTGTTTTTGTTCGTGTTAACATGTATTAACAGGTAATTTTCGTGTATAACAGTCGAATAGTCGTGTTAACAGGTATTAACAAGTAATTTTCGTGTAATCGTGTCGTGTTCGTGTTTGAAAAAAGGACACGATAAGTTATCGTGTCGTGTTCGTGTATGTGATTTCGTGTATCGTGTCTTATCGTGTACGGGTATACACGATATGCCAGCCCTAGCCGGTTCGATCCCCGGGTGTTGCATACGGGGGGTGGGACGTCCCAATGATGGATCGTATCCTACCGAGGCATGGTGCGGTCTTGAGGGCAACCCGGTTTTACCCAGCTGTTACCCCAGCGAGTCTCTCGTGTGGGGGCAGTATGGTTTCCGGGCGGAAGTCAGCTTGCGCGACGGCCGGGGCCCGATCGAACATCGCGTCCGAGAGTGCGGGGCTGACGGGGGATTGTCTTCGACATGAACCTGGTGACCAATAGGTCCAGTACATAGAAAGTCACCTTCCAAAAAAAAAAGTTTATATATTTTGATCGGCGCAAGCGTGTTGCGGTACGTTTACTCATAAAATTTAGAGTGAAACGTAAGACATTATTATAAAAATTAATGCGGTAAAAAATATTATTGAAGCTAGTTTGAATTAATACTAATACCTTAAATCCATAACATTGACAAAGAAATTATATAACAATTAAATACAACAACCGTATCCAGTAAAGTCCACTCATAGTAAAGCTACAATTAACGTCTGAGAAATGTGAGATGTAGTTAAATTTTACCATTATCCCAAGGATAAAATGGTTGTTTCTTGTGAGACCCCTCGCTCTAAAGTCATATACCGACATCAAAGTCACATGAGCACATAGCTACTCCAAAAACAACATAAAACATAGTGCACTAAATATATTCTTAGTAATCCACCAAACACGCAATTAGCGAAAACAAATAGCCGAGACAAATAACACATCATAAAAACACACACACAGGCAATAACATGCAAAAACCACTAAAACACATCGACACACTAAGCTCCTTAGGAAAGACCAACCCCCTGAGCTCCTAAAGAACGAGCTTAATGCTAAAACATATTATCCTCATAAAGTTCTTCAACTTTTATCTTACGTCTCCATGAACTTCTATCTTGGACCATGTCCTTATAGAGGTGCAATTATAGCTAATTTTGCTTAATCCGCTCCTCCCACGTTAGCTTCGACCTGCCTCTACCCCTCCCACTACATTCAGAGTTCCCATGCTTTTAACCGTGGCTGTCGTTAGTCTCCTCCTAACATGCCCAAACCATCTCAACTTCTCATCCCTTATTTTATTCAATATACTAGCTACCTCTAATCTTCCTAAAAATACCTAATTTCTTATCTTGTATAATCTAGTGTATGTGTATCCACACATCCACCTCAACATCTGCATCTCTGCAGCCTTTAGCTTACATGTCTACGTCTTCTTGAAGGCCCAACATTATGTTCCGTATAATATAGTCGTTCTAACTGCAACCCTATAAAACTCCCATTTTAGTTTGACTTGGAACCTCTTGTCACACAATACCCCGGTGACTACTCTCCACTTATACCTTCCGGCTTGGACGCGGTGGGCTACGTCACCATTAATCTCCTGATCCTTTTTACAAACGACCCTAAATACTTAATTTGGTTGCATGTGGGACCACTTGGCCCTTTATTGTGATTTGAGTGTCCTCTTCGTCACCTGCGCCATTGAAGTCACAATAAAGATACTCGGTCTTGAACGACTAAATAATTATAAACTATAATTAACTAATCCAATTAATATATAAATATCTCTATATCCAATAAAATTAAAACGCCCTTAAAATCAGGTGTTATAAACTCATAGGAGAAAAACTAGAGGGGACCACAAAAGGACCATCATATTGAGTGTACATAGCTTTGTTCGTCCTTTAGATATGCTCAAGAGTCATTTTTAAAGAGAGAAATAAAAGAATGTGGAAATAAACTTAGAGAAAATCGTGTATCTAAGTTTTTTAATGGAATGAAGTGAAAAAAAAATTATAATAGCTTCTCTTCTAATTTTCTTCTAATAATGGATTGATTTGAAGATAATCAAATACAAAGATAAGGTTTTGCCACTTACCCATTTTACCCTTCAACTTACAAAGATAAGGTTTTGCCGCTTACCCATTTTACCCTTCCACTTAATGTATAATCTTAATTTTCTTTAAGAGTGCTCGGGATACTAACCCGTTTTATCACCCAAACACCATGTTACATCTCATCTCCCCTATTTGAACCCACTGGAACCCGCATCCACTTACGCTAGTGTTCCCATAAACCCATGCAACCCAAATCCCCCTTATGTCGTTTTCCAGATACGTCAACTCCACTTACCAGCTTTGGCTATGTATACCGCCCCCTACTTGATACCTCATCATCAACGTACCTCGTGAACCCGCTATACACGATAGGGTTACCCGCTTGGTGCCTCTAGTACACTTTTATTTTCCTTTGAGCTATGAAAGACGGACTTACATTATATTTTAATTTATTTTCGTTTGAAGTTATGATCTTGATATTTGTTCTTCACCCTTTATTCGAAATCCTAATCATCAACAGTTTTGCATGATTGACTAATCGGCCCTAATCGTGTCACCATCATATCAGTTCAATGTATTTAAAACTAACCAGTCAATTGTCGTAGTTTTGTGCATCTGCTTCCTTCCGTTGATAATAATAATAATAATAATATCTATATCTATATCTACATGTGAATATAAAGTGGGTATAGATTTAAAGGACATAAATGCTCCACGTAAAAAGGTGAAACCAACGATTGTTAACAACCGATGGTTCAGTTTAGGGCTTCAAAAACACTGGCCACAGAATCATCTTATCTGGTCTTATTTAATTCTTTCTGTTGAATATCTATTATTTTATTTTATTTCATTTCAGTTCAGAAACATGTTGGTTTACAATTAAAACATCTGGGGAGATTCTTTTTTTTTTTCTTATTTTCTATTTATAGAAAAAAAGATTCCATTCTTATGGTTCTTGTTTGCACAAGTTAAAGATCTCTAGCTCCCCTCATGAAGATTATTACTGGTATTACCATTACTGTTATATATGTTACTATTGTTAATTGGTTATAATTGTTATTTTTGTGTGTGTGTGTGTGTGTTTTTTTTTCAGGCCAGATGATCATGTGTTTAAATGTTATTCTGAACTGATATGGGGTTGGTACTAGTAGTGACTACATGCTGTAGAGCTGAAATTTATATTGATTTTTATGGATCAATTGGTGGATGATATGGATAACTCATCTGGTCATGATCATGATCATGATCATGATCATGATCATGATCATGAGAATACAGTAGTTGGTTCATTAGAGAGTAAAGATGTTAGTTTAAGACAGTGGTTAGACAACGCGAACCGAGTGGTTGACGCGCTAGAATGCTTACATATATTTATGCAAATAGTGAAAATTGTGAACTCAGCACATAGCCAAGGGGTTGTTCTTCACAACAATCGGCCTTCGTGCTTTGTTATGTCGTCGTTTAATCATGTATCGTTTATAGAGTCTGTGTCTTGCTCCGATTCGGGCTCAGATTCTTATCAGGATGTTACATCCCCAAATATTTCACATAATAAAGTGTCGGAAATCGATTGGGTTGAATCTAATGGTAAACAAACAGAAGAGAAAGAAGATATGTTTCCTATGAAAAAGATATTAGAAATGGAAACAAATTGGTATACAAGCCCTGAGGAAGCTGCTGATGGTCCGAGTTCTTGTGCTTCCGATGTTTATCGATTAGGGATTCTTCTGTTTGAGGTGTGTGTGTTTGTTTTTGATACTGATTTCAGCTTCTTATGGTTCTGTTTCATTTAATTATTATTATACAAACAGTTATATTCCATTTGGGTTTATTTCTATCAACAGTTATATTACCCTTGTAGTTCGCCAGAAGAAAAGAATTCCAACATGTCTGTCGTTAAACATCGTATGTTACCTCCACAATTCCATTTGAAGTGGCCAAAGGAAGCCTTCTTTTCGATGCGTTTACTGCATCCTGACCCTGCTAGCAGGCCCAAAATAGAGTAAGTTCAAAAGAACTCCTAATAGTTTGTCTTGTCTAGAGATGCAAACGAACCGAACGATTTACGAATTGTTCATGAATGCTTAACGAACGGTTTGTTAAGGAAATGAACGTGTTCGTGTTCATTTGTTAATTTTAAGCTCATTTGTTAATTTTAAGCAACGAACGTTGATGAACACAAATTAATGTTCATGAACACAAATGGAAACAAACAAACACAAACAAGCGTTCATGAACAAACTATATAAAACACTGATACTTATTAGATATTTTATTTGTCGGAATTTCGAAGTATTTATATAAAATATAAAAACTAAATACACTAATGAGCTATTGAACACAATCGAACATAAATGAACATGTTCATAAATGAACAAACGCGGCCTCTGTTCATGTTTGTTTAACAAACGAACTTCCCGCCGAATGGTTCACGAACTGTTTGCTGGTTGGTTCATTTGCAGCCTAGTCTTGTTACTTGTTGGTCAAGATTCTTATGTTTCATAGTTACTTGGATGTAGTGAAGTGTTACAAAGCGACTTTCTTAACGGGCTTAGAGAAAAACTAGACGAACGTGAAGCCGCAATAGAGCTCGAAGAAAAGATTGTCGAGCAAGAAATGTTGCTCGACTTTCTTGTAACGCTGCAACAACGAAAACAAGAAGCTGCGGATTACTTGCAGAAAGATTTCTCAATTCTGTCGTCTGATCTGCAACAAGTTACAAAACTTCAAGCGTCAGTTAGAAGAAAAGGAGACTCTAATTCGATGAACATTTCAGAACCTGATGACTTTGCAAGCTTGGGGTCCAGAAAACGTATTAGAAGAACACCGAAAGAGAATCAAGAAAGTTCTAGATTGATGAAAAACTTCAAGAAGCTAGAATCAGCGTACTTTTTAACTAGAAATAGAGCGGTAAATAGCGGGTGGATGAATCAGTTTATGGAGGGACTGTCGAAGTACATGTCGTCGAGTAAATTAAAAGTCAAAGCTGACTTGAAACTAGGTGATCTTTTGAATTCTTCAAGCCATGTATGCTCCTTGAGTTTTGATCGCGACGGGGAGTTTTTCGCAACGGCGGGTGTTAATAAAAAGATTAAAGTTTTCGAATATGAATCGATCTTGAACGAGAATCGAGACATCCACTTTCCTATTGTTGAAATCCCGACAAGATCAAAGATAAGCAGTATCTGTTGGAATCGCTACATTAAAAGCCAGTGTGCTTCAAGTAATTTCGAAGGTGTCGTGCAGGTAACATGTGAATTTATGGGTCGGTTTGGGTAGTTTTTATCTCAACGGGTCAATTTGTCCGGCCCGTTTCGACCCGTTACTCAACCCACTCATCATCGTTCGGAAATTTTCAGGTGTGGGATGTTACGCAAGGTCAAGTAGCTGCGGAAATGAGAGAGCACCAGAGACGCGCGTGGTCTGTTGACTTCTCAGCCGATCCAAAATTGCTGGCCAGTGGGAGTGATGACGGTTCGGTTAAGCTCTGGAATATTAATCAGGCAATTAATTATATTCTTTGTGCTTTAGATCAATATCAGAATGTATAATAAGTTAATAACTATTTTTTTTTGTTGTTACTGCAGGGAGCGAGTATTGGTACCATCAAAACAAAGGCGAATGTGTGCTGTGTTCAGTTTCCTTGTGAATCTAGTAATTTTCTTGCATTTGGTTCTGCAGATCATAGAGTATATTACCATGATTTACGCAATTTAAGTATGCCACTCTACACATTGGTTGGACATAAGAGAACCGTTAGTTACGTCAAGTTTATAGATTCAAAAACTATTGTATCATCATCTACCGATAACACACTCAAGCTTTGGGATTTATCCGACACCACATCTCAAGTGATTGACCGCCCAATTCAGTCATTCTCTGGCCATGTCAATGTAAAGGTATGTTCTGTTTTGTTCTTTGAGCTCTAGTGTTTGTTTTGAGCATTGTTATTCTTATTATTTATTATTTTTTTGTAGAATTTTGTTGGCCTATCAGTATCAGGCGGCTACATCGCTACTGGTTCAGAAACAAACGAGGTAATTATCAAGAAAAAAGGGTAAACTGCATTTTACGTCCTTTAAGTTTCAGCAAAATTTCAGGCGCAGTCCTTTGACTAACGAAATTACAGCGGATGTCCTTTTATGTTCTAATTTCTTACAGCAGATGTCCTTTATGTTTTAGCTTCTTTATAGCGGATGTCCTTTATTTTTGCAATCTTTTTGCGGAGAAAGGATCGTGCCTGTAAAAAAATTAGAACATAAAGGACATTCGCTCTAATTTCGTTAGTTAAAGGACAACGCCTGAAATTTTGCTGAAAACAGAAAAAAATGAAAGGTTTAATGCTCTAGGAACTTACAGTTTTCTTTAATTTTGATATGCCTTTTATAAACATTTTAACAGGTTTTCATCTACCACAAAGGCTTCCCTATGCCTGCAATGTCATATAAATTCAACACCACCGATCCGATATCAGGAAATGAAGTGGAAGACAACGAACAATTCATTTCATCCGTGTGTTGGCGCACTCAATCGTCCACTTTGGTTGCCGCAAATTCTATGGGTAATATTAAGGTTCTGGAGATGGTTTAAAATTTTGGGATTAGAGTGTATGCAGAGGTTTTTCTGTTTGAAACTTAGTACAGAAAAGGTGTATAAGTTTTGTAATTTTTGCAGTTCAGATTATTATTGTGACTTCAATCTCGAACCGAAACAATGTACATCTCTTGTTGCATGATGTATAAGTCATGAAATAACACAAATTTAAGATACAACAAAAGCATCTCACTTTTAAATTACAAGCAAAAATTCTATATAATCATACTTGTAAATTCTAATTCATAATATCTATTGGCATTGACTTTGACTAAACTTAGGTGCTTGAAGCAACTTCCCGATAAGCTGGCGAAGCCTTTGAGCACCTGGACCGGGTTTGACCCGTGTCGGTTTCCCAACCTTGGTGCAAGACGGGTTGCCCTTGCACCATCCACCTGGGGTGAAACTACCATTCTTACGGTGTAGTAACTCACGGTCGATTCTATCCAAAACAAGAGTATCTTGTTTAAACTTGCGTGCGAATGCTGCCCCGCTTTCTATCATTTTTTCCGTGTCGTTTATGGTTAGGACATGAGGATGTTGCTTTGGAGGGGTGTCCCAAGATATATAATGCATATCGTGGTTAACAACGGTTGGTACGAATTCCGGGGCGTTGCAGATAACCGTTTGAAAGTAACCTTCGGGTGATGAGACGAAATTGGTGTAGTACATGAGTAGAGTTCTTGGAAGATTATCCCAACCCCATATACAGTATTCGACAAATGAACGTGACAGGATCATCCATGCTGACCCTGTAAACAATTTAAACGTTGTCGGGAGAGCTCGCTTTGGTTGAACCCAAAAGATATCCGACTTCTTGTTTTGGTATAGTCCCGGGTCAACCATCAATGGCATTGCCCTTTTGTTCCTGCATACACACACATTTTCAGTAGGGGTATTTAATGGGTTGTGTTCGCGGGTTAGCAGGTCAAATCTAAAAATTTTGACAACAACCTGAACACGACACGAGCCCGAAAATCGTGTTAGACACATAACCCTGACACGACACGAGTTTCTTTCACGGGTTGACATGAACACGACCCGTTTAACCCATAATTCTAGTTTATTTTGTTTTAATTTTTTGCATACTAATACTTTAAAACTACAGATTTATAACCAAAAGTTCAAATGCTTATAAAAATAGTTACGTTTTTGTTGGCATAAAATATCCAACTAGTTTAAGTTAGGGTCAACCCGCAAACCCACAGGTCAATCCAAACACAACCCGTTAAACTAAACGTGTCCGCAGGTATTCCCAAAACCGTGTAGACTAAACCCAAACCAACAAACTTCGTTTCGTGTTCATGTCATGTTTTCGTGTGGTGCCAAAAAATAATCACCCCTAAATTTAAGTCATAATTTTCATGTGAAGTATTATTACACAGTACTTACTCTTTCCATCCTAATTGACTCGAATGCTCGATAAAATTCAAATCCCTCTTCAAATCACGAAACGCATAAAGAAGATCTGCAAACAAGTTCAAGAAATCGATTAAAATCAACACGAAATCACCGAACCAGCGAACCAAGATTCAAGAACTAACCATCCTGAGTCACGAGAGGATAATCCGAGGCACTGAGGTTTATAAACCAATCCCAATCCTTAAACTTCCTTAAAAGAATAGCACAAGCATGAAGCGTATTAGACACCATTGTCGGCCCTCTATATGTAACCATATTAGCTTTTGGGATCACATAAACATTCCCAACTGCAGAAAAAACTGGATCATTTTCAACCCGCGACGCAAGTTCCATTCTCTCCTCAGGTGGCGATTCAAGATCTAGATGAAGAACATAATAGTTCCATGGATGATACAACGCTCTCACTGTCCTCCATAACTTGTTTAAATCCCCTTTCGACCCCGAAACTAAATAAGCGAAACGAGGAACAGTTGGACGGGGCGGAGGTGGTGGGAACTGGATCTTGTCTTCAGCGAAAGATCCGGTCTTATTTGACCCGATTCGAAACGAGTTGACTTTGTTTTCAGTACCCAAATTTAAAGAGATTGTGAAGAGAAAAATGGATATGATTGAAGCCATTGCTAGTGGAAGCACCCATCTTTTTTCAAAGTGAGGAAATTTAAATTCTTTAAACTTCATCATTGTGTTTTTGACTTGTGTTAATCTCATTCACATCAATTTTCTTTGAGATGGTCCAGCAAGATGTTAATTTACAAACCAAACTGGATCAGATTCCGTTGTGTGGCGGTCAAATCGATAGCTAGCTGTTGACAAGAACATCAAGAACAATTGATGCATATTATGAACACAATCGATAAAAACAATACAAAACTCAACTATAATAATAAAACACACACAACAAAACAAGCTATAAAACCAAATCATTATTCAACAAAAACCCAAATCTCTAAGCAAACATTGAACACTATGTAAATAAAGATTCAAATCTGTGTAACTAACTGCGACATCGGAGCTAAAAATGCTGAATCTATTAAATCAAAACAAAAATTAGCAAATCTAGCACTGACCCATTAACATTAACACAAAACCCATGAATCTTTGATCAAGATTTAACAGAAACACTTACTTTGGTTTTTAAGCTGTTAGTGGAGACGACATTATGCGAAACTAACGACAGTGAAGAACAAACAATCCGAGGTTTGTGGGTTGAGGGAGATTACTTTCAGACTACACAGATCGAGACGACATCATCGACTTTTGCAAATTCAATATTATCATCCCGATTTAATTGCTTTTCAGTGATAACGGTTAGCTAGTGATTATTTTATATACATATTTTTGCCTTTGGGTACTTAATGACACGACACTAAAAAATGTTTTAGTCAAGTAACACAACTCGTTATAAAAAACAAGTCGTATTCGGGTTAGGGGTTGTTTGGCAACATTTGAATGGTTAAGTGCTGAATCAGTAAGAGATCTGAATCATTAAGTACTGAACCAGTAAGAGGTCTAAACCATTAAGAGTCTGTATAATGATTAACCGTTCAGAGACAAATGTCTGACTAATTCAGATTAGAGGTCTTAACCATTCAGACTTTGTATAAATCTTAACCATTAAGAGGCACATGTCTGAACCATTCAGACATCTGCTCGTGAAACAAACAGTCTGAACCAATAAGAGATCTGAACCATTAAGAGACTCATTAAGAGGTAAACAAACAACCCCTTGTTCTAAAAATTTATTTAACCCATAACCCGTTTAAGTATTTTTTTAATAGATCTAAAAGTTTATTTAACCCTTAACCCGTTTAAGTATTTTTTTAAAGCAGAAAACTATAATAAAATTTATTACTTACTAGTTATAGTATTATGACTATAATATGTAATATATAATTTATCATTATAATGTGTATATAATTACATATGGTTTTAGGTCAAGTGTATTAGCTTTATTTCTTTGTTTTCTACTTTTTTTTAACGTATATAGTAAAATATGTATTCGGATTTGAAATTTTGAGTGAAGAGAAAGTTAATATGAATTGAATTGTTTTCTTTTATTATGCGGAAAAAGAAAAATAAATTGATATGAGAGCACTAAGAAAACGTGGGCCATGCTTTTCATTATGGACCACTTATTGATACGTGGAAGTCAACGTAGACTTTACCGTTTAAATTACGTCCTTGACGATCTTCACGTCTCAACCCAAATGTACGTGTTACAATTGGTAAAGTATTGAACAAAAAAAAATGATAATCTCTAGTTAAGGTATTGGACGAAATCAACACGAGTTCATTTTTATAATTTTATGGATAAAAAGTAACATCAAATGATATCCTAGAATGATCAGCATAGTGTAATTTAAATTTTACAAGTTTTCCTCTTTAAGCTGATATGGTCATGTATTCTTAGCTTTTTGCTTCTTGCATATATATATATATATATTTTTGATAAAGTTTATTATCCTCCGTCTAAAAAATAAAACGTGTCAGCAGTTAGCTAAGCATATAAAAAGTGTGTAAAAATCACATATGTTAAGGTTTTTTTTTTATTATTATGAATATATATATTAGTAGAGAATCGTGAGAATTATATAATGTATTTACATGTAGACTCTTAAGGTAACATATAAAAAATTTCAAAAGAATGGAGTAGACTGTCACAAAACGGTCCTTTATATTACAATTAGAAGCCTAAAATTAAAGATACAAATGTTTTATACAATTATATCGTGATTTTGTACTTCCAGTTGATTAGGTATTTAACCAACGTGTGTGTGTGATACGGGCACATACATACATTTGATTGAATATGAAAAATATTCATATATATGTTATGTCCATAGAAATCGTAAGGCGAATATTAGTCGGATTAATGAATAGTAGTAGTGTTTTCCGTTCTAGTTAGTTGCTAGTCGGTTTATGATATATGCATTTCTTTGTGCTGGTAAAAAAGATTAGGCGTATCGCGTATAATTTATAAAGAGTAAAATTCACGGATAGTCCCTGTGGTTTTGCAAAATAACACCTATAGTCCCAAACTTTTGGAAATTACACCGGTGCTTCCTGTGGTTTGACAGTTTGTTACTCGTATAGTCCCTGGAGTGGATGACGGTTAGTTTTCTCCGTTAAGTGAATGTGAAATGACAAATCTACCCTCCATCTTCTCCCCTCTATAAAAACAAAACAACCCCACCCACCCCCACCTTTTTCTCTGTTTGTTGAAATCTGCAGTTGTTGTTTCTTCATATACGAGATGGTGTTAGACTGATTACATACTGATTTCGATTGTTTTCGGTAAAATCAAATATGTTCTTTATAAATCAATCAATGTTGTTCCGCAGATCTGCTGTTCCGCAGTTTCGGTTTATCTCTTTTATTCGAAACAAAGAAAAAATAGATTCATAGCTGGATCAGTTCGATTTCGGATTTGCAGTTGTTCATAGCGACTGATGTGGCTGAGAAAATAAACGAAGATGAAGTTTGCAGTTGAAGAATAGCCTTGTTGTTTCGTGATTGTTGATTCATCGATATTGTGTTGAGAATGTTTTACGAAGAGAATCTGAGTTTTGATAATTGCTGCTGAGATTAGCAATTGGATGGTCAGCCGATATTGTTAGTAGTGCTAGTGAGTTTTGAGAGTGAAAGAGGTTGACAAAATAGAAAGTTGCAGGTTTTTAGACATGTGAAAAACGAAGATGGGAGGTGGGTGACTGGGTGGTGGAGAAGTGAAGGGTAAATTTGTCATTTCACATCTACTTAACGGAGAAAACTAACCGTCATCCACTCCAGGGACTATCCGAGTAACAAACTGTCAAACCACATGGAGCACCGGTGTAATTTTCAAAAGTTGGGGACTATAGGTGTTATTTTGCAAAACCACAGGGACTATCCGTGCATTTTACTCATTTATAAATTATAAAATACATGTAAAGATAATTTAGAATCTTATAAATTGAACGTGTAGCGTTGGAGGATAAAACTAATATATGGTTAGTAGTGATGTAGCGACCCATTAACATTGATTGTTGTTTGTTAGCCGTCCGATTGGTAAAATGGTGAGTGAAAAGGATTTCTACAAAAGGGAAGGTTTTTTTTAACCGGCCACGGGTATTTAAGTTCTATCTATGGTGGGTTCGGATGAGTTTTACTCTCCAGGTCTCAGGTTCAAGTTTGGGTGATAGGGGTTTCTTATTGAGGGGTTTAAATTAGGGATCTATTGTGTGAGGGAGTTTTCTAACACGGATCCGATTAAGATAACATATGCTAGACCTCCTAGTATTTATGAATAATTCACAAATTTAAAATAAAAAAAAACAAAACAAAAGGGAAGTTTTTGCCTCCTGGCTTCACCATTGTTCTGTGGTCCCTATCACACAACGCGCTTCTCCCCCAAACTATTTAAGTTCTACTTTCCATTATTTATTTTTGTAGATTTCAAATAAATGCAAGTACAAAATAAATGCGAGTTGGGTGCACGTCCTTTTCATCATATCTTATTCTTTATTTTTCTAGATATATAATATTTAAAACAAAAGGATTACTCGAGTCAAAATAAAATTTTACGATACCAAATGCATAATAAATGTTGAAGAAACACGGGTTCACCGCCGGGATGACTGGACCGCGTTCTACATGAGGGTGAAGAATCACATCTTGTTCTTCCTCTTGAACCTAGATCTGCAATGGAGAAGAGAAGAAAGTGGAGCTGTAGAAATTGCCGGTAGGAGGACATTCTCCTGTTTCCAGCTACAAAAAGTGTGGCGGCTCCATATGCCCTGGCTTATTCAAGAGGTGAAGACCTCTTTATATAGGGGAATATGGGCCTCCCCTAACCTCAATGGGCCAGGCCCAGTTAGGGGTTATCTCTACAAGCCCCGACCCAAAGTAGTGTAAACTACATCGCGTTGGGCCTCGCGGTTGGGTTAGTAGCAACAATAATAAATAGTTAATATAAAAGCAATAAGTAACGGGAAGCCCGACCGCTCGGGTCAGGTCTAGTACCGTACCCCATCAAGTCCCCCAGTCTAGTGCTGCTCCCGTGTGCAAGCGTGGTAGGAGTGCTAGACTTGTTAGGAGTGCTTGGAAGTACGGATTGAGTTTTAGGTTTACCTGTCGCCCGGGTGCGGGAAAGCTGTTGGCCATACTTGTTGCGTCTGTCTTTCGCTGTGAGTAGAGATAATGAAGCGGTGAATATTACATGATACTGGTTGGGCAAACCTGACGCACGCTGATTGATTGCAGGCGGATGCTATTGTCGGTCTCTGTCATCAGCCAGTTAGTGGAGATCGTGGGGCAGGTGTCTCTGCCTCGTGATTGGTACACGTAGGTGTCTTTGAGTACTTTTTGTTCCTTGTATGTCGGATGATCATGGAGCACGATTGAGCAGTGCCTGGAGGATACGGATTGGCTCTTCTCGTATGCCATTTGTACCCTTTGTACTTTTAAGATGCCTTTACGCCACATCCTTGCGTGACCCTTGCTGCGCATGGTACTGGCCTGCGCAAGGTATGGGCGCTTGGAGGCTTGACTTCAGGATGCTAAGTTGTTGATTTGGCCTCTTTAGACCCCGCGCGACGCTGTCGAGTATTGCTCTACCCGCGCGAGGTTGAGATCAGAATGTAGTTGATTAAGGAGTATGGTCCAGCGCGCGATCTGGAGGAAGAATTGCGCGGCTTTTTGGGACCATACCCCTTCAAGTCCCCCCAGTCCAGTGCTGCTTCCATGCGCGAAGTAAATGGTTGGAGCTCTGGACTCAGAAAAAAGAAAGTGTGTTGGTCTTTAAAGCATTTGTTAGGTCATGGTAGCCGGCGCGCGTGTAAGTGCTTGTCAATTACTACGGCGCGGCCACTAGGCTTGTTAATTGATACCTGTTGCTTTTGAGAGCTGGCGCGTATGATCATTGGCTGATGACGCATGCGGCGCAACCCTTGCTAACTTCAACATGAAGTTTCGTTGTAATTTTATGCGAGAAATTTTTCTCGAACTTTAAATTCTGACAGTTTGGTGCAAATGTCGTTGATGGTGACCCTTGAGTTGGCTGCTGACACGGCGATCATTATGTTGTCACCGACGGTTCGCCTTTGTCAGGTGAGTGTGGCCAGCTTTAGCGGTACGCACACAGTCGTGTGGCTATTGTAAAATATTCACCCTATGGTGTGACTTCTGTTGGTTGTCGCAAGGTGCGCGCGTGTCTTAAGCCGTGAAGCGTATGTATTTATAGTGTTTGAATCTTTGTAAACTGCTGTCTACAATAGTTGCACGTGTTAATCCACTTTGAACAGGTTATCGCGAATGAGAATTGGCATAAAGTTGCGTCATGAATAATGAAGTGGAGACCCGAGCCTGCGCTAATCCTCTGGTGTGACCCAACAACAATGTGGCATGAAGTAAGGAGATGTGGCTTGTCTTGAAGATTGTAGGTGTAAGCGAAACTTTATTTCAGCCAATGTCTTTTTGCGTATACCCAAAGTGGTGCGTGCATTTGTAGCACAGTTTACGTTTTATAATTGTTTTCATATATGGCTAAGCATGCGCGCGCGGGCAACACACATGCTCGTGTGTAAAGCAGCAGGGTCACGTGGAGATTGGCGTGCTTACATGTGTAGCAGCAGGGCTCGCGTGGAGGCTGAGATGATCGTAAGTAGAACGACAGACTCATATGGAGATCGACGTGTTGGTATGTAAAAAAGCTTGCGTAGATGACGATTTACGTGCTCGTAAGTAATGGAGTATGCGCCTGCTAGCGCATGTGTGCTCACTCGTAAGTTAAGGAGCATGCGCGCTTGGCGACTTACGTGCTCGTATGTAAATGAGCATGCGCCAGCCGGCGACTTACGTGCTCATAAGTAAAGGAGCATGCGCGCTTGGCGACTTACGTGCTCGTATGTAAAAGAGAATGCGCCAGTCGGCGACTTACGTGCTAGTATGTAACCGAGCATGCGCCAGCCGGCGACTTACGTGCTCATATATAAAAGAGCATGCGCCAGCCGGCGACTTACGTGCTCATGTGTGAAGGCGCTTTTTAGGCTTTCATCGGTGTGCGTGAGGATCGCTAGCTGCGTTTCACCGATTGAATGTATTGCCTATCCTGCAAATAAGTTGACATGGTAAATTGTAATAAAGAGTGACATGTGGAAAGCGTTATACCGAAGTTTCATCCTCAGGAGGTGTTTGTTCCGTGCATCCATACTTCGCAATATTCTGAAAGCAATTTTGAACCTCGAAATGGTGTTACCCCCTGCATGCTAGTGTGATTGTCTATTGCTGTCACAACTGTTAGTTGCATTGTACTAAAATTGATCATAGAGAAGTAACGAGTACACTCGTATAATGCATATCACGTTATTGCATAATTAAAAGAAATGGACTCTAGGGAGTATAAAATGTGCCCTTCGAGTCTGTCAGTTAGTGATTTCATGATGATGAGAATCACAAAACAATAAACTGTAGTATAGAAAACCCTTTGTCCCTTTATTCCCTATATTAAATCAATGCCTTTAAATACAGAAGCAAATGTTTAGAATATTAACAAATAGCCACCCATAGAGTTACTCGCGCGGCATAGTGAGTCAGGCAGGCAACGTACTCGTGTGGCGGAGTTACCCGCGCGGGGGTAATACTCGCACCGTGTGTTCTTGAGGCGAGTTACTCGCGCCGTGTACCCTTGCGGGGGCGTCTGGCAGCGGTTTACTCGCGCGCCAGAGTAAACGGGCCGTTGTTGGAACTTTAGTGGGCTAAGAAATCATGTGAGTGGGTGGCCCATGCAAGTCTCCTAAGAGTACAGGCCACAGGGCCCCATAACATAAAGTCTTAGAGTTTTGGAAGGAATAAAGTAACTGTCATTTTGAACTTTGTATGGTTTAATCCCACTTGAACTTTAAAATAAGTATGAATTCGTTTGGACGTTTGACATATTTAAATCAGTTATCAAACCAGAAAAATATATACATTCAAGGCGAGCATCGTACTCGCGTGACGGAGTTATTCGCGCGGGGGGTAACGTCGCGAAGACGGGTATGGTTATGTGAGACGAGTATATATCATTTGTGATGAAGATAAAGCCATTAGAAAGGGATTTCAACAATGGATGATCGACAATAACCCAGTGAATAGTGTGAAAGAATTGAAAGAAATTGATCACATGGCGGTGTTATGTGACTCAAAACAACTCAATGTTTGTCTTCTTGACATAGCCCATGCATATGCTTAGTCATCGACTCGTCTATTTTTAAAGTTGTTTTCGATAACAAAATTATTTGAAATTCATTTTCAAATAATGCCCTAGCATATAAGTTGTATGTGCCAATTTTAGGCTTGACTATCATATCGAAGACTATTCATAAAAATTGCGTATTGAAAACAGCCTTTAAGAATGTGACTACGAAGTATATATTTATAAAGATGGTTTAAAATTAAGTCTTCATACCAATAAAATAAGAATGTAACGTCTGTCAAGCTACTCGCGCGGGGTAACGTCTGGTAAGTCACTCGCGCGGTGTAACGTCTGGTAAGCTACTCGCGCGGGGTAACGTCTGGTAAGTCACTCGCGTGGTGTAACGTCTGGTAAGCTACTCGCGCGGGGTAACGTCTAGTAAGTCACTCGCGCGGTGTAACGTCTGGTAAGCTACTCGCGCGGGGTAACGTCTGGTAAGTCACTCGCGCGGTGTAACGTCTGGTAAGTCACTCGCGCGGTGTAACGTCTGGTAAGCTACTCGCGCGGTGTAACGTCTGGTAAGCTACTCGCGCGAGGTAAGTAAAGGATGAGTTAGGGTCGCAGGTGGCGGAGTTGCTCACCGCGCACGAGGCGTAAGGCATGTCATTGGAGCTTGTTCACCATGCGCGGGGTGTATTCGCGCGGCGACGAAGTGTATCTCGCAAGCGGGTTTGTACTAGCGCGGCGGCGGGTTGGGACCAGCAGTCGAGATGCACTCGCGCAGCGGTGGGTTGTGCTCAGCAGACGCCGTGCACTCGCGTAGCAGCGGAGTGGGACCGGCGGGCTCAGTGTACTCACGCGGCTGCGGATTGTATGTAACATAATTCGACACTAACAAAAAACCCTTGTGAAAATATGGTTGTTATAGAGGTTTTTTAAGGGTAAGGACTAGAGAGGTGATACAATATGCATGATGAAGAAGAGAGAGGTGATGCTCTCTGTGGGGTAGACAAAAATGTGTACAATGTCAGACAATTTTCTAGTCCTTTACAGCTGTAAAGGAGCATATTCCTCCTCTTTTTTTTTTTTTTTTATAATAAACGAACTGTGAATTGCATTTTTAAATGAAACTTCATGAATTGTTGGCTGGAAATCTCACTTATTGAAGATAATTGTCAAAAAGCTGTACAAGAGTAGATTCCCTTTTTCTTTTTTAAAAGAATTATTTAGTCTTCTTACTTGCCATTATGATGATTGGGAAAACGAAAATAGGGGTGGACTCCCATGTTGCATCACAAGTAATCAAAAAGAAAGACTAAGAAGAGTACCGATATGAAGAAACACTCTTTATCGTGTCTTGGTGAATGCAACTATTTGACGGTTATAAAACCGTAAATCGAGATTTCGACCCAAAGAACACGGATCTCAGGTTTGGACCCTAACAGAACTGATGATGTAAGCCTTGAGCCCCAACAGAACAGGCCGACATCAGCTCCAACAGAAAGAGAGCAAATCTGGTATCTTGGCCCCAGCATAACGGGTCATGAACAACCCACATAAAACTTCCAAGAACCCCATCGAGGTGGAGTTTTTCATCAAGAACCATGTGTAACTTTAAACAAAACAGATCTGAGATCTGAGGAGGAGGAGACCAGTTGTGATTCTGGGATTTTGATTTTGAACCGGTGGGCGCCAATGAAGAAACACGGGTTCACCGCCGGGATGACTGGACCGCGTTCTACATGAGGGTGAAGAATCACATCTTGTTCTTCCTCTTGAACCTAGATCTGCAATGGAGAAGAGAAGAAAGTGGAGCTGTAGAGATTGCCGGTAGGAGGACATTCTCCTGTTTCCAGCTACAAAAAGTGTGGCGGCTCCATATGCCCTGGCTTATTCAAGAGGTGAAGACCTCTTTATATAGGGGAATATGGGCCTCCCCTAACCTCAATGGGCCAGGCCCAGTTAGGGGTTATCTCTACAAGCCCCGACCCAAAGTAGTGTAAACTACATCGCGTTGGGCCTCGCGGTTGGGTTAGTAGCAACAATAATAAATAGTTAATATAAAAGCAATAAGTAACGGGAAGCCCGACCGCTCGGGTCAGGTCTAGTACCGTACCCCATCAAATGTATTTATTATTTCCATCCTTTTTGGATGGTCAACAAATCAATCCTGAGCATTTTCGGAATACCCACTGGACAAACGGAGTACTTCGAAAGTACCCGAGTCGTACACCAACAATTCTATGGAAAACCCGGTAACCCATCCGCCCGTAGGCACGACGGTAAAATTACCGGTAAAACCCGTTTGGCTCAAGGATCGAACCCATGTTTACCTGGGTCTCCTATCACTGCCCACCACACCAGTGCGTCACTTCTATTTTACACCAAATGAGAATTGAACTGAAGAACTCAAGTTTGATTGGCTATTATTTCCATCCTAAGTGTAGTTTTTTTGATAAATAAATATACAAACGTCTTTTCCATGCATAATTTGAACGTAGTTTGAAGTGTATACTTGTACTTATACAATCTTTAACGATTTAATATATTTGGAAAGTTGGAAGCATGAATAAATTTAGTGGCGGTTTTATGAATTTTTTTCTATGGATTCATTTTTTTCGTTGGTCAGATTTTATAGGGCCAACTCGAAGGGTGTGCGAGATGGGCGACGGCTCAGGACCCAAAATCTCCAAAATTTTTTATTGAGTAAATTACGATTTTGGCCCCTGTAGTTATATCACTTTTACTATATTAGCCCAAAATAAGACCTTTCAACATCTGTGCCCCATGTTCTCTATAACTAACTATTTTGGCCCCTGAGTCTAACTCAACCCCCTACCCTGTTTAATTATTTGTCACATGTCATACACATGATAAGCATATTTGTAATTTCCTCTCTCCCTCTTTACTGACACCTATTAAATACAATTTAATACCCAATTACACCACAAAACCCCTAAATTGTTCTTAGACCCATCATCTTCTCCAACGAAAACCCCTAATCTGAGAATCGAATTCCGATAGCAAACCACAAGAATCCGACATGGGGAAGAGGTATATCAAGTTTACACAATTTGAAATCTCAAGCTCTATTAAAGAGCAAAATGACAGTTGATTATAAGGATAGATTACATCTTCAAGACCAATCATATCATTTACTTGTAAATGAAGATGCTCTGTTTTTTTGTGAACGTGCTCATTAATTTTGCTCTATTCGTGAATCTAATAGTTTTCCTGTGAGAAACTCTCATATAAAGCTTTTCAAGACTTGCTAAGTTTTTGAAGACATCATCATCAATAGAGTAAATTACAAAGTTCGTCCTTTGTGTATGTCATTTATTACAAAGTATGTCCTTTATCTTTAATAAGCTCAGAAAACATACTTAATGTTTGAAAAACCATTCAGGTTACGTCCTTTACCCTAAACCTAGTTTGTTTTCCCAGTTAAGTCAGGTCACGTGAGAAGCACATGAGGGCATTAATGTCATTCTATCTACCAATTACAAAAAATACCCTTAAAACAACCCTACCCTCACTCACCCCACCCCTTTCTTATCCACTCTGTTTCTCTCTGTAGAGTCTGTACACCATTATCAACATTCAACAACAAATTCATTTTCATTTCAACCAATTTCATCAAGAAATCACCAAATTACACATCCAGAAAGCATATCACACCTTCAATTCAGGCCATCTACGCGGTTGACGGCGGCTCATCTCCGCAGTTGATGGCGGCTCATCTATGGCCCCTCCTCCGCCGCGGTTCACCGACTCCACTCTGCCACCACCAGCCACCACGTACAGCATCACGCCGACAACACAACCTGCACCATTGTCATTACCAAGATCTGGTTTCGTCATGCCACCACCGCCTCCACCCTACCTGCATCTAATCGCCACTCCGTCATCATCAACTCCACCGATTCACAGATTTTAAAACAGAATAGAGGTGGAGGAGTAACAACCTTGTAATTTTCTTTTTAAAATAATGAGAATTGATTTAGGATTATTGATGTTGGCACCCCATTCCTTCTCAGTCTCAAGGGTGGAGACCTTTAGCACATTATTTCTGCCACCAAGATGAGCCATTGAATCTGGATATTAACCCTTACAAGTTTGACAAGAAGCTAATTGAGCTGGCATACAACACGAGCTTCCTTAATTTCAAATTGTGCTTTGCATCTGAAAACAGAATAGAGGTGGAGGAGACGTGGTTTTGATATAAGGGGTGGCGCCAACAGACTCCTTCCGACCACCACCTCCCGCCTTCTTCCTTTCCCCTTTACCCTGTTTTTTACAACCATCACCATCTTCATCACCGGACCCGTCTTCACCGAACCTCCCTTTTTTTCCACTTTGTCTTCAACGTCGGAATCAGATTCCAGCATAATAATGTCAGTTTCCGGTGGTGATAGTGGTCCAATGTTAGATCCCCAATTTCTTGCGGTGGTGATAGTGGTCCAATTTTGCGGTGGTGGTGGCAGGTGGGTGGTAGTGGTGGGGAAAGGTGCTGGTGGCAGTGGGATAGGTGGTGATGGCGGAGGTTTTAAGGTATCTGCAGGTGAGTTGCAGGAGGGGGGAAATGATATTGGGGTTTAGGTTTTTATTGAAGGAGAGAGAATTGGTAGGTACAATGACATTAATGCCCTCATGTGCTTCTCACGTGACCTGACTTAACTGGGAAAACAAACTAGGTTTAGGGTAAAGGACATAACCTGAATGGTTTTTCAAACATTAAGTATGTTTTCTGAGCTTATTAAAGATAAAGGACATACTTTGTAATAAATGACATATATAAAGGACGAACTTTGTAATTTACTCTCATCAATATGAAGGTCAACACATCCTGTCAAATCTAGTAGTTTTAGCTTTCCCAGATTCCCTATCCTTAGGTAACCTGCGGATTCAATGAGCAAAGCTCAACACTTCCAAATTTACAAGATCTCCAAGTCTCCAACTGATGAAACAGTGGTTAACCGGGAGGGTTAATTCACTAGTCTTGTCGAGTAGGGTTAATCCCTTCTCTCCTTGATCAATGGCCTGATCGCCCTCTAACCTGTCTCCTACACAAGGAAAACACACCGTAACTCGTAACAAGGAGGATGGGGTGGGGGTGCTCCTTGTTACCACTCTCCGGCGTGAGAATCAGTATTTGCTTGAGAGCAAAGTGTGTGTGAGAGAGCAGATTAGCGTTACCTCAAACCTAGTCTAGGATGGGTATTTATAGCCGAAGAGTGAAGGAGAGGGCCACTTAGTCGGGCCTAGGATCCGACAGACAACGCGTATCCTTTTTGTAGGTGTGTCAGGAGTGCAGGTCACGGGAGCGTCGGACGCATCCGAAAGTGGTGCCACCTCCTGTTGCGGTTGTCAGTCCGTCTGCCAGCTTTTCATGCATGTGGGTCGGGCAGCTAACCGCTGTCAGTGCCCGGACAAACCACTTGCTGGCTTTGGTCACTGAAGTCAAAGTGGCAGTGGCCACTTGTGTGACAACAGAATACGGTTTTGGGCAGCATTGGTATGTACGGTAATCGCATCCCTTGTGGCGACGAAAACCCATTTTCATACACAAGGTGAGTCTTCTCGTCCTTTGCCGAGTGAGAAAGGAAACCGGGTTCGTGCGTGGCCGCATGAATGCAGATGAATCCTTGTCGATAGGGGTAATGAGTTGGGTGATGGTCACTCGTGGCCAAGCCTGGTGCGAGATTTGGGACCATACCCCTTCAAGTCCCCCGGTCTAGTGTTGCTTCCATGTGCAAGTTGCAAGTGGGTGGAATGCTGGACTAATGGTCGAAAGGGTGCTGTTGTAATTAGTATGGAGAAAATACTCGGCCGAGACCTTTGCTCTTGCTTCAAGTAAATCAATCCGGTGATTGAGTGTTACTTGTGGAACTAGTTGAGTATAGTCGTGTAACGACTGTATAGGACCGGTGAGCAAGTTCAGGCTGATGATGAAAAAATCTCGCGGTTTGTTGCGGTATGGTGGCAGGCTGGTAGTGTGGTCTACCTTTTTCTAATATCATCAAACATGATCGCCACCTGGTTCGAACCAACCTTTGAGACAGTAATGGAAGATGAGTATGAACTCGCCATTACTGGCAAGCCAGGAGGACCCCTTGCATCTGTCGATGCAAGTGTAGTCAGGGTCTTGCTGGTGCTTTATGTTCATTTATTGGACATGAAATGATGCCCTCTTTTGTGGGGCATTCGTGTTTGTCAATTGCTCGTTGGTTCTCATGGTTCCGCATCTTTGCGGTTACTGTCACACCCCTAATTTCCAACAAGTCCCGGTGGGCCCGGTGTCGTGACGTAAGTTGATATCATCATAGTTAATAAACACAGTAGCACATCGAAAGTCTTGGAATAAAATTACTATTACAAACCTAAGTGTTCAAGGTTCAAAATAATATATACAGACGTTTGTAATAAAAGATCCACAAGCGGATCATAAATTGTACAAATGATGTTCAACAGACTTTAGGCATGTCTAAGAATTTGCAAGATCCTCTTATCAATACCAAGCATCTCTCAGGCTATTTCGTGTTTTACCTGTCACTTAGTCTTTTGAAAATACGTCAGTTTTCACTGGTAAATACAATTAACCGACACAATTTGAAAACATTTGAAAATTAATTTAGGTGCACAAGGCAAGGAAAATCTTTTATAACTTGGGACAATTAAGAATTTTAATCTTGTATACAGTTTTGCATCTTTGTCATCCATATGGGGCCCAATATAGAAACCGAGACATGATTAATCGACACACCACTTATAAACTCACAAAGGAGTTATCCCCATCTTGTGGGTAATTTAGCATTCGCATCTGTCAGGTGTATGCCTACACCCCGTGCTTAGGTCGTGGCCATTAGTAATTTAAATGAGTCAAGGATATCCAAGACACAGTCGCATTAACCCCCAATGTTTATGTTATCAAACAATACAGATCAAAACGGGTTATGCAGATTTGATAGCCACAATCCGGCTAAGTGATCCCATACCCGACCAAGCGGTAATAATTTACTGTATCCCAAGCCCGTATAGGGAAAATAAGTTTAAATTATTTATCTGAGTTACTACTCGATTCAAATGCAAGATTTAAGTATCTCAACCGTATTCAATCTAACTAAGAGTAGGTAGCATTTACCGGGAGGCTCTAGCCTGGAATGATGGTAATAACAACCAATTAGAATGCTAACGGGTTCTATTTAAGTCGAGGACTTAGACCGGCTAGCTTAAAGGATAAAAAACGGTACAATACGCTAGATTAAGCGATGACCGGATTAGAATGTAGTTTAAACCCAACAAGTATGAAGACTTTTATAATATGGGTAAACTAATTACATTATGGAAATAGAGGTTAAAATGATAAGGTTAAACCGGTTTCGATAAACTTATGTAAACTAGTTACATAAGTCAAACCGTACGCGTATAAGCATCAACGGGTAACCGGATGAGTCAAATACAAGTCCCATATGTTATTATACTTAATACTTGTTATAATATCAGTAGGATATCAACATGTATGCCTGTTAAGGTTTTAAAATCGAATTAAGCCTCATAAGGGTGTTTTGGTTATTTTACGACTTATAAAAGGAGCTTGCAAGTAAACTGATGTTATGATCATAAACATTCTGGAAAAATAGTTAATTTATGATATAATATCAGTAGGATATCAAATATATGTGTGGTTTATGTTTTAAGACCAAACTATGCACCGTAGGGGCATTTTGGTCATTTCACACATTGTTTGAGAACTTATTTGGGATTCTGAGTTTATAACTTATACCTACTGTAAAAACATTTAAAATGATTTATAAAATCAGTAAGTAACAAATCTTGGTTGATAAATATGGTTTAAAACCATACTATGCGCCTAAACGGCGTTTAAGTCGTTAAATGACGATAACTACGATGTTTTATGATATATGATGTTATGACCAGCTTTGAATAGTTAAAATATGTTATTTATCATAACATATCAGTAAGTAATTGGTTTTGTATGAATATCATGTTTAAAAACCATTTTAGTTGCCATAAGGGCATTATCGTCATTTAAGAACATTATACAAGAACTTGAAGTTAAACTCAGAATATAATCTGACTTGACATCCCAAATAATCCTAGTTATGATATTGTATCAGTATGTAATGAGTTTTGGCAATAAATTATGTTTAAAACCAATTTAGATGCCAAAAGGGCATTTTGGTCCTTTAAAAGCATAATTTACGATATTATAACAAAACTCAGTTTATGATCAGAATGTTAACATAAAAATATGTTAATCATGTTAACATATCAGTATATAACTCATTTGTATGTTCATTTATGTTTAAAACCTTATTTTTAACAAAAAGGGCATTTTAGTCAAAATTGGGCATAATAACGGAACTTGCAAATAAACTCAAATTACTATATGACCATGTACTACAACCTCAGAGGATTATACTACACAATAATATGGTCATAATTGACCCTAAAATCAGTAGCAAACTAATCTAATTCGAGTCAGAATCGAAAGTCAAAGTAGAAGTCAAACTTCGCGACTTTCGGTTGCGAACCGACCCTAAACCTAGAATTGACGAGCCGAACATGTTTATACATGTTCTAATAATTATTACTAAGTTTTTTATGTGTTAAAACATTTTTTAGAACACCTTTAAACTTAGTTTATGAATATTTCAAAATCTGACCCGTTGACTTTTTATAACATTAATATGTTGACTCGTCAATTGACCAAGCAAACGTGATTCTTAGGGAGGTGCCCTTTTGAGAGATTAATACATACCTAATTACGATCACGTAGCCATGTTCGCCTCAAACAATGGCTGGACCATTGTGGTCTAAACCGAAAGTCAAAGCTTTTATCAAAAAAGTTTGACTTTCGGCTTTTAAAAGCCTATAAACTGAAAAGCAGAGGTTAGGAACACTTACAAAAGGTCCTAGCTTGACTTTGGAACTGAGGTGGAGTCTCCCTTTAGCTGGGAATCTCCTTGAGAATGAGAAGAGATGATTTGAGAAGGTGCAAGGAATTATGGGTGATGAACACCTCTATTTATACTTGAAGCTTGTAATGTAGGATCAAGTCAAGTGTTATGGAGGTTGCAAGATTACTCCAGGTGTCCAGGGTGGTGTTAAAAACCAGGTACAAGCTCATGGTTTTGATTCTTGTGAGTGAAGGTGGTAAGAGTGGTGACCAAGCATGCAAACTTGCTGCTGGCATTTATTTTCTGCGCAAACAGTGCCCTCGTGGCACACAACGGGAAACAAGAGGTGCCGTCGCGGCACGCGACCCCTTTAAACTTCAGCCAAACATCTTTCAATCTTGACACATTCAGTCCCTCAACCTTTAAACTTAATATTTGGCACTTTTGACCCTTCAAGTTAGGTTATAGGTATTCTTGAATGTATAACTGAACACCATTAAGCTCCGGTTTCGTTAAAAGGTCACTCAGAGGTATAATTAAACATATTGACGCTTTTAACCCTTCAATTCACAACTTATGATTTAAATCACAAACGGTTCCATATGTCAAACATGTGTCTCATTAAAGAATATGAATACCGTAAAAGGTCATTCAGAGGCTTAGTTTAAGCATGTTGACACTTTTAGTCCCTCCACATACATCTTTTCATTGTTTGGCAACAATAGTCCTTCCTAGTCAATTGTTTAACATATTTAGGATTAAGGACACGTGTCATTACATCATTGGACATGATTTTACGAGGTGTTACATCCTCACCCCCTTAAAAGAAATCTCTACCTCAAGATTTACTCAAAAAGGTAGGGGTACTTTTGTCGTATAGTGGACTCGACCTCCCACGTGTATTCGGAGCCTCTACGGGCATCCCATTTGACCTTTACAATAGATACATGCTTCCGTCGAAGCTTGTAAACTTGTCGATCCTCGATCGATGTCGGTTTCTCAATGAACCGTAGGTTTTCATTAATCTGCACGTCTTCATGAGACATTGTTGGCGACTTATCGGCTAGACATTTCTTTAAGTTGCAGATGTGGAACACATTGTGAATTCCTCTAAGCTCCTCAGGTAAATTTAACTTATATGCTACTGACCCGACACATTCGATGATCTCGAATGGTCCAATATATCTCGGGCTTAACTTGCCCTTCTTACCAAAACGCTTCACACCTTTCTAGGGTGATACTTTCAGCAGAACCTTGTCCCCTATCTGGAACTTAAGAGGTTTGCGCCTCTTGTCAGCGTATCTCTTTTGCCTATCTCTGACTGCTTTCAGACGATCATGGATTTGTATAATCTTATCCGTCGTCTCAAGGACTATCTCAGGTCCTAACAGTTGGGCATCCTCAACTTCTGCCCAACAAACGGGCGTTCGACATTTTCTCCCATACAAGGCCTCAAAAGGAGCAGCCTTGATGCTCGTATGATAACTATTATTGTAGGAGAATTCAATTAGGGGGAGATGGTCATCCCAGCTACCACCTAAGTCGATAACACATGCTCTAATCATGTCTTCCAAAGTTTGAATAGTACGCTCACTTTTTCCATCAGTTTGCGAATGGTAAGCCGTACTGAAATTAAATCGAGTGCCCAACGATTGCTGGAAGGTTTTCCAGAAGTGTGAAGTGTATCTTGTATCTCTATCGGACACAATAGATACTGGCACTCCATGTAGGGACACAATCTCGTCCACATACAGTTTCGCTAACTTATCGGAGCTATGCGTCTCCTTTATGGGCAAGAAATGTGCTGACTTAGTCAACCTATCAACAATAACCCATATCATATCATTACCATGCTTGGTTTTAGGTAACTTAGTAATAAAATCCATAGTTACCATTTCCCATTTCCATGTGGGAATTTCCAACTGTTGTGGAAGTCCTAACGGCTTTGGGTGTTCAGTTTTAACCTGCGAACACGTCAGACACTTAACTACATGTGTGGCTATGGATTTCTTCAAACCCATCCACCAATAGTTTGCTTTCAGATCTTGGTACATCTTGTCACCTCTAGGATGAACTGAGTATATGGAATTATGCGCTTCATGGAGGATTAGATCTCTAAGTCCTCCAAAGATCAGAACCCAGATTCGACCATTGAATCTAAGGATTCCATCATTCCCATGTGATAACTGATCAACAGTTCCACCTAATCCTTCACTTGGAAGGTTAGCTTCTAACATAGCTTCCTTCTGCACATTTAATAGCTTCTCATTCAAGCTGTTCTTCAGTTCTATGC
Organism: Helianthus tuberosus; assembly: GCA_030545235.1. Classification (NCBI taxonomy): domain Eukaryota; kingdom Viridiplantae; phylum Streptophyta; class Magnoliopsida; order Asterales; family Asteraceae; genus Helianthus; species Helianthus tuberosus. Next base: position 46,668,217 of record CM060408.1, read on the forward strand.
TTTTGGCGTTAATCCGTATTGGTGTAATCCTTTCTTTGCGACTAAGCGCATCAACAACTACATTCGCTTTACTAGGATGATATCGTATTTCACAATCATAATCATTTAACATCTCCATCCATCTGCGTTGTCTCATATTCAGATCATTTTGAATGAACAAGTGTTGGAGACTTTTATGATCAGTGTATATAATACACTTTATCCCATACAAATAATGTCTCCATAGTTTCAGTGCAAATACAACGGCCCCCAACTCCAAGTCGTGGGTGGTGTAATTCCTTTCGTGCACCTTTAGTTGTCGCGATGCGTAGGCAATCACTTTGCCTCTTTGCATAAGCACAGAGCCCATGCCAGTGTGCGAAGCATCGCAGTAGACAACGAATTCTTCAATGCCTTCAGGCAAAGTTAGCACTGGAACATTGCTCAATTTGTGCTTAAGAATCTCAAAATATTCTTGTTGTTTTGTACCCCGATTAAACTTAATATTCTTACGGGTAAAGGTAGTCAAAGGAGTGGCTATACTCGAAAAGTTCTCAATGAACCTCCTATAATAACCAGCCAGATCTAAGAAACTAAGAATCTCTGAGGGTGTCTTAGGTGCTTCCCAGTTCATGATTGCTTCAATCTTAGAGGGATCCACTTGGATACCACGCTCACTTATGACATGTCCAAGGAATTGGACTTCGCGAAGCCAGAATTCGCACTTGGAGAACTTAGCATAAAGTTTCTTTTGCTGTAAAAGCTCCAGGATGCATCTAAGATGTTTCTCGTGATCAGATTGATTACGAGAGTAGATAAGTATGTCGTCTATGAAGACAATGACAAACTTATCTAAATACGGCTTGCAGACTTTATTCATGAGATCCATGAATGCTGCAGGTGCATTTGTGAGCCCGAAAGGCATCACCAAGAACTCATAATGGCCGTATCTTAACCTGAAAATGATCTTGGGTACGTCTTCAATTCTAACCTTGAGTTGATGATACACTGACCTCAAGTCTATCTTTGAGAAAAAGCTTGCCCCTTGAAGTTGATCAAACAGATCGTCGATCCTGGGCAAGGGATAACGATTCTTGATCGTTACCTTGTTCAACTCACGGTAATCAATGCACATACGCATTGAACAGTCCTTCTTCTTTACGAATAATATAGGCGCTCCCCAAGGCGTCGAGCTAGGCTGTATGAAGACTTTTTCCAACAGTTCATCCAACTGGGCTCTTAACTCCTTTATTTCAGTCGGCGCCAGACGATATGGAGCTCGTGCAACTGGTGCAGCTCCAGGCATGATGTCGATTCTGAATTCCACTTGCCTCTCAGGAGGCAATCCAGGTAGTTCGTCAGGAAAGACATCTGGGTAGTCAGCGATGACTGGAATATCTTTATTCTTCGGATTTGGTTTATCCATTGTCACCTATGCCATGTAAATGACACATCCGCTCTTCAAGCACTTGGATGCCTTAAGTTTAGATACTTGACCAGGCAATATATAGTGTATATCTCCCTGAATGGTGATTATTTCACCAGATGGGGTTTTAATTTCGACGAGTTTCTTGTCGCAAGCGATATGAGCTTGGTTATGCGACAACCAATCCATACCCAAAACTACGTCAAACCCCACCAATTTCATTGGTAGAAGAGATAATGGAAAAGAATGGTTCTTAATGGATATAGAACATCCATCAAGAATAGAAGAAGCAGTTTCTAAGGTACCATCGGCAAGCTCTACCTCATATTTAATATCTAGAGTTCTTTTGGGCAGATTTAAAGTTCGCTAAACTTAAGATCTACAAAAGATTTATCTCCATCTGAATCAAACAGAACTCTAGCATAAACATCATTAATGAGAAAGGTACCTGATACGACGTTATCGTCATTCACTACTTGCTTTGTATTCATTTGGAATGCCCACGCATTCCTTTTCTTAGCCTCATCAGGCTTCTTTGCATTTTAGGGGCAGTTTGTCTTGATGTGCCCCTTTTCGTTGCAGCCGTAGCAGACTGCATCTTTGAGGTTCTTGCATTCAAAGGTTTTATGACCCTTCTTCTTGAAGATACCATAGGGTTTAGCCTGTGGGTCCAAGTTGCACTGCCCCTAGTGCCTACGGTTGCAGTTCTTGCAAGTGGGCTTCTCACCCAATCTATCTTGGCTCTTTTTGAACCCAAACCTACCCTTTTTCTTCTTGTCTAATCTTTGGGAACTACCATCCTCCCTCTTTCTCTTACCCTCAGCTTCGGTCTTTCCAGACCTGCTTCTTATCACATCCAGAGTGAGGGATAGAGATAGATCCACAACAGATCTGTAAGTAGCAGGGTTGGAAGCCTTCACCATTCCCTTTATTTCTGGTGCCAGACCACCAATAAAGCGCGCAATGCGCTTGGGCTCAGGTGTGATCAGGTAGGGTACCAACCTAGACATGGAGTTGAAACATATGCCCTGCAATCCAGATTCTACATAACCAGAGTCAAGAAATCTGACTCCACCTTTTCAACCACATGTTTAGAGCAGTAGGTTTCTTTCACAAGGCCCACAAACTTAGACCATTCTAGATTATAAAGTGGGATCTTCCCCATAGCTTGTATCAAAGCTTTCCACCAGGTAAGGGCATCGCCCTTGAACGATTGCAAGACAAACTTTACAATATCTTCTTTCGCATAACCACTGATATCAACAATAGTTTCCATTTCATCCAACCATTTCATGCAATCTATGGCCCCCTTTTCACCATTGAAGTCTCTTGGCTTGCAAGAGACAAAGTACTTATAAGTACATCCTTTAGAGGAACGAGGCTTGTCATAAAAAATAATCCTTTTTAATGGTTCACTCTTCGCATTTGAAGAGTGAACAGACTCTTCTTTGCGAGATGTATGTAGTTTTGTGTGGGACTTGGAGCGAGTAGCACTCGACTCCTGAAACTTTTCCATGACCTTTTATATAGCTTTACCGATAGCTGCATCTATACGAGCTTGAAAAGCATCATCATTGATGTTCCCGTTTGCAGCATCATTAGTACTATCACGATGACTACTGTGTGCCTCATCGGATCTTGCCATATCCAAGGCTTTGGTACTAAACACCAAATAAGGATTGCTTAGTTGCAATTTAAAAGTAGTCATCGCATTGATGATTTAACAAGCCATGGTATTACCAAACCATATAGGCTATTAAATTATAACATTTCTATTGAATGTCATTTTTGAAATTAATTTAATATAATTAGCCTAGGTCACAAAAGAACCATTAGCGGCATTAGAATAGGACATATTCCATTATTTATTAGACAGGGGATCATAAGTCACAACTGTCGTTGTCGTAATGACAATATTAAATAGCTCGAAGGACGTTTAAAAATATGGCACAAAAGGCCTTGTCACAAGGACATTAAATATATATTCCGTGATCTCATTCGATTAGGGCTTTAAGGCTTGAACATAGTTCATTACCTTGGACAGGGAGTCATAGACTACAACTGTCATTTTCATAAAAGACGATATAATATGGCCCGTAGGCAAATCATTTGACATCTCAAAGGATGTTAAAATCATAATCATCGCACTGATGATATTAGTCATGATCACATTGATCATATAGACTATGAGGCTTAGGCGTAGCCCACCACCTTAGTCAGGAAATCATAAAAGATCACAACTATCAATGTCACAAATGGACAACAAAGTATAGCCCGTAGGCACTTCATCACTAAGGATGTTAATAATATGATCATCGCATTGACAATACCAGCCATGATCTAATCTTGATCATATAGGCTATAAGGCTTGGATGTAGTCCAAATACCTTGACAGCTAGTGTGGTTCCTTACGTCACACTGCCAGGAGTGTTAATATTACTTGAATGTTAACATAGAATATTTGTCTTAATGGTTTAAGTAATAAGCCATGGTTGCATTGATTGTATATATTATAAGGCTTGGGCGTAGCCCACCACCTTGGACATGGAACCATAAAGGTTACAATGTCATTGTCTCTAGTGGACAAATAAGTACATCCCGTAGGCCATTCATCACCTTGGATGTTAAAACATGATCGTTGCATTGATGATCTCATTGATCATATAGACCATAAGGCTTGGAGGCTTGAACATAGTTCACCACCTCTGGATAGAAGGATTAATCTTCCTTAAATATCATGATAGAAGGCTATACATCCTTAACTATCATATATATTTGCCAAATAATGTGGGTTGTGCCACTTGGCGGTTGTAAATCATTAAGAAGATCCTTTGGAATTATTTGGCAGATCGATAATATTCGAATTAAAATCGAGACGATCGCTTGAACAATGATGTAATAAGAATACATGTATAATACTAATAATTCCAAAGAAAATTTTCACTAATTCAAATAAGGATTACAAAATTGCCTTAAATAGGACTTGAAATAACATAACTAGTTTGTCCACGTAGGGACTAAAATAAAACAAGTTCACGCAGGGACTATAAGATATAAATGTCCACGCAGGGACTTAAAGGAGAATGAAACACAATAAAAGAAGGTTTCTTCAACGACTTCTGTGCTTCATTCCTGATAGTTCTCTTCTTGGTTCACCGCACTCGGTAGAGACACTGAAGGTTTCACTGGATAGTTTAAGTCTTCCAAATCGGGATCCTTTGTAGAGGTAGAATCCAAGGGTTCGATAGTTAGAGAATAGTATGGATCACGGATAGGGTTAAGACTGGTAGAGTCCAAGTCTGGGATTCCAAAACTTGGATGTAAGAAATATGGATCATAAGCATCAACTGGTAACATTTTCAAAGTGAGAGCCTCAGGGACTTCTGGTATGGACTCCACAGATGCAGACTCTGAAATTTGAGCCTTAGGGACTTCTGGTATGGACTCCGAAGCCTGGTTGTCACACCCCGAAATTATCAGAGCTGGTGTGACTGGACTGATATCTTCATTGCACAGCGGAAGCAAATAAGCAAAGACTTTCTAGAAATTGAACGCCACTAAGTACTCGACTCCACATGGTTCTCCTATTCCAACCGTGCCATAGTTTCTGAAAGGTAACCTGAGAAAGAAACATGCGAAAAAGTCAACATAAAGTTGAGCGAGTTCATAGTTTGTTTGTAAAAGATTTGAAATAAATCTTTTGAATAACCGGTTTGTGAGATAATATTGAGAAAACGAATTTAGAAATCATTTTCTTGCCAAGTTATGTTGAAACTTTGCATTTGTAATGCATTATGTTCATAAAACCATGTATTTGTAAAGTCTCGTATTTGTAATGTTCGTATAACCGCCAATGCCCACCCTAACTTTGACTCCATGCCCGCATAATCCTATGCCTTGAATTTGTATAAAACATGGTATTTAATTTGTATAAAACAAGTATTTCTGTAAATATGTACGTCCGTGTGTATAAATCGTTAAAGTACGTCCCAATGTATAAATGTCCCTGGTATGTAGCAATTAAGGAAAAAGAGATCACCAATGGGTTGCAAGGCCACTGGTATGTGTGAAATGATGCAGGAAAACTCAAACCTAGCAAATTTGTACCGGGCCTCGGCTGTAAGACACAGTCACCTCTATGGGTCACCCTGACCTCACGGGTGTGGGCTCGCTACACCCAAATAGATCTATCACTCATGTCCCTCGGTCCTACGACGAGGATTAATGGCTTTAAGTGTTGTACCCACCACTCACATGATCTGAACATCCCAACCCGCCTTAAGCTAACCATACCAAGTATAAAAATGTCCTTAATAATTGTAACATGTATTTCACCCCCGAAGTTATAAAACTGAAAACAGTTAAGAGAAAAGGGGGACATGAACTCACTGAGTTCTCTTGTTTTACATACGCAGACCAACCCAGTCCCGTTATTATAACTAGGACAATCCCGTCCCTAACCATGAAAACCATTCACGTTTCGAAAATACGCATTTGTTTTGTAAAACCGGTATCTTTAGTATGAATCATTCGTAAACCATTTGAGTTACTTGAAATCCATTCGTAACATGATTTAGAAATATGAGTTTTCGTTTATTCAAAAACCTCGTATGTTCTTGCAAAATGTGCTTGTCTAAAATATACAATCTTTGTTCATCGAAAACTTTGTATGTTTCTACAAAACGTGCATGTCTTTCCACCCCGAAAACATTTATAAAAATGTAAAACCGTAAAAAGGTGGGGTTATGAACTCACCTGAATTGCCTTGTGCAAAGCTAGCTAATTACGACTTCGTGATGTCGTTTCCAAGACTTGACTTGCTAGCGTGCATTCTACAATATTCCTAACACGGAATATCTAATAAGTTTCTAAATAAACGTAGTAACTAAACTACGTGTCATCGAGCTCTACCGAATCGTTAATCGAACGATTCAACGGTAAGTAGTTAACTTATCGGAAATGATTAAGTCATATTTGATAAGTATCGTTTTATTGTCGATAATAACCAATAAGTCTTGAAAAGACTTGATTCTCGAGAGATTTAAAAATAAATAAATATTTATACATAAAAATATATAAATATATCGTTGTGATTGCGTTAGCCGTCTCGAGTAGTCGTACGTGTATGTATCGAGTATTCGTATGAAAATAATATATAATAACTTGTATTATATATATCACGTCTTGTGTATATTTGCCAAAAATATACGTATATGCCGTTTAGACGTTTAAAAATAAATATAAAAAGTTATATTTATTTTATAAATTTGTCATCGAGTTGTTGTGTTCGAAAATAAATATATAACTATATTTATTTTTATACAAGAATTCGCGTTGTACGAAATTTGAAATAAATACAAACCATATTTATTTTTATAAAAGAATCCCGAGTTGTTTGACGCTTGAAACAAATATATATAAGCCATATTTATTTTTATAACGGAACGTTCGAGATTTCAACGTTTAGACTAAACATGATTAGTTATATTCCTTTTATAAGAAATATCCGAATTGTTGTTGTTTGGAATAAATATATCTAAATATATTTATTTTACAAAATTATCAAGTTTGGTTATATTGTAAAATGGTTTTGCCGAAATGTTATAACCATGCTTTGTAAGTCATGTAATGTCGTCGGTAGAAAATATATTTGTAGTTATTATCATTGAAGATTGTTCGGACTCGATAGTTTCGTTTTATAATAGAACGCATTTAATTTACGGATTTTCTCGAAAAACGGGCAGAGTTTCCTCTGTTTTTGGACGCCCCGGACAACCAAGTTGTCGTTATATTTTTCAAGATTCAACAATGTTCAATATTCAATATAAATAACTTTTGTAAAAGCGACAAAATGTAATCTAAGTATCAATCCGTTCGGTTTGAGCTCGTTTCACGAAAGTAAATAGATTTATAGAAATATCGAAATAATTCACGCCATTAAATCTTTACCGCTCTTTGTGTCGAAACATCGGACAGTTCAACTGAGTTGACCGAGCCGACTCGGTTAACCGTGTCGACCAAACCGCTTCATAACTTGACCCGAACCAAGCTGACCCGTCGACCCGATTTGCTGACCGAACCCACCAGTTTTGACTCGCATCCAAATCTGACCCGAAAAATCATCGACTAGCTTGACCGTCCCGAACCTGTTGACCAGCCGGCTGACTCGAACCGAGTTAACTCGTCTGACCCGAGTCGACTTACCGACTGAGTTGACTCGTTGTTTGAGTCACCCGAACCGCCTGACCGAACCGAACCCGAGCCACCACCACTACCGTCGGCCGACGTCGGTCCGTCGCCGACCGACGTCGCCGACTGCCGTCGCTGCCATCTCTCCAGTGGCCTTATGCCACCGTCGACCACCACCGTAACCCCCCCTTTTTCCCGTAATACCACCTTCGCCTGAAACAACAAGATTTGTCAGAGAATCACTTATCCAAACGGATCTGAACGGAGATGGAGAGAAGAAACAAAATAAAACGGACTCACCCGAATTTCGCCGGAGCTCCGATTTCAATGAAACTTTACCAGTAGGTCCCCAAAGCCCCGATCTAGACATGCACAGAGTTAGAATTCCGAAAATAATTCCCCGGAATTTTCACCGGATCTTCGTCGGAGTTGCGCGTGAGCCCAAACGGCTCGGAATCTTTGAAAACGGACACCGGCATCGTGTCGGGAACGTTTGGTTTAGTGGGGTAGGGTGTCGGGTCGAAAAAGAGGTCGCCGGAAAAATCACCGTCGTCGCCGTTCCGCCGGTCGCCGGCCGCCGGATCTTTACCGGAGAGAGAGAGAGAGAACCATGTGTGTGTGTGTTGTTGTTTGTTGCTCAAATGAGGTAAATAAGGGATATGGCCCCTTTTATATGTAGGTTAGTGTTGTGGGTTTTGGGCTTGGGCCCAAGGCCCACAAGCCCAAATCTTGTGTTTAAATAGCCCAAATTTTTCTACGAGACCCGTCATTAAAACCCGAAACTCCTCATCACGCCGTAATTTATAATTTTTGGTTCAAAGATAATTAGAATTATGTATGTCGGTAGCCGGTTGTCGTGTCCGTTCGTCAATCACGGTGAAAATTGCGTAAAACCGTGTTGTTGTCGCTTTAATTCGTTTTCTAATCCGGTTTTGACTGTAGTTGCTAAAATTTTATTACGGAGCTAAATATAGCGTAAAATGTAAGTTTCAAAGATGACAAGCGTCTCTGTCGCTTCTGTTTTGTTGCCGATGCGTTTCCTGCTATCGCGTTTTTAGTTCACGTTTGCGTTTGTGTCTCACGGAAGCCCAAATAAATTCACAAAATTAATTTCATAAACATAAAACTTTCGTGTAACGTTCATGCTTGTCGGCTTTGTCAGTATTTTGTACGGCATCAGTTCGTTGTCGCTTGATATTCAGCAGATTTCCCGTAAATCACCATACGCGCACTGTATAATTGAATAAATGTTCCTGGGCACTCAAGATGCCTAATTAAGTTAATTTGCGCTGTAAACACTATTTATTATCGCGTTAATCACCTGTTAATCACGTAATTAAGAGCCGTAAATCACCGGTTGTCACACTGGTAAAGGTTTCAACAGGTTTGGTTTTGGGAATAGGTCCAAAAATGTTCTTTCTCCACACTGGTCGCATGCTTATTCGAGCAGTGGTACAAAGTTTAGCATTCTTTGGCTTCGAGTTAGGAGAGTTTTTATCAACGGCTGCTTTGCTTGGCGACATGTTCCTGAAATACATAAAATCAAAAACAATGTTTACTTAATAGGGATGAGAGCATTCCTATGTCAAGTCTAGACTCAGGAAGTCTAAGGAATTTGCTATTGTGTCATTTGAGTTTAAACACAAAAAGCTAGTGTTTAATTCACTCAAACGTTGGCTCTGATACCAACCTATCACACCCATAATTTTCAACAAGTCTCGGTGGGCCCGGTGGGGAGTATCGTGACGTAAGTTGATATCATCATAGTTAATAAACACAGAATAGCACAGCGGAAGTCTTGGAATAAATTACTATTACAAACCGAAGTGTTTAAGGTTCAAAATAATATATACAGACGTTTGTAATAAAAGATCCACAGGCGGATCATAAATTGTACAAATGATGTTCAACAGACTTTAGGCATGTCTAAGGATTTGCAAGATCCTCTTATCAATACCAAGCATCTCCCAGCCTATTTCGTATTGTACCTGTCACTTAGTCTTTTGAATATACGTCAGTTTTCACTAGTAACTACAATTAATCGACACAATTTGAAAACATTTGAAAATTGATTTAGGTGCACAAGGCACGAAAAATCTTTTATGACTTGGGACAATTAACAATTTTAATCTTGTAAATAGTTTTACATGTTTGTCATACATATGGGGCCCAGTATAGAAACCGAGACATGATTAACCGACACACCACTTATAAACTCACAAAGGAGTTATCCCTAACTTGTGGGTAATTTAGCATTCGCATCTGTCAGGTGTATGCCTACACCCCGTGCTTAACTCGTGGCCATTTGTAATTTAAATGAGCCGAGGATATCCAAGACACGATCACGTTAACCCCCAATGTTTATGTTATCAAACAAAATAGATCAACTCAGAATATAATCTGACTTGAGATCCCAAATAATCCTAGTTATGACATTGTATCAGTATGTAATGAGTTTTGGCAAGAAATTAAGTTCAAAACCAATTTAGATGCCAAAAGGGCATTTTGGCCCTTTAAAAGGATAATTTACGATATTATAACAAAACTCAATTTATGATCAGAATGTTAACATCAAAATATGTTAATCATGTTAACATATCAGTATGCAACTCATTTGTAAGTTTATTTATGTTTAAAACCTTATTTTTAACAAAACGGCATTTTAGTCAAAATTGGGCATAATAACGGAACCTGCAAATAAACTCAGATTACTATATGACCATGTACTATAACCTCAGAAGATTATACTACACAATAATATGGTCATAATGGACCCTAAAATTAGTAGCAAACTAATTTATTTCGTGTCAGAATCGATACTCAAAGAAGAAGTCAAACTTCGCGACTTTCGGTTGCGAACCGACCCTAAACCTGGAATTGGTGAGCCGAACATGTTTATACATGTTCTAATAATTATTACTAAGTTTTTTATGTGTTAAAACGTATTTTAGAACACCTTTAAACTTAGTTTATGAATATTTCAAAATCTGACCCGTTGACTTTTTATAACATTAATATGTTGACTCGTCAATTGACAAAGCAAACGTGATTCTTAGGAGGTGTCCTTTTGAGGGATTAACACCTACCTAATTACGATCACGTAGCCATGTTCGCCTCAAACAATGGCTGGACTATTGTGGTCTCAACCGAAAGTTAAAGCTTTTATCAAAAAAGTTTGACTTTCGGCTTTTAAAAGCCTATAAACTGAAAAGCAGAGGTCAGGAACACTTACAAAAGGTCCTAGCTCGACTTTGGAACTGAGGTGGAGTCTCCCTTCAGCTGGGAATCTCCTTGAGAGTGAGAAGAGATGATTTGAGAAGGTGCAAGGAATTATGGCTTATGAACACCTCTATTTATACTTGAAGCTTGTAATGTAGGATCAAGCCAAGTGTTATGGAGGTTGCAAAATTACTCCAGGTGTCTAGGGAGGGGTTAAAAACCAGGTACAAGCTCATGGTTTCGATTCTTATGAGTGAAGGTGGTAAGAGTGGTGGCCAAGCATGCAAACCTGCAGCTGACATTTATTTTCTGCGCAATCAGTGCCGTCGCGGCACGCGACGGGAAACAAGGGGTGTCGTCGCTGCACACGACCCCTTTAAACTTTAGCCAAACATCTTTTAATCTTGACACATTCAGTCCCTCAACCTTTAAACTCAATATTTGGCACTTTTGACCCTTCAAGTTAGGTTGTAGGTATTCTTGAAAGTATAACCTAAATTAAGCTCCGGTTTCATTAAAAGGTCACTCAGAGGTATAATTAAACATGTTGACGCTTTTAACCCTTCAATTCACAACTTATGATTTAAATCACAAACGGTTCCGTACGTCCAACATGTGGCTCATTAAAGAATACGAATACCGTAAAAGGTCATTCAGATGCTTAGTTTAAGCATGTTAACACTTTTAGTCCCTCCACATACATCTTTTCATTGTTTGGCAACAATAGTCCTTTCGAGTCAATTGTTTAACATATTTAGGATTAAGGACACGTGTCATTACATCATTGGACACGATTTTACGAGGTGTTACAGTTACCTCATTGCCGTTGATGCTTAGTCTGAGCGCTTTGCTTCAAACACCCTTGTGATAGCACCAGCCGTGCGTCGTCGGTCGTGTTTGGTCGGAGCTTGCGAGTAGTTGTGATGAAAATAATGGGCAAATAAACATGGTCATAAGTAGACCGTTTATTTCCATTGTAATTCTTGCGAACAAAATGGGTGGATAAACAAAGTCATAAGTAGACTTGTTACCACCATTGTTTATTCTATGAACGGACATGATGGTTGAAGTCGTAAGCAGACTTGTTACCACCATTGTTGAGTTTCCCGTTCTCAAGTTCACAATGACTATGAAGAGTCTGCATGAACAGCTTTGGAGCTTTGTTCTTCAAGCTACTTCATGTTTATCAACTTGTCATTCATTTGAGTGTTCATTAAATAAATGGGATTTATTTAAAAGTAAAAAGAACACTAAAACCAGTTGTTCTTGTTTTTCGCAGGCCACGTCTCATTCGTAGGCGCGGTAGGGTGTTGTGCGGTGCTGTGGTCCACAATCTTTGTGATGTAAAAGCACGACTGTGTGTATCAGGGGCGAAGTTGGTGATGGGGTATCTTTCCGTAACCACCCTTCCCATAGTGAGAATATCGATCGCAGTTCCGAGTGCGGTTGTTTTCGATAGCCACCATTCCCATGGTGAGAAAATCGTTTGTGGCTCCGACTATCTTCTTGCGGTCTTCAACAGAAGCCTTGCTTTAAAAGAGTTTTGCAACTCCAATTCGCTCTATGAGGTACTGCAGCGTAGGTCGCCGAGATACGAGACCCACATTCGAAAGGGCATTGCTGGTTTGGAGCATCTGACATGGTCGCGCGAGGTGCATGTGCGTATGACTGGGTTGCGTATGCCATGCGTGGAACTAAAGCTAGAACGAACTTTGTTTCCCCCCTTTATTATTTTTTTTTGTTTTTTCCGGGGTCCATAAAGCGACATACGGTCTTGGTTGCGGTATGTGATACCATGTGAACATCATGTCACAGGTATATTTAGAGGAGTGAATATTAATCGTTTAGCTATGACGTAATTGATCGCACACAGGGGTTGGTGGAATTTGGTGAGATATAGCTGGCAGATAGCTGACGCAACGGTGGCTTTTGCACTGCCCGAGGCATTAAATACACTGTAGCAGGAGTGCAATGGTCGTCTTGTGTCAGGTGCGTGGGTGGACACGCACGCGTGATAACCGTCAGAGAACCGTCGTCTTCCACATCGCAGTCCTTGATTGGCACAGAGACTGCACGTCTCTACGGTTTTGCCGGTCGCATTAATTGCGGATGGTTTAGAGGGGAAACCCTTTAGGGTTTCCCCTCACTTGTTCAAATTTTCAAAAATTTCGCTGGTGAATTTGAAGTTTCTCTCTGTCTTCTCCAACGAATATTTGAATTTTCTGGTGAGAGTTTGAAGTTTCTTTCTTCTACCCCCATTATTTCTTTAATCATTTTGATGGCTACTCCTTCGAAACAATCTTCTCCACCGTCTAAACAGGCTTCCCCACCGTCCTCGCCGGTGGCGAAAGAAGAGGTGGAACATGTTCTGGCAGGTAAGTCCTTGCCGGTTTTAAAGTGGAAATTTACGGATGTTGATGACGACTATCCAGATGCTGGAAGCAAATGGGGCAACCTATCCCCAAGACGGAGATACGGCGGCTGACGCCCCTGCCGGCATGGTGACCATTTTTTCCGATTTCTTTGGTACCTGAAATCTCTGACTTCCATTGACAATTTTCATGGCAGACTTGCTGGATTTCTATAGGATTCATATATCCCAGCTTAGTCCATTGGGAATGGTAAGTGCTTGTCATTTTGAGTACTGTTTCCGTTCTCAAAATATTGAGCCGTTGGTGGAGGATTTTCAGCGGTTTTATCAGATGCATATCCAACTGGGGGTTTATTCTTTCTGGTTGCACGATAATACACCCAAAATTATGCCAGTACCACCAAAGGGTTTTACCGCATGGAAATCCAAATTCTTTTATGTGAAGGAGGCTGCGGTCGCTTGCAAACTGTTTTTTAGGAATGTAAGTGAGAACATTCCCAAGGAGAAGATAATTATCCCTGAAAGTGCAGGATTGGACCGATACTTTGCAAGTCGTCCCTTTGGTTACATTGGCAAATAAGGAGTTGCAGTATCTGTGTATGATGCTGCGGAACAAACCGGGTGTCAAGAAGAAGCTTGTTGTTAAGGAACAAGACAAAGGTAATTGATTTCTGCCCTGATTTGCATAAAGTTATGTCATTTTGCCTAATATTGTATTGGCGGTTTTGTAGTGGTGTCGTTTTGGAGGACCTTTGCTGATGATATTGAGGGGTAGATTTCGGTTGAGGAATGTGGTGAAGGAGAAGAAGGGTGGTATGAGGCCACTGTTGTGGGTTTTCGGCTTCCGAATTCCATTGTATTAGATGCCCCTTTGCCGCTAGGGCAAGGTAATGTATCACTGTTTGTTATATCTGTCTCCTTGCAGCCTGATATTTTAGAAACAATCGTGTTTGCCGCAGGTAAGCTTGGGGCCTTAGGAGACCCTTCTGGAAAGGCTGTGAAAACCGCACCTATGGTAGCGGTTATGGTCGGGAAGGCCAAGAAAACAGAGATACCTGTTACCATCTCGGTAAAACAGGTTGCGTTAGGTACCTTCTGGCCTCGAATACGCAAACTGAAGATTACATCATAGTGTCTAACACTCTTGAGGGATTGGGTGTACCAGGTTCTTTTTCCGGCGCAGGTGGCACGGGTGCTGGTGCGGGGCCCATCATTGTGCAGAAGAGGAAAGATGATACCGCGCCTGCTGGTGCGATGAAGAGAGTGTCTTTGCGTCGGGCTAGGATGACGACGCTTAGCACGCGTATGCTAGCGGTATCTGCAGGTAACTTCTTACGTATTTGCGTAAAATGTTTTTTGTTGTTAGAACTTTCCTGACAAGTGTTTGTGTATTGTAGTAGTTGCAAAGCCGCCTACCCACACTCCTACTCCACCGTCTTCTCCTCCCAAGGCTGCAGGTGCAGAAGAGGAAAACATCAAAGCTGGGCCTGAAGTTCAGGTCTTGAGTAGTGAAGGGACCCCCCTGCTCATCGCGCAGAGGGGTTGTTTGAGAATCCCGCGGCTAAGACCGCTGTTGATGATACTCTGGATTCATCAGATAATCTGATTTATCCTACCAGGCCACGGGGTGGTGTTGAAGTTGAGGGGGAGAAACGGTAGAAGTCCCCCGTTCAAGAGAATGTATCCAGCTCTAGTGCTGCGGGCAAATGAGATGCTGAGCAGCCTCCAATTCAGCCCAACGAGACAGAGCTGGATTATTATTGCCGCACTTACTCTGAAGTGCATGGTCTGGATGTCCATTCCCCCTGGAGTATTGTGCAATGGGATGTGATGACAGACCCTTCCCTCTGTAGGTAAATGTTGAAGGGTACAGGGACCTCTGCGGAGCTGAGGCGGCTAAGGGTAAGTGGACGTGAAAATTTGTATCACCACTTGCCCTTCACCTGATCGGGGGTTTCTTAGCCGGAAATGTCGTTCTCCATGACAGGTACTGCCTCACCCACAAGGAAGAGGAGTGTGAGCGCTTAACTGCTGAAGTTTCCGCAGGCATGGAAAAGTTACAGGTGGCTGAAGAGCGCTTGGCTAAACAGAAGGACGAATTCGAGGCCTATAAATAAACGGAGCAATGGGTCGCAGCCGCGGGCCACCAACAGGTTCGGTCTCTAACTCATCTTCTATCTGAAGAACGCAAGCTCTGGAAAGAAGCTTGTGCTAGAGAGAATGAAAATATTTTCCGTGTTCGTCAGGAAAATACCAAATTGAAGGCGGCAAACGCCGCCCTTCTAAAGGAAAAGGCCGCGACTGATGTGGCCGTAAAGGAGGCTGAGGCATGCCATGAGGCCGCGGTGAAGGACCTCGAAGCTGCCAATGTTGGCCGTTCCAGGATGGGCAAAACAATAGAGGAGCTCAAGGTATGTGCTATCCTTTTTTAGTCATTTGTAATTGTTCAAAATATGAGAATGGCTTTTCATACTTGAAAATTCTTTGTAAGCAGGAAGAGGTTCGCAAGGAGGTGGAGGCGCGTGAGGCGATTCTTGCTGATGTGAATCGGCGCTTGGTCAAGGCCGAGGCGCGGGCCACTAAGGTTGAAGAAGATAGAGATGGCTTGGCAACAATGAATGCCAACCTTGTTGCTGACTGCGCGTGTATGCGGGACTTCGGTGTTGCCAATGTAAGTACCTTATCCCTTGTTATTTTCTGTCTTTGCCTTAGTACTGATTTGTCATGTAATTTGCTCAAGTTGCGAACGCAATCCTTCACGCACCAGAGAATACAGATGCGGTTGCGAAGGTGGCGGGCTGCGCGAGAGAGGCTGGATACAAGTACCTTACTCATGTGAACGTCATGTCTGTGAAGAAGTTCACCGATGATCTGTGTGCTCTGTGCGGCGTTGACACCGAAGCAGCCTTGAGAGCCGCAAGTGATGCGTATGACGGTATTATTGTTCCTGCCCTTTGCTCAAATTGAAGAATGCTTGGAGGTAAATGATTATGTTGATCGTCTGCGCACATTGTTTGAGCCAAAGAAAAATGTTGAGGGCGAAGGCGGTGCAGGTTTAGAATAGGTTGGGCCTGCGTGCCTTGTCTTTTTCTTCTTTTCACTTGTATAATTTTTGGAACTTTTGTAAGTAGTTGCCCCTTGCACATCCAGTTGGTGCACGAGTGTGATGAATATATGACTGTTTTGGCCCAAAGCGTATAAGTGAATATTTTATACTGTTTGCCTTTATATGAGCGCGAGTGAGTCAAACTTATTATTTAAGGCCAAATGTTTAAGGCGCGTATAAATAATAGGTTAGTTTGTTTGTCTTTTGCGCATCCAGCCCGTGCGCAAGTAAGTTTATTACGTGACTCATTTGGCTTTAAAGCGCGAGTGAGGCGAACTCCTTTTATTATTTCCGTCCAATTGTTATGGAGCGTATAAATAATAAGGTAGCATGCTTGCCTTATGCGCATCCAGGCGATGCGCAAGTAAGTTTAATTTGTGACTAATTTGGATTTAAAGCGCGAGTGAGTCGAACTCCTTTTATTATTTCCATCCAATTGTTATGGCGCGTGTGAATAATAAGTATATTGTACGCCACCGCCATGGTATACGTAATGGTCATCTCCCAGTGTTGCCCGGAAAGAGCTTTGGAAATGTGTTAAGGTTTTGAACCCTTAAGTACTTTGTTACGCGCGCCCATCAGGGCGCATGACAACGGTTGTACTAGCAACTATTACAATGTTTGCATGTGTCAGCCAGTTTGTGTGGGTATTGGAAATGAAGATTTAGCCAATCTGTTTATGTATATACCGCAAAGTGCAACATGCATTTGTAATAGAATTAATAGTATAAACAGTGAAGTTATAGAACTATTGTTTATTGATGGATGGTGGGATGTGGACCATGAAATACACAGGAAAAACAAATTACATGCTTACATATAGAAGCATCTAAGCTGCTGTGCATTCCAAGTCCTTGGGATAAGGTCACCTGCTAATGTTTGCAGCTTGTATGTGCCTTTGCCCAAGACCTCATGTATGAGGTAGGGTCCTTACCATTTTGGGGCAAGTTTTCCTGGGCGCTCTGCGTTAGAGGCTTTATTATCGCGTAGGACATAGTCTCCTGGGTTGAACGTGTAGATTCGCACACGCACGTTGTAGTATTTTTCTAGCTTGGACTTGTATTTAGCCTCGTTGATGGCCGCGTTTCCGTGCCTTTCTTCCAAGAGGTCCAAGTCTAGTCTGTGCTCCCTACTGTTGTCAATTTTGTTGACAACCAGCATTCTTGGTGAAGGGAGACCAATTTATGCTGGAATCACTGCTTCCGAGTTGTAGACAAGGCTGAAGGGTGTCTCGCCATTGCTTATCTTTGTTATTGTCCTATGCGCCCGTAGGATGCTCGGGAGTTCATCGACCCGGCCTCTCCTGGCTGTTCCCAACCTTGCCTTGATGCCCTCGACTAAACTTTTGTTTATACTTTATACCTGGTCGTTCCCTTGGGGATGCGCCACGGAAGAGAAAATGTGTTCAATGTTTAGTTCTTTGAGCCAGTTTTGTCAGAGGCAAAGTTGGTGACGTTGTCGGTTACGATGCACATTGGTAGACCAAAACGGCAGACGATGTGTTCCCAGACAAATTTTCGTGTTATCATAGCGGTGGTGGAAGCTAAAGGTTTTGCTTCGACCCACTTAGTAAAGTAATCTACTGCCACTATGATAAACTTATCCGTGCCTGGTGCATCTGGGAAAGGTCCTACCACGTCAATGGCCCATTTCTGGAACGGCCATGCGGTAGTGATTGGGACCAAGTTGTTCTTTGGGCGCAAGGTTTTTGGTGCATGTGCAGTTTAGACACTTGCGCAGTATTTTAACAGCATCCAGGTGCATGCTGGGCCAGTAGTATCCGGCGTTCATGATTTTGGCGACCACCGTGTGTGGTCTTGCGTGGATGCCACATATTCCCTCATGGATTTCACGGATGAGGTAAGTGGCATCTTGAGGATTGACGCATCAGAGAAGTGGTCCCAAGTAGGACTTGCAGTATAAGATACCATCTCCCATTTGATTATGGCACGCTTTATACTGTAACTTGCGTGCTTCTGCTTTATTTTATGGGGCAACGCCTGATTGCAGTTATCTTATGATAGGTGTCATCCAGGATGTTGTTCCGTATTGGATGACGTTAACCTGGCGCAAGGGTACTGAAGGATTTTGAGTACTTCAATGTGTATATCCTTAGCTAGGTGTTGGAAGTTGGTTGATGCTAGTTTAGAAAGTGCATTTGCTGGTTTATTTTCACTCCTGTTGATATGAGCGATCTTGAAGGAGGTGAATTGTGATAGTAGTTGCTTGGCTTGTTCGAGGTAGAGGATCATGATGTCCCCCTTAGCTGTGTATTCACCGCTTATCTGCCCTGCAACTAATAAAGAATCGACGTGCGCTTCCAGATGATGCACGCTGAGTTTGATTGCGAGTCGTAACCCTGCGAGTAACGCTTCGTATTTAGCCTCGTTGTTTGTACTTTTGAAGTCAAGTCGTATAGCGTAAGCAAGTTCTTGATTATCAGGGCTGACTAGTCATAAACCTGCGCATGCGCCATCCTCATTGGACGCACCATCTGTATATAGTGCCCATATGTCTGTGGGGATGGCGGAGGTGTAGGGGTCTGTTCTTCCTCGCATTCTTCGATGCGGTTCGCGACACTTCTGTGGCAAAATCAGCTAATACTTGCCCTTTTATTGATGGTCTTGGCTTATAAACTAGGTTATGCCCACCTAGTTCGTTAGCCCATTTGGCAAATCGTCCAGAGATCTCAGGCTTGGAGAGGATTTGCCCGATTTTGTAGTTGGTTAAGAAAGTGATAACATGCCCTGCAAAGTATCGACGTAGCCGCCTGGAGGCATGTACCAGTGCTAGGACCAACTTCTCCATGATGGAGTATCTTGTCTCTGGGTAATTGAGCATTTTGCTCACATAATAAATTGGTGTCTGAACCCCCTCTCAGTCCACGATTTGTACCGCGCCTATAGCCTTGTCCGAGGTGGACAGGTACATGGTGAGCGGTTCGTCTTCACGCGGTGCAGTGAGAGTGGGTAGCTGGATCAAACACTCCTTCATTTCTCGGAACGCATGTTCTGCTTCGGCAGTCCATTAGAACTGGTCTTTCTTCAAGCAGTTGCGCAAGGTGCGGATAAAATGAAAAGATTCGGCCGCGTGATTGGCCAGGAATCTGTTAAGTGCAGCAGCTGGCCTACTAAAGTTTGCATCTCTTTTATCGTAGACAACGATGGCATGCGCTTGATCACCTGCTCCTTCTCCGGATTGACCTTGAATCCATCTTTTGTGACGATGAATCCAAGGAAATTTCCTTCTTCCATTCCAAACGAGCATTTGCCCGGATTGAGCTTCATGTTAATGCTATGCAGAGTTTGGAACGTCCTTTCAACATCTTGGAGCATGGTATCTTCCTCCATGCTCATGACGACTAGGTCGTCCATGTAAATTTCGACACTTTTGCTGATTTGGTCACCAAAAGTGTCGTCGATCAATTTTTTATAGGTTGCGCCCGCATTGCACAACCCAAACGGCATTTTCGTGTAGCATAAGTTCCCCATAGGTGTGCGAAAACTCGTTTTATCTTCATCCTCTACTACCATTTGTACCTGATGGTACCCTTTGTAGCAGTTGAGGAAGCACTTCCATCTGAATGGTGCGAGATTGTCGGCTTTTTCGTCGATCTCCTGAAGTGAGTAACAATTCTTGGGGCTGGCCTTGTTAAGGCCTTTGTAATCGATGCACATGCGCCAGCCCCCGCTTGCTTTTTCTACGATAACCGGGTTTGCCAACCAGGTTTGGTATTTGACTTCCCGCAGAATCCATGTGGCGAGCAGTTCTTTAACCTGCTTGTTCATTGCGCTATTCTTTGCGGGTCCCAGATTGCGTCTTACCTGGACCACATGCTTGATACCTAGTAAGGTATTCAAGCAATGCTGCGCAATGTCGCGCAGTACTCCTGTCATGTCTGAAGGAGTCCACACGAATATGTCTTTGTTCCTGAAGAGCAGCTGTTTCAGGTGCACTTTTATATTGTTTGACAAGGCGTGACCCAACGTGATCGTTTGATCAGGGTACTTTGCGTTTAGTACCTACTTCTCTGGTTCAGTGTTGGGAGTTAGCCTTGCCGTCTTAGCCGGACTCGGATCGTCCGTAGACCTAACTTCTCTGCGGGCGTAGATGATCGCGATCTCCGTCCCGGTTGGGAAACCGATTGTTTAGTGGGGAACGGACATGATCATGTTGAAGTCGGCCAATGATTCTCTGCTGAGAAGCACGTCATATCGGGAGGTATGAGGAAAGACCATGAAATTAACCTCCTCTGTCCGCGTGTGCCTTCCATTGGTTAGGCGCACGGGAAATGTAATTTGACCGAGGGGGAACACTGTTTCCCCTGTAAACCCGGCCAAAGGGTAATCAATCGGCTGCAAGTGATCCTTGTCCTCCTGGTCGAACTGGTTGAAACATTGTTCGTGAATGATGTCGGAGGTACTGCCCGGGTCTATAAATAGACGCTCGGTGCAGTAATGTGCCAAGCAGCCGGTAATTACGACGGCGCGCCTGTCGCGCGATCCGCCTCGAACTCTGGGGAAAACAACTTGTTCGTCGCGCCAGTCGTCATCATCCCCCCTCCTTGCCGCCTATTGCGGCTTCTTATAGCTCCCACTAATCATGTGGGTTATTGCTATATACTTCATTTTCTTGCTGTCGGAGGTGCCCTCGTCATGAGGGGTTATGCGCTTAGTTTCCTTTGGCACATTCGGCAACAGATGTTGCATTTTCCCCTCTTTGAGGGCTCGTTCAATCTCTAGATGGAGACTAAAGCAATTGTTTGTGGTGTGACCAGTATCTTTATGATATTCACAGTACTGGTTGAGGTCCTGCCCTTTTTTGGATTTCATCGTTAGGGCGGGTTTCAAGGTATGTTCTTCTGTGAGAAGAACCTCTTTTGGCGACTTGGTGAGCTTGGTCCAATTGCGTTCCCAAGTCTCTTTCTTCGATTTACTTTGGTCTCTTTGGGCATTAATCGTCGCTCTTGCGTCTGGTTGGGTCCCACGCGGAGCATATGATTTGGAGTCTTGGTCACGGTTCCATGAACTCCTATTGCGCTTATTATTGTTGTTGCACCTAGGTTCTTGACGGGAAGACTGCCCTTCTCCGGTAGAAGGGCGGTCTTTGCTTGCGTTGGGCCTCAAAGACTGCTCTGTTTGGGCGTACGTCTTGACCACTGTCATGACGTCGTCCCACTTTTTTGGCAAGCCGCCCTTGCCAGGTATGGTTATAATCATTTCATTATTCTTAACCGCTCTGATGAAATGACCGCGTGCCAGCTCGTCAGGTACCCCGCCGATTTCGAGGCACTCTTTGTTATATCGGGTAACGAGAGCCTCCAGGCTCTCGTTATCCATGCGCCAGATGTTCATGATGTCTGACGTATCGCGTTCATGACGCCGCTGCTGGCTAAAATGTGCAAGAAATTTTTCTTGCAAGTCTTCAATGATGCAGTGAGCCCACTGGTATAGAATCAAACCAGGCGCTTGCAGTTCCTGTAAGGGTCTGGATGAATAAATGGCACCACAAGGGGTGCGACCAGCCGCCGACGAGACCGGCGCTGGTGAAAACAACCATATGGTCGTTGGGATCCGACGACCCTGCGTATTTGCCCACTCTGGGCGGAAGTTTGGCCCTCTCGAGTAGGGCCAAGGCAATCTCCTTGATAAATTTGGAGTTGTCGGTTGCTAACTTCGGTCTATAGACCGACCGGTGATTGTGCTTTGCTGCGCGATCATATGATGTGCGGGGTTGTGGTGGGTGTAGTAGTTTGGATCCCCTGAGTGGCTGTAAGCCGTCTGGGAGTCCCCGCAGTAGGTATAGTCATCGAGGTCGGTCCTGTCATATGTCGCGTCATTGGGGTGCGGCCCATGACCGCTTAGAACTCCTAACCCCCGGCGAGCAACTGATTCTTACCTTTGTTCTTTGGGTGGGCCCAGGCGCTGATGCGCAGAGGCCATGGCCCGGGATCCGTAAGTGTAATCCCGTTCATCCAGCCTATGGATGCTCACATAGGAGGGTACATGCTGTCCGTGCCTGTCCCTCGATGCGGGATGTGTTGGCACCCGCTCCTCGTATTGTAGAACATGCGGTGCAGGTGTAAATGGGGCCGGCGTAGGCCCTCCAGGATGTTGTGTGCTTGCGCAGGCCTATGCATAAGCTGCGTTCAAGAGAGCCTGCTGCTGCACGTACCAGGAGTGAAGGTCAACCCCTGGTGGCAGAATTGAGGCGAAATGGGAAAAATTCGGCACATACGATGAGAGATTATCCACATGTGTGGATGTGCCAATGTGGCCTGTTGGTTGGCTAGGGGGAGTGTTCCCCATTTGCCCTGCATTTGATGGCATAGGGGGTTCCCCCGTGGTATGAATCTGGTGATCAGACATGATCGTTTGAAGATAAGAGAGAAAAGTGCTAAGAGTAGCAGTGGGCGCCAATGATGAAATAGTGGTTAACCGGGAGGGTTAATTCACTAGTCTCGTCGAGTAGGGTTAATCCCTTCTCTCCTTGGTCAATGACCGGATCGCCCTCTAACCTGTCTCCTACACAAAGAAAACACACTGTAACTCGTAACAAGGAGGATGGGGTGGGGGTGGGTGCTCCTTGTTACCACTCTCCGGTGTGAGAATCAGTATTTTCTTGAGAGCAAAGTGTGTGTTTTAGTATGTGTGAGAGAGCAGATTAGTGTTACCTCAAACCTAGTCTAGGATAGGTATTTATAGCCAAAGAGTGAAGGAGAGGGCTGCTTAGTCGGGCCTAGGATCCGACTGACAACGCGTAGCCTTTTTGTAGGTCTGTCAGGAGTGCAGGTCACGGGAGTGTCGGACGCATCCGGAGGTGGTGCCACGTCCTGCTGCGGCTGTCAGTCCGTCTGCCAGCTTTTCATGCATGTGGGCCGGGCAGCTGACCACTGTCAGTGCCCGGACAGACACTTGCTGGCTTTGGTCACTGAAGTCAAAGTGGTAGTGGCCACTTGTGTGACAACAGGATGCGGTTTTGGGCCGCATTGGTATATGCGGTAACCGCAGTGGTTACCGCATCCCGTGTGGTGACGAAAACCCATTTTCATACACAAGGTGAGTCTTTTCGTCCTTTCCCGTGTGGGAAAGCAAACCTGGTTCGCGCGTGGCCGCACGAACGCAGGTGAATCCTTGTCGATAGGGGTAATGAGTCGGGTGATGGTCACTCGCAGCCAAGCCTGGTCGAGATTTGGGACCATACCCTTTCACCAACGAAAGAACAATCAAACATCAATTTGCATCCATGGAGACAAAGTGATTTGAGGCTCGTAAGTGATCTTGGAAGAGTTGGATACTGCATTCTGTAATACGTTGCGACTTTGAGGTTATCCATATTTTCATAAAAATATTCCGGAAATGTTAGCTACCTATCCCCATTCATAAGTTGTAAAAGAGTCAGGTTTGGATGCTTGAAGTCTTCGGCAAATGTCAATAAAATCGTTTTGCAAGACTTTCCCATTTCATCTCTATCCCAGTTGGATACATCGCTGGTGTAATTGGGTATTAAATTGTATTTAATATGTGTCAGTAAAGAGGGGGAGGGGAAATTACAAATATGCCCATCATGTGCCTGACATGTAACAAATAATTAACCAGGGTTGAGTTAGATTCAGGGGCCAAAATAGTTAGTTATAGAGACCATGGGGCCATGAATGTTAAAAAATCTTATTTTGAACTAATATAGTAAAAGTGATATAACCACAGGGGCCAAAATCGTAATCTACTCTTTTTTTATTTTTGTATTAGTTTTACATTTTAAAGTTAGAATATATACATAATGAATCGACCCTGAGATTTTATACATGGCCTAAAGATTTTTCAAATATTTTCGAAGACGGCCCTGATGTAACACCCCGTGTTACGAAAGTCAACGTACAAGTCAAAGTCAAAGGAATAGAAGATTGCTAATTGCGATCTGCCACTCCTTGCTTAACTAGTGATTGTATGTCCTGACTTGTAATCGAATCCTTTTAATTATTTGCTTTAGTTGTATTATGTGGAGTATCTATTAATAATTGAGGTTTAATCGCATGTTTTATCACTAATCGCATCGCAATCGCATTCGCAACTCGAATTATGCGTTCTGGATATTGTTTTACGTGTGTGTGCTACTTGTGCATGTTTACTTTATGTTTGTGGTGATTAATCGAAACGCAATCGCAACTTTATCACAATCGCAATTTAAATTGCAAACGCTAAACGCAAGTTATTTAGGAGGATTGTATGTTAGATATAGTATTTATGTGACAATTGTCAATCTATCGTATTGCTTAATCGAAACTCGCTCAAACGCATCGCAACGCTCAACGCACGAAACGAAACGCCGAAATCCAACTCGCCGGAGCCACTCGATCGAATGACCATCCGATCGGATGGCCATCCGATCGGATGGCCATCCAATCGGATAGTCATCCGATCCATGACCTGTGCACCCCTTTCCCTTTTTGGCAACCTATAAATACCCATGTCACATCACCAAAGTGATGTGACAACTCTCTCTCGTTCGACCAAGCGCTCCAGCCCTCTTTTCTCTTGATTTTTCGCGATTCTTGTAAGTTCTCAACTCAAATCTTGTACTTCTATGATCTATACGCACTTCTTCATCATTTTCACCTTTGAATCTTAAGTTTTAACCATGAAATCAGTGGATTTGAGGTGTTCTAGGATGATGTCATCAGGGAGTTCTTATGAACTTCAAGTTTTGGCATCATTCCACCAAGAGCAACTCAGATCCAAAGGTGTTCCATATGATTCAACACCATTTTCACCAAGATCTAAACATTTTCAAGGTTAAAAGGATTCAGAGATGGTTTTGTAACTTTCTTTCAACTCTTTTACACTCAATGCACTTAAAACCGATAGAATCGGAGCTCGTTCTGATCTTCTACTCATTCCTAGTGATGTGTCGGTTCAAGATCTGATTTCTATCTAAGAGATGATGATTTCGGGTTAAACATGAACAACCGTCACGAACAGTTAACTGATCGGACTAGAGTGATTCCTGTTCGATAAGATAACTTTGGTCTTGGTGGGGTTTCCGTTGTTTAATACGAGGTCATACCGTCTCGATCAAACAGCAAAACTTACAAAACTTAACAAATTCTAAGTTTACAAAACGATCAGACCGCGGGACGGATTGCCGTCCGATCGGATTGCACTTGAACTTCCACACTTAATCATTTTCAAAATTTTCAAAGATCATCAGCTCTAACGGATTGCCATCCGATCGGAAGACCATCCGATCGAATGACAGTCCTGCTGTGAACTTGTTCTCACTAGAAATGTCTCGCCGATCTGATCGCTATCCGATCGAACGACCGTTCGATCGATCAGCCTGAAGGGTTGAGATACTTCTCTGTTTTCAAAATGCTACAACGAAAACTTCAAAGCCATCATACACAAACGCATCCATCCCAAACAAATGTCAATCCGAACGAATGGCCATCCGAACGGATTGACATCTGATCGAATGGCCATCCGATCGGATTACCATTTGACACTTAGTCCATCTTGCATCGTTTTATGCGCCGTTCTTCGCTTATGCTATCGTTAACTGTTCAGGCTAATCTCTCTCAGCGCTCCCTTCAATCCAAGAGAGTGATTACTTGTTAAACGCTATCTGTGAGTATACTCGATCTCTTTTTGCTTTACGCACTTTTGGGTGTTACATACGTTACTTATTCTAAATCACATCGAACACACAACGCCAACACTTTTAACGCTAACCGTTATTGCATGTTATACGTGACTCGATGAATGCCTGTTTGTTGTGTTTACACATTGATTGTTGTCTACCTGCCTTAACAACGATAGTACTATAGTTTGGACTCAGCACATGTTCACTCAGGGGTTGTTAAGGATATTACTTCACGTGTTCGCAGTGGTGAACATGTGTTGCGCACTCGCTACTCGCAGTCAAATCGCACTCATTGGTATTGATAGGATCTTTGTCGATAACTTACATGCTTCACATTATATGTTGTACATGCTGGTTATGCGTAAACAATTTCGAACTCTATGATACTATCAAACTTGTGTGCTCACCTTTACACTATGTTTATTGACTTTATTTTAACGTATGTGACATGTGTTTAGGATGCTTGCTTGTTATTTGCTGGAATCGAGCTAGGATGGAGTCTAGAAACAAACTAAATAAAATCTGAGTTGTCGGAATGGATATTGGTCTTTGAGTACAATGTCTGTAATAACTGTTTTTATTTTATATGTTTGTGGTATGGGACATGAACCTTTAATATAATATAATTAATAGTTGTTATGGATTCTCCTGGACAATCTGTTTCGTTCAGTGCCGCACCCCGATGATTCCGCCATCGGTTGGGGTGTGACACCTGAGACTTTATACAATCAAATGTTTTCGAAGACGGCCCTGAGATTTTATACAATCAAATGTTTTCGAAGACGGCCCTAAGATTTTATAAAATCAAATGTTAGAATTTTCGAATTTGATAGGATCGGCCCGTGTCGGGAAATATAATAACCTTACTGCTATCGTTCATAAAAAAAGATATGAAGTCGTTCTCATTGTAGCTACTAAGGGGAGGCGGGGTGGGGATGTTTTTCTCCGTGGTAAAAGTTTTCCACGCGTGATAAATGGAAACAAACCACCGCCAGCCTACAAATTTCACGCGTGATAAAAGGAACGCGTGATAAAAGAAACAAGTGAGGGGGTGTGAGGGTTTATTGTTGGGTGTTGTGAGTGATGGACATTTCCACTAAAAAAGGTTGCGAGTGATGGAATAATGGTTGATGACATGACGGAACTTGATTGGATGTTATGAGTGATGAGTGAGTGATAAGAGTTTTTTCCCAAACTAGTGTTGGTGGAAAAAATATTTACCATTTTGGTGTTTCTTAAGAACTATTTACCAAAATGGTGTTTTTCATTTATTTTTTTTATCTTTTCTATTTAGTTAAGTCATTGCTATTTTATATGTTTTTCTCCAATCAATCCAACATCCGATTGCTATTTTTACATGTTTTTATCAAATCAATCCAACATCTAATTCTATTATTTTCTTCATTCTATGTTTTTTTTTTTCATTTTTTCGCTTTAGATGTAAGCCCCTTCATTCTATGTTTTTTTTCGCTTTAGATGTGAGCTCGACGTTTCAGTTAATCAGATGCCAACCGACGCTCGACGCATCCCAATCAAGAAACCAATCGATTGAATCAGAAGCGAGCAGTAGAATCATAATGAATCATAATCGGTTGAATCTCCGAATCGGAAACAAACATCATTGTCGTTTTTTGGAAAGCTAATCTCAGTCTTTGCCAAATTTTACAAGTCTTTATGTAGAATTTTTTGACATCATAAACTCGCAAGCTGTTGAAGCAGCAGGTTTCATAGAAATTAATGAATTTAATAAAAAGAATGTAGAGAATGAACCAGGCTCTGTATAGAATTCCTGGAGTAGGTTTAATAGAACTTTATAACCTTTTTTGTTTTATTTTGTAAAGTTGAACTTATAGAGGTCGTTCAGAATTGTATAATCTTGAATTTGAAGCAAAATGCTTTTGATTTACATGATGAACAAGGTTATTGGAGTATTACA
The DNA here is from genome assembly GCA_030545235.1 of Helianthus tuberosus. Classification (NCBI taxonomy): domain Eukaryota; kingdom Viridiplantae; phylum Streptophyta; class Magnoliopsida; order Asterales; family Asteraceae; genus Helianthus; species Helianthus tuberosus. The sequence goes on from CM060408.1 coordinate 46,696,082, forward strand.
TATGAATTTAAAACGTGGATTTCAGCACAAAGTCTCAAATGGTTATTGTTAATTAATAATTGTTGATGTTGATAAAACTTAACCAAGTTTTTTTATGTTTCATACTTCGTATTTGAGATGAGTTGATTAAAAAAACAAAAGTAAAATAATTACATGTTAGTAAAAACTAAAGTGGATTGATTTAAGAAAATAAAAAAATTAAATGTTGAATTGATTGGATAAAAAGATATAAAAAAGGTTGGAGTTAACTTAATAGAAAAATAAATGAAGAACACTATTTTGGTAAATAGTTTTCAAGGAATACCAAAATGGTAAATATTTTTTCCTCCAACACTAGTTTGGGAAAAAACTCGAGTGATAAGTGATCACCACCCCCTCTCCCTAACCATAAATTACATAACAGTGTATAATTCTTCTTTTGCTAATTAATTTCCTTCAGATTTTAAATAAACCTTGTTTAAGTAACTATTTACAATTGTGGTGTTTCTATCATGAATGAGAAAACCTTCATACTGACTTTATATTTAGACGTTTAAGCTAATGATTCTCTATCAAGACAAGTGACAAGCTTTTGTTTGCTCTAAGTTCTGGTAACGACAACGGTTGAAATTATAGATAAAGAGAAGGATGAATTTACTGGGGTTAAATCAATGTTATTGTTGTTAGATTTCCAAGGACTACTTAATAAAAGTTGCAAATGTATCAAGAGGCTTATGTTAGGACACTACACACTTTGAAGATTTATCCCACCGGAACAAAATCAAATACCATGCATATACAACTTACTGTGATTACGTCCGACACAACTTACTGTGATTACGTCCGACGACTTGTGGTTTTCATGTATATATGTGTGGGCCATCGGAGGGCAAAAGTGAAATTGCACTAATTTTAAGGTTATTTTACTAATTTCGTGAGATTAACATTAAAAGTGGCGGACGGTTAATCATCATGTGGTGGCGTTGATAGCTAAAAGACAAAAATGCACTAATCGGCCTATGTCACGACTACTTTAGTTAAATATTTGAACCACAAAATAGAAAACGAATAAACAAATCTATACATGGATCAACGATTAACATATTAAATGTGTTTATAGTTGAATTCTTTTGTTCTTTACCATGATAAACGAAACAATACCATTCTGTGTTGTGACAAACCGAATCGATTCCGACCAAATAAATCGGTACAACAATGTATATAATCATACTTGTAAATTCATATTCATAAAATTTATTGGCATTGACTCTGACTAAACTTAGGTGCTTGAAGCAACTTCCCTATAAGCTGGCGAAGCCTTTGAGCACCCGGACCAGGTTTGACCTGTGTTGGTTTCCCAACCTTGGTGCAAGACGGGTATCCCTTGCACCATCCACCTGGGGTGAAACTACCATTCTTACGGTGTAGTAACTCATCGTCGATTCTATCCAAGACAAGAGTATCTTGTTTGAACTTGCGTGCGAACGCAACCCCGCTTGCTATCATTTTTTCTGTGTCATTTATGGTTAGGATATCAGGATGTTGACTTGAAAAGCCACCCCAAGATATAAAATGCATATCATGGTTAACCACGGTTGGTACGAATTCTGGGGCGTTGCAGATAACAGTTTGAAAGTAACCTTCGGGTGATGAGACGAAATTTGTGTAGTACATGAGTAGAGTTCTTGGAAGATTATCCCAACCCCATATGCAGTATTCAACAAATGAACGTGACAGAATCATCCATGCTGATCCTGTAAACAATTTAAAGGCTGTCGGGAGAACTCGCTTTGGTTGAACCCAAAAGATATCCGACTTTTTGTTTAGGTATAGTCCCGGGTCAACCATCAATGGTATTGCCCTCCATTTCCTGCATACACACAAGCTTTCAGTACAAGTATTAAATGGGTCGTGTTCGCAGGTTAGCAGATCAAAGGTTAGCGGGTCAAATACAACAAAAAATAATCGAGTTAGACACATGAATCTGGGCATGACACGAGTGTCACGGTTGACATGAACAAGACTGGTTTAACCGGTAATTTTATTTTATTTTGTTTTACTTTTTTTTTTTTCATACTAATACTCTAAAATTACTAATTTACAACAAAAAATGCAAATGTATATAAAGTAATTATGTTTTTTGGGCATTGTATACCCAATTAGTGTAAGTTAGGGTCAACTTACAAACCCATCAGGTCGACCCACACACAACCCGTTTAGCAAAACCTGTTCATGGGTTTCCGAAACCAACCCAAAACCGTTTAGACTGAACCCGAACCCACATATTTTGTTTCAGGTTCTTGTGCTGTCAAAAGTTATCACCCCCCCCCCCCCCCCCCCCAAAAAAAAAAAAAAAAAATTTAATCATAAGTTTCATGTGAAGTATTACTACACAGTACTTACGCTTTCCGCCCTAATTGGCTCGTATGCTCGATGAAATTCAAATCCCTCTTCAAATCACGGAACACATAAAGAAGATCTGCAATCAAGTTCAAGAAATCAATTAAAATCAACACAAAATCACCAAACCAATGAACCAAGATCGAAGAACTAACCATCCTGAGTCACGAGAGGATAATCCGAGGCACTGAGGTTTATAAACCAATCCCAATCCTTAAACTTTCTAAGAAGAATGGCACAAGCATGAAGAGTGTTGGACACCATTGTTGGTCCTCTATATGTAACCATGTTAGCTTTTGGGATCACATAAACATTCCCAACTGTAGAAAAAACCGGATCATTTTCAACCCACGAAGCAAGCTCCAATCTCTCCTCGAGTGGCGATTCAAGATCAAGATGAAGAACATAGTAGTTCCAGGGATGATACAATGCTCTCATTGTCCTCCATAACTTGTTTAAATCCCCTTTCGACCCAGAAACCAAATAAGCGAAACGAGGAACAGTAGCAGAAGATCCGGTTTTATTCGTTCCAGTTTGAAATGAATTGAGTTTGTCTTCGATACCCAAATTGAGAGATATTGTGAACAGAAAGATGGATATGGTTGAAACCATGGCTAATGAGAGCACCAATTTTTTTTCATAGTGAAGAAATTTAAATTCTTTAAGCTTCATCATTGTTGTTTTACACTTTTGTAATCTCATTCACATCAATATGTAACCCAAATCTCTAAGCAAACAAGTTATATGTTGTGAATAAAGATTTGAATCTGTGTAACTACAACATAAAAATCGAAGCTAAAAAATGTTAAATCTGTTAAATCAAAACAAAAATAAGCAAAGCTAGCACAAGCCCATTAAAGTTAACATAAAACCCATGAATCTTTATTAAAAAATTGACAGAAACACTTACTTGGGTTTTAATCTTTGTGTTGAGACAACGTTATGCGAAACTAGTGACAGTGAAGAACAAACAATCCGAGGTTTCAGACTACAGATCGTTTTCTTAAACATATTTAATTGCTTTTCATTAATAACGGTCAGCTAGTGTTAATTTATTTTTTATGTATAAACATATTTAATTTATGTAATAAATTGTAATGTAATAATGTACAATATTCCTTTTATATAAACACATTATTAAAGAATTTTGTTATTAAAAAGTTATAATAAAAATTACTTATATACTTACTAGTTATAGATTATGTATTTATATATTATTATAAATATGCAATCCTACTTCTAACAATGGATTACAATTAATGCTAGGTGACACTTTTTCATTAATGGTAATGTTATTAATATTAATATATAGATTAATTAATAGTAATATATTAGATAATCTAACAAATATTGTTAATATATAATCTTTATTATTATAATTGCTATTATTATTTATTAGGTTAGAATTTGTGTATTAGTGGGCTTGAATAAATGTAATATTATATATTTAGAAACGAAAATTTTATATCTTTAAAAAACATATGTATTACACAGGTTGAATAAAACCATGTATTATACAGGTTGAATAAAATATAATGTAATCTATTAACACATATAGTTGTCAAGATATATCTTTAAAAAATGAAGTTTAACGTGACATTTATAAATTATATTAAGTTAAATTTTAAACATTTTTTCAATTGTGTATTAGCTTTTTTTATGTAATCGATAATTGTTTGTTCAACTAAAGTGTACTTACTCATTTAAATATCATTTTAACACAACTAACTTAGATAAAAAATTATAAATATATAGAAATTTTAATACATAAAATAAGGGCTAAAATTATAATATTTTAATACTATCTATTTTTTTTTAATTATTTTACATATTTTTACCTTTCAAACAATCTAATAACATTCAATATTTGAAAATTTTTAATAATCACTAAAAAACAATTATTATCACTATTCTTCCTTTTTATAATAATTTAACGAAACATAATTTTGAATTTAGTGATATTTAGAGACTTAAATATAAGTTTTTAAGTAAAAAACTAAGAAGAATTTTATATTAAATTCACATGTTAATAAAAATAAGAACTATTTTTTTTTTTGAACGACTAATTTCTTTAATCCACTGTTATCTGTGGGACTTGAACCCAAGACTTTCCCCGTCCCAACCTAGGTGTTTTAAAGGCTTTGTCTTTACCAATGGACCACCACCCCATTGGTATAAAAATAAAAACTATTAATTATTAAATAATAATCATCCATAATTAAGTAGTATAGATATGCATAAAAATAAACAACTAGATGGCCTAAAATCTCTATAATAATAAACAAATATATGAGGATACTTGGCTGTCTATCAACCTCTTCCTTTTATTGTAGTCAATTTAGGTAATCTCTTATATGTTGATACGTGATGCTCTTTGTTCACCTTTGGTATTTTACTTCAATTCTTTTAAGGTAACTTATTAAATAATGACTGGAAATTTTAAAAATTAACGACTTCAAAAATATTAATAATAGTCTTCTATTTTTTTTACTAAAAATACGTTTGCTATAATGACGTTATAAAAGGAATTAATGAATAACAAATTGATTAAATTTCATTTCATTTAATTGTCTTCTATTATATTGGGATAAAATTTATATAATATGTGGCTGAAAGTTCCAACTATTTTCAGTAATATATCGAATTATTATTTATAAATGTTAAAAAATGTGATTAATTGGAACTGAATTGTATTCCTTTATAACGTATGTATTATAACTATGTTATTCTCCGTGAACTTCACGCGGTTAAACCATTTAAATTATGCATACAATAATGTAAAATAAAAAGACTACCTGAACTTCTCGTGTAGCAAAAAATAATTTATATTCATTTAATTGTGTCATTAAATAAAATAAAAAGAAATGTTTTCAAACGTTATGTTTTTTTATAATTGTTTTGAATTAACAGTTGTAATTGATCAACCTGACATTGAAATAGAATTAGTGAAACATCATCATTGATGTCTTCAACTTTAATCTTGATCTTGAATATGGTCGAATTACATACAAATAATTTAAAATAAAAAAAATAGGAACAAATATTATAATCATAAACATGGTAAAAATGATATTATTTAATATGTTAATAGTAAAAGTGAAAAAGGATATTATTCTTCTGGGAATACCTTGGTTTACAACATATTCATCATAATCATTATAGTTGCAGACATAAAACAAATGTTCCTCATTACTATAATCTCTGCGATGACTCATACAAACAATGTAATCTATAATAGCCTTTTTGAACATTTAGAACACTCCATATAGTGCAAACCAAAGTTCTTAAATATCGCGTTGACAGTACCTAATATAATAACTGATTGTGGCTGTAAAATATATAAAATAAAAAAGTTAAATTCTTAACAATTTTTCGTAACAAAATGTGGCTGTAAAATATATAAAATAAAAAGTGTAAATTACAAATTTTGTCCTTTATGTTTGTCCCAAATTTCAGGCGCTGTCATTTACCTTTAAAATTGATGAGTTTTGTTCTTAAGGTTTCAAAATCCTGCACGTTATGTCCTTTAGGGCAAACCCAGTTATAATTTTCAGTTAAATTTAGTCATATGCATGGCACATGAGGGTAGAAATGTCATTACACCTCCCACATGTCTTTCCCCTTATCTAAAACCCTGATTGAATACCTAGGTCACTGTCACACCCCCAAAATCCAAACGCGGAGTATCACCGCTTGGAGGCGTGACTGACCAGGATCAACCCACTAATCATATTGAACAAGTAAGTAATTAATTGTAAAAGTCCAACCAACACAGTTAGTGTCCAAAACAAACATAGTTTAAGTTGTGAGCGGAAGCATAATGTTTAAAACCAAAACATAAGTTTAAATATCCAAAGGTTTAACATGGCACACAGCTGTCCATGTCCCACAACGACACTCCCCATGCAAGCTCCAGCTAAGTACCTATTGACCTGCAAAGCATGTAGTAACGAGTCAACAATAATGTTGAGCGAGTTCACAGTTGGGTGTTCGTTTTAAGTTATTCCAAAAACAGTTCCTTTAACTGGCATCCCTGCCGTGGGGGTTACCCCATAGTTGAAAACGTGATATGTTTAACCCATTAACTCTGGCAATCCAGCCGTGGGGGCTACCCCATGATAGTTATCTGGCATTTCGGCCGTGGGGGCTACCCCATGTATACACTAGACTCGTTACCATATCGACTGCTGACTGTAGTCATGTTTAAGTGCCCTGAACTGTCAATGTCTATCATCATTGACGTGCCCAGATCCATTAGTTCACGCCCGTCCTCTGCGGCACGGGGTGAGGCTTGTCAGACCTAAATAGCGCTATCTAACTAATGACCCGCTCGCCATTGGCCCGGCGATTAAGTCGATATAAAAAGGAGGGACTTCGTGATAGAGTTTTGGTCTAGTAAAAGTTATCTGTCTGCGAGGACGAGGAATTACATTCCTGAACCATTACTGTCCTACCCAAGAAAGGACGAGGAATCCATGTTCCTTAACCCCATTCCCAACCCCTGGGAATCCCATGCTTTGTAGAGTGTGAACTCACCTTAGATTGCTCGGTAGGTAAACGAAAGGTCAATCGAGCTGCTAGAGGTCAACCACGTCCTAACATGGTTACCATACAAGTCAGGTTTTGGTTTCAAGTAGTGCACATAAGTATCACGTAAGGTAACATGTAAGAAACACACACAGATCATGGCAACATATATCATCTCGTTCAACCCTTATAACGTATTCAAGATTGGGCTCGCACAAGCTTAGTGGCCTTGTGCGAGTCATCCGTTGGAGCCCACTAAAACCCGGCCCAATGTCAAGAAACCCAAACAAAACCATAACATGAACACGGCCCAAATCAATTAAATCCAAGCTTGTGCGATCCGGACATCTTGTACGATCCGGTTGGGTTGTGCGATTAGAATTAGCCCAGCCCAACATGACCATCCGACCCAAACAGTTAAACAAACATATTACTTGTGCGATCCAACAGCCTTGTGCGACTGTGAGTGTCTTGTGCGACTGGACTCCTTGTGCGACCAGGAGTCTTGTGCGACCAGTTTAAACATCCGAAAATTATGTTAGTCAGTTACAACCATTCAATTGTTTCCTTATTTACATTTTATCAATTAACAAATTTCCAACTATCCATATCTCATACCATCGATCAAACAAAGCATATTCAAATAAATTCTCATAACTCTAACATAATCATAATCATGAACAATAAATCAAGACACTTAAACATAATCATCTAGGGTCTTCAAACCATTATATAACACCTCATGATCGACCCTACACTAACCCGATTTCAGCAAACATGCAGCCTATTATCAATCATTCGGTTCTTAAAACAATAATATGGAATCCGATTAGCATGAACATTCACCAATACACATATGCAAACCGATTACTTGCACATCAACAATCAATGATTTAAATCACAATCAATCACAAAATATCCTTAGCTCATCATGAAATCAATCCGAAACAAGACGTGATATTCGATTAACATTATCATACATATCCGATTCACAAGAACATTATCATTCATACACACTATATCATTTAACAATAACATCATAGAACACACATCATAGAACACTAACCGGTTAGAGAAGGAACAAGGATGATTCGAATGCTAAGATCCTCGACTGCTATTGTTCACTCAACAATAGCAGGCCCAGATGAAGCAGGTTAGTTTACATATACATCCTATATATAGAAAAGGAAATATGTAGAATAAACACATCTCTTATTAAGTTATAATCATGGCATAAAATTGGCTGCCTTCGGGTTCGTGAGAGAGAGAGAGAGAGAGAGAAGAGCTAGGGTTTGTGTAATATGTTTTGGTAAAATGTGAGATGGGTACTAACACCCCATGTGTTAATCGACTAAAGGGGATGGGCCGAACCCAAACTTGGGCTGCCCTTGATCCGAATACAAGTTGTGGCCCGAATGGGCTTGTGCGATCGGGTGAGTGTTGTGCGTTTGGTCGTTTATATACATACATACATTACACAAAGCACGTATCAACATAACATTCATATAATCATTCACTTTCATAAAATCACATATCGTACACATTCGTTACTTCAAAGTACAAAGATAGGTCCGGAAATACGAGTTGTCACATTATCCCCAAGTTGAAAGAAATTTCGTCCCGAAATTTAGCACGTACTCACTGAGGAAGCTAGTTAAGTTGCATGGTTTTCCTGGTTTTCCTGGGGTGTCACATCCTCCCCCCGTTGATCTGGAATTTCGTCCCGAAATTCCGTAGCTTCAGCCTCAGTAGTGGTTGTACCGTTTGCGAATAGTTGGGGATACTTTTGTTTCATCTGATCTTTGCGTTCCCAGGTGAACTCTGGGCCGCGACGTGAGTTCCAACGAACTCGAACGAGAGGTATTCTAGTACGCTTGAGGACCTTAACATCCCGGTCCATGATTTCAACTGGTTCCTCGACGAATCGTAACTGCTCGTCGATAGTGAGCTCCTTCAAAGGAACTATGTGGGTCTCATCTGACAGACACTTCTTCAGATTTGACACGTGGAAAACGTTGTGAACTGCACTGAGTTCTGCTGGTAAGTTCAGTTTGTAGGCCACCTTGCCTATTTTCTCAATGACTTCGAAAGGTCCAACGTATCGTGGGTTAAGTTTGCCTCGTTTACCAAAACGAACCACACCCTTCCAGGGTGAAACTTTGAGTAGTACTCGCTCCCCAACCTGGAGCTCTAGTGGTTTTCTGCCCTTATCGGCGTAGACTTTCTGACGGTCACGAGCTGCCGCCATTCGTTGTCGTATCTGAGCAATTCGTTCTGTTGTGTCTACCACAAGTTCTGGACCAGTAATCTGACTATCCCCCACCTCTGCCCAACAAAGAGGTGACCGGCATTTACGCCCGTACAATGCCTCAAACGGAGCAGCTTTAATGCTGGTGTGGTAGCTGTTATTGTATGAAAATTCCACAAGTGGCAGATGCTTTTCCCAGCCGTTGCCAAAGTCAATCACACATGCCCTAAGCATGTCTTCAAGGGTCTGGATGGTGCGTTCAGACTGCCCATCCGTTTGCGGGTGATAAGCTGTGCTCATATCTAAACGTGAGCCAAAGGACTTGTGCATTGCTTGCTACAGTTCTGATGTAAAACGTACATCTCGATCCGAGATAATAGAGGTGGGCACTCCGTGCCTCGAGACAACTTCCTTAAGATATACGTCTGCTAGCGTGGAGAACTTATCCGTTTCCTTGATAGCCAAGAAGTGAGCAGACTTTGTGAGTCGATCCACGATCACCCAAATAGTATCGTTACCACGTTGAGATCTAGGTAGGCCAGTAACAAAATCCATGGAAATTTGCTCCCATTTCCATTGTGGTATTTCCGGTTGTTGGAGTACGCCTGAAGGTTTCTGATATTCTGACTTGACTCTCGCACAAGTCAAGCACTTGCTAACGTAAGTTGCTATATGGGCCTTCATGCTAGGCCACCAATACGTAGTTTTGATATCGTGGTACATTTTATCCGAACCAGGTTGTACTGAGTAGCGAGACTTGTGTGCCTCATCCATCACAAGCTCTCGTAGGTTGCCATAAAGTGGGACCCAAATGCGTCCTGTGACGTAGTAAGCACCGTCTTCCTTCTGTTCTAAGCGTTGCCTTGAGCCGCGTAGGGCTTCAGCCCTGACGTTTTCTGGTTTCAATGCTTCTACCTGAGCATCTTGTATCTGTGAAGGAAGACTAGACTGTATAGTAAGTTGTAAAGCTCGTACGCGCTTGGGCGCAGTGTCCTTTCGACTGAGGGCGTCAGCCACAACATTGGCTTTGCCTGGGTGGTACCTGATCGAGCATTCGTAGTCATTCAGCAGTTCGACCCATCGTCGTTGTCGCATATTCAGTTCCTTCTGTTTGAAGATATGTTCGAGGCTCCTGTGGTCGGTGTAGATGGCGCACTTGGTACCGTACAGGTAATGTCGCCATATCTTAAGTGCAAAAACAACAGCTCCCAGCTCTAAGTCGTGTGTGGTGTAGTTTCTTTCATGAACTTTGAGTTGGCGTGAAGCGTAGGCTATAACCTTATCCCGTTGCATCAGTACACAACCAAGACCCTGAATTGATGCGTCGCAGTAAACCACGAAGTCGTCTGTGCCCTCTGGCAATGAAAGGATAGGTGCACTGCAAAGTCTATCCTTTAAGTGCTGAAACGCTAGCTCTTGTGCATTACCCCATCGATAAACAACGCCTTTCTGCGTTAGTGAGGTGAGAGGCTGTGCAATCTTGGAGAAATCCTTAATGAATCTCCTGTAGTAACCTGCCAAGCCCAAGAATTGGCGAATTTCCGTTGGTGTACGAGGTGCAGGCCAGCTCTTGATCGATTCTACCTTGGATGGATCAACGTGAATCCCATCCTTGTTTACCACATGGCCTAGGAAATGGACTTCACGAAGCCAGAAGTCGCATTTCGAAAATTTGGCGTACAGCTGTTCTGTTCGAAGGAGTTCCAAAATAAGTCGTAGATGCTGCTCGTGTTCCTCCTGACTCTTCGAATAGATCAGGATGTCGTCGATGAAAACTATGACAAACTTGTCTAGGTACGGCTTGCACACTCGATTCATCAAGTCCATGAAGACCGCAGGTGCGTTTGTCAGCCCAAAAGGCATAACCAAAAACTCATAATGTCCATAACAGGTCCTAAAAGCTGTTTTAGAGACGTCCTCCTCTCGGACTCTCAGCTGGTGATATCCTGATCTCAAATCAATCTTTGAATAGTAGCTCGACCCTTGCAGCTGGTCGAACAAGTCGTTAATGCGTGGAAAAGGATAGCGATTCTTCACAGTCACCTTGTTCAGTTCACGGTAGTCGATGCACATTCTGAAAGTACCGTCTTTCTTCTTCACGAATAGCACTGGAGCTCCCCAGGGCGAAGAGCTATGATGAATAAAACCCTTATCCAAGAGTTCTTGTAGTTGCGTAGACAGCTCTTTTAGTTCTGATGGGGCTAAACGATAGGGTGCTCGAGCTATGGGCGCTGCTCCAGGAGCTAGCTCGATTTGAAACTCGACCTAGCGATGAGGCGGGAGGCCAGGTAGTTCCTCAGGAAATACCTCAGGGTAGTCGCGTACAATTGGAAAATCTTCTATCTTCTTCTCTTTCTTCGAGGTGTCAGTAACGAGAGCTAGAATGGCAGTGTGGCCCTTTCGCAAACACTTTTGGGCCTTTAGGAAAGAGATGATGCTCACAACAGCACCACTCTTGTCGCCACAAATCATAAGAGGTTCCTCACCTGAGCGGGGAATACGGACAATCTTTTCGTTGCAAAGAATCTCTGCTTGGAGTTGGGATAACCAGTCCATCCCAATGACAACGTCGAAACTACCCAGAGTGATAGGAAGGAGGTCGATCGAGAAAGTGTGATCAGCAAGAACAATATTACAACCCTTGACTACGTGTGTGACCTCTAAACTTTTACCATTAGCTAACTCTACAGCATGCTTGGGGTTCAAATGTGTTGGGGTACGCTTAAGCAGTTGACTAACTTTTAGGGACACATAACTAGTATCAGCACCCGAATCAAATAAGACAGTAACGTAAAAGTCGTCGAGAAGGAACTTACCCGTCACAACATTGGGATCATTCCTCGCTTCTCCCTGGCCAATAACGAACACACGACCCCTTGCACCATTGCCATTGTTACCCCCGTTGTTCCCATTCCCCTGATTGTTGTTGTTATTGTTGTTCTGGTTCCTGTTCAGTTGGGGACAATCTCTCTTGAAGTGGCCTTCAGCTCCACACTGAAAGCACCCTTTGTTGTTACCCTGCTGCTACTGCTGGCGTTGATTCTGTTGAGCTTGTTGTTGCTGGCGATTCTGGTTTGCGGGGTATAAACTTCTGCAATCCTTTGCAGCGTGGCCTGGCTTGTTGCACCGATGACAGTTACCCCTGGTGCATGGTCCGCTGTGGTGTAGATTGCAGCGATTGCATTTGGGTTGATTTCCCTTGTACCCGCCATGACCTTGACTACCAGATGTTTGCTGACTAGGACTCTTGTAGTCGTCAGTCCTTCTCTGCTGAGACTGAGATTGCACAGAGGTCGAACCCTTGCTTGAAGCTCCATCCCATTTTCGTTTGTTGTCAGTAGGAGCATCTGAAGTAGCTGTAGCACTAATACGTTTTGGTAACCTGTTCTGCTCCACCACCTGATCAGTGAGACGGTGAGCGAGTTGAACAACTTGCTGGATGGTGGCGAGATTAGCGGAAGTCACATGACTTTGGATCTCTGGCACTAAGCCCTTGAGGTATAGTTCGATACGTTTGATGGGAGGATCCACCATAGTAGGACACAGAATAGCAAGTTCGTTCGAACTTTTCGTAAACGCTTCAATCTCTGACCCCGTCATCTTGAGGTTGAAGAACTCGACTTCCAGCTTATGAATTTCATCACGATTGCAGTACTCCTCCTTGATCATTTCCTTAAAGTTGTTCCATGGGGTGGCGTTAGCAGCAACCAACCCCAGCATTTGAACCTGAGCGTTCCACCATGTGAGGGCTAAACCCTCGAGAGTACCGGTAGCATACTTCACCCTGCGTGCCTCAGGGCATTCACACATCTCGAACACAGATTCGAGCTTTTCAAACCAGTGGAGGAGACCTACAGCTCCTTCCGTGCCGCTAAAAGTAGTTGGTCGGCAATCCATAAAGGTTTTGAAGGTACACACAGGTGGCTGAGCATGCTGACCTGTTGTGGGTGTAAGAAAGGACAAAGTTTAACACAAAGATAGGTTCACGAGAGTAGGACCTAAAGATCCTAGAATGAGTTTTAAACTGCAGGGTATACCTCCTGCTTGTGCAGCTGCAAGTGCCGCAGCAACCTGTTCGTTAATCAGAGCCGTCAACTGGGCTTGAGTCATGTTAATGCGTCCAGACATGATCTTCATATCAAGGGAAACATGAGTGAGAAGGGTTCGCGAAAGTGCGATGACAGAAGAGAGTAAGCACACATGTGTTCAAGCAACAGTAGCTATACTAACTAAGCATATCATGAGCAAAGTTCTACGATATCTAGCATGTAGGTAATAAAACATAAACCATAACACCTAGAATGTCGAGCCTTGCACGTGGAGTGAAGCGTCGTTGTGGATCGTAGAGCACTGTACAGGTTATAGTCTGGTTTTAACAAAAACGTTTTCCTTTATTAAAACCAAGTTCTCTATAACCAATGGCTCTGATACCAATCTATCACACCCCCAAAATCCACACGCGGAGTATCACCGCTTGGAGGCGTGACTGACCAAGATCAACCCACTAATCATATTGAACAAGTAAGTAATTAATTGTAAAAGTCCAACCAACACAGTTAGTGTCCAAAACAAACATAGTTTAAGTTGTGAGCAGAAGCATAATGTTTAAAACCAAAACATAAGTTTAAATATCCAAAGGTTTAACATGGCACACAGCTGTCCATGTCCCACAACGACACTCCCCATGCAAGCTCCAGCTAAGTACCTATTGACCTGCAAAGCATGTAGTAACGAGTCAACAATAATGTTGAGCGAGTTCACAGTTGGGTGTTCGTTTTAAGTTATTCCAAAAACAGTTCCTTTAACTGGCATCCCTGCCGTGGGGGTTACCCCATAGTTGAAAACGTGATATGTTTAACCCATTAACTCTGGCAATCCAGCCGTGGGGGCTACCCCATGATAGTTATCTGGCATTTCGGCCATGGGGGCTACCCCATGTATACACTAGACTCGTTACCATATCGACTGCTGATTGTAGTCATGTTTAAGTGCCCTGAACTGTCAATGTCTATCATCATTCACGTGCCCAGATCCATTAGTTCACGCCCGTCCTCTGCGGCACGGTATGAGGCTTTTCAGACCTAAATAGCGCTATCTAACTAATGACCCGCTCGCCATTGGCCCGACGATTAAGTCGATATAAAAAGGAGGGACTTCATGATAGAGTTTTGGTCTAGTAAAAGTTATCTGTCCGCGAGGACGAGGAATTACATTCCTGAACCATTACTGTCCTACCCAAGAAAGGACGAGGAATCCATGTTCCTTAACCCCATTCCCAACCCCTGGGAATCCCATGCTTTGTAGAGTGTGAACTCACCTTAGATTGCTCGGTAGGTAAACGAAAGGTCAATCGAGCTGCTAGAGGTCAACTACGTCCTAACATGGTTACCATACAAGTCAGGTTTTGGTTTCAAGTAGTGCACATAAGTATCACGTAAGGTAACATGTAAGAAACACACACATATCATGGCAACATATATCATCTCGTTCAACCCTTATAACGTATTCAAGATTGGGCTCGCACAAGCTTAGTGGCCTTGTGCGAGTCATCCGTTGGAGCCCACTAAAACCCGGCCCAATGTCAAGAAACCCAAACAAAACCATAACATGAACACGGCCCAAATCAATTAAATCCAAGCTTGTGCGATCCGGACATCTTGTACGATCCGGTTGGGTTGTGCGATTAGAATTAGCCCAGCCCAACATGATCATCCGGCCCAAACAGTTAAACAAACATATTACTTGTGCGATCCAACAGCCTTGTGCGACTGTGAGTGTCTTGTGCGACTGGACTCCTTGTGCGACCAGGAGTCTTGTGCGAATGGACTCCTTGTGCGACAAGGAGTCTTGTGCGACCAGTTTAAACATCCGAAAATTATGTTAGTCAGTTACAACCATTCAATTGTTTCCTTATTTACATTTTATCAATTAACAAATTTCCAACTATCCATATCACATACCATCGATCAAACAAAGCATATTCAAATAAATTCTCATAACTCTAACATAATCATAATCATGAACAATAAATCAAGACACTTAAACATAATCATCTAGGGTCTTCAAACCATTATATAACACCTCATGATCGACCCTACACTAACCCGATTTCAGCAAACATGCAGCCTATTATCAATCATTCGGTTCTTAAAACAATAATATGGAATCCGATTAGCATGAACATTCACCAATACACATATGCAAACCGATTACTTGCACATCAACAATCAATGATTTAAATCACAATCAATCACAAAATATCCTTAGCTCATCATGAAATCAATCCGAAACAAGACGTGATATCCGATTAACATTATCATACATATCCGATTCACAAGAACATTATCATTCATACACACTATATCATTTAACAATAACATCATAGAACACACATCATAGAACACTAACCGGTTAGAGAAGGAACAAGGATGATTCGAATGCTAAGATCCTCGACTGAGAGGGAGTGTGTGTGGCTGCCTTCGGGTTCGTGAGAGAGAGAGAGAGAGAGAGAGAGAAGAGCTAGGGTTTGTGTATGTTTTGGTAAAATGTGAGATGGGTACTAACACCCCTTGTGTTAATCGACTAAAGGGGATGGGCCGAACCCAAACTTGGGCTGCCCTTGATCCGAATACAAGTTGTGGCCCGAATGGGCTTGTGCGATCGGGTGAGTGTTGTGCGTTTGGTCGTTTATATACATACATACATTACACAAAGCACGTATCAACATAACATTCATATAATCATTCACTTTCATAAAATCACATATCGTACACATTCGTTACTTCAAAGTACAAAGATAGGTTCGGAAATACGAGTTGTCACATTATCCCCAAGTTGAAAGAAATTTCGTCCCGAAATTTAGCACGTACTCACTGAGGAAGCTAGTTAAGTTGCATGGTTTTCCTGGTTTTCCTGGTGTGTCACAGCCACCACCACCAATTCTCAAACTGAATATCACATTTTCGCCGCCACAACCACCGGAAAACTCTCCCGACCGCCATCAACCTCTACCGCCGGAACACGTTGAAGGCCACCAGGAACCTCCACGTTCGCCGTCACCTCCACCGCCGGAAATCGTTGAAGACCACCAGGAACCTCCGCTTCAATTCGACCATCAACATAAGCAATAGCCGTCACTGTTAACATCACCGACGAAAACTCCTGATTATCATACAACAAACCCTAAGCCTACGTCAGATCAACATCTGATGATCCTATCTAAAAGCAACCGCCATCATCAGATCACGAATCTTCTCTTTCAAAAGCAACTGCCATCATCAACACTTGATGATCCTATCCAAAGCCCTAATTTTCATGAAAACCCTAACCCTGATTTAGATCATGAATCTCCATCTCCATCTTCACCTGCAAATATCGAAACAAACCCTAGCCCTAAACCAAATCAATTACCCAAAAACCCCTCTCTGTCACCACCGTTAACAACCGGATCACCCATCACCACCGTAACACCTTCATTAGGAGTACCACTTATCCACGGGTCAGATCTGCTAGTTGTTGTTGAAGTCGAGTTAAATTGCCGGCGGTGGTGTTGTCTTTTCAGTGGCGGTTGCTGGATGTGGAATTGAAAGCGGAAGGAGGAAGATAGATGAAGAAGGTGTGCGTGTTTAGATATACATATACATATATAGGGTTTGAAGGAATTGAAAAGAGTTTTGGAGATATGTCTGTCAATTGGGAAAAAGGTGAATGGTTCGTTGTTGGCTACTTTCGCGACGGCTTTTTGGGTGGAAGATGGTGGTGGCAGGTGGTGTTTTTAGAGAGAATGATATAGAGAGAGAGGTGAGGGAGAGTGACTGAGTGGAGAAGATGAAGCTTTATAAATATATATATTTAATATTTTTATTGAAAGGGTAAAAAGACAAATTTGCCCTTATATGGGGTCTATGTGACCAGATTTAACATTGAAAATTAACTGAGTTTGCCCTAATGGACATAACGTGCAAGAATTTTAAACGTTAAGGACAAAACTTATCAATTTTAAAGGTAAAGGACAGCGCCTGAAATTTGGGACAAACATAAAGGACAAAACTTGTAATTTACTCAAATAAAAAGTTCGAATTCTTAACAAATTTTCGTAACAAAATAAAAATAAGTTAGGTTTACCTCCATAATCTCCCAAACATCACCAATGTTTCTGAAAGGAATATGCTTGACAAAATCATCCATTAGTATCTAGAAAGAGTAAACTGCAATTTTACCCCCTGGAGTTTAGGCCAATTAGCACTCTGACCCCCTCTAACGAAATAATTGCAATTTTACCCCCCAACGTTGATGTTCTGTCGCAATTTTACCCCCTGTCGTCAAATAAGTTAACAGATTTGTTAACAGGAATGTGAAATGACTATAATGCCCTTTCATATTACCCCCTATGTTTTGTTCTACTCTGTAATATTACCCCCTGGTTCATCAAGAACTCAAACAACCATCTCTCACCACCGGGTACCACCACTGCCACCACCATTCACCACCACAACCACCACCAACCCCACCGCCATTCACCACCACAATTATCAACTCTTCCACTTAGACTACGAAATGAAGCACAAGATGAACCAAAACAAACTAACAATTTTCATTTCATACTTTCAAAGGAAAATCACAGAGATCTCAACTAATATTTAAGAACCCTACAAAGTAAAAACCTGAAATCCTTTAAACTGTAGAACTGGTATAAATGCTTTACTAAGTCGAATTAAGACTACCACTTTCATGTAATTATTGATGATAAAATGTAATTTAATTTTATAACTGCTATAAAGCAAAAAACATTTTTAAGTAACAATTACTTCAATCGATTAATTCTTTGAACTTTTCACTAATCAATCAAAAAAAAGAAATAAGGTAAAAAAAGGAAAATAGATGGCACCGACCATTGTTTTTAATCTATAGATAATATTCTTCCATTATTTGTAACACCCGTCGCTATTAGTCAATATTATAATATTAAACACGCATTTTATACGAAAATGCAAGCTTACAAAAAAAATTTCCAAGTTAAACTTCTTACATAATTTAAAACATTCCAAAATATAATTTCAAGTGTTTACAATATCCACTTTTTAAACTAGAAAAAAAATAAGATCGTTGCGGAAGCTTTGAGACATGTGTTCGGTTCTCCTTTCTTGCTTGATCCTCATCCGGAGTTCCATAAGACATTCCTAAAATCAAAACCAACATAAAAGTTAGTTTTGACAGTTTCACAACAAGTTATAAACATATTTCCATCCAATTCATTCATCCATTATTCAAAATTCTTGTTTCCTTCGAATTCAAATTTCCGGTTCTTAAACCGAATTATTTGACCCGTTATGGGTATTTATGTCAAAACTATAATTTTATCAACTCTTATTTCCTCCAACCATAATCCATATTATGGTTGGTACCTGTACCCTTCACGAGAGTATCATTCCTTGTGTGTACCTGACACGGGTCAACATCGACTCGTTTTTAATACATTGCATTATCTTTCGCCAACCTTGGTAAAACATGCTCATACTTTCCGCTTGTCTGTATTTGTAACACTTAACAATACATAATATTACCAATCATTATTTATATTATTATACAACTTCTGACCAAGTATTGAGTCAAAACTAAGTGTTTAAGACCCCGAAACAATTTCTGCAAGTACGGACCTGCTTGCTGTCAACAACTATTTTGTTGACAAAATGTCCGCGACAACTACGTTAAACAACTTCCGAAAAACTTATAAAAATTACCAATCATCATTTATATTGTTATACCACTTCTGACAAAATATTGAATCAGAACTAAGTGTTTAAGGCTTCGAAACAATTTTTGCAAATACGGACCTGCTTGCTGTCAACAACTATTTTGTTGACAAAACGTCCGCGAAAACCACGTTAAACAACTTCCGAAAAGTTTATAAAAATTACCAATCATCATTTATATTATTATACCACATCTGACCAAATATTGAGTCAAAACTAAGTGTTTAAGGCCTCGAAACAATTTCTGTAAATACGGACCTGCTTGCTGTCAACAACTATTTTGTTCACAAAACGTATGCGAAAACCACGTTAAACAACTTCCGAAAAGTTTATAAAAATTACCAATCATCATTTATATTGTTATACCACTTCTGACCAAATATTGAGTCAAAACTAAGTGTTTAAGGCCTCGAAACAATTTCTGCAAATACGGACCTGCTTGCTGTCAACAACTATTTTGTTGACAAAACGTCCGCGAAAACCACGTTAAACAACTTCCAAAAAACTTATAAAAATTACCAATCATCATATATATTGTTATACCACTTCTGACCAAATATTGAATCAGAACTAAGTGATTAAGGCCTCGAAACAATTTCTGCAAATACGGACCTGTTTGCTGTCAACAACTATTTTGTTGACAAAACATCCGCGAAAACCACGTTAAACAACTTCCGAAAAGTTTATAAAAATTACCAATCATCATTTTTGTTGTTATACAACTTCTGACCAAATATGGAGTCAAAACTAAGTGTTTAAGACCCCGAAAAAGTTTTGCAAATAACTGACTTGTTTGCTATCAATAACTATTTTATTGACAAAATGCCCGCGAAAACCATGTCCATTTTATTATTCACAATGCTATCCATCATACAAGTAATTATTCTATTCTAGAAGGTGTAAGCTTTACTTACCTCTCATCTAGTTTACACTTTTCTTCCCGTACTTGATTCGTTTGACCCGCTTTCTCCCCAAGCTTCCTCCTAGCTTGTTAAGCGCCAACTATCATTCATTATTCACAAGGTGGTCAGTTTAATCGTAACTTAATACGATTATTCCACCTTACGCATTTTATATCTAAAATTATTATTCATCACATTGTAGGTCAGTTTAACTTTTCAAAAGTCAAATGCCCATTAGTATATAGAATGCACATTCAAGTTTATCAACTAGTTTAGGCATTTTCTCTAATCACCCGGTAGGCGTTCTTTTAAGCTACTGTCTAGCAAATCTTTTACCCGGTTCATTATATTTCCAATATCTCAACTAGTTCAAGCGATCATTAAATCTAACTTATTTATTTATTTTCGCAAGAACTAAGGGTTCTCTTCTATCAGTGAGACCCGTTTCATTATACCACTAGCATTCATTCGAACACCTTATCTAATCAAGTTCTACCTATCAATTTAGTAGTTAACATGATTTCAAACATCCATATTCATGAAATAAATCACTAATTTCACTACAACATTCAAAACCCTTTTTGAATCATGTATAATCAAATACTCAAATTTGCAATTTGTTTAAGTATTTCGCTTCAACTATCAATTATGATGATTTCAAACACAAACATATCATCATCCTCATTATTTAGCTAAAACCCACTTAGCACATACAAGGGAATCCATCAAACCCCTAGTTTTAAACACTAATTCCTCAAGTTTTTAACTAGGGTTTGTTTCTAAACATGAATTTCATCACAACAACGCTCATAGATTCATTATTCATTCCAGAATTTCGATTATGATTGTTCATCATAATTTTAAAGTATCACCAAATAACAAATTTCAACATACCTTGTGATCCCCATGACTAGGTGATCACGAATTTGTGTTCATGCATCTGATTTGGGCTGGATTTGACCTTCAATTTGTTGATTTTGGGTGAACTAGGGTTTCACCCATTTTGGTCTCCTGTTGATCGATCCAGAACACACACTATGTGTGTGTGTTTTGTTTTAGATTTTTCTTTTTAATAATCCACTTTCTAGTTTGTCCATTTTTGGTCCCTCATGTTTAGAAGTTTTTATGAAGAGTGTTAAAAGGTCTTGATCTTTATTCATTCACTTAATTACACAATTAATAACTAGGTTAATTGTTCCTAGTTAACTTAGTTAGTTCCAGGGGTTATAACCCGTTTTCATTTTTAAGTCCCGTTAGCTCGGGCTCTTACGAACTGTATTTCCTCAAAAACATTTATTCTCTTTTATTTAATATTAGGTTTATTTATTTAAATCCTAATATTTACCGGGTTATTTTTTATCACTAACGGTATTTTACCCGTTCAATAATATTAACGTGGTTTGACTACCAAACCCGTTTTCGGGGTGTTACATTATTTGCAGCTACAATGGCTTTGCCTTCAAATACAGGTAGGGACATATAGAAGGACAAAAATAGGGATTTGTCAACTGCAGCATCAAGGCATATGGGGAATTTTGGGTATTGGAAATTATAAATGGTCAAAGAGTGATTAACTATACTTCTGTTCATGTAAAAATAATAGAGCAAAAAATCAACTAAACTTTTTCCAAGTTTTCATACAATAATCTTTCACGACTGTACTCACTGTAGAACACCTAGAAGCACAAGATGAACCCGCTGCCGCTGTACTCTTCCACTTAGACTACGAAATGAAGCACAAGATGAACCTAATTTCTCTCCTCAGACGTTTCTTCTTTTCAGCCATATCCTCCTAATTTCATTCATGAAACCATCAATTGTTGAGGGAAATCCTCAACAAAAACCCCCAAATCGGATTGACGCGGGGCCACCTCGGAGTGCCGTTCGAAGAGTAGATCTCACAATCGCGGACGCCATTTCTTTCTTCTTGTGTGAGTTTTCGATTGAGAGTTTTGAGTTAGCCTCAATGGCTCCGGTGAGTTCTCATCATCTTCATAAAACCCCAGAGATTGAGATGGTAATGGTGGTAGGTGTGTTGATGGCAGGTAGGGTGTTTGTGGTAGCGGTGGCAGGTGGCTTAATGGTGGTGATGGTCGGTTGATGGTGTTGAGAGATGGAGATGAGATCTGTGTATGTGTGTGTGAGAGAGTGGCAGAGAGAGAGAGGTATAGAGAGTTATATATAATAATAATAATAATAATAATGGTTTGGCAAAATTACCTATTTACCCTTTGACCCTCACCTTGTTATGTTGACTGTTAAGCAAAATTGACGTCGAGGGGTAAATGTGCGACAGAACATCAACGTTGGGGGGGTAAAATTGCAATTATTTCGTTAGGGGAGTCAGAGTGCCAATTGGCCTAAACCCTAGGGGGTAAAATTGCAGTTTACTCATCTAGAAAAGATTATACCTTTTGAATGTAATATATAAACAATGTAGGAAAATTATTTCGAAGTTATTTAATAAAGTGGTTCTCGAAATTAAGCAAAGATTCAAAGAACAATACCTTTGCAAACTAGAAAAATCAAAGTAATTTCGTTTTTTTAGGGTAAATTACATTTTTCGTCCTTTATGTTTGTATCGGATTACAATGGATAGCCTTTAACTTCAATAATTACAGTCGCAGTCCTTTTTTTTAAATCATTACACCATAGGTCCTTTAGCACTAACCTTGTTAAAATTATCAGTTAAGGTTAGTCATGTGCAAAGCACATGAGGGTATTTCTGTCATTTTACCCTACCATTTTATTTAAAAGTATATTTATATTTATTTATAAATAAAACAAAAAATAAAAAAAACATGAATATAAACACAAACTCACTTCATCTTCTTATCTGTTGAACCACTGCCCTAGCATCACCATTCACCACCGCCACCACCACCGTCGTAAGCACCGCCACCGCCCTAGCACCGCCACCGCCGTAAGCACCTCCACCATCTAACATTCTTCATCTCTTCGTCTTTATCCCTCTTTTCTTGCTCGATTGCAGCAGTGGAGAGATGTTAGAGGGGTGATGAGAACCCAGATATAAGAAATCGCAGATCTGCAAAAATATCTTCTACTCTGTTTCTTGAAATCTTGGCAACAAATTCGATGGATTACTCTGAGAAACCGATCGAACATGGTAGGTTTAAATCTGATGTTTTGGAGTTTAATCAGGTGAGTTGTTGTTGGATTTGCATTTGTGGTCTCTGATTGTTTGGTTGTCTTTGTTTTTTTAGTTGTGGTCTCCGATAATTTGATCCGGATTTTGATATTTATTCAATTTTGACCTAATTTTATGATGTTAAGATGATTCGTTTGTAATCGTGTGCGAATCAGATAGATTTCGGATTGTTTCGGTGTGATTTCGACGTATTTAGATTGATTTTCGGTGTATCGTTTGAGTTTTTCAATGAGTTTCGGTGAAATTAGATCTTGATTTTTGATAAATTTCGGTGTGACAAAGAGGATGTCATATGGAATCGTTTCAGATCTGAAATGAAAAAATCGTTGCTTGTTTATAATAGAAGTTACAGATTGTTCTTATTCAAAAATAGGAAGAAGTGATGATTCATGTACTTTCAGATCTGTTTTGATTCAGAAATTCCGATAAATTAGAATTGAGTTACTGATAGGTGTTAATTGAATTTGGAGTATAGACCGATTCATGATAATTGATGTTGATTGTTATTCGTGTTTGTATTTCTGATTGTTTCTCATTTGAGATCTGCAGGTTAAACTTGTTGCAGAAAAAGAAGATTGAAGTTGCAGGTTTTGATCGAAGAAGAAGAGATCTGAACAAATAGATGTGTTTTGTTTAATTTAAATATTGAAGTTAAAGGCTATCCATTGTAATCCGATACAAACATAAAGGACGAAAAGTGTAATTTTTCCTTTTTTTTATTTAAAAAAAAATGTTTTGAAATTCATTATATATTAAGTGATACATTATAGGAAATATATTAATTAGTGTGATTATATAAGTTATGATTCGATGAAAAAAATCACTATTCGGAAATAAAATCTTAATTGAATTTGGAAATTATTGGTAAATAAGTAATATTTTTAAAGTTGTAATTTTATAAATGTAAATGAAAGTATTACCAAATAATTTTTAAATACGTTTAAATACACATAAAAAAGGAATCCAAAAACACATAGACATATAAATTATTTAACGTAAAATACATGTGCTTCTTTGTAATAGTTAGATCAATTGTACTATATTATATTCTAAGATTATAACTTTATTTAACGTAAAATACATGTGCTTCTTTGTAATAGTTAGATCAATTTAACTATTATTATATTCTAAGATTATAACTTTATTTAGGAGTAAAGTGCAATTTTACCCCCTGGGGTTTGGGGTGATTGGCATGTCTACCCCCCTAAGGAAATAAATGCAATTTTACCCCCCAACGTTTGCTCTTATGTCGCAACTTTACCCCCCGACGTTAGTTTGGCTTAACAATCAACATAAGAAGCTAATGGTCAAAGGGTAAATATGTCATTTTGCTATTAATGTGAAGCTTCTTCTCTACAACACCCCTATAAGTAACATAACAAAGCAGAATTACCCCCCCCACCTTCCCACCATCGTCCTTCAACCTGTGAACAGTCTTCTTCTCTGGCGACAGGCTTCTCCTCCGATCAGTGATTCTCCGGTGATCAGGCTTCTCCTCCGATCAGTCTTCTCCTCCGGCGACAACAACTCCTCCGCTATCTCCTCCGATCAGTCTTCTCTACAAAATTCCGATTGTTTGTTGGCTAATCCACTATCTCATCCGCCACACCGCAGGTATAATCGGCCAATGTTAGTTAATCAGGGTCAGATTTAGTCATTATCATGTTATAAACAGGGTTAGGGCCTGATTTGGTTCACTGTTGGTTTTTTTACAGTTGACCTGACGATGAGCTTATCAAGCTCATCATTGGTGGTCCACCTGGTGGTCTCTGTGTTTGGGAGGCCTGTCCTCAACTTCCATTATCCACCGGAGAGTTGAGCGGATGTTTATACCTAGTAGTTATTTAGCTTTTGTGTAATATGTAGGTTAACTTAACTTAATCGAAGCTTTTGTGTACCATGTAGGTTAACTTAACTTAACTTATTTAGCTTTTGTCTAAAATGATGATGATGATTTTGCGTATGTTGTTAGCTTGGTTACCTTTGTGCGTGTTATTGGAATCCTTTATGCATTTTGTGTAAAATGATGATTTTGGGTATGTTGTTAGCTTGGTTACCAAGTACTTAGCTAATCTAGGTCAATGTTGGTAGCTTGATCAGCAGATTGATCAAAATGGGCAGCACACTCATTGTTTTTGTTGACAGTTTCACTCATTTAATCTGTTGTGCACATGTAAATAACACACACTGACCCATTTTTCACCCATTTAATCTGTTGTCTAGCCATATGATCATACAGATGCTAGGGGCATAAGTCCAGTTAATCCGATTGATCAGCAGACAGTTTGGGTCAGGTATGTGCCTTTCATGTGCATTTGCATTACAGTTGGGGCATAATATGCAGATGGCAGTTTGGGCATAAGTCCACAATGGATACTGATGCTAAAATGACAGTTTGGGTCAGGTATGTGCCTTTCATGTGCATTTGCATTACAGATAGACTAAAAGGAATTGAATCAATATGTGAGCAATGAATTGAATGTGTATACTGATGCTAAAATGTGTATACTGAATGTGTATACTGATGCTTGAATGAATTGAATTGAATCATGTGCTGTATACAGTTGCTTGAATGTGTGTACTGATGCTTGAATGTGTATACTGATGCTAAAATGTGTATACAGTTGCTGCAAATGAATTGATTCAATATGTGAGCAATGAATTGAATCAATGGGTTGATTAAGAGCAGGGGTTATTAATTGCATCAATATGCATATGTGAGCAATGAATTGAATCAATTGGTTTCGATTATTAAGTTATTCAATATGCTGCAAATGAATTGAATATGGGTGGTGGCGGGAAGGGATTTGGATGTCCCAGGGGGTAAAATTGCTTCTTAACAGAAAGTATAGGGGGGAATAAGAAATGGCATTTTAGTAATTTACCTGTGGGGGGTAATTATGCAACATAACAGGAATGTTGGGGAGTAAAATAAAAGGGTAAAATAGTTATTTCATATTAAATCTAACAGATCAGTTAGCCAAACTAACGCCGGGGGGTAAAGTTGCGACATAAGAGCAAACGTTGGGGGTAAAATTGCATTTATTTTCTTAGGGGGGTAGACATGCCAATCACCCCAAACCCCAGGGGGTAAAATTGCAGTTTACTCCTTTATTTAAAGTAGGTTTGTTTTTATTGAGAAGTTACTTTTATTTATTTTAGAATTTCATTATTGTTTAATCGGTTATTTATGTATTATTTAAAAAAAATTAAGTCACATATATTTACTATAAATATAGCACATTATAAATGTTAGGTGTGATTATTAAGATAAATCTATCAACAATGTTAAAATTAAATATCACCAATAAGCACATAATGCAAATTATATCAAACATTAGATTGTGTTAAAAACATAATAAATCAATAAAACATTCAAATGCGTCACAATATGAAAGAACTAATGCCAAAATGTCTTAAAAAACACTTCATCAAAAATGAAATGAAATATAACGAAACACGCTACTTCTCCATCCTTGGAATCAAAAGTTTGTCAACTCCATCAGCCTCCACTTCATCTTTTTTCATAACCAACCCAACGTTTTGTTGAAGAACAATTTAGTGAGTCGTCTACCTCATAGATTTCACGAAGGTTATGCTTAACTTCACCAGATGATGATTTCTGATTATTTTTAATCGCGTTAGATATAGACGTTGAATTGTCTCTACTATAAGACACTTCATCCTACAAACAGATACTTAAAAATAGTCTAAAAATGGTAATTAAAACTATAAAATAAAATAAACGAAAAAACATTCGATATAACCTTAGAAAATTCAGGAGGATTAGATTGAAGTTCCGACATAGGAACACCAAATGATTCTGATATGGTTTGAGAATCCCTCCGGAATTCAACACCTACAATATATGAGTAAATATAAATACATAAGATATTGAAATAGTTTTAATGACAAAGTTGTAAATAAAATTTACCTCATCTAGTGCTGCTAACAATGATTGACATCTATCATTGACATCTATATACGGAACGAGATTCTTCCACTAAACCCTTGAATCCCAACGCTTCTCCTAACATTACTCATCATTTCGTGAATTCGAGTTCATTAAGAAGTAACGACTGCTGACTAATTGCAAGACTGTTTGTCGGGTTTCCAGTGCTCACACAGTGTGATAAACAACGCTGATCTTGAATTGGAGAACCGAGGATGAAAAGATTTGTTGAAACCGAATAAAAGAGTAAAAAAGATGAAATGAGGCGTGTTATGTTCGAAACTGAGGTTGAAAATTTGAAGTAAAACAGTTTTATTTGCAAGTAAAACATTTAATAACTCATTAACGCAAATGCAATACTTACAAAATTTGATAGGCACTAGTTGTCAATACAGAAACTTAACAAGAGAAGCAACTAAAAAAACGGTGAACAATGAGGAACAGATTTAAATGTGGAATTGATGAAAACATAGTAACGTTGAGGATTTAGAACTACGAACTTTACATTGAGGATTTAGGACTACGAAAAGGAGAAAATACGGAACGAGATTCTTCTAGAACTAGAAAAGGAGAAAATACGGAACAAGATTCTTCCAGAACTAGAAAAGGAGAAAATATGAAAACGCAGTAACATTGAGGATTTAGAACTACGAACTTTGTTTGAGTTAGTTAATATTACACCAATATATTGGTCGTTTGTCTGAGTGTTCTTTTTATTTAAATAAATGGGATTTGTTTCAAAGTAAAAAGAGAACTGAAACCAGCTTTTGCGTTTGTAAACTTGATAGCAACTTCTTACTTAAACAATGTTCTAATCATATCATTCACTACATGGAGCAGATAACGGTGAGATTCTTCGATAACTAAAAAAGGAGAAAATACGGAACGAGATTCTTCGAGAACTAGCAAAAAGAGAGAATACGGAACGAGATTCTTCGAGAACTAGAATATTGATATGGTTGCTGTGAATCTCTTCCCTCGAAAACCACCACCTTGTCGCGTATTGTCTCCCTGAGTCTAGATTCTTGCTTAAACGATGTTCTGATATCGAGAATGTTCGTTTGGGGAAAATGTTCTAGAAATTGAAGGAAAAGGAATGTTGAACCAGTACAATAATAATGATTCAACACAAACTTTCATTTGTCCACACATAAAGATCGTGGACCACAACTGGTTTCAGTGTTCTTTTTTAATTTAAAACAAATCCCATTTATTCAAAGGTAAAGAACACTCATACTCTTGATAATCATTGCGTTTTTTAGCAAGCACGACTGATGATAGATGACTTGCATTATCAGAAAAAAAAACTCAAACAAACCACCAAACTAGGACAGCAACATCAATTGATGTCCAATTGACGAACACAAATGTGTGAAGTTGGATATATTTAAAAGTAAAAAGAAAACTGAAACCGTTTTGTCTGAGTTTTCTTTCTCTTTGATGAAATAGGATTTGTTTCAAAGTAAAAATAAAACTGAAACCCGTTTTCCTTGATAGAAGAAGCCGTTCAATTTGATGGTTCTGAACACTATATAGACTGCCAGATCAAAATGGTCATTTATCTTAGTTTTCTTTCTCTTTAATGAAATGGAATTTGTTTCAAAGCTAAAAGAAAACTGAACCCCATTTTCCTTGATGGCAGAAGCCTTTCGATTTGATGGTTTTGAACACTATATAGACTGCCAGATCGAAACCCTAAAGTATGAATATTAACTAAAAAAAGGAAATCCTATCTATACGGTCGTATACCATTATACGGCCCGTATAAAGCTATATACGATCATGATTGTTTAACATGGTGTATATGGGTCGTATAAGGTTATACGGCCCGTATAGATTAATATAAACTGACAAAGGCTGCCTCCATAGACTTTGTCAGTCCATTTTATTCTATACGGACCGTATAACCTTATATGCCCGTATACACCAAATTAAAATAAGATTTTACCATGTGTTAATATTAACACCCTTTTTTTACTCTTTTGTTTGTTAGCGTAAATTTTAGTTTCTCTCTCTTTTTAATCAGTTTACTCTTGTACTTTTGAACTTTAATAAAATTCTCATAAACCTCTAAAATTTAAAAAAAAACTTACTTTTTTAACTTTATTACAACTACAACGAGTTTATTAATAAAGTTACCAATAAAATTGGTGTTAATACCGTACCTATATCATGACTAGCAGAACTGATACTGACCATAAAACATCGGTACCGGTATATGTATATCAGAACCCGATATTGATATTCATTTTTATGGTTTTTTATCGATATAAAACGTGATTTTTTTTTTGTGTTACACCACTTTATTATTAGGGTTACGCCATACAACTTTTGTTTAGTGAAAGTTGTGTTGAAAATGGAGTTGGTGTTCGAAATTAAGTACTTTGACGAACTGAACCAAATTTCATTTTTTCATAATTACTTTTCAACATATGTTGTTTTCTTTTGTAATTTCTAAAATACAATGTTTTAGAAAAATATGAGTATGCCTTTGGGACATGCTTTTTTTTATCTATGTCTCATAATAAGTTTTACTCAAAGTTGAGTTGTGAATAGTGATGTACAAATGATAGAAGCACAAACGTCCATGTCATCATCATTGTATCTCGGTTTAGTTTTCTTTTTATATAAAGTTATGTGTTTTTATCCTTATAGTTATTTGAATAATATAATATAACGCTTTATTATATTCTCAATACGCCGTTGCGACATGCTTATTTTTATCTAAGTTTCATTAAAAGTTGATTTTTTGTTCTTACTGTGTTGAATCAGACCAATACCGTCTAGTGTTCTGACAAACCAAACCAATTTCGACCAAATAACATTGGTAGTGGTATCGGTATTATCTGAAACGAGACCGGTATTTGTTTTTATGGTTTTCAATGGATGTAAGATATGTGTTGATATCATATTCTCTTTCGGTTGCAATAAAGATTGCTGGCATCATACGAGTACTGTAGCGAACCAAACCAATACCGATTGAATGCCAACGCAGCGCACGAGGTATCTCACTGGTTAGACCGTGGGGTATGGTGGGGCGTGGGTTGGGGGCATGGTGCGACACGTGAAGCATGGGGCACCAAAGACCAAAAGCCAATTTCAAAGGGGTATGGTGGGGCGTGGCTGGGGTGGCGTGAAAAAAAATCTAATTTCAAAGAGCTAGTGCTCTTGGCCAATGAGGTTCCGCCATGTCATGTAGGTAGCCCCGCCCAAAGCCCGGGCAGAAACCCCCGCCCAAGGGGCCACGCCGAAACCCAAGCCCACCCGGGATGGTGACTTGGGCGTTTGTACCCAACCCACGCCCCATACCCCATAGTCATATGTAGAACATATAATAAATTCGACAATTAGCCTTCTTGAAGATAACATCTATTAACCATGACTCTTATGAGATGGCGTGAGTGATGAGAATTTTTATAATAATGGCGTGACTAATGCAATGGTTTTTCAACGAACATTCAATTAGACATTTGGAAAATGTCGAAATGAAAGGCCCATCCCTCAGGCACAACCTCATATCGGTTCGTCAATGCAATTATTTATCAACTAAGCCTGTCTATTCAATCGATTTTACGACATGTCAAATTATATGATTTAAAAATAACTTAGAAAATCTCACTAGGGAATTTATTGTATATTGAACTTTAAGCATAATTTTTCATCATAATAACAAATAAATACAGTAATATGTCGAATGAGGATATATCAAAGTATAAGGTGTTAAACAAATGATATTCACTTAAAAGTTTAAAAAAAATGTCATTGTGTTTATTGTTATTGGATTTTAATAATTCTAACTATTCGTCATTAGCTACCAACAGTTCCAACTTACAAAATAACAACCAGCAGTCCCAACTATTAACGTATTGGCCTTCAATGGACCCTGACTAACAGAACCCTAACGCCGTTAGTCTCCGGTTGCCGGAAAAACGTTTTTGGCCGCACAACTCAACCTTTTCGTCACAAACCTCTTTGTAACCTTATTACGGACCTTTAGGAACCTTTTTTTAGTAAAAACCACAATTATTGAGGTTGCCGGAAAACTTCTTTTTCGCCGGAAAACTTCATTTTGGCCAGAAAACTCAACATTTTCATACCAAACCTCTTTGTAACCTTAGATCGGACCTTTAGGAACTTTTTTCTGGCAAAAAAACGTTTTTTCCGACGACTGGAGATTAACGACGTTAGGGTTCTGTTAATCAGGGTCCATTGAAGGCCAATATGTTAATAGTTGGACTGCCAGATGTTATTTTTTAAAATGGAACTATTGGCGGCCAACGACGTATAATTGGGATTAATAAAATCCAATATTCTTCTGTATATTACTATACACTGAATGACCGTTTCTATCATATGGAATATTTCTAAGACTAAACGGTATGGGGGTCGGCTTTGGCCCGGCTAGGCCCGACGCCGCACCCCCACACCGCCCCCCTATGCTTTGTCCCGGCGTCTCCGTCACCCAGAAGAGGTGTGCGACGTGCCTCTTTTCAAAAATAGAGCCGTTAGTAACGACTAGTTTATTAAATAAATAAAAAAACCCCTTTTCTATAAAAATACCATTTTATACCATTCGTTCACCATTTTCTTCCCACTTTCAACCCAAAACACTCTCATTTTTATACCATTATTTTTATAAAAAAATATTTTTCACCCACAATGCAATCTAATTCTTGGTGGTCATCGTCTTC
Source organism: Helianthus tuberosus (assembly GCA_030545235.1). Taxonomy (NCBI): domain Eukaryota; kingdom Viridiplantae; phylum Streptophyta; class Magnoliopsida; order Asterales; family Asteraceae; genus Helianthus; species Helianthus tuberosus. The sequence goes on from CM060408.1 coordinate 46,727,702, forward strand.
GGAGGAAGAGGAGATGTTTTACGCAAACGTTGTGCTAAGGGCGGCGAAGATTATTATGGAGGAGGAAGAGGAAGACGTCTCGTCTGAAAGGTTTACCAGGCGACAACGGATTAACAGAGACCGCCAAGGTTTATCATTAATAAATTTTATTATCCTTATTTCCTCATATTTATATTTTTTACGACAGGAGCGCACGAGAAATTGGTGAACGATTATTTTTCGGATGCACCCCTTTACAATGCCGAGATTTTCAGTTGGAGGTTCCGAATGAGTCGCCGGTTATTCACACGCATTGCTGATGATTTGGCAGGCCAAGACCATTTATTCACGCAACGATACGATGCTCATGGTTATGAAGGTTTCACCATGTTACAAAAGTGTACTGCGGCCATTCGCCAACTGGTGTACGGGACAGTAGCCGACGCTTTAGACGAGTACTTACAGATGTCGGAAAGAACTACGCGGGAATGTATGTATTGGTTTTGCGAAAATGTGGTGAGACTGTATAGCAAAAAATATTTGCGGAAACCAAACGCGTATGATGTTCAACAGTTGTACCAAGCTCATGAAGCACGGCACGGGTTTCCGGGAATGCTCGGTAGCATTGATTGTATGCATTGGGCGTGGTAGAACTGCCCGAATGCGTGGCGAGGCCAATATACGCGAGGCGATCACGACCATCCAACCTTAATACTTGAGGCCGTGGCATCTCAAGATTTGTGGATCTGACATGCTTTCTTTGGTCTCCCCGGTTCACTTAACGACCTCAACATGCTATACCAATTGGCGATCTTCAGCGACGTCGTAAATGGAACCGGTCCGGACACCAGGTTTTCCGTTTCTGGGGTTGAGTATAGACGCGGGTATTATCTTGCTGACGGAATATATCCGTCTTACTCTACAATTGTCAAGACTATTGCATATCCCAAGGACGAAAAAAGGAAAAAATTCGCCAAGCATCAGGAAGCGGCAAGAAAAGACATCGAACGTTGTTTTGGTGTTCTACAAAAAAATGGGCCATCATTGAACAACCGGCAAGTGCGTTCACACCGAAGAGGTTGGCCTTTCTATGTACGCTTGCATTTTGCTCCATAACATGATTATTGAAGACGAAAGTCGGACGATTTGTGAGTATGATGAGAATGCATCTATCGGGAATACTGTCCTGGTAGATCCGGCGCAACATGATTTAAACTCGTTCTCGCTAACCAACGATTTCACTCATGCAAACCTTCAAGCCGATTTGGTAGAACATATATGGAAAAACGCAAACGACAGGAACGGTGACGAAGACGATAGCGAGTAGTATTTATGTTTGTGTGTTTTTTTAAATCTAGTCTTTTTTTTTTAATTTTAGGTAGTGTATTTTTTTTTAGGTTATGTAATTTTTATTTATGTTATGTAATGGATTTTATTATCTTTTTTTATGACTTATTCTTATTTAAATCTTGAATTGTTTTTATACAGTTAAACAAATAAAAAAGTTAAACAAATACAAAAATTAAACAATAAAAATTAAATGGTGTGGGGTAGGTTCATCCTCCACCCCGTTCAAAATGCTAGGAGGTCTATCCTATGGAGGATGGTGATGTGACGTCCTACGTGGCGGCTCATCCTTACAGGGATGACCCTCCCCATACCCTTTAATGTAAGTTGTCAGTGATTAATAAGTACCATTAGGGGAGGAGGGGTGGTTCACTAGTGATAGTTTCTATCACTCCCACTATCCAATCAAATCATGCCATGTTAGCACCCAATATTCTATCACTAGTGATAGAAATGTAGAGGGGGTGGTATCACTAGTGATGGGATTCCAATGTACAAGTATTAATGCACAATGTACAAGATACTCATTCATCACCCTCCAACTTCAACGCGTTATATATATAACTCGTTATACTTGACCACGAGTGATAGAATTAGGCGAGGCGGTGTTCCACGGTGTTCAACGAGTGATACAATTGTATCACGGTTCCACCCCGTGTGGCCTTAGTGTTGATGTCATTGGAGAAGACATGTTATAGACGACTCACGTCATATGGCATCAATATATTTCTATTTATATTTAATAAAATCTGAAAAAAAAAAAAAAAAACTAAATTCTTCAACAATCAACGACAAGGAATAATAAATCCAAAATAATGATCAATATCTAACAACAAACACCTAATAAGTTGGCGCTAATTTCTCAGAACAACAATCCAAGTTAACCAGCTTAGGGGCTGTTTGTTTATCTCTTAATGAGTCTCTTAATGTTTCAGATCTCTTACTGGTTAAGCGCTTAATGGTTCAGACTGTTTGTTTCGCGAACAGATGTCTGAATGGTTCAGACATTTGCCTCTGAATGATTAAGCATTATATTAAGTCTGAATGATTAAGACCTCTAATCTTAATTGGTCAGACATTTGTCTCTGAATGGTTAAGCATTATACTGGCTCTTAATGGTTCAGATTTCTTACTGATTTAGCACTTAGGGTTCAGACCTTTTACTGGTTCAGCACTTAACCATTCAGAAGTTGCCAAACAGCCTCTTAATGTTATTGTTGATTAAGAATAGTGATGGTATTTGTATTTTTGAGCATGAAAGAATATGTCTTGACAATGCACTTGTATTTTCTCTTGTTAACATTCACAATATCATGTTGTATGATTCGAGTGGGTTGTATCCTCACTCGTTGTCACTTAGAAGTAGTTGGTACTTATGGCAACAACCTTAGCGGTTAGCAGTGGCGGACCCAGGAATTTTTTCATGGGGGTGCGGAACATTTTTAAAAATTTTAGGCCCCTAGGTATATAAGTAAAAAAATCGGTTCGTATCGGGTCGGGTCGGGTCGGGTCATGTAAAACAAACGAACATCAAACTAAATTTATATAATCATCAAAATCAAACCTTGTTACAAACATAATTAAAACGTCGACGCCCTACGGGTTTTCATTTTTTGAAATCTATCCAAAACATCATCTAAAGCTAATTTCTTAAGCAATTCTTTCTCTATATAACATAAGTTCATCGCTCCATAACATAATGTTTCAATTTTAATTTTCAACTATTCAAGCCCTAGAAATCATAACGTAAGTTGTAATCACCTTAAAACTATATAAACAACATAATCACCCTAAAAATCATCTAAACAACCATAAACAACGTCAAAACACACAAGAGAGAGAGGGAGAGAGAGCGGGATAGAATTTCTTAAGGTTTTGGGCTTTAATTATTTTATTATAGTTTGAAATATTGTTGGGTTTGGTTAATGGGCTAAGACTTAGTGGGCTAGCTAGTTAGGAATTATAAGTGGGTAAAGGTATGGGTATTTGGGTTTAGTTGGTTAGGTATTAAAAGTTATATAATTTAGGTAGTATATTTTAAAAAAAAATAAGAGTTTACTAAAAAAATTTAAAATATAAATTGATAACACTTTTTACCTAAGGGGTGCGGATGAAAAATTTCAAAGGGTGCGGTCGAAATTCCAAGGGGTGCAGACGAAAAATTCCAAGGGGTGCGGACGGGATTTTCGACGGAATTTAGCCCTAATTTTTTTTCCCCCGGGGGTGCGCCCGCCCACCTTGGGGTGGGCTTGGGTCCGCCCCTGGCGGTTAGAACCTGGACACTACCGATGGATGACTTTGATCGGTGCGAACTAGTTACTACTGATGAGGTTCTCTGATCGGTAGAAACATGGTTCCTCGAGATGGAGTGAGTTGGTGCCGACGAATCAATAGGGTCACATCATTTTGACTAGGGGTGAGCAGAAAACCGAAATAACCGACCCGTAACCGAAAAATCCGAACCGAAACAAAAACCGGTTCGGTTTTCGGATTTTTAATAACCGAAAATTTCGGTTCGGTTTTCGGATAACCATTTTCAATAACCTAAAATAACCGAACCGAACCGATAAGTTATAATAGTAGGTCAAATCTATATATTTTTATATTTAAGTTGTTTAAGTGTTTAACACATGCTACTAAAAATTATTATTTTTATTCTTAATTGTTAAATATTAACGTTAACATGTTTATTTATCATTGAAATGATTTATCTATTTTTTACTAGAAATAACAAAATTTAACATAAAAATTATATGATTTTCAAAGTATTATAAAAGAAGACATCTTAATAAAGACTTTGGAGGAACAATTAAAATAAATTAGAATGTTAGGTTTATGTAAACAATATTAATTAAAAAGACTAAATATATTAATTTAAATGTAAACATTTAAGAAAAATTCTTTAAACTTTGAATTATAATACTTTTAGTTTTGAATCTTATGTAATTTGTTAAAAACCGAAAAACCGAATCGAACCGTTGCTAAAACAGAAAAAACCAAAACCGAACGGTTTTTAAAAACTGAAAACCGAACCTTCGGTTACGGTTTCGGTTTTACCCAAAAACTAAACCGAACTGTGCACAACCCTAATTTCATCACGTCAGTCAAGTTGGTGGCAACAGGATCCGTTACTTTGCATCTGCTTCACAAAGAACAAACACACACTCACGATGGTTATGGGCCTGGAGATAGTGGGTTGTGACTTTGTGGGCCAAGGTTGATGCAGACCACCAGGTCCACCCTATTTGAGGCAGATGATATGGGCTGGGCCAACTTTGGAACGTGTTTGCCGAACAAATTCACAAACTCAAGATGATTCATAGGCTTAGTGAAAATGGTTGTGAGTCCTTGTAGGCCGAGGTTGGTCAGACCAACGGACCAACCTCTTCGAGCCTTGAGGCACTAGATATGGGATGAAACGGCTGTAGAATATGTCCTTGATTCAGGTCGTCTCAAGCTTTTTAGAGCCTCAAAGCGGATAAGAAATTTAAGGTCATTTTCATTAAAAAATAAAAAAAAGAATTTTCATCAAAAAATAAAAAAAGAAGTATTGATCTTATGCACGCTAAGTTTCACAAATAGATGACCATGAAAACTCAACTCTCACAAACTTGAGGTGTGGATGGCTACCGGAACATAAAGATATGTTGGTTGTGAGAATTTTGACCCGACCCGACCCGACCTGAAATTTTTAATATTTAGTTGTGTGAAATTTGATCACCGAAAAAAGGTAAACCCATAGGAAAAAAATCCTAGATCCGTCACCACACACATTTGCAAGTGTTATCAGTTACTACACATGATCACTAATATGCATGTGACGATCACACGTGATTTACATATCATAATAGATATCAAACAATTTAAACATTTGTATCCTATACCCGAACAATTTTGGTGTAGACTTCATTCGGAATAAAAATCTACGTACTCACATTGACATTGTAGGAAGGCTCAAACACTCTAGCTTTTCTCCAACACACCTTGATCACCTTATACTTGTGAACCGAGCACAAGCCGAGAACTGATATCTAAGGACAGGGGTGTTCACGGTTTGGTTTCAAACTGTGAAATCGCCTAAACCGGTCATCAATTTGGCTGGTTGGTTTTTTTCTTTAACTTTCGGTTGGTCGGTTTAAAAAATTTCAAACCGTTTTAGCTTTTATTATATACTTTATACTACAGGGTGGGGTTTTAGAGTGAACACTAGTGTATTTGTGAACTGAGTGAACAAATTCTGGCCATTGATTTACATCATCAAATCGTAAAATACACTAGTGTATTTTTATCATCAAATCCTGGCCATTGATTTACACTTGTGTATTGATAATCAAGAGATAGCATTAGTTTACTAGTGTTCACAATCAAGGGAGTTGTTTACAAATGAACCTAACCCTTATACTACATGTATTTAAATATCCATATTTTATATTAGGTTTAATTGAAATAAAACTATGATTATAAGTTTATAACATACTTATGAGTTACGTTACATATATTCTTTATTTTATTAACTGTGATTATATAGGCGGTGAAAAAGCTTAGTTCTTCAAATATCATTCTATATCCAACAGACTATATAATGAGTTAAAAGAATTAAAGGGTTGCTAAAAAGTTATTAATTTTTTAAATATTATTTTATTTGTAAATTGATTATATTTCATTCATTTCCACTAACCGTACTATCAACACCCCTTTCTAAGAAATAAACCTTGTCACAATAACAATGTAGGTCCCTCAAATGTGGTGTTTTTAAACTTTGAACACAAAAGCTGAACATTTATTGTTTTGATCATTTTTTTTACATTCATCAACATTTTGGTCTAAACATTCATGCCTTTTAAATTGTATTCCTATCAATACAATTTAAATGAGCGGTAACATCGAGTCTCTCGTACCATTAATATAGTTTCCTTTGTCCTCGATGGAATGCACATCCAGGATCTCAACTCACAGATTTATCTAGAGTATTATATGAACAATTATCCTAAATGTAAAGAGTTCAAATCCTATATAAGATGGTTTGATAGTTAAAAAAAAGTGTATATTAGAAGATTGTTAGTTTTTTGTTAAAAAAACAAAAAGAATACCAGAAAAGAAAACACGATAAATATTTTTAGGAGACAATATTTTTGTATAAAAATTTAGACCAATCATCCCCAATTTTTTTAACAGATATAACTGCCACCGCCTTTTTTCAAACTAACTCTCTCTCTCTCTCTCTCTCTCTCTCTCTCTCTCTCTGCAACTCGCTCTACCTACAATGGCGGCCTCCGTCGCCTTCATGAAACCACCAGCTGCATACGCAACCAACGATACATTTTCATCTTCTTCTCCGGTGTCAACAAACCACCACAAAACCACTGACTCTTCTTCTTTCTCCAAGTCCCGGTTCGAAGCCTACAACCGCCTTCAGTCTGCCGTCGTTGCATTCGGAGAAAAGCTTCCTATTCCTGAAATCGTTGCACTCGGAGGCCAATCGGACGGTAAAAGCTCGCTTCTAGAAGCTTTTCTTGGTTTCCGATTCAATGTACGCGAGGTCGAAATGGGCACCCGCCGCCCACTCATACTCCAGATGGTCCATGATCCTACCGCTCTTGATCCTCGGTGCCGGTTTCAGGTCAATTGTTCTTTTACTTGCTCATATTCGTTTGAATTTGTTGCTGTTTAGTTAGGGTTTATAGTTCCTGAATGTTATTGATCATTGAGAGAATGTATAGTTAGGGTTTAGAATTAGAAGCAACATGAACAAGATCAGCAGTTTTTGTGTGATTATTGCTCTAATTTGGTTATTATTATGTTTGGGTTTAAATTTTGGAATATAACATGAGTTTTATGAAAATGAATCGTATGGATTTGATTTTGTTGCTCCTTAGTTAGGATTTAGCATTGTAATTCGAAAGTATAGACCACGCTATGGTTATTCGTATGTTTGGATATTATTCTGTTAGTGTTAAACGAGTTTCAATTGGTAAGAAATTAACCGCCGCACAATGCATTAAACTTGTTGTGTTGGTCTTCAAACAAGAGTTTTAGTTGTTTCTTTTTGTGTATATATGATATGAAGTATCACTGAAGTATGAAAATAACGTGTCAGGAGGAAGATTCTGAGGAATATGGCAGTCCTATAGTGTTATCAGCAGAAATAGCAGATACTATCAAATCAAGAACTGAGGCACTCTTAAAGAAGACTAAAACTGCAGTCTCTTCTAAACCGATTGTGATGAGAGCTGAATATGCTCATTGTCCCAATCTCACCATTATCGACACTCCGGGATTTGTTCTCAAAGTAACTTATACAAACTCTGCTTTTATTGTGAGAAAAAGGGTCATGTTTATTTAAACGTATTTATAATTTATAATAACCTGAACCACATTTGGTAGGCGAAAAAGGGGGAACCAGAAAGCACACCAGAAGAAATTCTCTCAATGGTAATATCTTTAGCTAGTCCACCTAATCGCATCCTTTTATTCCTTCAACAAAGTAGCGTGGAGTGGTGCTCGTCTTTGTGGTTGGATGCCATTCGTGACATCGACCCAACCTTTCGAAGAACGTTAATTGTCGTCTCCAAGTTTGATAACCGGCTTAAGGTACATACGTGATTTAACCTTAAACTACTTGAAAAACAGCATTTAATCTTGATCTTGTCTCTGCAGGAATTTACTGAACGGTGGGAGGTTGATCGTTACCTGAGTGCAAGTGGCTACCTTGGAGAGAAAACACACCCGTTCTTCGTGGCCCTACCTAAAGAACGAACTGAAGTTTCAAACGATGAATTTAGGAAGCAAATATCTCAAGTGGATTCAGATGTTCTACGCCACCTGAAAGAAAACGTCAAAGGCGGATATGATGAAGAAACATACAAATCCCACATAGGTTTTGGTCGTCTGAGAGATTATTTGGAATCCGAGCTTCAAAAGAAATACAAAGAAGCTACACCCGCAACATTAGCTTTGCTTGAGCAACGTTGCAGTGAAGTAACTGCTCAATTAAACATCCTAGACTCCAAAATACAAGCAACTTCTGATCTGGCTCACCTCAGACGATCTTCAATGTCGTTTGCATCCTCCATCTGCAACCATGTGGTATGAATTCATTCATTCACTCGTAACTACCAGAACAACGGTTTAGTATATTCAACTAACGAGATCGTTGTTTGAAATACTGCAGGGAGCATTGTTAGACGGAGCGGCAGATCCTGACCCCGAGCAATGGGGGAAAACAACCGAAGAAGAAAAATCAGAATGTGGTATGGGGAGTTGGCCCGGAGTAATTTCTAATATAAAACCGCCAAATTCCACCATGCGCCTTTACGGTGGTGCTGCTTTTGAAAGAGTTATGCATGAATTTAGATTGGCTGCTTATTCCGTTGAATGCCCTACTGTTTCAAGGCAGAAGGTAAAATCATAAATGCACTTGAAATATAATAAAGTAAAATGCCATTTTCGTCCCTGAGGTTTGGTCAGTTTTGCGACTTCCGTCCAAATGTTTGTTTTTTCGCATCTAGATCCAAAAGGTTTGAAATCTTTCCATTTTCATCCGGGTCGTTAACTCCATCCATTTTTCTCCATTAAGTCAGTGGAGATATCCCTGACAAGAAAAATGGATGGAGTTAACGAGCCGGATGAAAATGGCAAGATTTCAAACCTTCTGGATCCAGATGTGAAACAACAAATCTTTGGACGAAAGTCGCAAAACTGGCCAAACCTCAGGGGACGAAAATGGCATTTTACTATATAATATATGAAACTTATTATTTGTTGGGCTACAAACAAGTCGAGTGAGTTATCTTTTTGACAGATGACAAATATAATACTTGCACATACTGGAAGAGGAGGTGGAACGAGAATCGCAGAGGCTGCTGCAGAGATCGCGCGTGCGGGTGCCAGATCATGGCTTGCACCGCTTCTTGATATTGCGTGTGAACGACTTGCTTTTGTGTTAAGAAACCTGTTTGATCTTGCCATGGAGAGGAATCAAGAACTTCTCCTTGATTGTAAGAACTTTAATATTATTGTATGAATATAATTGAATAAAAATACAAATTTTGTGGTTTAATTGACAGGTGGGAAGAAAACTGGGGATATGGATGGGTATGTCGGTTTTCATGCTGCGTTAAGGCGTTCTTACAATTGTTTCATACAAGATCTTGCAAAACAATGCAAGCAACTCGTTCGACAACACTTGGATTCGATCACAAGCCCGTATTCTCAAGTGTGCTATGAGACTGGTCTCTTGTATGGGCCAGGCCCAAACTCGACTTTCGGTTACCAGACATCATGCCTTGAGTTTTCAGATCAAGAAAACATACCTCCAGTAAATAACAATAATAATAGTAAGAAGGATCAAGAAGCAACAACCTATGAGCTCCTAAAAGCAGCAGCAAACGAACATGGAAACTTGATTGAAGATGGAGCAAGAAAACGCCATCCCAGAATACTAGGTGAAAACAAAATGTTGGGCAATGTGGCTAGTCAAAACGGTTTGCAACAAGGATCAACCCACAATGAGATATGCTCATTAGCCGCACAACATTTTGCACGTATGCGTGAAGTTTTGGTTGAACGGAGTGTAACTGCAGCTTTGAATTCAGGATTTCTAATACCATGGTATCGATATTTTATTATGACATTTTTTTTCTCTTAAAACCAAACCGACTCGGATAGATGTTGAAACTTATATATTATATTTGTGTTTTAGCCGTGAACGTCTTCTGGTAGCATTGGGACTGGACTTATTTGGTGTAAGAGATGATAAATTCATGGATATGTTTGTTGCACCTGGAGCAATTGAAATTCTTCAGAATGAAAGGGAGTCTCTTCGGAAGCGCCAGAAGATATTAGATTCTTGTTTGGCTGAGTTTAAGTCGGTAGCAATATCCCTTTAATGTGAGGAATTGCTTTCATCTTGTGAGCAAATGAGTATTTGGTTCATTTTCCAAACATATCTTGACTCTCCTATGTGATCATTCATGTACGATTTTGTGCGAAATTACATACATATCCTGACTGATTTTCCTGGGAGATATTGATATTGGTTTCATCTCGTGAGCAAATGAATAATGCATACATTTCTTGGTTTCCCCTTTAATGTGAGGAATTGCTTTCATCTTGTGAATTACATGTTTTATTTTTTAAATAAAACCAAAATTATGCAAGGGTTTAAAAGGTGAATTATAGTTTGCAGAATATAAGCTGAAATTAGGCCAGTTAGTGAGGTATATCATTTTTCTTTCACAAAAAGTAAAAACCCATAATTGCACTTTTAATAATTTCAACTCCCTTTTACGGCAGAAATTATGGGCATCTTTTGACTATGTCATAAAGAGTCCAAGAAGCTTTAAAAGAGCAAAAGGTACATGTTCCTCTTGAAAAAACAAATCAGATGAAAACCAGTAGCAAAAAAAAAAAAAATCTAAACCACAAGCAATTGAGATCAAGAATTCTGTACAAGTCGGTGATCATGAATGTACAACATTATCTTGATGGATCAACACAATCAACAACAAAACAAGAATCTTTAATTCAGAACATAAACCAAAGAGATCCAGAAACCTATTTTAAAACAGGGAATCTAGAACCTGCTAAATTAACATTTTTTGATTATGTGAAACCAAAGATCATCAGTACATAACACATTTGCTATAGCAATACCAAATTACCAATTACAAGAAAATACAGCACAAATCTGCTTGCTTTAAATCATTCACTCTTTTTTCTTCTCATCCTTGCCTTCTTTCTCCTTTGGTTTCCCCTTTTTTGGCTTCATAAAGCAGAAACAAGAACAACAAGGACACTGAAACAAGAACTTCATCTCTCTCTCTCTCTCCACACACACACACACACCTCTCTAGCTAATTCTCAAAGTTTCCAGATGAGGGACTTATTTAACATAAGCTTTTACCTAACTTTACAGTACAAATGCCCTTTTATAATTTAAAAATGGGTCATGCTATTTACACACGGAGAAAATTATTTTCACACCCCAAAGCGCCGCGCTATGGCCAAAGCGGGGCGCTTTGGGGTAAAGTCAACCGACCAGAACTGAGTCTGTCAGGCTTTGTCGGTTGACTTTACATCAAAGCGCCGCGCTTTGGCCATAGAGCGGCGCTTTGGTTTTTTTTTTTTTTTTTTTTTTGGGGCAAAACGCCCCTCTTAGGTCAAAGCGCAGCGCTTAGGGCCTTTTTTAAATTTTTTAAAATTGTTTTTAATTCACAAACGCGTCGATAATAGTCTAAATTTTACGTTTTTTCCATTATACATCATTTTTTAATATATATGGACTATACTGCAAGTTCCGGATCAAATCGGTTACGTGTGATGTCGTATTCCGTTATATCGTATCATTTTGGTTTGAAAGCACAAGTACTCCTATGAGTAGTGTCATGTGTATCAGCCGCCTACCGTACATGTACATGACGTATTTTTTCATTAATTGTAGTATTATGATGTATATTGTCATTTTGGGTCGTACAAGTGCGTATTGAATCTGATTGGGTCGTGTCGGTGACATTCGGTTTTTAACGTGATGTAACGCATATATTGAACAAACACAAACGTACTCAATATTTTCGTTGTTTGTACCCATCCCTGTCACAACCATCATCATCATCACAACACCAAACGGCTGCTTAGGCCCTTTTTTAAATTTTTTTAAATTGTTTTTAATTCACAAACGCGTCGATAAACGTGGCGCACCACGGAGGCATTCCGTGGAATCTTCAAGTTTGTGAAATTTTGGCCGGAATCTTCAAGTTTGTTTTTCAAGTTCTTCAACGAATTCATAGCTGTTCTTTCATAATCTGTGTGGATGATCTTGTTTGAGTTTAAATTATAGTGTGTTTTATGTTTATTAATATTATATTGCAAGTGTTTAAATTTCGTGTACTTGTTATGATGGCTTGTTGAAATTGTTGTTTCTAAAAGTATTGTGAGTTGAATATTGTGTCATGTGTCAGAAGGAAATAATGTTCCTTTGAAAAATCTAACCATCCTCATCTACTCACTGATCTTATCTGCTTATTGTCGAAATCATTTTGTAAAATTTGGACCAAAAATGTAAAATTTGAACTTAAACGTAGACCAGTCACCAGTCAAAAATACCCCCAAAATGTAAAAAAAAAAAAACCAAAGCGCCGAGCTTAGGCCAAAGCGGGGCGCTTTGGAAAAAAAAAAACCAAAGCGCCCCGCTATGGCCAAAGCGGGGCGCTTTGATGTAAAGCAACAGACAAGGACTGAACCTGTCAGACCTTGTCTGTTGACTTTACACCAAAGCGCCCCGCTTTGGCCATAGCGGGGCGCTTTGGAGTGTTTAAATAGACTATGGGCGTGTGCGAATAGACCAGGCCTTTAAAAATATGTAGCTCAATTATAGGATTCCAATTCAATCCCTTTCAGAGTCAAAGTGGGGATAACAAACATTACCCACAGCCTGTTCCTCACTTACTTGTGGGGTCATTCTTTTGGCCACTTACAAACAAAATTAAAAGGGCTTTTAAGGGACTTTCATTAATAACACCATCAAGTGTATTCAGGAATTTTATTGCTCATATTAGTCTTACAATAACAAGTTTAAAACTCATACTAAAATACATACTATTACAACAGTTGTTCTCATAAGACGTTTAAAGACGCGATGACTGTTTGGGTGATTTAACATAACTGTAAACACCGATACCTCGTTTTCTGCCAAGCCGACCCGCATCGACATACTGCATCAGAAGAGGGCAGGGCGCGTATTTAACATCCCCTAGCCCAGAATGTAGAACTTTCAATATCGACAAACATACATCAAGCCCGATAAAGTCTGCAAGCTCTAGAGGGCCCATCGGTTGATTAGTCCCTAACTTCATCCCTGCATCAATATCTTCCTTCGTTGCGACTCCCGTATACAGTGCGTGAAAAGCTTCGTTAATCATTGGCATCAGTATCCGGTTCACAATGAACCCTGCGTAATCCCGTGAACAAACAACTGTCTTGCCAAACCTGTAATATTTTAAGTTTTAAACACACAACCGTAAAATCATGTCGAAAAAATAATTCTAGAAGACACATTTGACTGTAAGCAGTAAACAATTAAGACCTCTCTGCTAAAGTTTTCGTAGCGTTGAACGTTTCATCCGACGTATCCGCACCGGGGATGATCTCAACAAGTTTCATGATTGGAGGGGGGTTCATGAAATGCATACCGATCACCTGGTGTGGTCGTTTTGTCGCAGTTGCAAGACGAGTAATGGAGATAGAACTCGTATTCGACGCCAAAATGGCGGACCCTTTGACAATTTTATCTAGTTCTGCAAATAGTTTCTTCTTCACATCCTCAGATTCTACAATGGCTTCTATTACAATATCTGCATATCGAAGATCTTCGAGATTCGAAGTGTATTTTAGACGTGCTAAAGCCTTAATTCCTACCTCCTGTCAAGTAAATATTGTATAATTAATCAGTTATCAGGCATCTTAATCCATATATCATATATTAATATTCTATTTATAACAACTTTTTATAGCACTAAAATGATCAGTAATCAATATGAACGGATTGATTCCAAAGATCTAAAGACAAACCCTAATTGTAATCATTGTCAATAGATTGGGGATTTATGATTATATGGGTTTAAAGACAGGTAGACTGAAACCTTGGAGAGTTGACCTTTGTTGACAAAACGTTGAACGGAGTTAGAGATAGAACCCTTGGCGCCGTGGAGAGCTCCGGCGTCTTTATCGAGGAGCCAGACATCGGAACCGGCAACCGCCGCAAGTTGAGCTATGCCGGAGCCCATCTGGCCGGCGCCGATCACTCCGACAACCTTGAATTCCGCCATGCAGTCACTGTTGAATACCGATTTTATCACTTGGCGGACAACGGCCTGTTTATTTATGGTACAGTCGTGAACGTATAATGCGATGTGTAACAATCATCGGGTCCATTTAGTTTTAGTCGATGGATATATTTGGATAAAAACATTTAGTTGTAGTCGATGGATATATTTTAATTAACATCTATTATCTTCTATCTATACTATATATTATAATGTACTAGAGACATTTTTAAAATACCTAAAAGATAAAAAAAAAATCTTTTAATTTATAAATAAACTCCTAAAATAAGATTAAATTAGGGCTTTCAAACAATAATTATATTTTAGTCCCTCATCTGATTACACTTAAATCCCTGAGTTTTAGGGCCTGTTTGGCTAAGCTTATTTAACTCAAAAAGCACTTTTTGTGAAAAGGACTTATTTACTTATAACTTTTTGAGAAGAGGTTTTTAAAAAAGTGTTTGGATAAGCTTATTGGGTGGGAAAGTAAATAAGTCAATAAGTTGTTTTGTTAAAAATGTTTGGCTTAGCTTATTCATGTAAAATTACCAAAAATGACATTATTTTAATAAGTCAATAAGTTATTTTTTAAAAAGTGTTTGGCTTAGCTTTTTTGTTTCTCTCCCCTTCCTAATAAAATGTTCATTAACATAAAACCTTACAAAATAAAAATTATGTCTTTTACAAAAAAAAATAATAATAATAAATAAACAAACAAACCCAAAAGCACAATAATACCACCATAGTTCCCTACAATAGAAATGATAAATTATATGTCTTTCACAAACTCCTTGAATGAAGCATTATCCCACACGGTTCTTGGTTTATTCTTTTTAGTTGACGTTTCACATTCAACAACATTTGTGCGGTTTTCTTCCATTATCTATAATATACATATACAAGTTTAACATTCCTAATCTAAAACATACCAAATCAACATTCTAATCTAAACACATTCGTTAGTCACAAAAGCAATGAAGATTAAACATATGTATAAACTACCCAAATCAAAGAATCCTGCATAAATTGAACAACTAGCATTTATAAATAAACAATTTCTGACCAACAATCAAACAATCATGATATTGAACAAATCAAACAAACAAACAATCAAGAAATTGAAAAAAATAGAACAACTTTCTGACAAACAATCAAACAATCATGATACATTTCTTACCTGGTGACGGGGGCGGCGGCGTGAGGGGGAACCGGCGACCGAACGGTGTGTGAGGGAGGTGTGTGGTTTGCGGCTGTGGTTGTGGAGAAGAAAGGCCTGATGTTTTTGTGGAGAAGAAACAAGCGTGTATTAGGGTAGAGGGTATTTGGGTAATTTGTGGATGAAAAGTTATAAGCAGATTTTGAAAAGTCCCAATCTCATGACTTTTCAAAACTAACTTATTTGCTGCTTATAAAAGTCATTTTAAAAACACTTATTACTTTACCCAAACAGATTTTTTGCTTATTTGCTTTTCAAATAAGCAAATAAGTTATATATAGCCCAAAATAAGCTTACCCAAACAGGCACTTAATATAATTATAGATAATTAGTTACACATTTCCACTCCACAACAAACTTATAATTCCTTTACGAATTCTTGTCATATCTTATAAAGTATAATGTTTTAAAAAATTTAAAAGTACCGTAACGACCTACTCATTTTTGTCGACGTTTCGATAATTGTCTTGGTAAGTATTGACGTGTGTTTTAAAAGTTATAAGTAGATGATGTCTTACTGGACAAGTGATTAAAGCCCAACGTACTTAGTCATTATCCCACAATGTTTAATAACTACAGAATGTCAAGTGATTAAATACAGTCAATTTAGTCCTCTCATCTAGATTACACTTTATTCCTTCATCTTTAACAAAATTATAGATAATTAGTTAGTAGTTACACTTTATCCCCTTATTAAAAAAAAACTAACTCCTCCCTCCCCCACGATTTTTATACGGTCATAACTTTTTGTTACGTTAATATTTTTTTTTAAATTACACCATATAAACGAGTATTTCTCTTTAATTTGAGTATAGTATTACTATAATTTTTTAATTAAAAAAAATTGATAAGTTACGTGATAAACAGTGTCTAAGGGTGGATAATAACTTAATCATTAACTGAAACCGAACTGAAATCAACCAAAAACTAATTTACCGAAACCCGAATTAACCAAAAACGGTTATCAATTTTTTGTACCATCATTTAACCAAAATTAACTGAACGGAACCATTCAAATTTTCATATATTTCTAGCTTTTATGTCTTTAGTTCATGTATTTCATATTTATACCCCAATTTTATGTATTTATACCTCCATTCCATATACCTATATATCCATTTCATATAGTTATACCTAAATTTCATTTATTTCTAATCAAAAGTTTTAGCCCAAGTTTGCTTTTGTCTATTAACCGAAATTAAATGAATCAAACCAAAAACCGTCAATCTAACTAAATAAACCAAACCTATTAACTGAAAAAGGATTGGTTAATAATATAGACTAATCGATGACCTCGATTCCGGTTGAGGATAATAATCTAATCAACCGAACAATGCACACCGTGGCAATGTTTGTGTTTATCGCCGCATCGCGCGCTATTATTGGTTATTAACCAAAAACCGGTTATCGTTGAGCAATAACTAAATGGTTACCCAAACCAAACCCAAAACAAACAAAACTGAATTGAAATCAACCAAAAAATGAATAAACTGAAAACTAAAAACCGGTTATCAATTTTTTTGTACTCTCGTTTAACCAAAATTAGTTGAACCGTACCGAACCAATCATTCATATTTTCATATATATCTAGCTTTTATACCATCGGTTCATATATTTCATATTTTATGTATCCATTTGTTATATTTATGTTTTCATATAATATTTATACATCAATTTCATATATTTCTAAGAAATATAGCCGAAGTTTGGTTTTTGCTATTAACTGAAATTAAATAAACAAACAAAAAACCGTCAATCTAACCAAATAAACTGAACTGATTAACTGAAAACCAATTGGTTAATAAAATAGATTAATCAATGACTTTGGTTTCGGCTTCAGTCGAGGATAATATCGAACCGACCGAACCATGCATAAAACAATGAAATAGATTACCAGATTACTTCGCTTTTGATGTATCTCTATCACAATGATGCTACAATAAATATTATATGAATAAAAAAATACCAAAAAACGAGTATCGTAATACGATGTGTCGCTCCCGCCGCATCGCGCGGGGATCCTGCTAGTTTATATAATATAGGTAATTACAAGTTTTGTTTTTTATGTTTGCATCAAATTGCAGGCGGTGTCCTTTGCCTTTAAATTTGACAAGTTTTGTCCTTAACGTTTCAAAATCCTGCATTTTATGTTCTTTAGCCCTAAATCCGTCAGATTTTTTTGTTAAATATGGTCATGTGCCTTTCACATGAGGGCATTCTTGTCATTTCACATTCTTAAGGGGTACGGTGTGAAGAACTTTTAATGATGGACTGTTTTGTACAAAACCAAAAAATAAAAGGATTTATATAATCTCTCTCTCTGATCTGCCAACCGACCCACTCTATCTCTACTTCTCTCTACCACCACCGCCACTACCACTCACACCACTCTTCATCATCTATAACCACCATAACAACTCCTGCCATTTCAACCACCATCTCTAAATCAACAAACCAAAATCCCCAAATCAACTAAACCTCATCTTCTTCTCGCCAATCTCCCCCTCCCCCTTAATCACCCCTGACTCCACTTCTTCAGCCATTCAATCGAAGTGCCATGAATAAGATCAATGGTTAGAAACGAGCAGAGGCTCTGAATCGCGCCTGGACTATTGACTAAGGAAGATATTGTGAGTGAGGCTTGGGAGATCGTTAATGATAGCTTTATTGGTACCAATCGGAGCCACCGTGTCACACCCCAACCGATGGCGGAAACATCGGGGCACGTCACTGAGCGAAACAGATTGTTCAAGAGAATCCACAACAACTATTAAATTACCAAATCTTTAATGTTAATATCCCATACTACTAACAGATAAAGCAACCATAGTTATTACCGATAATTGTCTAAAAAACAAGCAAACTGTTCCGACAACTCGGATTTTTTTAGGTTTGTTTCTAGACTCCATCCTAGCTTGATTCCAACAGATAGCAAGCAAGCATCCTAAACACCTGTCACATACGTTAAAATAGAGGTCAATACACATAGTGTAAAGGTGAGCATACAAGTTTAATAGTATAGTAGAGTTCGAAATCGTTTACGCATAACCAGCATGTACAACGTATAATGTGAAGCATGTAAGTTATCGACAAAGATCCTATCAATACCAATGACTGCGATTTGACTGCGAGTAGCGAGCACGCAACACATGTTCACCACTGCGAACACGTGAAGTATTGTCCTTAACAACCCCTGAGTGAACAGGTACTGAGTCCAAACTATAGTACTATCGTTGCTAAGGCAGGTAGACTGCAATCGATGTGTAAACATAGCAAACAGGCATTCATCGAGTCACGTATAACATGCAATAACGGTCAGCGTATAAATAGTGTTTGCGTTGTGTGTTCGATGTGATTTAGAATAAGTAACGTATGTAACACCCAAAAGTGCATAAAGGAAAAAGGGATCGAGTATACTCACAGCGATGGAAGTTAATGGATTGAAGGGAGCGCTAGGTGAGATTAGCCTGATCAGAACGATAGTATAAGCGATAAGTGGCGCGTAAAACGATGCAAGTGAAACAAGGTGACGAGTGGTCATCCGGCCGGATGGCAATCCGAACGGATGGCCATTCGATCGGATGTCAATCCGTTTGGATGGTCATCCGTTCGGATGGCCATTCGGGCGGATTGACACTCGTTTGGGATGGATGTGTTTATGTATGATGGCTTTGAAGTTTTCGTTGTAGCATTTTGAAAACAGAGAAGTATCTCTACCTTTCAGGTCGTTCGATCAGACGGCGATCCGTTTGGCGAGGTATTTCTTAGAGAACAAGTTCACAGCAGGATCAACATCCAATCGGATGATCTACCGATCGGGTGGCAATCCGTTGGAATTGACCATGCATTGAACATGTTGAAAATTATTTAAGTGTTGAACCTCAGGTGCAATCCGATCGGATTGCGGTTCGATCGGATGACAATCCGATCGTATGGCGATCCGATCGGACGGCGATCCATCCCGCGACCTGGTCTTTTGCAACTTGAAGATTTGTTAAGTTTGGAAAGTTTTGCTGTTTGATCGAGACGGTATGACAATGTGCTAAACAAAAGAAACCCCATCATGACCCAAGTTATCCGATCGAACAGGAATCACCCTAGTCCGATCAGTTTACTGGCTCGTGACGGTTGTTTATGCTTAACCCGGAATCGGTTGTCCCGTAGACAGAAATCAGATCTTGAACCAACACTTCACTAAGAATGAGTAGAAGATCAGAACGAGCTCCGACTCTATCGGTTTTGAGTGCATTGAGTGTAAAAGAGTTGAAAGGAAGTTGGATAAGTATCTTTCAATCCTTTTATCCTTGAAAATGTTCAGATCTATGCAAGATCTTTGTTTATTCATGTGGAAATCTCTTAGATCTAAGTTGTTCTTGGTGGAATGAGGCCAAAACTTGAAGTTCATAAAAACTCCATGATGACATCACCCTAGAAAACCTCAAATCCACTGATTTCACGGTTAAAAGTTGAGATTCAAAGGTGAAAAAGATGAAGAAATGCGTGTAGATCATAGAAGTACCAGATTTAGGTTGAAATCTTACAAGAATCGCAGGAAATCGAGAGAAAAGAGGCCTGGAGCGAGCTGGTCGAGTGAGAGGGGCTGTCACATCACAAATGATGTGACAGGAGGGTATTTATAGAGTTTCCATAAAGGGAAAGTGCTGAAGTGTCGGATTGGTCACCGATCGGATGGTAATCCGATCGGATGGCAACCCGATCGGATGGCCACTCGATCGGTTGGCCACCCGATCAAGGTGTCCGACGCGCTGAGTTTTGTCGTTTTGATTTGCGTGTTGTGCGTTGCGTTGCGATGCGATGCGATTCGAGTGAGCGATGCGATGGTATTACCCAATGGTTACACAAATAACTTAACTACTATATCTAACATACAATCACTATAAATAACTTGCGTTTAGCGTTTGCGATTAGATTGCGATGTGATAGAATTGCGATTGCGATTGCGATTAACACCTCAACATAAACATAACATGCACAAGTAACACATAATAGCACGCACACGTAAAACAATATCCAGAATCCAAAATTCGAGTTGTGATTGCGATGCGATAAGTAAATTAGCGATTAATTATGCGATTAAACCTCGATTATTAACAAGAACTCCACATAATACAACTTAAGCGATAAAATAAAGATTCGGTTACAAGTCAAAGAAGTCAAATCAGTAATTAAGCAAGGAGTGACAGATCGCAATTAACAATCTTTTCTTTCTTTGACTTCAATCTTGACTTTGACTTTCCAAAAGTGGGTTGTTACAGTCTCCCCTACTTAAGGAAATTTCATCCAGAAATTTAAGAAGTAGTCGTAACAAACAGTTGCGGGTACTTCGCCTTCATGTCACTTTCGAGTTCCCAAGTAAACTCGGCACCGCGTTTGCCTTCCCAACGAACCTTCACAATGGGAATACGTGAGCATCTGAGTACCTTGGTTTCTCGGCCCATGATCTCGACAGGCTTTTCCACGAAGTGTAATGTTTCGTCCACTTGTAAATCCTCGAGAGGGACATGTAACTCCTGTTCGGCTAAGCACTTTCTGAGGTTCGAAACGTGGAAAGTCGGGTGGACGTTACTCAGTTCCTCCGGTAGTTCGAGTCTGTAGGCCACCTTGCCAATCCTTTCCAGAATTTTAAAGGGTCCAACATATCGAGGCGCGAGCTTGCCTTTCTTGCCGAATCTGATCACCCCATTCCAAGGTGCAACCTTTAGGAGTACGTGATTGCCAACGTCAAATTCAAGGGGCTTGCGGCGTCTATCGGCGTAACTTTTCTGACAACTCCGAGCTTTCAATAGATTGTCTCGAATTTGGAGGATTTTGTCAGTCGTTTCTTGCAACAGCTCGGGACCGGTAAGTTGCGCGTCTCCGATCCCGTGCCATACAATAGGCGATCGACACTTTCTTCCGTATTGTGACAGCTCGAAATTTAGAACCCTTCATTCGTGTATTGATGTAACATGCTTGAACGTTATGTGACTAGTTGACATGTTGAGTTAATGAATGTTATAAGTGAATATTATGTGAATATGTGTCGTGCTTGTATGTATGTGTGTATTTATGTGACCCGAGACACAAGGACCCGACTCGAGACCACTTGGTCTCGAGTGAACAGCTGGGCCGGTTGGGCCGTGCACCCCTAAAGCCACTCGGAATCCATTTAGAGTGCACCACCTTGTATAAAACCCAAAACCTACACTGACTCTCACACACACTCCCCTCCACACTCTCCCTCTCCCTCTCACTAAAACCCTAAGTCTCAACATCCTTCTTCCCTCATTCTCTTGGATCAATCGGCAACAACAAGGAGACTCGGTCAAAGCTCATCGTCATCACTCGGACACTCCATTTTATTCATCTTCTTTACTATCTCGGTGCCTTTTCACAACCGGTTAGTGATTCATGCTATGTGCTTTTATTTCGGTTGATGATGTGTGATAAGGTTGTATGATAATATGTGTTTGCTTGTCAAGTTTTATATATCTTTCTTGAATAGTCGATATTAAGATTGTTGTTATCCATGATGAATGTGTTATGAATGTTGTTCGAATCTAATAAAGGCGTTGTTTGGTCAAGTGGTACTCATGTCCATGTTTGATATGCATATCTCTATATGATTCGGAAGGTTGAAGTGAATTGATAATTGTGACACTAGTTGATAGTAGGATGTGTAATAAATAGCATGAAAATGGATGAATGTTAATGATAAATCTTGTGCAAGCATGCTAGTGTTGATTGTACATGCTAGATTTAGGAGCCGATGATCATGCTAGGAGAGATTGTTTGATAAATCATGATTGCAAAATAATGAAAACACTAGATGAAGAACTTGTTAAATGTGGTATGAATATTTGAAAATTGCTATGTTTGATCCGATTGATTAAGGTTTTAGACAAGGAAACATGTTTGTGAACCCTCATTGGATAGTACACCAAATCATGAAATCGGAATTCTATTGGTTAGTACGATTCTGGGCAGATGTTCTAGAAACAGCAGGTTGCGAGTCGAGACCTCCGGTTGCGACTCGAGACCATGTATGTGACAGCTCGAGACCACGGTTGCGACACAGGTTGCGAGTCGAGAACCCCTAGTCTCGACTCGAGACCACACATTACCAGCACACAAACAACATGACTCGAGACCAGATTACTGGTTTCGTTGCGACTCGAGACCATCAGGTCTCGAGCGATGAAGGCTAAACCGAGACAGCACCGTCTCGACTCGAGATCTCTGGTCTCGACTCGAGACCACCTGACTTCATATTCTGTTTGGACTTGCACGGTTACAGGCCTGAGTAGTTGGGCCGAATACTTGGACTTTATATGTTACCGTTGAACGTGTATGATGTGCACTGTTGATTAGACTAATACTTGTATGCAACGTGCTAGTACGTGTAGAAAACATACGTGCATTTCCTGGTTTGAACCTGACATGTATGATAACCATGTTAGGACGTGGTTGACCACTAGCATCTAGACTTGACTTTTCTGTGTATCTGCCGAGCAAACCAAGGTGAGTTCACACCCTCTACAAAGCATGGGATTCCCAGGGGTTGGGAATGGGGTTAAGGAACATGGATTCCTCGTCCTTTATTGGGTAGGACAGTGCTGGTTCAGGAATATGATTCCTCGTCCTCTTGGACAGATAACTTTCACTAGATCGAAACTCTATCACGAAGTCCCTCCTTTTTATATCGACTTAATCGCCGGGCCAATGGCGAGCGGGTCATTAGTTAGATAGCGCTATTTAGGTTTGACAAACCTCACACCGTGCCGCAGAGGACGGTCGTGAACTAATGGATCTGGGCACGTCAATGATGATAGACATTGACAGTTCAGGGCACTTAAACATGACTACAGTCAGCGGTCGATATGGTAACGAGTCTAGTGTATACATGGGGTAGCCCCCACGGCCGAAATGCCAGATAACTATCATGGGGTAGCCCCCACGGCTGGATTGCCAGAGATTAATGGGTTAAATAAATCACGCTTTTCATCTATGGGGTAACCCCCACGACAGAGATGCTAGTTAAAGGAACAGTTTTTGGAACAACTTAAAATGAACACCCAACTCTGAACTCGCTCAACATTTTTGTTGACTCGTTACTACATGCTTTGCAGGTCAATAGGTACTAGCTGGAGCTTGCATGGAGAAGAGTCGTTGTGGGACATGGACGGCTGTGTGCCATGTTAAACTTTGAAACCTTTACACTTATATTTTGGTCTGGATGTAATCGTTATGCTTCCGCTTGCAACTTAAACTATGTTTTGTTTGGACACCAATTGTATTGGTTGAACTTTTATAATTACTTACTTGCTTGTTCCATATGATTGGTGGCTGGATCCGGGTCAGTCACGCCTCCAAGCGGTGATACTCCGCAGGTGGATTTTGGGGGTGTGACAGATTGGTATCAGAGCCATTGGTTATAGTGAACTTGGTTTTAATAAGGGAAAAAGTTTTATTAAAATCGGACTATAACCTGTACAGTGCTATACGATCCACAACGACGCTTCACTCCACATGCAAGGCTCGACAATCTAAGTGGTATGGTTTATGTTCTATTACCTACTTGCTAGATTTCATAGAACTATGCTCATGGTATGCTTAGATAAACGTAGCAACTATAGTATGAGAACACATGTGTGCTTACTCTCTTCCGTCATCGCACTTTCACGAACCTCTCTCACTCATGTTTCCCTCTTGTATGAAGATCATGAGTGGACGCGTTAACATGACTCAAGCCCAGTTGACTGCTCTGATTAACGAACGAGTTGCTGCGGCACTTGCGGCTGCACACGCAGGAGGTATATCCTGCAGTCCAAACTCATTCCAGGATCTTTAGATCCTACTTTCGTGAATCAACCTTTGTGTTAAACTCTGTCCTTTCTCACACCCACGATAGGTCAACATGCTCAGCCACCTGTGTGCACCTTTAAAACTTTTATGGACTGCCGACCCACTACTTTTAGCGGCACTGAAGGAGCTGTAGGTCTCCTCCACTGGTTTGAGAAGCTCGAGTCAGTTTTCGAAATGTGTGAATGCCCTGAGGCGCGCAGGGTGAAGTATGCTACCGGTACTCTCGAGGGTTTAACTCTCACATGGTGGAATGCTCAGGTCCAAATGCTGGGGTTGGTTGCTGCTAACGCCACCCCATGGGACAATTTTAAAGAGATGATCAAGGAGGAATACTGCAGTCGTGACGACATTCATAAGCTGGAAGTCGAGTTCTACAACCTCAAGATGACGGGGTCAGAAATTGAGGCGTATACTAAGAGATCGAATGAGCTTGCATTATTGTGTCCTACTATGGTGGACCCTCCAATTAAGCGTATTGAACTCTTTCTTAAGGGCTTAGTGCCAGAAATCCAAAGTCATGTGACTTCAGCAAACCTCGCCACCATCCAGCAGGTTGTTCAGTTGGCCCACCGTCTCACTGATCAGGCGGTGGAACAGAACATGTTACCAAAGCGTATAAGTGCTACAGCTACTTCGGATACTCCTAGTGATAACAAGAGAAAATGGGATGGAGCTTCAAGCAAAGGTTCAACTTCTGTGCAATCTCAGTCTCAGCAGAGAAAGACTGACGACTACAAGAGCCCCAGTCAGCAATCATCTGGTGGTCAGAGTCATGGTGGGTACAAGGGGAATCACCCCAAATGCAATCGCTGCAACCTACACCACAGCGGGCCATGCACCAAGGGTAACTGTCATCGGTGCAACAAGCCAGGCCACGCCGCCAAGGACTGCAGAAGCTTATACCCCGCAAACCAGAATCGCCAACAACAAGCCCCTCAGAACCAGCGACAACAGCTGCAGCAGCAAGGTATCAACAAAGGGTGCTTTCAGTGTGGAGCTGAAGGCCATTTCAAGAAAGATTGCCCCCAACTGAACAGGAACCAGAACAACAACAACAACAACAACAATAATCAGGGGAATGGTAACAATGGGAACAACAACAACAATGGTGCCAGGGGGCGGGTGTTCGTGATTTGTCAAGGTGAAGCAAGGAATGACCCCAATGTTTTGACGGGTAAGTTCCTTCTCGACGACTTTTATGTTACAGTTTTATTTGATTCGGGTGCCGATACTAGCTACGTGTCACTAGAAGTTAGTCAAATGCTTAAGCGTATTCCAACACCTTTGAACAACAAGCACACTGTAGAGCTAGCAAATGGTAAGAGTTTAGAGGCCGCACACGTGGTCAGGGGTTGTAAACTTATTCTTGCTAACCAGACCTTCTCTATCGACCTTATTCCTATCGTCTTGGGTAGTTTCGACGTTGTCATTGGGATGGATTGGTTATCCCAACACCGAGCAGAGATTCTTTGCAACGAGAAGATTGTTCGTATTCCTGGTTCCGGTGATGAACCTCTCATGATTCATGGCAACAAGAGGGGTGCAGTCGAGAACATCATCTCTTTCCTTAAGGCCCAGAAGTGTTTGAGAAAGGGGCACGTCGCTATCTTGGCTCTTGTTACAGACACCTTGAAGGAAGAGAAGAAGATAGAAGATTTTCCGATTGTACGCGACTATCCTGAGGTATTTCCTGAGGAATTACCTGGCCTTCCGCCCCATCGCCAGGTCGAGTTTCAGATTGAACTAGCTCCTGGAGCTGCGCCTGTAGCTCGTGCACCTTATCGTTTAGCTCCATCAGAGTTGGAAGAACTCTCTACGCAACTACAAGAACTCTTGGATAAGGGTTTTATTCGTCCTAGCTCATCGCCCTGGGGAGCTCCAGTGCTATTTGTGAAGAAGAAGGACGGTACCTTCAGAATGTGCATCGACTACCGTGAACTCAACAAGGTGACGGTGAAGAATCGTTATCCTCTTCCACGCATTGACGACTTGTTCGACCAGCTACAAGGGTCGAGCTACTATTCAAAGATTGATTTGAGATCAGGATATCACCAGCTGAGAGTCCGGGAAGAGGACGTCTCTAAAACAGCCTTTAGAAATCGTTATGGACATTATGAGTTTTTGGTCATGCCTTTTGGGCTGACGAACGCACCTGCGGTCTTCATGGACTTGATGAACCGAGTGTGCAAGCCGTACCTAGAAAAGTTCGTTATTGTATTCATCGACGACATCCTGATCTATTCTAAGAGTCAGGAGGAGCACGAGCAACATCTACGACTTATTTTGGAACTTCTTCGAGCAGAACAGCTATACGCCAAGTTTTCAAAATGCGACTTCTGGCTTCGCGAAGTCCATTTCTTAGGCCATGTGGTGAACAAGGATGGGATTCAGGTCGATCCATCCAAGGTAGACTCAATTAAGAACTGGCATGCACCTCGTACACCAACGAAAATTCGCCAATTCTTGGGTTTGACAGGTTACTACAAGAGGTTCATTAAGGATTTTTCCAAGATTGCACAGCCTCTCACCTCGCTAACGCAGAAAGGGGTTGTTTATCGATGGGGAAATGCACAGGAATTAGCATTTCAGCATTTAAAAGATAGACTTTGCAGCGCACCTATCCTTTCATTGCCAGAGGGCACAGACGATTTTGTGGTTTACTGCGACGCATCAATTCAGGGTCTTGGTTGTGTATTGATACAACGAGATAAAGTTATAGCCTACGCCTCACGCCAACTTAAAGTTCATGAAAGGAACTACACTACGCATGATTTAGAGCTGGGAGCTGTTGTTTTTGCACTTAAGATATGGAGACACTACCTATACGGTACAAAGTGCGCCATTTACACAGACCACAGGAGTCTCGAGCACATCTTCAAACAGAAGGAACTAAATATGCGACAACGACGATGGGTCGAGCTACTGAATGACTACGAATGCTCGATCAGGTATCACCCAGGCAAAGCCAATGTTGTGGCTGATACCCTCGGTCGAAAGGACACTGCGCCTAAGCGCGTACGAGCTTTGCAACTCACTATACATTCTAGTCTTCCTTCCCAAATACGTGATGCTCAGGTGGAAGCATTAAAACCAGAAAACGTCAGGGCTGAAGCCCTACGCGGCTCAAGGCAACGCTTAGAACAGAAGGAAGACGGTGCTTACTACGTCATAGGGCGCATTTGGGTCCCACTCTATGGCAACTTACGAGAGCTTGTGATGGACGAAGCACACAAGTCTCGCTACTCGGTAAATCCTGGCTCGGATAAGATGTACCACGATATTAAAACTACGTATTGGTGGCCTAGCATGAAGGCCCACATAGCAACTTACGTCAGCGAGTGTTTGACTTGTGCGAGAGTCAAAACTGAATACCAGAAACCCTCAGGCCTACTCCAACAACCAGAGATACCACAATGGAAATGGGAGCAAATTTCCATGGACTTCGTTACTGGCCTGCCTAGATCTCAGCGCGGAAATGATACTATTTGGGTAATCGTGGATCGACTCACAAAGTCTGCACACTTCTTGGCTATCAAGGAAACGGATAAGTTCTCCACTCTAGCAGAAGTATATCTTAAGGAAGTTGTCTCGAGGCATGGGGTGCCCACCTCCATTATCTCGGATCGTGATGCACGTTTTACTTCAGAGCTGTGGCAAGCAATGCACAAATCCTTTAGCTCACGATTAGACATGAGCACAGCGTATCACCCTCAGACGGACGGGCAGTCTGAGCGCACTATTCAAACCTTAGAAGACATGCTTCGTGCATGTGTAATCGACTTTGGCAACAACTGGGAAAAGCATCTGCCACTTATGGAATTCTCGTACAATAACAGTTACCACACCAACATTAAAGCTGCTCCGTTTGAGGCATTGTACGGGCGTAAATGCCGGTCACCTCTCTGTTGGGCAGAGGTGGGGGATAGTCAGATCACTGGTCCAGAACATGTGGTAGACACAACCGAACGAATTGCTCAAATACGACAACGCATGGCGGCAGCTCGTGACCGTCAGAAAGTCTACGCCGATAAGGGCAGAAAACCACTAGAGCTCCAGGTTGGGGAGCGGGTACTACTCAAAGTTTCACCCTGGAAGGGTGTGGTTCGTTTTGATAAACGAGGCAAACTTAACCCACGATACGTCGGACCTTTTGAAATCATCGAGAAAATAGGCAAGGTGGCCTACAAACTGAACTTACCAGCAGAACTCAGTGCAGTTCACAACGTTTTCCATGTGTCAAATCTGAAGAGGTGCCTGTCAGATGAGACCCTCGTAGTTCCTTTGAAGGAGCTCACCATCGACGAGCAGCTACGATTCGTCGAGGAACCAGTTGAAATCACGGACCGGGATGTTAAGGTCCTCAAGAACACTAGAATACCTCTCGTTCGAGTTCGTTGGAACTCACGTCTCGGACCAGAGTTCACCTGGGAACGCGAAGATCAGATGAAACAAAAGTATCCCCAACTATTCGCAAACAGTACAACCACTACTGAGGCTGAAGCTACGGAATTTCGGGACGAAATTCCAGATCAACGGGGGGAGGATGTGACACCCCAGGAAAACCAGGAAAACCATACAACTTAACTAGCTTCCTCAGTGAGTACTTACCAAATTTCGGGACAAAATTTCTTTCAACTTGGGGATAATGTGACAACTCGAAATTTAGAACCCTTCATTCGTGTATTGATGTAACATGCTTGAACGTTATGTGACTAGTTGACATGTTGAGTTAATGAATGTTATAAGTGAATATTATGTGAATATGTGTCGTGCTTGTATGTATGTGTGTATTTATGTGACCCGAGACACAAGGACCCGACTCGAGACCACTCGGTATCGAGTGAACAGCTGGGCCGGTTGGGCCGTGCACCCCTAAAGCCACTCGGAATCCATTTAGAGTGCACCACCTTGTATAAAACCCAAAACCTACACTCACTCTCACACACACTCCCCTCCACACTCTCCCTCTCCCTCTCACTAAAACCCTAAGTCTCAACATCCTTCTTCCCTCATTCTCTTGGATCAATCGGCAACAACAAGGAGACTCGGTCAAAGCTCATCATCATCACTCGGACACTCCATTTTATTCATCTTCTTTACTATCTCGGTGCCTTTTCACAACCGGTTAGTGATTCATGCTATGTGCTTTTATTTCGGTTGATGATGTGTGATAAGGTTGTATGATAATATGTGTTTGCTTGTCAAGATTTATATATCTTTCTTGAATAGTCGATATTAAGATTGTTGTTATCCATGATGAATGTGTTATGAATGTTGTTCGAATCTAATAAAGGCGTTGTTTGGTCAAGTGGTACTCATGTCCATGTTTGATATGCATATCTCTATATGATTCGGAAGGTTGAAGTGAATTGATAATTGTGACACTAGTTGATAGTAGGATGTGTAATAAATAGCATGAAAATGGATGAATGTTAATGATAAATCTTGTGCAAGCATGCTAGTGTTGATTGTACATTCTAGATTTAGGAGCCTATGATCATGCTAGTAGAGATTGTTTGATAAATCATGATTGCAAAATAATGAAAACACTAGATGAAGAACTTGTTGAACGTGGTATGAATATTTGAAAATTGCTATGTTTGAAACGATTGATTAAGGTTTTAGACAAGGAAACATGTTTGTGAACCCTCATTGGATAGTACACCAAATCATGAAATCGGAATTCTATTGGTTAGTACAATTCTGGGCAGATGTTCTAGAAACAGCAGGTTGCGAGTCGAGACCTCCGGTTGCGACTCGAGACCATGTATGTGACAGCTCGAGACCACGGTTGCGACACAGGTTGCGAGTCGAGAACCCCTAGTCTCGACTCGAGACCACACATTACCAGCACACAAACAACATGACTCGAGACCAGATTACGGGTTTTGTTGCGACTCGAGACCTGACTCGAGACCATCAGGTCTCGAGCGATGAAGGCTAAACCGAGACAGCACCGTCTCGACTCGAGATCTCTGGTCTCGACTCGAGACCACCTGACTTCATATTCTGTTTGGACTTGCACGGTTACGGGCCTGAGTAGTTGGGCCGAATACTTGGACTTTATATGTTACCGTTGAACGTGTATGATGTGCACTGTTGATTAGACTAATACTTGTATGCAACGTGCTAGTACGTGTAGAAAACATACGTTCATTTCCTGGTTTGAACCTGACATGTATGATAACCATGTTAGGACGTGGTTGACCACTAGCATCTAGACTTGACTTTTCTGTGTATCTGCCGAGCAAACCAAGGTGAGTTCACACCCTCTACAAAGCATGGGATTCCCAGGGGTTGGGAATGGGGTTAAGGAACATGGATTCCTCGTCCTTTATTGGGTAGGACAGTGCTGGTTCAGGAATATGATTCCTCGTCCTCTTGGACAGATAACTTTCACTAGATCGAAACTCTATCACGAAGTCCCTCCTTTTTATATCGACTTAATCGCCGGGCCAATGGCGAGCGGGTCATTAGTTAGATAGCGCTATTTAGGTTTGACAAACCTCACACCGTGCCGCAGAGGACGGGCGTGAACTAATGGATCTGGGCACGTCAATGATGATAGACATTGACAGTTCAGGGCACTTAAACATGACTACAGTCAGCGGTCGATATGGTAACGAGTCTAGTGTATACATGGGGTAGCCCCCACTGCCGAAATGCCAAATAACTATCATGGGGTAGCCCCCACGGCTGGATTGCCAGAGATTAATGGGTTAAATAAATCACGCTTTTCATCTATGGGGTAACCCCCACGGCAGAGATGCCAGTTAAAGGAACAGTTTTTGGAACAACTTAAAACGAACACCCAACTGCGAACTCGCTCAACATTTTTGTTGACTCGTTACTACATGCTTTGCAGGTCAATAGGTACTAGCTGGAGCTTGCATGGAGAAGAGTCGTTGTGGGACATGGACGGCTGTGTGCCATGTTAAACTTTGAAACCTTTACACTTATATTTTGGTTTGGATGTAATCGTTATGCTTCCGCTTGCAACTTAAACTATGTTTTGTTTGGACACCAATTGTATTGGTTGAACTCCTTTAATTACTTACTTGCTTGTTCCATATGATTGGTGGCTGGATCCGGGTCAGTCACGCCTCCAAGCGGTGATACTCCGCAGGTGGATTTTGGGGGTGTGACACGTATAATGCCTCAAATGGTGCCATTTGGATGCTAGAGTGATAACTGTTATTGTACGAGAATTCGACTAAAGGTAAGTGCATGTCCCAATTTCCACCCAAATCTATGACACACGAGCGAAGCATGTCTTCAAGAGTACGAATCGTTCTTTCAGTCTGACCGTCGGTTTGGGGATGGAAAACGGTACTTAGATTTAGAGTAGTACCGAGAGCGGATTGAAACGTTTCCCAAAGGCGCGAGGTAAACCAACCATTGCGGTCAGAGATGATGTCACAAGGCGTCCCGTGTCGACAAATGACCTCGTTAGTGTAGATTCGGGCTAATCGTTCTACCTTATAGTCTTCCCGTATCGGTAGGAAGTGAGCGGACTTGGTCAAGCGGTCAACGACAACCCAGATGCTGTCGTGACCTGATGGC
Source organism: Helianthus tuberosus (assembly GCA_030545235.1). NCBI lineage: Eukaryota > Viridiplantae > Streptophyta > Magnoliopsida > Asterales > Asteraceae > Helianthus > Helianthus tuberosus. The sequence goes on from CM060408.1 coordinate 46,759,493, forward strand.
GTGCGCTGAAGTTTCATTATGAAGTCCATAGCTATGCTCTCCCATTTCCACATAGGGATCTCGGGTTGTACGAGCAAGCCAGAGGGTCTTTGATTTTCGGCCTTGACTTTCGAACAAGTCAGGCACTTCGAAACATAGAGAGCGATATCCTTTTTCATACCCGGCCACCAGTACTTGTAGCGGATGTCCTGGTACATTTTGTCAGCACCGGGGTGAATAGAATATCGGGATTTGTGGGCTTCGCCCATCAGAAGTTGTCGTAAATTGGTACGCTTGGGAATCCAAATTCGGTCTAGATAATGGAATATACCTGTGACAACTCGAGTTTCCAAGATTCCACCTTTGCATTTATTGCATGTTAATTGTTTACACGACTTGTTTACCTGTGACAACTCGGCCATTGTTTGCATAGGTGCACGTGAATTGCCAGGTTACATGTGATAGATTTTATGTGTGCAATTTGTTAAAAGTTAGCATGAGTATTAGAGGAGATATAGTCTGCTAAAGTGTTCCCATTAATCGATGGGTAATGATTGTGATGTTAAGTGACATAGAGTTCTGATGATCCTTGAATGCATGATGGTGAATCCGAATAATACTAGGAATCGGCTGTGGTGCATATTTATGAAGACTTGACTTAATAGATTGGGTTGAATATTGATATTGATAATATAAGATGATGATGTGGGTCGGCTATTTATGAAATAGAGATGAGTCATATGATACCAATCATGATGTCTGTTATGATGATGTTTGTTATTTCATTAGAGTCATGATGATTCCATTAAGAACTGTTGATTGTGTGATTGCTAAATTGCGAGTTTGGTAACTATTGGAATTGATTTGTAAAATCAATAGATAACGGTTTGACTGTTGACTAAATCGAATATGGAAACTGTTATTTGGGTCAAACGAATTGAATTGAGATTGGTAAATAATTGCATGAAATTAGGAAAATTGTAACCGATCACACAAGTCTCTTGATCGTACAAGAGACTTCAGTCGCACAAGACCAAACACACAAGTTCAATCGCACAAGACTCCTAGTCGCACAAGATCAGATCGTACAAGATCTGATCTGATCGCACAAGGAGTCCAGTCGCACAAGGCACCCACAGTCGCACTAGATGTTTGGGTCGCACAAGTAGCAATGGTTGGGCCGGATATGTATATGTTGGGTTGGGCCAGGTCTGATCGCACAACCCAATAGGATCGCACAAGGCCTAAGGTTATTTGTTTGGGCCGTGGTTATGCTTATAGTGTTGTTTGGGTTCTTGACATTGGGCCGGGTAGTATTGGGCTCCAACGGATGACTCGCACAAGGCCACTAAGCTTGTGCGAGCTCAATCTTGAATATGTTATAAGTGTTGAACGTGATAATGCGTGTTGCTATGATCTGAGTGTGTTTCTTATATGCTATCTTATGTGATACTTATGTGCACTACTTGAAACCAAAACCTGACTTGTATGGTAACCATGTTAGGACGTGGTTGACCACTAGCAGCCAGACTTGACCTTTCTGTGTATCTGCCGAGCAAACCAAGGTGAGTTCACACTAGCCAAGGCATGGGATTCCCAGGGGTTGGGAATGGGATTGAATAACTACTCGTACAACTATTACTATTAAGCAAATTATTACTGTCCTCGGTTGAAGGGCACGTACGTAAAGCCTACGTACACGATCTTAAGACCATCACCTCTATCAAAGGAAGTCCCTCAATTATCGACTTAATCGCCGAGGCCTAGGGCGAGCGGGTCATTAGTTAATAGCGCTATTAGGTTTAACAAACCTCACACCGTGCCAGTCGGACGGGAGTGTACTAATGGACTATGGGCAAAGGGTCAATGCTGATAGACATTGACTTAGGGCACCTCTTACATTTTCGTAGCAGTCGATACGCGTGGTCTTGTAACACATGGGAAGCCCCCCACTAATCATCGCACATATGCCTGGATTGGCCGCGATAAGGATTATTACGATACATGGTTTACAAAACGAATATACGATTTACGAAATGAATACTATAACCAAACAACCAACTGTGAACTCGCTCAACTTTGTTGTTGATTCGTTGCTACATGCCTTGCAGGTCATTAGGTACCCATGGAGCTTGCACAGGGAGGAACGGTCGTTGTGGGACATGGCAGTGTGTGCCATGCTTTAAACATTACTTTATTTCACATTTAATACTTGCTATGGGTTTTACAAATTATGCTTCCGCTAAACATTTAACTATGCTTTGGTTTTTGAACACCCTTCATATTGTTGGTTGAATTATGGTTACTTACATGCTTGTTCAATATGATTGGTGGCTTGATCCTGGTCAGTCACGCCTCCAAGCGGTGATACTCCGCGTGTGGATTTTTGGGGGTGTGACAGATTGGTATCAGAGCCATTGGTTATAGTGAACTTGGTTTTAATAAGGGAAAATGTTTTTGTTAAAACCAGACTATAACCTGTACAGCGCTCTACGATCCACAACGACGCTTCACTCCACGTGCAAGGCTCGACATTCTAGGTGATATGGATTATGTTTATATTGCCTACTTGCTAGATTGCATAGAACTTTGCTCATGGTATGCTTAGATAAACGTAGCAACTATAGTTTGAAAACACATTTGTGCTTGCTCCCTACTGTCACTCCACACTTATACACATTCGCGACACCTTTTCTATTTGTGTTTCCTTCGATGTGAGATCATGAGGGAACGTGTGAACCTAACTCAAGCCAGCTGACGGCTCTTATCAACGAACAAGTTACGGCAGCACTCGCAGCCGCTCAGGCAGGAGGTATAACCTGCTATTCCGAACCTAACCTAGGATGATAGATCCTACTCTCATGACCCAACTCTCGCGCTTAACCCTGTCGTTTCTTCCTCGCGCAACAAGGTCAGAACGCTCAGCCGCCTGTATGCACATTTAAGACGTTCATGGACTGTCGTCCTAGTACTTTCGGTGGCACTAAAGGAGCTGTTGGACTCCTCCATTGGTTTGAAAAGCTCGAGTCTGTCTTAGAGATGTGTGAATGCCCCAAGGCTCGTGGGGTGAAATATGCCACTGGTACTCTCGAAGGCACTACGCTAACTTGGTGGAACGCGCAAGTTCAGATGCTGGGGCTGGCGGCTGCTAATGCCACCCCATGGAATGATTTTAAGGAACTGATCAAACGTGAATACTGTAGTCATGATGACATCCACAAGCTGGAAGTGGAGTTCTTTAACCTGAAGGTGACGGGGTCAGAAATAGAAGCGTACACGAAACGATCCAACGAACTGGCAGTGTTATGTCCAACTATGGTGGATCCTCCCATCAAGCACATTGAGCTGTACCTCAAGGGCTTAGTACCAGAGATTCAAAGCCATGTGACTACTGCAAACCTTGCTACCATCCAGGATGTTACCCGTCTTGCTCATCGTCTCACAGACCAGGCAGTGGAACAGAACAAGCTGCCTAAGCATATTGGTGCTACTACTATTCCTACTTCTGCTACTCCCGGTGACAACAAGCGAAAGTGGAATGGAATTCGAGCAAGGGTTCCACTTCGGTTCAGTCTCAGTTGCAGCGGCGAAAAACGGATGAGTACAGGAGCCCCAGTCAGCAGTCTTTTGGTAATCGAAGTCAGGGTGAATACAGGGGAAACCACCCTAAGTGCAATCGATGTAATTTACACCACAGCGGGCCATGCAACAAAGATCGTTGTCAGAGATGCAACAAGCTTGGTCATGAAGCCAAAGAGTGTAGAAGCTCACGTCCTACAAACCAGAACCGACAACAGCAGCCACAAGCTCCACAGAATCAGCAGCAACAGCAGGGTAACAAGGGATGTTATCAGTGTGGTGCTGAAGGTCACTTCCTGAGACACTGCCCACAGTTGAACCAGAACCAGAATCAGAACCACAACCAAGGAAACGGGAACAACAATGGAGGCAACAACGGGGGTAATAACGACGGCAATGGTGCCAGGGATTCTTTGCAAAGAAAAGATCGTCCGCATTCCTTGTGCTGGTTAAGAACCTTTGGTAATTCATGGTGACAAGCTCCTGGAGCGACACCCATAGCTCGAGCACCATATCGTTTAGCCCCATCTGAACTGGAAGGGCTGTCTACGCAACTACAAGAACTCTTGGATAAGGGTTTTATTCGTCCTAGCTCTTCGCCCTGGGGAGCTCCAGTGCTATTTGTAAAGAAGAAAGACGGTACCTTCAGGATGTGCATCGACTACCGTGAACTCAACAAGGTGACTGTGAAGAATCGCTATCCTCTTCCACGCATCGACGACTTGTTCAACCAGCTGCAAGGGTCGAGCTGCTATTCAAAGATTGATTTGAGATCAGGATATCACCAGCTGAGAGTCCGAGAAGAGGACGTCTCTAAAACAGCCTTTAGAACCCGTTATGGACACTACGAGTTTTTGGTCATGCCTTTTGGGCTGACAAACGCACCTGCGGTCTTCATGGACTTGATGAATCGAGTGTGCAAGCCGTACCTAGACAAGTTCGTTATTGTATTCATCGACGACATCCTGATCTATTCTAAGAGTCAGGAGGAACACGAACAACATTTACGACTCATTTTGGAACTTCTGCGAGCAGAACAGCTCTATATGCCAAGTTTTCAAAATGCGACTTCTGGCTTCGTGAAGTCCATTTCTTAGGCCATGTGGTGAACAAGGATGGGATTCATGTAGATCCATCTAAGGTAGACTCGATTAAGAATTGGCCTGCGCCTCGTACGCCAACGGAAATTCGCCACTTCTTGGGATTGGCAGGTTACTACAGGAGGTTCATTAAGGATTTTTCCAAGATTGCACAGCCTCTCACTTCACCGACGCAGAAAGGCGTTGTTTATCGATGGGGAAATGCACAGGAATTAGCGTTTCAACACTTAAAGGATAGACTTTGCAGTGCACCTATCCTTTCATTGCCAGAGGGCACAGACGACTTCGTGGTTTACTGCGATGCATCAATTCAGGGTCTTGGTTGTGTATTGATGCAACGAGATAAAGTTATAGCCTACGCCTCACGCCAACTTAAAGTTAATGAAAAGACCTACACACGACTTAGAGCTGGGAGCTGTTGTTTTGCACTTAAGGGATGGAGACATTACTTGTACGGTACCAAGTGCGCCATCTACACCGATCACAGGAGTCTCGAACATATCTTCAAGCAGAAAGAGTTGAACATGCGACAACGTCGATGGGTCGAACTGTTGAACGATTACGAATGTGCTATAAAGTACCATCCGGGCAAAGCCAATGTGGTGGCCGACGCCCTCAGTCGAAAGGATACTACACCTAGGCGTGTACGAGCATTGCAACTCACTATTCAGTCTGGTATTCCTGCACAGATACGAGATGCTCAGGTAGAAGCATTGAAACCAGAAAACGCCAGGGCTGAAGCTCTACGCGGCTCAAGACAACGGTTAGAACAAAAGGCAGACGGCGCCTACTATGTAACAGGACGCATTTGGGTCCCTCTTTATGGCAACCTACGAGAGCTTGTGACGGATGAGGCACACAAGTCTCGCTACTCAGTACATCCTGGTTCGGATAAGATGTACCACGACCTCAGAACTACCTACTGGTGGCCTAGCATGAAGGCCCACATAGCAACTTACGTTAGCAAGTGCTTGACTTGTGTGAGAGTCAAGGCGGAATACCAGAAACCTTCAGGCCCACTCCAACAACCAGAGATACCACAATGGAAATGGGAGCAAATTTCCATGGATTTTGTTACTGGCCTGCCTAGATCTCAACGTGGTAACGATACTATTTGGGTGATCGTGGATCGACTCATAAAGTCTGCTCACTTCTTGGCTATCAAGGAAACAGATAAGTTCTCCACACTAGCAGACGTATATCTTAAGGAAGTTTTCTCGAGGCACGGGGTGCCCACCTCTATTATCTCGGATCGAGATGCACGTTTTACTTCAGAACTGTGGCAAGCAATGCACAAGTCCTTTGGCTCACGTTTGGATATGAGCACAGCTTATCACCCGCAAACGGATGGGCAGTCTGAACGCACCATCCAGACCCTAGAAGACATGCTTAAGGCATGTGTAATTGACTTTGGCAATGGCTAGGAAAAGCATCTGCCACTTGTGGAATTTTCGTACAATAATAGCTACCACACCAGCATTAAAGCTGCTCCGTTTGAGGCATTGTACGGGCGTAAATGCCGGTCACCTCTTTGTTGAGCAGAGGTGGGGGATAGTCAGATCACTGGTCCAGAACTTGTGGTAGACACAACAGAGCGAATTGCTCAAATACGACAACGAATGGCGGCGGCTCGTGATCGTCAAAAAAGCTACGCAGATAAGGACAGGAAACCCCTCGAGCTCCAGGTTGGGGAGCGGGTACTACTCAAAGTTTCACCCTGGAAGGGTGTGGTTCGTTTTGGTAAACGAGGCAAACTTAACCCACGATACGTTGGACCTTTCGAAGTCATTGAGAAAATAGGCAAGGTGGCCTACAAACTGAACTTACCAGCAGAACTCAGTGCAGTTCACAACGTTTTCCACGTGTCAAATCTGAAGAAGTGTCTGTCAGATGAGACCCACATAGTTCCTTTGAAGGAGCTCACTATCGACGAGCAGTTACGATTCGTCGAGGAACCAGTTGAAATCACGGACTGGGATGTTAAGGTCCTCAAGCGTACTAGAATACCTCTCGTTCAAGTTCGTTGGAACTCACGTCGCGGCCTAGAGTTCACCTGGGAACGCGAAGATCAGATGAAACAAAAGTATCCCCAACTATTTGCAAACGGTACAACCACTACTGAGGCTGAAGCTACGGAATTTCGGGACGAAATTCCAGATCAACGGGGGGAGGATGTGACACCCCAGGAAAACCAGGAAAACCATGCAACTTAACTAGCTTCCTCAGTGAGTACGTACCAAATTTCGGGACGAAATTTCTTTCAACTTGGGGATAATGTGACAACTCGAGTTTCCAAGATTCCACCTTTGCATTTATTGCATGTTAATTGTTTACACGACTTGTTTGCCTTGTAACTGTACACGTTGAATTATATGTCGAGATGTTTGTTTGTTATGTTATCTGTTTAATGTGATTAACGTGTGATATTTCGGTTAAATAACTTATTGGTATTAGCTTAGGCCACACATGTGTTGGACAACATATTCACACCTTAAAAACTATACACTATATCGGCCCAGTATTTTGTAAACAAAGAGTAATAGGCTCGGCCCACTTGTTGGGTATTTGTAACCTTCCTATACTTCTCATCATTATAAGATAACAAACCCAAACCCTACTTCTTTTCTGTTTTTGCGACGGCAGACGACCCCCCCCCCCTCTCGAAGCATTTGTCCATTCGATAGAACTTCCAGTTAGTGCCATTGTTCTCGGCCTTTGTTGTTATATGATGTTAATTGTTGATTGATTATATACAGATTGTTATGATGATGCTATGTAATGATGAGTGATCACATGATATATAATTGAAAGTGGTATATGTTGTAGGTTATATATTGCTTGAATTAATTACATATTATGCATGTGAGATGTCTAGAAGGTGCAGCCAAGTGGATAGGAATCACCATATGTTGTCGGCCATTGTTTGCATAGGTGCACGTGAATTGCCAGGTTACATGTGATAGATTTTATGTGTGCAATTTGTTAAAAGTTAGCATGAGTATTAGAGGAGATATAGTCTGCTAAAGTGTTCCCATTAATCGATGGGTAATGATTGTGATGTTAAGTGACATAGAGTTCTGATGATCCTTGAATGCATGATGGTGAATCCGAATAATACTAGGAATCGGCTGTGGTGCATATTTATGAAGACTTGACTTAATTGATTGGGTTGAATATTGATATTGATAATATAAGATGATGATGTGGGTCGGCTATTTATGAAATAGAGATGAGTCATATGATACCAATCATGATGTCTGTTATGATGATGTTTGTTATTTCATTAGAGTCATGATGATTCCATTAAGAACTGTTGATTGTGTGATTGCTAAATTGCGAGTTTGGTAACTATTGGAATTGATTTGTAAAATCAATAGATAACGGTTTGACTGTTGACTAAATCGAATATGGAAACTGTTATTTGGGTCAAACGAATTGAATTAAGATTGGTAAATAATTGCATGAAATTAGGAAAATTGTAACCGATCACACAAGTCTCTTGATCGTACAAGAGACATCAGTCGCACAAGACCAAACACACAAGTTCAATCGCACAAGACTCCTAGTCGCACAAGATCTGATCTGATCGCACAAGGAGTCCAGTCGCACAAGGCACCCAAAGTCGCACTAGATGTTTGGGCCGCACAAGTAGCAATGGTTGGGCCAGATATGTATATGTTGGGTTGGGCCAGGTCTGATCGCACAACCCAATAGGATCGCACAAGACCTAAGGTTACTTGTTTGGGCCGTGGTTATACTTATAGTGTTGTTTGGGTTCTTGACATTGGGCCGGGTAGTATTGGGCTCCAACGGATGACTCGCACAAGGCCACTAAGCTTGTGCGAGCTCAATCTTGAATATGTTATAAGTGTTGAACGTGATAATGCGTGTTGCTATGATCTGAGTGTGTTTCTTATATGCTATCTTATGTGATACTTATGTGCACTACTTGAAACCAAAACCTGACTTGTATGGTAACCATGTTAGGACGTGGTTGACCACTAGCAGCCAGACTTGACCTTTCTGTGTATCTGCCGAGCAAACCAAGGTGAGTTCACACTAGCCAAGGCATGGGATTCCCAGGGGTTGGGAATGGGATTGAATAACTACTCGTACAACTATTACTATTAAACAAATTATTACTGTCCTCGGTTGAAGGGCACGTACGTAAAACCTACGTACAGTTATACTTACTACTGTCCTCGGATTGAAGGGCATGTACGTAAAGCCTACGTACACGATCTTAAGACCATCACCTCTATCAAAGGAAGTCCCTCAATTATCGACTTAATCGCCGAGGCCTAGGGCGAGCGGGTCATTAGTTAATAGCGCTATTAGGTTTAACAAACCTCACACCGTGCCAGTCGAACGGGCGTGTACTAATGGACTATGGGCAAAGGGTCAATGCTGATAGACATTGACTTTAGGGCACCTCTTACATTTTCGTAGCAGTCGATACGTGTGGTCTTGTAACACATGGGAAGCCCCCCACTAATCATCGCACATATGCCTGGATTGGCCGCGATAAGGATTATTACGATACATGGTCTACAAAACGAACATACGATTTACGAAATGAATACTATAACCAAACAACCAACTGTGAACTCGCTCAACTTTGTTGTTGATTTGTTGCTACATGCCTTGCAGGTCATTAGGTACCCATGGAGCTTGCACAGGGAGGAACGGTCGTTGTGGGACATGGCAGTGTGTACCATGCTTTAAACATTACTTTATTTCACATTTAATACTTGCTATGGGTTTTACAAATTATGCTTCCGCTAAACATTTAACTATGCTTTGGTTTTTGAACACCCTTCATATTGTTGGTTGAATTATGGTTACTTACATGCTTGTTCAATATGATTGGTGGCTTGATCCTGGTCAGTCACGCCTCCAAGCGGTGATACTCCGCGTGTGGATTTTTGGGGGTGTGACAATACCATTCGATTTATTCTCGAGTTGGGCGCCATCGTTTAGAATTCTTTCCTTCTTCAAAGTGCGTTCTGTAAAACAAGCATGTTGGGTGTCGCGTATTAGGGTTTCGAGGTTATGTTGGGCTTGGATGTTACGAACGCTATACAGATAGCTTCGTCGACTGAGAGCATCGGCAACGACGTTTGCTTTGCCTGGATGGTAACGGATCTCACAGTCGTAATCGTTGAGGAGTTCTACCCACCGGCGTTGGCGCATATTCAGTTCTTTCTAATCAAAGATATGTTGTAGGCTCCTATGATCGGTGAAGATCGTACACTTAGTACCGTAAAGGTAGTGTCGCCAAATCTTTAACGCAAAAACAACTGCGCCAAGCTTGAGGTCGTGTGTGGTATAGTTCTTCTCGTGGATCTTGAGTTGTCGAGAGGCGTACGCGATAACCTTGTCTCGTTGCATGAGAACACAACCAAGACCGAGGTTAGAGGTTAGAGGCATCGCAGTAGACAACGAAGTCGTCGTTTCCATTGCATGAGAACACCCCAACCGATGATGGAAACATCGGGGCGCGACACTGAGCAAAACAGATTGTTCAAGAGAATCCACAATAACTATTAAATTACCAAATCTTTAATGTTAATATCCCATACTACTAACAGATAAAGCAACCATAGTTATTACAGATAATTGTCTCAAAAACAAGCAAACTGTTCCGACAACTCATATTTTTATTAGGTTTGTTTCTAGACTCCATCCTAGCCTGATTCCAACAGATAGCAAGCAAGCATCCTAAACACCTGTCACATACGTTAAAATAGAGGTCAATACACATAGTGTAAAGGTGAGCATACAAGTTTAATAGTATAGTAGAGTTCGAAATCGTTTATGCATAACCAGCATGTACAACGCATAATGTGAAGCATGTAAGTTATCGACAAAGATCATATCAATACCAATGACTGCGATTTGACTGCGAGTAGCGAGCGCGCAACACATGTTCACTGCTGCGAACACGTGAAGTATTGTCCTTAACAACCCCTGAGTGAACAGGTGCTGAGTCCAAACTATAGTACTATCATTGCTAAGGCAGGTAGACAGCAATAGCTGTGTAAACATAACAAACATGCATTCATCGAGTCACGTATAACATGCAATAACGGTCAGCGTATAAATAGTGGTTGCGTTGTGTGTTCGATGTGATTTAGAATAAGTAACGTATGTAACACCCAAAAGTGCATAAAGCAAAAAGGGATCAAGTATACTCACAGCGATGGAAGTTAATGGATTGAAGGGAGCGCTAAAGTGAGATTAGCCTAATCAGAACGATAGCATAAGCGATAAGTGGCGCGTAAAACGATGCAAGTGAAACAAGGTGACGAGTGGTCATCCGTTCGGATGGCCATTCGGGCGGATTGACACTCGTTTGGGATGGATGTGTTTGTGTATGATGGCTTTGAAGTTTTCGTTGTAGCATTTTGAAAACAGAGAAGTATCTCTACCTTTCAGGTCGTTCGATCGAACGGCGGTTCGATCGGATGGCGATCCGCTCGGCGAGGTATTTCTTAGAGAACAAGTTCACAGCAGGATCAATATCCAATCGGATGATCTACCGATCGAGTGGCTGTAACACCTCGTACAATCGTGTCCAATGATGTGTTGACACGTGTAATAAACCCTAATAAAGTCAAACGTTGACTATGAGGGACTAGAAGTGTCATCATGCCAAACTTGTGCCTCTGAATGACCATACATGAAGAATATATTCTTAAACGAGTGATTAGTTGAATATGAGAAGCCGTTTAAGAAAATAATCGAAAGATTATAAACTACAGGGGTTAAATGTGTCAACACGTTAATTCTTACCTCTGAATGACCTTTTAACGAACCTGAGGCTTCGAAATATTCAAACATACTCTCAAGGATAAGTGATATAAACTTCACAAGGTTTCGATATCGTTATGCGTTATTTACGCGAATTCCCAAGATAAAACTAGTGTTTTCGGGGAACGTTTAGCGAAACCGGACCTAACGGTGTTTGGTGATACTCTCAAGATCATCTGCATACTGACTAGAGGGGTTAAAAGTGCCTAAAATGCAAGATAAAATACATTCAAAGGTACAGGGACTGAACTTGCAATGTTTGAAAGTTTAAATGCTGATTTAGTGAGTCTAGGCGGGCCGCGTAAGAGACTTCTAAATCTTACGCGGGGCGCGTAAAAGTCCCCAGCGAGCAAAACAGCTTTCAGCTGCTGTTTGTTTATTGCAGCCATGATTTTTTTCCTTGATCACCAAGTTATGTGCTCACCAAGGCTTTTGCTTTGAATACAACATTTGTCACAATCTTATCAAGCCTTGGAGGACACACTATACACTTGTCTTGATCCTATGATTTCTCAAAACCTATATAAAGGATGAAAGTTCATCCATTTTAGTTGCCATTTTCATTCCTTCTCTACATCTCTCAATCTCTGGAGCTTTTCTAATCTGAGTGGAACTTATTTTTTTGTAGAAAAGATAGCTAGGACCCTTTGTAAGTGTCTTAGCCCTCTCTTTAGTTCAGTTTTATAGTTTATAAACCGAAAAGTCAAGTTATCGTAAATTAACTTTGACTTTCGGTTTAAACTCAAATGGTCCAACCACTGACCGAAATGAAAGTGGTTATGGAACCATATTAAGGTAGGTGATTAACCCTTAATAGGGCACCTCCTAATTATTTCGTTTGACTAGTTAATTGTCGGGTCAAACTAGTTTGACAAAAAGTCAAACTGGACAGAAAGTTAAAAAAAAAAAGACTTAAATTAATAAAACAGAGGTTCTAAATTATATTTTAATATTCTAATGACTTGGTAATTAGTATTAGAACATATTTAATCAGTCCTAACCCGGTAATTATCAGTCTAAGGTCAGTTTATAACCGAAAATCGCAAAAGCTTGAGTTTTGCTTTGACTTTCAGTTCTGACCCGTTTAAGCTTAATTCTCCTATGTTTTAAGCTTCCATTAGGACCACATTATATAGTAGTATAACCTCCTGGAGTTATATTGCTTGGTCCTTAGTGGTTTGAATTATATGCACTCGTTTGTTAATATGCTTATAAATGCCGTTTTTGCCCTTTTGACATATAAATGAGATTTTTAGAAATGTGAGTGGAAAAAAAAACCTTTGTTACTGATATATAAGTATGTCCCGAAAATCTCACATCAGTTCTTGCTCTCAAATAGGAGTTATGCTCGATATCGTAAATAGAAGCTTTTTATTAAGTAAATTGCGATATCTTGCATAAGTCATGTTTAAGCATAAGTTTTGACCCAAAACTCATTACCTACTATTAAGATATTAATTTTGGGGATTTTTTGGAATTTTTGATCAGATTATAATCTGATCATATCATAGAGTTCTTGTATAATTTGGTAAATGACGATAATACCCTTTTTATGCATAAAATGAGATTAACAAATAATTTGAATGCCAAACCTTTTTCTACTGATATTATATATTAAATAAATTATTTTGAGCATTTAAAACTAATCAAAATCTCAGATTTACATAAACGTCTTGATTATCGTCAATTAGCGAGTTTTATACTATTTAGGTGCATAGTATGATTTAAAATCATATTTAACACCTAAGACTTGTTACCTACTGAATTTTTAAACAAATTTAAATATTATTACAAGAGGAATAAGTTATGAACTCAGATTTCCAAAAATGCCCTTAAAAGCCTATGTGAAATGACCAAAATGCCCTTTCGGGGCATAGTTTGGCCACAAAGGGTAAACTTCACATATATATAATATCTTACTAATGTAATGTGATAAAATAAATACTTTTACTGATTAATAGAGACCAGAACTTCAGTTTGCTTTAAAACCTCTTTTATAAAGAGTAAAATGACCAAAATGCCCCTACGGGACTTAATTTGGTTTTAAATACTTTTTGGGCATATATGTTAACATCTTACTGATGTATTAACATATTCTAAGCATAATAACATATGAGAGTTGTATATGATTCATTTGGTTACCCGTTACGCATTTACGCGTTCGGATCGGTTTATGTAACTAGTTTACGTAAGTTTGCCGAAACGGGTTTAACCTTATCATTTTTGCTTCAAAATCCAGAATGTACTTAGATTACCCATATTATACAAGTCTTCGTACTTGTTGGGTCTAAATAACATTCTATCCCGGTCATCGTTTAATCTAGCGTAGCGTACCGTTTTAGATACTTTAAGCTAGCCGGTCTAAGTCTACGACTTAAATAAGACCATTAGCATTCTGAATTTGGTTATATATTACCATCACTCCAGACTAGAGCCACCCGGTAAAAGCTACCTGCATTTAGATAGATTGGATAAGACTGAGTTATTATGCGGTGAATCAAGTATTAGCTCAGGTAAATACTTTTAACTTATTTTCCCTTATACGGGCTTGGGATACGGTATATTAATACCGCTTGGTCGGGTACGAGATCATTTAATCGGATTGTGATTTAATAAATCTGCATAACCCGTTTTAATATGTTTTGTTTGATAACATAAACATTGGGGGTTAACGACCGTGTCTTCGATATCCTCGGCTCATTTAAGTTATTAATGGCCACGACCTATGCACGGGGTGTAGGCATACACCTGACAGATGCAAATGCTAAATATTAAATTACCCACAAGTTGGGGATAACTCCTCTGTGGGTTTTATAAGTGGTGAGTCGGTTAATCATGATCGGCTTCCAAACCGGCCCCGTATGTATGACAAACACGTAAAATTGTATACAAGATTGTATTAAAGATTGTCCCAAGTTATAAATGGTTTGTGCCTTGTGCACTTAAATCAATTTTCATAAACTCTTTTTAAATGAGTCGGTTAATTGTATTTACCAGTGAAAACTGACGTATTTTCCAAAGACTAAGTGGCAGGTACTACTCGTAATAGGCTGGGGGATTGCTCGGTGTCGAAATAGAGGATCTTGCAAATCCTTAAAGATGCCTTAAAGTCTGGTAAACTTCATTTTATACATTCTGTAAAGATCTACCTGTGGATTTGATATTACAGGCTCGTCTATAATAAATACTTTGATATTTTCAGACATTTGAGTTTGTAATAATATTTTATATTCCAAGACTTCCGCTGTGTTATTCTGTGTATGTTTGACCATGATGATATCAACTACGTCACGATACTCCCCACCGGGCCCACCGGTAATATGTGGAAATATCGGGGTGTGACAGGTTGGTATCAGAGCCAACGCTTGAGTGAATTAAACACTAATTCTTAGTGTTTAATCTCAAATGACACAGTAGCATATTCCTTAGACCTTTTGAGTCTAGACTTAACATAGGAATGCTCTCATCCCTATTAAGTAAACATTGTTTTCGATTTTATGTATTTTGAATATGTCGCCAAGCAAAGAAGCTGTTGATGGAAATTCTCCTTATCCGAAGCCAAGGAATGCCAAGCTTCGTTAAACGGCTAGAATAAGCATGCGACCGATTTGGAGGAGAGACCTTCATGAGCTCATTCCAAAAACCAAATCTATTGGATAACAATCAGACTTCAGAGTCCATACCGTAGGTCCCTGAGGCTCAAATTTTAAAGTCTGTGCCAGTGGAGTCCATACCATGTGGTCCCTGAGACTCCCGTTTTGAAAATAATGCTAGTGAACACTGATGATCCTTATTTCTTACCTCCAAGTTTTGGAAACCCAGACTTGGATTATATCAGTCAAAACCCAATCCGTGATCCATATCATTAACCATTGAATCCTTGAATTCTACTTCTATAACGGATCCTGATTGGAATACTTACCTTATTCACTGAGGTCTTCAGTGTCCCTACCGTATATGGTAAACAAAGAAGAGAAACAGTCGAAATGGAGCAAGGAAGATGTTTGAGAATCCTTCTTTCATAATATTATTTGTCTTTTAAGTCTTTATAAGGACCTATCTCTTCTATTTAGTCCCTGTGTGGACATACCTTTTGACTTAAGACCCTATATGGGCATTTGCTATTTGGTCCTTTCATGGACATTATATTTCAATATAGTCCCTTGTGGACATTATATTCCAATAAAGTCCCTCGGTGGACATACTATTTCAATATAGTCCTTTCATGGACGTGTGATTTTATTAAAATCCCTTTTGTGGATACACTATTTTAAAATAGTCCTCCCGTGGACTTGATATTTCAATATAGTCCTCTCATGGACTTGGTATTTCAATATAGTCCTCTCGTGGACATATTATTTCATCATAGTCCCTTCGAGGATATACTGATTCATCAAAGTCCTTTTATGGACATATTTATTCCCTTGAAATCCCTTGCGGATATGATATTTCATTAAAGTCCCTACGAGGACAATTGTTTATTAACGTCCCTTCATGGACATGTAATATAATAGAAGTCCCAATGCGGACATATTTTACAGTTCCTTTACGAACTATTAATTCCTTTTAGTCCCTGCATGGACTAGAGTTATTTAAAGTCCCTGTGAGGACATCTATACAGCAAAGCCCTTTTGTGCGCACGTTGTACCAATATAGTCCTTTTATGGACATGTTATTTCATCAATATCCCTTTGGGGATACGTTATTTCGAAATAATCCCTTTGAGGACATTGATATTTCATTATAACCCTTATATAGATTTATAATATTTTATAGTCCTTATACGGACTTATATTTTTCCTCTTAGTCCTCTGTGGACAAATATATTACTAAAAGTCCTGATTAAGGCACTATTGTAAATTCCTAATAACATAGGAAAGTTTTGAAAATTTTATGTAGGTATTCATTTCGTCCTTTATCCAACAATAGTTCTGAAACTTTTACTCGAACTTTATTGATCAGCCGAAAAATTTCAAAAGATCCTCTTAATGGTATAACCTAGCCTATATGTCTATGAACATGGCTATGATGGTAAAACCCTCTTAAGATAATTAATCTTTGTTAACATCTGAGAACATGTTAACACTCCTGGCTGTGTGGCTTGAGAAACCACATCAGCCGTCAAGGTATTGGATTACATCCAAGCCTTAAAGCCTATATGATCAGAGTATATCATGGCAAGTATCATCAATGTGATGATCATACCATAAACATCCATTAGTGGTGAAGTGCCTACGGGCTATACTTGTTGTCTAATAAAGACAATGACAGTTGTAGTCTACGACTCCCTGTCTAAAAATGTTGGACTATGTCCAAACATAATAGTCTATATGATCAATGCGATCATGACTAATATCATCAATACGATGATCATGTTATTTAACATGCTTTAGTGATGTTTTGCCTATGGGCTATAATATATTGTCCATTTGGGACATTGACATTGTGATCTTTATGATTCCTTGTCTAAGGTGGTGAGCTATGCTCAAGCCAAATAGTCAATATGATTAATACGATCATGATTAAATCGTCAGTACGATGATTAAAATTTAACATCCTTAATGATGTTTTGCCTAAGGGCTATATTATATTGTCCATTTGAGACAAGACAATTGTAATCTTTTGTGATTCTTTGCCCAAGGGGGTGAGCTATGCTCAAATCCCATAGTCTATATGATCATTGCGATCCTGACTAGTATCATTAGTATGATGATCATAATATTAACATCCCTAGTGATGAAGTGCCTACGGGCTATACTTTACTCTATTGTCGATAAGACAAAGATAGTGGTGATCTTTATGATCCCCTATTCAAAATGGTGGGATTATACCCAAACCTAATAGTCAATATGATCAATGTGATCATGACTAATATCATTAGATACTATGATTATATATAAACATCCATTAGTGATGTTAATTGGTTTACCTTTCTGCCAAATGAATCGTCCTTCAAGACAATGACAGTTGTAGTCTATGACTCCCTGTCCAAAGGTGAAGAACTATGTTCAAGCCTTAAAGCTCCTGATCTAACAAGATTGTGGCCTATGAATTGATGTCCTTGTGACAAACCCACAAGTTATATTTCAAGTCATCCATGAAAAGCCTCCGTGCTATAATTTGTCGTTCGTGTCAAGTTAACATGCTAAATGTTAACATCCCTTGTGACAGGCCTTTTGTACCAGATTTGATAAATGTCCTTCGTGACAGGCCTTAGTGCCATATCCTATAACGTCCTGGAGACAAGGCCATTTGTGCCATATCTAAATGTCCTTTGTGACGAGGCCTTCGTGCCATATGATCATTTATGTCCTTCATGACTAGGCTTTATGCCATATTTTTTTACGTCCCTCGCGACGGGCTTTTATGCCATATATGTATATATATATATATATAATAAAAGTCATGTAAGGCTAGCCTTCGAGCTATTCATGATCGTCCTTGTGACAAAGACAGTTGTGACATTATAATTCCCTGTCAAACAGGTAATGGACTCGCTCCAAACCTTAATTGCCATTGATGGTATTTTTGTGACCTAGGCTAAATGTGATGGATATACATTCAAATAACATTCATTAGGAATGTTTGGAACATAATAGCCTATACGGTTCATGGATGCCGTGGCTAATCCATGTCAGGTCATCAGGATGATGACTAACAGTTGTTTAATTTGATGGTTAGTATCAAGCTTCGAGTATGGCAAACTCGGATGAGGTGGACAACAGTCGCATTACTACTAATGCGACAAAAGCTAATGATGCTACAAACGTAAACCTCAATATTAATGGAGCTAATCTCCAAGCTGTGGTTGACACAGCAATTGGAAAGGCCATGGAAAAGGTCATGAAACAGTTCAAAGAGCCGAATGCTTCTCGCTCTAAATTTTATTCAAAACCACATTCAAATGCTCATGAAAAGAGCTTTGTTCACACTTCAAATGTGAAGGATGGACCAAAGGAGGAGGATAACTCCCAGAAATCTAAGAAAAAGAGCAAGTACGGGCTTAATAAGAACCAACAAAAGTTCAGTAAGAAGCCTGTATGTAAGAGCTGTTATAAAAGACACTGAGGACAGTGTTGAATAGAACAAAGACCAAAGCAGTGTGGCATCTGCAAAGGAACTGGTCATCAGTCCCATGAATGTAGGGACATAAAGAATGCAGTCTGTTACGGCTGTGGTGAGCAAGGCCACATCAGAACTAGATGCCATAAAGCTGCCAAAGAAGGTGCAACTAAGCCTGGAAAGGCTAAGAAAGGAAACGCCTGAACTCACCTGATGAATGCCAAGAGGCAAAACATGATGTCATAAAATACATTCCTTATCATTTACCAATGATAATTTCCGCTAAGTGTCATGTTTTTAATACAGGCAATAATAAGTCTTTCATAGACCATAAGCTTAGCAAACTTTTGATGATACTCATAAGAGCTCCAGATGCTAAGTATAAGGTAGAACCTACCAATGAAAACCATAGAGACCGTCTCTTCTATTTTCAACGAAGATCTTTCTGAAAAATCTAAAAGTACTCTTTCTTCGAATAGAGTACGACAATATATGTTATTTTAATTATTTCCTCATTAATTTTTATCAACTGCGAGTGCCAACTATGTTTGATAAAAGCGCCATATGAGAATTGGCGTAACCTAGTGTGTCCCATAGATTGCTTCCATGCCTGATCAGTATGGAGGTTTAATGCATGGAACCACTAAGATATACCAATAGTCATATTGTACTAAAGTCAGCTAATGGTATTCAAAGAAGATATCCATAATAGAAATGCCTAAGTAGGCGCCTCCACTTAAGGCATCTGTGCACTCGTAAAATAGATGTGTCATTTGCATGGCACAAGCGGCGGTAAGTGGACCAAGGTCAAAGATTGAGCTACCTCTATCATATTTGGATAACTTGATTTCTTCTTAGTAGAACTACCCTATTTTACCCCTGAGGGGCAAAGTGAAGTTAGGATTGACATCTTATTAGGATCTGTATCTGTTACAGAAGCTCCATATCGGTTAGCATCAACAGAAATGGAAGAACTGAGAGCTAACCAGATGAGTTTATAAAGAAAGGCTTGTACAGCCTAGCTCATTGTCTTAGGAGCTCCGACTATTATTGTTGATAAAGGAAAGCACGATGCAATACGCTTGTGCATTGGTTATTGCAACCTAACTAGGAAACGATTAAGAATCGTTATTAGCTACCCAGGATCGTCGATTTGTTTGACTAACTATGAGAGTAGATGATTCCTTAAGATTGATTCGGGTAGTAGTTGGAATGATTATCTCACCCTAGTTAAGTTCTCCATAACCAATAACATTATATAAGCATCAAGGCTGCTCCTTTGGAGACCTTGTTTGGGAGAAAAAGTCAACGCCCGTTGTTGGGCAAGAGTTTGGAAAATCTCAATTATCAGAATCTGGGAATTTTCTTAAAGACGACGGATAGAATATTATGAATCAGTAATCGTCTGAAAACTGCCAGAAACGGCAAATTGAGCAATACGAAAGAAAGACGCAGGTTTCTTAAAGTTCCAAATAAGGAACAAGTCTCTATTGAAAATATCAATATGAAAGAATACGATACGTTTCGGTATAAAGGGCAAGTTAAGCCCTGGATATATAAAATAATTCGAGATCATCGAATGTGTCGGTAATATAGCTTATAAGCTAAACTTGCCTAAGGAGCCTAGTGGAATTCACAATGTGTTCCACATCTTTAACTTAAAGAAATGCCTAGCTGATAAATCGCTAGCAATGTCTCACAAAACCTATATACCGATGAAAGCCTGAAGTTTATTGAAGGACCTATATCGATCAAGGATCGACAGGTTAATAAGCTCCGAAGAGAAGCATGTACCTATTGAATAGGTCAATTGGGATATCCGTAGAGGTCCCCAATATACTGTGCAAGTTAAGTCCATTATACGACAGAAAGTACTTCCATCTTTTTGAGCAAATCTCGGGGTAGAGATTTCTTTTAGGGGGTGAGGATGTAACACCTCGTAAAACCGTGTCCAATAATGTGTTGACACGTGTAATAAACCCTAATAAAGTCAAACGTTGACTATGAGGGACTAGAAGTGTCATCATGCCAAACTTGTGCCTCTGAATGACCATACATGAAGAATATATTCTTAAACGAGTGATTAGTTGAATATGAGAAGCCGTTCAAGAAAATAATCGAAAGATTATAAACTACAGGGGTTAAATGTGTCAACACGTTAATTCTTACCACTGAATGACTTTTTAACGAACCCGAGGCTTCGAAATATTCAAACATACTCTCAAGGATAAGTGATATAAACTTCACAAGGTTTCGATATCGTTATGCGTTATTTACGCGAATTCCCAAGAATAAGGGTTAAAAGCATCAACCAGACGAAACTAGTGTTTTCGGGGAACGTTTAGCGAAACCGGACCTAACGGTGTTTGGTGATACTCTCAAGATCATCTGCATACTGACTAGAGGGGTTAAAAGTGCCTAAAATACAAGATAAAATACATTCAAAGGTACAGGGACTGAACTTGCAATGTTTGAAAGTTTAAATGCTGATTTAGTGAGTCTAGGCGGGCCGCGTAAGAGACTTCTAAATCTTACGCGGGGCGCGTAAAAGTCCCCAGCGAGCAAAACAGCTTTCAGCTGCTGTTTGTTTATTGCAGCCATGATTTTTTTCCTTGATCACCAAGTTATGTGCTCACCAAGGCTTTTGCTTTGAATACAACATTTGTCACAATCTTATCAGGCCTTGGAGGACACACTATACACTTGTCTTGATCCTATGATTTCTCAAAACCTATATAAAGGATGAAAGTTCATCCATTTTAGTTGCCATTTTCATTCCTTCTCTACATCTCTCAACCTCTGGAGCTTTTCTAATCTGAGTGGAACTTATTTTTTTGTAGAAGATAGCTAGGACCCATTGTAAGTGTCTTAGCCCTCTCTTTAGTTCAGTTTTATAGTTTATAAACCGAAAAGTCAAGTTATCGTAAATTAACTTTGACTTTCAGTTTAAACTCAAATGGTCCAACCACTGACCGAAATGAAAGTGGTTATGGAACCATATTAAGGTAGGTGATTAACCCTTAATAGGGCACCTCCTAATTATTTCGTTTGACTAGTTAATTGTCGGGTCAAACTAGTTTGACAAAAAGTCAAACTGGACAGAAAGTTAAAAAAAAAGACTTAAATTAATAAAACAGAGGTTCTAAATTATATTTTAATATTCTAATGACTTGGTAATTAGTATTAGAACATATTTAATCAGTCCTAACCCGGCAATTATCAGTCTAAGGTCAGTTTATAACAAAAAATCGTAAAAGCTTGACTTTTGCTTTGACTTTCAGTTCTGACCCGTTTAAGCTTAATTCTCCTATGTTTTAAGCTTCCATTAGGACCACATTATATAGTAGTATAACCTCATGGAGTTATATTGCTTGGTCCTTAGTGGTTTGAATTATATGCACTCGTTCGTTAATATGCTTATAAATGCCGTTTTTGCCCTTTTGACATATAAATGAGATTTTTAGAAATGTGAGTGGAAAAAAACCTTTGTTACTAATATATAAGTATGTCCCGAAAATCTCACATCAGTTCTTGCTCTCAAATAGGAGTTATGCTCGATATCGTAAATAGAAGCTTTTTATTAAGTAAATTGCGATATTTTGCATAAGTCATGTTTAAGCATAGGTTTTGACCCAAAACTCATTACCTACTATTAAGATATTAATTTTGGGGATTTTTTGGAATTTTTTATCAGATTATAATCTGATCATATCATAGAGTTCTTGTATAATTTGGTAAATGACGATAATACCCTTTTTATGCATAAAATGAGATTAACAAATAATTTGAATGCCAAACCTTTTTTTACTGATATTATATATTAAATAAATTATTTTGAGCATTTAAAACTAATCAAAATCTCAGATTTACATAAACGTCTTGATTATCGTCAATTAGCGAGTTTTATACTATTTAGGTGCATAGTATGATTTAAAATCATATTTAACAGCTAAGACTTGTTACCTACTGAATTTTTAAATAAATTTAAATATTATTACAGTAGGAATAAGTTATGAACTCAGATTTCCAAAAATGTCCTTAAAAGCCTATGTGAAATGACCAAAATGCCCTTTCAGGGCATAGTTTGGCCACAAAGGGTAAACCTCACATATATATAATATCTTACTAATGTAATGTGATAAAATAAATATTTTTACTGATTAATAGAGACCAGAACTTCAGTTTGCTTTAAAACCTCTTTTATAAAGAGTAAAATGACTAAAATGCCCCTACGGAACTTAATTTGGTTTTAAATACTTTTTGGGCATATATGTTAACATCTTACTGATGTATTAACATATTCTAAGCATAATAACATATGAGAGTTGTATATGATTCATTTGGTTACCCGTTACGCATTTACGCGTTCGGATCGGTTTATGTAACTAGTTTACGTAAGTTTGCCGAAACGGGTTTAACCTTATCATTTTTGCTTCAAAATCCAGAATGTACTTAGATTACCCATATTATACAAGTCTTCGTACTTGTTGGGTCTAAATAACATTCTATCCCGGTCATCGCTTAATCTAGCGTAGCGTACAGTTTTAGATACTTTAAGCTAGCCGGTCTAAGTCTACGACTTAAATAAGACCATTAGCATTCTGAATTTGGTTATATATTACCATCACTCCAGACTAGAGCCACCCGGTAAAAGCTACCTGCATTTAGATAGATTGGATACGACTGAGTTATTATGCGGTGAATCAAGTATTAGCTCAGGTAAATACTTTTAACTTATTTTCCCTTATACGGGCTTGGGATACGGTATATTAATACCGCTTGGTCGGGTATGAGATCATTTAATCGGATTGTGATTTAATAAATCTGCATAACCCGTTTTAATCTGTTTTGTTTGATAACATAAATATTGGGGGTTAACGACCGTGTCTTGGATATCCTCGGCTCATTTGAGTTATTAATGGCCACGACCTATGCACGGGGTGTAGGCGTACACCTGACAGATGCAAATGCTAAATATTAAATTACCCACAAGTTGGGGATAACTCCTCTGTGGGTTTTATAAGTGGTGAGTCGGTTAATCATGACCGGCTTCCAAACCGGCCCCATATGTATGACAAACACGTAAAACTGTATACAAGATTGTATTAAAGATTGTCCCAAGTTATAAATGGTTTGTGCCTTGTCCACTTAAATCTATTTTCATAAACTCTTTTTAAATGAGTCGGTTAATTGTATTTACCAGTGAAAACTGACGTATTTTCCAAAGACTAAGTGGCAGGTACTACTCGTAATAGGTTGGGGGATTTCTCGGTGTCGAAATAGAGGATCTTGCAAATCCTTAAAGATGCCTTAAAGTCTGCTAAACTTCATTTTATACATTCTGTAAAGATCTACCTGTGGATTTGATATTACAGGCTCGTCTATAATAAATACTTTGATATTTTCAGACATTTGAGTTTGTAATAATATTTTATATTCCAAGAGTTCCGCTGTGCTATTCTGTGTATGTTTGACCATGATGATATCAACTACGTCACGATACTCCCCACCGGGCCCACCGGTAATATGTGGAAATATCGGGGTGTGACAGTGGCAATCCGTTGGAATTGACCATGCATTGAACATGTTGAAAATTGTTGAAGTGTTGAACCTCATGTGCAATTCGATCGGATTGCGGTTCGATTGGATGACAATCCGATCGGATGGCAATCCGATCGGACGACGATCCGTCCCGCGACCTGATCTTTTGCAACTTGAATATTTGTTAAGTTTGGAAAGTTTTGCGGTTTGATCGAGACGGTATGACAATGTGCTAAACAACAGAAATCCCATCATGAGCCAAGTTATCCGATCGAACAGGAATCAACCTAGTCCGATCAGTTTACTGGCTCGTGACGGTTATTCATGTTTAACCCGGAATCGGTTGTCCCGTAGACAGAAATCAGATCTTGAACCAACACTTCACTAAGAATGAGTAGAAGAACAGAACGAGCTCCGACTCTATCGGTTTTGAGTGCATTGAGTGTAAAAGAGTTGAAAGGAAGTTGGATAAGTATCTTTCAATCCGTTTATCCTTGAAAATGTTCAGATCTATGCAAGATCTTTATTTATTCATGTGGAAATCTCTTAGATCTAAGTTGTTCTTGGTGAAATGAGGCCAAAACTTGAAGTTCATAAAAACTCCATGATGACATCACCCTAGAACACCTCAAATCCACTGATTTCACGGTTAAAAGTTGAGATTCAAAGGTGAAAAAGATGAAGAAATGCGTGTAGATCATAGAAGTACCAGATTTAGGTTGAAAACTTACAAGAATCACGAGAAATCGAGAGAAAACAGGCCTGGAGCGAGCTGGTCGAGTGAGAGGGGCTGTCACATCACAAATGATGTGACAGGAGGGTATTTATAGAGTTTCCATAAAGGGAAAGTGCTGAAGTGTCGGATTGGTCACCGATCGGATGGCAATCCGATCGGATGGCCACTCGATCGGTTGGCCACCCGATCAAGGTGTCCAGCGCGCTGAGTTTTGTCGTTTTGATTCGCGTGTTGTGCGTGGCGATGCGATTCGAGTGAGCGATGCGATAGTATTACCTAATGGTCACACAAATAACTTAACTACTATATCTAACATACAATCACTATAAATAACTTGCGTTTAGCGTTTGCGATTAGATTGCGATGCGATAGAATTGTGATTGCGATTAACACCTCAAAATAAACATAACATGCACAAGTAACACATAATAGCACTCACACGTAAAACAATATCCAGAATCCAAAATTCGAGTTGTGATTGCGATGCGATAAGTCGATTAGTGATTAATTATGCGATTAAACCTCGATTATTAACAAGTACTCCACATAATACAACTAAAGCGATTAAAATAAAGATTCGGTTACAAGTCAAAGAAGTTAAATCAGTAATTAAGCAAGGAGTAACAGATCGCAATTAGCAATCTTTTCTTCCTTTGACTTCAATCTTGACTTTGATTTTCCAAAAGTGGGTTGTTACACACCGGTCACCTCAATCATGGCTTGTAAGTGTCTGTTGATGTTTTTTGTGATTTCCGGTCATTCCGAGAGAGAGAGAGAGAGATCTGTGATTTCCGGCCATTCCGACCATCTCCGGCCTGCGAATTTTGTGGGGTTGAAACAAATGGCCGACGATGGTTTTTTGTGTTGCCGCCGGTGGTTTTAATTTTGTGTTGCAGGTTTTGATTTCATCTCTCAACATTCGCCTGTAACAATTCAATGTTGCATGTTTTGATTTTGTGTTGCAGGTTTGTCTCTCAACCACAACCATAACTAGATCTGAGAAGGATAAGAGTTGTAGGTTGAGATTTTATGTGTGTTTGTTGAGACACACAAAAAGAGGGTGATGGTTGGTGGGTTATGGGATGGAGAGAGAGAGAGAGAGATAGAGATGGGAGAGATGGGTGTGTTAGGTTGGAGGTGGTGGCAGCAGGTCGTGGCAAGCGGTGGCGATGGGGTGATGTGGTGGATGATGGATGGTGGTGGGTGGTGCAGAGACCAGATTTAACCAAATGGCATATTTATTATTTAAATCTTTTTTAAATGGTTTGGTATTGAAGTTATTTACATATTTAGTCTCTGGAAATGTCAAATGACAAAAATGCCCTCACATGACAAGATTTAACCAAAAAAATCTAACTGTGTTAGGGCTAAAGGGCATAACGTGCAGGATTTTTAAACTCGGCGTTTTTGTGTGGAGGGCTGAAACGGGTCACAGGGTCGTCTCCGAAAATCACAAAAAATTTTTTGGCCCTGTTCGAGATAAAAAATTTGGGCCCTATTCGCAAATCTTCATATAATATAAATTCATCAATCATTTAATCAAATATATAAATACTAAAAACCTATAATAATACGATAATTGTTATGAAATAGATAATTGCTATGAAATACTATGACGTTTTGTTTCCTTTCCCTGATCTAGCAGACTCTCTATTTTGTTTAGATTAGTCACTTGGGCTTGTTAATTGGGTCATTTTTTAAAAACTTTTCAACAGCCCTTATTTAAAAAACTTTTGGTTTTTTAGCAGGCCCTTATTTATACAAACATCCAGATTTATATATATATATATATAATTTATAAAAAAATTTTGGGCCCTTTATTGATTAAGGCCCTGATCGCAAGCACCTCCTGCACCCCTGATAGACGGCCCTGACGGGTCGGATACCCGCGGTGGATATATATATATATATATAGTGTGAAGTTCATTGGGGAACACTAAAAAAGTGGGGAACAGTGGGGAACTGACTCAAACGAACTCCGATTGGACTCATTCCAGCGGCGTTGGAACCGGCTCGTCGAACCCTAACTAGGATCTTTTAACCCTGAACCCTAAATATATTAGGGTTTGGCTTTTAGGGTTTAGCTTTAGGGTTTAGCTTTAGGGTTTAGCTTTAAGGTTTAGATTTAGGGTTTAGGGTTTAGCTTTAGGGTTTAGCTTTATGGTTTAGCTTTAGGGTTTAGCTTTAGGTTTAGCATTTAGGGTTTAGCATTTAGGGTTTATAGTTTAGATTTTACGGTTTAGCTTAGGTTTTAGCCTTATTTTTTTTAGCTTTAGGGTTTAGAGTTTAGGAGTTAGGATTTAGGGTTTAGGGTTAAGAGATCTTAGTTAGGGTTCGATGAGACGGTTCCAACGCCGCTGGAATGAGTCAAATCGGAGTTCGTTTGAGTCGGTTCCCCGCTGTTCCCCACTTTTTTAGTGTTCCCCAATGAACCTTCCCCTATATATATATATATATATATATATATATGTAATTTATAAAAAAATTTCGGGCCCTATATTGATTAAGACCCTGATCGCAAGCACTTCCTGCACCCCTGATAGACGGCCCTGACGGGTCAGATACCCACAGTGGATGCTCTCTCCAAAATAAATGTCATTATAACCCCGGGTTTGCGTCCTTTCTGTAATAAAGTTGCCAAAAACCTTCCCTGATTGACAGTGCTTAAATCAACTGAACACATGTTGAATTTATGTTGAATTATATATATATATATATATAGGGAGAAGATCATGCGAGAACCACCTCTTATTGCGAGAACCAATGTGAACACAACCAAAAATGCCTAAAAATAGCTAAAAATCACACAAATTTTTTTTTTTTTTTAATATTTTTTATAAAAAAATCGCTACTTTTCGAAGCAAAAAAAAAAAAATTAAAAAAAAAATTCTTTTTTTTTTTGGCAAATTGGATTTAAATAATCCCAACTCACTGTTATTGGCCAATAATAATCCCAACTCATTTAATCACCAATAATAATCCGAACTATTCACTTTTGTTTGTAAAATACTCCCAGTTAAAAAAACACTAACTAGGTTAAAAAATTGCTGATGTGGCCCTTTTAGCTGATGTGTCATATGACGTGGCAGTTGATGTGACATTTTTTGATGACGTGGCAGCTGATGTGGCAGTCTACGTGGCATTTTTCGATGACGTGGCAGCTGATGTGGCAGTCTACGTGGCATTTTCCGATGACGTGGCAACTGATGTGGCAAGCCACATCAGCAATTTTTAAACCTAGTTAGTGTTTTTTTAACTGGGAGTATTTTACAAACAAAAGTGAATAGTTTGGATTATTATTGGTGATTAAATGAGTTGGGATTATTATTGGCCAATAAGAGTAAGTTGGGATTATTTAAATCTAATTTGCCTTTTTTTTTTTTGCTTCTAAAAGTAGCGATTTTAACATAAAAAATATTAAAAAAAAAAATTTTATATTTTTTTTAGATTTTTTTAGGTTTTTTGGGGGTTTAGTTTTTAGCATTTTAGCTTGTGGGTGGGGGGGGGGGGTGGGGGTTATGTTTTTTTTAGGTTTTTTTTAGTTATTTTAGGTTGTGTTCACATTGGTTCTCGCGGTTCTCACAATAAGGGTGGTTCTCGCATGAGCTCCTCCCTATATATATATATATATATATATAGGGAGAATATCATGCGAGAACCACCTCTTATTGCGAGAACCGCGAGAACCAATGTGAACACAACAAAAAATGCCTAGAAATAGCTAAAAATCACACAATATTTTTTTTTTTTTTTTTTTTTTTAGGTTTTTTGGGGTTTAGTTTTTAGCATTTTAGCTTGGGGGGGGGGGGGGGGGTTTGGTTTTTTTTTATGTTTTTTGGGGGTTTTAGTTTTTAGCATTTAGCTTTGGGGGGGGGGGGGGGGGGGGGTTAGGTTTTTTTAGGTTTTTTAGCTATTTTAGGTTGTGTTCACATTGGTTCTCATGGTTCTCACAATAAATGGAGTTCTCGCATGAGCCCCTCCCTATATATATATATATATATATATAGGGGTAGGTTAACGTACAAATGTCCTTATCGTACAATACGTACGCTACAATCTCAGCCGTCCGATCATCTTCCCGCACTGAATTCGCATGTTGTTTTTTTGTAACAATTTCGCATGTTGGTTTTTTAACATGCGATTTCATCAAAATTACCACATGCGAAATTGTTACAAAAAAAACAACAGGCTATTTCATCAAAATTATCACATGCGATTTTATTTTATAACATGCGAATTCACTATATTATACGTAATGTACGTTAAGGAATATTGTACAGTACTCTTCGCCTATATATATATATACGGTTTGGCATCTGCTGAGTAAGTGGTGTAAAACAAAGGCTTGATCCAGGTCTCGACTAAAAAGAAGATCGTGCATACTTTCCACTTTTTGGTGCATACAATGGTCCAGATACGAGACAGTTCTCAACAGCAAAAATATTGTCCATCAATAGGTTAATGAAAGAAGATTTAAAGCACAACTTTCATGTGGATAAAACATAGGACTTGTGTAATTTCAAGTTTTGATTCCCCTATTATGTGTCCGTAAGATTGTGTTTGGGCAGGTTCTAGCTCCTTGTTAGTTCTCTATTTTTCTATTGAAGTTCATCATTTAGCCAAAAAAAAAAAAAGACAACCCTTGTCCAATAATTTTTTCTTGATTTCTTATCAGATCAATATATTTTGCCCGCTGTTCAAAAAAAGTGATTTTGAGACAAAATATTTTTTGTTTTGTTCTTGGTGGTCACATACTTATCCAATAAATTTTAAAATGTATTTTTTTTTTGTTTTCTTCTTGTTGGTCACATAACTTATCCTATGAATCTTTTCTAGGTGGTCACGTAACTATACGAAAAATCTGTTACTGATTTAGCCAATCATCCGGATTCCGGATCATGAGACAAGTATTTTGTCTAATATCTTCATTTTTAGGCCTTTAGGTATACTTTAACCTAACTTAACTCCACCTAAGTGACACATCAACTTTTTTTCCTCATTTCACTTTGTCTCACTTTAAGGAAATGGTTTAACATGTTAACACAACTCATTTAATGCACTTTAACATTGGGTTTTTGTCTAAAAAAGAAAATAATAATTAATTCAATCTCTTAACATTGGGTTAACATGTTAACACATAACTCATTTAATGCACTTTAACACAAGGAGGGAGTGGTTTGCAATGTTAGTTAACATGACATGTCATTGTTAACACTCTAGATGTTAGAGTACCTTAACATCTTCAATTTCCATCAACTTTCACATCTACATTTTTGGTGAACGATACTTAAGATTTCTATAAATTATAGACGCCAGGATTTCTTTAAATAACAGATGTGTTAGGAGGATTAATGCACGGTAGTGAACTGATCGTGTAGGGTTGGGAAAAATCACATATTAAAGGAAATTAGTAAGCATTATGCACATAAATAGCACGGTCAATACACGACTGTGTTGTAAAATCGACCATAGAACCAAACATGTATTGTGTCGAACAGTGGCAGAGCTTGACCAAAAGTTCCGAGGGGGCGGAAAGTCATGGGACCCAATTTATATAATGTATAAATATTTAGGCAAAATAATTGGGGGACAATCCTATACAATTTTAAAATTTTCGGACGATAAATAGGAAATTTTACACTTCTAACTCCAATGGTAAGGATTTCTAAGGGCATCCAAGGGCATGATCTCCAAGGGCCCATTGGAGATAGTCTAAGCTACGCCCATGGTGTCGCGTCATGTCACTTATTGAGTCGAACTCTAATCTTCCGTGTCACAAAGACATACACGTCTTTTGGTATATATTTTTCATATAAAGATATTGTCAAAGCCTACTTATTTAACATATTTATTTATCTTAGTGTGTTTAAGAAAGATACACCATACAAGTATACAACATATCTAAACCTACAACGAAAAGTTGTGAAAGTAAAAGATATCAATAGAAGCTTACAACAATGCAGGATATATCATCACTACTCTTCTTTGCCAGTGCCTCTTCGGTCAGTCGCTTTGCAGCTGCCTTTGCATCCTTCACATTCTTGATGCAATCCACAGCCTCCTGATTCGACATAACCTAAACAAACAAACAAACCCGACATTATGATTAAAAAAAAAAAAAAACACGTCTTCAAGTTTTTTATGAGAAAAACCTTCCACACGCCATCGCTTGCCAATATTATGAACTCGGTGTCATCATCTATCATCTCCATATATACATCCGGTTCGGAACTCAGGTGCTCCTTCAAGTTCTTGTCACCAAAAGCTCTTGCTACCGCCAACTGCCCGTCAACACGTGGCACATCACCTATCATATAATTATAACTGGCTGTGATATCTGATTTAGGGTTTAGGGTTCAGGGTTTAAGGGTCTACCTGGCATTCTGGATACAAAACCTCCTCTGTTCTCAACAAGCTCTTTTTCCTTGCTAGGTTCATGGTCAACTGATAACTGTTTCGCCACACCGTTTTTGCATATCACAGCCCGTGAATCGCCAACATTCGCGACTACAAGCTTTTTACAGTTTATTAAAATGGCAGTTACTGCAGTTGAACCTCCTTTACCTAAATCAACTGCTTTATCCAGGATTGTTTTATCAGTTACACGATACGCCCGTCGGATTGCATCCTCGGTTTTCCTCCAGAAATCAGGCTGCTTGCAGGCAAACAAAGAAGGTAAGAATGATACAATCTGATTACATGTTTGACATTATGAGAAGGGTAAAAAGGGTCTTGCCTCGTTTAAAATGTTTTCGAATAAATGCGAACGGAGATAATCAGGAACTTCATGGCTTAAGTGACCGTCAAATATAGCAAACAATCCAAGCTCGTTATCATCAACGTTTTTGAACTCTGCGAATACATAATCTTCCATATCATGGTGTGATTTTCCCTTAACTAAATGATACCCGTGTGTTACATGTTTCGAAATCTTGCTCTTTCCTTTTCCAGTTTCAGCTGAAGATGCTGACGATGTTGATGATAGACAAACCTTTTCCTGTTGAAGAAATGGCGGTTTTAATCGTGAAACCAGGGTGTGAAGTAACAAGCCAAGCCAAGCTTAAACGAGCTTGAGCTTCTATTAGGCTGGCTTATTTAACAAGCGAGCTCGAGCTCATCACTCACGCTTCACATATTGAGTGAGCTTAAACGAGCCTTTTATTTGCGTAATTTTCATTTAATATATAAAAGACATGGGTGGTGGTCCATTGGCAAAGACAAAGCCTTTAAACACCGAGGGAGGTAGGGGTTTTGGGTTCAAGTCTCATAGACTGATTTAAAAGAAATTTGCCGTTCAAAAAAAAAAAAATACATATTTATATGATAATTATCACTATATACAAAATGATGATAAACTAATTAAGTTAATATATATAATATAATACATCATAGAAAGTTATAACAACATTATTATACATTATACAAAGTTGTAAGGTATAACTATAACATTAATACATGTAAAAAATATTTAATAAAACAATTGCATAAACAATAAATAATAGACGGTACGAGCCAAGCCACAGGTTTAGAAATGAAACTTTGAATGAGCCAAGAGCTAAGTTAAATGAGCCGAACTCAAGCCTAAATAAGCCGGGGCTCAGCTTGGCTTATCCGCCAGTACAGAAACACATCATTATCCAATCTCCATCTATGGTGCTACTTTTTTTTTTGAACGGCAAATTTGAATCACTGACGGGCATATCATCGTGCCACGAGCAGAATGACCCGATCATATCCATCTTCACTAGCCATAATGTTTATACACCAACTCAGGAGGAAACCTAATAAATATGAGAAAACCCCCTTATGAGAATCGAACCGAGGACCTATTTTGGTTCTAAATCTAAAGTCTTATCTCACCCCAGGATGCCACTAGGCTATAAAGCCATGGACCCATGTATGGTGCTACTGAACCATCCTATTCTAAAGCTTATCAAACTGACTGACAAATCGTATATGAAAAAAGTTGCAAATGTCATACAAAACAGTTGATTAGATTAGACCGGACGTTGAGAAAATGGGAAACTATATATCAAGTAGAAATGAATCAAGTATTAGGACTAAAATTGCATGTGAAAACAGAGAATGAAACAAGGAATTAATGATTTGAGTTACCTTCATCTTCTGGAGAATATCTCGACCTGCCATGGGTGATTGTTGAATTTTTGTGATCGGAAGAGAGAAGTAAGTAAGTAATATGGTAGCGGATGGATGACTACTCGCCTACTATTGACACGAAGACCCACCCACACATAGTCCACATGTCACGTTTATTCTAATGCCACCAGGATACTTTCATTTATTTTCAACTACTACAAAACCAAGTGTCGGCCGCCGACACGGTAATAGTAGTGTGCTTTCATTGGGCTCCAAGGGCGGCAGGGATAATAGTGCCAGGCCTGTCTGGCACTCCTCTATTGGCCCAACAAATTTACGATTTTATCCGTCTTTAAAATTACGATTTTGCCATCAGTTAAAAATTATGTTTTCGCCCCGCTTAAAAATAGATTTACGCTTTTGCTCCCAGCTAAGTATTTCAATTTTGCCCCCTGTTAAAAATTACGATTTTTACCCGTTTCAATTTACAGTTTTGACATTAGTTTTTTTCCCTTAAAATTACAATTTTGCCATCAGTTCAAAGTTATGTTTTTACCCCCACTTAAAAATAAATTTACGCCTTTACTCCCAGCTAATAATTCCAATTTTTCCCTCGGTTCAAAATTATGACTTTGCCCCGTATAAATTTATATTTTTGCCATTAGTTTTTTTTTCTCACAGACAAGTTACGATTTTACCCCAACTTAAATTTACATTTTGCCCATCGTTTTTGTTTGTTTTCCTGGTGAAATTACAATTTTGCCCCCATTGTAAAGTTACTGTCATGCCGGCAGCTTCCTGGCACTCTCCCGTTGGTCCATTAGTTTACAATTTATCCTCGAATTAAAATTATGATTTCGCCCTCAGTTAAAAATTACGTTTTTCCAATCGTTTTAGTTTTTTTTTACCAAAACTATAAAGGTTTTTTTTTAATTGGTTTACTCGATTTAATTTTTTTCCATGTCAAGGAGCTGCCTAACACTGGCTCATTAGTCCTGAAAAATTACACTTTTGCCCTGAGCCCGAAATTACTGTCTTATCATCGTTTTTGTTTTTTTTTTTCTAACAAAATTATAGTAGTCTTTTTTTAATTGGTTGAGAATTGTTCGGTCATCGCCCCGCAACGCGGGCGGGGCATCTCCTAGCATATAACAATCTTCAAGATCAAGATTCTAGCTAGAAATTACAATTTTATATTGGAAGTTAGGTCTCCTCTCTTGCCTACCAAGGGAATTTGATCTTAGTTTAATCTGAAGTATGACTGTCATATTAATTAAGAGTGTCATATCAGTTTTACTGGTGTCATGCTATTTTTCTTTTTAAATATCTACTTCAATTTATTCGAGATGTGAGTAAAATTGGAGAATTTTTGTTTCTAATTGGTCAGGATTCCTTTTACCTTGGAATGAGTGAATTTCAAGAATTGTTCTTTAACTTTATACCAATTTTCATGCGTTGTTTTTTATGTTCAAAATTGATGAGTTTTATACTTTATGTTTTAAAATCTTGCACGTTATGTCCTTTAGACCTAACCAAGTTTATATTTTTAGTTAAATCTGATCACCCAAAGACAATTTAGTCTTTTTACCAATTACGTTAAAAATATATTTTCATCCCTGTCTCTCTCTCTCTCTCTCACTTACCACCACCACTACCCACCCCAACCACCACCATCCACCACCACCAACCAACTCTGTTCAAGAACCGTCGGCGACAGTGGCGAAGCTTGGAAATTTCCACCGGGGGGTCGGAAGTCACCGAGCCTAAAAATTTTATATAAGTAAATTTATTTTTTATAAAACTGGGGGCTCGAAAACGTATATACCTAAAAAATTCAATACGAAACGTACATACATAACACTAATGAGCGAAAAGTTTGGGGGGTCGGGCGCCCCTCCCGGCCCCTTGAAATCTACGCCGCTGGCCGGCGACTACCTACCCACACCACCATCCACCGTTGTCGTCCACCCCACCACCATCCAACCCAGTTCAAGAATATCCGACCACCACCCTGTTCAAGAATCTCCGACCACCTGCACCAGAGGTCATGGGCGAAGCTTTTAAGGGTCGGGAGGGGGCGGCCGACCGCCCGAACTTTTCACTCGGTAGTGGAGAGTATGTAGTTTTCATATATAAATTTTTGGGTATATACGTTTTCGACCCCCTGGTTTTATAGAAAATTTTAGGTCCGGTGACTTTTGCTCATCCGGTCGAAAATCTAAAGCTTTGCCACTGCCAGAGCTTCACTATACGTTGCCATTTATGTAGTACCAGAACAGGTTTTTAGGGGGTTGGTGTGATTAAAAATGGGACGGTTTACTAGAGGTGCGATTCAGTGTCGATTAGGAGGGTTTACGAGAGGACCGGAACATATTTTTATGGTATCCACCACCCACCCTCACACCCGCACCACCCCCACAACAGTACCACGAAGATGAGTTTTAAATCGTAGATATGTGGCGCCTTTGCTTGACCCTGAAACTGAGAAGTATTTTACGTGTCAGTTGGAAAGTGATGATGGTCGGATGGAAATATGTACTTATTTTGGTGGGTTGTGCAAGATTTTAGGAGTGAACCGGAAAGCTTTTGTGGATAACGAGAAGAAGTCGAAGTCTTTGGATTTTTTGCTTGGGCATCATCCGATTAAGTTGCTTCATCCTTATGCTAAGGAGTGGAAAGCTAAGTTGGAGTAAATGGAGTTGGGTATTGATGCTCTGATCACTGATGAAAATGATAATGGTGGTTTGAATCTTGAAATTTTAGATTGGGTTGAAGACTTGAAGATGAATGGGTAAATTTTTTTTTGCTGGAGTATTGCTTTAATGAAGAGGTATGGTCCTAAATCCATGCACACATGGCAGGGACCACACCACTTTCTTATCCAACATGGCGCCTACATCAGCAAGCGTATCCAGAAGCTTCTAGAACCTATCGCAGGTGGCACCAAAGATGCTCCTCTAGACAAAAGGACAACACGTGTCACCAGTGATCAGACGCCATATGGACCTGCGACACGATCTTAGGACAGGCCGACAACGTCTGGTACGATACGCCTACTTGGACAAATGCCGGCGTGCCACGTCATCCACTACCTTGAGTGCAGTAGAAGAGACCAAGAGGATAATCCTCTTAGTCGGACAGCTGGCTCCCGGAAACAGCTGGCGAGGCCTCTCCTTTCATCCTTCGGCTATAAATAGGACCCTTCTTCATTAAGGTAGAACATTCTGCTCTCCTTACATTTCACCTACAACACACACTATTTCTCCTCAAAGCAGTACTTATTCTCACGCCCGAGGGTGGTCACAAGGAGAACCCCCCTATTCTCCTCCTTGTGGCGAGTCACCGGTGTTCTGTTTTGCAGGATTCCAGTAATCAGCGAGTGGAGAAAGAGACTGAACCCCACATACGAGACGACCCAGCTGGTTAGCCTAAGTGTTAACCAGTGTTTCATCATTGGCGCCCACCGCATCTTTTGCAAACCACTTTCATCTCTTTTCCCTTCAAAAAACACTCTCTGAATGGCTGAACAAAACCCTTCTATTCACGTAGACGGAGAAAGCTCTTCCTTTGAGCTGCACACGGACACCGCCCACGTCCAAAGGCACCAAAGGAACGGGACCGCCAGAGAAGAACAAGTGAACAATGAGATACCTGAACTCTTTGGTAGCATTTCCAGAGTTATTAACCAAACCACAAACGGAGCTAACCCCCAAACTCCCCCTGGGGTAGTCAACCAGACAACTCAAGGAACTCAAACGCCAAACCATGGTGCTGGCCCTTCAGCACCATCGGCTCAGGCACAGTTGAACTTCTCAGCACTCTTAGGGCTACCAGAAAGAGAAACTTTGGCCTCCTGGTATGCCAAACAGACGGCGTGATTGAACCTGGTCTATGCGCAGTTAAGCGCACAACAAGTGACAACTGTCAAAAATTCAAGTATCCGTACAATTATTAAACAAAGATTAGTGCTTAATGACTGTGCCGAATTACAATTAATGACTTGAATTGCTTTTTTATTATTGCCTTATACATACATGTGCATCACATATTGAAAATGACATATTAGTATTGCATGCAAACTTTGTTGATTCAAATGATGCACGAAACACAGTTAGCACAGTTATCAGATAAATCAGAAATATGCTGACGGGGTTCAGTACATAGACAGACATTGTATTGAGACACGGAATGAGCCAAAAACCGAGTATTAGACTAGTATAGTGTGTAGGAAAGTAAGGATCACAAAACTGTCTTCCTAGAGATAGTTTAAGTGTCGGAAAGTGCCTAAAACTTACACAAACTGCAGAATTCTGCAGAAATTAGCAAAATTCAGCATTTAAACAGTCTAATATCATGCAGAAATATGGTTAAATGATCCAGAATGCTTTCCTAAGTGTCGGGAATCAAAACTGTCACAAAAAGTAACATAAAGCACACTAAACTGCATAGTTTAGCACCTTAACGAACCGGTAACCAATCGAACAACCGGACACTACCCGAAACACCAAATTTTCACTAGAAGTATTGTTTTAACATTACCAAGCTAGTTATGGTCCCCGAACATCATAACACACTATATAACACCTAGTAACTAACTAACCTAACTAATACTTGAATTTTAACTAACTAAACTAACTATCTAGTTACTACCTAAGCCTAGACCCCCCCCCCCAATAGTAATCGGCCAACAAGGGTCCCACATCAAGATTTTATTTACATATAGTATTGGATCATGTTTCACTTTATAAAACATAAGAACCATTGGAAAATTGTGTGTTAGAAGATTTATAAGTTAACCACAAGACATAGGTTCATCATTCTCTAAACTACACAACACACACCACTCTCCTTCTTCCCTTCTTCTTTGGGTTCGGCCAAGAATAACAACAACCATACCACCACCTTCACTTCATCTTCATCCAATTTCAAGTAATCACAAAGGTGCTAGAAGGTGTATAAGGAAGTTTGGAGTTTGTGGAAGTTGAAGGACCTTTCTCTTGTGCTTTTATCCACTCCATTTCATCTAATGGTCATCCCTAGCCTTGAGCTAGTAGTAAGAACACTCTAAACTTCATTTTACATCTTATTTTAGTGGTTAAAAGAAGATACAAGTTGTTAATCCTAAAGAACACTAAGAATCTTGAACTTGAAACTTGAACATAAGCTTAAAATCATAAGAAATCATGATGTTTATGTGTTGTTATGCTTGTTGAATGTTGTTTGCTCATGTTTTTTTATGTTGATCATCATAAGATCTTCCTAGATAATGATTAAAAACATAATCTAGCAAGATGAGAGGATGAAAATGTTAAGATCAATAGATCATCCTCATGTGAATCATGAACTTGAAAGTATAAGTTGTTTTCTTGTTAAGTGATAATCAAAGTAAGGTATAAGCCTTGTAAATCTATGATTATACGAATGATTTTTCAAGAAACTTAGTTAAAAATACAAAGTTTATTTAATCTTGGTTCTTAAAGAAATTAACCATATTTTTAGTGGTTAATCAAATGAAGAATAATGTATTTAACAAGAAAAATCCAAGAAGAAACATTTTTAGAAAATATAATTACAAGTTGTGAAGATCTAATTTCTTCAAAAAATGAAGTTTTTAAATAAACAACCACACTTTAAAGGGTAACTAAGCTTACTAAACACACTAGTAAGTTACTACAATTTTTTTGTAAATTTTCAAGTTCATGAAGTAGTAATTTATGCATGATTTTGGCAAATTGGTAAGTATTGGTTTGTTTATTGTTGATTATGATGATTTACAAAAGAAAATGATATGCCTTGAAGGCATGGAAACCTCCATTTTTAGGGGAAACTATGGCAAAATTTTTCTAAAAATTAAACACTTAGAAAAATATTTTTAAACAAATATTTACAAGAATATTTTAAACCATGAATTTTCATATAAAGTTTGCCATAAATTTTGTTACAAAAATTATAAATATTGGAGGTTGGTTTTTATAAATAAAACTGACTAAATACGTATTTAGGAAATATATATTTAGAAGTCACCATGTGTGTGGTTAATTGTTTATTATGTGTATTAGTTATATTATTTTAGGACTTGAAATAATATAACTCATCAAAATACCAAAAATTACAATCCAAAATATTACCAAAATTCCAAGAGAATGAACATATAAAGAATACCCAAAATATTGGAGAAACCGAACAAAGGAATATAACTCACAAAAATATTCCAGAAATTTTATTCATAAGTATATTTTGGAAAACGATATTTTGGACACCAAGAGAACAAAAATATGATTTTTACAATTATTACAAAATTATATCATATTTTGACCATAAGAAAAAATATTATTTTTGGGTGAATAAAATATATATATTTTCTTGAAATTATTAGAAGATATATTATTTTTGGGAAGAAAATATATATTTTCTTGAATACACATGGAATACATTATTTTTGGGTGAAAATAAGTTTATATATATATTTTCTAAGTTAGACTTGGAAATATACTATTTTTGAGACTTGTATGAGATTTATAAATATTTTGCCAAGGAAAAATTATAAGTAATTTTTCTATGTAATATTTCTTAAAATATATATTTTGAAAATATATATTGATGTATTTTTATTAGAAATATTATCCCGGAAAAGTTAAGTATAGAATACTTAATAATTACAAGAAAATACGTATTCTCGTACGTACAAATACACACCGGAATACGCCACCGATACTTGGCAAAAATATACAAGTGTAATAATACGAATACAAATACACCCATCCTTGGGAAAGATATACATGTATAAATACATAAAAAGTAACAAGTTAAAATGTATTATTTTAACTATTATTCCAAAATTTAATAAATATAATTTAAGTTAAAATATTTATTATTTTAACAAATAATTATATAACTTGGAATAATATTAAGGACACAAATGAAACGTAACTCAAAGACACTAATTAATACTAAGTCAAGGCACGACCCGCTCGTCTAATAAGCCGTAGTACGTTGTAGGTAGTCGTGTACACCAGAAGAAGCTTTGAGTTACAGTTGGGCACGAAGAACGCAAGACTGTGAGTTCATGTCCCCCTTTTTCGTTTAACTGTTTTGTTTATAACTTCGGGGGTGAAGTACATGTTACAAAATGTTTACAAACAATTACAATTGGTATGGTTAGCTAAGGAATGCACTGAAGATCATGTGAATGGGTAGGCGCACTCTTAAGACCATTAATCCTCGTGTTAGGACCGAGGGACATGAGTGATAGATCTATTTGGGTGTAGCGAGCCCATGCCCATGTGGACCGGGGTTTGGCCCATAAGGTGACTATGTCTTACAGCCGGATGCCGGGTATAAAATCTGCTAGGTTTGAGCCTTCCTACGCCGTTGCACACTTGTTAATAGC
This sequence comes from Helianthus tuberosus, assembly GCA_030545235.1. Lineage (NCBI taxonomy): Eukaryota > Viridiplantae > Streptophyta > Magnoliopsida > Asterales > Asteraceae > Helianthus > Helianthus tuberosus. The sequence continues at coordinate 46,799,790 of CM060408.1, forward strand.
CTTGCAAACCATTAATTGATCAGTTTTCTTGTTTGCTTTCATACCGGGTTTGCAAAACATACATACTTACAATGATTTCAAAGGTTTATTCGTGCACACATACAAAACACATAAACTCGCTCAACTTTTGTTGATGTTTTCAAACTACATGTATTTCAGGGAATTAAATGTGGATCTGGCGGGCGTTTAGATGTTTCAAGTAATGTTGGGAATAAAAGATGTCATCCGGAGTCTAAGGGTTTGGATAGTGTGTCTTATCCTGGATAAGACACATCTTCCAAAGCCTGGTTTTTATTAATGTCTTTTGTCGAGTCCATGTGGAACTCTAAATTTTGTTGATGTTTTCAAACTACATGTATTTCAGGGAATTAAATGTGGATCTGGCGGGCGTTTAGATGTTTCAAGTAATGTTGGGAATAAAAGATGTCATCCGGAGTCTAAGGGTTTGGATAGTGTGTCTTATCCTGGATAAGACACATCTTCCAAAGCCTGGTTTTTATTAATGTCTTTTGTCGAGTCCATGAGGAACTCTAAAACAATTTGCTTGGTTTGTATTTTGATTTGAAGTTTGTGTTTGGTTTTCAAGACAAGGTTGTTTGTGATGTTTTAAACTTAGTTAATGGATGAACATCTTGTGTTTTATCATATAGTTGTTTGTTATGGTTGAATGCAATGATATTAAGCAAGTCACACATAATCACGCTTCCGCAAAAGTCAGGGTGTGACAGTTTGGTATCAGAGCTTCGATTGTAGCGAACTAAGATTCTTTCTCGAGTCTAGACTACAATCCTTAGGGCTCTCACGAAAAATATTTTTACAACGTGTTTTCATTGCATACACGAAACGCCCAGATCCATGGAACAAACATTTTTACAAACTGAAAGACAAGAAACATGATTGCAAGGTTTACATTTGTGGGCTAGTCTGGGATAGACTAGGAAGGATAGAAAGGATTTGTGAGGAATAATGAGGATACATGATTTCATGATACATTGTCTTTGATTGCATACTGAATGATAATAGTTAATATATGTGCATATGTTATAATTGTTCTGTTACAGACATTATGTCTTCATCCGAGAGTGGATTGTCCGACACTGATGACCGACCCTATGGCTATTGTTTCCGATGACGAGATCGCACAGGAGCCAGAGATCTTTAAATTCGATACTGAAAGCGACCCAGATATGCTATCAGACAACGAGGACGACTTTCAGCCGTTCGCGTTGCCTGATTTTGGAGATGACTTACCGCTTGCTGATGGTATTCCAGACGAGGATCCTTTTGTTGTTCCCATTCCAGTCCATGATCATCTTATCATCGGGCATCCTGATGGTGAGCATATTGTGGCACCGATCCTCGCTCCTGTTCCTCTAGTGGTCATCCCTCATGAGGATTGGCCTTTTGATGATCTGTTTGATGATGACGTTGATCTGTTTGTTGATGGTCCTCCTGATGATGCCCATGGTGATGGAGAGATAGACAAGGACGTTGTTGCTTTTCCACTTCCTGATATCCCTGTTATCGAGTTATCTTCTGATACTAGTTTGCACTCTGTCTCAGATTCCTTTGAGTCTGTGACGTCTTCAGCTTTGCAGGCAGTTGGATTACAGTGCTATGCCACTGATTCTGATGATGATACTACGATGTCAGCTGCACCATCTCCTCCAATCGACCCCGAGCCTGGTCTTGAGCCAGATTTTGTTCCTGTTGATCAGCCTGATGTTGCACCTGCTGATCCTGAGCCCTTACCTGATCATGACCCTATTCCTTTTGGCATACCAGACATTGCCCAAAAACGGGTTTGATAATCAAACCACGTTAATAGTAAAGACGGGTAAAATACCGTTAGTGGTAAAAATTAACCTGGTAAATATTAGGATTTAAATAAATAAACTTGATGTTAATTAAAATGGAGGATAAATACTTTGAGAAAACAAAGTATATAGAAGACTCGAGTTAACGGGACTTAAAATAAAACGGGTTATGACTTCCCGAACCCACTAAGTGACTAGGAATATTAACCTAGTTATATATGTGTTGTTAGAACAATAAAGGAAACTAGAAATAGTTAAACCTTTTATAAAAACAAAACATGAGGGGCTAATAGTGCCAAATGGAGGAAACTTATTTATTAAAACTAAAAATAAAACACAACACACACTTGGTAAGTGTGTGTGTGTGTGCGCAGGAACGATCAGAAGAACCAGGGGGTTCTTTCAAAACCCTAAACCTCATGAAATCCAGCAAAATCAAGGAGAAATCGAGCAAAGAAATTAGGGCTTTAACTAAAATCGTGATCACCAAGCTAAGGGGATCGTAAGGTATGTCGAATTTTTGATATTTATGAAGTTGAGAATTCTTGATGTGCATAAGAAATTCGAAATTTATGTTGCATGATTGTGGTATGGATGATATTGAAGTGAAATAGTGTTTAGGAGTAAACCCTAGACAAGAATATATTGAAATCATGCCTAGCTCAAGTAAATTCAGATTTTTATTGATGCTAAATTCATGTATGAGATGTTTTTAGGGTTTTGATTGCTAAAAATTAGTGTTATGATGTCAAGAACATGATTAAATTGAAAGCTGAATGCAAACAGCTCCTGATCAGAAATTACAGCCAACTTGTACTGGCTGTAACCTGAACAAAACCTGACAAAAACGTGTGTTTCTTGAGTCTAAAATGTAATTCCAGGAAATATCTTTAAAACCCTACTAGAATCGCATTTTTTCGACGAAAATTGAGCGTTTTATGAATTTTTCCGTATCAAAGGTTTAAGCTGCGTTTTCTGGCAGAATTTGCAGCCCATTACGAATGTCATAACTCAATTTAGGAATTGAGTTATGATATCAAATTCTTACTGTAGAAATTTTTAAGTGATTAAAAGAATCGCCAATTGGAATTTCGTCAATCGGATAAACGAGGAATTTTTAATGAATTTTTCCGTAAGCTGCAGTCAGAAGTGACGAATCTGATTGCAGCTTAGTAAATGAATTTTTACGAATTTTTGGTAAAGAGTTAGATCTTGAAATTTTAACACAAGGTCTAACCCTCCGAGAGGTACGCCACATAAAAAAATCAGAATTTTTGAAGACTTGTAAATAGGTTAAACAAGTCACCAAAAACAGCCCATTTTTCAGTGATATGAAATGTCTGAATGAAATCGCGGTCTACTTGGTTGTGTGTAAAATTTGATTTCATTAAGAGTTCGGATGAAATATGCGTAAGTGAGTTCAATGAACTAAATGTGCATTTGAATATGTTGATAAGTCAATTGACTTTTAAAAAGTCAAACCGACCAATGATTAGATCGAATGATAATTTTGATATGGTCGAATGATAAATTCGACATAAAACCCGTAGGATGGAATAGTCGTAAACGATTATGGCTAATCTAACCGTCTTACGAATTGTGATGATGATAGTTTGACTCTAGACAAGCTAGATGAAGACTTGGGAAAGAAGCGGGTCAAACGGATCGAGTACGCGGAAAAAGCACATAACCGGATGCAAGGTAAGTGAAACTTACACCTTTTAGTAAAATAAATGTTCATCCTATAAGTTTTGAATACAATAAGGATAATATTCAAGATATGGTTCCCGACGTGAAATAATACGGGTCGGAACTAATATAAATGATAAAAACCATGTTTAATGGTAAAAGAGATAGAACGGTAAATTAGCCATGAAAAGTTAATTATAAAAAAAATGGGTTTTTGAACGAGTACTATAAGTAAGCCTAAAAAAATAAAAAGGAGTAAAACGGGTCAAATGGTAATGTGGATACCATTTGACAAATATCGACTAATAAGCACTTGTCGAGTTTTATGCTTACAGGATAAAGCGGCGTATGAATTAGCGTTGTTATGAATTAACAAATTTTCGAGACAAGGTATTAAAACCGGTCAATGTATTGATCCGAGCCAGGTACGTATAATTATGTTGTAGTTAAAAGTGCTAATTTGGTCAATAATTGGTGAGAGTCTTTTGTCGTAAAATATGAGACTAGAATTGACCAAAAAGCCCTTAACGGGCGAACCGGGTAAACGACCGTTAGAGTTTGTTTAGAAACTTGTTTATTGATTTTGAAACCTTTAGATACATATCAAAAGTATAGGCAAAAACGTTTGTGGGTCAAAATAGACTAAGAAGTAAATTGTGGTTAAATGCTTAGTTAGATACAAATGAATCGGTGAATGTAAACGCCTACGTAAACTCTAGGATGGGAGTGAAAACGTTAAGGTTTGACAAGCCCGGGATGGGTAAAATGATAGGAATTAACTATTTTCTTTTAGAGCATGTAATGAAATAATAATGCCAAACGGGTCGAATAATCACCTAAAGGATTTATGAGCCAACATTGGATAAATCAGATTTTTATGCAAACCAAGGTGATAAACGGGTCCGTAATTTAATTACGGACGCGTAGGAAAAAGAATCGCGTAAAACGGACTTGTAGATAAAAAAAAAGTTAAGACAATCTCAAGTTTGATTTTTGTTGAAAATTATAGCTGGGCAGAAAATGCAGGTTTCAGTAATGAACCCGCTGGAAATTGGGTTCCCCCACGACATGCGCCAAGGACTCAGCTTGGGGCGCGACACGCGACGATCGCCGCGACACGCGACACATTGAGATGGGTCTCCCGCGACACGCGGGAGACATCAAAGTTGGAAATAAATATTTTGTTTGATTATTCGTTGCTTAGAACTTGTTTAGACTAATATTTAAGTTATCAAAACTAACTTTTATGTTGATTTTGATCATAGGTGGATATCAAGAGTACCCGGATGAAGATCAAGCGGCGAGAAAGAACCGAACACATGAAAAAGAAGCTTCCGCACGGTGTGTCGTCGTAACTTTCAAACGACGACTAAACTACATTACGTTGTATATTTTTTTTAAATTGTAAAAGTTTTTAATAAAACCCGTATTTCCGATGTATACGTAAACTTAATTACATGATCCTTTTCGCAAACTATACGTTAAACCTTGATTCAATTTAAAGGGTGTTTCAAGTTGGTAATCAGAGCTCAAGGTTAAAAGAGTAAGTGTGTTCGGTTCGAAGCTTGATCGCAAATCCAGTAAGTACATGTATGTTAATAGTTTAGTAGGATTAAAGTGTTGTGAACAACACAAAGGGTATCGTGTAATACACGTTACACCAACGAAAATGATTAGTATAGTTAACGAAATCACGTGCAGTAAAAAGCCTTGTATTACAATACGTGCATTTATTAATGTCAAAATTACTAATTGTTGTAAATGTTTTAGTTGAAGGACACTCGCATATGAAGATAGCGAGAGTTTAACAAATCGCGGACTTGATAGAGGAATGGTCCAAAAAGTATGCTCATCGAGGACCTAAATCGCGCGGCGGTCGCGAACAAGGCTAATGGCAAGAGAAGCCCGTTAGGGCAAGCATTACCAGGTGCACATTTTAAATTTAATTGCACAAATAGTAATATGCAACAAATATGTAGAAATTGAAAGTTGCATATGTAGATTAAAAACTTGGAAAAACCCGAATAGAAAATGTATTCGGGATATTGTTTCCAAGAGAAACAAATAGAGGCATTACTTACATAGGGCGTGATGTGAAAACTATAAAAAGGTCATGCGTGTCATGTGTTAATCGCTTACTCTGGCCAAGTAAGTAGTGGCATATGATACCATGAACTTCTTATAGCGGACACATTTACATCCGATGTAGTAAGGACGGGGTTAAAGGGACAAATTAAAAAGGTACCCAAATGAGTCAAATAAGTAAAATGTTGATAGTAAACGTAAACGCAAGTCGGACGACGGAAGCGTATTACGTTAGAATAACGAGCCCGAGAGAAGGGACAAAGATTAAAGTAAATGAAAATACGAACCAACTAACGTGAATGCTAAGACATAGGGGATAAAGTTTGACTGTCATAAGTGATGAAATTCACACAGACAAGTCAAATGGGGTAGACTAAAGAATAAAGGACTCTGCTGAATAAAAACGATGAATTTCGCTTAGACGACCAAATAAATTAAAGTGACGTCTAAAACCATATAAGAATGGTTACTTGATGATAACTTTGGTAAAGATACCCGATAGATGGGTAGGATTTTGAAAGTATGCGTAAACCAAGAGACGGGAACGCGAAATAGAAAGTCAAAGGACTCGGATTAAGAGTCATGACTAAAAGACGATGAGAAATTGCAAACAGAAATTTTGATAACTACGTTCAACTCTTTTAAAGTTGAACGGGTCGAATGAAGGATGAAGTTTGACGTTCATGAGTAATGAAATCTCACATGAATAAGTCAAACGAGATAAATAAAGTGTAAAAGCTTGGTAGTGCAAGTAAGCGCAAACTTAATAATGGAAGCGCGAAATATTAATGAACCTATGTGACGGGTTGTAAAGGAATGTAGATAGGAGAAATGCAAACTAGCGAAACAAGAAAGTTAAAAACACTAAGATAAAGAAACCGGGTAACGGGTCGTAAAGAAGTATAGGTAAGAACTGGGTAACGGTAAGCGTAGGACAAACCGACGTGTAAATGACGATAAAAGTCATAAGGTCGGAAAGATAATTCGAAAGAAAACAAATGTAGCCTTAGACTACGGTCAAAGTTAAATGAAATCCAAAAAAAAATTAATTAAAAAAAAATTAAAAGTAAATAATTCCAAACATAAAAAGAGGTGCCTTGATGCTATATGTATACATACAGTTGAATAAAGACCCGAATAAAAGATGATCTACGGGATCATCATGACCTACGGGATTATAATTAATGTTAAATCTACGGGACCAAAAGACCCTCGGGTCACGAATAGAAAGAAATGATCTGATGGGGTTTTACCTTAAAAAGGTAAAAATCTAATGAAAAAGCCTACGAGGCTAAGTAAAGGAACCTACGGGTTGCTTGGGTAAAGCGTGGAAAACTGGTCACAGTTCTCCATGTAAAATAATAATGGTCAGGAATAAAACTTAGACGGAAATTCCTAGACTTGAGAGAAAAAAAAAGAGAGAAGTAAGACAGAGAAAACGTAAACTAAAAATTTAGTTTTTAGTCAAAAGCAGCGTTCTAACAAACACAAGTAAGAAAATCTTAAACACACATAAGGCCGGAGATGGCAAAATAGTATACCCGGATTATGGGGTATGAAGTGATGGCGACTAATTAGTTTAGCCGGTAAAACTAATCAAAGTTAAGAAAATGTCCTGACAAATACAAAGCGCATGTTAATATAAGACAAGCGCGGGATAAATATGTTAATAAACTGATGAGACTAAGTGATCGAGTGACGACTCGGTTAAAAAGGTGCAAAGGATAAGGAATAAGAGGTGAAAGCCTCGGTCAGTGAGGACTTACACATAAAAGACACCGAAGGAATGAATATCATAAAAACGAAACTAAGTTCGTTTAGTCAAAAAAATTAAAAGAACTACGTAAATAAGGTTTCGGGGACGAAACCTCTTTAAGGGGGGTAGACTTGTAACACCCCAAAAACGGGTTTGATAATCAAACCACGTTAATAGTAAAGACGGGTAAAATACCGTTAGTGGTAAAAATTAACCCGGTAAATATTAGGATTTAAATAAATAAACTTGATGTTAATTAAAAAGGAGGATAAATACTTTGAGAAAACAAAGTATATAGAAGACTCGAGTTAACGGGACTTAAAATAAAACGGGTTATGACTTCCCGAACCCACTAAGTGACAAGGAATATTAACCTAGTTATATATGTGTTGTTAGAACAATAAAGGAAACTAGAAATAGTTAAACCTTTTATAAAAACAAAACATGAGGGGCTAATAGTGCCAAATGGAGGAAACTTATTTATTAACACTAAAAATAAAACACAACACACACTTGGTAAGTGTGTGTGTGTGTGCGCAGGAACGATCAGAAGAACCAGGGGGTTCTTTCAAAACCCTAAACCTCATGAAATCCAGCAAAATCAAGGAGAAATCGAGCAAAGAAATTAGGGCTTTAACTAAAATCGTGATCACCAAGCTAAGGGGATCGTAAGGTATGTCGAATTTTTGATATTTATGAAGTTGAGAATTCTTGATGTGCATAAGAAATTCGAAATTTATGTTGCATGATTGTGGTATGGATGATATTGAAGTGAAATAGTGTTTAGGAGTAAACCCTAGACAAGAATATATTGAAATCATGCCTAGCTCAAGTAAATTCAGATTTTTGTTGATGCTAAATTCATGTATGAGATGTTTTTAGGGTTTTGATTGCTAAAAATTAGTGTTATGATGTCAAGAACATGATTAAATTGAAAGCTGAATGCAAACAGCTCCTGATCAGAAATTACAGCCAACTTGTACTGGCTGTAACCTGAACAAAACCTGACAAAAACGTGTGTTTCTTGAGTCTAAAATTTAATTCCAGGAAATATCTTTAAAACCCCACTGGAATCTCATTTTTTCGACGAAAATTGAGCGTTTTATGAATTTTTCCGTATCAAAGGTTTAAGCTGCGTTTTCTGGCAGAATTTGCAGCCCATTACGAATGTCATAACTCAATTTAGAAATTGAGTTATGATCTCAAATTCTTACTGTAGAAAGTTTTAAGTGATTAAAAGAATCGCCAATTGGAATTTCGTCAATCGGATAAACGAGGAATTTTTAATGAATTTTTCCGTAAGCTGCAGGCAGAAGTGACGAATCTGATTGCAGCTTAGTAAATGAATTTTTACGAATTTTTGGCAAAGAGTTAGATCTTGAAATTTTAACACAAGGTCTAACCCTCCGAGAGGTGCGCCACATAAAAAAATCAGAATTTTTGAAGACTTGTAAACAGGTTAAACAAGTCACCAAAAACAGCCCATTTTTCAGTGATATGAAATGTCTGAATGAAATCGCGGTCTACTTGGTTGTGTGTAAAATTTGATTTCATTAAGAGTTCGGATGAAATATGCGTAAGTGAGTTCAATGAACTAAATGTGCATTTGAATATGTTGATAAGTCAATTGACTTTTAAAAAGTCAAACCGACCAATGATTAGATCGAATGATAATTTTGATATGGTCGAATGATAAATTCGACATAAAACCCGTAGGATGGAATAGTCGTAAACGATTATGGCTAATCTAACTGTCTTACGAATTGTGATGATGATAGTTTGACTCTAGACAAGCTAGATGAAGACTTGGGAAAGAAGCGGGTCAAACGGATCGAGTACGCGGAAAAAACACATAACCGGATGCAAGGTAAGTGAAACTTACACCTTTTAGTAAAATAAATGTTCATCCTATAAGTTTTGAATACAATAAGGACAATATTCAAGATATGGTTCCCGACGCGAAATAATACGGGTCGGAACTAATATAAATGATAAAAACCATGTTTAATGGTAAAAGAGATAGAACGGTAAATTAGCCATGAAAAGCTAATTATAAAAAAAAATGGGTTTTTGAACGAGTACTATAAGTAAGCCTAAAAAAATAAAAAAGAGTAAAACGGGTCAAATCGTAATGTGGATACCATTTGACAAATATCGACTAATAAGCACTTGTCGAGTTTTATGCTAACAGGATAAAGCGGCTTATGAATTAGCGTTGTTATGAATTAACAAATTTTCGAGACAAGGTATTAAAACCGGTCAATGTATTGATCCGAGCCAGGTACGTATAATTATGTTGTAGTTAAAAGTGCTGATTTGGTCAATAATTGGTGAGAGTCTTTTGTCGTAAAATATGAGACTAGAATTGACCAAAAAGCCCTTAACGGGCGAACCGGGTAAACGACCGTTAGAGTTTGTTTAGAAACTTGTTTATTGATTTTGAAACCTTTAGATACATATAAAAAGTATAGGCAAAAACGTTTGTGGGTCAAAATAGACTAAGAAATAAATTGTGGTTAAATGCTTAGTTAGATACAAATGAATCGGTGAATGTAAACGCCTACGTAAACTCTAGGATGAGAGTGAAAACGTTAAGGTTTGACAAGCCCGGGATGGGTAAAATGATAGGAATTAACTATTTTCTTTTAGAGCATGTAATGAAATAATAATGCCAAACGGGTCGAATAATCACCTAAAGGATTTATGAGCCAACATTGGATAAATCAGATTTTTATGCAAACCAAGGTGACAAACGGGTCCGTAATTTAATTACGGACGCGTAGGAAAAAGAATCGCGTAAAACGGACTTGTAGATAAAAAAAAAGTTAAGACAATCTCAAGTTTGATTTTTGTTGAAAATTATAGCTGGGCAGAAAATGCAGGTTTCAGTAATGAACCCGCTGGAAATTGGGTTCCCCCGCGACACGCGCCAAGGACTCGGCTTGGGGCGCGACACGCGACGATCGCCGCGACACGCGACACATTGAGATGGGTCTCCCGCGACACGCGGGAGACATCAAAGTTGGAAATAAATATTTTGTTTGATTATTCGTTGCTTAGAACTTGTTTAGACTAATATTTAAGTTATCAAAACTAACTTTTATGTTGGTTTTGATCATAGGTGGATATCAAGAGTACCCGGATGAAGATCAAGTGGCGAGAAAGAACCGAACACATGAAAAAGAAGCTTCCGCACGGTGTGTCGTCGTAACTTTCAAACGACGACTAAACTACATTATGTTGTATATTTTTTTTAAATTGTAAAAGTTTTTAATAAAACCCGTATTTCCGATGTATACGTAAACTTAATTACATGATCCTTTTCGCAAACTATACGTTAAACCTTGATTCAATTTAAAGGGTGTTACATTGCACCCCTCATACCTGACCCAGTTCCTGCACCCGTTGACCCTCCTGTTATTGAGCCACTTATTCTTCCACCTGCACCCGCACCCGCACCCGCTGATGTTGCTCCTTTTCATCCTGTGGAGTCCGATGTCCATCGTGTTGATTTGCCTATCGTTTTCTTGCAGGACATACCCGCACCCCGTCCAGGGGAAGGTACTTCAGGCCAGCAGCCTAGTCATGATCCTTATGCCTCAGCAGCTTTTTCTCTGGCCCCTAAGTCTGCACCTTTTGCTCCTTTTACTTCTTCACCACTTGATGAGCCATTCCGATGGTTCCCAGCGTATTCTATGCCGATTTCAGATCCCTACCATCCCTCTCACTTTGTTGGTTATACACGGGATGAGTTACTTTTATCACTTCAGCTTCAGTATGAGACTATGAATCGCAGGATTTTGGAGCTTGAGCTGACTCCTCGTCCCCTACCATGTCCTTATCGGCCTGCTTTTGTTCCCCCTCGTTCATCACCGTCCCCATTTTCACATCCACCTGCTCCTCTTACTCCTTTTCCAGAGTTTGTTGCTCGATTTCTCACCGTCGAGCAGCAGATCAGTTATCTGCTGCGTCATGTCTATGAGCTTGAGGAGGAGCTTGCGCATGTGCGCAGCTTGCTTTTCTTTCCTTTCCTCCACCACCTCCTCCACCACCACCACCATCAGCATAGTTGGTTTTTGGTTTTATGTAGGTTGCATTACTTTTGATGAGAACACCACTATTGAGCTGAGCTTGTGAAGCCTTTTGGAGATCACCTTTTGATTGTATGACTTTTGTAGATTGGTAGACTTATTGGACAGGGGTAGTGTGACCCTGAGTCCCTTTTGATGTGACACTTTGTAAAACATGTAACAATACTTGTGGTCGATGATTAATGATTAATGAAAGCTCAATTGTCATGTTCTCATTAAATACGTTGTTGATTTACATGTTGTGCTATGATTGTGATGTTATATGCTTGCTTGCTATGATAAATGCTATTATATATACGTGGTATTTATTATTTAACAAATAAGACCTAACCTATACAATCTTCTTCTTAGAAGATGCCTCCTCGAAGGAACACTAACTTTCCCACAACCGAGGCAGAATTACAAGAACGAATTTCACAGGCAATCGCACAACATGAGGCACTACGCTCCGAACACAGCGGAGGCACCTCAGGGAATAACCCACCTAACGGTAATGTTTAAGTCACCTAAGATACATTACAATACGTTTGGACATTTCCATGTGCGTTTTGCTAATGCTTTCTGTGAATAATGTTGCTTGTACAGGCTGTACTTACAAGCAGTTTCTGGACTGCAAGCCTCTGAATTTTGACGGCACTGGAGGTACCGTAGCTTTTATGAGATGGGCTGAGAAGACAGATTCTATGCTGCGAATGAGTAAATGTGCGCCAGAGCACCAAGTCACTTACATTTCTGGATTGTTTCTTGATGGAGCCCTGTCATGGTGGAACCTTCAGGTTTAGACTTTGGGAGAAGCTGCAGCGTATGCGTTGTCATGGGACGAGTTGAAAGAACTGATGCGTAAGAAGTATTGTTCGAGGGCTGAAATTCAAAAGTTGGAAACCGAGTTTTGGAATCTGAAAATGGATGGTCCTAAGATAGCTGAGTACGTGCAGAGATTCCATGATTTGTCTCGTGTTGTCCCCTACATGGTAGAACCAGAATTCAAGTGGGTTGAACGTTTCATTTGGGGATTGGCACCCTAAATACTGAGCATGGTAACTACTTCCAAGCCACCAACAATTACTGAAGCCATCGACTTGAGCGTGGAATTGACTGAAGAAGCGATCAGATTGGGCAAGTTTTCGATCACTGAGCAAAAGAAGAAGGAGACTCATGTGGAGTCGTCTGGAGAAAACAAAAGGAAGTTTTCAAACTTCAAGAAGGGTACTCGTGCAAACAACAATGCCAACAAGCATAGAGGTGCTAACCCACCAGTCGAGGCACAAGCTGGTGCTACCGGTACTGAGAACAGAGGAAAAGGGTATATGGGCACCCTGCCCAAATGTGATGTATGTCAGTTTCATCATACTGGACGATGCAGAATTGGAAAATGTGAAACTTGTGGGAAAGTTGGTCATTTGAAGGATACATGCTGGTATGGTACTGGCCGTGGGAATGGTGGTCAGAGAGGAAATGGAAATGGCAATGGCAATGGCAATGGTAACCGTGGTGGAAACAGTTATGGGAATAGAAACCAGGGAGGTAATGGAAACCGGAATGGAAACGGAAACCAGGCGGGAAATGGAAACCGCGGGGGAAATAATAACAACAATCAAGGTGGAAATGGGAATGGTCGTGGCCAAGGTTGTTTTGATTGCGGTGATGTAGGGAACTTCAAGCGGGATTGCCCAAAGAATAACCAAGCCCAGGGAAGAGTCTTCAACATTGGAGTTAGGGAAGCTCGCCAGGATCCGAACGTAGTCACTGGTACGTTCCCTATTAATAAACATTTTGCATCTGTGCTATTTGATACCGGTACCGACTATAGCTTCGTATCCCTAGAGTTTAAGAATATACTTGGGTTAGTTGCAAGTAAGTTAGATATTCCGTACTCGATAGAACTAGGTAATGGGAAGCTAGTAGAAGCTAGTGAGGTGATTAGAGGCTGTGTGATAGAGCTTGGAGAGCAGGAGTTTTCGATAGATCTCCTGCCAGTTGAGTTGGGAAGCTTCGACGTAGTAGTTGGGATGGATTGGTTGTCAAGTAATCGAGTTGGGATCGTATGCCATGAGAAGATTATCCGTATCCCGATGTTAAATGAAGAGACGATCGTCATTAGTTGTTTGAAGGCATGGAAGTTTTTGCTTAAAGGATGTGTTGCCTTCTTAGCTCATGTCGTGGACAAAGAGGTTGAAGAACCGAAGCTCGAAGATATCCCTGTGGTAAGGGAATATCCTGAAGTCTTCCCCGAAGACTTGCCAGGATTGCCGCCCCAACGACAAGTCGAGTTCCATATTGACTTGGTTCCAGGCGCCGCGCCTGTAGCCAAGGCACCTTATCGACTTGCGCCTTCAGAGATGCTAGAGTTGTCGACGCAGCTTCAGGAGCTACTTGACAAGGGATTCATTAGACCAAGCTTCTCGCCTTGGGGAGCTCCAGTTCTGTTTGTCAAGAAGAAGGACGGTAGTTTTCGAATGTGCATCGACTACCGAGAATTAAACAAGTTAACCGTCAAGTATCGGTATCCCTTGCCAAGGATTGATGATCTATTCGATCAACTTCAGGGTTCAAGTTACTCCTCCAAGATCAATCTTCGATCAGGTTAGCACCAGTTGCGGATCCAAGAAGAGAGTATACCGAAGACTGCCTTCAGAACTCGTTATGGACATTACGAGTTTCTAGTGATGCCATTTGGATTGACTAATGCACCGGCAGTGTTTATAGACTTGATGAACCGAGTTTGCAAGCCATATCTCGATAAATTCGTGATAGTATTTATCGATGATATTTTGATCTATTCGTGGACAAAAGAAGACCATGAGCAACACCTTAGAGCCATCTTAGAGCTGCTAAAGAAGGAGAAGCTCTATGCTAAGTTCTCGAAGTGCGAGTTTTGGTGACGTGAGGTACAGTTCCTCGGTCACGTGGTAAACAAGGATGGTATTCATGTGGATCCTACCAAGATCGAGGCGATTAAGAATTGGGAAACTCCAAAGACGCCAACCGAGATCCGACAGTTTCTGGGTTTAGCAGGCTACTATCGCAGATTCATAGAGGATTTCTCCAAGATAGCTCAACCGCTGACCTCCCTTACTCAAAAGGATAAAAAGTATGAATGAGGAGACAAACAAGAAGAAGTTTTTCAGCTGCTTAAGAATAAGCTTTGCGATGCACCTATTTTATCCCTACCCGAAGGCACCGACGATTTCGTGGTATATTGTGACGCCTCGCGTCAGGGATTGGGTTGTGTGCTCATGTAGCGACAAAAGGTTATCGCTTACGCTTCACGCCAATTAAAGGTTCATGAGAAGAACTACACCATGCACGATTTGGAGTTAGGCGTAGTGGTGTTTGCTTTGAAGATTTGGCCGCATTATCTGTATGGCACCCGATGTACGATCTTTACGGATCACAAGAGCCTTCAGCACATATTCGATCAGAAAGAGCTTAACATGAGACATCGACGTTGGGTAGAGTTGTTAAATGATTATGATTATGAAATTAAATATCATCCAGGAAAGGCGAATGTGGTGGCAGACGCCTTAAGCCGAAAGGAAAGGATTAAGCCCATAAGGGTTCGGGCTTTGGAAATGATTATTCAGACAGATCTCTCATTGCGTATTCGTGCTGCACAGAGAGAAGCTCTTAAGAAAGAGAACATTAAGCATGAATATCTCCATGGTATGGAGAAAAGGTTGGTACCCAACGGGGAAGGAACCTTGTATTTTATGGGACGAATTTGGGTTCCGCTTTTTGGTTGTCTTAGAGATGTTATTTTTGATGAAGCTCATAAATCGAGGTACTCGATCCATCCAGGATCGGACAAGATGTACCAAGCTTTGAAGGATTATTACTGGTGGCCAAGGCTTAAGGGCGATGTGGCTACTTATGTTGGGAAGTGTTTGACTTGCGCCAAGGTAAAGGCCGAGTATCAGAAGCCTTCAGGTCTCCTGCAGCAACCAGAGATACCCATGTGGAAGTGGGAGCAGATTTCTATGGACTTCATAACGAAGTTGCCCAAGACTCCCAGAGGTCATGATACGATTTGGGTAATCGTGGACCGATTGACAAAGTCTGCGCATTTCTTTCCGATCAGAGAAAAGGATAACACAGGTAAGCTAGCTGAGCTGTACCTAAGGGAGATAGTCGCACGTCATGGAGTGCATATCTCGATTATATCAGACAGAGATGGATGGTTTGTGTCAAGGATTTGGCAATCCTTCCAGGAAGCTTTTGGTTCTCAATTGAATCTGAGTACTGCTTTTCACCCGCAGACGGACGGTCAAAGCGAGAGAACGATTCAAATGCTAGAAGATATGCTACGTGCTTGTGTAATGGATTTAGGTGGCAGCTGGGATACTCATTTGCCTTTGGTTGAGTTTTCCTATAACAATAGCTACCATACACGCATACAAGCTGTACCGTTCGAGGCTCTCTATGGACGCAAGTGTTGATCACCATTATGCTGGGCAGATGCAGGCGACAAACAGCTGGTTGGTCCCGAACTGGTCCAAGAAACGACTGATAAGATTATGCAGATCCGAGAGCGTATCAAGGCGGATCGTGGTCGCCAGAAGAGTTATGCGGACCAAAGACGAAAACCTTTGGAATTTGAAGTGGGTGATATGGTTCTGTTAAAAGTCTCACCTTGGAAAGGTGTGGCACGCTTTGGGAAGCGTGGTAAGTTAAACCCACGTTATATCGGACCGTTCATAATTTTGGAAAGAGTTGGTTCTGTAGCATACAAGTTGGAGTTACCGGCAGAACTTAATGGTGTTCATGATATATTTCATGTATCTAATTTGAAGAAAAGTCCAACTCAAGAGACAGTGGTTATCCCTGCTGACGAAGTTCACATTGACGACACACTCCACTTTACCGAAGAACCCGTTGAGGTTACTGATTGGAAGGTTAACAAGACTCGGAGGAGTAGTGTTAAGCTTGTCAAGGTTCGATGGAATGCACGTCATGGCCCAGAATTTACTTGGGAACGTGAAGACCGCATGAAATCAAAATACCTGCATTTGTTCCCCAACTCCCCTGCAACTAGTAGAGCTTAAAATTTCGGGATGAAATTTTCTTAACAGAGGGAGAATGTGACAATTGTCAAAAATTCGGGTATCCGTACAATTATTATACAAAGATTAGTGCTTAATGACAGTGCTGAATTACAATTAATGACTTGAATTGCTTTCTGATTATTGCCTTATACATACATGTGCTTCACATATTGCAAATGACATATCAGTATTGCATGCAAACTTTGTTGATTCAAATGATGCGCAAAACACAGTTAGCACAGTTATCAGATAAATCAGAAATATGCTGACGGAGTTCAGTACATAGACAGACATTGTATTGAGACACAGAATGAGCCAAAAACCAAGTATTACACTAGTATAGTGTGTAGGAAAGTAAGGATCACAAAAATGCCTACCTAGAGATAGTTTAAGTGCTGGAAAGTGCCTAAAACTTACACAAACTGCAAAATTCTACAGAAATAAGCAAAATTCAGCATTTAAACACTCTAATATCATGCAGAAATATGATTAAATGATCCAGAATGCATTCCTAAGTGTCGGGAATCAAAACTGTCACAAAAAGTAACATAAAGCACACTAAACTGCATAGTTTAGTACCTTAACGAACCGGTAACCAACCGAACAACCGAACACTACCCGAAACACCAAATTTTCACTAGAAGCATTGTTTTAACATTACCAAGCTAGTTATGGTCCCCGAACATCATAACACACTATATAACACCTAGTAACTAACTAACCTAACTAATACTTGAATTTTAACTAACTAAACTAACTATCTAGTTACTACCTAAGCCTAGACCCCCCCCCCCACCTAGTAATCGGCCAACAAGGGCCCCACATCAAGATTTTATTTACATATAGTATTGGATCATGTTTCACTTTATAAAACATAAGAACCATTGGAAAATTGTGTGTTAGAAGATTTATAAGTTAACCACAAGACATAAGTTCATCATTCTCTAAACTACACAACACACACCACTCTCCTTCTTCCCTTCTTCTTTGGGTTCGGCCGAGAACAACAACAACCATACCACCACCTTCACTTCATCATCATCCAATTTCAAGTAATCACAAAGGTGCTAGAAGATGTATAAGGAAGCTTGGAGCTTGTGGAAGTTGAAGGACCTTTCTCTTGTGCTTTTATCCACTCCATTTCATCTAGTGATTATCCCTAGCCTTAAGCTAGTAGTAAGAACACTCTACACTTCATTTTACAACTTATTTTAGTGGTTAAAAGAAGATACAAGTTGTTAATCCTAAAGAACACTAAGAATCTTGAACTTGAAACTTGAACATAAGCTTAAAATCATCAGAAATCATGATGTTTATGTGTTGTTATGCTTGTTCAATGTTGTTTGCTCATGTTTTTGATGTTGATCATCATATGATCTTTCTAGATAATGATTAAAAACATAATCTAGCAAGATGAGAGGATGAAAATGTTAAAGATCAATAGATCATCCTCATGTGAATCATGAACTTGAAAGTATAAGTTGTTTTCTTGTTAAATGATAATCAAAGTAAGGTATAAGTCTTGTAAATCTATGATTATAAGAATGATTTTTAGTGGTTAAAAATACAAAGTTTATTTAATCTTGGTTCTTAAAGAAATTAACCATATTTTTAGTGGTTAATCAAGTGAAGAATCATGTATTTAACAAGAAAAATCCAAGAAGAAACATTTTTAGAAAATATAATTACAAGTTGTGAAGATCTAATTTCTTCAAAAATGAAGTTTTTAAATAAACAACCACACTTTAAAGGGTAACTAAGCTTACTAAACACACTAGTAAGTTACTACAAATTTTTGTAAGTTTTCAAGTTCATGAAGTAGTAATTTATGCATGATTTTGGCAAATTGGTAAGTATTGGTTTGTTTATTGTTGATTATGATGATTTACAAAAGAAAATGATATGCCTTGAAGGCATGGAAACCTCCATTTTTAGGGGCAACTATGGCAAAAATTTTCTAAAAATTAAACACTTATAAAAATATTTTTAAACAAATATTTACAAGAATATTTTAAACCATGAATTTTCATATAAAGTTTGCCATAAATTTTGTTACAAAAATTAAAAATATTGGAGGTTGGTTTTTATAAATAATTGTGACTAAATATGTATTTAGGAAATATATATTTAGAAGTCACCATGTGTGTGGTTAATTGTATATTATGTGTATTAGTTATATTATTTTAGGACTTAAAATAATATAACTCGTCAAAATACCAAAAATTACAATCCAAAATATTACCAAAATTCCAAGAGAATGAACATATAAAGAATACCCAAAATATTGGAGAAACCGAACTAAGGAATATAACTCACAAAAATATTCCGGAAATTTTATTCATAAGTATATTTTGGAAAATGGTATTTTGGACACCAAGAGAACAAAAATATGATTTTTATAATTATTACAAAATTATATCATATTTTGACCATAAGAAAATATATTATTTCTGGGTGAATAAAATATATATATTTTCTTGAAATTATTAGAAGATATATTATTTTTGGGAAGAAAATATATATTTTCTTGAATACACATGGAATACATTATTTTTGGGTGAAAATAAGTTTATATATATTTTCTAAGTTAGACTTGGAAATATACTATTTTTGAGACTTGTATGAGATTTATAAATATTTTGCCAAGGAAAAATTATAAGTAATTTTTCTATGTAAATATTTCTTAAAATATATATTTTGAAAATATATATTGATGTATTTTTATTAGAAATATTATTCCGGAAAAGTTAAGTATAGAATACTTAATAATTACAAGAAAATACGTATTCTCGTACGTATAAATACACACCGGAATACGCCACTGATACTTGGCAAAAATATACAAGTGTAAGAATACGAATACAAATACACCCATCCTTGGGAAGGATATACATGTATAAATACATAAAAAGTAACAAGTTAAAATGTATTATTTTAACTATTATTCCAAAATTTAATAAATATAATTTAAGTTAAAATATTTATTATTTTAACAAATAATTATATAACTTGGAATAATATTAAGGACACAAATGAAACGTAACTCAAAGACACTAATTAATACTAAGTCAAGGCACGACCCGCTCGTCTAATAAGCCGTAGTACGTTGTAGGTAGTCGTGTACACCAGAAGAAGCTTTGAGTTACAGTTGGGCACGAAGAACGCAAGACTGTGAGTTCATGTCCCCCTTTTTCGTTTAACTGTTTTGTTTATAACTTCGGGGGTGAAGTACATGTTACAAAATGTTTACAAACAATTACAATTGGTATGGTTAGCTAAGGAATGCACTGAAGATCATGTGAATGGGTAGCCGCACTCTTAAGACCATTAATCCTCGTGTTAGGACCGAGGGACATGAGTCATAGATCTATTTGGGTGTAGCGAGCCCACACCATATGGATCGGGGTTTGGCCCATGAGGTGACTATGTCTTACAGCCGGAGGCCCGGTACAAAATCTGCTAGGTTTGAGCCTTCCTACGCCGTTGCACACTTGTTAATGGCCTTGCAAACCATTAATTGGTTTGTTTCCTTGTTTGCTTTCATACCGGGTTTACAAAACATACATACTTACAATGATTTCAAAGGTTTATTCGTGCACACATACAAAACACATGAACTCGCTCAACTTTTGTTGATGTATTCAAACTACATGTATTTCAGGAAATTAAATGTGGATCTGGCGGGCGTTTAGATGTTTCAAGTAATGTTGGGAATAAAAGATGTCATCCGGAGTCTAAGGGTTTGGATAGTGTGTCTTATCCTGGATAAGACACATCTTCCAAAGCCTGGTTTTTATTAATGTCTTTTGTCGAGTCCTTGTGGAACTCTAAAACAATTTGCATGGTTTGTATTTGGATTTGAAGTTTGTGTTTGGTTTTCAAGACAAGGTTGTTTGTGATGTTTTAAACTTAGTTAATGGATGAACATTTTGTATTTTATCATATAGTTGTTTGTTATGGTTGAATGCAATGATATTAAGCAAGTCACACATAATCACGCTTCCACAAAAGTCAGGGTGTGACACAACAAGCATTGCTTCAAGCACAAGCTACCCAATCCGCTTTCGTCACTCCACCTCAAAGACCACCAAGTACTCAGATTCCCCAACAAGCGCATGCACATGGGCACGCGCGGACCCAACAACATTCTGAGCAACACACCATCAGGAGACAAAGCGTGCAAGACACGCGCGACACCTATGGTGACACCAAAAGCAACTATGAACATTACACTCACCAGCAAAAGAAGTCAGTGCACAGTCGTTTAGGCCCGCGCAACATAAATAATGAGTGGGAAAGTTACAACGAAGACGATGACACGACTTACAAGCAAGAAAGCACGGTATTCAGCAGACGACCACCGAATCTCGAGGCGTACAAACCCTACGCGCGCGCAGGGTACAACCCAAACGCTGAGTACGATTACACGTTTAGCTACCGCCCAGAAGGTATAGCTGAGAAGTCAAATTTTATTAGAGAAATCACAGCGGTCGATATCGACAAGACGAAGCTGCCACACAATGTGGGTAAGTACAATGGCCTAGCAGATCCTGACGACCACCTTTAAGTTTTCACCAGGGCTGGAGTGGTAGGTGGTTGGTCATTACCCACATGGTGCCATCTGTTTGTGCAGACCTTCGTAGGCGTAGCGCGCATGGTTTGATAGTTTACCGGAAGGAAAGATCAAATCCTGGATGGATTTTCAGCACAAATTTCTAGCACACTTCTCCCAGCAGCGCAGGCACACCAAAGACCCAGCGGATTGCTTAAACATCTGGAGGAAAGATCACGAGAGCATTGAAGACTTTATCACCAGATACAACAAAGAGTGCTTAGAAATTGGAGATGTAGGAGAAAAGATGATGCGCACGCACTTCATGCGAGCTGTCAAGTGCGATGATTTAATCAAAAGAATCAAGGGAAGAGATGGCGGCCCCAAAGATTGGGACACTTTCATCGAAGCTGCAAAAACTATCGCAAGGACGGACAGACAGCTGACCGGCGAAGACATCCGTCAGTACAGCTATATCCAGCATGCCAACGATAGACGCAATAAGAAGGGCAAGGGTCAGCCTTGGAAGTCATCTGGCTACAAAGAAAGGAGTCCACCAGCGAAAGACGCACGCGCAACCATCAATCAAATAAGCTATCGCAAGGAAGTCAAAAAAGAAAATAGAGAAAAGCAATGGACACCTCTGACAAAAACCCCTTCCGAAGTCCTGTCAACTGAAAATCATCAATTTAAAGCTCCTTTGCAAATGAGAAACAAGAGGGGGCAAGACCCGAACCTCTTTTGCGAGTTTCACAAAGACACAGGCCACCTCACGGATGACTGTATTAGCCTAAGGCAGGAAATAGAACGAGCTTTGAAAAGTGGCAAGCTTATGCACCTGGTCAAAGGAGGAAAAGGGGACAATCGTCAAATCCAGCGAAGGGAAGAGGGTCCGGACAACAAAAAGCTCAAGAAGTTGGAAACGCACATGATTCGAGGAGGTCAGAGAAGACCAAGAAAAAACTATAACAAGCGTGCGCAGGATGACTCCTAGCGCGAAAGGCAAGTCGTGTTCCCAGTAGTTCGCGGTGGCCCAAGGGACAGAAGACCCATCGTCATCCCCGGCGTATTTGGCCATTACCAGACCGACTACATTTTCATATACCCGGGGAGCACAGCAGATATCATATACGAACAATGCTTCAATCAATTAGACCAAGAAGATAAAGCGCGTTTAGAGCCAGTCGACTACCCACTCACTGGTTTCTGTAACAAAGACGTATTCCCTCTTGGTCAGCTATCTTTTCCAATGCTGCTTTCCGACGGAAAGAACTCTAGAACGGAAAAAGTCATGTTTATGGTTTTACCAGCAAATTCAAGGCACGATGTCCTTTTGGGAAGAGAATCCCAGGGAGATTTTAGCATGATTTGTTCAGGGCCACATTCAGCAGTCGGCTTCCCAACAGAGACAGGGATAGCAATAATCTATGCAAGTAAAGAAGTTATTGTGATTGACGAAGTCAGGCCCATGAAAACAAGCAAACACTCACCGTGCGAAGAACCCAAAAAATGGATCCTAAACAGAAAGTATCCAGAGCAAACAGTCACTTTGGGCCCAGCAATGTCAGAACTCACGCGCGCATCTCTCAAGAAGATATTGTTCAAAAACATGGATGTCTTTGCCTGGACGCCAGCGGACATGACAGGCGTTCCACGGCATATTGCTGAATGTTGCTAAAAATGCCAAACCAGTGGTACACACCAAGCGTCATTTGGGAGACATAAAACACGAAGCCATGCAGGAGCAGATCACAGAACTACTGAACACTGGCATAATCAGAGAAGTAAGATACCAAACCTGGGTAGCCAGCCCAGTAATGGTTCCGAAAGGAAATGGCAGCTAGAGAATGTGTGTGGATTACAAGGATTTGAACAAAGCTTGCCCGCGCGATTGTTATGCCTTTCCCGAAATTGATGAAAAGATTGATTCACTAGCGTCCTTCCGATGGAAATCCTTCCTCGACTGCTACAAAGGATACCATCAAGTGCAGATGGCAATCCAAGATGAGGATAAAACAGCATTCCACACACCAACAGAGCTATACTGTTATAAAAAAAATGCCCTTTGGATTAAAGAATGCCGGAGCAACATATCAGAGACTAATGAATGAAACGTTCAGTGATGCCATCGGAAAATACATCGAAGTTTACATAGATGATTTGGTAATCATGAGCAAAGAAGAAGACTCGATGCTGGTAAACATTCAGAAAACTTTTGACACGCTGTGAGGGGTGAACATCATGCTGAATCCAGTGAAGTGTTCCTTCAGAATGGAGGAAGGCAAATTCCTGGATTTCATTGTTACTAAGGATGGATTCAGGGTCAACCCCGAGAAAGTGCAGGCCATAGAACGGATGCCCTCCCCGTCAACGATAAAAGAGATGCAGAAACTGACCGGGCGATTAGCAGCATTAAACCGATTCCTTGCAAATCACGCAGCAATGGCGTTCCCATTCATCAAAACCCTCCGTAATTGCATTAAGAAAAACCAGTTCTCATGGACTCCTGAAGCGGAGACCGCATTCAGAGAAATGAAAGATTGTCTAATCCGCTTACCAACACTAACGGCCCCAATGAAAGATGAACCTTTGGTCATGTACCTATCTGCATCAGAGAAAGCAGTGGGGGCGATTCTTCTGGTTAATCGACAGGGCGTACAAACACCAGTATATTACGTATCTCGCACTTTGAATGACCCAGAAACAAGATACGCTATAATGGAAAAGCTGGTCCTAGCACTGATCCACGCGTCCAGACGATTGCGCAGGTACTTTGCAAATCATGTTATCCATGTTCTGACGAATTACAACATTGGTAATATCCTAGCAAGACCGGAAATATCAGGGAGGTTAGCGAAGTGGGCTATCGAATTGGGAGGCCATAACGTGGTTTTTAGACCAATACCAGCAATCAAAGGTCAGGTACTAGCTGATTTCCTCACAGAAGTACCCGACGATAAAGATAGAGAATGCAAAGCTATGGAGAAGGCAGAAAAGCAATACTCAGAAGAGTCGTAGCTGTTGTATACAGATGGCGCATCCAATGAGGATGGAGCGGGTGCAGGACTAAGGTTGGTAAGTCCAGAAAAGCACGAATTCACATACGCCATCCGTTTGGACTTCAAAAGCACAAACAACGAGGCCGAGTATGAAGCTTTTCTTCCTGGATTACGGTTGGCAGTCAAGATGGGGGTCAAACACGTAGAAGCGCACGTAGACTCAATGCTCGTGGCAGGGCTAATTAATGGCCAATACGACGCCAAGGGGGATGTCATGGCATTATACCTAGAGCAAGCAAGAACCCTACTCCAAAACTTCGATTCTTACAAGGTACACCACATCAATAGAAGTGAAAACAAGCCAGCAGACGCACTGAGCAAAATCGCGTTGACCAGTTTCCAACTCCTGGCTAAAGATGTGCGCATCGAGGTGCTAAGCAACCCATCAGTCCCATTAAGGCAGGTAAACGTCATCAAACTGGGGTCAACATCCTGGATGACTCCAATCATCATGTACCTACAATCTAGAATCTTGCCTGAGAACAAGGCCGAAGCAAGAAAGATACAGTACAAGTCAGAGCACTACCAAATGTCCGACGGAATCCTATATAGGAAGTCATACCTTGGACCATTGCTACGATGTGTGGATCCAGAAGATGCCAACTACTTAATTCGCGATGTACACGAAGGAATCTGTGGCATTCTTGCAGGCCCAAGAATGGTAGTGGCAAAAGTTATAAACGCAGGCTATTATTGGCCAGGAATGCACCTAGATGCAGTCAAAGTTTTAAGGAAGTGTAGTGGATGCCAGAGGCACGCTCCCAAACCATGCGCCTGAGAAACGAATTGGTTCCCGTCACAACGGCTTGGCCGTTTCAACAATGGGGAATAGACATGGTTGGTACTTTCCCAGAAGCCCCAGGAGCAGTAAAGTTTATCATAGTCACTGTAGACTATTTTACCAAATGGGTGGAAGCCAAAGCATTGGCATCGACCACGTCTACAGTGGTTCGAAGTTTCATTTGGGAACAGATAATCTGTCGTTTTGGCTTACCTCTACGAATTATAACAGACAATGGAACAAACTTCGCTGCTGAAGTCCTCCAAAATTGGTTCAAAGAGCTAAACATTGAACATACCTTTTCCTCTGTGGCACACCCACAAGGAAATGGTCAAGTAGACGCAGTGGACAAAAGCATCGTGGATGGCATAAAAGCAAGACTTGGCACGCAGCAAAGGGGTTGGGTCGACGAACTACCTAGCATCCTATGGGCACACAGAACAATGCCAAAGATAAGTAACGGCAAGACACCGTTCAGTCTAGTATACGGATCCGAAGCAGTCATACCTACAGAATTCGTATTGCCATCCCCAAGAATGCTGTCAATGAACGCCATCAACAATGAAGAACAAAAAAGGTTGGATCTGGACCTTCTAGAGGAAAGAAGAGAGATGGCAGCAATTAATAAAGCAAAGTAAAAAACCAAGCTAAATAAATACTACAACAGCAAGGTTAGAGTCTGCACTTTCAACCCTGGAGATTATGTCTTGAGAAAAAATGAGGCGTCTAACGCCGAAAGACCGGGAAAACTGGCTCCAAAATGGGAAGGGTCTTATGTTGTGGACAAAGTCCTTGGAAAAGGAGCATACAAGTTGCGCACACTCAAAAACAAAGAAGTCCCCAGGACTTGGAACGCTCAACAACTAAGGAGATGTTATATGTAGTCGGCCGATGATCTTTTTTTTCCCTTTAATGTATGGCCATGCGCCCAACACAGTCATCTTTAATACAAGAAGTGTTGGTTATCTTATCTTCTATGAATTTTTTTTACAACTGCATGTATTACTTTGGGCATACACGAAAACATCAATGGCTTAACGACAGAAAACATTGTGGACCTCCAAGGCTCGTCACGATTAAGTGCACAGCCGGGTCAAACATACACAATCAAAACCTGTCAGCCGATTACTACTTCGTGCCCACCTATACACGAAAACATCGTAGGCAGAGTAAAATAAACATTGTAGACCTCCAAGGCTGAACACAGCAGCGTCACCAAAACACAATAGCCTGTTAAACGATCACTTCGTACCTGCGAATAAATAGAGCACGTAACAACAGCATGAACATTGTAAAGTCATTCGAGCTTAACACAATGAAGTGTAAATCCAAAGTGACCAACAAAAGATAACCTGTCTTGGCCATCATTCATTTGTGATACCTAATCAAAGCAATTAAACATATGCGCGTATTGTAACTAAAGAAAAATTCACATAAACAAACTAGCAACTTAAAGGTTAATGTCATACGCATCAAAATTGTAAAGAATGTATCAACAACCACAGAAGCAAAGTAGTAAAATTGTTCACAGACGTAACATGAAGGAAATTGTTCAAAGCTTACAAGGTCGACAGGCCCATACGCGACATACAAGGCGGAATTCAACAATTAAACTTGGTGACTGGTACCAGCATCACCAGCTTTCACTTCCTGTTCACCGAGCGCTTTTTTGTGAGTTTCAACAACATCAGCCTTCCTGGATAGCTTCCCAACAACTTTGACAATAGCGAATTCAAGAAACTCATACTCCTGACGCTTGGAGGCATAACGGGCTGAGCAGTCCGTCTTATAAAGATCAAAATGATCTACCTTCTCATTAGCTACAGCAGCCTCCCTCCCCTCCCCATAACCCTCTTTACGGCCATTGCCATAAGCAGCTTCACTAAGTTCAAACATATACTTTGTTAGTTCATCCGATTTAACGATACAGTCAGCAATCTGCAAAAACCAAAATGAATATACACAATGAAAAACGAAATAGAGAAAAGCAAGGCAATAAAAGAAAACATACCAAGGGAACGTCGCCCGCAAGTAGCCACTTGCAATCAGCGTTAGCCTCCTCAGCCAAAATCTCGGAGGCTTCGCTCTCCGCAGTCTTCTCAGCAGCAATCTTTTCTAACTTTGCAATACGTTGATTATATTCATTCCCTCTCTTTTGATACATTGCAACAGTCTGCTTATGCTCATCACTTAACTTCGTTTTCTCACCCTTCAACTTAACTACTTCATCGCGGGTAGCCTTCAGCTTCCGGTTGGACCTCTCACAAGCACCCTCCCATTCCTTCTGACGATCCGTATTGTATTGCTTTTCCTTAGCAAGTTTATCTTCACTGTCAGCAACCCTCCATAATAAGCCCTTCTTCTCAACATTGAAGGCTTCCCTCTCTTCAGCAAGCTCTTTCTTGGCAGCTTCAAATTCTAGCGTGTCTTCCCCATAGCTTACCACTCTCTCACAATCTCTTGAGTCGTGGCATAAAAATGCATACCAACATGAATATAATCGTCCAGAAGATCCATGCGATGGCGGTTTTTCTGGAAAAGTCTTTCGGCTGGGGGGAGAGACAGAGAATAAAATGTGCGGCAGTTGGAAAGATCGTTCATCCGGGAGCCCTGAGTCAAAGTCCAATAAGGGGCATGGGGAAGATCGTCACAGGCAGGGTTCTGACTAGTCCATGACCCACCCTGCACGCGGTGAAATTCAGGACTTTGACGAACTCCGGATGCACCACCTCCAGCAGAACCTCGGTCGCGCTTGGTATAAATAGTGCCTTGAGGAGTAGCTTCACTTGACTCAACCTCAGTCTCCACATCCTCCACATAGACTTCATCTTTCCCAGCACCAGCAGCAACATTTTCAACCACCTTCTCCACCTACTCAACCTCAACCTCAACCTCAACCTCATCCTCCTTCCCCTTCCCCTTCGGGTCCGGGTGAGGAGGAGATAAATCAAGAGGTTTAGACGAAGGAGAGGCAGGCGGAGTAATCTTAGAAATATCAATCTTGTGTGCAGAACGGCCAGATTTGGGAGCTGCTGCAAAAAAGCATAAACAGTCAAAGGAAAAAAAACATGCAAACACAAAATACACTCAACGGAAGAAATCATACCTCAAGAACCGGAAGCAGACTTGAATAGTTTTTCCAAGAGATTACCGGTCTTCTCGCTAAACACACCAAGGTCAATCTCTGACTCTGACGGTGCAGCAGTGGTCTCTTTATGTAACTTGGATTTTTTCTCAGCCAATGCAGCAGCAGCCTGCGCATCAAGCTCTTTCTTCTTGTCCTCAAGAACTTTTCTTTTCGTCATCATCTCAGTTAACGTGGTATCATCATCAGGGTCACGCTCCGAACGCTTGACTCCTGCGTCTAAACCAGATAGCGTGTCAGATACGACAACATAGTCCAAGAAAGAGGAGTTAGGAGGACGCTTACGAGGGGTCTCAGCAACTCGCTCCTCAGCCTTCTTACCCCCAGTCTTATCCTCTTTCCTCTTCTTCCTAGTCTCCACTTACTCGGTAACCCCGGCCTGTGGATCCACAACAGGAGTATCAACGTCATCGGCAGTAGGCTCTTCAGAGGGTCCCGTTATGGACCTGCACGGGATGAACGACGTATTAAATGGAATGAGGCATCATCAGAATCCTCACTTGAAAAGAGAATAGGCTCCTCTCGAGTAGGATTAACGTCAACATCAATATCATCTTCACCATCATCACCTAGAATGGTATTAGCATAGTTCGCCAAACTCTCATTGGAATGATGCAAAAAATTATCCCTTATCTGATCGAGCCACAGAGGTCTACCCTCAGGCAACGAAGCTACAACCATAACACCACCAGCTTTGGAGTCGAAGACATTCATTAGACTATACCCTGCTACAGGCATACAAGGGAATATGAGGAGACAAACAAGGGAAAATATATAAGAAAGCAACAGACGAGTAGCAATACCTTTGCCTTTATATCCATAAACCGGAAAGCCCCTAGGGTTTTGAGAAACCCACAGCATGCTCATCCCAGCCACCACCAGAGCCCTTTCTTCAAGCTGAATAATCGAAGTAACCTTCCTAGTCAGAATCGTATACCACTCCTGCTCGGTAAAATCTATCGACACATTCACCTGAGGAATGCCCTCACTCTCAGGTCGGTAATGCATGTCTATGGGTATAACACCACGGCAAATGTAGAAGAAATTCTGCTTCCAGTCATGCAGGCTTTTTGGTGGATCTCTGCTACAGGGTTTGACCCCACCGGTATGAGAGTTGAAAGAGTAAAAACCACCAGTGTAGGTCACAAAGTAGAAGGTGTTGAACTTCTCAAACGATGGCTCTACACGATTAGCCCGATAAATAAAACCTTAGAGCATTTATCTGAGAGATGTGCAAACCATAGCCAGTCAACACCTCCCCAATAGACTTCGACATCGGGAGATGGAAGTTCCCTTCCCGGATGTTGGTGCATATGTCTGTCGATTTCGTCTTGTATCAAGTCTTGTATTTAGATTGATAGATCAAGGCACGTAATATGAGAAAAATTGAGAAACATGTAGGATAGGCCATTTCGCACGAAATGGATGTTGTGGCCATTTCGCACGAAATGGCACTGGCCATTTCGTGTGAAATCATTTCGTACGAATTGGGCTGGCCTATATATATGTGCCTTGTTCAAATCATTTGGATGAGTTGTGATTTCAGAGCCGAGGTGCTGCTAAAGTGTCGTATGATCTGTAACGCTTTCAAATCAATGATCAAGACAATTAAAGTGTATATCAAGCTAATTCAACATCAATACGTTTGTTTCCGCCTCTCGTATTGAACAAGAACTCTTCTGAACAACTCGTTTGGTCGGGCAAACGATCCTACAAGTGGTATCAGAGCTCAGGAGGAAGAGTTCTTACCAAATCAGCTTGTTTTCATTAAAAGTTCTGACTTCTAATCATTCTACTTCAGATTTTTCAAAATTAAACAAGATTTCACGGTTAAAATGAACTGATTTTCACATATAACGTGTGAAACATAGTTTTAATCAATCCTTGAAAGAATTAGATCTAAAATCGACCTAAAATGTGATCAATTTGACAAAAATCTGGCCGACTGGATGACATCAACACCATTTCGCACGGAATGAACCTCCACTTCGCTTGAGATAGCTCATTTGTACCAAATCTGCTCCATTTCGTTTGAAAGAACATCATTTCGTATGAAATAACCGAATTCGTGTGAAACTGACTTCCATTTCGCACGAAATAGATCTCCATTTCGCACCAAAGATCCCATTTCACACGGATTGGATTTTGTAGATCCTATTTCACACGAATTGAACTCGTTTCGCTTGAAAAGGGACATTTCGCATCAAATCCATTTCATTTGAATCATTAGTTTGGTTGAATCTTGTGATTTTGTGAAACATTATACCGTAACATGGAAGAAGAGTTTTACAATGCGTTTGCTACTACTCCAGCTGCCCCAATTACAGTTGCCGAGACTCTTGAAATTGAAAATGAAACGGGAACGTCTTAAAAGCCTCCAAAGCTTATGTACATCGAGGATTTTAAAGGATGGCAAAACCGTTTTGAAACTTGGGTGCAAGCTTATAAGTTTGATGCATGGGTTTCGTTAGATAAAGATTACGAAAAACCGAAAGATGACCGTGGAAATGAAAAACCTTTAAGTGACTATTCAACAAATGAGAAGTTAAAATACACCAGTGAGAAAATGATGATTAGCATTCTCCAACAAGCGGTAAAAGAAGATATCTTTGTTTTGCTTCAACATGAGAACACTGCTAGATCAATTTGGTTGGCTTTGCTTCAAAAGTTTAAGGGAAGTGCTGATATGATAAAATAAACGTGCTTTACTAAAGAAATCTTTTGATATGTTTACAGCTAGTAAAGGTGAAACGACTAAGAAGACTATCGATAGATATTGTCATCTTGTCCAGGAAATGAAAAGATTGGAGATAACAAAAGAAGATGATGAATGGGTTGATAAGCTATCTGATGCGTTACCACAAGATAAATGGGGAACATATATGTTGATCTTAAAACATATGAGAAAATCTGAAAGTATGAATTTGTGTAAGTTCATTCAGAAGATTGAAGAACATGAATTAGATGTTCAGAAAACTGCTATCATGAATAATCCCAGTGCTCAACAAGATGAAAGTTTATACTATATAGGAAGCAGAGTTGAGACTATTTCGAGTTCGAAGATTCAAACTGCGTTCAGTGCTGATGGTACTTCTGGAACAAGTGTTAGCACTATAACTCAGAGTGGTGGATATTCTTCATCTTATTCAATTTTTGATCCGAATTTCTCAACACCAAGTTCTCAACGACAGAGTTCAACAAATTTGCAATGCAATGTGACATTAAACATACAAAATGGTCAAAATCTCTCTCCAGATATAGCTAAGCAACACATGGCATCACTTGTTACTATGTTAGAGTCTTATGAAAGCTTAGTTTCTGGAAGAATTGGAAATCCGATGCTTACTAAGGAGGATTATGACCAGATTGATCCTGAAGAACTTGAGTTGATGGACCTCAAGTGGTGTTTAGCCAGTGCTGTAAGAAGAGCAGAAAAATTCAAACAAATCACGGGTAGAGATGATCTTCATGATGCTGCTACATCTCTGTTAGGGTTTGATAAATCTAAGGTTACTTGTTTTCGTTGCCGATAAAATGGGCATTTTAAACGAGAGTGTACAAACAAAGAAGCAACCGGAAGACAAGATCCGTTTGGAAACAATGATTACCAACGAAAAGCAATTTATCATCAAGTTGCTCAACAATCATCATCATCCCGTGCTATTGAAGATGGAAAGAAGAAAGCTTATCTAGTAAATCAAGATGATGAAAAATTGGCAGAGGGATTTAGCTGGGACAAATACGTTCCGGCTGATTCAGCATTTGTTGCTCAAATCTTGGAAGAAGAAGCAGTCAAATCTAAGCCAAAAAGAACGAAAATTTTCAGATCATCAGAAAGTGATGAAGATACCGATGATGAGGAAGAGTATATTAATAATGCTAGAAAAAGTTTAGACTCATTCAGTTTTAATTTATTTTTTGCAGATAAGATCGAGATGTTGAATGAGAAGAAGGCTGCTAGATTGAAAAGAGAACTGGAAGCAAAAAGGATAGCTGAAGAAAAGACAAAATTGGAAGCTGAGAAAACAAAAGTTGAAGAAAAACCAACAGAGAAAGCCGAAGTTGAAGAGAGTGAAGTAAAAATAGAATTTGATGAAGAACAAAATGTGATAGACAAGGTGGTGGAGAAAATAGTCGAAGTTGAAAAAATAGTCGAAGTTGAAAAAATCATTGAAGTTGAAAAGATTGTCGAAGTTGAAAAGATAGTTGAAGTTGAAAAGATTGTCGAGATCACTAAATCTTGTCTAAAATGTTTGGAACCATGCAAACATTGTGAAGAGAAAGACAAGAAGTATAGTGAACTAGACGAGTTGAAAGAAAAACTGTTGTTTGATGTTAAGTACATAAAAGAATCATATGATGTGCTGAACAAAAACGGTTGATAGTTTGAACAAGACAAACTTAGAAATGGGAGCTGCTGAGACGATGATGAGTTCAACATTAATGACTAAGCAGAAGATCATAAATAGCTATATTGAAGAGTGTGCAAAGCTGAAGCAGGATTTGGATACCGAAAAGATTGAAAATGAGAGAATCAAACGATTGCTGATGAGTTATACAGCTTCTGATTATTTGATTGATAGAGTTTATCCTACTGTTGCAGGTCTTGAAGCTTTTCAAGATAAAAAGACGGAAGATATGGATACTGGTAATAAACAAGGTGTCAAGTATAACAAGTGTCCGCCTCCGATCTGGGAAAGTTATTCTCCCAGAAAGCCAAATGAGGAACAATTAAAAAAGGCAGTCAACATAAAGTTAAAGTCTGAAACCATTGATGTGTTACCAGACAACATTGACGTCACATTCACAGCGTCTGACACTGATCATGAGTCTGAGTTATTAAAGAAAGTGGTCGATCAGGTGTTGGATAAGGATGAAGAGTCAAAGTCGGAGTCTAAATCTGAAAGTTCGAGTTCATCAGACAAGAGTCCGAGTTCACCAGTCAAAAGGGTTTACAATAAAGAATTTCTGTTATCAAAATCTAATTTGAATGACGAACCAATCAAAGTGGCATATACTTTGAATGATTCCAGACAAATTATATTCTGATGAAGAATTTCCAATAAGAGGTGTTAAAACTAAAATGATTAACAAGGTTTTCAAACTAACAGAAATTAATATTTCTGAAATAAAAGATGTAAATCTTACTGAAAAACCTAAAAAATACACTTCAAGAGTTCAACAGAGATTGAACAAGAAAAAAGGTTACAGTTCTGGTTCGGGCTATCGAAAGAAACCAAACCATAACAGTAATTTCAAAAAGAAGGGATTAGGTTTTATTCCACCTGAAAATCATAAAAATGAGAAAACTTATAAACCAAAAACTAAATTTGTTTCAGGTACAAGTTTAGAGGAAGAGAAGGAGAAACTGTTCAGGAAACAGTCAAATCAAGAGTTTCTCGCAAAAAGAAAAAGAATGTTTTGAAAAAATCTGCACCAAGAGTTGACAGAAGAACTTGTTTCAAATGCCAAAAAGTTGGACACATTGCTTGGAATTGCCCCAAGTCCACTTATACAAAACAGGGAGTTTCTTCTAACTCTAAAATGAAGAAAAAATGTGTTGATAAAAAAGAACAACCAAATGAAAATTTTAAAGAGTTCAAAAATTTGACTTTTGAAATTGGTGAAAGTTCGAAACGTTTTTACAAAAGAAGAGTCGATTTGAACAAACAAAAATGGGTTGTTAAATCTGAAACTAGTTCTGACAATGAATCTGACTCGTCAAAGTCAGAGGAGTCATTTGTTGTAAAAAACGATGAGAATTCCGTTCCAGAAATGAACGATGAAAACTTTCCGCCATTGTCAAAAGAAAACTTGAAGTTGAAAGTTGGAAAGATTGAAATCTCAGATCAATTCTTCCCTGGTAAAGAAGAATTTGATGCTGAAAAAGTTTTTAACGGAAAAGTGAAATATATTTTTAGGAAGATGGTCGATGGAAAGGTAAAAGGAGCAAAAGAATTTTATGAATCAAAGAGGTGGAGTTACCCACCAAGTGAAAAGAACGCGGAATCACCCAAGACTGTTCAGGCTTGGGTGACAGCATTCTCTACTTAAAATCCTGACTTGCCGGAGTTCCCAAGTTGGTAATCGTGGAGCATGAATCGGCATCTTTCTCAAAAATTGAAAAATGTCATATTTCGATTTACAAGTGGTATTGTGATAAGCACCTACAAGTGGTTAATCAAGGTCATTAAGTTGAACTTGATTTAACTTTCATACAAGTGGTTGAGAAAACAAAGTGATGAAACCCCACAAACTAATTTTCCGAAAAAACCATTTGATTAAAACAAACTTAAGTGTTTTGAAATCATAATGGGAAAATAGTTTGTTGTCAGGGGGAGTTCTGATTGTTTATGCCAAGTGGATGGCGATTTGAAGCAATTTACATCAGTTTGTTACTTTACCTTGTACAGTTTACTGATTTTATTTTCAATTTTTCCCGTAAAATCAAAAATTGAAACATATTTTGGATTTTAGGGGGAGTAAAATTTTTAGAAATTTTGAAAATTTGAAAA
This sequence comes from Helianthus tuberosus, assembly GCA_030545235.1. Classification (NCBI taxonomy): domain Eukaryota; kingdom Viridiplantae; phylum Streptophyta; class Magnoliopsida; order Asterales; family Asteraceae; genus Helianthus; species Helianthus tuberosus. The sequence continues at coordinate 46,834,322 of CM060408.1, forward strand.
ATCCAAAAACATGATAAAATCTAAAAGGTCAAAAACATCGAAAAATCAAAAATGAGTTTTGTTGTGAAAAAGAGGAAATGATAGTACATCAGTGGACTATCACAGTACGCTAAAGAAATGAAAAGTTAAAATGTGATAAACGGTCTCACTAAAAATGTGACGATAGGCTCAGCTAGACTAGTAGATTTGCGATAACGATACAAACTTAAATGAAAAAGCCTAGTTCTAGTGGGAAACTCGGTTGAAAGCATAGTACTTAGTTTTATCCTTCGTGACTGTGTACCTACTCAGTAATCGCTGAATGCTAAAAAAACATAAAAACCGGTCAGTTTGTGAACTTTCACAACTTGCTGAAAAAGTTACTGTGATTGTGCATTTCATTTTGCAAAGATTTAAACTTGTTTGATTTCTTTATTTTGTTTAAGCATTGCACATCCTCTGCGTATACGTGAGTATCGAACTGGATATTAGTGCCTAAATATTCTGCTTTATTTTTCTTGGTGTTTCGTTTAAATCTTGGATCACCTCTGCGTATATGTGAATATCGAATTGGTGGTTAAGATCTAAACATATTCAACTTGTTTTTATTTCTTATTTTGTTTTAAACACTGGACTTTCTCTGCGTATCGAAAGATCGACCTGATTGTTAATGTTTAAACATTTTGCGTTGTTTTTGCACATATCACAGTTGATGAAAGTTTAAAGGCATCACTTGAGTCAGTGTTTTGCATGATGAGGGGATATGCTGAGATCGTGGGGTCCATAAGAATTTAGTGCAAAATTAATATATCTTAACGTATCGGTAAGCATTTCGAAAGTTTTTAGATTGAGTTTAAGAGGACAACAATATCGTCAATCTATGTGAATCATTTAGAACTTAAAGTGTTTTAAAGCTCAACGGTGCTAGTGATTTGTCTCAAAAACTGATATGATCCTCTTACACAAACTCACAAAAATATTGTCTGTAAATATTTCGTTACTGTTTTTCTTCAGTATGTTTTATCATAAAATTTTGAAAAGTCCAAAAAGATTTTATTTCATCTTATTTTCAACAACTGATGTTGGAAAGCTGATTTTTAAAATTCAGAATGCTAAACATGATGAACAAAAGGTTTGGGAGAGTTTGTGTGAAATGAGAATTGATTTTGAAAAGATTAAATGGTTCATTAAGTTGAAACCAAATTTTGAATTATTTTCTTACAAGTGGTCATCATAGATTAAAATGTAAAATCTTGTTGAATAATATCCACAAGTGTTTTTCTAAATTTGTTAAATCATTGTGAAATTTACTGTTGGGTAGAGATTTGTGCAGGTCCCCGAGCATAAAGCCTGAGCAGAGTTTGAGCCAGGTTTCGATTCTAGAACAAAAGCTATGTCAGATTGCGATCTCGGAACAATTTAAGGGGGAGTCTGCTAGCAAAGGGGAGTCTGAAGATGCAAGAGCCAGTTTCTGATCCTGAAAGTTTGTTAAAGATAGAGCCACGATTAAGATTCTGGGAATGAATGAGAAAAAGAGGAGATTGAAGACTAGATCAACATCCAAAGGAGAGATTAGCTGCTGATAGAAGAAGAGAAGAGTTTGATGGAAGCTTACAATGTCAGATACTTTGAAAGAGCATGAAGACTGATCAAGATTGAAGACTTGTCATGCTGAAGACTCGACACCGAAGACTTCGTCAACATCCAAGGGGAGTCTGTTGGTGTATATGTCTGTCGACTTCGTCTTGTATCGAGTCTTGAATTTAGATTGATAGATCAAGGCACGTAATACGAGAAAAATTGAGAAACATGTAGGATAGGCCATTTCGCACGAAATGGATGTTGTGGCCATTTCGCACGAAATGGCACTGGCCATTTCGTGTGAAATCATTTCGTACGAATTGGGCTGGCCTATATATATGTGCCTTGTTCAAATCATTTGGATAAGTTGTGATTCTAGAGCCGAGGTGCTGCTGAAGTGTCGTATGATCTGTAACGCTTTCAAATCAATAATCAAGACAATTAAAGTGTATATCAAGCTAATTCAACATCAATACGTTTGTTTCCGCCTCTCGTATTGAACAAGAACTCTTCTGAACGACTCGTTTGGTCGTGCAAACGATCCTACACCGGAAAAAATCAGCATACAACGTCATATACCCAGGTGGAGCATCAAGGGCGGTAGAGTTGGGTGTCGGAAACTGGATTCCCCAATCCGAAGATAACCCAAAGTTTTGAACCAGATTGTGAAGTTCTTCCTCCTTCCAACCTATAACGGCCTGGTCTGGCCCTGGAGGATTTTTTGGCTTGTATTTCCTCTTCTTGGGGGTAGTAGATTTCGGGGCAGGAGTCATGTTCAAAGATATGGAAAGAAGGAGATTTGGAGAAGATTTTACAGAGAAAACGGAGTTGAAAATTTAAAAATGGAGAAGAAACTGTTGACATGGTGACAACCGTCTCGTATTTATTCCCATCGCATTTAATGCGATGGGTAGTGGACCGTCAGGAAGACAGGGAGTTGCCCAACTAGATATCGACACGTCAGAAGAGAGAGAAAGAGACGTCGTCCCTTTAGGACGCGTGGCTGCCACACGCCTGACAAAGCGGTGAAAAACGTGCCTGACAATTCTGCAAAAGCAACTGTTCACATCTCCGACAAGACAGCCACCTCAGACGGAACATCAGTCACACCAGTTGTCATAACCTCCACAAAGATAATGGATTGGAAACTTCCCTCATAAGAAACCTTCAAAATAAAATCCTCATGCGCAATGCGCCATTTTGGCTCAAAAAAAAATTGAAGTCACCTTCATGCGCCGTGCGTAATTTTGGCTCAGTTTTACAAAATCGCCTTCATGCGCCACGCGCCATTTTGGCTCATTTTTGCAAAGTCACCTTCATGCGTCGTGCGCCATTTTGGCTCAATTTTGCAAAATTGCCTTCATGCGCCACGCATCAATTTGGCTCAATTTTTGCAAAGTCACCTTCATGCGCCGTGCGCCATTTTGGCTCAGTTTTGCAAAATCGCCTTCATGCGCCACGCGCCATTTTGGCTCAATTTTTGCAAAGTCGCCTCCATGCGACATGCGCCATTTTGGCTCAATTTTGTAAAATCACCTTCATACGCCACGCGCCATTTTGGCTCAAGACGCAAAATTCAAACAAAATCAAACAACAAAACCACAACCATTATGAGTTCAGAATCCCTCCTAGACGATAAACTCAACTAGAAGGCACACTGGACTGGGGGACTTGAAGAGGTACGGTCCCAATTCCAAGCACACATGGCAGGGACCACACCACTTTCTTATCCAACATGGCGCCTACATCAGCAAGCGTGTCCAGAAGCTTCTAGAAGCTTCTGGAACCTATCGCAGGTGGCACCGAAGATGCTCCTCCAGACAAAAGGACAACACGTGTCACCAATGATCAGACGCCATATAGACCTGCGACACGATCTTAGTTCAGGCCGACAACGGCTGGTACGATACGCCTACTTGGACAAATGTCGGCGCGCCACGTCATCCACGACCCTGAGTGCAGCAGAAGAGACCAAGAGGATATTCCTCTTGGTCGGACAGCTGGTGCCCGGTAACAGCTGGCGAGGCCTCTCCTTCCTCCTTTCATCCTTCGGCTAAAAATAGGACCCTTCCTCATTCAGGTTGAACATTCTGCTCTCCTTACATTTCACCTACAACACACACTATTTCTCCTCAAAGCAGTACTTATTCTCACGCCGGAGGGTGGTCACAAGGAGAACCCCCTATTCTCCTCCTTGTGGCGAGTCACCGGTGTTCTATTTTGCAGGATTCTAGTAATCAGCGAGTGGAGAAAGAGATTGAACCCCACATACAAGACGACCCAGCTAGTTAGCCTAAGCGTTAACCAGTGTTTCATCATTTAACGTTGATGGAAGACTGGTTGCGATGAACAGGGGGAATTGATTTGGGAATAAATGATTAAATAGGGTTTGGGTGGGTAAAAATTGGGGGAAGATGTGAAAGGTGGAACAAATGACATTTATCCGCATGTGAACTGCACATGTTCACATTTAACTGAAAATATAAATTCGGTTAGGTCTAAAGGACATAAAGTGCAAGATTTTAAAACATAAAGTACAAAACTCATCAATTTTGAACATAAAGAACGAGTATAAAGATAAAGGACAATTCTTGAAATTCACTCTTTTATATTTTAGAGTTAATTGTCATTTTAGTACCTGAGGTTTGTCCAAATTTGTAATTTTACTTCAAATAGTTTTTCTTTTCGCCTCTGGTCCCTGACTTTTCCCTTTTGTTGCCATTTTGATCACATACTATAACTCCATCCAAAAACTCCATTTTTAACCAGAGGTATTTTGGGGATTTTCATTTTAAATCTTTTAAATTGCCATTTTGATCCAATTCTAAAAAAATAAAAAAAAATCAAAAAAATCATAAAAAATAAAAAAAAAATTCTAAAAATATAAAAAAAATCTAAAAAATAAAAAAAATCATAAAAATCAAAAAATAAAAAAATTCTAAAAATAAAAAAATCGAAAAAATCAAAAAAATTCTAAAAAATAAAAAAAAATCTAAAAACTCAAACAAAAATATTTTAAAGTTTCAAATTCAAAAAATGACGATATATTTCTCGTCCAAACGAATATATTTTCAAGTTTTATCTATTTTATTGAGTTAGTGAGTGGTCATGATGAGATACAACCATTTATCCATTTAAAAAAACAAATTTCATTTTAAGTTGATATCTTTCACAAACATTCTTACATTTCCACATTAATTATCACCCTTTTAGCCTTTTTATATATGTTTTCATAGCAAAACTATTTATTACAATAATATTTTCATCTTTAGTTTTGTATCAATTAATATAATTTACTAAATATAAATATCATGAAATATAAATTTTATAAAGAGTTAATTACATAGTTAGTCCCTGTGGTTTGCACAAAATGACATACTTAGGTACTAATAGTTTAAAATCACCTTCTAGGGTATTAACTTTTCATTTTGTAACGTTTGGAGGCATTAACTTCTAGGGTATTAACATAGGTAGTCCATGTGGTTTGTACAAAATAACATACTTAGGTACTAATACAATGTGATTTTAAGCCTACAAATAACGTTAATACCCCCAAACGTTACAAAATGAAAAGTTAATACCTTAGAATGTGATTTTAAACTATTAGTACCTAAGTATGTTACTTTGTGCAAACCACAGGGACTAACTATGTAATTAACTTTTTTATAAACTAAAACATAACATGCATGTTCGTTAGTAAATGGTTCTATATCATCATGACTACTCATTCACTCAACAAAATAGATAAAACTTGAAAATATATTTGTCTGGACGAGGAACATATATCGTCATTTTTTGAATTTGAAACTTTAAAATATGTTTGTTTAAGTTTTTAGATTTTTTTATTTTTTAGATTTTTTTTATTTTTCAGAATTTTTTTTTTATTTTTAGAATTTTTTTATTTTTTAGAATTTTTTTGATTTTTTAGAATTTTTTTGATTTTTTGATTGTTTGATTTTTTTTTATTTTTTAGAATCTTTTTGATTTTTTAGAATTTTTATGATATTTTTGATATTTTAGATTATTTTTATTTTTAGAATTTTTTTTATTTTTAGATTTTTTTATTTTTTTATTTTTATGATTTTTTTTATTTTTTAGAATTTTTTTTGGATTTTTTAGAATTTTTTTATTTTTAGAATTTTTTTATTTTTTAGGATTTTTTTAGTTTTTAGATTTTTTTGGATTTTTTAGAATTTTTTTTATTTTTTAGAATTTAATCAAAATGGCAATTGAAAAAAATTAAAATGAAAATCCCCAAAATAACCCTGGTTAAAAATGGGGTTTTTGGATGGAGTTAGGGTATGTGATCAAATTGGCGACAAAAGGGAAAAGTCAGGGACCCAGAGGCAAAAAAAAAACTATTTGGACTAAAATGACAAATTTGGACAAACCTCAGGGACTAAAATGGCAATTAACTATATTTTAACAATCTACAAATAAAAAATTAAATATATGCTTTCCAATAATAATTAAAATATTATATAATAATAATAATTAAAATATTACATAATAATAATTAAAATGAACATACAAAATTATTAAAATACAACCACTAAACATAAAATAAAAAAAAAATTATGACCCGGTCCGTTTAAATAAGCAAGCACAAAATAGAAATTAAAGTTAATCATCATTGTTTGGTAGTTGAAGTGTGTTAATAAGTTAGGCTAGAGGGTATGGTGATGGTCCTCAAGGGAGGATGATCCGTCACGTAGGCGTCACGTCATAGTTCTCCCAAGGATGGTCCATCCCACAAAACTAGAGGGTATGGGAGGATGATCCTACCCCACCACTATGTACAAGTACCACCAGCCTAATGTACAAATCACTAAAGCACAAGAGTTGCAACTTGATAAAAAGGGGGCCCACCATTTGGATCGTCCTAAACGTCGGATCCTCGACGTTGAAGACGGGGGGGGGGGGGGGGGATGGGGTGACGCCGACGCCGAACCAAGACGGGGGTGGGGGACGGTTCCATACCGTACAGCCTTACAATACAAGTATGTGTTAATAAGTTACTCGGTTTTCAGTGAGTTTTTCTTTTTTCAAAATGTTTATAAAAATCTTATTAACATAATCTATTTAGTTTTTTTTTAAACTTAACTAGCACAAATGATTAGAGAAAACCAAATTATTTAGTAAACGAGAATATTAAAAAAGATGTTTGTTGTGTTTCCATGGAGATTTCCACGCTAGTGAACCATTAGACTTTCACTCGAGAACCACAAGGAAGGGGTGCAATGTTCCCACGTGGCCGCAACTCCAACTAGGACTACGACACCCCTTCATGAAATCCATGTTGCATGGTCTAAGGCTAGACGGTATGGCCCCGTCTTCACCCCGTCCTCACGCGGCGACGGACCGGCACACCATGCCGCCCCCTGCCGTCCCGTCCTCTACGTCCTTTCTTCGCCGTTTGCGACGGACCAAATTGTGGGGCCCAAGTACAAAACTAGCCGTTATTTAAAAAAAAATTAATTTCTCATTTAATTTATTATTTCAAACGGTTATATTTCAAAAAATCACCAAATTCACTCCCACTTTTATAAATACTCACATCTTTTACACATTTTTCACAACTTTTCACCCACTACAATCTCATATCTCTCTTACATTTTATAACCTCTCTTCCCTTTTTATAAAAAACTCATCTATTTTTATACCATTTTTACCCGCTACCACCCCATCTCCCTCGCAAAAATTATCATGGCTTCACCTTCTTCCATTTCTTCAATTTCTTCATCATCTTCGTCTACGTGGTATTCTTCATCTTCGGAAGAGGATGCTATTATGCATAACATGGTTATGAACGCGGCTCAGGTCATCATGGCGGGTGATGAAGCGTCGTCCCAAAGGCTAACTAGACGAGCAAAATTAAACCGAGACCAAGAAGGTATTTTAGTATTTTTTTTTCCTTATGTTTTATATAGATTTGAAAATGTATTTTATAATTAATTTCATTTATGTTTCGTTTTAAATTTATAGCCACCCACGTTAAACTAGTAGCCGATTATTTTGCCGACGAACCCGTGTACCCAGCCGAGATTTTTCGACGTCGGTTCCGCATGAGTCGTCCACTGTTTTTACGTATTGCAGGCGACATGGCCCCGTCTGATCTGTTTTTTACACTGCGAAACGACGCTAGGGGGCAAAGGGGTTTCAGTAATTTACAAAAATGTACGTCGGCCATTCGCCAACTGGTATACGGTTTCGCACCCGATGCATTAGACGAGTATATAAGGATGTCTGAAAGAACCGGACGTCTATGTTTGCACAAGTTTTGTGAATGGGTTGTCAAATTGTATAGCAAGCGATACCTGCGGAAGCCGAACGCAAACGACGTTCAAAAGTTATATCAAGCACACGAACAGAGACATGCCCAGGAATGCTCGGGAGCATTGATTGCATGCACTGGCCGTGGCAGAACTGCCCAGTTGCCTGGCAAGGTCAGTATACTAGGGGAGATCATGGACATCCGACTATTATTCTAGAGGCTGTTGCGTCACAGGATCTCTGGATCTGGCATGTTTTTTTTGGTCTACCTGGTTCGCTCAATGACCTTAACATCATATACCAGTCACAGATATTTGAGGATGTAGTGGCGGGTACAGGTCCAGACACAAGGTTTACGGTTTCGGGGGTGGAATACAGGCGAGGTTACTACCTAGCCGATGGGATATACCCAACGTACTCGACAATTGTTAAAACTATTCCGTACCCGACGGACGATAAAAGAAAAAAGTTTGCGAAGTTTCAAGAGGGTGCGAGGAAAGATATTGAACGGGCTTTTGGTGTTCTACAAAAAAATGGCAAATCATTGAACATCCAGCACGTTCGGCTACACCAAAGCGGTTACGAAACATTATGTACGCTTGTATCATCCTTCATAACATGGTCATTGAAGACGAAGGTAAAGCGATATGCGAGTACGATGAAAACGCGTCTACTGGAAATTCTGTTCCAGTTAGTGGGGAACAACAAGATTTGAACATGTTCGCTCTACGTAACGAGTACACACATCATAACCTACAAGCGGACTTGGTGGAGTACATTTGGAACAACGCTCAAAACGAACCCGACCACGACATGGAAGCCGAAGACTAGTAGCTTATTTTAATATATTAGGATTTAAGTTTATGTTTTTTTTTTAAGTTTATGTTTTTTTTTTTTGTTTTTTTAAAGTTTTTTTTAAGTTTATGTAATGTTTTTTAATATTAATGAAAATATTTTGTTAGTTTATTTGTTAAATGTTAAAAAAAAGTAGAAGATTAAAAAAATAAAAAAACATAAAAGTGGTGGGGAGGACTATGACTAGGACCATCCTCCCATACCCTCAACTTTTGGGGGATTGACCATCCTTGGGAGGACTACTACGTGACGCCTACGTGGCGGATGGTCCTCCAAGGATGGAATGTCACCATACCCTCTAGTCTAAGGTGTCCCTCAGCATGTAATGAGGGTTCAAGTCCCGAGATAAAATGGGCGTATCCACATAGAAAAGAAAACCTATGTAGGGCTAGCTCACTTAGTAGATGCTCTTGTCTCTTAATAAGAGTTCTTGGGTTCAATCCTAAGCAAGGTGTAATTAGAATTTATTTGGTGCAATTTAGGGTATGTAAGCTACTAAGCTTTGCCATTAAAAAGTACAAAGGAAACTCAATGAACACCTTCAATACATATTTTAGAAACTAACATGCATTCTAGTTTACCAAATTGGATCATATTAACTCGAATCATTTAAAAAAAACACATTAGTAATTGTAGGGTTGCAGTTGGACTCAACTTTCAGCGAACTGTTCATGAACCGTTCTACGGGAAGTTCGTTTATATGTTCATTTGTTTAATAAATGAACTAACACGAACAAAAAAATCTGTTCGTTTGGTTAAACGAACGAATATAAAAAAAATTACATTTGTTCATTTATGTTCGTGAACGTTTGATAACGGTTCGTTTATGTTCAGCACCTAAAATTAGATTATGTTCATTTGTTTTTTGAGAAACTATTTTATCTTAATAATGTTTATCAAGATTATGTTAACTACTCAACTATGTTGTATGTTTCAATAATTAGGTTAGTGTATTTTGAGTGGATCTACTTAATGTCGGTGATGAAAGATCCCAATTTTAGTCAAAATTTAATATATGTTTGTTCTTGTTCATTTCTATTCATGAGCACTTATTTATGTTCGACTATGTTTATTTGTGTTGATGAATATTCGTTTGTATTCGTTTTTGTTCATGAACGCTTGTTTGTGTTCGTCTATATTCATTTGTGTTCATGAACGTTCATTTGTGTTCGTTTTTTTTCATGAATGCATGTTTGTGTTCATCTGTGTTCATGAACGTTCGTTTGTTTTCATTTTTGTTCATGAACGTTTATTTGTGTTTGGTACCTAAAATTAACGAATGAACACGAACGCGTCCATTTCCTTAATGAACGGACACAAACAAAATATCTCTCTCGTAAGTGTTCATGAACTGTTCGTGAATACATTATTTCCTAGGGTTGGCATATCGTGTATACCCGTACCCGGTAAGACACGATACACGAAACGCCATACGCGAACACGACACGATAAGGTTTCGTATCCTTTTTTTCAAACACGAACACGACACGATATACATGAAAATTACATGTTAGTACCTGTTAACGAACACTAGAATAATCACATATTTAGAACCTGTTTAGTGAAACAAAACTCGCAAAAAGTTCACAGACAGCTTAAATAATCCATAAACACCGAATACTTAACAAGTTTAAAACAAAAATCCATAAACGGCAAATCTCAAAAGACTTAATAATTCAAAACAACCATTAAAAACAAATTCAAAGTTCCCATGGTTCTCTTCTCAGATCTTTAATTCCAACAATTCAAACCTGCACATAATTGTACTCATATTTAGCATTGACAATTGGACATAAAGCGAGTAATTTTAATTTATCAAACATTACTTGAAACATTTGGAGTAAGTACCTTATGATTGTTCATTGTTTTTTAGCAACACTACTCGAAGCATTTGGAGTGGTTACCTTAGAATTGTTCATTGAGTTTGAAGCATTTGATTCTCCACTAATATCAAGTGACATTATATCTTCAGTGAGCTCATCTAAATTAACTTCGTTAGAACTTACAAATACAAACAAACATATACTATTAGTGTGATATTATGTTATAAAAACCTTACAAAACTCAAGGGAAAAGGGACATTACAATAATCTCCATACAACCAATCCTTTGTGCATATTAGAGCCTCAACGGTATCTTTACCAAGTGAGCGTCGATGTTCATTAAGAATTCTTCCACTTGCACTAAATGTGGACTCCGATGCGACAGTAGAAACCGGAATTGTCAAAAAGTCTCTTGCCATCCTTGCAAGCGTGGGATATCTAAACTCATTGGCTTTCCAAAAAGTCAAAACATCTAGGTTCGAGTTCCTATCAACTCTTGACTCATCCAAATACAATTGCAATTCTGATTTCTTGTTAGCTAGAAAATCTTTACTTTGAAACTGATCAAAATCCTAAAAAAGAATTATAAATAATTAGTAAATGAATACATAAAAGATTAAAAGACAACAGTTTAAAAAAATATATATTAACAAATAAATTACCTTAAGTCTAGCTCTAACTCCAAAGACACTTGTTGAATCATCATCTGCCGTATCCTCAACCCCTTTGCTAGCATCTGAAGTACTTGCGACATTTGAAGTTGTAGAAGAACCACCATCCATATTTAACTCGACATATTCATGAAAAGTAGAGTGCAAAACCTCATCAACATATTCATATTCCTTGCTATCACGTCCATAAACTTGTGAATAACTCCACTCGATAAAGTGCAATTTGTATCTAGGATCCAACACCACAGCTATGGCTAAAGTAAGGCTAAAATCAGACCAATATTTCTGAAACTTTGTCATCATCAAGTCAGCCATTTTTCTCATATACTCGTCTTCTGAACCCATACCCTCTTTCAAAGTCAAGTAAGCCATAAAAACATGTGGATAATACAAGTTTGCAGTTGGGTATTTGCTACCCGAAAAAACATTTGTGATATCATAAAACACTCCAAGAAAAGAACAAATATTTCCAATCTTTTCCCACTCCAATGCATTCGGACAATGCTTATAATTAGAATCACTCAATTCTAAATGGCAAAAGGCACGTCGATAAAAAAGGGCACTATCAAGCATTAAAAATGTAGAATTCCACCTAGTAACAACGCCTTGCCTTAACCCCTTTTTCCTTTTCAAAGAAAGCAACTGAACACACTCTATAAACTTTTCCTTCCTTTGTTGCGACCCTTTCACATACTTTATGCTCTCTCTCACTTTGTAAATACACTCATCAATTTGCTTTAACCCTTCTTGCACAATCAAGTTCAAAATATGTGCACAACATCTCAAGTGAAAAAAATTACCCCGAGAAACAAGTGGTAATTTTTTTATTTAGTTGTTCTCTTAAAAGCCCAATGAAAGTGTCATTAGATGAAGCATTATCTAATGTCATAGAAAATATTTTATTTTCTATGCCCCACTCTACTAGAATTGAAAACACTTTTTCACACAAAGCAACACCGATATGAGGTGGTGGCATGAAAGAAAATGATAAAACTTTTTTTTTTGCAAAACCCATTGTTTATCCATAAAGTGAACTGTAATTGCTAAATACCCATCAGTAGCAATAGACATCCACAAATCTGAAGTTAGGCATAACCTCCAAGGTGATTCCATAAGCATTTCTTTGACCTTTTCCTTTTCTCTCTTATACATTTTCAGTAAATCAGATTTTACATTATTTCGAGAGATGATATTGACATCGGGTTGCAGATACTTAAATAAATCTCTAAATCCCATATAATCTACAAATGACAAAGGCAACTCATGCATAACGATAGCAGCTACAAGCATCTCGCGGAACGTGCTTTGAGAAAACGTAGATAACTTTAATTTCATGACACTATTTAAAATCATTTGACCAAGATCTTTGAAACTAGAACCATAACAAGATTTTATGTGTTTCGAATGATTCCCCGTACCTTGCTTGCTATCATATATGATAATATGATTACATTTGTTGCACTTGCTTGGAACTTTTCCACCGACTGCTTTCTTTTTAAGTTAAGTTAAGTGAAGTATTGCCACACAATAGATCTTTCCTTTCGTTGTCTCTTTACTCCTGATTTGTTATCATCACTATCGTTTGTATCATCTACCTCCACAGAGTGAACTTCATCATCTTCCACATCCATATTCATTGAGCTATCATTTTCTAGATCAACTTTGACAGAATCTGACTCCAGCTACAATAGAGAAAACAAATAAAGTTACACAAAAAAATAATACCAAACTTGAACCAAAAGCTATAAAAGTATAAACAAAAAATAGATCAACATACACAGGACTTCTTATCTTTCTTCTTTCCCACCTTCTTTTGAGAATCACTCATATTGAATTTCTTAATCTGTTAGAAAGCATACAAGAAACTATAATCAAGGGGCTGCATCAAATTCAAAACATAAAGTATAAACAAAAAATTACCAAAATTACCAAACTGTGATTCTAAAAAATAATCAAGGGGCTGCTCGAATTTCTTAATCTGTGATTCTAAAAATCAATTTGTGATTCTAACTAGTTTTTACTTGTAGTTTTATTTGTTCATAACCTTAATATCTGGCTTGTTAAAAAATAATCAAGGGGCTGCTCGAATTTCTTAATATGTGGTTCTGCTTTGACGGATTTTGAAAAAAAACTGAAATTATTAATAGTTAAACTGTCGGAGTGGCTTACTTTGAACTGTCGGAGTGGCTGTGCGTGGTGGATGGCCGGTTTGAGTCATCAGTCATATATGTTTTATATTATTTTGTAGGATCGTTTTACCGACCAAATGAGTCAATCAGAGGCAATACACAACTGTTTGAGAGGCGGAATCAAACAAACAGCTTAGAATCAGTAAGAATTGAGTAGAAACAGAGTATTTCACTTTAAAACAAGCTTCTCATTCAAAATATACTTGATTACATGGTGGAATTTCAGCAGCACTTCGTGACACACTTCCTAATTCCGTATGAAATGAGAAACTAAACACACCTATATATAGGCATATGATTCCGTTTGAAATGACACATGTCATTTCAAGCAGAATTAACAAGACTAATTCCGTTTTAAATGACCATGTGACATTTCAAGAGGAATTACAACAAAAACTCATAAATTTACATTTTTGACCCTGTACAATCTACAGACATGACCTAGACTGATAGACGTAGGCTATAGACATTGTGCACCAACAAATTCCCCCTTGGATATTGTCGGAGTCTTCAGTCTGGTCTTCAGCGCTTTCTTCACAGCGACTTGAAATGTTCTTCCCTCTGCTTAGGCTTTCTCAGCAACTGCTTCCTAAGCTTCTCGTTCTCATCAACCTTCTTCTTTTCTTCAGCAGCCATTCGTTGAACGACAGTATGCCTCAGCATGTTATCTCTGTCTTCACGTGCTTTACGTTCTTTCTCAGCCTTTAACTTCTATTTTTCTTCAATCTTTCGCCACTTTGAGTTCCATTTACTTTCAGCATTAATCCCTTTCTGAAAACAGATAGATACAACCTTCTGAAATTGCATCGCTTGTTCTCTATCTTCAGCTTTAAAATATATCTTGTTCACAAACAAACATTCTATGTCTTTCGCAGAGCAGTTCACCAGCCACAGAGGATCATACACAAAGATTTCTCTAACTTCATTTTCAGCCCTGTAAGTGATTACAGCTTCAGTCCATATACAGCTGTAAACCCAACATATAAAACCTTTATAAAACTCTTGTTCCATTTTCAGCATAGGGATATTCTTGATCACTCTAGGCTTCTTCACATGTAAAATTGTCTCTTCAACTCCTGTCACTGGATCTACCCTCTTAACTTTCTTAGGGTAATGAGGCTTCCAGTGCATAAAGTTTTTCAACGATTCATACTTTATCAAACCCCACATAGGCACATCGTTCTTTCTGATTGGATAGTTCAATGTTCTAACATTTGACAGCTCTTCTACATCCCACCAGGGTAGGGACATAACATCATAAAGACGTTCAAAGTATTGCACGCCATATTCTCTTCGAATAGCATATGCATTGACCTGTGGTAGAAAGCCCCAACTGATTATATCACCAAGTGACACATCTCTATCTCTTTTGTAGAACTTCAGTGGGCGTTTGAATTTTCTTTCATTACTCTTTCGAAACCATTTCTTTCTTTCTTCCTTCTGAGCATCTTTCACTGAACCATCAAAATTCTTATCTTTCAAAATCTCTTCTACTTTCCTTCTCAGTTCATCGATGTTCTCTTGACTGACAAATTCGACAAGTGTTGGAAAATCAGAAGTATCCACATCCACGTTCTCTTCATCACTGCAATCCTCAACCTCAACCCTATCATAAAGATCAGCATCCTCCACATACTTGTACTGATACTCGGGCTGCTGGTTGATATCGAACTGATTTAATTCATCTTCAAAATCAAACTTGAAGTTCGGATCATCAATACGCGTCATTTCAATAATATCATTCATGGTGTAAGAATGCCTGATCTCTCCCTCTTCTACATCAGGCTCTAGACGCAGAATTAACTTCTCAACTTCATCAACACTTTGATCAACATTCTCCCCCTCACCTGTAGCATCCTCAGGCTCTTCATTCATATTGTCATGCAGATAATCATCCACATTTCTTTCATTCGAAGCTTCAGTAACTTTAACACCAGAAGTACCCTGATCATCATCGTTACCATCATCGTCATCACTACTACTTGCAGAGATTACGTCATCTGCATCAACTTCATCATTTTCATCATCATCCTCTTCATCATCATCCTCTTTATCATTACCAAGAATATCATCAATTTCAACATCAGCATCGAATATACCAGAAACTGACGAAATTGGCAGAACAGATAATACTGGTTCTACTATAATTCAGATACAACCATTGCCTTTTCAGAAACTTCACCTTCAAGACCTTTGCCTTTATTTTTCATCTCAGCTTCTAATTCAGCTTCTTTCTTTGCTCTCATCTCTTCTCGTACAATCTCATCAAATCTCTGTTCCAGAGGCATACCAACCACATTCTCTAATACTTTTCTCATCATATAATTTTCATGTTCATTTCGAGCCTTGATTGCTTCCAACTCTTTATTCTTCAGCTTGAAGTATTCATTTTGTTGATCTTTTCGAGTTTTCTCTTCCTCTAACTCAGCAATTTTAACCTTCAGAATATCAATCTCAGCTTGATCAGACTCAACTTTCTTTAACAATGAAGAATTTTCAGCTTCGACTGTCATTACACGCTTCTCTAATTTCTTCTCACGATCAACTAGCTTCTTGTTTTCAATCAACACTTCTTCCACTTTCTTTTCCAAACTCTTAACTTGCACATCAGTTGCAAAATTGAAATCACCAATATCTTCAAGTGCTATATTCTCTGGAATATTTGGAAAGGTTTTGTATCCTGAAGAACCAGGTGTAGTTTGAACAGGTGGTTGTGTGGATGGTGGTGTCTGAAAGATTTGTTGAGAGGTAACAACAGGTTGTTGTTCATGTGGTGGTGTAGCAATATGAATATGTGGTGGTGATAGATGTGGTGGTGATAATTGTGGTGATGGTGATGGTGGTTTTGGTGGTGATTGATGTGGTGTAGGGTCAGATGATGATGATGATAGTTGACTGGGTTCTTGTATAGGTTTCTTGTTCAACAAAATCTTTAACGTCTTAGCTTTCGGAGTAACCACACGTTTCCTTGCAGTTGCTTTCTTTTTACCTCCAGAAGTAGGTGGCGTTTGAACATCTTCTTGAGAAGGAGTATACTCATCATCATCTTTCTCCTTTCTTCTTTTTCTCTTAAGCTGTTTTTCTTTCTCGATTTCAGCTCTAATTCATTCTGCACGTTCATTTTCATCAATCTCTGAATCAGATGACTTGTTGTACTTTTGTTTACATCGTCACCTTCTTCATCACCAGCTACTTTCTCTGTTTCAGAATTAAATTCAGTAAGAGATTTCAATAGCTTTGTAGAAACCGGAGACAAACGAACTCCAGAACTTTCAACATTAACTTCTACTTCAGCTTCAGTTTCAGCTTCAGCTTCCTCCTCTGATTCATCAACAAGCAATGTCTTAGCAGCTTTCTTTTGAGGTTTCTTAGGTTGTGATGAAGAACCCTCATCCATTTGAACCTTTGGAGTTGCTTTTCTACTCCTCTTCTTTTTCTCTTCTTTCAAGAACCACTCGCTTTGAGTTACTTTGAAATCTTCAAGAATTTTCAATTCATCTGCATAGCTCTTCTCTTTCATCTCTTTTTCATTTCTCCAGTTCTGATGATTCACTGGATCTGGATCTTGATAATTCTTATCCTTGATAAAACCAAAGAATTCAACTTTTGTTTTTGGCTCTGGATGGTTAAGATGATATCTGGCCAATTGTTTCACAGATTCATTATCCATGTGAGATAACACCAGCAAATCATTGTTTTCATCTCTTTCAAGATCTGGATAGGCATGATCTATCATCATTTGAACAAATCGAGGATACAACCAAGTCTTCCTCTTTGAAGTAATTTCCTCTACCAAGTAATGAAACACAATCTTCGAAAAATTATACTTTTTGTTTAATACGAGAGTTATTACCATGTTCATTTGATAATCTCTCATTGCATCAAAACCTCCCTTCCTATGACTTAGAGCCTGGAACACTGAGTGAATAAGAAACTTGTATGGCTTTGAAAATTTTGACTTCAAGTAGCTAGCACTGTTCAGTGCACCACTATAACCCATCCGCAGCATACAGCCTTTGACCATCCTCTCTGGGAATTTAGTCGGAGAGTTTACATCATCAGGAAAATCTAATACTTCACGGATAAGTGCCTCCGAGATAATAATTGGTTTGTTTTCACTATTGAGCTTAACAAACGAATTGATCACTTTGTTCTCTTCATCATAAGTTGCCTTCTCCCAAAAACGTTTGATATGAGATCTAAACACCAGATGTTGATTCGTCAAGGCTTTTTGTATAGGCAATCTTCTCATAAATTCCAAAATACTCTTGAATTTAGACAGCTTTGGAATTTTCTCCTCATCGAAATCACAACACGTGTTGTGTAGTGCATCAAACAACACATTCGTAGGCTGAAAAACAACAATACATACAAGTTAAACATTTACAAAAATTTTCAACACAAACACTACTTTCAAACGAAATCATTTCAAACGAGATAGTACATTCAAACGGAATCACATTTTTAAGTGGAAACACAGTTCAAACGAAATCACATTTTGATTCAAAATGACATTTTGAAACAGAATTACATGTTGAAACGGAATCACAGTTTGAAACTTAATGTCATCTTGAAACGAAATTAACATTTAAAACGGAATTAACAAGGTTCAACTGAAATTTCTCAAAACTTTCCTGATGATGAAATTAATCATCTGGGTTTGTAAATCAGTGAATTCCGAGCATGTGGATTTGTTTTATTCTCATTTTTACCCACAAAATCAACCTAGATCTACATTCAAAGTTCAGATCTACCGACAATCATACAAAAACATGTTATATTGATCAAAATGAAACCCTAAGCAAGATCTAAATAAAATTCCGAGTCTATGGGTGTGTTAATCAGTCATTCATTCATACAGTTAAACCCTAGATCTAAGTCCTTGGTCATGTTTAACGCTGTACAAACGAAATCAGACAAGATCTGGGTCAAATCAACCAAAAACTCTCACCTTTACCATGATCTAAGATGAGCAAACCAACTTAGATCAGATTTAAACAACAATTGGGCAGTATAACGGCTTAAAAATCGATGGTTTGATGATTTCGCTTGAAATCGCCGGAGAATATCTTTGAAACGAAATAAGAACAATGAACCGGTTCAAGCGGAATACCTCCTCTATATATAGGCAGCCTAATTCCGTTTGAAATTGGCAATGAGGCCTTTTCAAACGGAATCACCTTTCAAGCGGTATCACGTTTTCAAACGGAATAACCATTTTCAAGCGAAATTACTTTTCAATTTTCAAAAATTTTTAACTTTTTTGAGATTTTACCAACATACCCAGTTAACCAAGTCCAAGTTAATGACCTTGGTCAACTGATTAGCCTGCCAAGTCCAAGTTAATGACCTTGGCTGACCAGTTTATGAAGTAGCTGATTTTTTTTTTAAACTGATTAAGTTCAAATTAATGAACTTTTGAACTTTCAAGCAATTACCAATCACTTTTTCACAATCTTCTGCTTACCCATCCCTCATGATCCAGACATGTTCTGCACATAAGACTTTGATCATCTGATCTCCAACGTCCGTTGTTGAAAATAAGATGAAATGCAAATCTTTTTGAATTTTTGATTATGGTAAGCAATAAACTGTACATACAATATTTTTGTGAATGTGTTAGGGGATCATATCCGCTGCTGACAAGCTACAAGCACCGTTAAGCTTTGATTACATATTCAACATTAAACAATTTGCATTGATTGCCGATATACTGATCCTCTTAAATTTTTACACAAACTTCAATCTGTTCAGGATACGGATTAAGTGATTTAAGGCTTAACTTTTACGCGTGTACCACCTCAGAATATACTCCCGTATCCAGATCCCAATATTCAGTCTTACAGGTGAGTATACCTAGATGATATCTGTAAAGGGTTAAATGTGAGGGCCGTGAGAGCTCAGGTCAGAACTTCCGTTCAGCAGAGAGATGACGGCTTCGACTTAAGGTGGGTCCCCTTTGGGGATCTTCTTTTACAACAGCACATGATTAGCATTTTTCAATGTTTTATCATTTTTTATGCTGAGGGGAGGCTTATATTTCAAGCAGCGTAAAGTATTCTCTGGGGACTAGGCCATTGCTTGCGCAAAATCAGAAGTCCCGGGATAATACCCCAGATATCACTAAGTATAAAGACCTAGTATCTCAGAAAGAGGGACCTTTCAAACAAGATTTCGGGGGTTACCCATATATCCGAGAGATGTTCCCCACGTAAAAGTAAGTAATGATTTAGGTTTATATCCCGAACAAACCTACTAAATGTGTAAAAACCTATCGGCATATCATCTGCAAGACTACTTAACACATTTTTACTTTACATATCTTTTGTAAGACCGGTTTCGACCCCGAACGAGTCGATCAGAGGCGTTCTCCTATGTTTCAGGTGCAGAATTACAAGAAACAAAGGTAGAAATAGCTTTAAAACACTGTTTGATTGATTGGATGACAATTACAGTTCAAATCTTACACCGGCAGCACTTCGGCGTAGTTGTCAAAAGTCTCCTTATGATTTCGCTCAAGAGGACCCTATATATAGGGTGATGGTTTCGCTTATGTGACAGACCATATAAGCGATACCCCATGTTAGTGATTTCGCTTATGTGTCATGCACACATAAGCGATACCCTCTTGTACATATAAGCGAAATCATCTCTAACTTCCTATATAATTTTACATATTCTCGTACAACGTGCCCTGATCTATACAATGAAATCTAAGATTCGATACATGACGAAGTCAACAGATGTAGTGCATCAACAAACTCCCCCTCAGATGTTGACGAGTCGCATCCAGCACCAACTGTATCTTCAGTTCTTCAGTCTTGATCTATCTATGGGCTTTTCCGAACTCTCCCTCTCAGATGTTCTCTTCAGACTCCCCCTCTCGATTTGCTGGTATTCCTTTGTTCTTCAGCACAATCTTCAGGATCTCTGTCTATCTCTCTAAGACTTCAGATATCAAAACCTGGCTTTTCAAAATCAAATCTAATTCTCTTGATCAGATCTCTTGATTCCTTAAGTTCATCAGCATCAGATCAATATCTGGAAAAATCTTAACCCAAATATAAATTTCTAAATTTAACAAATTATATGCACCAATACTAACTCTCCTTCAAATTCACATCTCACTTTCATTTGATGAACCAATTGTAAGATTTCAAAAATGAATTTTTCATTTAAGATTTACTCCCTCTTTATAAAAATGTCATCATGTTTAGCACTTGAAATTTTGAAAATCAGCTTTTCAATATCAGTTGTCGAAAATCTTTTTGGATTTTTTAAAAAAATTTATGCTAAAACACACTAAAAACTTTTTGGATTTTTTTTTAATGAAATGAAATGCAGTAAAGAAATATTTACAGACAATATTTTTGTGAGTTCGTGCAAGAGGATCATATCAGTTTATGAGACAAATCACCAACACCATTAAGCTTCATTTCATATTAAGTTCTAAACAATTTACCTAGATTGTCAGTATATTGGTCCACTTAAATTTTCATACAAAGTTCAACTGATCAGAGATACGATGTTAATGTTTTAAGATACTTAAACTTATCCGTGTGTCCCACTACTTGAATATACTCCCGTATCCAGATCCCAATATTCAGTCTTACAGGTGAGTATACTACAGATGATATCTGTCAGGGGAATAAATTATAGTACGAGGGCCGTGAGAGCTCAGGTCGATACTCCCGTATACGCAGAGAGATGACGGCTTCGACTTTTGGTGTGTCCCCTTTAGAGGATCTTTTGCATTACAACAGCAGCGACTATCAATTTTATTGTTTCATTAGCTTGCTGAGGGCGATGCTATGTTTCAAGCATTTGCAGAGAAAGCATTATCCGGGGACTAGGTCAGAAATTCCTTTCAGCAGAAGTCCCGGGATAATACCCCAGATATCACTGAGCATAAAGACCTAGTATCTCAGAATAAGGGACCTTTCAAACAAGATTTCAGGGGTTACCTATATATCCAAGTTTGTGTTAACCCACAGAACAAGCAAGTTTGAAATTAGGTTTATATCTCATCACAATCTACTAAATGTGCAAAAACCTACTGACACATCCACAGTAAGATTGTTTATCACATTTTATCTTTTCAAATCTTTAGCATGTTGTGACAGTCCACTGATGTACTATCATTTCCTCTATATACACAAAAACTCATTTTTTAATTTTATCATGTTTTTGTCTTTTTCAAATTTTCAAATGTTTTTGGATTTTCTAAAATTTCTACTCCCCCTAAAATGCAAACACATTAAAGAAAATATGAAAATAAACTGTACAACAAACTTGACAACCGATATCGAATCGCATCAAATCGCCATCCACTTGGCATAAACAATCAGAACTTCCCCTTTCACAAAACTATTTTCTCATTATGATTTCAAAACACTTAAGTTTGTTTTAACCAAAATGATTTTTCCGGAAAATAAGTTTTGTTGATTTTAAACCATTTGTAGGTTCAGGGTGTGGTTCATCACATTGTCTATTCTTAACCATTTGTAGCAAATATGCACCATCTATACCAATTGTAAAATTTTACCACATGTAGAACACAATACCACCTGTAGGAATGTTACGTCTACATCACCATTTTACCAATCAGAATGCCGATTCCTGCTTTGCACTTACCAACTTGAAAGCTCCGGCATAGTCCTTCAACCTGTAAACATGCAAACACTATCAAAATTTTCAAACATTAGAAAGATGCCGATTCCTGATCCACGATATAAACTTGGGATCTCCGGCATAGTCCTTAGACTATCATGGAAAACAAACTTCCACCCAAGTCTTATTTGACTTGGTGGCTTCCAATTCCTGGGCAGTAGGGTTGTAAGTTGCCTTTTTAGTTGCATAAAAATCTTTAACCCCCTTTACTTTCCCATCAAGCATTTTCTTGAAAATTTTCTTAACATTATCATTGAATGTTTTTTCAATATCAAAATCTGAACTTTCAACTTTATCAGCCAGTTGTTTAAACTCTTCCACACTCAATGATTTAATATCAACATCATTCATCAACTCTTTAAACTCATCTTGTGACTCCTCTGATTTTGTGGAATCAGAATCATCGCCAGATTTTTCATCAGATTTTTTAACAATCCATTTTTCATTACCTTTTGCACTCTTTTTGTACAATCTTTTAGAACTTTCACCAACTTCAAATTTTGAATTTTTAAAAATTTTGAAGTTTGTAGTTGGTGAATCATTCTTTTCAACCACTTTTTCTTTAAGTTTTTCAGAGACTCCCTGTTTTTTGTTGACTTTGTTTGGACAATTGTGAGCAATGTGTCCAACAACTTGACATTGAAAACAAATTCTTGTATCTCTTGGAATATCTCTTGAATGAAAAACTCCAGTTCCTGTTCTTTTCCTTTCAACAAGAAACTCCTGGTTTGTTTCTTTCCAAAAAGATTTCTTCTGTTCTTCTTCAACACTTCCACCTGAAACAAATTTTGTTTTTGATTTAGAATTGTTTACCTTTCTGTAACTTTCTTGCTGAATAAAACCTAAACCTTTTCTTTTGTAATTACAATTTTGGTTTGTTTTCTTTTGAAAACCAGAACTAAAATTGTAATCATTTTTCCCTTTTTTCTTGTTTAACCTTTGTTGAACTCTTGAAGTATATTTTTTAGGTTTTTCATTAAAATTTAAATTTTTAGTATCAGAAATATTAATTTCTGTGATTTTAAAAACCTTTTTGATCTTGTCAAATCTAACACTATCCATCGGAAACTCTTCATCAGAATATAATTTGTCAGAATCATTTAAAGTATATGCAACTTTAAATGTTTCATCATCCAAATTTGCTTTTGATAACAAAAATTCTTTACTATAAGACCGTTTTTCTGATGTTTTGGAATTTGTGACCAACGAACTCAAATTTTTGACTGACAAACTTGAACACCCAGACTCAGACTTTGACTTAGACACCTCCTCAGTATCCAACACCTGATCGACCACCTTTTTGATTAACTCGGACTCATGATCAGTATCGGACGAGGTAAATGTGATATCAATATTTTCTGGTAAAACGTCAGTTTCCTCTGATTTTAACTTTATATTGACTGCTTTTTCGACTTGCTCCTCATTTGGTTTCCTAGGAGAATAACCTTCCCAGATAGGAGGCGGACACTTGTTATACTTAACAGTCGATTTCTTACCAGTCTCTTTCTTTTTCTTTTCATCTTCAAATGCTTCAAAACCTGCAACAGTAGGATAAACCCTATCAATCACATAATCAGAACATGAATAACTAAGAAGTAACCTTCTGATTCTTTCATTTTCAATCTTTTCATTTTCCAAATCCTGCTTCAGTTTTGCATTCTCTTCAATGTAATGATTAATTGCCTTTTGCTTTTGCATCAAAGTTGAATTAGTCATGGTTAACGCCTTTTCTCTTTCTGAATTTGTTGTTTGAAGACTAGTCACTGTTCTGTTCAATACACTGTAAGATTCTTTCACATAATTGATGTCAGATAGCAACTTCTCTATCAATCTTTCTCTGTCAAACAACAACACATCTTTATCTTCACACTTTTTGCAAACTTCCGAACACTTCATGCAAGGCTTCTCAACCTCAACAATCTTCTCAACCTCTACAGTCTTCACCACTTCAATAACTTTTTCTTCAACAATTTCTTTTTCAGCCTCAGTCACCTTTTCTTCTTCAACAACATTTTCATTCTTCAAATCTTGTTGTTGTTCTTTTTCAGCTCTTTTCTCCTTCAGCTTCTCCAATCTTTCTGCAAAATAGAAATGAAAACTTTCAGGAGATAAATGACTTTTAGCGATATTAATATGTTTTTCTTCATCATTATCACTGCTGCTATCAACTGGTGTCTGATCAAACTGTGTAGATTTTTCAGACTCAGTATCTGAACAACCAGAATCAACTGGTGTTTGATCAAAAACAACTCCTTTTTCAGAACTATCATCATTTTGAACACTCTCATCAGAACTTTTCAAACTTTCTTCATCACTGTCAGAACTTTCATTAAATGCATCAGATTCTTCTTTCACACTATTCACTGTCTCACCAATAGATCTCATCCATGTAACAAACAAATCTGGTTCTTTGACTATCTTTGCAATAAATGCTTTGAAACCACCTTTCTCATCCACAAACATATCCCAGCTAAAACCTTCAGGTAATTCTTCATCATTCTGATCTACCAAACATGCTGAGTTTTCAGAAGATATGTATTTGCTCCAGTTGAAATCTACCAAGCATCCTTTCTTCGAATCTTCAATCTTTCTACCATGAGCCGTTTGTGAATCTTGTAATTGACCAACTTGCTGATAAATGGCTTTCCGGTAGTAATCTTCTTTTTCGAACGGATTCTGAGCACCACTCACTTCTCTGTTTTTGCACTCTCGTTTGAAATGACCTTTTTGCCTGCATCTGAAACAAGTAACTTTAGATTTGTCAAATCCTAAATTAGAAACACAAGCATCAAGAAAATCATTTCTTCCAGTAATAGTTTTGAACTTCTCAGCCCTTCGAAGAACACTAGCAAGACACCATTTAATATCCATGAGTTCCATTTCTTCGGCATCTATCTGATCATAATCCTCCTTTGTCAACATAGGATTTCCAATTCTACCAGCTACCAATCCCTCATAGGATATCAACACCGAACCAAGTAGAGCCATGTGATCCTTTGCTATGTCTTCTGAAAAACTTTTACCTTCTGGCAAATTTAGAGCTATATTGCACTGAATCACACACCCATTTCCCATCTTTGTGTTTTCTGATGAAGTCTTTGTATTGAAACTTGGATAAGATGAAAAACTGCTACTGCTTTTGTTTGTACTTTGATCAGTTTGATCTGTAGCATTCTCAACACTATATGCAGTCTGAATCTTAGGACTTCTATCAGTTTCTGATGTAGAAACACTGCCTTTATAATACATCTTCACATCCTGTTGACCACTTGGATTATTCATCCTAGCGATCTTTTGCTGTTCCAGATCCTGACTTTCAATCTTTTCAATGAATTGAGATATTGATAAACCATCATAAACACCCGTATTTTTCAGTATCATCAAATACGTTCCCCACTCTTTCTGTGGTAAAGCATCAGCTAGCTTATCAACCCATTCCTCATTTTCCTTTGTGATGTCCATCATCGACATTGTTCTCACCAGATGACAGTACCTTTCAATTAACTTCTTCGTGTCTTCCCCAGGCAGACTTGTAAACAAATCAAATTCTTTTTTAAGTAACGACTTCTTGTTCTTAATCATATTTGCACTTCCTTCAACCTTTACTTTCAAAGCATCCCAAATCGACTTCGATGTTTTATCATGTTGAAGAAGTATGAATATGTCTTCTTTGATCGCCTGTTGTAACAAACTAATCATCATTTTTTCAGCCCGATACATTTCTCGTTCTTCATTGCTGAAATCTGAAATCTGTTTAATTGTTTGTAGTTCAGTTCTTGGTAACACGTACTTCTTCAAAATGCACTCCCATGATCTCAAATGATTAGCTTGAACCCAGTTTTCAAACCTATCTTTCCAACCATAATATTCTTCAATACCCATAAGCTTTGGCGGTTTCTGTGTAGTTCCCGTCTCATTCTCTAAGTTCACGGCTTGAGTAATTGAAGATTGACCCGTCGGTGTTGCAAATGCGTTATAGAATTCAGTACTCATAATGACGTATCAAATTTTTCAACACTGTGTCTTAAAAGCGAAATCAGTTTGTAAGTTGCCACAAAAGCGAAACCCTAAAGTGACGTTTGAGCGAAACCCCAAGTTACCACTAAAGCGAAACCCTAAAGTGACGTTTGAGCGAAACCCTAAAGTGACGTTTGAGCGAAACCCCAAGTTACCACAAGAGCGAAATCGCTGTGACACAAGAACGATACCCTGACCTCAAAAGCGAAACCCCTTCGAACCAGAATTTAGGCCATTTTACTTAGAGTCTACTTCTCAAACTTTCCAGGGTTTTTTTATACAAGATTATCTATGTGCCGAACAATTTTGATCCAATTTTGACCGTGAAAACCCTCTGAATTAAGAAAAGTATGTGTAGAAGTGAGAAAAACCAATGAAAATCAGAAGAAAACAAGCTAATTTCAGTAGAACTCCTCCTCCTGAGCTCTGATACCACTTGTAAGACCGGTTTCGACCCCGAACGAGTCGATCAGAGGCGTTCTCCTATGTTTCAGGTGCGGAATTACAAGAAACAAAGGTAGAAATAGCTTTAAAACACTGTTTGATTGATTGGATGACAATTACAGTTCAAATCTTACACCGGCAGCACTTCGGCGTAGTTGTCAAAAGTCTCCTTATGATTTCGCTCAAGAGGACCCTATATATAGGGTGATGGTTTCGCTTATGTGACAGACCATATAAGCGATACCCCATGTTAGTGATTTCGCTTATGTGTCATGCACACATAAGCGATACCCTCTTGTACATATAAGCGAAATCATCTCTAACTTCCTATATAATTTTACATATTCTCGTACAACGTGCCCTGATCTATACAATGAAATCTAAGATTCGATACATGACGAAGTCAACAGATGTAGTGCATCAACATCTTTAGCGTACTGCACTGTCTAGCTGATGTACTATCATTTCCCCTTTTTACACAAACTCTTTTTCAGTTTTTCAAATGTTTTTGGATTTTGAAATTTTATCATGTTTTTGTATTTTTCTGCAAACTTTCTCCCCCTAAAAACAAAAACATATTTTTGTGTTTTTTATTTTATCGAAAGCAGAAAATAAACTGTACAAAAACTTGACAACGTAACGCGGATTACATCAGATCGCCGTCCTCTTCGGCTTCACATTCTATGACCCTCCCAGAAAACAGATTCTTCATCCCATTTAATTTCAAAAGATAGTTAAATCACCTTTTATCAAATGGTTTGGGGTAAAAATCAGCCCTCTGTTCATTGGTGTGTATATGTTCAATTCTAATCAATTTTTTTCTCATAACAATCACGAATAAAGTGATGTCGAATCTCGATGTGTTTTGTTTTAGAATGGTGAACCGGGTTTTTAGTAATGTTAATCGCTGCTTCATTGTCCACAAATATCGGCGTATCCAAGAACTGCAAACCAAAGTCTCGCATCTGCTGTTGGATCCAAAGGATCTGAGAGCAACAGCTCGAAGCCGAAACGTATTCAGCCTCGCACGTAGAGAGCGCTACTGAGGTTTGTTTCTTGCACTGCCAGGTGACAAGTCGAGTTCCAAAGAACTGTCACCCAGCAGTGGTGGACTTAGCATTCAGCTTGCAGCTACCATAATCAGAATCAGCAAAACCTGTGAGAGAGAAATTGCCAGACTTAGGATACCACAAGCCGGTGCTTGGGCAGCCTTTCAAATACCGTAAAATGCGTTTCACGATCGTCAAGTGTGACTGGCGTGGGCTGGACTGATAACGGGCGCATAAACACGTCGGATACATGATATCTAGGCGAGAAGCAGTAAGATACATCAAAGATCCAATTATCGACCGATACAACGTCTTTTCCACTTTGTCTCCACTCTCATCTGGACATATCCCGTGATTCTGAGCTAATGGGGTTGACATTGGAGTAGATTCAGACATGTTAAACTTCTCCAAAAACATCGTTCACGTATTTGGTTTGATGAATGAAGATTCCTTCGGGCATCTACTCCACCTATAGCCCTAGGAAGAACTTCATCTCCCCCATCAAACTCATCTCAAACTTCTTTTTCATCACCTGCTCAAACTCTTTACACAAATCATCATTTGTTGATCCAAAGATGATATCATCGACGTAAATCTGCATGATCAATAGATGTCCTGCAACCTCTTTGGTGAATAAAGTACTATCAACTGTCCCTCTGATGAACCCGTTGGCCAACAGATATTGGGAAAGCGTCTCGTACCAGGCTCTCGGGGCCTGGTGAAGTCCGTAAAGCGCTTTATCCAGAAGATAGACTTTGTCTTTGTGTACTGGATCTGTGAACCCCGGTGGTTGTCCCACGTACACTTCTTCGTTGATTTTGTCGTATAGGAATGCAGACTTGACATCCAGTTGGTAGACTTTGAATCCTTTCCAGGATGCGTATGCCAGGAAGATTCTTATCGTCTCAAGTCTAGCAACAGGCGCGTACACTTCGGTAAAATCAATGCCTTCTTACTGACTGAATCCTTGTACTACCAGTCGTGCTTTATTTCGAACAATTACTCCTCTGTCATCTCTTTTGCACTTAAAAACCCATTTTGTCTTGATCAATTTTTTATTCTCAGGAAGATCTACTAATCTCCAAACTCCCAGCTTCTCGAATTGCTGTAGCTCTTCCTGCATAGCGTTTACCCAGCTTTCTTCAGTTAAAGCTTCTTTATATGTTTTTGGTTCAATTTGCGAAATGAAACATTTAAGTGAGAAATCAACTTGTAAAGGAGCGACAAATGTATAAAAACATGTAAGAGCTCTGTTGATCTGATCTCGCGTTTTTACTCCACTCTGAAGATCACCAATTATCTGCTCTGTAGGATGATAAGACAATGTTCTTGGTATTGCAGTGTCAGGCACATTTACTTCCGATTCCAAGTTCGTAATGTCTTGATCAGCGGTGTGATCCACAGCTTCTGTTGATGCAACATTTGGTTCCTCGTCAAAAATAGGACTGTCTTCCGATTCTGAGTCGTCAGAATGATCAAATGTAGGAGCTGGTTCCTCTGGTGGTTCGTGAGCAGTTCCACTTAGACCAGCCTCGTGATCGTGTGTACCCCCGGTGGGTGGAGAAACTACTAGCGGTCTAGGCACTTGTTCTTGTGACATGGACTGCTGATATTGATACAATAGTGCTAGTTCCTCTTCACTTGGCTGAATTGGCAGTTGGAAAGACTCCCAGAGTTTGTCGTAATCGAACAGGAATCCTTGTTCGGGAAGTTGCGGTGGCGCAGTATGTTTCTGACAATCCACATGCAGAACCTGAATTACCTTCCCCAGGCACGGTACGAACACCCTCTTGAGTGGACTCGCATACCCTACAAAGAAACCATCATTACTTTTAGCACCAAACTTACCATCTGGATCTATGAAGGTACAGGGAGATCCAAAAGGTTCTAAAAACTTTAAATTTGGCTTATAAAGGTGTAAAAGTTCAAAACACTTCTTGTATTTCTTCATAGTAAGCACTCGATTCAGTGTATAGCATGTTGCTGCAACTGCTTCACTCTAGAAAAATATTGGTAACTTGGAATCGGCGAGCATTGTTCGAGCAATTTCGATTAAGGTACGATTCTTTCGTTCAGCTACACCATTTTGCTGTGGAGTGTATGGCGCACTAAATTCATGAAGAATTCCTTTCTCGTTACAGAACTCGAGCATTCGATTGTTCTTAAACTCCATTCCATTGTCACTTCGTATTCTCCTAATCGGCAGCTTATACAGCGTTTCCATCTTCTTGAATAGGACCATCAATGACTCAAACGTTTGATCTTTCCTCTCCAGACACACCACCCAAGAAAATCTAGTGAATTCATCAGTGACTACTAGACAGTATAAGTCTCCACTGATACTTTTCACATTAACCGGCCCAAAAAGATCCATGTGGAGTCTCTCGAGCGGTACTCTGATTGAATTCAACAGCTTCTGCGGGTGTGACTTATTTGTCTGCTTTCCCTTCTTGCACTCTACACAATCATCATTTAAATGAACACTTTTAAGATTCACACCTTCAACTAAATCATTGTGTACAAGAAAGTTCATTTTTCTAACATGAATGTGACCCATCTTTCGATGCCACATTATCGATTCTTTTTCGGTTGCCTTTGTTTTTGTCACAAAACACTGTTTTTTATAGTCTGTTGTTGTTGCGACGCTCATATCGAGAATATACAAATCATTTTCTCGTGGAGCTCGCAACAACACCATGTCTTTAGGAATTTTGAAACCAGGTTTTAAGACTAAACATTCGCTTTTAGTAAAGTGTATTGTAAAAGATTTGTCACAAATCTGTGAGATACTCAGCAGATTGTTTTCAAGTTCGATTATATAGTTCACTTTTTCAAACAACACAACTCCATTTGTTAGAGTTCATTGACCAACAATCCTTCCACCCTGATTCCCAGCAAATCCAATGTATCCACCATTGATAGATTTGACGTCATAGAGCAAAACTAGCATTCCGGTCATGTGTCTTGACGCTCCGCTGTCCATTATCCACTTCGAGATTATCGACCTCGGAAGCCCCTGCTCACATTAAAGAAATTCATTCAAACAATGAGGCCCATGATTTCTTAACACTTGGAACACTACCAAACACAAGATTACAATCCACTTCAACTTTCGGAATGTTAAAAATGACATTTGGAACCACAAGTTTGACTTTTGGTTTTAATTCTCCCTTTTTAATTGGAGGAAATTCCTCAAGTAGTTTGTCAAGTTCAAATTCAAGTTTGTTAACATCATCTTTAAAAACTTTTGGTTCAGTTTTCAAAACATTTTCCATCTTCTTAACCTCAACTGACTGTTTTGATTTTGCCACCCATGATTGGTTTTCAAAAACTTTCATTTTTGGATAAATTTTTGAAGTCTTTTGGGTTTTCGAAGATTCGCCAATCTCAAAAATTGATTTCGGTTTTTCTTCGGACTTCAAAGATTCTCCTCTTCTCAAGATTAGAACGGGGAAAACCATGGGTTTTTTACCCTTGTTATCAGTTGGAGTTTTAGGTCTGGGTTTTTGCAAAACAGGTTTTTCAAGCTTTTTCATGCATTGCTTGGCCATGTGACCAATTTCATTGCAGCGTAACAAATTCTTTTGTCATATTCAACAAAAGTTGATTTGTAGGTCTCTTCTCTCAACTTTTTCGCTGCATTGAAATCATCAATGGCTTTTTGACTGAAAATATACTCCTTTTCAGCATCAACACTAGGTCCGGCAACAAAAACATCACTCATCTTTTCCTTTGGCTTGATATTCTTCTTAGCCATTTTCTTTTCAAATCCAACCCCTTTGTTTTTGAAATTGTTTCCATTTCTTTTGTTATTACCACCATTTCCCTCCCACTCTTTCTTTCCCGGGTTGTTTGGTTGTGTCTTAACAAAAGATTTTTTAGGTTTTGAAAAGAACTCGTTATTGTTTACCTCAGAAATGTCAATCTCGATCAATTTAAACACCTTTTCAACATTTTCAATTCTGGCATTTTGAAGCGAATACTCAAAATCAGAGTAAAGTTTGTCAATTCCAGTCATTGTGTAAACCACAATGATCGGATCATCATTCGCGACTTTGTCTGATTTTGGTATAAATTTGTCTAAAAAGTTACCATCGTCTTCAGTATCAGAAATGGAGTTCTCAAAATGAGTTTTCACAGTCTCAAACTCCGAGTTATCACTTTCTTCGTCTAACACTTGGTCAACAATGGTTTTGATCACCTGTGACTCATTGTCAGTGTCGGACGGAGAGAATGTAACATCAATACTCTCAGGTAACTCATTCTCAATGGTTCTCAGTTTGAGATTCAAAGCAGCTTCCACCCCATCTGGATACTTCTGAGTGTAATGACTCCACATTGGGGGTGGAACACTGTTAAAGACAGGTGGTGCATCTGGTTGTTTCGGGATAATCTGTTCAATCACATATGAAGATGCAACATAACTCATTAACTTCTTATCAATTCTTTCATTTTCAATTTTTGTTAACTATAATTCCTTTTTCAATGAAGCAATCGTGTCCAAATGAAAATTGATTTCCTTTTGTTTATCAAAAACTGTTGATTTTAACAATCTTTTGGCTTTATCGTTTTCAAGACTCTCTTTTTGAATCATTTTGATAGATCTAGCCAACGTGTCATAAGCTTCTTTTGCTTCACTTAGATCAAATTTAATCTCATCAGTGTATTTTTTCAATTCCTGAAACTTTTTATCTTTCTCAAGACATTCCATGCATGGTTTTGAACAGTTTTTGCATGAAGTTTCAGATATTGAATCAATTTTTTCAACAATCTTTTCCTCTTGATCAATTTTAACATCCTGTTCATCGACACCATCAGACTCTGACTCAGACACTCCTTCTGATTTGATCTCCTCCTTTTTGGATTTCCCATCAGACTCCTTTTGACCTAACTCTGTTTTAACCGACACGTTTTCAACTGACTCAGTATCAACAGACTCTGGTTTTATAGATTCTGTGTCTACCTCTTTCAGTTTTCCTATTAAGGCTTTGTCAGCAATCTCTTTCAGTGTTTCTTCAGTCATTTCTTTTGAGACATCAATTATCTCTTCAACCGGAGCTTTCTCAACATCATACTGTGGGCAAAATCCGGTTGTTGGCTCACTGAAAAAACCTGCCAAAGAATCAAACACATTAGGAGGCATAATTGATTTTAAAGAACTAGCTAAAACCTCCTTTTCGGATTGATAATAGTAGACTTCTGCAGCAACTTCTTCAAGATCCGCCAAACTTTCTTTAGACACATCTTCACTAACAACCTCTGTTTCAACAACACTTTCTGACACATCCACAATCTCAGCCATCATTGCTCTACCCTCACTGCCCGGGATATACTTATCCCAACTGAAACCTTTAGCTACCTTTTCATCATCTTGATTGACTATGAGAGTTTTTTCCGGCTTGTTTTCGATCTGAGGTACTTGAACGACAGGTTGTTGATTTGTCTTGTGATAGATCGCCTGTCTGTAGTAATCGTTGGTGAAAGGATTCTGATGGTTATTGACCTCTCTATTCGGACACTCACGCTTAAAATGTCCTTTCTCTTTACACCTGAAACAAGTCACTTTGGACTTATCAAAACCAAGCTTTTGATCTGGACCTGACAAACTTTTTCGACCCATAATTTCCATAAACCTTTGGGCTCTTCTTACCAAACTAGCCATTCCCCATTTTATGTCAATCAGCTCTAGCTCCTCTGGATCGATTTGATCGTAATCCTCCTTTGTCATGTCTGGATTACCGATCCTCCCAGCTACCAAACTCTCATATGACTCGAGAACGGAAGCTAACAGTGCAATGTGTTGCTTTGCAGCTGCTTCTATAAACTCTTGTCCATTTTTTATGTTTACAGCAATGTTACACTGAATCCCAGAAACATAACCCTGATTGTTCGAGTTTGATGAGCTTTGTGGAGACATTTGTTCTGAAGTCTTGGGATTTGGCTCATAACTTGCAAATGGTGAATGATTGTTATGACTTGATGTAACAGATGATGCTCCGGAAGTTGAATCTACACTAAAAGCTGTCTGCACTTTTGGACTTAAGTTTGATGTTGCTGGAATACTTCCTTTGTAATACAAAGAGACATCTTGTTGAACATTGGAAGAATTCATCTTTCTAATCTTTGTTAAATCTAACTCATGTGCTTAGATCTTCTCAATGAACAAGGTTTAAACCAACATACTCTGAATTGTTCTTCAATACCAGCAAATACGTACCCCATTCATCGTATGGCAATGCATCTGCCAATTTATCGATCCACTCCTCATTAGTCTTGTTTATTTCCAATCTCTTCATCTCCACAACTAGATGGCAATATCTTTCAATCAATTGTTTTGTAGTTTCACCTTTCATACCAGTGAAGATGTCAAACTCTTTCTTTATCAAAGCCTTTTTGCTTTTGATCATGGACACACTCCCGAGAAACTTTACTTTCAGCGAATGCCAAATGGATTGTGAATTATCCTCATGCAGCAACAACACCAAGATATCCTCTTTAATCGCCTGTTGAATAATACTCATCATCTTCTTCTCAGCTTTGAAATCTTCTTGTTCAGTTTGTGTCAAACTGCCAATCGCCTTCTCAAGACCCAAACCATCCTTAGGAGGAACATATTTTGATTCAATCTTCATCCAACACTCAAAATGGTTGGCTTGTACCCATGTTTTAAATCTTCCAGACCACCCAGAATACTCATCGATATTCATCAATTTAGGTGGTTTCTGCATCGTCCCGAGCTCATTCTCCATATTCACGTTTTGCACTATACTGGCTAGGTTTTGTGCTGTTGTCATCCCCCCGCCGGCATAGAAGTTATAAAATTCTTGATTGTCCATTTTACGAAATCAGTTTACGGAAAAAAATTTCAAGTTTTGAAAACAGGAATTTTCAAGCGAAATTAGCTTTTTCACACGAAATCTGTTGGTGCATACATCTGTCGACTTCGTCTTATATCGAGTCTGGGTTGCGTTGCAGATTTGATCAAGCATGATGTCATCATATTGAATGATGACATCATAATAGTGACATCATCATATTCAACAAAAGCACTCAAGAAACATTTCCGTTTGAAAGGTTTCGTTTGAAAAGCATGGTTCGTTTGAAAGATTCCGTTTGAGTTATCATGTTTAGTTTCAAACGGAAGTAGGTGACCCTATATATAGGCTTGTGTTCTTGTCATTTGTAACAGATTTCAGAATCGATACCGAGGTGCTGCCGGTATTCCTTGTGATTGTAATCGTTGTTAATTCAATATACAAGAAGGTTAAAGTGTGAATCAAGCTGTTTCGAGTCTATACGTTTGTTTCCGCCTCTCGTATAGTCTAAGAACTCTTCCAAACGACTCATTTAGGTCGCGATTCGATCCTACAAGTGGCATCAGAGCTCAGGACGAGGAGTTCTTGCCAAAACAACCTGTTTTCATCACATTTTCTGACTTCTACACTTTCTTTTTCAAAATTAAAAATTTTTCACGGTTAAAATCGGCTCAAAATTTCACATTATACTCGCAATCATGTTTTAACAAATCCTGGAAAATTTCAGCTTTAAAATCGATTTAAAACATGACATTTTCATAATTCCGTTTGAAAGTGTTCGAAATATGATGACGTCATAGGTTTTTCCGTTTGAAAAAACTAGATGATCTCGTTTGAAACAGGAAGATCCCGTTTGAAACTGGCATATTCCGTTTGAGTTTAGACATTTCGTTTGAAAAAACAAAGGGATCTCGTTTGAAATCAGGTGATCACGTTTGAAATTGGTGTTTCCGTTTGAACGGATTGATACCGTTTGAGTTTGTATTCAGTTTGAAGAATTATATTTCATGTGAAAAGTGCATCGAAGTGTGTCAGTTGGTCACATGAGTGCTTCGTTCAAGAATTGCATATGATATTGGTTTGTCGGTCATTAAACTTTGAAAATATCAGCACAATTAAATGAATAGTTGTCTGCCCAAAGTGTTGCATGTGACTAGATAAGTTCAAGAATATCTTCGGCCCATGTGCATTTGATTAAAAACATGTCAGTGCAATCCATTGTTAGTTAAAGGCCTAATGAGATTTTAAGTGTTTGTTTTAAAAGTCTTCGAGTTGTCAGTATACAAAAGTCTTTTGTTGTTGTCGGTATACAAAAGTCTTTGAAGTGATAAAAGTCCAATGCAATTCTTGTGATCTGATCAAAGGTGTCAGCCCATTAATGTTGTCGACTTGTGCATGGAATAGGTCCATAACATTGGTTTAATAGGTTTGTGTTGAGCAATTATATAGTTGTCGGCCACCATTCAGTTGTGCATGTGAGTTTTGTTGGCAAGTTGATAATTGAATTGATAACACACATTCTCGGTCCAATCAGATTTTATTGTTAACGGACATATTAAAGTGCACGGCCCAAATCACTAGAGAGGCCCAATTAACAATTGAAGTGTAGAGTTGTGTCCATTCAAAGCCCATATTATTTAGTTCATCCGATCAAGTTCATTCATTCAGTGATCTTTACTTCAACAATATTGGAACGAGTTCACAAGTCTTCGACAACGAGTCTTAGATTGATTTCATCAGCACACATTGTTACATATTCAGTTCGTTTAAACTGTTTGTTTGTTTGCAGGTGATTAGAGGTGTTTCCCGAAGTATCTCAAATTTTTCGAAACATGGACGAGGAATTCTACAATGCGTTTGCTATACCAGTTGCACCCATTACTGCTGCTGAAACATTATACAGTGAGAATGAGACGGGAACTCATCAGAAACCGCCAAAGCTGATGTACATTGAAGATTTTAAAGGATGGCAGAATCGATTTGAGAACTGGGTACAGGCGTATAAGTTTGATGCTTGGTGTTCATTGTTGAAATATTATGAGAAACCAAAGAATGAACGTGGGATTGTAAAGGCAATTGAAGACTATTCAGAGAGTGACAAATTGAAATTTACAAGTGAGAAAATGATGATTAGTATTCTTCAACAAGCGATCAAGGAAGATATTTTTGTTTTACTCCAACATAATGGTACAGCTAGATCAATTTGGGAAGCTTTGATTCAAAAGTTCAAAGGAAGTGCAGATATGATTAAAAATAGAAAGGCATTACTGAAGAAATCTTTTGATATGTTTGTGGCTTTTGATCATGAAACAACAAAACAGACTATTGACAGATATTGTCATCTTGTTTTGGAAATGGAGAGATTGGATATAAAGAAAGAAGATGAGGAATGGGTTGATAAACTTGCTGAAGCACTACCACAGCATAAGTGGGGAACTTATTTGATGATTGTGAAACACTTAAGAAAGTCTCAGAGTATGAATTTGGCACAGTTTATTCAAAAGATTGAAGAGCATGAGTTGGATATTCAGAAAACTGCAATCATGACGAATCCAAATGCTAAACAAGATGTCAGTCTGTATTACCAAGGGAACAAGTTTGAGGCTACCCCCAGCCCTAGTCCGAAGATCCAAACTGGTTTTAGTGCTGAAAGTTCGTCTGGAACAAAGGATAGTAATGTGACACAGAGTGGTGGATTTTCATCTTTATACTCAAGCTTTGATCTGAATTATACAACACCAAGTTCTCAACACTCGAATTCAACAAATCTGCAATGCAATGTTACTTTGAACATTCAGAATGGTCAGAATTTGTCTCCAGAAATTGCCA
Organism: Helianthus tuberosus; assembly: GCA_030545235.1. Classification (NCBI taxonomy): domain Eukaryota; kingdom Viridiplantae; phylum Streptophyta; class Magnoliopsida; order Asterales; family Asteraceae; genus Helianthus; species Helianthus tuberosus. The sequence continues at coordinate 46,871,517 of CM060408.1, forward strand.
AACAACATATGGCATCACTCGTTGCTATGTTGGAATCTTATGAAAGTTTGATTGCTGGCAAGATTGGAAATCCGATGCTTACAAAAGAGGGTTATAACCAAATAGATGCAGAGGAACTTGAGCTGATGGATATTAAATGGTGTTTAGCTAGTGCTTGGAGGAGAGCAGAAAAGTTTTAACAAATTACTGGTAGAGATGAGTTTCGAGGAATAGCTACTTCTCCACCGGGTTTTGACAAATCGAAAGTCACTTGTTTTCGTTGCAAAGGAAAAGGTCATTTTAAACGAGAATGCAAAAACCAAGAAGCAACCGGGAATCAAGAAAAGAACAATTATTATCAGAAATCAATTTTTCATCAGATTACTCAATAAAAGGAACCACAAACTGCACATGCTCGGCCAATTGTGGATGACAAAAGGAAAATGATCGAAGATGCAAATAGAAAAGCTTATTTTGGTATCATTGATCAAGATGATGAATTTGTTGCAGAAGGTTTTAGCTGGGATAAATACATTCCAACCGGTTCAGGTTTTGTTGCTAGAGTTCTGAGTGAAGATGGAACTTGTGAGAAAAGAATCCTGATTTTTCAAGATCTTGGAAGTGATGTGGATACTGATGATGAGGAAGAACATCTCAACAAAGCTAGAAAAGGCATAGATTCTACTAGTTTTAATTTGTTTTTTGCAGATAAAATGGAGATGCTGTATCAGAAGAAGATTGCAAGATTGAGGAAAGAGCTGGAAGCATCAAAAATGCAAGCTGATGAAAAGACAAAGACAGAAGCTGGAGAAGCAAATGTTGATCAAGTGATAGAGAAAGTAGTTGAGAAAATCGTTGAAGTGGAGAAAGTGGTAGAAAAGATTGTTGAGGTTGAAAAAGTTGTTGAAATAGAAAAGATTGTTGAGGTTGAAAAAATAGTCGAAGTTGAAAAATTGGTCGAAGTAGAGAAATTCATCGAGGTTGAAAAGATAATTGAAAAAGTGGTTGAAGTTGAAAAACCATGTTTGAAGTGTTCAGAATCTTGCAAAGCTTGTGAAGAAAAAGATAAGAAGATTGCTGAATTGGAGAAGATTAAAGAAGATTTATTGTCCGATGTGAAGTATGTGAAGGAGTCATATGATGTGCTCAACAACACAGTTGATCGTCTGAAAAAGACAAATACAGAAATTGAAAAAGCGATGGAAAAAATGAGCGCAACATTAATGACAATGCAGAGCGTCATAAATGATTACATCGAAGACTGTGCTAATCTGAAGAAGGAGTTGGAGCTTGAAAAGATCGAAAGTGAAAGGATTAAACGATTATTGTTGAGTTATACTACTTGTGATTATTTGATTGATCGTGTTTATCCTACTGTTGCAGGTCTGGAAGCGTTCATGGATAAAAAGACTGAAGATACTGAAACTGGTAAGAAACCAAGTGTCAAGTATAACAGATGTCCGCCCCCAATCCATGAAAGTTATTCTCCCAGGAATCCAAACGAAGAGCGTCTAAAAAAGGCAGTCAACATCAAGTTAAAGTCTGAAATCATTGATGAATTACCAGACAATATTGATGTTACATTCACAGCGTCTGACACTGATCATGAGTCTGAGTTAGTAAAGAAAGTTGTCGATCAGGTGTTAGATTCGGATGAAGAGTCAAAGTCGGAGTCTAAGTCAGATAGTTCGAGTTCGTCTGAGAAGAGTCCGAGTTCACCGGTTAAAAGGGTTTACAATAAGGAATTCCTGTTATCAAATCTAATTTGGGTGATGGACCAATCAAAGTGGCTTATACTTTGAATGATTCAGACAAATTATATTCTGATGAGGAATTTCCAATAAGAAGTGTAAAAACTAAAATGATCAAACAGGTTTTCAAATTAACAGAAATTAATATTTCTGAAATAAAAGATTTAAATCTTGATGAAAAACCTAAAAAATACACTTCAAGAGTTCAACAGAGATTGAACAAGAAAAAGGGTTACAATTATGGTTCTGGTTATCGAAAGAAATCAAACCACAACGGTAATTTCAAAAAGCAAGGTCTTGGTTTTAGTTCTTCAGAAAATTATAAAAATGAGAAAAATTATAAACCAAAAACAAAATTTGTTGCAGGTGGAAGCTCAGAGGATGAACAGAAGAAACCTTTCTGGAAACAGTCAAACCAGGAGTTTCTTGCTGAAGTGAAGAAGAATGTGAGAATGTTTGATCAAAGAGTGGACAGAAGAACTTGCTTTAAATGCCAAAAATTTGGACATATTGCTTGGAACTGCCAAGAGTCCACTTATTCAAAACAGGAAGTTTCTTCAAATTCTGATATGAGAAGGAAATGTGTTGATAAATCGACTTTGGAAGTTGGTGAAACTTCAAAACGGTTTTACAAAAGAAGTGTTGATTTAAGCAAACAAAAATGGGTTGTTAAAAGTTCTCAGAGTAGTTCTGACAATGAATCTGATTCCATAAAATTAGAGGAGTCATTTGTTGAGAAAAAGGTTGAGAATTCCGTTCCAAAGGTGAACGATGAAGATTTTCCCAAGTTGACAAGAAAATTTGAAGTTGAAAGTGGGTAAAACCGAGATTTCCGGTCAATTCTTTGCTGGTAACAAAGAATTTGATATTGAAAAGGCGTTTAATGGCAAAGTAAAACATATTTTCAGGAAGATGGTTAATGGGAAGGTTAAAACTGCAAAAGATTTTTATAAATCAAAATGTTGGTGGGATAGATGTGTCCCAGAATCTCCCAATGCTGGTCATGCTTGGGGGAAAGTTTTTACAAACTAAAAATCCTGACTTGCTGGAGCTCCCAGGTTGGTAAGAGTGGAGCATGTATCGGCATCTTTCTTAGCAAATGATCCTACAAGTGGTACAGTTGGTAAAGTACAGGTGATATCTTTAAATTGTTATATTTTGATTTACAAGTGATTATAGTTGGTGAGTGAACCTGTAAGTGATTGAAAGAGGTTTTCATTGACAAATGGTTAATCAAGGTCATTAAGTTGAACTTGATTGGACCAAACTTACAAGTGGTATTTTGGAGAACAATGTGATGAACTCCTAACCTACAAATGGTTTCTTAAAATCAACAAAACTAATTTTCCGGAAAAACCATTTGATTAAAACAAACTTAAGTGTTTTGAAATCACAATGGGAAAATAGTTTGTTGTGAGGGGGAGTTCTGATTGTTTATGCCAAGTGGATGGTGAATTGAAGCAATTTGATATCGGTTGTCACTTTATTGTATATTTTGTTTTCAAATTTCCTAAAATGTGTTTGCATTTTAGGGGGAGTAAAAATTTTTAGAAAATCCAAAAACATTAGAAAATTTGAAAAAGACAAAAACATGATAAATTCAAAAATGAGTTTTGTTGTATAAAAGAGGAAATGATAGGACATCAGTGGACGATCACGGCATGCTAAAGAAATGGAAAATTAAATAGTGATAAACGGTCTCACTGATGATATGCCAGTAGGTTTTTGCACATTTAGTAGATTGTGACGAGATATAAACCTAAATTCAAACTTGCTTATATCGTGGGTAACATCTCTCGGATATAGGGTAACCCCCGAAATCTTGTTTGAAGGACCCCTCTTTCTGAGATACTAGGTCTTTATGCTTAGTGATATCTGGAGTATTATCCCGGGACTTCTGATAATGCGGAAGCAATGGCCTAGTCCTCGGAGAATACTTGACTGCTTGCTTGAAATACAGCGCCGCCCTCAGCATAAATGATGAGACAATAAAATTGCTAATCAATACTGTTGTAAAAAAGATCCTCTAAAGGGGACCCACCAAAAGTCGAGCCGTCATCTCTCTGCTGAACGGAAGTTCTGACCTAAGCTCTCACGGTCTCGCAATTTAACCCCTTACAGATATCATCTAGGTATACTCACCTGTAAGACTGAATATTGGGATCTGGATACGGGAGTATATTCTGAGGTGGGACACGCAAATAAGTTTAAGTGCTTAAGACATTAATCTCGTATCTCGAAACAGTTGAACTTTGTGTGAAGATTTAAGTGGATCAGTATACTGACAATCTAAGTGAATCGTTTAGAACTTAAAATGTTTAAAGCTTAACGGTGTTGGTGATTTGTCTCATAAACTTATATGATCCTCTTACACAAACTCACAAAAATATTGTCTGTAAATATTTCTTTACTGCATTTCATTTCATTAAAAAAATCCAAAAATATTTTCAGTGTTTTTTAGCATAAATTTTGAAAAATCTAAAAAGATTTTCGACAACTGATATTGAAGAGCTGATTTTCAAAATTCCGAGTGCTAAACATGACGAACAGGTTTGGGAAAGTTTGTTTAAAGATGTTTGAAATGAAAATGATATTCATTCAAGTGGTTCATCAATGATTTACAGGACAAATCTTTTTGTTCGATACTTGAAAATGATATGTTAAGATTGTGTCTTCAAGTGATTAGCAGGGTTTCTAAATTTGTTATATCTTATTCTTTATGAAACTTATGTTTTGGGTAGAGAATTTGCAGGTGAGTCAGGTTACGATACCTGAACATGTGAAAGCCAGACTACGATCGGAGTACAAGTTGAGGGGGAGTCTTTTAGAGAAAGAAAGTCAGAAGTTGCTAGAGCTAGCTGCAGATCCTGAAGAATACAAGAGAGAGTTACATCATCTGAGGAGGATATTAGTTGAAGAATGTTAGAGTGATAAAGACTGATAAAGACTGAAGATTGCGAAGACTCGACACTTAAGACTCGTCAACATCTGAGGGGGAGTCTGTTGGTGCATACATCTGTCGACTTCGTCTTATATCGAGTCTGGGTTGCGTTGCAGATTTGATCAAGCATGATGTCATCATATTGAATGATGACATCATAATAGTGACATCATCATATGCAACAAAAGCACTCAAGAAACATTTCCGTTTGAAAGGTTTCGTTTGAAAAGCATGGTTCGTTTGAAAGATTCCGTTTGAGTTATCATGTTTAGTTTCAAACGGAAGTAGGTGACCCTATATATAGGCTTGTGTTCTTGTCATTTGTAACAGATTTCAGAATGATACCGAGGTGCTGCCGGTATTCCTTGTGATTGTAATCATTGTTAATTCAATATACAAGAAGGTTAAAGTGTGAATCAAGATGTTTCGAGTCTATACGTTTGTTTCCGCCTGTCGTATAGTCTAAGACCTCTTCCGAACGACTCATTCAGGTCGCGATTCGATCCTACAAAATCAGACTTTCAAACGGAATTTCGAACAAACTGGACTTTCAAACGGAATCAGACCTTCAAACGAAATTAGGTTTTTCAAACGAAATAACACCTTCAAGCGAAATCAGGTGCCATTTCAAACGGAATTAACCAAAGACCTGATTTCAAACGGAATTAGCCAAACTTTTCAAACGGAATTACCTTTTCAAACGGAATAAGTAATTTCGTTTGAAATTACATCAACTTTTCAAGCGGAATTAGTTATTTCAAGCGAAATAACATCAGTTTTTCAAGCGGAATTAGTTGGTTCGTTCAAACGAAATCAAGTTTTTGGTCCATTTTTGTCACTTTTAGCTTGAATTTTGGTCTGATTCTTTCAAGGGTTTGTTAAAACTGTATTTTACACACAATATCAGAAAATCAGTCCATTTTGTCCGTTATTTTGTCCAGAAATCCAAGAATGTGTAGAAAAAGGCACTGATTCAAGTGTATTGGCTCATAACTGGCTCTGATACCACTTGTAGGATCGTTTTCAGACCCGAACGAGTCATTCAGAAGAGTTTTTCTCAATAAGAAAGGCGGAAACAGACGTATTGAGTTCAATTCAGCTAGATTTACACTTTAACTGTCGATATTATTGATTTAACAACGATTTACAGCGAGACGACACTTCGGCAGCAATTCGGTACTGAAACCAGAATCGTTACAAATGTCAAGGCATGTGAGGTATTTATAGGATAGCTAATTCTGTTTGAAACAGCCTCAAATAGAATCTAATTCCGCTTGAAATAACTCAAACGAAATTAGCATGAAACTTCAAACGGAATTACCCAGTTGATTTCTTTCGAAATGACCCTGTGTCATTTCAAACGGAATTACCTATAAATCCACTTTTCTCGTTTTTCGTGCCCTGATATATCTATTACGAACAAGACTCGATACAAGACGAAGTCGACAGACGCATGCACCAACAGACTCCCCCTCGAATGTTGACGAGTCTTCAGTGTCGAGTCTTCGCATCTTCAGTCTTTATCAGTCCTCTCGAACTCTCTGAAGTATCTGACACTGTAAAGTATCCTCAATTCTTCTCTCTATCAGCACCAACAGACTCTTAGGATCAGAACCTGGCTCTTTGACATTCAGACTCCCCCTCTCAGTAAGCTGGGATCGTAGTCTGGAATTCTTGTTCTAGGATCGAGAGCTGGCTCACACTCTTTCCACAAGTTCAGGACCAATTCCTGGCTCACATCCTACACAGGATAGAAACCTGGCTTTTATCTGTTTATCCCAAGATCTGTTGCTAGCTCTACCTTTTCCTGCACAAATCTCTACCCAAAAATAAATTTCACAAATTTAAAATTTTACAAATTTATATTTTGCTAACCACTTGTAAATATAATTCTCAAAATGATTTAACATTTATAAACTCTGATGAACCACTTGCAGGAATTATTCAATTAATGAATGATTTTACAATGTTAATCTCTGATAAACCATTTGAAGAAATATCATTTTCTTTTCAAAAACACACTCTCCCAAACCATTTGTTCATCATGTCTAGCACTTGGAATTTTGAAAATCAGTTTTCCAACATCAGTTGTCGAAAATCTTTTTGTATTTATCAAAATTTATGCTAAAACACACTGAAAATCTTTTTGGATTTTTTAATATAAAAAATACTGTAAAGAAATATTTACAGACAATATTTTTGTGAGTCTGTGTAAGAGGATCATATCAGTTTATGAGACAAATCACCAACACCGTTAAGCTATAAACATTTTAAGTTCTAAACGATTCACTTAGATTGTCAGTATACTGATCCACTTAAATTTTCATACAAAGTTCAATTGTTTCGAGATACGAGATTAATGTTTTAAGCACTTAAACTTAATCGCGTGTCCCACCTCAGAATATACTCCCGTATCCAGATCCCAATATTTAGTCTTACAGGTGAGTATACCACAGATGATATCTGTAAGGGGTTATATTGCGAGGGCCGTGAGAGCTCAGGTCAGAACTTTCGTTCAGCAGAGAGATGACGGCTTCGACTTTTGGTGTGTCCCCTTTAGAGGATCTTTTCTTCAACAGCACATGATTAGCATTTTTCAATGTTTCATCATTTTTTATGCTGAGGGTAGGCTATATTTCAAGCAAGCGTAAAGTATTCTCCGGGGACTAGGCCATTGCTTCCGCAAAATCAGAAGTCCCGGGATAACACCCCAGATATCACTAAGCATAAAGACCTAGTATCTCAGAAAGAGGGACCTTTCAAACAAGATTTCGGGGGTTACCCATATATCCGAGAGATGTTCCCCACGATATAAGCAAGTTTGAATTTAGATTTATATCTCATCACAGTCTACTAAATGTGTAAAAATCTACTGGCACATCATCAGTGAGACCGTTTATCACCTTTTAACTTTCCAATTCTTTAGCATGTTGTGATCGTCCACTGATGTACTATCATTTCCTCTTTTATACAACAAAACTCATTTTGAATTTTATCATGTTTTTGGCTTTTTCAAATTTTCAAATGTTTTTGGATTTTCTGAAATTCTTACTCCCCCTAAAATTCAAAATCATTTAAAGGAAATTTGAAAACAAACTGTACAAGTATATTGACAACTGATATCGAATCACTTCAATTCGCCATCCACTTGGCATAAACAATCAGAACTCCCCCTCACAACAAACTATTTTCCCATTGTGATCTCAAAACACTTAAGTTTGTTTTAATCAAATGGTTTTTCCGGAAAATAAGTTTTGTTGATTTTATAAAACCACTTGTAGGTTAGGGGTTCATCACATTGTTTTTCAACCACTTTGTAAGATTTAACATTTCCCAATTTTAACAACACAATCACTTGTAGAAAATCAAGTACAACTTAATGTCCCTGATTTACCACTTGTAGGTGAAAACCTTTTTCAACCACTTATAAGACGAAATCAATTTCGTGAATTTCTCAAGAAAGATGCCGATACCTGCTCCTCGCTTACCAACCTGGGAGCTCCAGCAAGTCCAGATTTTTACTGTTCATAATATGTTCTATCCCAGTCACAAACCTGGGACAAAACACCCTTACCTGGTTTCTTCAATTTTTTCTCATAAAATTCTTTCACCCCTTTAACTTTCCCATCAACCATTTTACCAAAAATATGCTTCACTTTGGAATTAAAAACTTTTTCAACATCAAAATCTTTCTTTTCAGAGTAGAATTGATTCGAAATTTCAACCTTACCAACTTTTTGTTTAAAATTTTCAGCCTTCAATGGTGGAAAGTTGACATCATCCATTGGAGGAACTGAATTCTTACTTTCAACCCCAATTTGTGGCTCCTCTGATTTTGTGGAATCAGATTCATCACCAGACAATAGCTCCTCTGATTTTGAAGAATCAGTATCATTGCTAGAACTATCATCAGACTTCTTAACAATTCATTTTTTATTGTCAAGATTCACCCTTTTCTTGTAAAACCTGTTTGAACATTCACCAATCTCAAATTTTGAATTTTTGAAAAGTTTAGTTCTCTCAATTGGTGATTCAAACTCAACCATTTTTTCTTTCAGTTTAGAAACTCCCTGTTTAGTTTGATTTGCCTGTGAACATTTCATGGCAATATGACCACTTTTTCCACATTTGAAACAGGTTCGAGTTTCCTTCTTCTGATAAAACATCTTCTCCATTTCTTCTTGCTTCTTCGCAAGGAATTCTTTGTTCGACTGCTTTCTGAACAAATTTTCTTTTTCCTCTTCAGTAGATGTACCTGAAACAAATATCATTTTTTATTTAAAATCTCGAACATATTTTTCATTTTTATGATTTTCTGGTGGAATAAAACCTAATCCTTTCTTTTTGAAATTACCGTTATGGTTTGGTTTCTTTCGATAACCAGAACCAGAACTGTAACCCTTTTTCTTGTGTTCTCTTTGTTGAACTCTTGAGGTGTACTTTTTAGGTTTATCATTAAGATTTACATCTTTTATATCAGAAATATTAATTTCTGTTAGTTTGAAAACCTTTTTAATCATTTCTGGTTTAACACCTCTTATTGGAAATTCCTCATCAGAATATAATTTGTTGGAATCATTCAATGTATATGCAACTTTGAATGTTTCGTCATTCAAATTAGATTTTGATAGAAGAAATTCTTTATTGTAAACTCTTTTGCCCTGTTTGTCTGTTTTACTTGGAGTGCTGGACTCAGACTTTGACTCTGACATAGACTCCGACTTTGACTCCTCAGTTTCATCGTTATCTAACACATGATCCACTACTTTCTTCATCAATTGAGATTGTTGATCAGTGTCAGACGATGTAAACGTCACATCAATATTTTCTGGCAGGTTAACTGAAGACTCCGACTCCCATTGTAAATTTGTTGCCTTTTCGACTCTTTCTGAATTTGGATTTCTCGGAGAATATCCATTTTCAAGCGGGGGTGGACACTTGTTGTAACTGAAACCTTGTTTCTTACCAGAATCATTCACTTTAGTATCCTTCTTCTTTTCTTTCTTCTTTTCTTTCTTCTTTTCAGGAGTCTTTTCTTCAGATACCTTTTGTTCTTCAGTTACTTCATCATCTTCAAATGCCTTCATGCCTTCAACAGTTGGATAAATCCTGTCAATGACATAAGAAGTACATGAGTAACTTTTTAACAAACGGTTTACTCTTTCTGTTTCAATTCTTTGAGTTTCCAGTTTTTGTTCCAGAACAGCACACTTTTCAATATAATTGTTAACACTTTTCTGCTTTAGCATGAAAGCTCCCTGAAGTGTCTTTTTGGCTGTTGCTTGTTCACTGCTGGATTGATTGTATTGATTCATTGCCTTGTTTAGAACATCGTAAGATTCCTTCAGCCTGTTCATGTTGTTAATCAATTCGCTGTTTTTCTTTTTCATGATCTCACATGTTTCACAATTCACAGGAATCTTTCTTGCATCAACTTTGAACTTTGGAACCTCCTTTACCTTTCTCTTTATCACTGGAACTTCCTCATCATCACTGCTGACAGGTGTTTTAACTTTTTTTCTTTTTCTTTTTAGCTTTTTCATCTTCACTGTCACTTTCTGCCATCATTTTCAAATGAGCTTCCATTCTTTTAGCATAATAATCAGTATCATCATCACTATCTTCTTCAATTCGAGCCACAAAAGCTTTGGCTTTTAGCATTTCTTTATCCGGACAGTAATCATCCCAACTAAAACCTTCCCAGCTAAATCCTTCTGGTAACTTTTCATCATCTTGGTTTATCAGGCATGCTTTATTATCAGCTGAAATATATTTGTCCCAACTGAATCCTTTTGTTGGCTTTTTGTCATCCTGATTCACCATACAAGCTCTCTTTGAAGACTCCTCGATTACTTTCCTACCATGTGCCACTTGTGGTTCTTGTTGTTGTTGAGCAACTTGATGATAGATCGATTTCCGATAGTAATCATTGTTGTTGAACGGATTTTGAGCTCCACTTGCTTCGCGATTAGTGCACTCCCTCTTGAAGTGTCCTTTTTCCCTGCAACGAAAACAAGTAACTTTAGATTTATCAAAACCTAAATTTGAAACACATGCATTACAGAAATCATCTATTCCTGTGATCTGTTTGAATTTCTCAGCTCGTCTCAACACACTAGCCAAACACCATTTTATATCCATCAATTCCATCTCCTCAGCATCAATCTGATCGTAATCCTCTTTGGTCAACAATGGATTCCCGATCCTTCCTGCTACTAAACTTCCATAAGACTCTAAAACATTCCCCAATAAAGACATGTGACTTTTCGCAACTTCTTTAGAATAATCCTGATCATTCTCAAGATTCAATACAATATTGCATTGTAGCTTCTTGCCATTCTTGGTTGCAGAAAAGTTTGGATCGAATGATGGATATGAAGAAAAACTTGTATTGCTGTTTGATCCTTTGGATGAACTTCCTTATGAACTCTTTGCATTGAATACAGTCTCAACCTTTGGTGACATGTTGAAAGTTTTGTCATTCAACCCTACTTTGTAATAAAGCCCAATGTCTTATTCACCATCAAAATCTTTCATTCTTAAGATTTTTCTCTGTTCCATCTCCTAAGCCTCAATCTTTTCAATAAACTTGCTCAGTGTTAGACTACTAAACCCTTTCTTGTTCCTTAACATCATGAGATATGTGCCCCAAGTCTCGTGTGGCAATGCATCAGCTAGCTTTTCAATCAACTCTTCATTATCTTTATTGATGCTCAACCTCTTCATGTTAGCTAGCAAATTGCAGTATCTTTCAATGATCTGCTTGGTGCTCTCAGTTCTCAAACCACGAAATAGATCAAATTCTTTCTTCAAAAGTGATTTTTTGTTCTTGACCATCTCTTGGCTTCCAACAAACTTCGATCTTAATGCTTTCCATATTGAATACGAAGTTCCATTATGTTGCAATAAAACCAAGATATCTTCCTTCACAGCTTGTTGTAGTAGACTTAACATCATTTTTTCATTTTTGTATTTCTTTCTATCTTCGGCACTTAGATCTTTAATTGCAATAATCTCTTCATCATCAGTCATCGGTCTAACATATTTTGTTTCAACACATTCCCAAGCATCCAAATAATTTGCTTGAACCCAATTTTCAAAACGTCCTTCCCAACCTTTATACTCCTCAATGTTCATGAGCTTAGGCGGTTTTTGCATCATCCCGGTTTCATTTTCTAACATTGTGTTCTGTGCTAGAGTAATCGGAGTAACTGGAGTAGCAAATGCGTTGAAAAATTCCTCTTCCATGATTCAGTTTTTCAAAGTTCACAAAACAGTTCTGTTCAAACGAAATTACAGTCTCAAACGAAATCTCTTTCAAACGAAATCACCCTGTTCAAACGGAATCAGCACGTTCAAATGAAATCTCCTTTGAAGCGGAATATCTTTTCAAGCGGAATACCTAATTCCGTATGAACTGCTCAAACGGAATAACTAATTGAAGCGGAATAGCAGATTCAAACGGGATTACTCAAGCGGAATTACCGATTTCAAACGGAATTACCCAACTTTTCAAACGAAATACCGTTTTCAAGTGGAATTAAGGTCTTATTCCGTTTGAGCTGCTGCTGATGTCATCATTCTCAAACTGATTTTCAAACTGAATTAGAAATTTTACCACTTTTAGATTAAATTAGGGTCTAATTTTCTCAAGGATTTGTTAAAACACAATTCCGAGTATGATGTGTGAAAATCAAGACATTTTGACCGTGAAAAGTTGTTAATTTTGGAAAAGAAGCTGTAGAAATCAGAAATTGCAGCTGAATTGGTAAGAACTCTTCTTCCTGAGCTCTGATACCACTTGTAGGATCGTTTTTAGACCCGAACGAGTCAATCAGAAGAGTTTTTCTCAATAAGAAAGGCGGAAACAGACGTATTGAGTTCAATTTAGCTAGATTTACACTTTAACTGTCGATATTATTGATTTAACAACGATTTACAGCGAGACGACACTTCGGCAGCAGTTTGAAATTGCTCTGATACCAATTGTAGGATCGTTTTACCGACCAAATGAGTCAATCAGAGGCAATACACAACTGTTTGAGAGGCGGAATCAAACAAACAGCTTAGAATCAGTAAGAATTGAGTAGAAACAGAGTATTTCACTTTAAAACAAGCTTCTCATTCAAAATATACTTGATTACACGGTGGAATTTCAGCAGCACTTCGTGACACACTTCCTAATTCCGTATGAAATGAGAAGCTAAACACACCTATATATAGGCATATAATTCCGTTTGAAACGACACATGTCATTTCAAGCGGAATTAACAAGACTAATTCCGTTTGAAATGACCATGTGACATTTCAAGCGAAATTACAACAAAAACTCATAAATTTACATTTTTGACCCTATACAATCTACAGACATGACCTAGACTGATAGACGTAGGCTATAGACATTGTGCACCAACATATTTAAATAAAATTAAAATCTTAACATGTCTTAACAGGTAAACAGGTATCTGAGAATGTGATGCCTTACAAATTGCAACTTTCAGGAAACACGTTCATGACATTGGCATGCGTCACGTACGGAGAATATGATGCCTTACAAATTGCAACTTGAGGGGGAGCTATAGACTGCACTCTTTTTCCCTTAGCTAAGGTTTTTTTTCCCACTGGGTTTTTCTTTAGCAAGGTTTTTAATGAGGCAGTACTTAATTACCCCAAAGTTTGCAAAGTGTCATCCAAGGGGGAGTGTTATGAATCATTGTGGATGACAACTAGATGCACAGTAAAAGCGCACAGTAAAGGAAATAATTCATTCGAATTATTGACACAGTAACTTCAATAATTCGTTCGAATTATTGACGCACAGTACAACATAGTTTCTTTCTTCTGTCTATATAAACTCATGTAATATTATAGTTTTGTTGTACCAAGAAACATATATAAGAAATCCTCTGAAAATTCTCTCTACTTATCTTCTATATTATTCAGCTTTTAGGCTAGTTTTATAACACGTTATCAGCACGAGCGCTGTCAACCAAGCAAATCAACAAAAGCAAAGGAGCTATTACCATACTCAATGTAAGAATTTCATATATTTAAATATATACATATATATATATATAGGTTGAAAGCCTAAGGGTGCACCAGTGAGTTGTAAAACCATGCACCTTTAGGATGATCTTTTAGATCCCGTTTCTCCTTTATATATATATATGTATACTTATAATATAGTTATGTGATAAATTAAAAATTAGTACAGGGGACCTATTGCTCTGGAGATATAATAATTATGGGACTACTAACATTTATTTATTTATGTACCTAACATTTTTGTTTATGCATCTAATATTTATTTATGCAATATAATATTTACTAGCTACAGTGAACTGTTTCAAAACGTATCATGGAAGCCTTAACCAAACGTATGGTGTAAGCTTAAATTTTCTTATCTATATAAGAAACTCACTACTCGAGCTAATCTACACATAAGCTACAACTTCTGATATAATTCAACACATACCCAAAATAACCCGTACCCAAACTTTTCTTAGTTTCAACAAAACCATATATTCAAATGGCAAATCTTCCAGTAGCATATGCTGAATCTTCAAATGCAGCAAACATTCATCGATTCCTTCGGTTTACTGATTTACCCAATCGTGAGAGGTATCAAAAACTCAAGAATCTTGAAGTTTTTTCTATTAGCGGTATTGATTGGTATCAAATGGAAATGTTTGATCCAAGTGGTTTACTGGCGAGATTACTACCACGTAATACGCCCTGGCGTCGTTTCTTTGACATCCTAGAACCGTTATACGATGAACTTGTATATGAGTTCTTGTCCACTTTCTATTTCAAATATGATAAAAGTTTTACCGATGAATCTATTCATTTTCGACTTTGTGGACAATCTCATAATATGTCATTAACAGAATTCGCAGTTCATCTGGGCATATATACAGATGAAGAAGTTAAACAACCTATTTTTACGGAGGCATCAACCTCTTATTCCTCTGAGGAAATGAGAGAATATTGGCTAGGCCATTCATCGAAAGAGTGGTGTAACAATAATAATTCTATGAAATTCACAGACCCTCGTTATCAATATATGCACCGTGTTTTAGCCAACACTATCACGGGGCGCAAGAATAATCAACATAGGGTTAGTGCTACCGACCTTTTCCATCTGCATAGTATTTTTGAGCAAGTTCCTAGTAATATTGCCCACGAGCTTGCTACATATCTTTTAAATCAACAAACAAATCCTCTGAGAAGTCTCATGGGAGGGTCTTACATTACAAAAATAGCAAAATCATTAGGTATCTTAAGTAATCAGATTATCCAAGGATTATCCCCACCAAAGGCATCTGGGATTGTAAATTTTAACACTGTTAGGCTAACTCCTGTTCATAATTATACACTAAATCAACCATTCCAGTCGAAGGAAGCTCGGGTTATCTTAGAAAGTACCTCAACACAAAATTTACAACAATCATTGTTGCAGCTTCCTCAACCGTCTTTTTATCGATTTGATTTGCAACCACAGCTGCCACCCATACAAGAACATATTACAACTAACCTATCTCAACCACTAGCACCGAACATCTTACAAAACATCTCACCCTTAGTTTTCGAGGAAGATTCAACGATGCAACAAACTTTGTTTGATGAAAACATGATATTCCAAGAGCAGTTAGCATCAGAATCATTTTTGCAATCACCATTACCGCAATAGTTTTTCCAATCACTATTAAACGAAGTAGAACAACAACTGCCACCAATTAATATAACAGAACCATGTACGGTACCTCAAATGAATCTACCTTCAGATTCAATAGGAATCGAAGTGGCTAGGTTAAACGGTCAGATTCGAAATTTTACTAAACAAATAAAATGGCTGACAGAAAGAAATAAATGGTTGGAAGACATGCTAAAACAAATAGCTAATAGTATGCAACTAACTCTACCACCTTCACCACCTTATGATTCTGAGTCTGAATTTGATTCATTATTTGATTAATTTCAAATGTAAGTTCGTTCACATCATAATAGACTATCAGATTATTATGATTAAATTGTTTAATACATACATTCTATTTTGTGTTTTTACCTACAAGTAATACATATATGATCATAAATAAGAAGTTTATGAATCATAATCAGATGGCATGACCGGTTAGACCACACCGGGGGGGGATAGTGCACGGTCCTCCCAACCGCCGGAGTGATCTCACTCTGGGAGCCGCTACCCGACCAAGCTAGCTATGTGAAATGTATTGAAGAACTAACAGATCCTTCCAGAAAATTATAAAATGTAATTTTTGTTTTCAAGAAAAGTTAATCAATGAAAGTAGGGTGTGAATCCCTAAGTATTCTGGAATAAGCAAAGGATGTACATATCCAACATGATACCATTTAGTGTTTTAAAAATCGATGCATCGTCTAAATGGTTATCAAATCCACAACCTGAAGTTTTTGTGATTAAGGCTTAGCTAATGTGATAGCAAGCATCTTATTCCAGATTGATATAATGATTTTGATAATAAATAAATTTCACATTATGATCATTGCAATACACGTAAAACTTCATGTAGTTTATACATGATTTATTGAGACAATCACTGGATGTGTTTGCTAAGTGTATGATCATGAGAGCAAAAGTTCATGTATCAATTCATATAATGCCAATATATTGTAATATTTTCTCCCCATTATAATTGGGTTTTGGTCAGAAACCAAATATGTCCATTCTAAGATTTTGATTGTGCGATATATATTGAAATTGATCCACCATGACGCACAAATATGGGACCTTAAAAGGTGATTGGGAATATAGCATTTAACGAAAGAGTTATTTATGGTTCAGTTTATTAATATCCATCTAAATGGACTGACATTCCCAACATTAGGGGAAGATAAAAGCAGTTGAAAAAGAAATGAGTTGAAATAAATTATCATTGATCCTTAAAACTGAAAATATGAACTACGGGTTCAAAGAACAACTCATTTGGAAAATAAATCTATTACCAGACGTATTTACTTACCAAAATAAAGTGACAAGCTAAGTCATATATACCAACTGCTAATGCTCCAATTATTATAATTTTGTGTCCCTAAAGGACAACCATACACTAGTATTAAATCTATGGCATGCCTAAAGCGTGATAGACTAATTGATTCCATGAATAAAAATCCTCGAAATTTGGAGCAATTAATAAAGATGGTCAAGTCGAGGTTTAGTATAAAATTCTCTTAAAGAAGACAATATTGACATGATGTTTCTAGAAGAACCTCAGGTACCTGAAAGAAAAAAAATCAATGTATCATGTCTAAAAGAAATGGAATCAAAATAAAATTAGCACCGTTACACTTTTATATAACATAGCGCTAGAAATAATGAAACAATGAGGATCAAGATTTTTGAATCTACTCATGAATGAATTCATGTTATTAATTAACCAATTTTGGAAAAAGTGAATAAATCAAAGTTAAAATTCTCTCATGAAATGAAAAGCTTTCAGACCAACCGTTCTTAAGGAAAAGATTTTCTTACATAAATCAAATTGAGTAATACAAAGAAAATTTGGTGGCACAAGAATGTTGCAAAACCATTGATTGATTATGAGGAGACACATTATCCAGTGGTGGATATAATAACTTTCCAATATCTGATTCGTCTGGTAATATATTAAGAGAAAATTGACATGTAGCTTATGAATATTTATATATCATGTGGTACTACAAAATACATAAAAATTCATGAAGAATTTAAATTATCAAATTCATGTAAGGTGAGATCTCAAGAACATTATAAGATATGAATATGCTTAAATTATCATAAATGTTGAAAAGAAATGGAACTCTCGTTAATGAAATTCGATGGTTATGATAGCTATTGATTAATGTATAAGCATGGTAAACTATGGATTGTATGAATGAAGTAAGTATTCAAGGCATCTTTTGCATATGATATAGAGAACAATGAGGAAATCTACATGATAGAATGAATGTACATTCATAGTTAGTAAAATCGAAAAGATATATTTCAATGAATGTAAATGCATGAAGCAATAATTTCAAAACCTGTAAATACATCTTCTTAAAGTAGTAAAGATTGTATGGACTATAAAATGAATATGGTATAACGAACTTTTTAATGAAGTTAGAAAAAGATAAATGCATACGGTATAGTTGGACTATATATTTTTCTTTGGAAAACCGTATGAGATTTTATAACTATTAAAACATATTAACAAATCAAATATGAAATACAAATTTATGCCTTGATATACAAACTAGCATTTGCATCATTATCCATAAATTATTACACATACAGAGAATGATGGATTATATTGATATATTTTGCTAGTTATACATTACCATCTGTATCATATTACTTGTGTACAAAAAAGAGATAATATAATCGGATGTAATAAATTAACATCTAAGGTATGAAAGATAAAAAATTTATATTACTAACCTACTAAAACAAGTTTTGTTAGCTTTGTAAATGCAGGGAATGTAACAACATATAGTTGTGGATCATATGGTATTTGTTTACATAAAGCACCAGGAATCTCATATAAAGACCATATAACATTGATCAACACAAAGGACTATACACATCAAGGAATGAAGTGGCAAAATATTAACTAAAAGATCTACGCAAAAGGCTTAAACGATACATAATGAAATCAGGGGGAGTATTACAAGTTGCACTCTTATATACCACCAAGATTTTTTTTTGAATATACTCGAGACTTTATTAAAGAGAATCAAGTCGAGATGATATATGTCCAATCCAGCAACAATTCAACCGATCTTTTCACAAAAGCACTACCTACAGCAACTTTCAGGAAACACGTTCTTGACATTGGCATGCGTCACGTACGGAGAATGTGATGCCTTACAAATTGCAACTTGAGGGGGAGCTATAGAGTGCACTCTTTTTCCCTTAGCTAAGGTTTTTTTTCCCACGGGGTTTTTCTTTAGCAAGGTTTTTAATGAGGCGGTACTTAATTACCCTAAAGTTTGCAAAGTGTCATCCAAGGGGGAGTGTTATGAATCATTGTGGATGACAACTAGATGCACAGTAAAAGCGCACAGTAAAGGAAATAATTTATTCGAATTATTGACACAGTAACTTCAATAATTCGTTCGAACTATTGACGCACAGTACAACATAGTTTCTTTCTTCTGCTATATAAACTCATGTAATATTATAGTTTTGTTGTACCAAGAAACATATATAAGAAATCCTCCGAAAATTCTCTCTACTTATCTTCTATATTATTCAGCTTTTAGGCTAGTTTTATAACATAGGTGTCTTTATTTAACTAAGACTGTCTCCAATGGGCCCTTGAAGATCATGCCCTTGGATGCCCTTAGAGATCCTTACCATTGGAGTTCATCCATAATAGCATGCCCTTAGGTGAGATGCCATTCCACAAGGGCATGTGTTTGTCTCGGTTCATGCGATAAGGTGGGCCCAAAGTAAGAAAAAGAAATCTTTTATTTAAATATTGTGTGTAATGAATAGGTGATGAGGTGGAAATTAAGAAGGGTAAGGATATTTGTAGTGTTGGAGATGAAATTGAGGTTTTTAAAGATTTGTAAGGATATTACGTGGCAGATGATGTGGCAGCTAAGGACGCCTAAGGGCGCATTTAGCATTGGAGATAGTCTAATAGATTTACTCAAGTATGGTAGATCTTGTTAGTTATGTCGGCATTAGGCTCTTTATTATTTATAATTTAAACAATTATATTCGATAGGAAAAAGTATCATGGATTGATAATTCAAAAAGTTATAATTATGGTTTATAATATCTTTGAACCATTAATAAATATATTTAAGTTTAACTTCTTCAACCACCTTAATTAAATTGTATAAGATACTTGATCTATAATTTCAATTTAGGTGGAGGAAGAAGTAAAGCGTAGATAAAAACTCAAATAATACACTTGCATATATTATTAACAAACATGTTTAGACATGCGAGTATAGTTAAAGTTGAACTGAAACTTGTTTAAGCTCGGATTTATTCAAGATTTCAGTAAACTAATCTATAGATTCGTTTAGGCATTATAAACGTCAAAACAATGAATGTGTATGACTCATATCAAAATGCGTTTTTGTAGTCTTTATTTGATCGCAAAAATCTAAGGAGTTGGCCATGTTCTCTTTTGAACGGTGAGAATCTTTAACAATTAAGATAGAGATCTCACACCCTCCCAAACAGACGGCCCTAACCACACTCTGGTCAGACTATGTTGTCTTAACCGAGCCCACGCTGGCGTCAGAGTTTGGCTAACGGTGTTCCCCGGAAAATCATACCATCCATTGCAGGGCCGGCCCTGAGAATTCTTGTGCCCTGTTCGAGCTCGAAAAAACATGCCCTTAGGTCTTAACTAAATAAAAAATTTAAACGAGTTCGGTGGGTACTGGAACTACGTTTTTGCCATCCGGATACTTGTTTAGGAGCCATTTACATCTAAATAATCGACAAAGTTTGTATCAAATTAAGTTAACGCCTAAATAATGATCGACAACAAAAGGATCCTAAAATCATAAATCAACTAATCATAGAAATCGTAAATCATAAGTTCACTGTGAATCCTAAATCATAAGTTAACAACCGAGTTCGACAATTTGATGTTTACCTGAATACGAGAACTGATCCGTGTTCGAACTGTGAACTGATCCGATCGAAGGCTGTGAAATCGAAGGCCTGCTGTGAACTGTGGGCTGATGAAATCGAAGGCCTGTGTGTGAAATCGAACAAAAACTTAAAACTACAGAATGATGATGATGAAATCGCTCTCTGCTGATTTTTAACCATTAACAAACAAAATATTCATCAAAATTCAATGTCAAACATAACCAATCATCCAGTTCTCTAGCAACACATAAAAAGCCCTAATCATTCTCAACTACAAGCATTGTAATCTGTAATCAGTTCAATAATCACATAAAAGGAACATATAATACAAACAGAAACACAAAAAAATGAATGTACCTTTCTTCTAGAATTGGGAATAGCTCTATCCGGCCCTGCGAGTGACGTTCCAATACCCACCGAACTAGTTGTCGCCCATTTCTATTTCTTTATTATTATTAGTTTTTTAAATTATTTGGGTATTGGGCTCACTAACCTAATCTAATGGGCTAACTAATTTAAACAATATGATTTTTTAAAGTAGGCCTATGTTAATATTTGTTTGGCTATACTCTATTAATTTTTTTTTACATATATAATATCGGATTTTTTTTTAAAATTACGTGCCCTACGAAATCACGGGCCCTGTTCGGTTGTCCTCCCCGCCCTCCTTCAGGGCCGGCTCTGATCCATTGTTAGTGGCAGAGGCTTCCGTTGACACAAATGAGAATCTCTCTGGCCATGTTGAAGCTTATGAATGTGGCAAACATTTGGCCCCAATAGCCTTCCCTTTAGTGGAAATCACTAGCTCGATTGGTCCCATACCAACAGTTTCACTAACTTTTTCCGATCATATATATAGTATGTTGATCTCCTCATTCCAACTCATATCATGGAGAATCATCTCCGGCTCAAAAGCAATTCCTCCGACAACTACTTCACTTTCGACTCTGAATTGCCAACACTTTGTTGTTCTCCCATGGCCTGGGTTCCTGCGCTGAACCTCGAAAAGAGAAAGGGGTCGCCGGAAGATTTTTCAGGTGACTTGTGTCAACATGCAAAGAATGTCTAGAAATAGATTTTTCTACTAGTTTTTGCTAATTTGATGGTGGGGTTGTGTCTTTATGTCATAAAGTTCACTAATTTAACCATTTCAAGAAACATAAACATGTTACATATCAAGAAACAACTACAACATAGTACAACAAAACCAAGATTACTAAAGAGTTATTTTCCTAGGATTTGTCGCAAACTGATCACACTATCGTTCGATCACTCCAAGTAATTTTCCATATCGGTGTACATACCCTCGTGTTTTTCATGATTCTCGTTCTGACCGCCATCGGGCTTGCCACTGAGACCTTCCGTAAGTGCATTAAAGAAAGTTAACCCGTTAGGCCATTTGATGTCGTTTTCAGCATGATCATGACCCATAATGTTTCCCATATGCGGCTCGGACGAGTGAGGATGGAGGAACATGTGTGTCTCGTCTTTAGGCTGGAACCCAAGTCTTGCAGGGTTTTGGAAACTTTGCGATGGTAGTCGGTTCAGTGGGGCCCAATTGAAGGCAGGAGACGGGTGGATCGGGACCGTTGGTTGCTTTAATGGAATCCCAGTTGAAGAAGGTGAGGATGTTGATGCAAATAATTGGGACAGATAGAAGCCAGATTGGTAGCCAAGTGATTCAAATGTATGCCTCATTCTAAGCACAAAATGAAGGTCTTCAGGTACCTAATCACACCCAAAACACATCAAATTTAATGTTTTTTTTTTTATTTTTATTTTTTGACAACAAAATGTAATTTTGACCACTTTTCTTGTACTGAAACTTAAGTACTTAACCCATAATGATACTGATACTTACAATCTTGCATGAACCAAGCTGCAAGAGTCCATGGCCAGCTTGTATTACAGCTATAGTCTAGTAAAATGAAAGTTAACAGCAAAATTAGAAAAAAAAAAAAAAAAACAAGAAAAAGCCAAGAAACTTTCAAAAACTGATAAATTTTTTTAATTAAACTTGCAAAAATTCATAGATTTTAATTTAATTTTTTTAATACCTGAATGCCAGAATCAAACTGCTCATTCCATTCTGTAGGAAGCTGAAAATCATATAAAATTTATGAGCTCTAGTTAATTGAGAAATGATTGAGTAAACAGTAGAGCAGGAAACTTAAAAAGGAAAGTTAATGAGCAATAATAATTGAAGATGAACAGTAGAGTAACAGTGTGTGTGTGTGTGAAGGTGTTAGTGTGTGTTCTTGAGGATCATACAGCATCAAAAGAACTCTGCCAATAGTTAGATATGCTCTGATCACATTCTGTAGGTTCTTTAAACACCCATTTGTGACACTTATCAGATGCTACTTTCCCCATCAGTCTGCACCATGATCATCTCATTAACACAAAAATAATATATATAAAAAAACCCTAATGACAAAAAAAAAAAAAAAAAAAAAAGTTGTTTCTAGTTATGAACTTGTGACAGTTTAATGTTCTTGATTAGAGGTTATTATTAACTTACTAATCCTGAAATTAAAAATAAACACCTACCAAGTACCCACCCTTCTCCATAATTATACAACTGAATTGACATCTTGCTAAAGGCTTTTCTAACAAGATCTTCTCCTGCATCCATATCTTCAACACAATCCATCATTCTTTCTCTGCAAAACCCATCTTCCCACATCAACATCCTGCAACAAACCATACCAAATTAATCAAATAAATCCCCTGTTTCAACATCTACTTCAAGAAACAAACAGTTCAGTAACCTACAAGCTACCAACATCATCTCCAACTTTGCACCCATTACCACCTCTAACTCTCCTGAAAAAACACAACAAAAACACATAAGAAACAAAACCCATTTGAGTAAAGATCAAAGGTACAATCTTGTTAAGTGGGGTTGAATTAATTTGCAAAAAAGATTAGAACTTTACGGGCGAGGACGAATGGTCCAGAAAACAGAGTAAGTCCACTCAGAGTTGAAACAAATGTTTCTTAGAGTTTCATGAAGAGCCAACATTCCAATTGCTTCTTTGTTTCTATCTGTTGTTGAACCTGAGCCCACCATATCTCTCTTTTTGTTGTCACTTTTACTCTTTTTAACACCTCAAATTTCAACAGTCAAGAACAGAGTGGGTTGATCATAAGTTGTTCATCAGTCTCTGCTAAATTAATAAAGTTTATGAAAACAGGGGAGTGAAAATGGAAAGAAGGCGGTGAGAGTAAAAAGGGTTTGCTTGTTTATTTAATTTGTGGGTTAAATACATTGATTAACTCACCGAATTCTTCAAAGTTAATAAATGATGATGCTTTTAACTCGTCTTGCTCGTGCAATAAAATTATATTAACTAGGATTACGACCCGCCGCAATGCGGCGGGGATTCTTTATTTATAACTAAGTCGATCTACGACCCACACGTCAGTGGCGGATCTAGGATTCCGACCAAGGGGTAACCTTCGGATCTAGGATTCCGACCAAGGGGTAACCTTATATAAATAAGCCATAACGAAATCGAAAAAAGGTCAAATTTTTCCAAAATTTACACTAATTTTTCCAAATTTTTTCCGACCAAGGGGTAACCCCGGTTACCCCTACCTCTATGGTAGATCCGCCCCTGCCACACGTTATGTTAAACCTGTCAAACGGGGTAAAAATAGACGATGTAAAAACGTTCACCCACACACGCACGTTGCGTCGTGTTAACTCGCAAAATTTAGAACGAAACGTAAAAACGTTAAGCCAAAGACGCACGTTGTGATGTGTTAAGTCACAAAATTTAGAACCAAGCATAGAGCGCAAAATTTGCGGAAAATAAAAACTATAAAGGACCAAAGTTGAAAGTAAAAAAAGTTATAATGATAGATTGTAAAAGATAAAAAGTTTTTGGTTAAAAGTAAAAACAAATAGTTTTGAGTTAAAAGTAATTTATGAAATACTCTTGGGTGAAAAGTAAAAAAAATCAAATTTTTTTTTGGAAAACCCCCAAAGCCAACGTTACGACAACCATATGCATAACAATTTTTTCTTTGAAAAATCCCCAAAGCACACCCCGCGTTGCGGCGGGGCGTAAAACGGTGTCAAATAGTACTAATGTCACACAACCATTATCGACAACCAACACTGACTCGACCTATAATATGCGTATTGCGACGAACCTGTCAAACATGGAAAAATAGAGGTAAAAACGTTGAACCACACATGCACGTTGCGTCGTATTAACTCGAAAAATTTAGAACTATACGTAAAACGAAAATTTGCGAAAGATGAAAAGTATAAGTGACAAAAGTTGTGAAGTTAAATTGCAAATAATGAAAAGTTTTGGGTTAAAGTTAAAAAAAAACAAATTATGTAGGGTTAAAATTGTAAAAGGTACAAACCTTTGGGTTAAAACTAAAAAATCAAGTTTTTTTTTGGAAAACACACAAAGCACAACTTACAAGTCCTTATGCACAAAAAGTTTGCTAATTTATATAGGTTTTAATTTTCCTGATATCTTATGTCGTTTTCGCCATTTATATTTGAAGTAATTCCTGTGGATTGACTCACTCACAGTACTTGTGCAATTTAGTGGTATTTAATAGCTTTCTAATTGTTTTGGTCGGATTAGTTTTGACAAAAACTAGTGTTTAACACCCTCGTTGCGGGCACGTAAGTCGTAAAATTGTGCTAAGTAGTAAGCAAACGACGTCAAAAAGAGTAAATTGCCATTTTAGTCCCTGAGTTTTGACCAAAATTGCCACTTTAGTCCAAATAGTTTTTTTCTTGCCATTTTAGTCCAAATAGTTTTGTTTTCTTGCCATTTTAGTCCCTGAGTTTTGTCATTTGTTGCCATTTTCATCGACCACCACTACCACCTCCCACCATCCACCCCATCATAACCTTCTATCATCGCCACCACCTGCCTGCACCGTCACCACCCACCCACCCCACCACCATCACCACCCACCATTTCCACCACCACCGGGCACTTTTACGCCACCCACGTCATTAACCAACATCACCGTCATCATCGTAAAACCAACAACCACCGCCATCATCTTCACTGTAAACTGGCACAACACCATCCCCATACCATCGCACCTGCAAAAAAAGAAAGAAAAATGTGGTTCGACCAAAATTCACCTAAGTTAAATAATTTTTTTTAATGGAGTTAGTGGGTTGGATGAAAATGGCAACAGATGACAAAACTCAGGGACTAAAATGGCAGAAAACAAAACTATTTGGACTAAAATGGCAAGAAAACAAAACTATTTGGACTAAAATGGCAAGAAAAAAACTATTTGGACTAAAGTGGCAATTTTGGTCAAAACCCAGGGACTAAAATGGCAATTTACTCAAGTGTAAAACAAAAACACTAATCTATACTGTCACGTGACGTAAAACGTAGGGTATAAATTGTAAAACAAAAAGATGAATTTATACCGTCATGTGATGCAAAACGTAGACAAATATATATACAAAGTTATACTGCGAGTTGGCATAAAATATAGATAAACTCGAATTTATACAGAAAAAGCTTTAACATAACGAAAAAAAACACAAAACTTGAAGACCATATAAACCATTTTAAATAAAAAACAATAAAAGAAAAAAAATTACTACAATATAAAAACCATAAAAAGCGAAATTGATAATACATCAATTCTTATTATATAATAATAAACCAAAAGTTACAACCTTCTAAACTAAGGGTACAACTAACTAAAGCATGAGACACCGACTAAGCTAAATGTACGAACCTATATGCCTAGAAATGATACAAATTTATATTATATAAATAGTAATTGTACCGTTTTTAGATATTCGAAGTTGTATGATATACGAAGTGGGAGGGCATGAAAGAGTGTCGTTACTTGTCATAGAGTAAATTACTGTTTTGGCCCCTGTGGTTTAACCAATTTAACTATTTCAGCATAAAAATGAATCTTTTAACATATCAGATCCCGAGGTTGCATTTTATAACTGTTTTGGCCCTGACACTAACTTGGTTACTTTATTGTAGTTAAGTGTAATGGTAATTAGGTCATTATATACCTTAGGGGCTGTTTTTGATAATTACAAAGTTCTTTTAATATTTAAGATATTATTAATGCAATTACTCAATTTTTTTTATTATTTTGTTATTTTCACGATTATTATTTAATAAAATACGTTTTAAATATACAAATAAATATGTATTTTCATTAACCGTTTATTTTTATAAAATTCGTTTTAAAAAATAATTTGTTATTTTACATTTTGTTTAAACCATCTATTGTTTTTAAAATTGTTCCTTTATAAACCATTTGTTTTTTTTAAATCGTTCTTTTTAAAGTCGTTTGTATTTTGAAGTTTTTTTAAACACTTCATTTTATACCATTTTTTAAATCATTTATTTTTATACACTTATATACTACTCACTTTTTAGGTCGTTCATTATTTAAATTTTACAAAACGACGTGTATAAAAACAAAAGAAATGCAAGATTTGAAAAAAAAATTCTAATAAAAAGTTTACAAAAATCGTTAATTTTTCAAACTTTTTTTAGAATGGTTTATTTTTTTTTTTCAAATCTTCAATTTCTTTAGATCGTTTGTTTATTCAAAATTCGTTTTTTTTTTCACCTTTCGTTTTTTAAATTCTTGCATTTTCTAGTTGCTTACACTTGTTAACTTATTTTTTAAGGTTTTGTTTTTTTATAAACATCGTTTTTAATCTTCGTTTTTTAAACCACTCGTTCGTTTAAAATCGATCATTTTTAAATTCCTTCGATTTTTGAAATCATTCATTTTCTGAAGTTATTTTTCCCTAACGACTATAAGTAAATTGAATACAAAGTTTCAAAAATGAACGACATAAAAAACGGTTCTAAAAGGAACGGTTTAAAAGGAAACGCTTTTAAAAAATAATGACTAAAAAAACGAATTGTTTAAAAAGTTAAAAAAAACTGATTTTAAAAAGAACGGTATAAAATGAATCGTTTAAAAAAACAATAAAAGACAAACAACTTTAAAAAACGATTTTAATAAACAAGCAGTTTAAAAATAAATAATTTTAAAAACGACAGACGGTTTAAAAAAATGTTAAAAAACAAATGATTTTAAAAACGACGTTTATAAAAAACAAACGCTTAATGAAAATATATATTTATTTGTATATATAAAACATATTTTGTTAAATAATGATCCTGAAAATAACAAAATAAAAAAACTTTAGTAATTGTATTAATAATCTCTCAAATATTAAAAGAACTTTGTAATTATCAATAACAACCCCTAAGGTATATAATGACCTAATTACCCTTACACTCAACTGCATAAAAGTAACAAAGTTAGTGCAAGGGGCCAAAACCGTTATAAAATGCAACATCGGGGTCTGATATTTTAAAAGATTCATTTTTGAACTAAAATGGTTAAACTGGCTAAACCACAGTCCATAGGGGCCAAAACAATAATTTACTCTTTGACATAGCACGCATTAAAAAGGTGACATGGTGCAAAAATAGGAGAAGTGGGAGCGGCGTGCTTACTGGTTAGTGACGTTTTTATAATAAATAAATAAATATCAACAAACTAAAACACACACAAAATCCACCCACCAATCAAGAGCCTCCACCTCACAACTCAAATGCCCCCACGCCGGTGGAAAACACCACGCCATGTCCACGCCACCACAAGGGGTGGTGTTCCCGGCGTGGAACAGCCACCGGGCCACTTTTCGACGGCCACACCGTGTGGTCTTAGCTAGTTGGTAAAGACTTTTGCCTTTTGGGGAGAAGATTGGGTTTCCGTTTTGGCATCGGGTCAATTTAGAATATACTGTGTAGTTTACAGTTGGGATAGAGTAACATTCGATGTTCAAAAATTAAAAAGAATTGCTATGGTTTTCAAGAATGACAAAGGAGACTGGTTTGACGGTTTTAACGAATATAATAATTTTTTTTATTTTTCCTGATTATTAGTGTCACACCCCAACCGATGACGGAATCATCGGGGCGTGGCACTGAGCGAAACAGATTGTCCATGAGTATCCATAACAACTATTAATTACCAGATACTTAAACGTCATGTCCCATACCATAACATATCCAAATAAAACAGTCATTACAAATAATTGTATCACAAACAAGTACAGATCCGACAACTCATATTTCAAAATAGACAATTTATTTATTTGTTTCTAGGACTCTTTCCTAGCCTCAATTTCATCACACAGCAAACAGGGCGTCCTAGTGTAACACCCCGTGTTTTCACAAGTCAAAGTCAAGGTCTAAGTCAACGACCGATTTCGCGCAACTTGACTTGCAGGAATTTCTTTATTTAATTCGTATTATGTGGAGTAAGTGTTGTTAATGACAATAATCGATGTGTGTTAATCGCTATTCAATCGACCTACGACTGTGAACTATAGGAAGTAACAATGCGATAAAGTTAACTAATCAGTAATCAAGCCATGCTAATCGAATCGACATCAATTCGCAACTCGAGCTACGTACTTTTACTTGTTATTATACGTGTGTGTGTGTCTTACGTGTTACCTGTGCATGTTTATTTATGTTGTGTTGTGATAATCAAGCGAACTCAATCGAAACTCGAAATCTAACTCGAAGTGCAATCGAACTCGAATCGTGAACGAACTATGATAATTGGTGGAAAATAGATTATGCGAGATATGAGTGTTTAGGACTGAGAGTAATTTGACTAGGAAACCCTATCGAATCGAACCGCTCGCAATTGAAATCGAAATATAAAAAATCGTCGCGCGAAACACTCGAAAAGTGCGACTGATCGATCAGGCTCCCAGCCGATCAAACAGCCAGCCGAACGGACTGCTGTCCGATCGAGCTGCCTGGCCGATCGGCCAGCACTTTCCCCTTTTGTCATCCTATAAATACCCCTGTCATTGTCATCATTTCCACTTTCGGAAACCTCTGACCGACCAGCACGCTCAGCTCACCTTTTCGCATATTTCTCTCGATTCCGGTAAGTTTTCGTCCTAAATCTTGTACTTTCCTGATCTATACACACTCCTACACCTTTCTATCTTTCAAATCTTAACTTTTAACCGTGAAATCATAAAGATTCAAGTGTTCTAGGATGATGTCATCATGGGTTCTTGAAGAACTGCAAGTTTTGGCCTTAATCCACCAAGAGTAGCTTGGATCTAGCCGATTTCCACATAAACAAACAAAGATCTTTCATAGATCTAAACATAAACACGGTGACAAGGGTTGAGAGATGGATTTTCCAACTTTCTCTCAACTCTTTTTCACTCAATAACTTCAAACCGGTAGAAACGGAGCCTGAGTCGGTTTACAAATCACTTCGGTGGTTGTATGGCTCAAGATCCGGATTCCATCCATAAGGTTAACCGACTTCGGGTAAAACGTTAAACTTTGTTCTGAACAGTCCACCGACCGGATTTGGGTGATTCTTGTCCGACCCGAGGAACCAAGTAAGGACGAGGGATCTATGGTTCTACTCGTTGTCAAAATACCTCAATAAAACGACAAACAAACAGAACAACCAAGTGTTAGACGAGAGGGCTGATCAGGTCAGGATGCTGACCGATCGGACTGTTGTCCGAACGGACAGCCAGCCGATCGGATAGTCAGCCGATCGACTGGCCAGCCGATCGGCTAACACATGGTCCCACACAATCAATTTATTTTGAAGACTAGTATGGAACGAACTGTTGTTCGATCGAACTACTGTCCGATCGGATTACTCTTCGGATCATGAGATACTATACTTCAACACTTAACCGATTTTTTTTAACATGTTCAATGCACTAGAAGTGCCACCCGATCGAACAGACGTCCGATCAGGTGACACCCTGTTGTCCGATCGAACAACAGTTGTGTTATTCGATCAATCAACTATCCGATCCACTGCACCATACTTTACACTTCATTTAAAGTCTTTGACTAGTTGACCTGTCCGATCGAACTCCTGTCCGATTGAACACTTGTCCGATCCAAAGACTAAACATTGCAATTCATTTGGATGCCTAACCGATCGGGTTACCGGCCGATCAAACAGCCGTCCGATCGAACAGCCGTCCGATCGACCGACCTGAAAGGCAAAGGTACTTCAATGTTTTCAAATGCTACAACGAAAACTTCAAAAGTCAAACCATCATACACAAACACATCTTCTCAAAGGAAGAAACAATCCACTCGGACAGCCATCCGATCGGCCTACCGACCGACCGGACAGCGGTCCGAGCGGACTGTCAACCGAACGGTCAGCCGTCCGATCGACCAGCTGTCCGACTCTCCAACACTTGTTTCCCGTATTACGTTTCACTTATCGTTATACTATCAAATCTATTCAGGCTAATCTTACTCGCTAAGCGCTCCCTTCAATCCATCAATCGCTGTGAGTATACTCGATCCCTTTTTGCTTTAAGCACTTTTGGGTGTTACATACGTTACGAATATTCAAACCATAACTATCACACCACTCAAACTATTTGAACGCTAACCGTTAATGCATGTTATACGTGGCTTATGAATGCTTGTTTGTTATGTTTACACATGGAATGCTGTCTACCTGCCTTAGCAACGATAGTACTATAGTTTGGACTCAGCACCCGTTCACACGGGGGTTGTTAAGGATCTTTTACTTGCATGGATTACGGTGGTAATCATGTATTGCGAACTGCCTCGGGCAGTCAACCCGCAGTCATTGGTATCGATGGATCTATGTCGATAACTAACGTGCTTCATTTCACTATGTGTACGTGCTGGTTAAGCGTAAACGAACCCGAACTCTATATATGCTATTATCAAACTTGTATGCTCACCTTTACATTTATGTATTGACTTTATTTTAACGTATGTGATATGTGCTTAGGTTGTTTGTATGCCTAGCTCACTGTGAAATCGAGGCTAGGAAAGGTCTAGGATGCTCTCTGCGCTGTGATGAAATCGAAGCTAGGAAAAGAGGTCCTAGAAACCAATAAACAAACTATTTATGTCTAAATCTGAGTTGTCGGAACAGAATTTCTTGCCTAGATTTTATCTGTAATAATTTGTTTACTGTTTGAGACATGGTATGGGACATGTTAATTTAAATTGAATGGTAATGATAGTTGTTATGGAAACTTCTGGACAATCTGTTTCGCTCAGTGCCATGCCCCGATGATTCCGCCATCGGTTGGGGTGTGACAGATTGGTATCAGAGCCATAACTATAGGGAATTAGGCAAGACTCGACCTAGTCCGGGTAGAAGTCTTAGAAACCTAGACTATGGTTAAGAACCAACAGACCGACTTGTGCGTATCCGTTAGGGAATAGGCATGAGCTCACTGCTATCACTCGCTATTCTCACTTATTCTACACTATCACCACACTCGAATTTTCAACTATGAATAGGCAATAAGGTCGAGAATAGGTGTGAAAGCCGCAAACTCTCGACTAAAGTTGCTTAATCAACCCGCATTTTAACTACAAACGAGGGGAATTATGCCAAATTTGGAGTGAAATCCATATTTTGATGAATAATCTCCTCGATTTTATTAAAAACAGGGACGAAGTTGTGAAGACAAGGGTGAAACCCTAACCTTGATGACTTGTTCCGCACATTTTACAGAAACTCTCACCAAAGTTCGACGGACTCCAACGACCTGAAGTCACAATAAGACCAACGGGACGTGTGCCAACGCCCAAGAATCGAGGCAAGGACATATTCCTGGAAGTCAAACGTGTACAGCGGGTCTTTGTGAATAATTGAATTACTTTGGTTAGTCGAAGTCTACTAGCCGCAGACGATCTACATCTCGAAATTTTATGTGTTTTTAATTCTGAGCCGCAACTGCTGACTCAGATAATTCGTCGATTTTATAAGTTTATATGTGTGCAAAAAATTTTGGGTATTTGTTCAATTTCGCTTTCACTAGATCGACACGCACGACTCGCACTGCTTTTCTATCTCAAATCGTTAACAAATCGCGAAATTTTGGACAACCTATGCTACGCGTATGCTTACACTACGCTATTCTCGAGCAATCGCCAACTTTGAATAATAGGTTTCTGTTTTCTGACTGCCTCTAGTGATTAAATGCGTGTGTGTTTCCCTGCTTCTTTGCTCTACGTGCTTAGGTATTATGTGATTATGTGCTCTATGTTCTTATGTGATTGTGCTTTATGTGTTATGTGTTTACGTAAATGTACGTGTTACTGAGCTTTAGTAAGTAGTAAACGTGTGAGGTGAGATTCGAATACAATGTGTTGAGCTCCGTGGTGATGTCTATTGCAGACAATGTCGTCTGGATCCCGTCACGCACTTTCTCGTCAAGAAAAGAGAGACAAACGCCTTGCTTCCATCATCGCTAAAAGTGTAGCAAAGGCCGTGAGTGATGTTTACGAGAATGCCAGCAAATCGTCTGAGGAATCGAGAACCGAAGCTCCTAAAGTTACCGCAAGGCCCTTCAGTTTCAAACAATTTAAGTCGTGTGGGCCAAAGGAATTCACTGGCGAGGGAGGTCCCACTGCACTATTTCACTGGTTTGATTCCATTGAGGTTACTCTGCGACAGAGTGGTTGCCCTGATGACCTCCGTACTCTGAATGCTACCGGCGTTTTCCAGTCCCGTGCATTAGACTGGTGGACGGCCGAGAGAAACAAGCGAGGGAACGATGCAGCCTACGGTCTGTCGTGGGACGAGCTCAAGGAAGTTATGCTAGAGGAATTTTGCCCTCCTCATGAACGTCAAAAGCTAGAAGATGAATTTTGGCACATACAGCAAAAGGATGGTGACAATGCTGGTCTCACTGCTCGTTTCAAATAGCTCAGCATTATCTGTCCCGATCAATTCAAAACTCCAGAGATCACCATCAAGAAGTACATCCGGGCCCTGCCCGACTGCGTTGCTGATTTCGTGCAAGCGGCTAAGACTACAACAATCGAGGAAACTTATATGTTGGCCGCTGAAATCAACGACAAGCGGGTTAAGGCTGGTGTCTGGGATAAGACTTCGAAGCATCTGCATCAAGCTACCGCCACCGCACCAACTGCTGAACCCACCTCATCAAGCAACAAGAGAAAGAACAGCTCCAGCAACAAGAACTGTGCGATCACTGCTGCACCAGTTCAATCAGTACCAGCCCAACAGCGTCAAGTAGCGGCGCCTGTGGCTAATGCACCACCTGCAAAGCGTGCATACACTGGGCCACACCCGCTCTGCCCTACTTGCACCAACAAGAGAAAGAACAAGAGAAAGAACAGCTCCAGCAACAAGAACTGTGCGATCACTGCTGCACCAGTTCAATCAGTACCAGCCCAACAGCGTCAAGTAGCGGCGCCTGTGGCTAATGCACCACCTGCAAAGCGTGCATACACTGGGCCACACCCGCTCTGCCCTACTTGCACCTACCATCACCCGACTGCAATTCCTTGCCGCTTTTGTGCTCATTGCAATGTATACGGCCATTTTACTGCCAACTGCCGTATTCGTCAAGCTCCTGCCAATCAAGCTCTACTCACTGCCCCACAGGGTCAACAAGCTCCTCCGGCACCCGCAGTCAAAGCCAGAGCCTGCTTCGCATGTGGCGACCCGAACCATTTCGCCAACATGTGCCCAAACAGGGTTGTGAAACAAGAGCCTCAGCAACAGCAGCCACAACAGCAACAACAACAGCAGCAGCAACAACAGGCCCCACGCGCCAGAACTTTCAACCTCAACGTGCGTCAAGCCCAGGCCGACAACAACGTGCTCAATGGTACGTTCCTTGTGAATGGTATTTATGCTTCCTGTTTGTTTGATACTAGAGCGGATAATTGCTTTGTGTCGTTCGAATTCGAGAAACTCCTTAGTCGTAAACGCTCCCCACTCTCCTCGACGTTCGATGTTGAAGTCGCTACTGGAAGAACTATCGCCGTCAATTCCGTTATCCGTGATTGTACTCTTGAGCTCAACAATCACATCTTCCCAATCGACCTTATTCCGATGCAACTCGGAAGCTTTGACGTCATAGTAGGCATGGACTTTCTTCGAGAAAACCATGCTGAAGTTGTATGCTTCGACAAGATGATTCGTTTTTCGCTCGTAAATGGTGACGTATTGTGTGTATATGGCGATACTACTTCAAAGGGGCTCAAGCTTATGTCCTGCGTGCAAGCCAGCAAATATCTCCGAAAGGAATACAGGGCTTTCTTGGCTAACATTGTAGTAGCGGAAAAAGAAAAAAAAGAGAAGAAGGAAGTGAAAGACGTTCCTGTGGTTCTAGAATTTCCTAATGTTTTTCTAGAGGATCTTCCCGGACTACCGCCAAGTCGTGATATCGATTTTCGTATCGACCTCATCCCTGGAGCCAACCCTATTGCCAAGGCTCCTTATCGACTCGCGCCGTCTGAAATGCGCGAACTCTCGACCCAACTCCAGGAATTACTTGAGAAAGGCTTCATTCGCCCGAGCACCTCTCCTTGGGGCGCGCCAGTCCTCTTCATCAAAAAGAAGGATGGGTCATTCCGGATGTGCATCGACTATCGGGAATTGAATAAGCTAACTATCAAGAACCGCTATCCCCTACCTCACATCGATGATTTGTTTGATCAACTACAAGGCGCTACATGTTTTTCGAAGATCGATCTACGTTCAGGATATCACCAGCTACGTATACAAGAGGAGGATATACCCAAAACCGCGTTTCGCACCCGATACGGTCATTACGAATTTGTTGTTATGCCTTTTGGTTTAACCAACGCACCAGCGGTTTTCATGGATCTGATGAATCGCGTGTGTAAAACATATCTCGACCGTTTCATCATCGTATTCATCGACGATGTCTTGATCTATTCCAAATCGAAAGCCGAACACGCGCAACATCTACGTTTGGTTCTCGAGCTACTCCAGGGGAACCAACTCTATGCCAAGTTCTCCAAGTGCGAATTCTGGTTGGAAGAAGTTCAATTTCTGGGTCACATTGTCAATAGTCAAGGCATTCACGTCGATCCTGCGAAGATTGAAGCTGTCAAGAGCTGGATTACGCCTAAGAACCCGTCTGAAGTCCGCCTTTTTCTCGGACTAGCGGGCTATTATCGACGATTTATCGAAGGGTTCTCGAAGATTGTTGTGCCGCTTACCTCTCTTACGCATAAAGATAAGCCTTTTGTCTGGGGAACCAAACAAGAGACTGCCTTTCGAACCCTCAAGCACATGCTTTGCAACGCTCCTGTTCTCACATTGCCCGACGGAAACAATGATTTCATTGTCTATTGTGATGCCTCCAACCTTGGTCTTGGTTGTGTCCTCATGCAACGGGACAAGGTCATTGCTTACGCATCTCGTCAGCTCAAAATCCACGAGAAGAATTATACAACCCATGATCTCGAGCTAGGCGCTGTTGTTTTTGCATTAAAGATTTGGTGACACTACCTGTATGGTACCAAGTGTACGATCTTCACCGATCATAGGAGCCTGCAACACATCTTTAATCAGAAGGAACTCAATATGCGTCAACGCCGATGGGTAGAACTTCTCAACGATTACGACTGTGAGATCCGTTATCACCCAGGAAAGGCGAATGTTATTGCCGACGCACTTAGCAGACGGAGCTATCTGCTTAGCACTCGTAACGTTCAAGCCCAACATGATCTCGAAACCCTCATCCGCGACGCTCAACATGCATGTTTTAATGAACGCACCCTGAAGAAAGAAAGAATCTACCACGATGGAGCCTAGCTTGTGAGCAAATCGAACGGGATATTTCACTTCTTAGACCGAATTTGGATTCCCAAGCGAACCAATTTGCGGCAAATTCTGACGGACGAAGCCCACAAATCTCGGTATTCTATTCATCCCGGTGCTGACAAAATGTACCAGGATCTTCGTTATAAGTACTGGTGGCCGGGTATGAAAAGGGATATCGCTCTCTACGTCGGAAAATGCCTAACTTGTGCTAGAATCAAGGACGAACATCAAAGACCCTCTGGCTTACTTGAACAACCACCAATTCCCATGTGGATGTGGGAAAGTATAGCCATGGACTTCATAACCAAGCTACCACACACGTCATCAGGTAACGACAACATTTGGGTTGTGGTCGACCATTTGACTAAATCAGCTCACTTTCTGCCGATACGAGAAGACTACAAAGTAGAACGATTAGCCCGAATCTACACCGACCAGATCATTTATAATCATGGGACGCCTCGTGACATCATCTCTGATCGTGATGCTCGGTTTACCTCGCGACTGTGGGAAACGTTTCAAACGGCACTCGGTACATCGCTTAACCTAAGTACCGCTTTCCACCCACAAACCGACGGTCAGACTGAAAGAACGATTCGTACTCTTGAGGACATGCTCCGCTCGTGTGTTTTAGACTTCGGTGGTAATTGGGATAAATATCTACCGTTAGTCGAATTCTCGTATAACAACAGTTATCATTCTAGCATCCAAATGGCACCATTCGAGGCATTATACGGAAGAAGATGTCGATCGCCTATTGTATGGCACGAGATCGGTCATTCGCAATTAACCGGTCCTGAGTTACTACAAGAAACGACAGACAAAATTTTCCAAATTCGAGACAATCTGGCGAAAGCTCGGGATAGACAGAAAAGTTACGCCGATAAAAAGCGCAAGCCCCATGAATTTGACGTTGGTGACTACGTACTCCTAAAGGTATCACCTTGGAAGGGTGTAGTCCAATTCGGCAAAAAGGGAAAACTCGCGCCTCGATATGTTGGACCTTTTAAGATTCTGGAAAGGATCGGAAAAGTCGCCTACAGACTCGAACTACCGGAGGAACTTAGTAATGTCCACCCGACTTTCCACGTGTCGAACCTCCGAAAGTGCCTAGCCGACCGCGACCTACATGTCTCTCTCGATGATCTACAAGTGAACGAAACATTACACTTCGTGGAAAAGCCCGTCGAAATCATGGATCGCCAAACCAAGCAGCTCAGGTGCTCGCGCATTCCGATTGTGAAAGTCCGATGGGAAGGCAAACGAGGCGCAGAGTTCACTTGGGAACTCGAAAGCGAGATGAAGGCTAAGTAGCAGTTGTTTAAAGAGTGAAGCTAGAGAGAGAAAGTAGCATTGTGATTCTAGTGCTTTGTACGATTTCATATCAATCTATAGAATCACCGATTATAGTACGTTCTTGTGTGTTTGGTCACGTACGTGTATGGATTTCGCATGTCACACGTTCTGTTCGTAATCGTTTCGGAGTCAAAACCGGTCCAAACAGAAAGTTCTCAAACGTGATTCACGGCATTGTACAGCTTTCAGCTTAATTTCGGACGAAATTCACTAAACAAGGGGAGGCTGTAACACCCCGTGTTTTCACAAGTCAAAGTCAAAGTCAAGGTCTAAGTCAACGACCGATTTCGCGCAACTTAACTTGCAGGAATTTCTTTATTTAATTCATATTATGTGGAGTAAGTGTTGTTAATGACAATAATCGATGTGTGTTAATCTCTATTCAATCGACCTACGACTGTGAACTATAGGAAGTAACAATGCGATAAAGTTAACTAATCAGTAATCAAGCCATGCTAATCGAATCGACATCAATTCACAACTCGAGCTACGTACTTTTACTTGTTATTATACGTGTGTGTGTGTGTGTCTTACGTGTTACCTGTGCATGTTTATTTATGTTGTGTTGTGATAATCAAGCGAACTCAATCGAAACTCGAAATCTAACTTGAAGTGCAATCGAACTCGAATTGTGAACGAACTATGATAATTGGTGGAAAATAGATTATGCGAGATATGAGTGTTTAGGACTGAGAGTAATTTGACTAGGAAACCCTATTGAATCGAACCGCTCGCAATTGAAATCGAAATATAAAAAATCGTCGCGCGAAACACTCGAAAAGTGCGACTGATCGATCAGGCTCCCAGCCGATCGAACAGCTAGCCGAACGGACTGCTGTCCGATCGGACAGGCTGTCCGATCGAGCTGCCTGGCCGATCGGCCAGCACTTTCCCCTTTTGTCATCCTATAAATACCCCTGTCATTGTCATCCTTTCCACTTTCGGAAACCTCTGACCGACCAGCACGCTCAACTCACCTTTTCGCAGATTTCTCTCGATTCCGGTAAGTTTTCGTCCTAAATCTTGTACTTTCCTGATCTATACACACTCCTACACCTTTCTATCTTTCAAATCTTAACTTTTAACCGTGAAATCATCAAGATTCAAGTGTTCTAGGATGATGTCATCATGGGTTCTTGAAGAACTTCATGTTTTGGCCTCAATCCACCAAGAGTAGCTTGGATCTAGCCGATTTCCACATAAACAAACAAAGATCTTTCATAGATCTAAACATAAACACGGTGACAAGGATTGAGAGATGGATTTTCCAACTTTCTCTCAACTCTTTTTCACTTAATAACTTCAAACCGGTAGAAACGGAGCCTGAGTCGGTTTACAAATCACTTCGGTGGTTGTATGGCTCAAGATCCGAATTCTATCCACAAGGTTAACCGGCTTCGGGTAAAACGTTAAACTTCGTTCCGAACAGTCCACCGACCGGATTTGGGTGATTCTTGTCCGACCCGAGGAACCAAGTAAGGACGAGGGATCTATGGTTCTACTCGTTGTCAAAATACCTCAATAAAACGACAAACAAACAGAACAACCAAGTGTTAGACAAGAGGGCGGATCAGGTCAGGATGCTGACCGATCGGACTGCTGTCCGAACGGACAGCCAGCCGATCGGATAGTCAGCCGATCGACTGGCCAGCCGATCGGCTAACACATGGTCCCACATAATCAATTTATTTTGAAGACTAGTATGGAACGAACTGTTGTTCGATCGAACTACTGTCCGATCGGATTACTCTTCGGATCATGAGATACTATACTTCAACACTTAACCGATTTTTTTTAACATGTTCAATGCACTAGAAGTGCCACCCGATCGAACAGCCATCCGATCAGGTGACACCCTGTTGTCCGATCGAACAGCAGTTGTGTTATTCGATCGATCAACTATCCGATCCACTGCACCATACTTTACACTTCATTTAAAGTCTTTGACTAGTAGACCTGTCCGATCGAACTCCTGTCCGATCAAACACTTGTCCGATCCAAAGACTAAACATTGCAATTCATTTGAATGCCTAACCGATCGGGTTGCCGACTGATCGAACAGCCGTCCGATCGACCGACCTGAAAGGCAAAGGTACTTCAATGTTTTCAAATGCTACAACGAAAACTTCAAAAGTCAAACCATCATACACAAACACATCTTCTCAAAGGAAGAAACAATCCACTCGGACAGCCATCCGATCGGCCTACCGACCGACCGGACAGCGGTCACAGCGGACTGTCAACCGAACGGTCAGCCGTCCGATCGACCAGCTATTCGACTCTCCAACACTTGTTTCCCGTATTACGTTTCACTTATCGTTATACTATCAAATCTATTCAGGCTAATCTTACTCGCTAAGCGCTCCCTTCAATCCATCAATCGTTGTGAGTATACTCGATCCCTTTTTACTTTAAGCACTTTTGGGTGTTACATACGTTACGAATATTCAAACCACAACTATCACACCACTCAAACTATTTGAACGCTAACCGTTAATGCATGTTATACGTGGCTTATGAATGCTTGTTTGTTATGTTTACACATGGAATGCTGTCTACCTGCCTTAGCAACGATAGTACTATAGTTTGGACTCAGCACCCGTTCACACGGGGGTTGTTAAGGATCTTTTACTTGCATGGATTACGGTGGTAATCATGTATTGCGAACTGCCTCGGGCAGTCAACCCGCAGTCATTGGTATCGATGGATCTATGTCGATAACTAACGTGCTTCATTTCACTATGTGTACGTGCTGGTTAAGCGTAAACGAACCCGAACTCTATATATGCTATTATCAAACTTGTATGCTCACCTTTACATTTATGTATTGACTTTATTTTAACGTATGTGACAGGTGCTTAGGTTGTTTGTATGCCTAGCTCACTGTGAAATCGAGGCTAGGAAAGGTCTAGGATGCTCTCTGCGCTGTGATGAAATCGAAGCTAGGAAAAGAGGTCCTAGAAACCAATAAACAAAACTATTTATGTCTAAATCTGAGTTATCGGAACAGAATTTCTTGCCTAGATTTTATCTGTAATAATTTGTTTACTGTTTGAGACATGGTATGGGACATGTTAATTTAAATTGAATGGTAATGATAGTTGTTATGGAAACTTCTGGACAATCTGTTTCGCTCAGTGCCATGCCCCGATGATTCCGCTATCGGTTGGGGTGTGACACCTAGCATCTTATGCACCTGCCACATACGTTAAAGTAAAAGTCAATACACATAGTGTAAAAGTGAGCATACAAGTTTGATAATAGCATAATAGAGTTCGAATTTGTTTACGCATAACCCGTACGTACAACGTGTGATGTAAACCACGTTAGTTATCGACATGATCCTACTAATACCAATGACTGCGGGTTGACTGCCCAAGGCAGTTCGTAACACACATTCACCACTGTGAACCATGTGATTAGTTGTCCCTAACAACCCCTGAGTGAACAGGTGCTGAGTCCAAACTATAGTACTATCGTTGCTAAGGCAGGTAGACAACAATCTATGTGTAAACATAACAAACAAGCATTCATCGAGTCACGTATAACATACAGTAGCGGTTAGCGTTAAAGTATTTCGTAGTGTGTTTGATGTGATTTAGAATAAGTAACGTATGTAACACCCAAAAAGTGCATAAAGAAAAAAGGGTTCGAGTATACTCACAGCGATGATGGATTGAAGGGAGCGCTAGAGCGAGGTTAACCTAAACAGAACGATAGTATAGACGATAAGCGGCGCGTAAAACGGTGCGAGGAACCAAGTGTCAAACAGCAATCCGGTCGGATGGCAATCCGATCGGACGGTCGTTCGATCGGATGGCCATTCGGTCGGACTGACACCTTGCTTGGGTAGAATGTGTTTGTGTATGATGGTTTGACTTTTCAAGTTTTCGTTGTAGCATTTAGAAAATAGAGAAGTATCTCTACCCTTCAAGTCGGTCGATTGAACGGTCGTTCGATCGGACGGCGATCCGATTGGCGAGACTTCTCAGTGTGAGAACAAGTTCACAGCAGGACGATCACTTGACCGGATGGCAATCCGATCGGGTGACAATCTTGTGCATTGAACATGTTGAAAATTGTTTTAAGTGTTGAACCAATGTGTAACCTGATCGGATGGCCGGTCGACCGGATGGTAATCCGATCGGATGACAATCCGATCGGACGGCAATCCGTCCCGACGATCTGATCGTATTGTCACTTGATTTGTTTGAAGTGTTGTAGTTTGAACGAGATGTTATGATAGCTTGTTTGAACAATAGGAACCTCATCTCGACCCAAGTGACCCGACCGAACAGGAATCACCCTAGTCCGACCAGTACACGGTTCAAGATGGTTGTTCATGTTCAAACCCGAAATCAACTATCTCTCGGATAGGATTCAGATCTAGAACTGATGCATCACTAAGAATGAGTAGAAGATCAGAACCAGCTCCGATTCCATCGGGTTTGAGTGCATTGAGTGTAAAAGAGTTGAAAGAAAGTTAGAAGAACCATCTTTCAATCCTTTTCACCGTGAATATGTTCAGATCTATGCAAGATCTTTGTTCATTCATGTGGAAATCGCCCAGATCTAAGTTGTTCTTGGTGGATTGAAGCCAAAACATGAAGTTCATAAGAACACCATGATGACATCATCCTAGAACACCTCAAATCCACTGATATCACGGTTAAAAGTTGAGATTTGAAAGAGAGAATGATGAAGATGTGTGTGTAGATCATAGAAGTACAAGATTTAGATTGAAAACTTACAAGAATTGAGAGAAATCGGGAGAAATGAGCTTGAGTGCGGCTGAGTCGAGCAAGGGAGCTGTCACCATCAAATGAGGTGACAAATGGGGGTATTTATAGGGTTTCCCAAAAAGGAAAGTGGGAAAAGGCTGGTCGATCGGGTGGCAGTCCGATCGGGTGGTAGCCCGATCGGGTGACAACTCGATCGGATGGCAATCCGATCGGTTGGCCACTCGATCCTAGTGTTTGGCGCGACGAGTTTTGTTGTTTTGATTCGCGTGTTGAGCGTTGCGATTTGATTTGAGGAAGCGAGACGATAGTATTACCCATTAATCCTAACTACTATATCTAACATACATTCACTATACTTAACTTGCGTTTAGCGTTTGCGATTCGATTGCGATAAAGTTGCGATTGCGTTTCGATTGATCACCATAACATAAACATAAACATAAATAAACATGCACAAGTAACACATAAATAACACACACACATAAATCAACATCCAGAACGCATAAATTCGGGTTGCGAGTGCGATTGCGATGCGATTAAGCGATAAAACATTCGATAAATATCGATTAAACCTCGATTATAATAAGTACTCCACATAATACAGCTAAAGCGATAAAATAAATAGATTATCTACAAGTCAAAGAAGTCAAAACAGTAGATGAGCAAGGAGTGACAGATCGCAATTAGCAATCTTTTCTCCCTTTGACTTCAATCTTGACTTTGACTTTGACTTTCGAAACACGGGGTGTTACAATTAGATTGTAGTACGAATGCATAAATATATAATTCAAAAATAGTATGTATAGGATTAGGGTGAAATGAAAACCCATATGAGTTGTGAGAACTTGATCTTACAAAAGTTTTTTTTTTTTTTAAACAATTTTAGCAAAAATTCTAAAAAAATCAACATTTCAAAAAAAATTGTTAATTACATCACCCGTAAAAAAACACTTACAGGTGGTGTAAATGTCGATTCATGCTGACGTTAACAGTTTTTACAGCAGAGTAAGAAAAGCTGAAAATGCCACTTCGAAGTTTTGTACAGCTATGTTTGTACATTTGAATCTACGTGTGTGCAAAAAATGTGGGCAAAACTCGTACGAGAAGTCGACGTTCTGTAAGTTCTCACAACTCAAAGAGATTTTCTCTTGATCATGATCATACATATATATACATATATATATATATGTAGAGAGAGAGAGAGAGAGAGAGAGTAAAGGTTGCATGACCGTTTCGATTTACATTGTTGGTTTCAAATTTTAAACTGAACTGCACCATTAAACTGTCAAAACCGACATATCAACCGAGCAATATAAATCTAAAGTTAGTCACACCGGCATACTTGCTTCACTTTAAGCTGTTAAATATTTCTACCGTTTAAGAACACCCATATTATTTCCTTGATTTATTATACACTCTTTACCCTTCCTGCCATCAAAAATACCCCAATCTCAACATTTCTACCCTTAATGAAGACCCATATTATTTACTTGATTTATTATACACTTTTTTACCCCTCCTGCCATAAAAAATACCCAATCTCTTTACCCTATTATGCAATATGAAAATTTCAACTTTTGAAATAGTAAAAGGGGAGGCAAGTGAGGCCTCAAAGTGGTAGTGATTTTGGGGTTGTTTGGATAGGGCAGAAGTGACCATAGCAAGGTCACAATCACTTACCAAACACACCCTAAATGGTATGGTGAAAGGTTTTTTAATTGTGGGTTAGGCAAAACAGAATTCTTTATGGTCATTATCATTAGAGGGATCTTGAAGTTAGATTTGGATTGTTATTTTATTAGGGTATGGTCCTAAAAATATTTTTATTAACTCGTAGATGCCTTTGTAATAATAAATTATATTTGTAAAAGGTAAAAGCATGAAAAAGTGTACCTTAAGATCCAAACACTTACTATAATATGAATAAGCTATTATTATGTATTATTTCTTTATTTCTTTTTACAGTAAATGCACACGTACTCTACTTGT
The DNA here is from genome assembly GCA_030545235.1 of Helianthus tuberosus. Lineage (NCBI taxonomy): Eukaryota > Viridiplantae > Streptophyta > Magnoliopsida > Asterales > Asteraceae > Helianthus > Helianthus tuberosus. The sequence goes on from CM060408.1 coordinate 46,915,569, forward strand.
ATCATTGTTTCAAACAAGAATTAGGGGTCATCGTTTAGCTTTTAATGAGCCTCTTAATAGTTCAGATCTCTTATTAGTTCAGTACTTTGTGAGCAGATGTCTGAATGGTTCAGACATTTGTCTCTGAATGATTAAGTATTATACTGAGTTTGAATAATTATGACCTCTAATCTAAATTGGTTAAACATTTCTCTCGGTTAAACGTTCTAGTGACCCTTATCCTTTAATACTTTAGTTGATAACATCTTATCTATAACTTCTTTTTTGAAACGATCTTATCTATAACTTTGACACTGCTAAAACAAATATTTATTATCTTATGTGTGTATTCATATGCATATCCAGGGTCGGACCGTGTCGACACACCCTTTAGAAAAAAACTTAGTGTAATTTTTAGCGAAAAACCCGACCATGCCCTTTGAAAATATGCTTGAACCATTCATCCGCACCCCTAGCAAAGAATTCATGGGTAAGCGTACGCCAATGTGCATATCATAACAAAGATGCAAGTACGCAACATGTGAGATTGATTGTTTGGAAAATCACATCGCGTTGAAGAATTTGAAAAATTCCGCTTTCGATTTTATCGCAAATCAAATAGTTTCATGCAGAACATAAACTTGATATACCCCGTCTACTTTAGGTTATATAACATTATATACACGGATCTACTTAATAGACGATGGCTTTAACAAAGACATACAACATAAGAATAAGTCTAAAGATTAAATTGTAGCCTTATATTCCTCTATACGCTTGCGTCAAGTTTTAATCATGGTTGTAGAACCCGCTAGCCAGTCGGCTGGTGGGGTGGGGATAGCGATTAATCGGATCAGACTTTTTATGTATAATTTTAAGTTTTATACATATATACACATATTATTATACGTACTTTTTTTAAGTAGATAAGTTTTGACGGGAATCTGGTAGGTTTTGGCCGGAATCTATGATTTTTTTCCGATTTTCCTGATTTTTTCCAATTTTTGACCGGCCAACTACGGCCGATTCGAGTCGACTTGGGCCGATTAACGATTAGTTGACTGATTAACGAAAAAATAACCAGTAAAGGGCCGACTAGTTAACGATTAATCACGATTTTTACAACACTGGTTATAATACCGACTTTGTGTGTTTTAAATTATTATATCCAAAACAATGGTTAAAATTGTTGTGGCCATTAAAAAAAAACTAAACGGAGATTAAGGTGGAGTTTTTTCCCAAACTAGTGTAGATAAAAAAAGTATTTACCTATTTGGGTACTTTGAAAAATATTTACCTATTTGGGTACTTTTCTATATCTCTTTAATTTCTTACCTAATTTATACATTTCTTTTTATTTTTCTACCCAAAGTAAATTTAGATTACTTATAGAATTAGAATCAGCAAAAATATGAGTAAATATTTTTTGTAAAAAAATAAAAAATTCTGCAAATATTCAAAAAAAAATCTGCAAAAATTCTACAAAAAAATATGCGAAAAATCCACAAAAAAACTTCAAAAATATATTAAAAAATTCTACAATAATTCTGCAAAGTTAAAAAAAAATCTGCAAAAAGTATTATAAAAAAATCTGAAAAAATGATTTTTTTGCATATTTTTTTGTGGATTTTTCGCAGATTTTTTTGTAGAATTTTTGCAGATTTTTTTTTAATATTTGCAGAATTTTTTATTTTTTTACAAAAAATAATTACTCATATTTTTGCTAATTCTAATTCTGTGAGTAATCTAATTTTACTTTGGGTAGAAAAATAAAAAGAAATGTATAAATTAGGTAAGAAATTAAAGAGATATAGAAAAGTACCCAAATAGTTAAATATTTTTCAAAGTACCAAATAGGTAAATATTTTTTGTATCTACACTAGTTTGGGAAAAAACTCGATTAAGGTGGTCACGTGCACACGTGCCATTGTCGTGCGTCGGTGCATAAAAGAAAGTCTGTTGCACTTACATAAATTGCGGGAACACAGTCCTTGGATGACGCGCCGTGAAAACCACGCGCCGTAGTAGAATGAAGGAAGTAACGCTGACGAGGACTGCGAGAGGGTGGGTCAAAGTCTCATCGGCTCCGCTTTGACCGCCCAAGGAGTCGGATGTGGACCCCACAATCGTATCTTTGTGGGCCCCTTGCTCTTCTTTTCCAAATAATCTTTTGGCCCGAAAATTTCCAGCTCGTTTCCCAATTGTAGCGGCCCATGTTTCAAGTTTCAACCTTCATTCGTTTGATATTAAAATATTAAAAAAAACTCAGTTATTGTCCAAATATAGAATATCCAAGCGTTTCCAGTATAATTCTTTTTGCCGATTATGTTTTTGGTTTTCCTAGTTCTAGTAATTTTTAGCAAATTTAAGTTTAGTATTTGGGGTTAGGATCAATCCCAATAGGCCATAGTGTTACGACCTAAATTCAAGAAACAAATAAGTTATTGTATGTAGTATATGTACTCAAGTAGACAAGTAGTCAGGTTCAACTAATCTTATTTTGATTTATTTATTTTTCTAAGTGTAACTCTTAGGAGTAGGGATGGCAGAAGAAACCCGAGCTTGATGAGTTTACCCGAAACACATGGGACGGTATACCTGAAGGTATGAGATTAGTTTTAAAAAAATTCGCGGGATATAGAACCGGTATGGGAGATTAAGTGTTATCCGGCCTGATTAGCTGAAACCACATACTTGTTTACCCGACTATATACCCGAATTTTTTTATTTATATTTTTATTTTCTCTTAACCTTTATCTATTAGTGACTACTGACTTGTTTTAGTAGGTTCATTATATGAAAAAAAATCTTTTGATATATGTATTTGATAATATTATTTATATTTACGTCTTGTGAAGTATATAAATAATACTATACAAAAAGTTGTTATATAAATAAAAGTTATACGATAATTATAATAATAAAAAAGAGATGTATTTGGAAATAGGTATACCTTAGATCTGTGGGTATGCGTGATGCCCGATAAATACCCTGATAGGTATTGGGCCAGATATGGGTCACGATTTTATAGCTGGGTACGAGTATGAGATTACCAATATCCGGCACGAATTCGGCCCATTGCCATCCTACATATGAGATTACGAGTAATATCTTTTATTTTTTATTTAAGTCACCAATAAGTATCAGTCAGGGCCGGCCCAAGCTCAAGTCAAATGAGGCTTGGGCCTTAGGCCACCAAAACTATAGGGCCTCCATAATTTGATGAAACCACAGTCCATTTATAAAAGCTTTAGGGTGTGGGTTATCAACAGATTGATTGTTGGTAGTGTAGTGGTTTTGTGTATGTATGGATGTTGGTGAGACCCGGGTTCGAATCCCTGGTTCACCATTTTTTTTCTTGTTTTTAAATTTTAACACAATCAAATAATTTCACTTGGACCCTTCAAGTTTAACTTTCAATTACGTACGTTTTTTTAGGAAAAATGCCACAAGATTTTACTTTGCCTTAGGCCACCAAAATGGTTGAGCCGGCCCTGGTATCAGTATAGCTACCACCCAAGAAACTTTTTTATGGTGCGGAAGTTTTTGAAATCGTCTAGTTATTGCTATATAATAATTTTTACGGTCTAGTTCGGGTGGTATAAAAATATATAATCAAACTCAATTTCATATAACGGCGATGGTATTATGCTTTTGTGTTTGACACATCTTTTATTTTTTTATAATTAAAGTTCATAAACATGCTAAGCATTTGGAAAATTTGGACAACTTGCCTAAGAGTTAAATCCATGAAAGTTTAAAAAATTGAACATGGTTAACCTTAATTTAACATATGTTAGATTTGAAATTGGGCTTATGTATTTAGTTGAGAATTATTAATAAAATTAATTTTATATTTGAAAATTTGTAAATTTCTAATTTGGGTTTTCTTAGTCGTCAGTTCCGAAATTCCAAAGGGTCTGTTTCAAAAGTTCACGAGGGCCGATTGAAAAATTTTATTGAGGGCGCTCGAGATTTTAACACGTATATAACACTAATAAAATTGTTAAGATGAGCAAGTGCACCCTCTGAGACAACCACATGTCCATCAATGAGTATAGCATGTAACTTTTAAGATATACTATAAAGTAATTTCTTAAAGAGTTTGATAGATTAACAATTAAATATTTAATTATGTTAATCAACGACGACTGGGGGTGTAAATAGAACTTTGAAATTAACATTTCTTCATAAAAGTTTTCTCTAGCATCTATTTTAATATTTCCCATGTCTACACAAATGCATTCATATCTTTTGTAACAGTTTTCTCACATGCCTTTAGCACTACAGAAAGTTCAATAAAGAAGAAATATGAAAATTGTTACAGTTCAGTTCAGCACTTCAGCCACTGAAGTTCGAGTGAGAAGTATACCAGTAGCATTAAATTTCTTAGATTTATATGTTTATGTACAAAAAAATCCTCCCTCTTCGAGGCCATCCAAGTAAAGATCATTTGGTCCAAGGGCGGATCTAGCTCACATTTATGGGTTTTCAGGAACCCATGGTGTTTGGAAAAATTAGTGAGAACTATGGGTGGCAAAATAGGTGGGTTGGGCAGGTTTGGGTAATGGGTTAGAATGGGTTTGGGTTAGCATGGTTTTTTTAAGAAAAATGTCAGAATGGATTTGGGTTAAAATGAGTTTGGGTCAAGATGAACTTAAGTCATAATAGGCTAAAAAGATAAAAAAAAAAACTAAAACAAAAAATAATCCAATAATTTTAAAAAACAAAACAAAAAAAAAATTAAAAAGCGCATCACAGTAAAAAAATGTTAAAAAATTAAAAAAACCAGAAAAATCAAAAATAAAAAAATAAAAAAATATATTACTATATATTAATAACTAGGTTATAACCCCGTGTATTACATGGGTTGAATAAATGAATTTTATATACTAAATAATAAAACAATATATCTTTAAAAATTTCATTTATTGCATGGTTTAAATAAATGTAATTTTATATATTAAATAATAAAAAAGTTATATCTATAATAACCATATGTATTGTACGGGTTGAATAAATGTGAATTTATATACCAAATAAAAAAAGTTATATATTTAAAACCACGTGTATTACACTGCGGTGAATAAATGTAATATTGTTTACCAAATAATAAAAAAATTACATCTTTAAAAACCCTCGTGTATTACACGGTTTGAATAAATATTATTTTATATACCAAATAATAAGAAAATTATATTTAAAAAAACTAACGGATAAACTCGGTGCACGATAGATATGGTGATTACGGAGATAATTATTGAAAATAAGATACAGTGGTCAAACATGTTATTCAAGAAGTAAATAAGCAGCCATTTGAGTGATAAAATATAAATTCTATTTAAAAAAAACCGTAATAAATCTAATTTTATATTTAAGTATTATTAGAAGTTATATACAATTTGTTTAAAAATTATGTAACAAAATCAATATAATAATTTTTGTAATAATGAAAATAAAAATAAATAATATATTATCACAAAGTTTGGTTTTGGAGATAAATAATTTGGCTATTTAAAAATCTCTTAAACTAACAATTTAAATTTAAGGATAACATTTTATTAGAAAAATAGAAGTAGTTTATTTGACATTTAAAGTAGGATAAAATTTAATATTATTTTTTTTATTTTTTTAATATAAGATAGAAAAAAGTATATGATTGACTATAACACGTTAGGTAATACAAACAATGAAGATAATATGATATAGAAAGTCAAATAAATAATATTATAATGAGAAGTATACATTAAGTTTAAACTAAATAATAATTATCTATGGTTAAGTAGAAGAGATTAAACTAAATAATATTTAGTAGAAGAGTTATCTATAATTAATTAGAAGAGATTAAACTAAATAATAATTATCCATAAGAGATTAAACTAAATACTATTTAGTAGAAGTGTTATCTATAATTAATTAAAAGAGATTAAACTAAATAATAATTTTCCATAAGATACATGGTCTAGTATGATGACAAGTGCCCCCCAAATGGTTTCTTTTATTATATAGAGGGTGTTTGGGGTTCCTTATTTTGAGGGTAAAAGGACTTTTGAAGGGCAAAAATCATTTTGAAAGTGTTTGACTTTTCTTCTTATGTGAGAGGGATTTGCCAAAAGTCAGGAATTCCTGACTTATTTTGGCCAAAAGGATTATTCAAAAGTTGAAAATAAGCTAAGCCAAACATGCCCATAGTATAGAAGTATAGATTCACCTCGATGCTTAGGGGAGTGGGGGTGGTCTGTGATGGCCACCCCATCATGCGTGGAAAACATTTGTACACCGCCGCCACCACCTTATGTAACGCGTGAACAATTCAACGCGTGGAAACCATCACGCGTGGAGAATGAGATGACCGTTTGATTTTTTGACCGTTTGGCACAATTATTACCGTTTGGGGTTTAATTTTTTGAGACTTTTTTTTTATATAAAATCCAAATCATTCCCCCACTCAATCAAATAAATCATAAAACTCTCCAATTCAACTCCAAAATTTTACATCTCAATCTAAATAATTTTACAACAAACATGGAAGGTTCAAGCAAGAGAGGTGGGGGTTCGAAAAAAAGAGGTTCGGGTGCGAAGAAAAATCCCGTAAGACCCAAGGTTCGAGCGAATCTTGGCGAGCCGACGCGCTTTAGGTTGCAAGACGAACCCGAGCAAATCCCACATTTTCAAACCCAACAATATCCACCCTTTCAAACCCAACAATATCCACCATTTCAATCTCAAACGTATCAAAACCAGAAAACAGTTTTTTTTTAAACAAAAAACAGTTTAAAAAAAAATAGAAACAATTTTTTTTAATAAAAACAGAAAACAGTTTTCTTTAAAAACAGAAACAGTATTTAAAAAAACAGAAAACAGTTTTTTTATAAAAAACAGAAACAGTTTTTTTTTAAATACAGAAAACTGTTATTTTTTTAAAAAATCAGAAACTGTTATTTTTTTTAAAACAGAAAACAGTTTAAAAAAAAACAGAAACAGTTTAAAAAAAAAAACAGAAACTGTTTTTTTTTTAAAACAGAAAACAGTTTAAAAAAAAAAACAGAAATAGTATTTAAAAAAACAGATTTTTTTTTTAAAAATACATAACTTTTTTATATTTTTTGTAGAACCGAAATCCACAAAGTGGAGCGAGCGAGACAACAATCATGCAACAAGCCACCGAAAAGTATTGCCAACTCTACAAAAAGAGGAGTTTTCCACACGTGGCGGCATGGGACGTTGCGAGACGTCACCCGAAGTGGGTCCCGGTTGAGTTGGTCGACATGCGTCGTCCTACGGCTCCAAAAAAAGAGGAGGTCCGAAAAGATCAAAGACATCCGATTCGGGGAACTACACGACTTCCGCGTCGGATAACTTGCCCCAAATGAATTTAAACGAAGGCCCCCTTGACGAACCCGATCAACCCGTTGACGACCTCGTTGAAGAAGATACACCTACAAGGCCAAGCCGCAGGAAAAGTGGTGAATCGTCAAGCAAAGGAAAGGAAGCGGTGGCGGATTCGATCTTTAGAATCGAAGAGGCGAAATTGGCGCAATACAACAACGCCAAAGAAAGAAAAGAAAAACTTGTGTCAGTAAAACTTGAACGCGAGCACGCGTACATGGGACACTTGAAAACGGTAGAAAGACAAAATGATTTAAAAATCTTGTGTGAGCCGCACGCCCATCTCGACGAACCATTTAAGTCGGTCGTAATTCAACAAAAGCGCGAGATTTGCGAAAGGTGGGGTTGGGAGATGCCACCCGTTTAATTTAAGTTTTTTTTTTCCAATGTTTAGTTGTTTTTTATTTTGCTATGTAATATATTTTTTAATTTTAATGAAATTTATAATTTAGTGTTTTATTGTTAATTTCTAATTTTAAAAAAATTGTGAGTGATGGAATTCCATCACTAGTGATGACCACCGCCACTACAAAATGCTTGTGAGTGATAGAATAGTGGCTGATGACATGACAGGAGTTGATTGGATGCTTGTGAGTGATGGAATTCTATCACTAGTGACCACCCCCACTCCCCTTAGAAACAGTGTCCATAGGCTAAAATGCGCTGTCCACGTGCCTTTGTTTCATACGACTCGAATTACCGATTTGCCTGCCTGTATCTCATGGTCAAAATCAAGGTGTGTTTCCAGAGAGAGAGGGAGTGGCCGCATCAGAGAGAAAGAGGGAGCAAATAGTGGCTCCGACGACCAGCATGCAAACAAACATGTGGCCCCTTTCACGTCGGTCGATCGGAAAAAGAAACTAAACTTCTCTTCTTTGTAAATCTGCCAGGGTTATTCGTTAAAAAGAAATTAGAACACAGTCCACGCGTATTACATATACACAGAGATAAGAGATAGAAGGACGAGGGAGAAGCCAAACCGCCGTCTGTGCACAGCGGCAGGGCGGCATTTCCGGTGCGTGGACCAATGTCTCCGGCTAAACCAAGGGTGGTGAAAATATTGGTGAAGCCAGTTTGGTCAATCGGACGGCTTTGGCGGTGATACCATCGTAAACGGCGGGTTTGATGTCGGCGGTGATACCATCATTAACAATGGTTATGGTGGTTATTATAGTGTGAAGAGCCTGCTTGTGAGTTGTGGATTTAATAGCGGACATAGAAGGAATAGAGTGCAGCGGAGCTCGGTCAGAGTGTGAAGAGCCACCTATGAAAGTGATATACTACAGCGGAGATGACAGTGTCCTATTTTAAAGCACGAGCAGAACTTATAATCTCATAATTAAGAACCAGAGGATGTTAATGGTGGATGGAAGAGATGAGAGTTATCGCTATAGGGAATTTGGAAAGTCAAATAAAGAGATGATGAAGCTTCATCTTGATGTCTTCAAAGAAAAAAGTTCAAAGATAATGCAAAATCTTTAGTTAACATGTATACTAAATCTGGAGAGTCAAAATATTCATTTGTTTGTTTATTTTGTGTATGTTGTGAAACTATCCTAATAGCAACCAATAGAAGGAGAAATAAAAGAATAATAGAGGGAGAAAGGATTTAATATTTCATTGATTGAGATATTTTACATTGAGATACAACAGGGGTATATATATTAGTACAAAACTTGGAGAAGAAGCTAATCTATTTTTGTGTTGATAACCATAATAACAATATATTTATAACACTCCCCTTGGTTATCAACTTGATACGCTTGGAGATGCTGCCTCGTTAAAAACCTTGCTAGGAAAACCCAATGGGACAAAACCTTAGCTAAGGGAAAAAGATTGCAGCGCGTATCTTCTCCCCCTGATATTCTGCATCATGTCTGTTGCCTCACTAAATACCTTACTAAGAAAACCCAATGAGATAAAACTTAGTGAAGGGAAAAAAAGTGCAACTTGTGTAAAACTCCCCCTCATTATGATATGTATCATTTAAGTAACAGGTGCCAATCTTCTAGGAAAGTTGCTGAAAACTTTTGTAGTAAGTAATTTGTCGCTTGATCTCTTGATGCATTGATGTATAATCTTGATGTGAAAGTTTAATTGCCTTCTCTTGTAAGCAGATACCATAAGATCCATGGATGTGTTTTGTTATAATCTCTGCATTTACAAAACTAACCAAACTTTTTGACGGGTTAATAAAATATACCTTAAGGGTATAGAAAATATTTGTTTTACCCATTACGCCATATCCTCACTGTACACGAGTTATATTTTGCAAATGAATTTAATGATATATGTTCATGTATAACTTGCAAGATATATTAATACAATGTAATGAACTATTGTACTTCAGGACCAAAGATATTTGCTTCTTTGATAGAAGATGATAAAATTCATTCTCTATAGCAACTACTTGGATATCATTAAATGTACTTACACCATAATCTTTGTCCGTATGAAATGTCCAACATCTTTTAGATTTTTATGATTGACGGATACTAATACAAATGCCTTTTCTTCATATTGAGCCATAAATTTGCAATACCATCTTTAATTTGTAAATTATTGATTTAAATATTTGAGCTCATTTTGATGCCTTCGAGAGATTCAATGACATTATCAACATATACGATAATACTTGTAAACCTTATATTGTTTTTTTTAACGAAAACAAATGGACCAACCACACCATATGTATTTCTATTTTTAAGCTCATCAATAAGTCGATTATATCACATTCGACTTTACTATTTTAGTCCATACAAATCTTTTTAACTTTATAAAGATACATTGCCAAGGTTTTGAAATCAATGCCTTAAACATTTACAATCATTCACATACTTCTTTCCACTTTGACTAGTTATTTATGTGCATACACTTATAGGAGTTCCATCACATAAACTTTCTCATTGACTTTTATATCATATGCAAAGATGTCTTGAACACTTGCTTCATTTATAAAATCCATATTATACTATGCTTGTATATTGTACATTGAGATACCATAATCATCAAGTGCAAGTTTTCTATGTATGTTTATTGGTGCACAATAATTACATCCTTAATATGTTTTAATTAATCTTTTAGGCACTCAACTGCCTTATGTTACTCATCAAGAGTTCTAATTATATATAATGGAGTTAATTACATAGTTAGTCCTTGTGGTTTGCACAAAGTAACATATTTAGGTACTAATAGTTTAAAATCACATTCTAGGGTATTAACTTTTCATTTTGTAACGTTTGGAGGTATTAACATTATTTGTAGGTTTAAAATCACATTTTATTAGTACCTAAGTATGTTATTTTATGCAAACCATAGGGACTAACTATGTTAATACCCTAGAAGTTAATACCTCCAAACGTTACAAAATGAAAAGTTAATACCCTAGAAGGTGATTTTAAACTATTAGTACCTAAATATGTTATTTTGTGCAAATCACAAGGACTAACTATGTAATTAACTCTATATAATGTATTCAAATTTGAATCATGGTGTTCTCGAGAACTTACTTTACATGACTTTGATAATTTAAATCCATCGGGGACTTTCATATAAACTTTCAATATCAAATGATACATAAAATTCATAAGACACATATGTAACACCCCAAAACCCGAATGTTTATAATTATCGTATGTCCTATATGACTTAGCATGAAATAAATGATTAGGCTATTTTACCTAGTTAAAATGTATGGCCAAATCTATTAAATGACGAAAGTTGTGCCAATTATGTTAAATGGTAAACACGAGGGGCTAGATGGTATAAAATGAAAGTTGAGTTATTAAAAGAAAATAACAACACACACAAACACACATTCGTGTGTGTTCTAGATCGATCAGGAGCTCCCAAAGGAGCCAAACCCTAGCTCAACCTTAAATGATCAAATTGAAGGGTAAATCGAAGCTTAAATCCATGGATAAACATGGATTAATGATCACCATCACAAGAGGATCATAAGGTATGTCTTAAATTCTAGATTGGTGATCTTCCACGAAGTGGGTTATGTTATAATCCGTGAATTGGTATGAAATTGAGTATGAACATGTGTTAGAATCATCATCTATAACAGGAATTATGCATGGTTTGGGCGAATTTGATGTTTTGGGGTGAAACCCATTTGTTATGATAAGGATGAGGGCTTGAATGATCACCTATGTCCAATTCTTATGTAATATAGATGAATTTTGATATGTATAATGTATTCTTGTTAGAGGAATAGAAAGAAATGTGATACTAGTATGTTTGATGTTTATGCATGAATGATTCATGTTGATTAGTAGAAGGATTTGGATGAATTATGTATGAGAGTAGAAGGATATGCATGAACTAGTTGTACATTATGCTTAGGAGGTAGTACACACATCAAAAGTTTGATGAAACTATGAGGAATTTAAGATTAGATCACTTGTAAGTGATTAACAAAGTAGTTATGAAGTGGGCTTTGATGATACGATAGAAATGATGATATGTTTGTGTTAGTGATGTTTGGAATCATACATGTGTGTGAATGTTTAAAGAAATCGGATAAGAAATGATAAATTAGCATGTTATAAGGTTGAATGATAAATTCCATGTAAGATCCGTGTAATGAAAAGGTTGTGATGAATAATGAATAAGCTAACTATCTTGAGAATGATATATGATAGTTGATACTTGATAAGCGATATGGAAGCTAGGAAAAGAAGCGGGTCAAACGGGACTAATGCTCACGAGAAGCATATTCGGATGCTATGTAAGTTAAGCTTACACCCTCCTTGTAGAATACCTATTCATTTTATAGATTATGAATATGATAAGTTTATAAATGAGGTATTAAGTTCCGACAAGTTTTGATACGGGTCAGAATATGTGTTCATGACAAGAAACTAAGTTTGATGGTTAAAAAGGGATAAAAGGGTATTATGGTAATTTTGGTTGCAAGTTAACGAAGTAATAAGTTACATGGATGGGATGATGAATAACTAACATCCCACAAGGATAAAATGGACATTTAGACTTAACGGGTCAAACGGTGAAGATGTCACCCTTTGGCGTTATCGACTAATGAATTGCTTTGTTAAGTATTATGAATTTGTAGAATGTATAGAAAAAGGATTTGTGTTGCTATTATCTAGCAATTCAGCGGATGAAGTATTAGAACGGGTCATAGCTTTGATCCGAGCCAGGTATGTGCATTTACCATTGTAGATAAGTCGCATGATTGGTAATTTATGAAATGAAGTCTTTAGTAGTAAAGGATGGGTCAAATTTGACAAAAACGCCCTTGATGGGTAAAACGAGCAAATGGTCTTAAAATTTGATTACAAACAAGCTATTTGATTAAATGAATGTTTTGAAAAAGTAAGAAAGCGAGAAATATGATTTTCGTAAGCTAAGGACCTTAAAATGCGCAAATACCCTTAACGGGTCAAAATAAGCTCTTGAGCGAAAATGAGTCATGAGGATGCAAGACATCCGAGAACTTAATCTTTTATGATAGAAAATGTTGAAATTATAGGGTTCATGAGGAATTTAGGTCAAACAATCAAGTTATGTTGATGAATGCATGAACGGGTCAAAATCTGGTAAGAGGGTAATAAGCCGAGAGCTTTAAGTGAATATTTTCCTTAAACCGGATGTTGGATTTCAAGTTCATATGATAGAATGTGAATTTACAAGCGTGTAGGAAGAAACGGGAGGTTAAACGGGTAAACGGTTCAAAAGTTATGCGCGTTTTAGTGCGTACGGACGACGAAACAGAACTGCAGAAAAATGCAAATTCTAGAGGGCGTCGCCGACGGGTATGAGGGCGTCGCCGACGGGCTCCAAAAAGTGAATTTTTGGCTGACGGGTTATTTGACTGTCTACGGGGGTTTTTGGCTACGGGTAATTGCAAGGGCCGTCGCCGACGACCCTAGGGCCGTCGCCGACGCCCTCCCCAAGTTCAAAAACCTAAAATTTGATTATTTAAGTTTATTTATGTATCGTAGGCTTCGGTTTGTTATCCATGGACTACGGCGGACTTTCCAAACATGATTTTGGATGGTTCCTTAGATGTTTATGGGCTATAAATCTAAGTCTAAGTCCCATGTAATTAATGTATGATTATGTAAGAAGAAATGTGAGTATGCATGTATGTAGAAACGTAGGGACGTATGTACGTATGTAGATGTGTGTTTACGTATATATGAAGATCCGTATGTATGTATGCGTGTATGTAGAGATGTATGAATGTAAGTATGTATGTATGCGTGTATGTAGAGATGTATGAATGCATGTAAGTATGTAGATGTGTATGTATGGATGTAAGTGTGTATGTATGCATGATTTCGATACGTTGAGGATTAACGTTATTGATAGTGTGCCTGGAGAATGAACATTAATGCAGATACTTTATCGAAGACTCACCAGGGAATTGATATGTAGATGAAATGCTTAAAGATAGACATATAATTGGAATGGGAGGTGTACGTGATTGAATCTTGTTTATGTATTGTGCACTAATGTTATGAATGTATGTGGTGAGTGCAGGTTGTACGAATCACGGGCGGTTATTACGAAGAATAGAGATCGAAGACCGAGTCACAAGATAGATTGTACGGGAATAATTGAGTATGTGTTTTAGCAAACAGGACTTACACCTTATTTTTGTAAAAGATACATATTAAAACGAACTTTCAAGTAAGTCAAGATGTTGTAATGAAAGAATTTTTATGGCACGAATTTCCGCTGCGACTTTTTGTTAAATACGTATTAGGGTCTTACAACATATCAATTCTCTCTTTATATTACCAGACTAATAAAATATTGGAAAGTCAATGCATCCACCACTAGAGAATATGTCTCCTCATAATCAATCATAGGTCTTTGAGAAAATTCTTATGCCACCAATTTTTCCTTATGTCACTCAATTTGATTTTCACATAATTCGCATAAAAGATCCGTTTATATCCAACATATTTTAAAACTTCAGTATGGACTGTTGGTCCAGAGACTTTCCATGTCATTAGAGAATTCAACTTTGCCTTATTTGCGTCTTTTCATTTTGGCCAATCATTTCTATGTTAACATTCATAGGCAGATCCCAATCTTGATCCTCATTATTTAATCATTTCAAGCGCTACATTATATACAAAAGTATAACGACGTCGATTTTTATTTCGATTTCATACATATCTTAGACATGATATAACTTATCGAGATCTCTTTATTTTCAGGTACCTGAGGTTCTTCTTGAACCATCATGTTGTAACGCCCTGCGTTTTGATGCTAACTCATCGATAGCAAGTCTTCCCGTATTTCCTACCCGTTGATGCTTTTACTCTCGTGTATCTTACCATCAAATCTTCCGAGACTTGAGACGACTGATCATAATGAAAATGAGACTATTTTAATCATAATTGTGTTAAACTATGTGCAAACTATGACTCTATGTGATACTTCTTATATGAGAACGATATGTTTACCCTAGATTCTTGACTCTTTGTTATGATTCTTGACTCTTTGCTATGCTTTGATACTTAATGATCGAGAATCTAATTTAAACCGAATTTGAAAACACGAATTTACTCTTGATTATACGAATCGTATGCTTAAATATTGTAAATAATGGTTACTCACAATAATGCGCAATGCAACGCTTAACCTCGCTCGTAAACGAATCAAAATTGGAAAATCTAACTAAAACGCAACACGCGGTCCGAATGGGCCATCCGTCCGGATGGATCCCATCCGTCCGAAAGGGACTTATCCATCCAAATGGAGCCATCCGAACCGTGCCATCCGAACCCGTGCCATCCGAACCATAACCCATCTAGACATAACCATCCGGATAGACCTGTCGCTGTTACCTACAAATAGTGGACTTGAGACTTCATTTGCACCTTTCACCTTTGCTCATCCGCTCTCAAGTCCCCAGATGACGATTCCAAACTTTTGTAAGCATTTCTCCCTCAATCTTTCTGTATTTCACCTTGATTCTACTTCTACTCCATTCTTCTTTCATCAAATTACACACACACCTTGACATTTTCTCGAAAACACTGGTTTTAGACCCCTCGAAGGTGGTTTTCTCCTGTTTTTCTTAGGCAAACTGTGGTGGAGCATCATTCAATCGAGATTGGTCTAAGATCTAATGGATTTTCACATTTTTTTATACAAATCTAAAAGGTTTTCACACGTTTTGACTCAAATCTAAAGGATTTTTCACATTTTCCAACTCATTTCTGAATGATTCCAACACTTTTTAACTTGCTTTGAACTTTTCCTTGATTTTACACAATACTGGTGGAATCCAGACTCAAACAGACTCTCCACTCGTTCCTTAGTCGAAAGCCGGCTTGAAATCTGACTTCAACCAAAGAGACGAACCGATTAACGAGTCAAACATGAATCTTCATCAAGAACAGCGCATCTGTCCGAAAGGGCTGAGTCCATCCGGCCAAATGAACTGGCTTGGTGTATTCCGTTGTTTGATGCGTCGTCATGTCGTCTCCATTAAACTAAAGCTTTTACTTAGCAAATTTTACGAAACTTCAAACACCGACCATCCGCCCGAATGGCCATCCGTCCGGATAACCATCCGTCTGGATAACCATCCGTCTGGATGATCTAACTCAGATGATAATCATTGTTTACTTTGTGCACATTTTGAATCAGGACTTCCGAATGGCCATCCAATCGAATGGCCATCCGACCGAATGGTCATCCGACCGGATGACCATCCGTCCGGATGGAACCCATCCGCTCGGATAGCCTGTTGGACCGTTAACTCGTTTCTACACCACTCGACACTCTGTTTCCGACCCGGTCAGCACCTAGAGAACTTATGCTCTGTTCCCGCACGCAGGCTGATCTCGCGCTCCCTTCAATCCAACCGGACTGTGTTTAGTTACTAAGCACGCACAGTGAGTATACTCGATCCCTTTTTGCTTTAAACACTTTGGGATGCAACATGTATTCTATATTTAAACACACGACACTTGAAACTTGTTTATAATCATACTCTATCCATCTTAACATGAAAACATGATACGTGTGATACTTGGGAGACTTTTACGCTATGTGAACGTTTGAATCTTGTGTTTAGTACCGCCTTAACAATTATAGCAGCTATAGGGGTAACGTACCGCCCACGAAACTTGGGGTATTGTTAAGTTTGATTCTTTTAACTCCTCTTCGTTGCGACGATGTAGGAAAGGCAAAGTTAATGTGTTGGAAACTTGGGCTATCACATGGTTTTACGTTAGCTTAACATGTTGAAACTTGTTATATGTTTTTCATGTTGGATACGAGCAGTTAAACTTTAAACTATTATGCTATGTATTAAACTTGTATACTCGCCAACAGTTTTGTTGATTTTATTTTAATACATGTTGCAGGATGATAGTTTGGGACGTTGAAGAATCAAGCTAGGGTGACTATAGATACACACCTTAGAAAAAAACAATATTTTGAACAATGCTTGAATTCTGATGATGGTTGATACAATTTTTACTATGTTTTGGTTTGTATGACAATCTAGTTTTTATTATGAAATTTTGATTAATCTGTATTGTCACCATTAGTTGTTATGGATTCTCTTGAGCAATCTGATTCACTTAGTGTTGTGCCCCGATGTTTCCACCATTGGTTGGGGTGTGACAGATTGGTATCAGAGCCATAAATATAGGGAATTAGGAAAAGTAGGAATGCTTTTACCTAGTGTATAGTTTAGGAACATTCTCACTATGTGTTCTTTAAAAACTACTTGCATTCTCTCTTAATTGCTTCTATCTATTCTCTTTGGTCTTTTAATATACATGCCTTTCCTAAGGCTAACACAATACACACTTGGATGCTTTGAAGACACTCTTATATCACAATCGAAACGACTCATCAAAATAGGGGTGATTCTCGCCTTTGATGACGACTTTCACTTTGCTATACTTGTATTTTTGCACGAAATTTACCCTCAAGGTAGGAGTGATACCCAAACCTTGAAGGAAATTTCCATCTCATATTCTAATGGGTCTTATCTTTGGATAAGTACCAACCACGCTAGGATACGATGTTACCAAGTTAGAGGTGAAACTCGCATCTTGATAACTAGTCCCACTATTTGATTTTCAATCTCGCCAAGGTTTCGATTTCTCCAATCGATTAAGGACGTGTGTTAGTGCAGTATGTCTATCGCCTCCGTCATCTCAAGTCGTAGCTGAAACTGATTAATTCTAGCTTTACATTGTAATTCTAGTTAGTAAAAGGCAAGGTGGCATTATTGTAAATAAGGGGAACTCTCCTTATAAGCCTTGGCCTATAAATAGGAGCCTTAGGGTTTCTTTTAGAAACTTTTGCCATTTTGCAACTTTGGAGCTTTGAAGGTTAGAGAGAGAAAGTAGAGAGAGAAAGGCAAAAGGTGATTCGAGGTGCTTGTATCTTTCATACGTTTTATAGAATCACAGATTGATTACGTCTCGTGTGTTTCGGTCTTGCTCGTGCACGGATTCCGCACGTCGCACGAGTCGGTTCGCAATCGTTCGGAGTCAATCCGGTCCTAACAAGTGGTATCAGAGCAAGGAGTTCGATTGCTCAGATCATTCACACGATTTCGCACAGGATTTCATCAGATTCAGATCTTAATTCGCATCAGATTCGATAAAGTTCTTCATTTTTCTTCTCTGTCACGTTTTAAACAGAAAAACGCAAAATTAACAAAGATTTTACGGTTAAAATCGGCTGATTTTTTGATATGATGTGCGAAAACAACTAATCAATAAGCCTATAAAATTTCAGACTTTAATTCAAAGTATTTTGTGAGAAATTTGAGATTTTTTGATCGAAATATGATAAAAGTTGCTGCTGTTACGTTTGTTGTTCTCCGCGCGGATGGCAATCCGCACGGATGACCATACGCGTTGACTGATTGTTGACCGATCCGTACGCATAAGTCGCACGCACGGATGACATAATACGCGTTGACTGATTGTTGACCTATCCGTACGCATAAGTCGCACGCACGGATGACATAATACGTATTGACTTTTTGTTGACCCTGCCACACGCACGGATAACAATACGTGTCTCAACATCACCCGAACTTGTCACTTTAGTCAATATTTTCAGGTTTGTCAGTCAACATTATCAATGATACATGTGAGTCATTAATTGCTTTCGGTGTGCATGTGATTGCTATTGTTTGTTGTCGTTATAAACTACATCAGAAAGTCACGTGTATCCAAGTAAGTGATTAATTCATTCGGTGAGCATGTGGTCACGTGATTCATAACAGTTGGTATCATTTTGAGGTCAAAGAAGTCAACTCCACCCGCACGCATAACCTTAGTCACACGGATCCCCACCCGTGCGTACAACATCTCCCGGATCACCACCCGTGCGTATCACCACCCGTGCGTACAACATCTCCCGGATCACCACCCGTGCGGATCCCCACCCGTGCGTACAACATCTCCCGGATCCCCACCCGTGCGTATCACCACCCGTGCGTACAACATCTTCCGGATCCCCACCCGTGCGTATCACCATCCGGATCCCCATCCGGACGAATCATCATCCGGATCTTCATCCGTTCGAAGACAAGCATACGTGTGGGCTGATCTCATCCGATTGGGCCAACATCATCCGATTGACTTTTGATCCATCAGAACGGACCAAATTCTTTTACGATTCATTTGTTTGATATTGTTTAAACTCATTGTGTTTGTTTGTTTGTGATTCAGGTGATTAAAAGGTGCTGTTAATCGAGAAGATCACATCATGGCTGAAGAATTTATCAATACTTTCTACAATGCGTTTACCTCGGATACAGTGGAAGGTTCAAACGATACACCCAAAGCGATAACGAAAACCATCAAAGACAACATTAACTATGACAACTTTTATGGAACATATTCAAAACCTCCGAAGCTGAATAACATTGAGGATTATGTTTGGTGGAAGGAGAGGTTTGTCAATTGGACAAAGGCATATGCACATGAAAGTTGGTTTTGTTTAAAGTTTGGCTATGAGAACCCAACAAATGACAAAGGAGAAGAAATTCTGATCAAAGATTATTCAGAGGATGATCGAAAGAAATTTTCTTATGAACAGAAGATGATTGCTTTGATTCAGCAATCAGTTCGTGATGACATCTTTTCACTATTAGTTCATGATGGGTCATCTAAATCTGTATGGAAAGCTTTGAAGGTTAAAGCTAAGGGGGGTAAACAAATCCAGAAAAACAAAATAGCTTTATTGAAAAAAGAATTTGATTTGTTTGACAGTTTAAAGGGAGAGACTGTGAGGCAAATGATTGAGAGGTTTTGCCACTTAAAGATTGAACTTGAAAGATTTAAAATTTTGAAAACAAGAGAAGAGATAATTGATAAAGTGATTGAAGCGTTACCACGAGCTGATCAGTGGCAAACGTTTGTCTTTATCTTGAAAAATGATGCTTTATATGATACGATTTCTCTTGATGCATTGTTAGAAAAGATTGAGAGTCATGATCTGGAGCTACAAAAGCAAAACAAGATGAGTGGTTCATCTCATCATCAGAATGTTGGTCTATACTACAAAGGCAATATATCTTCGGAGAAAGTTGGCAGTTCCCCAAAGACAGCATTCAGTGGTGAGAAGATGAAAGAACCACAAACAACTTCATCAAGTTATCATTCTGGATATCATTCATCTTCAAAATCAAGTTCTGATGAAACTGAGGAGATTTTGTGCAACATTGCTCTTAAATTGAAGAATTCTCCTGCAATGAGCATCAATGCAGCTAAACAACAAATGAGCTTCCTTGCATCTGTTCTGGAATCGTATGAAGGTCTAGTTGCAGGCAAGATTGGTAACTCTGAGTTAACCAAAGAAGACTACGACCAGATTGATCCGGAAGAGATGGAACTCATTGACATCCATTGGTGTTTGGCAAGCTGCATTCGCAGAGCTCAGAGATATATGGAAATTACTGGGAAGCAATCTCTCGGTGGTGCATCTACAAAGCTTGGATTTGATAAATCCAAAGTGACCTGTTTCAAATGTAAGCAGAAAGGTCATTTCAAGAGAGAGTGCACTAACTCTGCGGTTGGTGGAAATGAACATCCATTCAATGATGATTACTACAAAAAGGCAATTTACCACCGTAGCAGAGAAGAGCCAAAGATGATCGAAGATAAACCCAGAGAGAAGTCCAGAGCTTATGCTGTAATCCACGATGATGAAGGATATGATTGGAGTCAGATACTACCAGATGAAGATCGTCCTGTAACAGCTCATGGGAGAAAAACATCAAAGGCCCAGCATCATGTTCTTGTTGCTGAAATTTATGAAGAAAACAAAGAAGAAAATGTTGTTGCTGAGGTCAAAGAGAAAACTCGAGAAGAGATTTTGAAAGAAAAAACTCCAAGAGAAAGATTCATTGTAGGGTGCAGAATGGAGAAAATGCAGGAAGAATACGAAAATGCTGTTGCGAACAAACGATGGGATAAAAAGCAAGAATGTTATGTCAACAAACAAGGTGAACCGGTTGTTCCCAGAAGTGACATAGTTCACGATGATGTTCTTCTAGTAATTCCTCGATCCGGCGAATATTATTCCAATGTTGCAAAAGACAAGACATATGTGAAACGGCTGGAAAATCATCAGGGATGCTATGACGATAAAACTGAGGAAGAGGAATGAAGAAAGAATGAAGAAGAATCTTGAAGAGATGGTAAACAATCTGAAGAAAGCTGCTGAAGAGGTCAAAGCAGAAGTAGTTAAAGAAGAAGATGTGAAGATTGTTGAAGAAGTGAAGAAGTGATGGTGAATGTGAAAGTTGTGAAAGAAGCTGTTACTGAAAAACAGCAGGTTGGAGAAATTGAAAAGAAGATTGAAAGATTAGATGAAGTGAAGGATGAGAATTTGAAGGTTGCTGGAGATGTTGGTGTTGAAGCTGTTGATCAGAAGCAGACAGAAGTTGCTGCAAACACCGAAGTGCCAATCACTGAGGTAAATTCTGATTCTGAAACTGTAATCAAAATCGTTGAACAATGCAAGAAATGCATGGAAACGTACAGTGCTTGTACTGAAAAAGATGATAAATTCAGAACAAGAGATCTTGAATTCACTAAAATCGAAAATGTTTTCAAAGAAAAATGCAAAGAAATGTTAAAAAATGAAAAGGTTTTAAAAGAAAATGATGAAAAACTTTCTCAAAAATGTAAAAATCTAGAAAAAGAAAATGAAGTTTTGAAAGAAAATGTTTCGAAAAAGACAGGAGAATGTGATCAAAAAGAGAATGCTTTTCAGGAAATGAAAAAGGAATATGATTCGATAAAATTGGCTTATCACATTACAAAAGAATCATATGAAAAAGTAAAAAGTGAAATGAAACTTGTTCAATCAAGATTGAAATATTGTTCTGAAACAACTAATGAGTATAAACGAATGTATGAAATAAAGCAACAAGTTGTTAATTCTTACATTGAGGATGTTGCTAAGCTAAAGCGTCAGATTGCTGATTTAGAACAGGATAATAACAAGTTAAAAAGTTATCACGCGTCGTCATATGTGCTTGAACGTATTTTCAACATAAAACCGGAGGATGGTGAGTCTGAGCAAAACAAGAAAGGCATTGGCTCAGAGTTTCATAAAGTTCCACCACCGAAAAAGTTTGTGTTTTATGATGATGAAAAGGTCGAAAAAGCTTTCAACATGGTAGATCAATTGCCAGATAACATTGACGTAACCTATTCCAAATCTGATGATTCTAGTGATTCAGAGGTGGTAGGTAAGGTCGTTGAAAGTGTGTTGAAAGAAGAGTCGGTTGATACAGGTAAATCTGAATCACAGGATGAAAATGAAGGTAATTTTCATGATGGATATCTGAAAAACACAAAATCCGAGAAAAACTTGAATGATGATTCAAAAGGATTGGTTTATACCATGATTGGATCGGACAAATTATTCTTAGATGTTGTATTCCCGATTCAGAATGTGATATCAGAAAAGGTTGATAAAGTTTTCAAAATGGTTGAGATTGAGAAGTCTGAGATTTCAAAGTTTGCTGGTAAGAGTCATAGAGGTTCATATAACAAACCTGGTTACAAGAAGAAAAACATGAAGGCTGGGTTGGGTTATAAGAAGAAACAAAATCGAAACAAAAATGAAACGCAAAATTTTCAAGAAAAAATGAGTTTTGTTCAAGGAGACAGTTTAGCAAAAGAAAAAGAGCTCAAGATGAGACAGTCTAATGATGAGTTCTTTGCTAAAAAGAAAAAGCAACAACCACAGGTCAAAGATGTGTCTATGAGAACATGTTTCAAATGTGATCAAAAAGGACTTCTTGCATGCAAGTGTCCTAATCTAAAACCTGTGGATGTTGACAAAAAGAAGATTGACGCTGAGAAACAAAAATCTGAGAATGTGAGACAAAGGTCAACCAGATTTGACTCAAAACAAACTTGCATGTACAATACAAACAAGTTTGCTTCGACTCAAAATTGGAAGTCAAACCAGTATAGATTCGATTCTAGACAGACCTGGAATTCTCACAAACCCAGATTTAGAACAACACAAAGTTGGCAAAAATCAGTTGATATGACAAAACCCCAAGAGTTTTGGAAACCAAAAGTTGTTGTGCAAAATCAAAAAGTTCAAAACGAGTCACATTTTTACAAAAGGGGTACTCCGAAAGGTCAGACATGGAGTATTAAGAAACCGATGATTTTTGTAAAAGATGAAAAAGTTGATGTCAAAGTTGATAAGGTCTTTGTAAAAGACGACAAAGACTTTCCGGCATTGAATGAAAATTATTGTGTTGAAATGCCTAAGGTCAAACAGACCTGGGCTAAATTGTTCAAGTAATCAAATACTTTGAATGTGCAGGTGCTCAAGACAACTGAAGACTGTGAAAATGGAAATCGGAGCAGCCTGGCACAAGAAGAAGAGGCTGCTGAACCTTGTGTTGGTTGAAACAGGGAGTTTGTTTGTTTTCTGTACATAAATAAACAATATTTTCAAAAACCCTAAAAATTTGAAAAATTAAAAACCAAAAATATGTATTTAGATTGTTAAAAAATTGAAAAACCAAAAATATGTTTTGTTTTTGTCAAAAATAGAAAAACACAAAAATATGTGTTGATTGAATACGCCGAAACCCTCACGGCTGAACACACATGATTACTTTCACAAGATTGAAAAACGGTTTTCAAACTGTCGAAAATCAATGGGTTGTAAATCATGGGGGTACATTATATTTTCTGCAAATCTGAGCATAAAAAGCAGAAAATGGATGGCGAAACAAAGCTATCTACATCGGTTTGTCAAAATTTTCTTTAGAATGGTTTTGAATTTTAGGGGGAGTAATATTGTCAGAAAATCCAAAAACATTAGAAAATTTGAAAAAGCCAAAAACATGATAAAATTCAAAAAAGAGTTTTTGTGTAAAAAGAGGAAATGATAGTACATCAGTAGACAGTTACAGTATGCTAAAGAAATGTAATGTTTAAATAGCGTTAAACAGTCTCACTGATGATGTGTCGGTAGATTTTTATACATTTAGTAAACTTTTTCGGGATATAAACTTAAATTCAAACTTGCTTATTTCGTGGGGAACACTACTTGGATATATAGGTAACCCCTGAAATCTCGTTTGAAAGGTCCCTCTTTCTGAGATACTAGGTCTTTATGCTTAGTGATATCTGGGGTATTATCCCGGGACTTCTGATTTTGCGGAAGCAATGGCCTAGTCCCCGGAGAATACTTTCCGCATTGCTTGAAACATAGCACAGCCCTCAGCTAAAAAATGATGAAACATTGAAAAATGCTATTCATGGCTGTTGTAACAAAAGATCCTCTAAAGGGGACACACCAAAAGTCAAGCCGTCATCTCTCTGCTGAACGGAAGTTCTGACCTGAGCTCTCACGGTTTCGTACTATAATTTATTCCCCTTACAGATATCATCTAGGTATACTCACCTGTAAGGCTGAATATTGGGATCTGGATACGGGAGTATATTCAAGAGGTGGGACACATGAATAAGTTTAAGTCCTTAATACATCTAATCCGTATCCTGAATCAGTTGAAATTTGTATGAAAATTTAAGTGGATCAGTATATCGACAATCTAAGTGAATTGTTTAATTCTTAATGTGTAACTAAGCTCAACGGTACTTTTGACTTGTCAAAAACTGATATGATCCTCTGACGCAAACTCAAACAAAAATATTGTCTGTAAATATGTTTGTACATATTACTTTACTGCTTTTTATTTTCAGAAAAATACAAAAAGATTTTTGATTCTGCTTTATTTTCGACAACCGATGTCTGAGAACTAAGTTTCAAAATCTAAGTATGCTGATTGTGTTTCTGAAAATAAAACAAGTTCATTAATTTGAAACTTGATGTTTTAAAATCAAAAATCAAAAACAGTTTGTGATATCTCCAAGGTCATTAAGTTGGACTTGGATGATTAACTGTGAGGGATTTGGATGCTTATACTGTTAAAATCTGTAAAAGAGCTAGTTTCCGATCTGGTTCGTTGAAACAGCCAAATCTTTGAAGATTATTGATAGGGGGAGTGTATAAAGTAATCCTGGATATATTTCATATTATTATATCTTAGTCCCAGGATCTTGATTTAGAAAGTTTGATGGAGCCAGGTTACGATACCTGGAAATCTAAAAAAATGTTTTACTTATAAATGTTTGAGGATTGCAGATTCCAGACTACGATCCCGATAGCCGAGTCTAAGGGGGAGTCTGAAGACGAGCTCAACGCAAGGGGAAGCGTGCATAGGAGCCAGGATTCTTTCCCTGAATAGCTTGTAACCGGAAAGCCAGGTGTCGATCCCAAAGCACGGAAGCTTGATGAAAGGGGGAGCCTGAAGAGTCTACCGAAAGGGGGAGCTGGAGCTGAAGACAGATCCACAGGGATTCTGTTCGAGCTAAAGAGAGAGAAAGAAAAGAAGCTACGAGTCTGAATGTTTGAGATTGACTGCGGCAATATCCAAGGGGGAGTCTGTTAGTGCAGTATGTCTATCGCCTCCGTCATCTCAAGTCGTAGCTGAAACTGATTAATTCTAGCTTTACATTGTAATTCTAGTTAGTAAAAGGCAAGGTGGCATTATTGTAAATAAGGGGAACTCTCCTTATAAGCCTTGGCCTATAAATAGGAGCCTTAGGGTTTCTTTTAGAAACTTTTGCCATTTTGCAACTTTGGAGCTTTGAAGGTTAGAGAGAGAAAGTAGAGAGAGAAAGTAGAGAGAGAAAGGCAAAAGGTGATTCGAGGTGCTTGTATCTTTCATACGTTTTATAGAATCACAGATTGATTACGTCTCGTGTGTTTCGGTCTTGCTCGTGCACGGATTCCGCACGTCGCACGAGTCGGTTCGCAATCGTTCGGAGTCAATCCGGTCCTAACAACATGTAGTAACTGGAAGGACAAATATCGTTAGTCGATTATCGATGAGAGTATTTGCCTATTAGGCCAAAGCACGTTTCCTTAATTCGAAAAAGGGCTTCGATTCACCTTGGAATAGTCGATGTTTCTCTACCCGTAACAATCCAATGTTTTATGAGCCTCTCTTTTATGTTATCTCAATTTATATGTGATTTTATACTTGATACTTCGTTCATTTCAGAAACTATTACATACTTCGCACATTTCTCGCAATCTAAAGCAATAATAATCTCTCGTGAACAAACTAAATTTACGATGCTTTCGCTATTCTATGTGATACAACGTGGAAACTTGTTATACTATGTGAAACATATGTGTTATGTGAAGCAATTTGAAACATTTATGTGCTAATACAATTCCTATAAACAAAACATTATGATCGAGTCTCATCTATTCTTTGTACGAAACTCCAGATGTCAGCTAGACGACTCTCCAACTCTGGCAAGAAGTCTAAGTCTAAATCTCAGAAGAAGATGATGTCTTTCATGGCTGACAAGATTGCACGTATTGTTCCCAAGATCGTCACTGAAATTCAGGGTTCCAGCACACCTCCCTCCTCTGTTGACTCGAAAGTGGTCCAACCTAAGCCTGTGAGCTTCAACTACAAACACATTGTCTCATGCAACCCTAAGCCTTTCATGGGCAGCGATGGAGTGACTGCTGATGTGTGCAAAATGCAACATATAAATTACATCAAATGAGGCGTAAAACTAACCCTTTTTAGTACTAATGTTGGAAAAAGTGTATTTTTGTCTTCCTTTTGTATTTTCAGGATTAAATGAGCGTAAATGAAAAAAAGGAGCAAATATGCAACAAAATCTAACATAATTACAAGAAAAGGAATAAACGTGGCATGCCCGACCCCTCGACAGCATCTTCCCAAACAAAAACAAAGCAAACAGAAGGCTGAACACGGCCCCGTGCCCAGCAGACACGGGGGCGTGGCCAGGAGTCTGCAGAAAGGATAAAGCTATAGAAGCTTCTATTCCCGACACGGGGGCGTGCCCAGCTCCACATGGGGCCGTGGTCAACGCTAAGATTCATAGAATCCAAGCAAATCTTGATAGTACAGATACGCTTCTGCACACGGGGCCGTGCCCAGCGGACACGGGGGCGTGTGGAGCTAATGCCGACAAACTGCAATTAATGAAGAAAGAGAATAAGGATGGACACGGGGCCGTGTCCGGGCTTCGGTGCAGGCTATAAATAGGGGTGCTTGGTTCACTTCAAAGGCATCCCTTGGCAAACCACCTCTCTCACACTTCACCAACACTCCACCACCATCACAACCCACATCTACCACCATCATCCATCATCCATCATAGAGTGTGTGTAGTAGTCTCGGGATCCAAGATTGATAGTAAGAGTTCTTGACAATCAAATGCCATGTTTGCCTAAGTCTCTTACATCACTTGGTGAAGACAAGCATTTAGTGTAATACTTTTGTTTTTCAATCTTTTTCGCACTTTTTAATTGGTTTTGTATTAATGACATTAATAACTAGTTTCTTATGTTGAAGGTGAAACTTTCTTATCATTTGTCCGTGGTGTCTTGGCGTTATTTTACTGTCTATATAAAATAAAATATTTACACCATTCATATCTCTATGGTCTATATAGAGATATGTTGGCTACCTGGTCGGGGATTAAGGGAATGGTTTGGTAAGGTTCTTGCCTTGTTCAGTGAATAGATCCTGCAAGGACCTGGGTCAAGCTTACTAGGACCTTCTTCAATACCCACTGGTATTGGATGGCGGGGGTGCGAATAGCTTGATCCCCTCATATGTAAACTACTATTATTACATTAAACCGGCTACTTGGGATTGTATCCCTGCTGACTCAAACCACTTAGCCGAAGGTAACGTCACCTTCAAAAGAGGGGCCTACCACATTTCGCATTAATAACTTAATTAATTATCTTTCAATATTCCACCCTTTAGGATTGTATCCTTGCTGACTCAAACTACTGGGTTGAGGGTAACGTCACCTTCAAAAGAGGGGCCTACTACTATAACTAAGATAATCTCTTAAAAAGTGCAAAAGTGCGGAAATCATCAAAGGTTACACTAAAGGCGAGTCGGATCCAAGTGATTCATCTTGTCTATCTTTTTATTTTTATTTTTCAGCATTTTTAGTTTTTATTTTCATATTTAAAACTTTTTCTAAACTTTTGATTTGATTAGACGTTGAGGATAAACTGTTACTAAAAGCTCTTGTGTCCTTGGACTACCTCGGTATCTTACCAACACTATACTATGCTCACGATGGGTGCACTTGCCCATATGTGTGTTTAGTGTTAGTAGAATATCGAGTTTTATAAATTTAAAACTTGACTAAAGTGTTAAAAAGGGCTAAAAATATACATAAAAATATATAACACACCGCACACATCAAGTTTTTGGCCCCGTTTCCGGGGACACAAGGATTTTAAGAAAGCTTAAAATCGATGGCCTAATCAGTTTTTCAAAACCTTTTTAAAACGCGTGCACATTTTCTGCATTTTAGTTAGTTTTTGCATTACAGTAGACTGAACACGGGGCCGTGTTCACTGAACACGGGGCCGTGCTGCATATTTTTCTTTAAAACTCCCAGATACAGAGTCTGAACACGGGGCCGTGCTCACTAAACACGCCCCCGTGCTGCACAAAACCAGTCACTTTTATTAAAACGCCCAACGTGTTCACTGAACACGGGGCCGTGCTCACTGAACACGGGGCCGTGTCCAGCCTCTGTTTCCGTTTTTATTTTTGTTTTCTCGTCCCGAGACTCTGTTGTGGTCTGCTGAGTGATTCCTATGGATCAATACTCAGGAGATTACAACTACCACTATGAGGAGGATGATTATAGGGAAGACTATTGCACCATTTTCGGTGACCCTCATTCGGTACAATATTGTGACCTCTTTGAGCCATCCACTTCATACAACTACTATGAGGAGCCCAGGTACGAGCCGACCACTTCATACACAACCTATGAAGACCCAAGGTATGAACCGTCTTCCTCATACTCATATTTTAATGAACCAAGGTATGAACCTTCATATTCATACTTTGAGGAACCAAGATATGAGCCTCCACCTTCATATGCTTACAATGAGGAACCATGGCATGAACAACCCACCTCATATGAGTATTATGAAGAACCAAGTTACGACTCTTATCCATCATATACTTACAATGAGGAACAATGGTGTGAACCATCTACCTCATATGAGTATTATGAGGAACCAAGGATAGAGCTTCCGAACTCAAGCTTTGAGGATCCTTACTCTACTCAATTTAACGAACCACCAACTATTTCACATGTAGCCGAAAAGATAACAGAACTGTTGGGATTGAACCCTACCAGAGGAACAGATAATGAAAGCCAAAACCGGTTCACAAACAGTGGATTCACAATAAGCAGATATTTACATTAAGCTTTCCCCTTGACAGTGGTTATCTAACTGCTGATATACTTTAAGTACTGCTCAGAAGAACAACTGATGAACCAAACACTGATGAAACGCTAAAGACTGCTAAAGACAAACACTGACGCTCTATCTACTGCTGTCTCTTGAGTACTGCTGAAGACACAAGCACTGCTCATTCAAGGACTGATCACCTTTGAAGAAAGCACTAATGCTCAACATCAGTGCTTAGGCTACAACAGTGGAAAGTGAATAAGTTGTTTACCCATGTTTTGTATTTCAGTGTCAATAAGTTGTTAGATATCAGTAGTTTGTATAGAACAGTGTTTACAGGTTGTTAGATGTCACTTTCATGGTGACGTCAGCTGAGATACATCAGTGGTTTGGTTTGCCTATAAATATAACAGTACCCTGTACTATTATATTTGATTCGTCTTGAGTGAGTTCTTCTCCTCAATTCAATCATTTCATCTTGTGCAACCAACTACTGGAGTATCAAGCTGAGGGGGAGTTTATTTGTAAGCATGTTTGTAATCATTTGATTTACTTTGTAATCTTTCGACTGATGCAATTCATGTGTTTATCAAATCCATTTCTCTTCATGATTGTGTTTACAAAGTTTGTTGTTCATTTCCGCTGCACTTTACATGTTTTCATATTCATTGATTGTTCAAATTACACAAACAAACACTCTCATAAGAGCCTCCGATCCTAACAATTGGTATCAGAGCCTGGACAGTCAAATTCGATCTAACATTCAATTTGACATAACAGTTCGGCTCAAAATTCATTGATACTAAGGTTGATTGTATTTAGTTGTAAAACAGAGTAACGAGAAATCACGTTCAAAGTGACTACTCAAAAGCTCTGTAAAACAACCAAGATGTCATAGGACACACAAACTTCACATAACAAGTGATGTCATACATAAATCACCTACAGTTTTCAGATCTGAAAATATGTCTGATAACTATGGTAAAATTATTTACGAAAATTGATTTCAATTGTTGTTATGAAGTTTTTGCTGTTTCCATCATGTTCGCTGCTAAGGTATGAACTTCAGGTTAACAAAAACCTATGTTCATAAAAACATTAGTGTTTTTGTTTACATAAAAAGAGGGAAATTAAAACCTTAGTTAATAAGACTTTGTGTCTTGAAAAACAGGTTGAGAATCCTCAAAAGGACCAAAATCAATTTTGTTAAGAATACATTAAGAGAATTAGCAAGTCAAAAAATGTCCAGATCATGGGTAATGTGAAATTTGGCATAAGCAGTAGCAAAATGTCCAAATCTCTCAAAACATTGCTGAAAATGATTTTGGATTGAGTATTCTTTCCTTGAAAACCTTCCAGTAAAAGCTTCAATACTCTTCTATGGAAAGGGTAAAAAGGGTAAGAAGAAAAATTACAAAAGCTCAAGAGTGTGTTTATCTCAAAACTTTTGAAATCAAAAGAAAAGAGTATAAATCCAAAACACTTAAGAGTCCACAGGAGATCCACATACTTGGTCAAACATTTGTCATCTATCAACCATGAATAATCACTGTATCAGGGAGTTCAGGTAACAAAGGTATCACCAGTTTGATTATTTATAAAGAGGATTTGGCCAAAAGTTTCAGAAATTCTTCACAAGGTAATAAGGTTTACAAAGAACTTTCAAAACCTTTGTGAACATGCAACCTCATAGTTACAATCATTTAACAAGGAAATTGTGTCAAAACAGTGGTTACAAAATTTTGGCTCAAACCAGTGACCATTATCCTAAGGTTTGGAAGTGAATTGACTCTGACCCTTTTTCAAAATTATTTTGATTTTGGAAATTCACCTGACCCAGGTTGATTTGTCATCAGAAAACCTTTATTGTTTTTTTTGTGGTAAAGGTCTTTCGAATAAAATAGGATATATTGTTCTTCGTTTTTATGAGAATGATATATTTTGAACTTCTACTTGTTTTTTTATAGTAAAAGTTTCAATTACCTGTAAGGATATAGAACCTCTTTATCTTTATCTAAGGTGATATATTCCTTGATAATTGATCAAAAGGAGATGGTGTTAAAGTCTGGGTCATTTCACTCATAAACTCAAGTCTAAATCTGAATTAAAAGATGATTGTTAACAAACCTCATACATTTGGCTGCTCATGTTTTAGTCTAAATTCTCAAAAGATTAAAACACAAAATGTAGAGTCAAAGTAAAATGTGATAATCATCTGGGATATCCAATCACTGTCAAAATATATGGAATGTTTAAAACTTTAAGTAAATGTGTGATAAAACCTTGAATGCAAAAACCTATGAATTCTCTGCATTAAAATCCCTGTAAAACCTGTTGTTATGATTAATTCTGATAAACTTGCATCTAAAAATGTGTTTGTCAAGAAGTTGATTTTGCAGGTAACTCACAATCACCATCAACAGATGTTGGACATGATACTAAAATCATTTCCATCATCAGAGCAGCAGATGTACAAAACAGCTGCTAAAGCTCATCCACTGACGCACAAACTGTGTTTGACCAAAAGAACTTTCTAAGATCTCTACCATCAAACCTGTACCACTACTTCACCCCAAACCACTATTAATAAATATCCATAAAAAATGGATAAGAATTATCAGTGGACCATTTATCTTTAAAAAAAAAAAAAAACCTTCTTTAAATCTCAACCATTTCACTAAACACTTGACAACATCAATGAAAAAGAATTCTTTCAAAAAGTCAATCCTGAAACACTTGTTCTCTTAGTGGCTTTCTACCGTTCCATCAACAAGTCATGTGCCTTATAGCACTGAAAGACAGAAAGGTGGGTAGCTGTCATTTAAGAGGAGCTTCAGCAGTTCAGTGACAACAAGTTTGAAAATCTTGTGCCACAGCCAAAGGATGAGAATCTATTTGGCAAAAAGGCAGTCAAGTAGCTGAAATATATCATCAAAAGATTCAATATCTCATTGATTCACCATCGTTCATTATCAGACATCACTTTGTGAGGGATTGCTATAAAAAGGTTTGATTTCATCTTTAACATGTCCATCCTAAAGATCAGTTGGTATGTACAAACTTAAGAATTGGATTCATCTACTGTTGAAAAACTTGATCCCTATGATTGGAGTGCTAAACTTGGATTAAAGCAAGCTTTCTTGTGTTCCATGTGTGAATAGCATAAAAATGTTTTTAGAAAAATCAAAAATAACCTTAAAAATAGTTTAAAATTGAATTTTTCAATAAATCCTCAAAGTCTGTTCAAAGCACTGATGGCATTAAAACTCTGTTAAATAGTGAATCTATCCACTGCCAAAGTGTATCCTCTGTTTGTGCAAAACACTGATTTACAATAGAGGTTACACGTGGACATATGTTATTCAACAGTTGTGTGCATCAGATGCCATAATCACTTTTTCAAATAAATGGCCTTACACCTGAAACATTTTCAAGACTATAAAATTTTCAAAAACAAAAGCAGAGGTTCCTGAGCAGACTTTAGAAGCTATCACTGCTCCTCAGGCACCTGCTGCTGAGCCCACTGCTCAAGGTGATCACAGCAGTAACACAACTGTTGTGAAATCCACACCTAAATCCACCAAAAGACCAAAACAAAAGAAAATTCAAAAGCCCCCCCAAACCTGCAATAAAGGCAACTCTGGAAGATGAGATCCCAGAGCAACTGCCAGTGACAACACAAAAGTCACTAGAAACCACTGTTGCTACTTCCTCACAGCAGATGGCAGAAAGGTCTCAACCCATGCCACAAACTCCTCCTGCTTCTTCTCAAAAAGAACAGGTTGTAAGAACAGGGACACCAAATTATGATGCTCTGGAATCACTTGATTCCATCATCCACAGCCAACTGCCCGGGGCAAATTCACTTTCAACTCCCATCATCACTTCACAAATACAACCATCAATAATGACCTTGTTGCATGCTTTGGATATAACTCAGACACAAACCAGTTCCTCTCAACCACCTAGCAATGAGAGTACACTCCTACAAGTGACTGGGTCTGCTGCTTATTCCTCTGCTATCCCAGCAACAATTGAGGAGGTTACACTGCAGGAGTTATAAGTAACTCCTGTCAGTAGTTCAAGTGGAGCAGCAACTACTAGTGTTGGAACCACTGGTCTACATTGGGTCAGTTGTTCTATCAATAAGACTCCCTTGAAGGCAATTTCTTCAGAGACAACTAAGGCAACCACTGGTGTGTCTTCTCAAACCACTGGTGAGTTGTTCAAAGTGTCCACAAATGAAGAAAGAAGTCCCCAGTACCAAGAACAAGGGGCATCAGTGGATGACTTTTGGGATACACTCCCTAAGTCTACCACTGTTACAATCACTGCTAGTGGGAAATCAGATGATCTCATTAAGTTGGGTGATGGTTTAATGTACCAAGAATTGACGGCTATAATTGATAAACTGGATACATCTGTTGCAGAAATCAGAGACATGCTGCAACAGTCGTTGAAAGCACAAAGGGTACCATCCACTGCTGCACCACCTCAAACGGCTACTCCAACATCTGCTCCTACTCCAGATGAGCTGTGGAATTTGTTTCAATCTCTGCTAGACCATCAAAGAGAATTAGCTGATCAGCAACATGAGATACAAGTTCAAAAGATCAGAAATCTCATGGACGCAAGGTATAAAGACACACAGGAAGAGCTTAAAACTATTAAGAAAATTCCCATTCCTGACACTACCCCTGCACCTATCCTCGAAAGAGTTGATGATGCCAAAAAGGGGGAGAAAAAACGACTCTGAGGAAAATCTTTCAGTAACTTCTGCTGAAACATCTGTCAAAGAAAAGGAAAAGGGAAGTGATGAAACCCTGAAAATTCAAGCAGATGATGAAGATACACAAATGAGGATCGTTCAAAGTCAAGTCAATTCAGCTGGTCTCAAAACCACTGCTGATATTAAAAGGGTAAGGGATGAGAGCAGAGTTTTGGTTGAGAAAAAGAGAGATCTGCAAAAAGAAAAAGAAGAGGTTGGTATTTCCTTAAAAGCAGTGTCCTGTTAGAAAAACAAGGCAATCAACCTTCACAACTTCTAAAACTAAGCCAGTTACTATTTCAACCACAACTTCTGTTCCCACAAAATCACTTACACCTCCACCATTAATAACATCTGTCACTCAAACAACTGCCACCAATATTACATCAACACACACTTCAACCACTGCTCTCACCATTTCAACAACAACTATACAATCCACTGCCCCATCAAAAACATCCTCACCACCACCAACACCACCTGCTGTCATCCTTTATCAAAGAAGGAAACAAAGCAAATGAATGCAGAAATACCAAAAGAAGACCAAGCTTCAGAAGAATATATCATGAAGATGGTTCTTCAGACACTTAGAGCAGAACTATAAGAAACAGCAAAATCTCAAGACACTGCTCAAAGTTGTCATTACCAGGCCTCAATTTCCAAACTCAGCAAATAAGTCTCTCCCAAGAAACCCATTTGGTTTAAAAAATACTAAAGTGGCTCTCTGATCAAAAGACCCATGTATTGACTCTGATCAGAACCAATGGAGAAGTGAAGCATATATCAAGGAATCAAGCACTAGGCCTGGGTGTTGAAGATCTACAAGATCTCCTTGAGCTTACACTGTGCCGGGATGAAGATGATACAAGTTCTCAGGATTTTGAGCTAAAATTTAAAGAACAAGTCAAAGAACTTTTGATGAGACAATAAAGATCCAGAATAATGAAAGGTTTTGGCATCATCTGTTCCAGGGGGAGATTGTTGGGATTGAACCCTACCAGAGGAACAGATGATGTAAAGCCAAAACCAGGTCACAACAGTGGATTCACAATAACCAGTTGTTTGCATTTGACTCTCCCCTTGAAAGTGTTGCATAACAGCTGCTGAGCTCAAAACACTGATCTGCTACAACAACTGCTGCCCTTAACAACTAATGAAGACCTAAAGACTGCTGGAGCTTAAACAGTGTTGCTCTATCTACTGCTGTTCTCTAAGTGCTGCTGAAGACTCAAAGTACTGACCACTCAAAGACTGATCCTAACAAGAACACCTTAAAACTATCGAGCGCTATATAAAAGAAGCCCGCGCAAGGGAAGAGGAATCCCGCGCAAGGGAAGAATTAACTTGTGATAAAGAAGAGATAGTTGAGGAGGTAAAAATGGAAGAACAAGTAAGTGAAAAACCGACACATGAGTTAAACAACGAAAAAGGTGAGTCCGACAACGTTAAAATTCAAGAAGAGTCTAATTTTAAAGAAATTAATCTCTTGTCACCTTCTTTCGAAAATCATTGTTTGATACCCACTCATGCTAAGTTTTTAAAAGAGTTAAACACTAACACTAAAATTGACGAAATGGTAAGCATTAAGTTAACTAATGATCAAACTACACTAATGAAAGAAGACCCATTTGAAATTAACATTACACCGGTTCCATGTTTCTTTCAAAATTCTTTTATTAGTAATATTACAATTGATAAAGATCTTTGTGTTAATATAATGCCAAACTACATTTTCGAAAAATTAAGCACTAGTGATTTTTCTCCACTTCAAATACCCATTTTTCTATCTAATCGGAAAACGGTAAACTCAATAGGGATAGTTGAAGATGTGTTGATCCAAACCAATCAAATGGTAATCCCAACCGACTTCGTCATCCTTGATGACGCACCGCTAGTGTTGGGACGACCTTTTGTAAAGACCTACGAAGCTTTGAAAAATTGGAAGTATAACAATCTACCCATTCAATTAGGGGCATTAAAAAAAGTGTCGATCTTGAGCGTTCAATGAAATATCCATTCGGCAATAATGACCCCTAATTGAAGATGAAGCTGAACCAACCGATACAAGAGAAGAAATTGACCACTTTGTAGAAGAAGAGGTCGCCATAGAACAAACCTTTTTGTTCCTTGATGAGCAACCCAATAAGGAGTCTCCTAAAGACCCACCACTTGAGCTCAAAGAACTTCCAAAAGGTTTGGAATATGATTTTCTTGACAAAGATGGTAAACACCTGTAATTATTTCGTCAAAATTAACTAGTGTAGAAAAAGAAAAATTAATCACACTTTTGAAAAAACACAAAAACGCGATCTCTTGGAAGCTTGTAGATATTAAAGGAATAAGTCCTTCCATGTGCACGCACAAAATTTTAATGAATGATGACTATAAATCGGTAATACAACCACAACGTAGAGTAAATCCAAACGTCCAAGAAGTGGTTAAAAACGAAGTCATCAAATTACTTGACGCCGGACTCATTTACCCAATCTTTGATAGTCCGTGGGTAAGTCCCGTTCAAGTAGTTCCAAAGAAAGGAGGTATGACGGTAATAACTAACGAGAAAAATGAATTAATACCAACAAGAACCGTCACAAGATGGAGAGTATGCATAGGTTATCGTCGATTAAATGAAGCAACAAGGAAAGACCACTTTCTTTTACCCTTTATTGATCAAATGTTAAAAAGATTATCCGGTCACAAATTTTATTGTTTCTTAGATGGTTTTTCAGGTTACTTTCAAATACCAATAGCACCTGAAGACCAAGAAAAGACAACATTCACATGTCCCTACGGAACTTTTGCTTATCGACGCATGCCTTTTGGTCTATGTAATGCCCCCGCAACCTTTCAACGTTGCATGGTAGCCATCTTCCATGACATGATAGAAAAGACAATGGAAGTCTTCATGGATGACTTTTCTATCTTTGGGGATTCATACGACCAATGCCTCGATAACCTTGAACGAATGCTATCCCGATGTGAGGAAACTAACCTCGCCCTTAACTGGGAAAAATGCCATTTCATGGTAACAGAGGGAATAGTACTCGGTCACAAAATCTCAAGCGAAGGAATGGAGCTTGATCGAGCAAAAATAGACTCTATTTCTCGATTACCACCCCCATCCTCCGTTAGAGCTATCAGAAGTTTCCTTGGGCATGCCGGATTTTATAGGCGATTTATCAAATATTTTTCAAAAATCTTAAGACCTCTAACAAAATTACTTGAAAAATATGCTCCTTTCATCTTTGACAAGAATTGCAACCAAGCATTTCTAACACTAAAAGAAATGCTAGTCAATGCACGTAACATGATAGCGCCTGATTGGAAGCTACCTTTCGAAATCATATGCGATGCAAGTGACTTTTCAGTTGGAGCTGTATTGGGACAACAAAAAGATAAGCACTTTCACCTAATTTATTACGCTAGTAAAACACTTAATGGTGCACAAGAAAATTATACAACAACAGAAAAAGAGTTACTAGCTGTGGTATTTGCTTTTGATAAATTTCGTTCTTATATTGTTCTTTCTAAAACGACAGTTTATACAGACCATGCAGCCATCCAGTATCTCTTTAAGAAACAGGATGCTAAACCACGTTTAATTCGGTGGATTGTACTCCTCCAAGAATTCGACATTGAAATAAAAGACAAAAGAGGAGCAGAAAACACCGCGGCAGATCATCTTTCCCGCTTGGAAGACCCAGCTTTGGAAGCAACGAGGGACGAGCAAATCAATGAAAAATTCCCGACGGAGTCCCTAGAAATGGTGGAATACCGAGAAGAACCATGGTACGCCGACTATGCTAACTACTTGGCTAGCGGTATAGTCGCAAAAGGTTGGTCACATCATCAAAGAAAAAAATTCTTTGCCGATGTAAAGTATTATTTTTGGGAAGATCCTTATCTTTTCAAAATGTGTGCCGACCAACTCATCCGTCGATGCGTACATGGTAATGAAGCAAGAAGGATTCTCTGCCATTGTCATGAAAGTCAATACGGAGGACATCATGGTGTAGCTAGTACCGCACGAAAGGTATTCGATTCAGGATTTTATTGGCCAACCATTTACAAGGACACCCAAAGTCTTGTCAAGACATGTGACGCTTGCCAAAGATCAGGTAATATTTCTTCCAAAAATGAAATGCCACAAAATGGCATTCTTGTTTGTGAAATTTTTGATGTGTGGGGACTCGACTTTATGGGACCTTTCCCACCGTCAAAAGGAAACACATATATACTTGTGGCGGTAGATTACTTGTCTAAATGGGCCGAGGCCGAAGCACTTCCAACAAACGATGAAAGAGTTGTGGTAAGATTTCTGAAACGCTTATTCTCTCGTTTTGGAACTCCAAAAGCATTAATAAGTGATAGGGGTACCCATTTTTGTAACCATCAACTTGAAAAGATTTTAACAAGATATGGGGTCTATCACCGGGTCTCAACAGCATATCACCCTCAAACAAACGGACAAGCTGAAGTGACTAATCGAAGTTTAAAAAGAATACTTGAAAAAACCGTAGGGCTAAATAAAAAGGAATGGTCTGATAAATTAGACGACGCTTTATGGGCTTTTCGAACTGCATATAAAACAACAATAGGCACAACCCCATATAAGCTTGTCTATGGAAAAAGTTGTCATTTGCCGGTAGAAATAGCACACAAAGCCTACTGGGCAATTAAAAACGTAAACTTAGACTTAGAAATTGCCGGTAAAAATTGATTTTGTCAATTAAATGAATTAGACGAATTAAGGAATCACACATATTCTAACTCTGAAATTTATAAGGAAAGAATGAAAAATTTGCATGATAAACACATTAAACCTAATGAATTTCGGGTAGGAGATCAAGTTCTATTGTTTAATTCACGACTTCGATTATTTTCTGGTAAACTAAAGTCTAGGTGGTCAGGACCTTTTTCCATCACCCATATTTTCCCACACTGTGCAGTTGAAATTAAATCTCGGAATGGAATCCCATTCAAAGTCAATGGCCAACGGCTGGAACTTTATCAAGGATTTATTGAGGATGACGAGGAGGAAGTCTCGCTTCAAGAGGCCGAAGAATAAAATGAAGGTTTGAGTATCAACATCATATCTTGTAAGTTACGAACATCGGGAAAGCATCCAAATCGGTAAGATTTCTAAAACCAAAGCTTCGGGAAACAGGGCACTCACACGAGTACACTAAAAAAATAGCCCGCCCACGGGGCCGTGTCCAGCGGACACGGGGCCGTGTTCACGCAACTATCGGGGATAAAACCCTTTTTTCTTTCATTTTCTCATTTCAACACGCCCTGTTTCCCAGCAAACTCTCTGGTTCCACCGAAAATTTCTGCAGATTTCTACGTTTTTCCGACTTCCGACAATGTCAAGGTATGATTCTAGCATCATAATTAGTTAGATTAATCACTTGCATGTAGTTTAACATCAAAAATTTGGGGAAAAAATCTAGGGTTCTTCAACTTGAACCGAATCAAACCTCAAATTTTTGCTTAGATCTGTTAGTATTAGTATAGATACATGTTATAGGAAGTAAATCAATTTGTATTGTTTGTAGATTTGCCCGATTTCTCACAAAAACCTCAAACCCTTGTTTTTGAACTGAAAAAATATAAAATTGAAGGGGTAAACGGTTTATTTTGGGAAAAACGGCACTTGGGGTTTCATTTTCGGGGAAAACTGGCCCTACTGGACCAAAAATTTTCAAGTTTTCGGGATCGGGTCGAAAAATGAGAATTTTGGGAAACAGACGCCTGGACACGGGGCAGTGCCCAGCGAGCACGCGGGCGTGTCCAGCTAATCTCAGGCGAACATGGGGCATGTCCGCTGAACACGGGGTCGTGTTCAGCTGACTATTTTCAGTTTTCTTTAAAAAATTTACTGTTCCGTGCTAATTGTTTGGTGTTTTCTTTCAGATGGCCAAGAAATTTACCAGGTTCAACCCAAGTGAGCTGGCTACTCAAGCGCGGTTCGAGGTACTCAAAACAAGGCCCGAAGAAAATATGACAACCCTCCAAAATATGTTCAACACCCCTAATATATTTAAAATGCCCTCATATGTCTTAATATATACCCCGTATGCGTAAACCGAGCCCGAATACCTTTATTTTTATAAAAATAAATTAAAAACAAGATTAAATGGTCTGTCGCGGGCCGCGTAGGACCCCTCCTTGGTCTACGCGGGGTGCGAGCGAAGGACAGGAGGCGAAACCCTAGCCCGCCACGTGGCAGGACACTCGGAGAAGCTAGGCTGGTGATTCGACGAAGCTAGGCCCTAGCCCTCTATGTCGCGAGCCGCGTAAGAAGACCTTTGAGTCTTCGTGGGCCACGAGGAACTGCGAATCAGCTCCTATAAATTGGGAGCTCAGGCCTTCAGCTCAATTCGCTCACACTTCTTTCTTCCTCTCGAATTTTCTGATAGTATAAGTGATTCTCGGGTATAATACCCCCTAAATAACGAAGTTCTGCCTCGTCCCGGTTACGTATTAGATACGCTGCCTGATTGATCTAGTGCTCTGTAACGGCTGTCGTGGTTCTGCCCGACGTAGTCGTTGGAGTTTCTGTCCCGGGGAGGGTATTACTAATGTAAAATGGGTTATTATACTAACACGTGTGCATTTGTGTAAATTATAGATAATCACCAGGAAATCTTAGAAGAAATCCAAGACAGCAATGTGAGTTTATCCACTTTTTATAACTGCTTTTCATAAACTATTTTTACAAAACCTCAATTGAATTACATTATATTACCAGTGTTTGAGTATTT
Source organism: Helianthus tuberosus (assembly GCA_030545235.1). Taxonomy (NCBI): domain Eukaryota; kingdom Viridiplantae; phylum Streptophyta; class Magnoliopsida; order Asterales; family Asteraceae; genus Helianthus; species Helianthus tuberosus. The sequence continues at coordinate 46,956,276 of CM060408.1, forward strand.
GTAAATGATACAATTATCGTCGGTATATTTGGGGTTTTGTATACAAAATTTGTTACCGTCTTGCGAGGGGGAACATGACCATAAGTCGAGACGACAGTACCGTGGGTGGTAATAAGTATGAATTGGAAACAAATGTAATTGCGTGAACGCCCTCAACACTGCGAATGATAAAACCTGTTTTGATTAAACTGGGATTCACTCACCAGTATTTCCCACTGACAAAAATGTTTTTAAACACGTGTTTCAGGTAACAAAATGTGAAAGCCAAATAGAAGCCAGCTGGGATAGCACTGAAGGCTTGGAAAAGTGGCTATAAAAGTTACCTAGAATGAATAGATGTTTTATTAAATAAAATAGGGTTTATCCCTATAAAAATGTGTGTACTTGAAACTTGGGTTTTTTCCCATGTGTTTAATATATGAAAAGCGTGGTATTTTACTCTGATAACATATTTCCTAACTACGATCCTGATGAAAATTTCCGCTGCCAAAATAATAAACACCGATACCACCAAAACTGGCTCACAGCCGCCCGCTCCCGGAGTAAGGGTCGGGGGTTGTGACAGAAGGTGGTATCAGAGCCTTGTCACTGGTTCAAGCCAAAGAAGTGTTCTGCTGACACTTAAATTTTAAATTCTGTGTTAGGAAATAATTTATGTAATTATATGTTTTATGTTATTTGACTATTTGTTAGTCTACAGTATGGGTAAGCAAAGAATTTCGGACATCTATCGTCAATTAGATAGTTCACCAAAAGATAAGGGAACCTCATTTCAACCAAATCTCTCAGGATACTCAGCAGATACTGAGGAAGGAATATTTATTCGTAAGACACAGTCTGAGAAACCATTTACCACTAAGAAGAGGAGTTGGATTATTAGAAAAAGTCAAGAGAAAATAAAGAAAATAAATAAGTCACAACCAAAGAGAGTGATAATCAATAAGGAAATAAATGCACAAACTCAGGAAACAGACAATAACCCACCATGGGAAGATGAATTAGATAAACAATGGGTAAATCTCCATATGTTAGCCACTACAGCAGTAAATGCTAACTTATATTAAATAGTTGAACCGCCAAACCAGGACCAACCAATGAAATTAGATCTCAACCAGAAAAAAAAACCCATACCCATATAAATGACCTATCTCTCAACACCCTGACCCAGTACCAGCACCCATACCACCTATGAGTCAGAAACTTTGAAGGAACTTCGCCCATTAGATAACAACCTAGTAGAGGAAGGAGATGGAATAAACCTTACATAAAAGCGTGTTAAGCATAATATTCCTATAACTAGCTAGACTAAAATAAATTACAGATGTATAACCACTAGTATATTTTGAATTCCAGTTGTAGTTTGTAATATATATATATATATATATAAAAGTCGCAATGTTCGCCGTTTTTAATCAATCTGTTTGTATATGTTTGTACTAAATATTAGTCTGTGATAATTAATACCTGATAAATATTCAGATGAACAACGAAGTAAATCAGGAAAACCAGAATAATGAGAATAATGGAAACCTAAGAAACAACAAACCCCAACACATAGTAGCACAAGAAATTTTAAATGTTATGCCTTAGTATGAGCTTCGAAATGAGCTAATTACTTGTAAAGACAAATTGTGATGGATATTGGTATACTGTGAGGATAATAACTAGAATAGTGCAAATATGATAAATAAGCAATAACAATTGGCCACTGTTATATCTTGTTTATTTGTATTACTCAATTCTAGAATATGATCTATCATGAGAATACTAATTTCCATGTTTCTTGATAAAAGCCATAATGAATGATGAAAATTTGTGATTCTAAGTATGGGAAATACAATGATAATTACTTTTCCGGCAAGGCTAGGTATGATGTGGTAAACACTCCAGCTTGTCCGGGTAAGATGAGGATACCTCTCCGGTGAAACCGGGTGAGATGGGGTATATGTTAATAAAATCACCCCAGCAATGTCTGCCCTATTTTTGGGAACGTAAACCTGTTATACATATTGACCTTATGAATAAGGTGTACATGAAATATATGATTATATAAATATGTATATCTATAAGGAAATTCGAAAGCCTTAGTAACTGACCCTTAAGGATAAATTACGAACATGTATGTCAATGATAATTTAGATTTATCAGAAATCTCGCGTGTGTATATCTATAAATTCTGATGATAAACATTATTTCGTTTAATCATCACTCTCGTAATTCGTGCGACAAGATGAACGGTAGTAACTCTTTAAAGTTGGGATATCATCAAAAGTATAAGAATTCCCCTTGCGTTACTATAAGAAACCTGTAATTAAACTTAGCTAAGATGACTGAAGCACCTAAGAAAATGCTAAACCATTTGTTCTGACTACAGAAGAAGCCAAGATGATTCCAGACGTGGTAGCCAGTACGTTTTTAGTTAATGATGCTTTTGCTAAAGTATTATTTGACTCTGGTGCGAACCAAAGTTTTATTAATACTTCATTTTGCAAACTTCTGAATCAATCATTTACTAAAATCCCACAAGATGTCTAGTAGAAACAGCCAATGGATGAACCATTAGGAATTCTGAAATCTTGCAGGAAGCAAGAATAGAAATTTCAGACCATAAGTTTATTGCAAACCTTTACCCAATGAATCTGGCAGGATTTGATGTTGTATTAAAAATGGATTGGTTAGTAGCCAATAAATCCAGTATTTTATGTGATCAAAAGTCAATCCAAGTAAATTCACCAAAGGGTGAAAAGATCACGATTAAAGGAGATAAACCCTCTAGATTTACAAAATTCATCTTTGTGATGGAAACAGCAAGTTATATGAGAAAAGGATCATTAGTGTATTTGATTTCTATAATCATTAACACTAAAGGGATAGAACTAAACGATATTCCAGTAGTATCTCAGTTTTCAGATGTATTTCCTGAAGAATTACCAGGACTACCGCCTGACAGGGAAGTTGAATTCAGAATTCACTTGCTACCAGGAACAGCACCGATTGCCAAAGCACCTTACCGATTGGCACCCGAAGAAATGCAGGAACTGAAGAAACAATTAGATGAATTATTGAAGAAAGGATTCATACAGCCAAGTTCATCGCCATGGGGAGCACCAATCTTATTCATTAAGAAGAAGGATGGATCGATGCGTATGTGCATTGACTACCGTGAATTGAACAAGGTCACGATTAAGAATCAGTATCCATTACCAAGAATCGATGATATGTTTGATCAATTGCAAGGAGCTCGATTTTTCTCAAAAATCGATTTACGCTCAGGATATCATCAATTAAAGGTACAGGAAGATGACACTCCTAAGACCGCTTTCAGAACAAGGTATGGCCATTATGAATTTACTGTCATGCCATTTGGTTTAACCAATTCCCCAGCTGCATTTATGGACATGGTGAACCGAATATGTAAGCCCATATTTGGATAAATTCATAATTATCTTTATAGATGATATTCTCATTTACTCTAAGAGTAAAGAGGAACACGCCAAGCATTTGCATGCACTCCTAAGTTTATTAAGGAAAGAAAAGCTTTATGCTAAGTTTTCGAAGTGCGAGTTCTGGTTAGAACAAGTTCAGTTTCTTGGACACCTAGTCAATCATGAAGGAATTCCTATAGATCCCACCAAAATGGAGGCAATTACCAAATGGAAAACCCCTGAGTCACCAACCGAGGTTAGAAGTTTCTTAGCACTGGCTGGTTATTATAGAAGATTTATTCGAGATTTTTCTAGAATAGTCATTCCCTTAACTAAGTTAACCTGTAAATCCATTAAGTTTGAATAGGGACCAAAACAAGAAGAAGCATTTAGAATCCTTAAGCAAAGACTAACCAATGCACCCATACTAGCGTTACCAGAAGGAACTGAAGACTTTATAGTCTATTGTGACGCTTCTAAGTTAGGTTATGGATGTGTGTTGATGCAACGCCAAAAGGTTATAGCATATGCATCTAGACAACTTAAGAATCATGAAGAAAATTTTTCAACCCATAATTTAGAATTAGGAGTCATAATTTTCGCCCTTAAGATTTGGAGACATTACCTATATGGTAGTAAGTTTACCGTTTTCACTGATCATAAGAGTTTAAGGTATGTCTTCGCACAAAAGGAATTGAATATGAGGCAAAGACGCTGGATGGAATTACTTAGTGATTATGATTGTAATATCCCGTATCATGCAGGAAAAGCCAATGTTGTGGCTAATGCTTTAAGTCGAAATTATTATGAAAAGCCAATAAGAGTACGTTCTCTTAAATTAAATCTACAAGCAGATTTAAATGAGCAGATTAGAAAGGCACAAGAATCAGTAATCAAGGATGATACTGAAAAGTAATTAGAACAGGAAACAGGTGGAATAGGGAGATTCCATAAAGCAAGGATGTGGATACCTAAATTAGAAAACCTACATCACCATATATTAGAAGAAGCCCATAAGTCTAAGTATACGATGCATCCTGGAAGTGATAAGATGTACCAGGATTTAAGAAAGAATTTTTGGTGGATAGGAATGAAAAAGGATATAGCAACTTGTGTTTCTAAGTGTCTAACCTGTTCACAAGTTGAAGTTGAACATCCGAAACCCTCAGGTTTGTTACAACCATTATAAATGTCTGTATGAATATAGGAATTGATAACAATGGACTTTGTTACCAAATTACCTAAGACACGAAAAGGTAATGATACAATTTGGATGATTGTAGATAGATTAATCAAGTATGTTCATTTCTTACCAATGAAGGAAACATTCGGTATGGAACAGTTAGCCAAATTATATGTAAATGAAATAGTTTCATTACATGGAATTCCTTTATCAATTATTTCTGATGGAGATAGCCGTTTTACCTCTCATTTTTGGACAAGTTTCCAAAAAGCAATGGGAACCAAGTTGAATATAAGCACAGCTTATCCTCAAATGGACGGACAAAGCGAAAGGATAATTCAGACAATGGAAGATATACTTAGAGCTTGTGTAATTGATTTCGGAGGTAATTGGGACTCATTTACCATTAATAGAATTTTCTTATAATAATAGTTATCACACAAGTATAAATGCTGCACCATTCGGAGCACTTTATGGACGAAAGTGCCGAACCCCAGTCTGTTGGGCAGAAATTAGGGAAAAGCAACTATCTGGATCTTAGATAGTGCAAGAAACAACCGACAAGATCATTCAAGTCAAGGAACGACTGAAAGTAGCACGTGATCGATAAAAGAGTTATGCTGATAGCATGCGAAAGCCATTGGAATTTCAAGTATGAGATAAAGTATTATTAAAGGTCTCTCCTTGAAAAGGAATAGTCAGGGGAAGCTAAAGCCTCAGGTATGTAGGACCTTTTGAGATTATTAGAAAAATAGGACCTGTAGCCTATCAGCTACAATTGCCAGAGGAAATGGCAGGAATACATGATGTATTTCATGTATCTAATCTCAAGAAATGCTTAGTCAATGAATCGTTAGTCGTACCTCTTAAGGATATAGAGGTAAATGAGCAGTTAAGATTTGTAGAAAGACCTCTCCAGATTAAAAACAGGAAAGTCAAAAAACCTCAAACACAAGAGATTAGTTCTCGTCAAAGTGAAATGGGATTCCAAAAGAGGACCAGAATACACATGGGAGCTTGAATCCGAAATGCAAAGGAAATATCCACACTTATTCCAGTAGACCTCGAGGACGAGTTCTAAAACAAGGTGGGGAGGATATAACAACCCTCCAAAATATGTTCAACACCCCTAATATATCTAAAATGCCCTCATATGTCTTAATATATACCCCATATGCGTAAACCAGCCCGAATACCTTTATTTTTATAAAAATAAATTAAAAGCAAGATTAAATGGTCTGTCGCGGGCCGTGTAGGACCCCTCCTTGGTCTACGTGGGGCGTAAGCGAAGGACAGGAGGCGAAACCCTAGCCCGCCACGTGGCAGGACACTCGGAGAAGCTAGGCTGGTGATTCGACGAAGCTAGGCCCTACCCCTCTATATCGCGGGCCGTGTAAGAAGACCTTTGAGTCTTTGCGGGCTGCGAGGAATTGCGAATCAGCTCCTATAAATTGGGAGCTCAGGCCTTCAGCTCAATTCGCTTACACTTCTTTCTTCCTCTCGAATTTTCTGATAGTATAAGTGATTCTCGGGTATAATACCCCCTAAATAACGAAGTTCTGCCTCGTTGTAAGTATTATAACCTCGGTTACGTATTAGATATGCTGCCCGATTGATCTAGTGCTCCGTAACGACTGTCGTGGTTCTGCCCGACGTAGTCGTTGGAGTTTCTGTCTCGGGGAGGGTATTACTAATGTAAAATGGGTTATTATACTAACACGTGTGCATTTATGTAAATTATAGATAATCACCAGGAAACCTTAGAAGAAATCCAAGACAGCAATGTGAGTTTATCCTCTTTTTATAATTGCTTTTCATAAACTATTTTTACAAAACCTCAATTGAATTACATTATATTACCAGTGTTTGAGTATTTGTAAATGATACAATTATCGTCGGTATATTTGGAGTTTTGTATACAAAATTTGTACCGCCTTGCGAGGGGGAACATGACCATAAGTCGAGACGACAGTACAGTGGGTGGTAATAAGTATGAATTGGAAACAAATGTAATTGCGTGAACGCCCTCAACACTGCGAATGATAAAACCTGTTTTGATTAAACTGGGATTCATTCACCAGTATTTCCCACTGACAAAAATGTTTTTAAACACGTGTTTCAGGTAACAAAATATGAAAGCCAAATAGAAGCCAGCTGGGATAGCACTGAAGGTTTGGAAAAGTGGCTATAAAAGTTACCTAAAATGAATAGATGTTTTATTAAATAAAATAGGGTTTATCCCTATAAAAATGTGTGTGCTTGAAACTTGGGGTTTTTCCCATGTGTTTAATATATGAAAAGCGTGGTATTTTACTCTGATAACATATTTCCTAACTACGATCCTGATGAAAATTTCCGCTGCCAAAATAATAAACACCGATACCACCGAAACTGGCTCATGGCTGCCCGCTCCCGGAGTAGGGGTCGGGGGTTGTGACAGAAAACCCCCGACAAGTATGCTTGGATCTTCTAGAAACAGTAGGCCAATTAGACCGTTTCAACAACCTTGTTATCGGCCCACTACGAGCAGCTCTTTGCACTCGGCTTCACTCCGTGCACGAGTATAACATGGAATTTTACAGCACGTTCGCTTTCAAAACAAGAGCGGAGCCATTTGACAATGAGGGGGTGGAGTTCCGTTGTGCAGGAGACGTTGTTGGACCCCGTATGGCCTGAACAACTTCTTTTCACGTAATATGGCAAGTGATTTTAGTAGATGTGAAAAAGATGTGCGGAAATGGAAATCAGACTTTCAAGAAACAAGACCTACAGAATTATCAAGTTTATATCACTTTGAAACAAAATGGTTTACAAGGTGATTGTAAGATTATTATCTAGTACAAACGAATCTTGAATTCTGTGGGTGAGAGGGCAATGGAATTTTGATGTATGTATGAATGATAAGCTTCAAACTCACTTTGCTTCTCCTGGTTGAGCCTTCTATTTATAGACGGCTTGGTGCATGAATACACAATAGTTTATTCATGCAATAAGTCCCGCTAAAAGTGCCCAATTGACATATTCATTGAATCCAACGTTCAAGTTGCCTTTTTTATCATGATATCAATTAATGTCAACTTGCTTCGGTAAGTGTGGCAGGACAGAGCCAATTTCAGACAAGTGGGGTATTTCATCAGAATTCTGATAAACCACTTCATCAGAAATTCTGATGAACAAATCATCAGAAAATCCTGATGATTAGAATCGTCAGAAACTGATGATATTTCATTAGAAATATCATCAGATCCATCAGAAATGACCTTTTCTGATAATCCAATTCAGCTCTTGATCAACTTGTGATTCTTTGAAGTAGATGCTGTGCATTCCAGTTGTCCCATCTAATCTTCTTTTTCTTGTTCGTGATCTTCAGGACTGTGATCTCTTCATAGATCCAGTTGATTGTGATTTTCTTCAATACTTACAAATAAAGTTTCCTAACAGTTTCCCCCTAAGTATTGTAAGAAAATGAACTACCTCATAAACAGAAAATTTCCAAACAGTGGAAACATAATACTTGCAAAATTAAACCAGTTGCTGATGTTTTTGAAAAACAAATTACATAAAAGATGAGAAATTAAATAAACAGTTTCTTCAGTTCAGCTTCACTCTCTTATGCACATCTCCTTTCTTTAACTTCTTTTTATAGGAGATATATTTGTTGCAGCTGACATACATGTCTTTGTACCATTCTCTTGCTTGGATCCATTCTTCAATCATCTGCTCAATTTCTTTTCTGCTTCCTTCCAAGTTCTTTTCTATCTTCTGAAGATGTTCTTGTCTTTTGTTCATGGTTTTCAAGATATACCTCAGAGTTTGATTTGAGTACTTGCAGATGTCAACACTTCTGAACATAGCTTTGTTATTATCATGATCTCTGAAGATTACACCATAGTCTTGTTCTCCATTTTTATTTGTCAGCATAATGATGTCTCCAGATCTTGCATCTTCCAATATATCTGAGGGAACTTTTGTCTTTGGTGATCTGACATACACCTTTTTGTTGTGTACATGCTCAAAATTGATGCATAGATCAAAGTCTGAAAAAGCCATTCTTTCAAATAGCAATATTCCAGCTTTTGATATGCCATTTAATGCTCTTCTGACTTCTTGATTATTTTTCTTTTCCTTTTCATAGTGATCCTTCATAAACAAAATGTCTAAAGGATGCAACTGGTCAGCTATTTCTTCATCAGTCACCTTTTGTTCTTCCCCATTCTCCCTCTGAAGTGTGTATCTGTTTTGTACATGAGTTCCTCCAACATCATCAGTTGCAACTTTTACTTCATTCACCTTTAAAATTCTCTTTACTGGATTCCCATTCTGTTTGTGAATGCTATCTGGCCCTCTTTTCATCCTTTCTTCTCTTAAACCCAGTCTGGTAGGAGACAGTGATCTTGGTATTTCATCTTCTTTTGTTAAATAATAACTCACCAGATTGGACTCAGGGAATATCATTACATCCCAGGCAATATCTTTAACCATGACAGACTTGGTTTCAGAGATTTTTCTCTTAACAATCTTTGATTTTGTTGCTGAATCACCTTCTTGTTCCCATTCATTCATTGTTTGTATATTCATATACTTACTTATTGCTGAGTCATCGGATATTGTTGGATTTGGGACAGATGCTAGCAATTTCAAATTTGTAATAACTTGAGGTTTTGCAGTTGCTAACCTTTTCAGCATTTCATCTCTTGGGATATTCGGAGGTGGACCCATCATTGTGGTTCCAGCTTTGGTGATTGGTGTGGTTGATGATTGTTGAGGGGTTGACTTTGGAGCTTCTTGATGTGAGCTTTCAGCAGGAATTTCTTTCATGAGTTCTTGTGGATTCACTTTGGCCAGTTTTGCAATGTTAAATTGCATCTTCTCTATTAGTTGTTGCACCTCTTTTACTTGTTTTGAGTTGTTGTTCATGTTTTTCTGAACATTTGTGAATTCTGTTTGAGCTTTTGTCTGAATTACAGCCCATTCTTTTGACAGCTTCTCAAGGGCATATGTGATACTATTATTACTTGCCCTTAGTATGGTAACTTCTTCCAAAACTCTGTTTGTACTGCTTGACTGCCTTGATTCAATCACATTTGCAACTTGTGCTTTGATATTTTCTATTTCTGTGAGAATCGTTTGGATTTCTGATGCAGAGATGTTGGATTCTGGTGCCTTTTCTTTCATCTTTTGAAGAGACTTTAGTGCTTCATTGTTTTCTTCAGTTTGTTTCTTCATTGCCTTCACTGATTCTGACAAAGTCTTCATATTAGCCCTTTGACCTTGTATTTCTGACAGCAACATATCAAGTTTTTCTTCCACTGGATTTCTTTTGCAGACTTTGTAAACATTTTCCAGCACTGTTTCTAAGTTTTCTTGGTTCATGGGTTTTTCAGGGATAATTGGAACAACAGATGTTCCTTCTAACATTCCAGCTGCAAACACATTTGCTGCTGTTTTGGAAATGATAGGATCACTTTTGGCTTTACCAGATTTTGGTGCAGCTTTAAGTTTACCATAATCATCTCCACCAGTGATGAAAAACTCATTTTCATCCTGGGTTTCCTTATGTCCTTGAATCGTATCAACATATGATCCTCCATAAGTTTTTGAGGTAAACAGATTACCTTTAGCCAGATTTCCTTGATCAGTTTCCTGATCTCCATCTGTTGGGATCTCATCCTCTTCCTCATTTTCTGATTCAGAGTTGAGATTAATGGAACTAGTAACCTCTTCATCAACATTAGTTGTTCTGTATTCTATTTTGTAAGAAACATTAACTGAACTTTCTGATTTTTTTTCTTCTCTGTGAGACTCAACTGGAACAGTGTTTAAAAGAGATGTACCAGCAATGTGAGATTCATCATAATGTATGACTTCAGTGGCTTCAATTGCAGCAGCATGCTTTTCTTCAGCAATATGTGACTCTGCATAATGTTCTTGATGAATTTCAAATTCATGATGAGTTCCTGCTTCATGGATCTGTTGTCTTTCAGCATGTTCTGTCTTGTTTTCTGGTGGGTCAGCTATCTCCAGAATTCTTTTTCCTTCTGCACCCTCTGTTTCTGATGGTGAGGACTTCTCATTTTTTCCTTCCTCTGTTGATGAAGAGCAGTTCACAACTTTTCTGCTGGGCTCTTCTGTTGGAGAGTCTGATTTGGTCAGAAGTTTTTCATGTTGTATTCTGTATTGTGAGTCTAGTGAAATGAAGCATAACATGCATTCTGGTAACACAGGAACATCTTTGTCTGATTCCCATCCATGATTAGAACTCCAAGCCTTCATGGTTTTTGATCTCCAGATATCTTCCAAGTTTGGAATTTCCATATTTCTCTCAATAAATGCTTTAGAAATGAAAATTGAGATTAACCTTGGATATGGCAGATGAGAGGTTATTTTTCCATTTCTGGTGATGATTGATCTTTTGAGAAGGTTAAAGATTTCTGACCCATAATCGATTTTGAACCCATTTATGAGTCCAAACATGATTGTCAGAATAGATTGACTGATTTGATCAGTTCCTCCTATCTTTGAGGTGAGACATTTGTTTAGAACTTCCATCATCACTTGCCAGATGGCTGGCAATCCACTTCTTCTAATTGCTCCAATTTTGTTGATATCCTTTTTCTTGTAGCCAAGCCCAATGACGAAGCTTATTAAATCTTCTCTGCTTGGAGTTTCAGTGTAACAATCAAGAATAGGCAGTTCAAGCCATTCTCTTACTCTTGCAGGGGTTAATGTTACATAAACACTTCCCCATACATGAGCAGACACCTGATTTTCTTCAACTTCATTAAAGGTGTGAACAAATTGCTGTAGTAGCCTTTCTGGTACTTCTCTTCCTTTTGTTAGTGCTCCTGAGATTGGACATTTTGTGAGATATTCTACCAGAAGTTGACATCTTTCATCATACTCTGAATGCTCTGTATTCATCAGCAGATTGTTTTCCTCCATTGGTAGAAATTCTGCTTCCTCGACAAAAGGTACTTCATGTTGAGCAATTGGAATGTTGAGGTTAACTTTTGCCATTGTTGATCTCTGTGACTTAGGGTTTGAAATTTAGGGATTTTTGAATTGTGAGTGAAAAACAGAGGATTTTAAGATTTGTTGTTTTTGTGAGGATGATGAGTGATTTTTGAGTTTCTCCTACGGGTGTGTTATATAGGAGTGTTTCAGTAGAGTATTGTGGGTGTATGGAGTTGGAGGAGTTGAAAGGATATAGAACATGGTATGAAATAGTGATAAAGAGATCATTAATTGTCTTTATAACCGTTAGATTGTGAGTGCTGAGTTTTTGGTTCAAAATGTAACCGTTGGATCGTGAGTGATAAGACATTAATGAAATTGTTTATCATGGAATCGTATTTATGCCCTTTCAACTTGACTCTTCAAATTGTAGCTTCTTCAATCATTCCTTCTTGAAAGTGTTGCACTGATTTTTGATTGGAGAAAGCTATCGGTTCTATGACCTTTTCTTCTTTGTGGACCCCATTTGATAGGAGGTCCAATCATCTTCCTTCATATGTATCCTCTTTTCTTCATTAGTCAGAAAGTCCCATTCTGATGATGTAGTCAGAAATTCTGTTGATCATATGTATCCCCCCCTTTTTTTTGTTCTGACTTCTGTTGACCTTGTAGATGTGGTCAACAGAAGTCAACAGAATTTTCAGCAAAATCTCTTGGTTGAGATTTCCCCCTAAACTTGTGATCCTTTTCAACAGATTTTTTTTTTTTGAGATGAGAGGGAATAAGATAAGATCAGAAGACTCACATTTTTTTTTCTGGTAGCATCCATGTCTCTTTGCCTTCTCAGATATTTTCTAAAACATTTTATCATCTTGAAGTTTTTATCAGAAAAATTTTAAGATGCATTTTTTACCAGATTTTGTCTTTTGTCATCAGAAACTTTGAGTTTTGAGTCAGGATTTTGATTTCTGATGATCATTTCATATTTACCCATTTCCCAAAAATACAAACCATAGATCAGAAAATTAGCAAGCATAAAATATTAACATATTAACAGAGAAAAACTTGTATAAACAAAGCAAACAAAACCTAATCAATATCTATGCCTTCATCATGTTCCATTTCTAGGAGCAACAACAGATCAGTTATCATCCCAAAGTTGTGGTTGGTGGGTACAAGCATGCTGAGACCCATGTTTTCTTGAAGTCTCATATCAGCTCTTGGATAACTTGCAGGGATGCCTGCAAAGTCTAGCTGGCTCGTGATTATCTTTGTCAGAAAACGAGGATACATCAAGAATGGCTTGCCAATCCACATATTACTTGCAAAATCACTCATTAGATAATGAGAGAAGTTAAAAGGTACTTTGAGTACAAGTGCCAGTATGGGTTCCATCAATTTAAGAGATACTTCATGATGATTGATGACCTTCTTTGAAAAGCATGCACCCATCTGTGTGACCAGATATTGCCATGGCTTGATGAAGCCATGTTTGTTGATTGCTCATTGTTGGGTTTGTGTGTGATAACCCATTTGCCTCAAGACATCATCCTTCTTAGCCCTTGTGAACATCAGGACGTCATTATCATCATTGAGTTGCAGAGCTGTCCTGATGGTGGCTTCATTTAACAGAATTTGTTGATTTAGCACCACACTCTTGATGGCCATCTGTTCCCTGTTTTGATACTCAGATAGTGTTGCATTTTTCCAAAAGATTTGAAGAATTTATGGATGAACACTTATGTGAGCAGTGAGGGCATAGCTCAAGTTACTACACATGAGCATCTTCAGCACAACTTGACACCCTTCCCATTGAGGACGTTCCAGATTGGTCCTCAATCTAAGGTTATGATATGGATAAAGAACAAGTGGGAAGCATTCATCTTTGATGGTGTTCATTTTGTGAGAGTGTGTGAATATGAGGTGAAGAAGAGGAGTGAAGAAGACGGATTTTAACCCAAAGTGGTGATTATTTATAGTAAATTTAATATTTGCCATAAATGGAAGCTACCAACTTGTAGATTTTCTTCACCGCAATCTCTGTTATTTTAATGATTACCAGAGGACAGAAAAAAATAACAGAGATATGTTTCTTCTCCACTTCACATGCATTTAATGATATAGGCGTCTAATTTCTGGTGATGTAATCTGATAGCCTACCAATATGTCACTTCAACCTTCTTAATACATGATGGGGTGTAATAAATGAAGGAGAGAGAAAGTTCTATATTAACGAGTTCCCAGAAATTTTCTGTTGAATGACATTATCAGCACTAACAAGAATCAAAAACCTCTTTTTATAAAAAAAAATATGCTAATGTACAAATTATGAATATACAGTCAAGAGATATGAATAAGGATGATGACATGCAGTAATTTGCTTTAATGAACTTCGACAATTCTGATTATCCAACATATTTTATGATGATTCACCAGAATTCTGATGATTTATCAGGTGTTCTGATGTTGTGTCAGATTTTCTGATGACTTCATCAGAATTTATGATAAGTTTCCAGATTTTTTGGTGATTTATCAGATATATGATTTTGATTACCACTAAAGCAATTTATCAAGCATTTTTCTGGTGATAAAATTATCTGAGTAATTTTTATCATTGATCTGACCATATCAAAGCAGATAATTTGTTAAGCCTTCAACATAGGCTACTCTCTCTATGGTCAGATATCCATACCTTATGCATCCATATCCCATGATCCTTCTTTTCACTCCATTTCCAAAATTTACCATTCTACCCAGCTTTGAAACAAAGTTGCTGAGTAAGCTCCTGTCCCCAGTCATGTGCTTAGAGCTTCCTGAGTCGCAGTACCAGATCTGCTGCACATGATGGTCCTGAAATGAAATGATTAGAGGGTTTTTGGTACCCAGGCATGCTTGGGTACTATCTCTGATGGAATATTAATCACTTTATTTCTTCTTCTTCTTGGTTTTGCATCAGAAACTCTGTTATATGCTGAGCCATTAACAGATTTTACATTTTTCTTTTGAAGATGGTGTTGAACAAGCTTCAGTATGTCAACACACATACAAGATGTATCAGAATTTTCTGATATTTCCTCTTGTGATGGAATGAGTGGATAATTTTGAAAAGTTGAGTGAACTGCTTCTAGAGTCTTTACAGATTCTCGACTGCATCCACTCTTGTTTGTTTTGAAGTTTGGTTTTTCAAAAGAGTATTCAGAACAGGTTGTTTTGCAAGATTCAGATTCTGATACAAATTTATCATAAATCTGATGAGTTGCTTTTACAAAGACAGTGGGTTTACTTCCTCTATTTGATCTTGTATAACCTAAACCCTCTCCTTTGTACTTTGGTGTGGACTCAATAAAATTTATGAACTCTTTGGCTTGTTGAAAACCTCTTACATTGATTTCTTTGTCATTGATTTTCTTATAAAGATCTTTTCTTTCATTTTCATAAAACTCAATTTTAGCTCTTTGATCTAAACTATCCTCTATAAGAAGTTGGTTTTTGTTAAAGCATCGGATCGATGATGAACATCAACATTGCACTTGATTCAAGACATGAAGAACAAAATATGAACAAGATAGAAATATGTAGAAGATGAATCTCTTTATTAACGAATCAGTCATCACAGATTACATACCAAAAGAGTATACATCATCTACAAGCTGGTTTAGATCACAAAGATCTAAACCCTAGCTTTCTCTCACTAACACATAGTCTCTCTCTCTAGGATGTGCACACCAGGAGGAACAAGAAGTTAGGAGAGGTGCACAAAGCTTCTTGATCGATCCTTGCCCTAATCCTATACAACACATATATATAGACTAGGGACTAAAACCCGGACAAAATAATCTACACAAAAACCCTGACTTTTGCCTAAACACAAACCCCTGACAAAAGTCCTAGACATAAACTTGGACAAATTGTCCAAGGATAAACCTTGGACTAAGTTTCAAGACATGTACAATAAAGACCCTAACAATTGGAAGGCATGCACTTTTCACCCAAAGTGCATTAACAAACTCCCCCTTGATCAGTGCATGGTCTTCATGTGGTCTTGAATTCTTCATTATCGTTGACTTTAACTTGGACTTCTGCTTTGGTTGACCAGAACTGATAAGAGACAGTTACCCTGCAGGAACTGCACTTACAGTCTCCCCCTTAACTGTTGCAATCAGTTCTGTCTAACACTGATATCTTCAGTCACCAGATACTGCACTTACAGACTCCCCCTTGACTGATGATATCATGGCTGCTTTCAACTTTGGCTGAGACTTGATCTTTCTGGCAGAGCACAACGATCTTCAACCCTTCTAATAAAAGACTTGCTGACGATCACTTAAGGCCGCTTTGAGAAACCCGAAGAACCAACATCAAACACTGTAGATCCTCCCCCTCAAACTACTCCCGAATCAAGTTAACGTGAACCACCCTACAACCAAATGTAAGAATATCGCTCGAAACCATAATCTTCAAACCTAACTGGCAGCAGAAAGAGACATTGGATCTCCAATCCCAAATCTTGAACACTTCAATCTTCACAAAGACATGAAGTTCCATTTGATAAGTTAAGAACAAACTGAACTTTGTAAAAGTACATCCACCATCTTGATCAAAAGTCTTCAACTCTTCATGTATGATCTCATCTCGTCACGTATCTTCATGAATCAATCTCCTATCTTCACGAATCCGATGAATCCCCAATGGCTTTTATCTCTGATCTTCCCCTCAAATCTAGAAGCCCCACATTATTTCAAGACCAGAACTAATCTTCTCTACTCTAAACAGCAACTTAATAAGGCTCAATCTTCAACTAGTCGTTAACCGAGAAATCAACTTCATCACGTCAATACTTGATCCAAAACACAAACAAACTTGACAAAACTCCATCATACACGAGCCTTTTCACGCACAAGCTTTAGATTTACGAAGAAAATAGAAAATTTTTAACTCCCGCATTTTCTTCGTAAACTGTCAACGTCCAATCAAATTTTGTTTTATTCACCTCTAATGCTCGATAATAGTCTCAATTTGTTACACGAATCTCTAGTAAGAACCACATTCCAACACCGAGAATCTTGTAAATAACCATGGACCGCCATTACCGAACAAAATTTCGTGAAAGAATTTTCATCACCAAAATTTTCCCAACACTCTACTTATCGAACTTATCAAAATCCATCATTTACGAAAAATGGAATTTTGACACTTTCATGCATTTTTTTTTTTTTTTTTGCTCATCCTCACTTAATCCGGAGTAATACTGCAAACAAACTGCATGATTATCCCAGAAGCACGAAACCCCAGACAAAACAGATCATTAAAATCCCAGACCATATAAATTAACAGAACCCGGAGCAAATCATCTTACAAAACCCGGACCAAAATTTTAATACTCAACTCGGAACCAGTGATAAAACAAACAATCACTTATAAACACATAGAGTAAACTCGGAGAGGAAGTAAACTCTAAAAGCTTTGAATAAACTCGGACCCGTTTCATCACCCAATAAAACCCGGACTTCAAGTCTGGATAAAAACTCGGACCAGTACTAGGATAAAAACCCTGAACAGTTTTACTCGGACCCTCACCAAAAAACTCTGAACTGATTACTAAAAAACAAACTCAAAAACTCTGAAATGTTTACTCAAAAACCTGACCAAAACAAACAATAACATTCAAAAACTCGGAACTGTTTACTCGGAACTGACCAAAACTCTGAATTGTTTACTAAAAACTCAAAAAATCTCTGACCAGAACTCGGAAACCATTACCAGTAAAAACTCGGAAACCATTAAACCATTAAAAACTCGGAAACTGGAGTTGAATCAGCTGAAACTCTGAATTAAGTTAACATAACAAACTCGGATCTATTTGTTCACAAAACTTTGATGAATTTTTGCAAAACTCTGAATACACACAAAAAAATCTGAATACTTGTAAACCCTAACTCTGACCTCTTAAAAGGAAAAAAACCCTGAATGAAACCTCTGAAGGAAAAACACGGAAGGAAAACCTTGACTTCCAAAGCCCTGACCACAAAGTCCTGACCTCTCAAAGAAGAAATTGCTTCAGGATATCTCACAAGTGTGACTTCACACTAGTTCATCAATAATCCTAAAGCAAAAACACTGAATGGAAAGTCTGAAGGAAAAACACTGAAGGAAAACCCTGACTTGATGTTGATAGACTAACTCGGACAGGTATAACACTTACAGAAATCCGGACAAAGCCTTTTTCAGATCAAAACCCTAGATCTACCAAAAACCCAGCAGTTCTCTCCAACACAGCTTGATTTCTTCATATTTGGACCAAAATCTTCACATCTTCAAGATGTTTGGCGGAAACAAACATCAAATCAAGAGCAATGGTGATTCGGAAGGCGGTTAGACCATTCCGAATCGGTAACCATGCTCTGATACCACTGTTAAAGCACCGGATCGATGACGAACATCAACATTGCACTTGATTCAAGACATGATGAACAAAATATGAACAAGATAGAAATATTTAGAAGATGAATCTCTTTATTAACGAATCAGTCATCACAGATTACATACCAAAAGAGTATACATCATCTACAAGCTGGTTTAGATCACAAAGATCTAAACCCTAGCTTTCTCTCACTAACACATAGTCTCTCTCTCTCTCTAGGATGTGCACACCAGGAGGAACAAGAAGTTAGGAGAGGTGCACAAAGCTTCTTGATCGATGCTTGCCTTAATCCTATACAACACATATATATAGACTAGGGACTAAAACCCAGACAAAATAATCTACACAAAAACCCTGACTTTTGCCTAAACACAAACCCCTGACAAAAGTCTTAGACATAAACTTGGACAAATTGTCCAAGGATAAACCTTGGACTAAGTTTCAAGACATGTACAATAAAGACCCTAACAATTGGAAGGCATGCACTTTTCACCCAAAGTGCATTAACAAACTCTCCCTTGATCAGTGCATGGTCTTCATGTGGTCTTGAATTCTTCATTATCGTTGACTTTAACTTGGACTTCTGCTTTGGTTGACCAGAACTGATAAGAGACAGTTACCCTGCAGGAACTGCACTTACAGTCTCCCCCTTAACTGTTGCAATCAGTTCTATCTAACACTGATATCTTCAGTCACCGGATACTGCAGTTACAGTTTTCAAGAATGATTTTATTCAAAGTCCTTTGCAACTCATCAGATTTTCTAATATCTGATTGATGTTTTTCTTGCAGATTTAGAAAATCTGACATGAGCTTGTTTAGCTTGTGTTCAAGATCAAGATTGTCTAAATTTACCTTTTGTTCTGAAGTTTCTGGTAGTCCTTCAGAGAGTTCCATGAGGAAGAAATTTGCCAATTCTTCTTCTTCATCATCAGAAGAATCATCAGATAACCATGTATCTGTTCCAGCAATTAAGCTTACTTGTTGCTACTTCTTTGCTTCTTCAAGCTTTTTCTCATAATAGGCAACATCCTTCAGCTTTTTGGTCTTGCATTCTGATGCATAATGACCTCTCTGCTTGCACTTGTAACACACAACTTCAGCCTTCCCTTTATCCTTAGATCTAACCTCTTCTTTAGATCTTCCATCCATCCTTCCTCTGTCACTCCTCTGGTATCTCTGGCTACCTCCCCTCAACCTCTGCTCAAATGCTTTGGTGAGCAGTGCTATTGCCTCAGCAAAGGCTGAAAAATCTGATGAAGTATCAGAAACTTCAAAACTTTGGCTGCTTGATGGTTGTGGATCATTGGTGGGTATTGTTCTTTGTGAGTTTGAGATAAGAGCTAAAGATCCCCTCTTTGAATGGTTTCTTCAAATATTTCTTCCTCTCTGGGGACCAAGATGCTGTATAAGTCATGAAGACTCATGTTTCCTAGTTCTAAGGTTGATGATAAAGTCATGGTTAGACTTATCCATTCTCTAGGAAGGGCATCAAGAAATTTAATGTTTCTTTCATCATTTGACTTTCTTATTCCAAATTTCTTTAGCTCGTTTAAAAGTTTTGTAAATCTTTGATATGTATCATTTAACCTTTCATTTGGCAAACTTTTAAACCTTTCATAAGATGAGACATTGTTTGTTCTCTTGTTTCTTCTCATCCTTTCTCCTCCTTCACAAAGATTTTCCAACTGATCCCATATTTCCTTAGCTGATGCACATCCATCAACTTGTGAAAATATGTCATTGGGGATGGCCATTATTAAAAGTGACTTTGCCCTTTCATCCCCAGCCACCAGTTCCTTGCCTTCCGCGCTCCAGTTTATTTCACTTTTGGGAGCGCGGGAGGCAGGGATAGCTGGTGATTGGTCAGTTGCTGGAATAGCAGGTATGTCTGTCATTGGTGTATGTGGACCCCTTTCAATGGATTGAAACAGAGCTCGGTCATGACCATTAAGGAAATTGACCATCCTGATTTTCCATTGGGGGTATTCCTCTCTGACCAAAGTCGGAGGTTTGGACATAGAATCAATGTTAAAAGCATTATTCCAGGATTGAAAGCTGGCCATATTTAGAGAAAAGAAGATGAGCGATTGATCGTTTGAAAATAGTTTATTCAATCTGCTCTGATACCAATTGTTGGACCCAGCATGGCCTGAACAACTTCTTTTCACGTAATATGGCAAGTGATTTCAGTAGATGTGAAAAAGATGTGCGGAAATGGAAATCAGACTTTCAAGAAACAAGACCTACAGAATTATCAAGTTTATATCACTTTGAAACAAAATGGTTTACAAGGTGATTGTAAGATTATTATCTAGTACAAACGAATCTTGAATTCTGTGGGTGAGAGGGAAATGGAGTTTTGATGTATGTATGAATGATAAGCTTTAAACTCACTTTGCTTCTCTTGGTTGAGCCTTCTATTTATAGACGGCTGGGTGCATGAATAAACAATAGTTTATTCATGCAATAAGTCCTGCTAAAAGTGCCCAATTGACATATTCATTGAATCCAATGTTCAAGTTGCCTTTTTCATCATGATATCAATTAATGTCAACTTGCTTCGGTAAGTGTGGCAGGACAGAGCCAATTTCAGACAAGTGGGGTATTTTATCAGAATTCTGATAAACCACTTCATCAGAAATTCTGATGAACAAATCATCAGAAAAATCCAGATGATCAGAATCGTCAGAAACTGATGATATTTCATCAGAAATATCATCAGATCCATCAGAAATGACCTTTTCTGATAATCCAATTCAGCTCTTGATCAACTTGTGATTCTTTGAAGTAGATGCTGTGCATTCCAGTTGTCCCATCTGATCTTCTTTTTCTTGTTCGTGATCTTCAGGACTGTTATCTCTTCATAGATCCACTTGATTTTGATTTTCTTCAATACTTACAAATAAAGTTTCCTAACAGACGTGTACGCAATCTCCATTGCACAATTTGGGGCAATCATCGGGTTATATTCGGAAGAGGATGCTGGAGAGGAAGAGAACACTGGTGGCCTCCGTGAAATTCCAGAGGATCAACGCCAAGCTGCTTGGGCTCAAATCGGGGAGGGATTCTATAACTCGAGCCGAACCAAGAGCACACTGTTGAGGGATCCGCTCTACCGATATATCCATAGGGTACTCAGCTACTCTCTTTCCCAAAGACACGACAATAGTGGTGTTGTATGGTTGCGCGATCTACTAGTCCTCCATTGCATTCACAACCGTATCAACCTCGATGTTCCATACCTGTTACTTCGCAATATGCACTTGAACCAACTTCGCAATATGTTTGAAGAGGCGGTAAATCCATCCTCCAAATAAGAAAGGAGTCGGGGGAGTAGCAAGTTGGTTCAAGTGCATGTTGCGAAGTAACAGGTATGTAACATCGAGGTTGATACGGTTGTGAATGCAATGGAGGACTAGTAGATCGCGCAACCCTACAACACCACTGCTGTCGTGTCTTTGGGAAAGAGAGTGGCTGAGGACCCTATGGATATATCGGTAGAGCGGATCCCTCAACAGTGTGCTCTTGGTTCAGCTCGGGTTATAGAATCCCTCCCCGATTTGAGCCCAAGCAGCTTGGCGTTGATCCTCTGGAATTTCGCGGAGGCCACCAGTGTTCTCTTCCTCTCCAGCATCCTCTTCCGAATATAACCCGATGATTGCCCCAAATTGTGCAATGGAGATTGCGTACACGTCTCCTGCACAACGGAACTCCACCCCCTCATTGTCAAACGGCTCCGCTCTTGTTTTGAAAGCGAACGTGCTGTAAAACCCTTTTTTATTTTTTAACCCTTTATTTTAGTAAAAAGCTCGGTCTTCATGTGATGTTCCTTAAAAAAAATGAAGTCTAGCAATAAACAAACAAGTTCCTCAAAAGCTCGGTTTGAAAATGCTTGGTTTGAATAAAAGCCACAAAAATAAAAAAAGTTTTACGATGACCGATGCTTTTTACGCTTTTCGCCCTTTTCTACTAACTACTAACCCAAAACCAACTACCTTTAACCCAAGCCTAACCCTTCCCAAAGTCCTCTTGATGTTTACAAAGGTGTATAGTTAAAAAGGAGGAGGATTGATTGCTTGGCAAGCATATGGTAGAAGTAAGTTCCATGCCGGTCTTGAGTGTTTCACAAAAATACATTTTCGGCCGAGTGTTGAGTGAACTCCCGTGAGGTATGTGAACTTGTATATAAATAGAACTTTAAAGAGGCATGTTATGCCTTAATAAGTAATTTCTCTTATGAAAAGTTCAAAATAAATCACAACGAATAGGATTGTAAATAAAATAAAAATAAAGCCTAATAAGGATCTTAGATTCCCGACACGCTAGACAAGCCCAAAAACTTCTCTTCTACCCATTCCATTTGGGCGTGTAAGCCATATTATAAAGAGTTTTGCTTGAGGACAAGCAAAGATTCAAGTGTGGGAGTATTTGATGTGTGCAAAATGCAACATATAAATTACATCAAATAAGACGTAAAACTAACCCTTTTTAGTACTAATGTTGGAAAAAGTGTGTTTTTGTCTTCCTTTTGTATTTTCAGGATTAAATGAGCGTAAATGAACAAAAAGAGCAAATATGCAGCAAAATCTAACATAATTACAAGAAAAGGAATAAACGTGGCATGCCCGACCCCTCGACAGCATCATCCAAGCAAAAACAAAGCAAACAGAAGGCTGAACACGGCCCCATGCCCAGCAGACACGGGGGCGTGGCCAGGAGTCTGCAGAAAGGACAAAGCTATAGAAGCTTCTATTTTCGACACGGGAGCGTGCCCAGGTCCACACGGGGCCGTGGTCAACGCTAAGATTCGTAGAATCCAAGCAAATCTTGATAGTACAGATACGCTTCTGAACACGGGGCCGTGCCCAGCGGACACGGGGGCGTATGGAGCTAATGCCGACAAACTGCAATTAATGAAGAAAGAGAATAAGGATGGACACGGGGCCGTGTCCGGGCTTCGGTGCAGGCTATAAATAGGGGTGCTTGGTTCACTTCAAAGGCATCCCTTGGCAAACCACTTCTCTCACACTTCACCCATACTTCACCACCATCACAACCTACATCCACCACCATCATCCATCATCCATCATAGAGTGTGTGTAGTAGTCTCGGGATCCAAGATTGATAGTAAGAGTTATTGACAATCAAAGGCCATGTTTGCCTAAGTCTCTTGCATCACTTGGTGAAGACAAGCATTTAGTGTAATACTTTTGTTTTTTAATCTTTTCGCACTTTTTAATTGGTTTTGTATTAATGACATTAATAACTAGTTTCTTATGTTGAAGGTGAAACTTCCTTATCATTTGTCCGTGGTTTCTTGGCGTTATTTTGCTGTCTATATAAAATAAAAGATTTACACCATTCATATCTCTACGGTCTATATAGAGATATGTTGGCTACCTGGTCGGGGGTTAAGGGAATGGTTTGGTAAGGTTCTTGCCTTGTTCAGTGTATAGATCCTGCAAGGACCTGGGTCAAGCTTACTAGGACTTTCTTCAATACCCACTGGTATTGGATGGCGGGGGTGCGAATAGCTTGATCCCCTCATATGTAAACTACTATTATTACATTAAACCGGCTACTTGGGATTGTATCCCTGCTGACTCAACCCACTTAGCCGAGGGTAACGTCACCTTCAAAAGAGGGGCCTACTACTATAACTAAGATAATCTCTTAAAAAGTGCAAAAGTGCAGAAATCATCAAAGGTTACACTAAAGGCGAGTCGGATCCAAGTGATTCATCTTGTCTATCTTTTTATTTTTATTTTTATTTTTCAGCATTTTTATTTTCATATTTAAAACTTTTTCTAAACTTTTGATTTGATTAGACGTTGAGGATAAACCGGTACTAAAAGCTCTTGTGTCCTTGGACGACCTCGGTATCTTACCAACATATACTACGCTCACGATGGGTGCACTTGCCCATATATGTGTTTAGTGTTAGTAGAATATCGTGTTTTATAAATTTAAAACTTGACTAAAGTGTTAAAAAGGGCTAAAAATATACATAAAAATATATAACACACCGCACACATCACTACAATGCTGGAATGGTTTGACAGCATTGAAGTTGCTTTCATCAACAGTGAGTGCCCTGAACATCTCAAGACTAGGAGTGCAACTGGTGTTTTCTAAGGCAGAGCTTTAGAATGGTGGACCAATGAGAGGAACATCCGCTCCAATGATGAAGCTTATGCTTTGCCATGGGCCGAGGTTAGGGAACTAATGATACTCGAATTTTGTCCTCCTCATGAGCAACAGAAGCTCGAGGACGAGTTTTGGCATCTAAAACAAGTTGGTGATGACAATCTCTATACAACTCGCTTCAAGCAACTCAGCATAATCGTGCCACATTTGATGTCCACTCCTAAACGCATGATCATGAAGTACATTCATGGGTTACCAGCTGGTATGCGTGACTCCATTGAAGCAGCACAGCTAGACACCATCGCAGAAGTCTACCGTCTTGCAGCAAGTCTGAACAACAACCGTGTCCGTGACAAGCAGTTCAACACACCTGCCCCCTCTAAGCCAGCTAATCAAATTATCCAGCAATCCAGTGGTAACAAGGGCAAGAAACGATAGTCTCAAAACTCTGGCTTCAATGCAATTATACCTGCTGCAAATCCAAACCCTGCTGCGAATTCAAATCCTGCTTCCCCTGAAAACACCAAGAAAACATACACGTCACTATCATCATCCTGCAAACGCAACCTGTCGCCACTGTACTTCATGCAACCGCTATGGTCACACAGCCCCTCACTGTCGCCAGATCAACCAGGTTCAGCAAGCCCCCCAGAACCCCAAACCAGTAAACAATGTGCGAGCCTGCTACAATTATGGTGATACCACTCATCTCCGTCCTCAATGCCCTCAACTGAAACAAGAGCAGCCGCAGCAGCATGCACTGCGAGGATGCACTTTCAACATCAACGCCAAGCAAGCTCAAAACGATAATGACGTCGTTAATGGTACGTTTCTCGTTAATAATCTTTACGCTTTGATCCTATTTGATACTGGTGCAGACAAAAGCTTTGTGTCCGTTGAATTTGAATCTTTGTTAAACTGTGCACGCTCTAAACTACCTAAGTCGTTCTCGGTTAAGATTGCCGATGGTAAGTCTATTTTAGTCGATTCTATCCTCCGTGATTGTCTCCTTACTCTTAACGATCACGTTTTCACTATTGATCTTATACCTATGCAATTGGGTAGCTTCGATATCATAGTAGGCATGGATTGGCTGCGTAAAAACCATGCTGAAATTGCTTACCACGAGAAGTACGTTCGTTTGCCTCTCCCGTCTAGTGATACCTTACACATCTATGGAGAACGACTTTCTAGAGGACTGAAATTGATGTCATGCACCCAAGCGAACAAATGCTTACGTAAATCGTACTTTGCCTTTTTAGCCCACATTATGGAAGAGAAGGGCAAGGGAAAGAATGTAAGTGATGTTCCAGTGGCGTGTGATTTCCCTAACGTCTTTCCTGAAGATCTTCCCGGTCCTCCTCCACCTAGAGCTGTTGATTTTCGTATTGATCTCGTACCTGGTTCAACTCCTGTTGCCAAGTCTCCTTACCGACTTGCACCCTCTGAGATGCAAGAGTTATCTAGTCAACTCCAAGAACTCCTCGATAAAGGTTTCATACATCCAATACCTCACCTTGGGGTGCTCCTATGCTTTTCGTCAAGAAGAAAGATGGTTCGTTTCGCATGTGTATAGACTACCGTGAGCTTAACAAACTCACCGTCAAGAATCGTTATCCTCTCCCTCGCATCGATGATCTATTCGACCAACTACAAGTCGCAACTTGCTTCTCTAAGATTGATCTTCGATCCGGTTATCATCAGCTTCGTGTTCTCGAAGAAGACATTCACAAGACTGCATTTCGCACCCGTTGTGTTCATGGATCTAATGAATCGTGTTTGTAAGCCTTAATTGGATCATTTTGTAATCGTTTTTATCGATGATATTCTCATTTATTCCAAAACTCAAGCTAATCATGAATGACATTTACGCCTGATACTAGAACTTTTACGTGGTGAACGCTTATACACAAATTTTTCTAAGTGCGAATTTTGGATCAAAGATATATAATTTCTCGGGCACGTTGTTAGCAAACAAGGAATCCATGTTGACCCTTCCAAGATTGAATCAGTGAAGAATTGGATCACACCTAAATCTACGTCTGAGATTCATTCCTTCTTAGGATTGGCAGGTTACTATTGTCGATTTATCTCGAACTTTTCAAAGATCACAGTTCCTCTCACTTCGTTGACTCAGAAAGAGAAACCTTTTGCTTGGGGTCCTGAGCAAGAGGAATCTTTTCAAACTCTTAAGAACTTACTTTGTAATGCTCCTGTACTTGCTCTCCCGGATGGGAATGATGATTTCGTGGTATATTACGATGCCTCAAACCGTGGTCTCGGTTGTGTTCTTATGCAACGAGACAAGGTCATCGCTTATGCCTCTCGACAGCTCAAGATACATGAGAAAAACTATACTACCCACGATCTCGAGCTGGGCGCAGTTGTTTTTGCATTAAAGATTTAGCGACACTACCTATATGGTATTAAGTGTGTGGTTTTCACCGACCATAAGAGCCTACAACACATCTTTAATCAAAAGGAACTAAACATGCGTCAGCGACATTGGGTGGAGTTGCTTAACGACTACGACTGCGAATTTCGCTACCATCCTGGCAAAGCGAATGTCGTGGCCGATGCACTTAGTCGTAACACTCATGTCTGTAGTATTCGTTGTTTTCAAATATCTAGCGATCTTCATGCTTGTATTCGTGACGCTCAATACTCATCAGCCAACGAAGGTAGTTTAATCGTCGAAATACGAGGTGCTTCTATCGACCAACTTGTGACAAAACCTAATGGACTCCAATACTATCTCGATCGCATCTGGGTGCCAGATCGCGACAACCTCCATGAGCTCATCATGAATGAGGCTCGCAAATCCCGATACTCTATTCATCCTGATGCTGATAAGATGTACCATGACTTACGTATGTCTTATTGGTGGCCTGGCATGAAAAAGGACATCGCCGCTTACGTCTTGAAATATCTCACTTGCTCAAAGGTCAAAGCTGAGCATCAGCGTCCTTCAGGTCTTCTTGAATAACCAAAAATCCCTGTTTGGAAATGGGATAGCATTGCCATGGACTTCATAACCAAACTACCTCGTACACCTTCTGGTCATGATAGCATATGGGTAATCATTGACCGATTGACCAAATCAGCTCATTTTTTTCCTATTCGTGAAGATTTCAAAGTAGAGAAACTTGCTCGAATCTACACTGATGAAATCATATGTCGTCATGGTATACCCATTGACATTATCTCCGACCGCGATGATCACCTCACTTCACTTCTTTGGAAAACTTTTCAGTCCGCTATGGGTTCACACTTGAATCTTAGTACGGCCTTTCATCCTCAAACAGATGGACAGACTGAACGTACTATCCAAACCCTAGAAGACATGCTTCGCTCTTGTGTCATTGACTTTGATGGTAATTGGGATGTACATTTACCATTGATTGAGTTCTCGTACAACAACAGCTACCATTCCAGTATTTAGATGGCTCCTTTCGAAGCTTTATACAGTCGCAAGTGCCGATCTCCTATCAGTTGGCATGAGGTTGGTGACAAGCAATTTACTAGTCCCAAACTCATCCAAGAGACGACGGATAAGATTCTTCAAATCCGTGACAACTTGCTCAAGGCTAGAAGCAGACAAAAGAGCTATGTTGACAAAAGGCGAAAGCCTTTGGAATTCAATGTTGGAGACCACGTTCTACTCAAGGTATCTCCCTGGAAGGGAGTGATCCGTTTTGGTAAAAAGGGAAAGCTAGCCCCTCGCTACGTAGGTCCTTTCAAGATACTCAAAAGGATTGGCAAGGTGGCTTACCAACTCGACTTACCTTAGGAACTTAGCAACGTACATCCAACGTTCCATGTTTCTAATCTCAGAAAATGCTTAGCAGATTAGGAACTTCAAGTTCCCATTAAAGACTTGCAAATAAACGAGACTCTTCATTTTGTGGAAAGACCGGTCGAAATCATGGACCGAGGTACTAAGAGACTAAGGCGCAACAAAATTTCCATAGTCAAGGTTCGATGGGAAGGAAATCCTGGCACCGAATTCACTTGGGAACTTGAGAGTGAAATGAAGACCAAGTATCCACAGCTCTTCGTTCAGTTTTCCTCTCAGATTTCGGGGACGAAATCTCCTAAAGAAGGGGAGACTGTAACACCCTGCGTTTTGATGCTAACTCATCGATAGCAAGTCTTCCCATATTTCCTACTTCAACTTCAAACCAACACCTCTGCCTCCATGGAACTCGCCGTTAATCACCGAAACAACGTACGCTCATGTGAACAAGAATCATAATCTGAACCATCATCCCCTTTATCAACAATTTCAAATCAGGAAAATCTTTGAGAATCCTGTCAAGCACCAAGTTCAATCTGATTGCAAACTGTATGAACTCAGAAGTTTAATCATTATGCCCCCGGCCTACTCATCTTTATTCTAGATAAAACCATTGTTTTAATCTGATTCACAAAATGGAAACTGATACTGCTTGATGGCAATTAAATGTAGCAAAAGAACAGGCTACAACATGAATTGTGAAGGGTCCTTGAGCAAATAAATCCGGGAGAGTAATCAACATTTCATTGATTTGAAGTTGTTTTGCGTATTGGTCATCGTTGTTGGTAATTGCAACAGTGTGGATTTGAACCAAGGTAAAAGCAGGTTTCAAGGGTGTTTGAACAATCTTGGATGGTTAGTGAGGGATACGGAGGTTGGAGATTGTGGCATTGGGGAGGATGGCAAAGATTGTTTGCGGTGTTGACAGGAAGACTTATCATGAGTATGGAATCAAACGCGTTCGATCGAAGCAATTTGGAAGCATTGGAAGTGTAATCAGTTGATGATGAATCGTATGAATGGCGGTGGTTGATGTGGTAATCATGACGGCTAGTTCCATGGAGGCAGAGGTGTTGGTTTGAAGTTGAAGTAAATTAGGGTTTTAAAAGGGGGAAAGACAACAGGGGAGGTGAAATAACCGTTCTACCCTCATGTGCAGTGCACATGACATAACTTGACTGAAAATTATAAGTGGGTTTGCCCTAAAGGACATAACGTGCAACATTTTCAAACATTAAGTACAAAAGTTATCAATTTTAAAGGTAAAGGACAACGCCTGAAATTTGGGACAAACATAAAGGACAAAACTTGTAATTTACTCTAAAAATAAATAAGTGAAATGATTGTTAAATGATTGTATTTAGTTAACCACAATTTAGTTAATGGACGGTTTAGTTAATGACACTCTGCTGACATGACGTTGATATGACAACACTTTTTGTTAGTTACTGGAAATCTTAGTTAACCCACAACACATAGTCTAATATGGTTATATGCAGTTAATTGTATGTTAATATTAATTAAATGGTTAACAAACACTTTTATGCATGTTTATATTGTAAATGGCATTGTGTATAACTTTAATATGGTAAAACTGGTTGAATTGGGGCGATTAGTGGGAAAAAAAAACACATTTTAAAAACTTGGTTGCCTAGAGGATGTATCTAAAGTCCTACGAAAATCCTACATCGGATGTAGACATAAAAAGAATTTAGATTCACAAGGAATAATTGACCTTAAATATTACTAACGCGTTATGGGTGCAATAGTTGTGGATGAAAGAAGAACTCCACAATTAAGCATGATAAGGTGGGGAAAACTCACCGAGAATGATGAGTCCCTAGAGGCTGGAGGAGTTCAAGAGGACACAATAGGCAAATTACATATTGAGGATGATGAGTCCAAAAAGGATGGTGATTGTAACACCATAGGCATGTCTCAGTTTAGTCGTGGACAAGATACCATTAACGATTTTTTAGGCGCAATAGTTGTGGATGAAAGGAGAACTCCACACTTAAGCGTACTCATGTAAGAGTAGTACTATGAGTGCGTGATGAATGACCTATTAAGAAGTCTCCACTCGGGTAACTAAAAACAAATGCATGATCCTTGTGTCAAAGCGGACAATACTAGTGATACGAGAGGTTAGATGTTACGATTAAGTAAGCACACCTGAGTGGGAGCACATGGACGCCGAGTTAGACTTAGCATATGTGGAACGCCCGATACACGCCGCCTTTTCGCACCAGAATGAAAGTTTGCGGGGGCCGGATGGAATTCTCCAAAATTTGTTGTGAGCTTGAATCACATCCTTTCAAGTGTTTTCAATTGGTAATGTATAAAATTTATATGTTCTACGTTAGTTATATCTATGTAAACCAATGTTTTCATGACGGCATGAGATTAAATGCAAGTTTCGATATGTTTTAATAGATCATACACATAGCTGACCCTGGGGATTTAAGTGCCTTGGTTGAGCCGAAAATAAAAGGCCATTTGGCCTAACGAATTATATAAACAATTTTTTAAATGGCGGTTAACGTAATAGCAATAAACATAGCAAAAATATAGTATTAAAATTAGGATTTAAGTGTCTCGATCGAGCCGAAAAAAAGGCAATTGGGCCTAACGAGTTATATAAACTATTTTTTAAACGACGATTAACGTTATAGCAACAAATATATAGTATTAAAATAATAGAATTACATACCGTAATAGCTAAACTTCTGACTTTTCAAGTTCTACTTCCACATGCTCTTGCTCTTCAACATGCGGTTTATGTATAAACTTCAACAAAGCACCGGATTGAGACTTTTTCATTGCTTTTTTTAGTATAAGGGGCAATACATCTCTCTCTCTCTTTCTTGCCGCCCGGAAAACGCTTAGAGTGCTCGACGATGAACACCTAGCTTGTTCAGTGTGCGGGGTTTAATCGATCGGCTCATTGGAGCAGATCTAGATCTAACCGTTCACCCTAACTGGGTTTAAGCTTAATCCATTCGCCTCTTAGGTTTCCTGTGGTATTCTAAATGGCAACAACGAATGATAGAGAGGGTGAACAGGACGATGGTGGTCCGTGGTCCAATGTGCAGTATCGGAAAAACAAAAGAAGCAAAGGGGATGGAGTTGAATGGACGTTTCTGGTGCAAAATATCTCAGATCGAGTATCAAGGAACATATTATGGCGAGCCTTTCAACCGTATGGCTTTGTATCGGATGTGTATGTAGCTCGGAAGGGGAATGCAAGGGGCAAATGTTTTGGTTTTGTACGTTATGTTGGAGTAGAAAATATGAAGGAGACATTGGTGTCGATGAACACGGTTAAGATGTTTGACATGAAAGTAAGTGTTTCATTGGCAAAGTACGACAAAGACCATAAGAGATTTAACTACGCACTGGAAGCCTTTGGCCGGAGTGAATGGCGGCCGAAGGATAACAACCAGCCTTACAATAACTATACGGGTGGTAGTAAGAATGGTGGACAACCTTCTAAAAAAACAACCATCTGGACCGGGTTCTAGTGGCCCTTCATTTGTCCAGGATGGGACGTCGTTTGCAGATTTTCTAAGAGGGAAGAAGGAGGTGTACGGTCAAGGAGCAAAAATTGTGACTATGGAGGGCATAGGATCACTATATCCGTTACACTGTATTGGCAGGTCAATCCTCGGCCATGCTAAAGATATTTGGACTCTAAGCAGTATTAGACGATTGTTGGAAGAAGAAGGAATGTTTGATTTTGGCTTGTCATATGTCGGTGGTGTGACTATCATTATTACATTTAAGGATAAGGCATTAGCAAAAGCGTCTATGGAACAAATGACAACTTCTTCTCGACGATTTTCACTAAGTTCAATCTTTGGACTGGGAAGAAATTCCATGTAGTCGGATCATTACTTTGAGCTTTTCCGGTGTGCCTTTTCTGATTAGGGATAATACTCTGTTTGATAGAGTTGGTGGTTTGTTCGGAGATGTAGTCCAACCATCGTCTTTCTCTTGGAAAGAGGAGGATAATTCGTCCGGTACGGTTAAGATATTGACTACCCAAAAGTCCAGAATCGATGAGTCAGTGGTGATCAAATGGAATGACAAGAGTAATGTAATCTGGGTCTCGGAATCTACTGAGCGGTGGGTACCGAACTTCGATAATGAGACAACGTATGGGACAAGGGATTCAGAATCGGATAAGGAGTCGGATTCAGATGTGGAACCAGTTGAAATGGAGGAAGTTGAGGAAGGTGAGATCGGGATGAACGATGGTCAAATTCCGGTACCGAAAAAGAAGGAGAGTTTTCCGAACGACAGGGAAGAAACTTCTCAGGGGGTCAATGAACAGTCGCTGGCAGCTCAGGAGTCATCAGAAAATCAAGTGTCCCATAACATTAATGATGGTGTGGAAACGAGGAACGTGCATGGGGATGTGGAAATATTGGTGCATGATTCCAACAATATTGAGGATGGTGCAGACTTATTAAAAATTTGAATAGTGCTGGTGGGCCCAATGACTTAAACCCAGGAGGGAGATTCAATAAGCCCAATACTCCTATGGTTAATGATGGCCCAACGTCGGGTGCGAATTTAGGGAAAAGAAATAGGAATGAGCTTAGCCCACCATCGATTGGTTCTACTCAAGGGCCCACTCAAAGATTGTTCTGTCAACTTCAGAATCCATCGAATGAACCATTACTCAATACCCCGGTCACTGAGAGGTAAGGAAACGACGAGGCAACTCCCCCTAATTTGGTACAACTCGGAGATGTATTGGCCGATTTTGCTCCTGTGGGGGCTGCAGTCGATGTAAACTCGGAGCTGGAGGAAGAATCTGTTCAGTTAGATTTGAACCAACATCGCAACATCGGAAAGGAGGTTGAGGCTACTATTGAAATTGGGTCCTTAATAGGCATCAATCTTAATGGTTTCGTGTCCGCTACTGAGGAATTAATCGCTGAAGAAGGTGTTATCAACAGTTCTCGATGAATTGTTTATCAGTTATTTTGAGAGGAGTGCGGAGTACTCGGAAATCGGATTGGATTCGTGGGTTAAAGACTAGCTATGGGATACATTTTCTAGTAATTCAGGAAACTAAGCTACGGGATTCTGAATCTTTTATGTTTAGTAAATTTTGGGGCATAGCTGAATTTCATGTAGCAGTGGTAAATTCACAAGGTAGATCTGGTGGGCTAGCATGCATATGGTGTCCAGTAGTCCTCAGGTGTGTTAATGTAATTCATAGAAACTTTATTGTTGTTTTGGGTATTTTGGTGCAATCTAGGTGTAGGGTTAACTTAGTAAACGTTTATGCCCCTAATGATGCGAATGGGAGGCGGGCCGTATGGTTGGAGATCCTGGGTATTAGGAATTCGATACAAGGGTTATGGATAATGATGGGGGATTTCAACAAAGTGCGGAATGCCAGTGAAGGAATGAATTCAGAATTTATTGAAGCTAATGCCGATGCTTTTAACCACTTTATTCTTTCGGCTGGCCTAGTGGAATATAATATGGGGGTAGTTTCACATATATATCAGACAACGGGACGAAGCTGAGCAAGTTGGATTGGTTTTTGGTATGCCTCAGATTTATGGAGAGATGGCCAAACGCAACAGTAATTGCTTTAGATAGGGAAGCATCGGATCATCGGCCCATTGTCCTCTCAACAATTCAGTGGGATTTAGGCCATATTCCGTTCAGGGATTTTAATTCCTGGTTTGAGTATCCTGGTTTTATAAATTACGTGTTACAGATGTGTGGTATGTTTACTTTCTCGGGATCGGCGGATCTTGCTCTTGCTATTAAATTAAGATGGTTGAAAAATAATATCAAGTCATGGTTGAAAGTGGAAAAAGGAAAGAAGGGAGGGTATTTATGGTGGGAAAAAGAGGCGATTAGCAAGTATTGAAAGATTGGCGGAAGAAAGAATGCTACTGGAGGAAGAACTGATGGAAAGGGCGGAGTGCAGAAACTATATGGCAAAGTTTGATAGAATTAAGCAATTGGATTTACGACAAAAGTCTAGATCTAAGTGGGCTGTCGAAGGTGATGAAAACTCTGCTTACTTTCATTATATTATTAATTCTAATATTCGTACTAATAGATTAAATGGGTTGTTGATTAATGGCGTTTGGGTTACGAACCCATTATCTATAAAAGAATCTTTGTATGAGTTCTTTCTCCATCAGTTCACAGAGCCAATGCCAGTTAGACCGGAGTTGGTTTGCCCTAATTTGGCTACTATTTCTGATACTGAAGCAAACACGTTGGTAACACCTTTTTCATTGGATGAAATTAAAGCGGCCGTTTGGGAATGTGAAGGAGATCGTGCGCCAGGGCCGGATGGTTTCAATTTCAAGTTCTTTAAAAAGTGTTGGTCAGGTCTCCGTGAAGACATCGTTAATCTGTTTAATAGATTTTATGAGGAGGGATCGCTTAATAAGTGTTGTACTTCCTCTTTTATAACATTAATTCCAAAAGTAAAGGATCCGGTTAGCCCAGCGGATTTTAGACCAATAAGCATAATTGGTGTGGTCAATAAAGTAATCTCAAAAGTTCTTGTGAATCGGCTAAAAGGGGTGATGGGGAATTTAATTTCTGAACAGCAATCGGCATTTCTGGCTGGAAGAAATATCATGGATGGCCCACTAGTGCTTAATGAAGTATTGAGTTGGTTAAAGAAGACTAAGCGGAGAGGGATGTACTTTAAAGTAGACATCAATAAGGCTTATGATTCGGTTAATTGGGTGTTTCTAAATTCGATTATGGCTCAAATGAATTTCCCGAGTAGATGGCGAGCATGGGTAATGGCAACACTATACTCTGCTAGAGCTTCAGTTCTGGTAAATGGGTCACCGACTAGGGAATTCGACTGTTCTCGTGGGCTGCGTCAGGGTGATCCGTTGTCCCCATTTTTGTTTGTTATAGTAATGGAAGCCTTGACTGGAATTATGAAAAAGCAGCTTCTGTGGGTTTGTTTAATGGTATTAAGTTTACTAATGAAGGCCCGCCATTATCCCATCTGATATATGCTGATGACGTAATGTTTATTGGAGAGTGGTCAGTGTCAAACATAAATAATCTGAGTCGGTTGCTAAGATGTTTTTATTTGGCTTCGGGATTAAAAGTAAACCTGGCGAAGTGTAGTATTTATGGGATCGGGGTAAATGATCATGAAGTACAAGACATGGTAAATCGGTTGAGGTGTAAAAAAGGTACGTTTCCGTTTAAACATCTTGGTCTATTAGTAGATGCTAATATGAACCTTGCTAAGAATTGGAAGTCAGTGATTGACATATTTAAAAATCGGCTTTCATTATGGAAAGAAAAAACATTATCATATGGAGGTAGGATAACGCTAATCAAATCAGTGTTGAACTCCCTACCTACATATTATTTTTCATTATTTAAAGCTCCGATAAAACTCTTGGAATCACTAGATAGAATCAGAAGGGTGTTCTTTTGGGGAGGGTCGGAAGAAAAAGCTAGAATGAATTGGGTGGCATGGGATAAAACTATTGCTCCGGTTGAATACGGGGGGTTGGGTTTCGGCTCACTCAGGGACGCAAATTTAGCAATGTTGCCAAAATGGTGGTGGAGGTTTAAAACAGAAAAAAAAAGGATTGTGGAGACGTGTAGTTTGGGCAATTCATCACAACTCAAGAGGATGGAATGATATTCCAACAAAAGTCTCTATAGCCTGTCCTTGGAAAAATATCTCTAGTATTCGGAATATATTATTAGAAGCCGACATTGATCTGAACAATGCTTTGTTAGCGGTTCTGGCAAATGGTAAAAATATTTCTTTCTGGCTAGATAATTGGGCTTATCCGGTTCCATTCTATTTAAAATTTCCAGACTTATTCAAAGCTGAAAAAAATAAAGATTGTATGGTGCATGACCGAATGGGGTTAAGCGAGTCAGGTTTGGAGTTTCGGTGGGCCTGGGCTTGTTCGGTTCTGGGCAATAATGAAAATATCCAATTGCAGCAACTTATGGGCTTGATTGGTGGGATGGCTATGACGTTCGGAACTGATAAGTGGTATTGGAAGTATGAGGGGTCTGGTATTTTTAAGGTTGCAAGTATAAAAAAGATACTGGGTTCGGTTAATCGTGTGCGGCCCGCTAGAGTATTTGAGTGGAATAATTGGGTCCTGAAAAAGGTGGCAATTGTAGCATGGAGGGCAGAGATGGAACGCTTGCCGACCAAATGTTCCTTATCAGCTCGGAGTATACCGGTGCAGAGTCGATCGTGTGTTATGTGTGGAAACTATGATGAGACTAGCGAACATATTTTTGTTTCATGTCAATTTGCACAAATGATATGGCAGAATATTGCAGGTTGGTGCAGGATTCCTCCGATAATTGCATTCGGCATGAAGGACCTACTTACGTTGCATGAGATCAGCTCGGGTTCAAGTAGGAAGAAAAAAGTGTTGTATGCGGTTATTTTGGTAACATTTTGGAGTATTTGGAAGACGAGTAACGAGGTCGTTTCGAACAAACAATGCCAAATACTACAAAGATTCTAGACGAAATTAAAGCAATGGCGTATTTATGGGTGAAGAACCGGTCTAAGTTGGCGACATTAACATGAGAAGATTGGAGCAGATTCAATGTTGGTGGATAAGAAATATATGTAATCTATTGGTGTTGAATATTTGTATGTATGGTGGTAGCATCTTTCTACAATGAATAATATAATTTTTGTCAGCCTCTTTACCCAAAAAAAAAAAATTTGTCAGCCGTTCAAAAAAAAAGTTGTCCCTTTTTTAATTTTTGAGCACCACATAGTTATTTAGGAGACGTAATTTCTCAAATTCAAATCCCATTACTCAATTTTATAATATTAATAATTAACAATTACTCATTCTGAGTCTAACAATCAATAATTACTCAACTCTAATTTCCAAGTCTATCAATCAACAAGACACCTAATTTATGGCTCAACATTCAACAACACACCCAATTTAGGGCTTAACATTTAACAACACACCCAATCTAGAGCTCAACATTCAATAAAACACCCAATTTAGGCAAAATTAACAATTATAAATTAGGGCAAAATTGTGTGAATCAAGAAAGTGGAACAAAACAAACATTCCTTGATTAGGTTGTGGTGGTTGCTGACGATGTAGCGGTGGTCGACGGGCGATGGGTCAACGTCAATCGCTGGAAGCCTGTCGAACTACGTGGTTTTTTTTGTTTTTAGATTTATATTTTTTACTTTTTATTATTAATTACTAACTAGAATTAGTACCCACCGCAATGCGATGGGATTCTACGTACGTATCATAAGTTTTGAAAGCCAATTGTTTGCTACATGATTTTAGTTTTAGTCACATTACCTATTGTATCTATCAAGGCTGTACAAAATGTTGTTTTGTTAGAGATGATTACTACTTAGCTTGCTAACACCAGCTGTGTTAGTCAAACAACTCATACAAAAGTTATATTTTAATTTCAGCTTCTTGTCTGGCTTTCAGTTGCATTCTACTAAGTTGCAGCCATTCATAAGGTGGAAAGCTAAGCGATCATTCTTAGTGCGCCTTTATGGCGCCGTGGCTTGTTTATGCAGATTAACAAGAAGTAAAGCGTAGGCTTAGTGACAATTTCTAATATAAGAAGTGCTAAGAGGTAAAGAGCGATGTACCTGGTGATCCTACATGTGCCTGTTTTGCCTAACCAGGTTTCGGGTTTGGAGTTGAGGGATGCAGTGGTTGGGCACTCTATGGTTTTGATTCTCCTGCTGGTTGTAGGTCTGCCACGTTAGTGACAAGTGACAACCACATGATCTTCCTTCCTAAGCGAGACAAGCATAATCCTTACCTCCCCTATTATTAACGCCATTTTGTGGGGCAGGATTTTAGGATCAACACAACCTTCCTTAGTGATAAGTTCCTGGCAACTTGTCTTGAGAAGGGCCTCCATGCCTTCATTAAAGAAGGTCACCTCCGTTGGTCTCGTGGAGTCATTGATCACACGACATTAACAGTACTTAACACTATACCTTTTGACAGTTTTAGTACGTTCGTTTTTTTTTTTTTGTTAAACAATTGTTTCCATTAGTAATGAAACAAATAAAGTGTACATGAATTTGCGGATGACATCTTTGTAGTCTTTAGGATACACTTTCTCATTGCATGCTGAATGCAGGGCCGTCTATCAGGGGGGTGCAAGAGGTGCCTGCGATCAGGGCCCAAATCAATATAGGACCCGAATAATTTTTAAATTATATATATATATATATATATATATTTTAAAAAAAAATTCTGGATGTTTGTATAAACAAGAGCCTGCTAAAAGACCTAAAGTTTTTTAAATAAGGGCCTGTTTAAAAGTTTTTAAAAAATGACCCAATTAACAAGCCCATGTGACTAGTCTAAACAAAAATAAAGAGCCTGCTAGATTAGGTAAAGGAAACAAAACGTCGCACTGTCGCAGGCAGTATAGTATATCGCACAGGGAATTGGGACGAGGGAAACTGGAAACAAAACGTCGATCATCATTCGATCAGATCAGGGAATTTCGCAATTTCGCAGTGATTCAGACTTTCAATGATTCAGTCGCAGCACAGCAGCAGTGAGGAGATTTGTGAATAGGGCCCAAATTTGTTTTATTTATTTCATAACAATTATCGTAGTATTATGAGTTTTTAGTATTTATATATTTGATTGAATGATTGATGAGTTTATATCATATGAAGATTTGCGAATAAGGCCCAATTTTTTAATCTCGAACAGGGCCAAAAAAAAATTTTGTGATTTTTGGAGACGGCCCTGGCTGAATGCTGGACATAGTACCAACCACGGCTATTATCAATACTCTCCACCCATGAACGACATATGAACTGTGTAATCCCCTACATCAAAGTTGTTGTCACAAGCATAGTACGATCATGTAGTTGATTCTTTTATTTGTATAATACCTACGCTTTATGTTTCTATCCTTTTTGGATAACTATTGCTGCCTTTGTTCTTTTAAAGGTTACCTGATGATCTGGTTTATGTGGTGACTTCAGCTGCAGTAGCATGATGAGTGAGTCATTGTTGTCTGCTTCTTGTAAGGTTGGAAGTGCTTTCAACCTGACATTAGTTACATGCAAACAAATTGGTGTCATTTATGTAGTAGTTTTCGTTCGTTAGAGATGTAATAAGTTTAAGGTTTACAGGTTGGTTAACCTTGCTACTCTTTCAGCTATCTGTGGACATTCTAGATTAACAACAGTAAGGCCGTTCAAATCGCTCGCCGCTCGACGCTCGTTCGGAAATTGGTCGGAAAATGCTCGTTCGATTTGACGCTCGGTTGTAAACGAGCCGCTCTGCTCGGTTCGGTTTGTAAACGAGCCAAGCATGAGCAAAGGTCCGCTCGGCTCGGTTCGGCTCGAATTATTATTTTTAATTAGTATATATATACACATACATATATAAACATGTATATACACAAATATAAACTATACATATATACACAAACACACCTATATATATACACACATTACACATACATATATAGTTAAATATAAATTAAATTTATAGTTTTATATATACAACTCTATTAAATTTTGGTCCACTGTATACAAATTTACAACTATATCTATACGTACTAGCCCAACCACGCCAATAAAAAATTTAATATCAAATCTAAAAGTAAAACCCTAAACCGATAAATGACAGGCTGCTCACCGCCTCAATGTTTCATGTCGTTACCCTAAGTCGATTGTTTCCTGCACTCAGCGTAATTGTTCGTGCAATATGATCATCGCCTCACCGGCCACAACATTGTTATTTATAAGAAAAATATTATGCCATTAGATGTGCATGTTTTTAAAAATATAAAAACTTGAGACCAAACATTGTTGCCACCTCTATCAGCAAATTTAAATCGGGCGACACAGTTGTCCAAATCGCTCGAACTTCGCTCGACGCTCGCTCGGAATATTTACTGCTCGAAAAATGCTCGCTTGATTTGAGGCTCGGTTTTAAATGAGCCGTTCTGCTCGGTTCGATTTGTAAACGAGCCAAGCACGAGCAAAGGTCCGCTCGATTCGGTTCGGCTCGTGAACAGCCCTAAACAGTAGTAAGGTGTGTTGACTCCAATTGCATGAAGCCTCATAAGGAAAGCAGAGTAATATTAGATTAACTATTAGAGTACTAGACAAGCTTCTTTTTTTTTTCTTTTTCGTTTAAACATACCAAAGTAATTAAAAATTTGTAGTAGGGATGGCAAAAAAGCCCAAGCCCGATGGGTATACCCGCAACCCGAAACATACGGGCCGGGTAAACCCGAAGTCCGACGGGTATGGGCCGGGTATGGGATTAAAAATATAAAAATATTCGGGTACGGGTATGGGATTTAGCGATACCTGCCCGATACCCGGCCCGTTTACCCGAATAATACCCGAAAAGCATATTATTTTAAATTTAATTTTCCATTTATATAAACTTTAGTACATACACTTATTCGTATTATTTTGCTTTGTTGTTTGTCTTCAAGACTTTAACATACAAACATAAGATTTTATGTTTAGTTATGTTGTTTCTATGTAGATTAAAGATGTGTGTTAGTTTTGGAATTTTCTAAACACATTTAAAGTTGTTAGGAAGATTACTTGGGTTGTGAATAATGCTACTATTTTTCATGTTTGGGTTCAATTAAATGCAAATTATATAAACTGACATTATATGTTCCAAAGTAGCAATACATTAATTAGTTAATTATGTAGACATATGTTTCAAATATGCATTTGAATATGATATGTTTGTATGTTATTGGTCATATTTTCCTTTGTTGTAGTTACTAAAGTAGTAAATTATATAAACATTAGAGTAAAAAATACACATGAGAGTTTCAATGATATTTTTAACAAATTAATGGGTATACCCATTACCCGCGGATATACCCGATACCCGATGGGTAAATACCCGACAAATATCCGACGGGTAACGGGCCGGGTACGGACCAAAGAATTACAACCGGGTACGGGCTTGGGATTACTAATACCCGGCCCAAACCCGGCCCATTGCCATTCCTAATTTGTAGAAACAGGTTAATAAACAAAATATATTGATGTGTTGTAAAACACACGTGCTTATCTTATGTAAATTGTATAATTTTCGATAGTTTTAGAGTCGTTTCTATTAGTTTTTAGCTTTTATTAAATTATTTTATACTATTACTGATCCGGTGTGAAAATATGGAAAAATCAATCCGAAACGATTAATAAACGGACACCCAGGAGTTAAACATGAAGTCAAGAGGCCAAAGTTGATAATTGGTGAAAACTAGGTTAAGCACCCCCCGCGTTGCGGCGGGGGAGAACACCAATGTCACACTACTGCCAACGACCATCAACAGTAAAGTTGCGGCGTGTTAATGCGAAGAAATTAAACCCAAACGTAAAACATATTAAAGAATAACTAAGTTAATCTAGGACCCGTGCGTTACGATGAACCTGTCAAATGAAAAAAAATAGATAACGTAAAAATGTTTACCACACACGCACGTTGATCCGTGTTAACTCGCAAAATTTAGAACGAAACGTAAAGCGAAATTTTTGCGAAAAATGAAAAGTGTAGAGGACCAAAGTTGAAAGTAAAAAAGTTGTGAGTTAAATTGTAAAAGATGATGTACAATAGTTTAATGCATGCAAGCGTTACAAATTATATTTATACTAGGAGCCACATGTCGGATAATGCCTAAGGTAGGAGCTTGAAGTTCAAGTCCCACTACACATGGTCTTATGCTTGCTACAAACTCACGCGTTATCATGGGGCAACCTACACAATAATCACTTGTACTTTCTTGTGGCTCAAAGTTATAAACTCACATTGGGTACAACCGTAAAATGCATAATACATCTATAAAGCTTGGTGTACAAGCTTTAATGCAACAAAATGTTTCAAATTATATAGTATATAATTGTTAAAATACATGTAGTGTGAGTACTAACCATTCGTCTCTCATGGCGACTTTCCTTAAGATCTTTTCTTTAGCAATATGTACGTTCGGTTTTTGCGTACGGTCAATGTTATAAGCGGAAACTTTTTTTGTGGATCTCTAGTAGGTCTAAATTTGACTCCCTTAAATGAGATAGGTGAAGAGATTTTAATATCCTTGATATTTTGATATAATTGCCGGGTTTTCAGCTTTTTGTTGACCTATTTTTTATATATTTTATATAGAGTTTTGACGTTAAAAAACGTATTTTGAAGCAAATACCAAAGGAAGCACCTGATATCATTTCACTCATACCAAGACTTGGAAAAAACTTTGCTCACCTTTAGAAGCACA
Source organism: Helianthus tuberosus (assembly GCA_030545235.1). Classification (NCBI taxonomy): domain Eukaryota; kingdom Viridiplantae; phylum Streptophyta; class Magnoliopsida; order Asterales; family Asteraceae; genus Helianthus; species Helianthus tuberosus. The sequence continues at coordinate 46,998,481 of CM060408.1, forward strand.
AAAAATCTTTTAAATATAGTGAAATGGCAAATCTAGTAAATAGAACCAATTAAACGTGACGGGTTAAATTTGAGAATGCATAAAGGAAACCGATTAAATACCATAAACGATAAACATAAAAGGAATTTAACACCAAGGCAAAGATAGAAAACTCTAATTCAATTTGTTAAAAGAATCATTAAAATCGAATATAAATCCATTAAACAAAATACATATGCAAATGTAATGCTTACCTGTTCAAATATGTTTTCTACTAATTCAAGCATTAATATTTTAAAATTAAACAAATTTTACCCTTATACAATTAGTAACTTGGGTTATGTCTCATTTGTTTAAAAGTCACACCTTTTAATTTATTTTACTCACACCCTTTCATTATACATACATACAAAAGGTTGTGGTTAGATCACACCCCTTTAAAAAGTCACAACCCTTCAAATTACTTATAAATAAATCACACCCTTACAAAAAAAGTCACAACTTTTTAATTCATCATACCCTTTCAAAGAGTCACAACCCTTCAAACTACTTTTAAATACATACAAAAGGTTGTGATTAAATCACACCCCTTTAAAAAAAGTCATAACCCTTCAAATTACTTATAAATAAATCACACCCTTACAAAAAAAAAAAAAAAAAAAAAAAAAAGGTTACAAAATTTGAATCCATCACACCCTTTCAACACACTTAAAGTTGCCTTTCAACACACCATTGCGTCTCTTCTTCAACGTACCGATTCATTTAACTTAAAAGAGGGTTTCATCATTTTCACTTTGTGTAACTCCTCTCCGCACGCATCAAACAAAAACCATGTAAATCGTTCTTTCCATCCTACCTTTTAAATTTTTATCCCATCTATCACTTTCTATGTTCATCCTTCCACATCAGATTAGATTACTTCGATTACACAATAGGTTATATTGTAAGCAAGCAATTCAGAAACTCCACCGTCAAAACCGAACAACATCAACTAGAACTCACCGACAAAAACCTCTGCAAAATCCGTACATAAACGATTGATGAATGAACCGACGTGTATCTGTAAAGGAACCGACCAAACCCAACATCTTAACAATCCTACTTTACATTCAAATTAAAAATACATATACAATTGATTAATAAACCGACGTGTATCCATAACGGAACCGACAAAACGATTCATATGAAAAGCAATCGGACTTTATTAAACGGAATTCGAAAACCAACTGCTTCAGAACACCAACGTTTTTCGTAGCGATTTCGGCAATGATCTTCAACTTTCTTCACCGTCATCCAGCGATCACAGTTGTTGGTTGATTCGTCGTTGCCATCTAAAAAGTGCAGCCGGTGAATAGTGACGATCTACGAGACGGAAATTGCAGTTGCGATATTATGGTATGTTTTTCCAAGACGGTATTATTATTATTTTCTTTAATTTTTATTTTAATTGTTCTAAAAATAAAATAATATGTCGTAATTGCATGAAACACATGAATAATAAAAAATTGCAAATAACCTAATTTCCTCCCTTGCGTTAAACTTAATTTAATTTTCCAAATATTAGATATTTTTTCCTCTTTTTAATGATATATATTATTGTTATGTTTTGTTAATTCAGTCGTCATCAACTACGATGTAAATCACCAAATTCTCCATTGCATTTAATTTTATTTTAGTTTCAAAAAATCCGTTGCATTTTTTATTTTATTGTTTTATTTACTGTTAGTTTTTCAAATTTATCGATTACCATTTAATAACTTAATTTTCTCTCATGCATTAAATGTAACTCAATTTTCCAAAACTTCGTAACTTTTTTTTTGTCAATCGTATTTTTTTAGTTTACTCAACTGCCATGTAAATAATCTAATTTTCTCTCATGCAATAAATTCAATTTGGTAAATTTGATAATTATTAAACAAATTGATATTTAATTTCAAAAAATAAAAGAAGAATGTATATATTTTAGATAATTAGTATAAATTGTTTGTGTTTAAATCCTATTTTAATCATTACCACCCATAAGTTCTAAAACCCTCACAGTATATAAAGACACCCTCCGTCTTTCTCTTTCTGATTCTTGATCGATTAGTTCCATATTATACCTTCTTATTCGATCCAGATTATTTGTTAATAATTCAAATTAATAGGTTTTGTATTCATAGTTAAATTGTATCTTAGCCTTTTCAACATCCCGCTGCAACGCGCGGGGTTACGTCAACTCGTTTAAAATTAAAAGTAAACTATAAACATCATAAACTAATCAAATGGTTCTAGTACAGATAGATTAGTTGGACCAAAAGCTAATCAAACTATAATCCCATCTTTATTTGAAACAACATTAATACACATAAACGTTACATAGAAAAGGTCATAATACACATAAACGTTACATAGAAAAGGTCATGTCATCAAATTTATTAGTTGGACCAAAAACTATCTTTTAATGATTTTCCTAATACCTTTTCAAATATATTATTAACTTATGGATTAGGATCAAATACAAAGGATCCTAATTGTAAGAAGTGTAAGAATGATTTATAGAGTGACAAGTGTCCAATAACCTAAAATTAAACCCACTAAAAAAAAGAGTAAACTGCCATTTTGGTGTCTGTGGTTTAGTCACTTTTGCTACTTTAGTCCAAAACTCAAACCTTTTGCATCTGGGTCCCTGTGGTTTCAGTTTTATTGTCATTTTGGTCCAAAAATGAAATCAGGTCATATTTGTCTTATAAAATCCTGCTATTTTGTCTTTTCCGCACGGGCAAAATGGTTATTTCTTTTTTATAAATAAATACCAAATTTTACAAGACAAATATGATCTGATTTGCCCCTGAGGAAAAGAACAAAATTGCAGGATTTTATAAGACAAATATGACCTGATTTCATTTTTGGACAAAAATGGCAATAAAACTGAAACCACAGGGACCCAGATGCAAAAGGTTTGAGTTTTGAACTAAAGTGACAAAAGTGACCAAACCTCAGGGACCAAAATGGCAGTTTACTCAAAAAAAAAACTTAGACATCCACCACCACCAAAAACCTAACACCCCCCCCCCCCCACCCAATCACCCACCCAAAAAAAAATTTTTTTTTTTTTTTTGCCGAGGGGGTGGGGGGTGGGGGTTTAGGTTTTTGGGTTTGGGGGGGGGGGGGGGTGTTTAGTTTTTTTTAGGTTTTTTGGGGGTGGGGGTTAGGTTTTTTTGGGGTTTTTTTTTTTGTAAGGTATAGTTTTTTTTTTTCTTTGCCGGGGGGGGGGGGGGGGGGTTAGTTTTTTTTTTAGGTTTTTGGGGGGTGTGTGGGGGGGTTAGGTTTTTTGGGGGTTTTTTTTTTTGTGAGGTATAGTTTTTTTTTTTTTTTTGCCTAAAAAGACAAAAGAAAGTTTTCTTTCTAAAACGCAATGGACTGAAAACAGATAAAAATGTGTTTTACCTAAAATGCAATGGACTGAAAACACTTCAAAATGTGTTTTTCTAAAACGCAATAGACTGAAAACACATAAAAATATGTTTTTACCTAAAACGCAATGGACTAAAAACACTTCAAAATGTGTTTTTCTAAAACACATTGAACCATGGTATGTTTTGTCTCTGAATTGTCTGAACCAGGAAGTAGGAGATCAAAAACTGTCTACGATTTTTTGTCTACGAAATGAGGAAATTTCCAGAAAATTAAATTTTTTGATGCAGTTTTATTAAAGCAATTTAATAAAAAAAAAATTCAACAAGGGGCTGCCGGCCCTTGGACCCTCCTACCAGGGGCGCTGCCCCCGGACCCCCGCCAATATTACTTTGTAAAACGTAATGATTCAATTCAAAAACCCAGATCGTAAAAATGCAATTCAAAAAATTCTTACATAAATCGAAGTCGATTTCTTCAGATTTCTTTAACAATTGATGAAATTTGAATGTTAGAAACACTTATCAGTGATCGAATCGAACGAATCGAGTGATTCGCTTCAAAATCACAGAAAAAAAAGAGATATTGTATGAAATTAAATTGGGTTTTTTCAAAAAAGTTGAAGAACACGTTGATTGGGTGTTTGAATCATTGATTGGTGACGAAAATCGCACTATAATGTAGTGATTATTGAGATAGAAAGTGAAGAAAAGGTTGAAGATGGTGGGTTTTGAAAATGGTGAGTTTTGAAGTTACAGAGAAAGAAGAAGATAGAAGATTGGATAAAATTGACTAAAATACCCTTACTCTTTATTTTAAATTTGCCACATGTCATAATCCTATTGTTTTATATCATTGCTAGCCAAAATAAACTTACTATTTGATCCTCTCCCTTTAGGTAGGTACACACATTGTATCCATATAATCAAACAAACATTCATCAATATAATCAAACAATGAATTTAATAAGAAAATACTCTTTGATTAAAATTGAAGGTACGTAAACCCTAAGACCGTGGGGTATGGTGGGGCTTGGGTTGGGGGCATGAGTTGACACGTGGAGTTCGAGCCCCCCTCCCCCCCCCCCCCCACCGGTAAGTGACGTGTCCGTGGGGTATGGCAGGGCTTGAGTTGGGGCGTGGCTTGGCAGTTTATTAAAAAAAAGCGAATAGGACATGGCCAACAAAGCGAATAGGAGCCCGCCACATAGGATCGCTAGCCCGCCCCACGCCCGGCTTCAAACTCCCGCCCCTTGGGCCACGCCCCAACCCAAGCCCCGGGGTGGTGGCTTGGGCGTTTTCAGCCAACCCACGCCCCAACCCAAGCTCCATACCCCATAGTCTAAACATATAATCCCTATTTATACTAAACAATCTCTTGGAGAACAAAGTAACCTATTCATTTAAGGAAACCAAATAAAATAAAACTAGTATTTTCTAAGTCTTTCTCCTAAAATAAAATAAACCATATAAATACTCCAACTTTTAAGTATTGACAAGATTAGTTCCAATAATCAACTCCTAAACTTGTCAAGTTCCTTCTAGGTCTTGAATACCAAGTAAGACCCGAAGTTCTTCCATCTTAATACTCGGTTTTCTTGTTGATGAAACACTGGTTAACACTATGGTTAATCAGCGGGGTTACTTCTTCTGTGGGTTCAATCTCTCTTCCTACTCGTAAGATGACCGTCTCCTGCAAAACAGCAAACCGTCAGTCTCGTTAAGAGGGGAATGTGGGGGTTTCCCTCTTAACCAGGCTCCGGCGTGAGAATAAGTACTGTTCCGAGGAAGAATAATCAGTGTGTGTTAAGTGTGAGAATAGTGAGAGCAAGATGATCAACCTGGATGGTGAAGGGTCCTATTTATAGCCGGATGGTGAAGAAGGGAAGGAGCAGCAATGCCAGCTGTAGACGTGCGCCAGCTGTCCGACCAAGGGGAATATCCCTTTGGTCTCCTCTGCTGTGGTCAGTGTAGTGGTACACGTGGCGCGCCTGCATTTGTCCAGTTTGGAAACATCGTACTGATATTGTCTGGCTGCTCCCTGGCCTGCTGCAGGTCCAGATGGCGCTTGATGGCTGGTGACACGTGTTGTCCTTTATGTTGGAAGGAGCATCTTTGGTGTCACCTGGCTGCTTTCCAGAAGCTTCTGGAAGCTTCTGGATGATGCGGCTGATGTCACTCGCCATGTAGGATGGAGAAAGTGGTATGGTCCTTGCCATGTTGGCAAGGAAGTGGGACCATACCTCTTCAAGTCCCCCCAGTCCAGTGTGCCTTCTAGGTGAGTTGATCGTCTAGGAGGGATTCTGGACTTATGAAGGTAGTGTTTGTTATGATGTGGGGTTTTTGACTTCTTGCAGAAATGAGCCAAGTGGACGCATTACGCATGACGTATGGCGCATGGGTTTTGACTCCTTGCGGAAGTGAGCCAAATGGACGCATGCCGCATGGCGCATGGGTTTTGACTCCTTGCGGAAGTGAGCCAAATGGACGCATGGCGCATGGCGCATGGGTTTTGACTCCTTGCAGAAGTGAGCCAAATGGACGCATGACGCATGGCGCATGGGTTTGACTCCTTGCGGAAGTGAGCCAAATGGACGCATGACGTATGGCGCATGGGTTTTGACTCCTTGCGGAAGTGAGCCAAATGGACGCATGCCGCATAGCGCATGGGTTTTGACGCATGGCGCATGGCGCATGGGTTTTGACTCCTTTCGGAAGTGAGCCAAATGGACGCATGCCGCATGACGCATGGGTTTTGGCGCTTTTATGAGTGTTGTCTTCAGGGAGAAGCTTTGTTGTCTTCGGGAGGAGTGACTGACGTGACAGCCTGGTGTCAGTTGAACAGGCGCCTTTTCAGTCACGTCAGTTACTCTACGTCATAGTGGCAGGCGGTTGTTGCACACTTTTCCGAAAAAAATGATGGCGTTTTCTCTCTCCTCTGACGTGTCTCGCCTTAATTGGATCTTTTCCTGTATCTCTGGCGGTTCACTGCCCATCGCATTAAATGCGATGGGTATAAATTCCAAGGCGGTCTCCTCCATCCTTCACTTTTCAAAATTCGAAAGCCAGATTTCTCTCATCTTCCTTTGTTTTCTTCCTTTATTCTCCGGAGTTCATCTGTGTTTTTACTCCGTTTTCACGATGTCTACTTCGAATCCTTCTTCGAAGAAGAAGAGGAACAAGGGTAAGATCCCTCATGGCCCAGATCAGGCGGTTATTGGTTGGAAAGAAGAAGAGTTTCAGAATCTGGTAAGGGACATGGGATTTCTCCCTGGTTGGGGTGCTCAATATCCAACTGCTGGTTCCACCGCCATGGAAGCTCCTCCTGGGTACATGACTTTGTATGGCGCTTTTTTCCGGGAGGGTAATTTTAGGCTTCCGATGACTCGGTTTACTGCTGACGTTTTGAGGGGTTATGGACTTCATATATCCCAAATTAATGCCATCGGGCTTCCCCGCATCACCCACTTTGAGTTCGTTTGTATGGCCAACCGGTTAGATCCGACGTTTGATATGTTCAACGTCTTCTACACTGTTACTTATACAAATGGTTTTTACTCCTTTAGTGCTCGTACCGGCGTGTCTCCAGTTTGTTCTGTGCCGTTAAAGGGTATACATGACTGGAAACAGAAGTTTTTCTATATTCGCCGGGGTGTTGTGCCTGTAGACATGCATTATAGATCTGTGGGAGAGGGTATCCCGAAGGTTGATGTGGTTGCAGACTTTGCTAATCAGGACTGGTACAAGAGGTTGACCCGTAAGGCCACTCCGATAGTTCAACTTGAGGAGATGGCGTTAGTTGGTGCTGGGATGAGCATGAAATGGGTTCCCAAAAATCCGCTGGGTGTTCCGGTTTACGGTCATGGTGGCAAATGTATGTTTTGTTCCATATCCCCCTTTTGTTTTTCCTTTGGTTGTATGATTTTGTATTGTGCTTTACTTCCTCTTTTTCGCAGTAGGGTTCACACTAATGAATGTTTTGGATCCCGATGCTCCAGGTGCAATGGTTGAAGCAATACCGAAGAATGATAAGGGACCTTGGTTGGGTCAGATCCGCCATCGGTTTCTGCATCCGAGTGATGAGAGTTTTGCTGCTTATGTGAACACTGTGTTAGGTGAGGAGATTGAAAATGAGGATGATTCATTTGATTCCCTTCGAGAGGAGGTTATCGTTCTCTCGAGTGATGGTTCTGGCAGATCGTTGGAAGACCTAACGTCTCCTTCCGCACGTGCAGGTCCGGTGCAAGGGGCTGTGCAAGAGCCGGTGAATGAGCCTGTTGAGGAAGATGTGGAGATTCCTGCCGAGACTGTTAATCCGTTGGAGACGAGAAGGAAAACGAAGGCTGACAAGGCTGAGGAGAAAGGGAAAAGGGCTGAAGGGGCTTCCTCTAAGTCTCCTCGTAAGCGACTTCACACTGCTCGTATCCTTGATTATGTTGTCGTTTCTGACACGTTACCTGGTTTAGGGGTTGGAGAGAAACACCCTGAGGCGGACCCTGAGGACCGCGCGACTCTGACTGAGATGATGCAGAAGAAGATGTTTGCGGATAGGAAACGAAATCTTGATGAGCAGGCTGCTGCTGCGCTTGCGGCAAAGAAGATTAGACTCCAGAAAGAGAATCCTCCCGCCCCCTCTGAATCGGACGTTGATATGGGCATTTTTGCTGAAAAACCTTCTGATTTGCTGCAGAAGATTTTCGAAGCTTCCGGTATTCGATTTTTCAGTTTCCAGCATTTCTCCTTATTTATGCTTGTCTTGCCTTTGTATTTTGTTTCCCTTTTTGTCTGAATGTGCTGCTCGTCTTGGAGCAGGTGTCAAAACAGCACAAAGTGGGCACAAGATTGATATTTCTAAGATTACTCCTCCGGAGTCTCCGCCGTCGAGGACATTTGGGTTGTCTCCCCCTCATGATACTCCTGACGGGCAAAAGAAAACTGCGGGTGTTGAGCAGGTTGCGGAAGGTGGTGGTGATGCAGGTGGTGCTGCGGGCGGTGGTGTTGGTGGTGATCGCGGTAAGAACGTGGAGGTGGAGGTAGAGGTGAGTGAAACTACTCCTCATCAAACTGTGTATACCAAACGCCCCCCAGGTGATGGTGGTGGTGCAACCTCGGGTGCCGTCCGCAGCCCTCAGTTTGGAAAATTTCATGCTGACTCCTTTGATACCACGAATCCTGCTTGTGACGAGCTTCCGTATATCCCCCGTTGGAACTTGACCCAAGGTTCTAGGATGGACAACCTTGAAAATTGTCATGAGTTCTACTCGATGTCTCTCCCCCCGGCTGAAAGGATGTTTCAGAGGAAACGCCGCCGGTTTGCACTACTGGATGATCATGTTCAGGCCGGGGTTAACTTTTTCTCTACCACTCAGGAGATTGTCCGTGAGTGGAAACAGCTGGGGGAGGACGTTATGGAGTTTGAGAATGATAAGAGACTATTTGCGGAAGAGAAAGAGAAATTCAATGCTGAGAAAAAGGGGTTGGAGTGGAGGCTTGCCGATGCCGAGGAAAAACTTGCTCAAGAGAAGCAGGCTAATGCTGATAAGCAGAAAAACTGGGAAAGTGCGTGTGCGCGCACGAATGCCGAGCTCAAGACTCAACGTGACACGATCACTCGTTTGTCCGGTGAGAAGAAGGATATTGCGGATGAGGCTAATCAGGCGCGCATGATGTTTGAGAAGAAGGAGACAGAGTATGTTGAACGCATTGCTAAGCTGGAAGTTCTTGCTAGGCAATGTGAGACTTCTGAACGTCTTCTTCAGGAGAAAACTGCTGAGTGCCAAGCCGCTGAACTCCTTGCCGAGGAGACGTCTGCTGATTGCAAATGGTTGCTCTCACGCGCGGTGCCTCTGGTAATTTCCTGTATTGTTTTGTTTTTTGTGGTTGTCGTTAATTGTCCCTTACTTGTGTTGTTTGTTGTAGATTGCTGAACGTATCGTTAAATCGCACGAGCTTGCCCACTATATGTATGAGTTGGGGCAAGCTGGTTACAGTAGTGGTCGTAAGGACGGATACAACGAAGGCAGGGCTGCGGCCGTTAATAAGGAGAAAGAACACCATTTCGAGCTGTGGAAGGAAGATTGTACCGGTGCTTACACCGCAAAGAGGCAGGAGTTCTCGTCCTTGGAGTTTGCGGTGGTTAAAGCTGCGAAGAAGCTGGCTCGGAGGCCCGATGGTGTTGCTAAGTTGAAGAGCGCGTTAGGTGATGAAGGTGGTGCAACTGGGGGTGTTGGGCCCAGTCATCCGGAATGAAAGTTTCCGGCCTGCGTGCCGCGTATGACCTGCTTCGGTCTTGTGTTTGACAATTTGATAAACAATTCTAACTTCGTTGTTATATTTGTGGAATTTTGGCTATATGTTATGCTAACAGTTGTTTGTTTTTATGCGAAGTTTGTTATCGTCATAATATGTGCATGTGTAATTACTTTGATTCAGGTATCACGAATGAATAATGGCGCTGACAGGTTGTGTTGTGTTTATTACAACGTTTTATTCTGTCGAATTCGTGCGCAGGTTGGATCGTGAATACGAAGTGATCGAGTTTACAGGTTATTGTGTGGACCCAGCTGTGTTCAGCCTTGGGGGTGCTTACAATGTTTGTTTCCTGTTTTCGATGTGTTCGTGTTTGTGTGGGCACGAAGTATTTGTTTGGCGTTTGTTAGGCTTTAGTTGTGTGTCTGACCCGGCCGTGCACTCGTTTGTGACAGGCCTTGGAGGTCTACAACGTTTCCTAATGGTCGAGCCATGGATGTTTTCGTGTATGCCCGAAGTAATATATGCAGTTATGACAAGGAATTTGCGTGATAGAAAGGTAGCCAAACACTTCTTGTATAGATATAAATGCGTTGGCGACTTGGCCGTTTACAAGAATTTACTTTTAGAGGTAACATTTCCTCAACTGTTGAGCGTTCCAAGTGCGAGGAACCTCTCTGTTGTCGATGGTGCGCAGCTTATAAGCTCCCTTGCCGAGCACGGTGTCGATGACATATGGGCCCTCCCACTTGGGAGCCAATTTCCCGGGCTTTTCTGCGTTTGACGCCTCGTTGTCTCTGAGGACATAGTCTCCCGGGTTGAAGGTGCAGACTCGGACTTTGGAGTTGTAATATTTTTCCAGCTTCGATTTATACTTGGCTTCGTTGATTGCTGCCATTTCTCTTCTCTCTTCTAGGAGGTCGAGGTCGATCCTCCTTTCTTCTTCGTTGTTGATCATGTTCATTGAGAGCATTCGAGGTGACGGCAGTCCTATCTCCGCTGGTATTACTGCCTCTGACCCGTAAACCAGGCTAAACGGTGTTTCTCCGTTGCTTGTTTTGGGCATCGTCCTGTGTGCCCACAAAATGCTGGGCAGTTCGTCCACCCATCCTCTTCTCTTTTCTCCTAACCTTGCCTTGATTCCGTCGACGATGCTCTTGTTGACGGCTTCAACTTGACCATTCCCCTGCGGGTGCGTGACCGAGGAGAAGGTATGCTCGATGTGTAGTTCTTTAAACCACTGTTGAAGATTGTCTTCGGCAAAGTTAGTTCCATTGTCCGTGATGATCTTGAGGGGTAAGCCAAAACGACATATGATTTTCTCCCAAATGAATTTTTTGACGACGGTGGCTGTGGTTGATGCGAGAGCTTTCGCCTCTACCCATTTGGTGAAATAGTCAACCGCGACTATTATGAATTTTACCGCACCTGGGGCTTCGGGAAAAGGTCCGACCATGTCTATTCCCCATTGTTGAAAGGGCCATGCCGTGGTGACTGGTACCAACTCATTCTTGGGGCGCATCGTTTTGGGCGCATGCCGTTGACATCCACTGCATTTCCTCAATTCTTTCACCGCGTCCAAATGCATTCCGGGCCAGTAGTATCCCGCATTCATGACTTTTGCTACTACCATTCTTGGACCGGCATGTATACCACAGATTCCCTCATGCACCTCTCTGATCAAATACCGTGCGTCTTCGGGGTCAACACATCTTAACAAAGGCCCAAGGTATGATTTTCTGTACAAGATCCCATCAGCCATCTGGTAATGTTCGGATTTGTACTGGACTTTCCTTGCTTCTGCCTTGTTCTCCGGGAGTGCTCCAGATTGGAGGTATGTGATTATCGGAGTCATCCAAGACGTTGTCCCTAGTTGAACGACGCTTACTTCTCGAAGTGGTACTGACGGGTTGCTCAAAACTTCTATTCGTACATCCTTTGCTAAGTGCTGGAAGCTTGTAGAGGCGAGTTTACTCAGCGCGTCTGCTGGTTTGTTCTCGCTTCTATTTATGTGATGCACTTTGTAGGAATAGAAGGTTTGTAGCAGTGTCTTTGCTTGGCTTAGGTAAAGTGCCATCGTATCTCCCCTGGCTTCGTATTCTCCGTTGATTTGGCCTGCTACCAACATGGAGTCTACGTGTGCTTCGATGTGTCGTACGCCCATTTTGATTGCCAATCTTAGCCCAGCAAGGAAGGCTTCGTATTCGGCTTCGTTGTTGGTGCTTTTAAAATCTAGGCGTATGGCGTAGGTGAACTCGTGTTTGTCAGGGCTCACCAGCCGGAGACCAGCACCTGCGCCATCCTCGTTGGACGCACCATCTGTGTATAGTAGCCATGGTTCTTCCACTTGTTGTTTTTCGGCTTTTTCCATCGCCTTGCATTCTCGATCTTTGTCATCCGGTACCTCTGTCATGAAATCTGCGAGTACTTGGCCCTTTATCGCCGGTCTTGGTCTGAACACTACGTTATGACCCCCGAGCTCTATCGCCCATTTTGCTAGTCTCCCTGAAATTTCCGGCCTTGCGAGTATGTTGCCAATGTTGTAGTTTGTTAACACGTGAATGACGTGATTGGCAAAGTACCTGCGCAGCCTTCTTGATGCGTGAATTAGTGCGAGCACTAGTTTCTCCATGATTGCGTACCGGGTTTCTGGATCGGTTAGAGTTCGTGATACATAGTAGACCGGCGTCTGAACACCCTGTCGATCTACAAGCAACACTGCTCCCACTGCCCTGTCGGAGGCTGATAAGTATAGTACCAGAGGTTCGCCCTTGACTGGTGCAGTTAAGGTTGGCAGCTTGATGAGGCAGTCTTTCATCTCGCGGAAAGCGCTTTCAGCTTCCGGAGTCCACTGGAATTGACTCTTCTTCATGCAGTTTCGGAGAGTTTTTATAAACGGAAATGATTTAGCCGCGTGATTGGCTAGGAAGCGGTTGAGTGCTGCCAACCGTCCTGCCAGCTTTTGCATCTCTTTGATCGTTGATGGTGACGGCATGCGTTCTATTGCTTGTATCTTGTCGGGGTTCACCTTGAAACCATCTTTCGTGACAATGAAACCCAGGAATTTCCCCTCCTCCATGCCGAAGGAGCACTTCGCTGGGTTTAACTTGATGTTGACTCCGCGCAGAGTGTCGAATGTCTTTTGGATGTTCAGCAACATTGTACTTTCCTCTTTGCTCATGATAACCAGATCGTCCATATACACCTCTATGTACTTGCCGATGGCGTCGTGGAAAGTTTCGTTCATGAGCCTTTGATAAGTCGCGCCCGCATTTTTTAAACCAAAGGGCATTTTGGTATAGCAATATAGCCCTGTTGGTGTGCGGAACGCGGTCTTGTCTTCATCCTGCACGGCCATCTGTACCTGGTGGTACCCTTTGTAGCAGTCGAGGAAACACTTCCAACGGAAAGTGGCAAGTGAATCGATCTTCTCATCGATATCTGGTAAGGCGTAGCAGTCGCGCGGACATGCCTTGTTCAGATCTTTGTAATCCACGCACATCCTCCAGCTACCGTTGTTCTTCTGCACCATCACTGGGCTTGCTACCCATGTTTGGTATCTCACCTCCCTGATGATTCCTGGATTTAACAGTTCGATCACCTGCTCCTTCATGGCATCATGCTTTATGTCTCCCAGGTGGCGTTTAGCATGTACCACCGGTTTGGCTTCTTCTGAGACGTTTAAACGATGCTCAGCTATGTGCCGTGGAACGCCCACCATGTCTGCTGGCGTCCAGGCGAAGACATCCATATTTTGGAACAACAGTTTTTTCAGCGCCGCGCGCGTCAGGTCGGACATTGCAGGTCCTAATGTTACTGTCTGTTCCGGATATGCGCTGTTTAACACCCATTTCTCTGCTTCTTGCCGCGCTTCTGGCTTTCTTGTCTTTGCAGGTCTTAGCTCATCTGTTGCTAATACTTCTTTGCTTGCATAGATGATGGCTACTCCTGTTTCTGTTGGGAAACCTACTGCTGAGTGTGGGCCAGAGCAGATCATGCTGAAATCGCCTTGGGATTCTCTTCCCAGCAGAATGTCGTGTCTTGAATGTGCAGGGAGCACCATGAATGTGACTTCTTCTGTTCTAGAATTTCTTCCATCCGAGAGCAACACTGGGAACGATATTTGACCTAGGGGAAAAACGGCTTCGTTGCAGAATCCAGTGAGCGGATAATCAACTGGTTCTAAGCGCGCTTTGTCCTCCTGATCAAACTGGTTAAAACACTGTTCATATATGATTTCCGCAGTGCTCCCCGGATCGATGAAGATGTAATCCGTTTGATAATGCCCTATGACGCCCGAAATGACTATGGGCCTTCTTTCTCGTGGGCCTCCTCTTACAACTGGAAAAACAACTTGTTTCTCGCGCCATGAGTCATCCTGCGCGCGCTTGTTGTAATTTCTCCTTGGCCTTCGTGGACCCCCCTGAACCATGTGGGTTTCTAACTTCCGGAGTTTTTTGTTGTCCGGCCCCTCTTCTCTTCGTTGAATCTGACGGTAATCACGCCTGCCACCTTTGACCAGGTGAGTTAATTTTCCGTCTCTTAAAGCCCTTTCGATCTCTTGTTTGAGACTGAAACAATCGTCAGTTAGATGCCCTGTGTCTTTGTGGAAATCGCAGAAAAGATTTGGGTCTTGGCCCCTTTTGTTGCGCATTTGCAGCGGTGGTTTGAACTGGTGATTTTCGGTTGCCAAGACTTCTGATGGAGTTTTTGTAAGGGGTGTCCACTGTTTCTCTCTGTTTTCTTTTTTCACCTCTTTGCGGTGTGCGATTTGGTTGATCGTGTGTCGCGCGTCTTCTCTTACCGGGCTTCTTTCCCTGTGACCGGATGCTCTCCAAGATTGGTTTCTGCCTTTCTTGCTGTGCCGGTCGGTATGATTGTAACTACGCTGACGGTGGTCGTCACCGGTCAACTGCCTATCTGACTGCGCGATGGTTTTGGCCGCCTCGATGAAGGTCTCCCAATCTTTGGGCCCTCCGTCTCTTCCTTTTACACGCTTGATGAGGTCATCACACTTGACGGCCCGCATGAAGTGCGCACACATCATCTTCTCGCCTACGTCACCGATCTCCAAACATTCTTTGTTGTATCGAGTAATGAAATCTTCCACGCTTTCATGGTCTCTGCGCCAAATGTTTAAACAGTCCGCGGGGTCTCTAGCCTGTCTCCGTTGTTGAGAGAAGTTTGCAAGGAACTTCTCTCGGAAATCGACCCAAGATTTGATTTTTCCTGCTGGCAGGCTGTCAAACCAGACGCGCGCTGCGCCTATGAAGGTTTGAGCGAAGAGATGGCACCAGGTTGGTAAGTTCCATCCGCCTGTAGTTCCAGCACCATTGAAAACCTGAAGATGATCATCTGGGTCTGTCAACCCGTTGTATTTGCCCACGTTGTGTGGCAACTTCGTTTTGTCTATGGCAGCCGTGGCGATTTCTCGGATGAACTTTGAATTTTCGGCTATGTCGTCTGGACGATAGCTTAGAGTGAAATCATGCTCTGCTTTTGGATCATAACCTGCACGCTTGCGAGGTTTGTATGCTTCATGCTCTGGTGGGAGCCTGCTGAATACTGTGCGCGTCTCTTCATCGTTTTCAAATTCGTCGTTTATATTGCGTGGACCTAAACGACTTTGTATTGGCCTCTTCGGTTGGTTAGAATACTGCACATAGTTGCTCTCTGTTTCACCATAAGTATCGCGCGTGTCGTGCGCGCTCGGCCTCCTAACATGTGGTGGAGGTACTGACTCAGGACGCAGATTGAATGCATTGGCCTGTTGAGGCATGGGAGCGCTCAAAGGCCTTTGCGGTGGAGTGACGAATGCTGACTGATGAGCTTGTGCTTGGAGCAAAGCTTGCTGCGCACTGAGTTGCTGATAGACAAGGTTTATGGACGCCACCTGTTCGGCATACCAGGAAGCCAGAGTTTTTCCTTCGGGTAGCCCTAGTAGTGCAGAGAAGTTCATTTGTGCTTGTTCCGATGGAGCTGATGGGCCAGCTCCATGGTTCTGAGGTTGCACTGGTGGTGTCTGTTGGACTACCTCTGACGGAGGCTGGAACGCTGCTCCGTTTGTGGTCTGGGTGATGATTCTGGATGGAGTTTGAAAAGCAGCGCCAGGTGCGTTTTGAGCGGCAACCCTGGATGTACTCCCGAAAATGCTGGGAAACTCCATGTTTGGTGGCCCTTCTTGGATAGCTTCGTTCCTTGGACCTCGTTGGACGTGTATGTTGTCCGAAACGAGTTCGAAGGAAGAAACGTCTCCATCGACTTGGTGGGAAGGGTTGTTTTCAGCCATTTTGACGAGTTTTTCGAAAAGAAAAAGAGATGAGAGTGGTTTTGCTAAAAGCGGATGGCGCCAATGATGAAACACTGGTTAACACTATGGTTAATCAGCGGGGTTACTTCTTCTGTGGGTTCAATCTCTCTTCCTACTCGTAAGATGACCGTCTCCTGCAAAACAGCAAACCGTCAGTCTCGTTAAGAGGGGAATGTGGGGGTTTCCCTCTTAACCAGGCTCCGGCGTGAGAATAAGTACTGTTCCGAGGAAGAATAATCAGTGTGTGTTAAGTGTGAGAATAGTGAGAGCAAGATGATCAACCTGGATGGTGAAGGGTCCTATTTATAGCCGGAGGGTGAAGAAGGGAAGGAGCAGCAATGCCAGCTGTAGACGTGCGCCAGCTGTCCGACCAAGGGGAATATCCCTTTGGTCTCCTCTGCTGTGGTCAGTGTAGTGGTACACGTGGCGCGCCTGCATTTGTCCAGTTTGGAAACATCGTACTGATATTGTCTGGCTGCTCCCTGGCCTGCTGCAGGTCCAGATGGCGCTTGATGGCTGGTGACACGTGTTGTCCTTTATGTTGGAAGGAGCATCTTTGGTGTCACCTGGCTGCTTTCTGGAAGCTTCTGGAAGCTTCTGGATGATGCGGCTGATGTCACTCGCCATGTAGGATGGAGAAAGTGGTATGGTCCTTGCCATGTTGGCAAGGAAGTGGGACCATACCTCTTCACTTGTGTTCGTTTGCATCAACACCGCACCCCCTATTTTCTGACTCCTTTTGGGATCATACCCATAACTTGTCCAAACAATTGAACGATCAACCACGAACACCAAACACAACAACATACTTTCCCTTTCACCTTGATCAAACCTGCTACTTCACCACCTTTGAAGTCTGTTGTTGATCCAATCTAAATCTGCACTACACCTGGGTTTTGTCCTTTGATCAAGCCTGGAGTCACTGCTCCTTGATTGCTACGGTCTTGTTGTTATTAATCACAACCTTGATCACTACCACCTGCTGTTGTCGTCTGATCAACAAACTCTCATGCACCTACCTTCTTGATCGCAACAACCTTTTTTTCTCCCAAATTGATAAACCGCTCTGATACCATCCATTATATATGCACGTATTGTATCGTTTGGCTTTTCTCACACACTCGTCTATCTAAAGTTGAATATTTTTTCACATTAAATCTTCTATTTTGAAGTTTCCATGGTATTACCCGATTCAAGCTAGTAGCATTGACGACAACAACTTACGCAGATAAAATCCTGCTGCAACGCGTGAGCAACGTATTGGTGCATGCGTATATACGCACATTTCTATACTTTATAAAAAAATCCAAGAAAGAAAAGATAAAAGTTGCACCATTTTACCAATTTGGGTTTTCATACATACACATGCTTTTCTCATGATATTTGTTGTAGTTTTTTTTTACTATAATAAAAATAAAATGACAGGCGAGTTTAATGTTGAGAACGGAGTTGAAGTACATGCAACATGTTTACCTAAATAACGGCTTTTTTTTACACAAATTCTGCCAATATTTTACAGAAATCAGACAACTTTCCATTTGTTTCTTTCTTCAATCTTGATCCCCAATCTTCAATTTCACACCCCAACTCTTTAATCCCGTTTCACAAACCCTAATTGGTAGTCTTTCGCTTTCAACATTTCCTTAAATCAATCGCTCAACTGTCAAGTTTTTGCTGATCCTTTCGGCGATCTGTTCAATGCGTGTTTCAGATTTCAAGCAACAGTCAATTGACACATAGCCCACTAGC
Source organism: Helianthus tuberosus (assembly GCA_030545235.1). NCBI lineage: Eukaryota > Viridiplantae > Streptophyta > Magnoliopsida > Asterales > Asteraceae > Helianthus > Helianthus tuberosus. The sequence goes on from CM060408.1 coordinate 47,016,163, forward strand.
ATTGTCAACTCCAACTTGGAATTGATGGGTCCTGCACACCAAGTGTTTGATGAAATGCGTATGATGGTTTGAGGACCAAAGGGGTTTAGTCTTTTTTGATCTTTCAGTGGTTAGTGAAGATGGCTGATGCTGCAGCTATCATGGAAGCTGCTGGATCCCGATTTAGCGATTTAGAACTCATTGGAAGAGGGTCTTTTGGTGATGTGTATAAAGGGTAATTTCTTGAATTTTAATCTGCAAGTATTTGATTATGATTTTCATCATGTGCGTAATGTTGATCATGTTGATTTGCAGGTTTGACAAGGAACTCAATAAAGAGGTTGCTATTAAAGTTATCGATTTGGAAGAATCGTAAGATTTTGATCTTCAAATCAATCTGTTTATATATACATATATGATTGTAATGTAATATATAAGTAATGTTTTGTTATATATTGGTTACAGAGAGGATGAGATTGAAGACATTCAAAAGGTATAAATGTCTGAATTCGGTCACGCGTGTATTGAATTCTTGAATATTGAATAGTTTTCTTTCGCTTAAATATGATTCAGGAAATAGCGGTTCTGCAACAATGTCGATCGCAGTATATTACAGAATACTATGGGTCATATCTTCACCAAACTAAATTATGGATAATAATGGAATATATGGCTGGTGGTTCTGTTGCTGATCTAGTAGGTTATTTGCACCAACTTCTAGTATATCTGCATATTGTTTAGTTTTAGTTTACATGAAAATGCGAAAAGAATTGCTATTGAGTGATCTTCCACAGATTCAATCGAATCAACCGCTGGATGAAATGTCTATCGCGTGCATTTTGCGTGACTTGCTGCATGCCGTTGAATATCTACATACAGAAGGAAAGATCCACAGAGATATTAAAGGTTTGATATCGATAATTACACGCTTTAGTTTAGTTCCTTCTTTAATTGAAATAATGGTTTCGGGTCGCGTGTTAAGATAGCATAATACTAGAAAATTTATTTGTTGTAGTTTATGGTATTAGAAAAGAACGGAAACAGATATTTTGAAGATTTTTTTTACTTTTTTCTTCTTTAGAATATGAAATTTTACATTCTTGTAACATTTTGACAGCTGCAAACATCTTGTTGACTGCCAATGGTGATGTTAAGGTACATTGTTTTTGTTCAATTGTGATTAATATTATCTTTCGTTCATATGTTGCATATGAAATGCTGATATATACGCTTGTTTTTCGACTTGCGCACAGGTTGCAGACTTCGGTGTGTCCGCACAACTAACCAGAACAATTTCTAGAAGAAAGGTATTCTGAAATTAGCCAACACACGCGCATGTTTGTATTTGACAGACGTTTGTAGGAATCGAGAAAATCACTGATATGATTGATTTGACAGACGTTTGTAGGAACGCCATTTTGGATGGCACCGGAAGTTATTCAGAATGCAGAGGGATATAATGAGAAGGTCCCACCTCTAACTTTCGCTACTCAATTTAATTTCTTATTTTCATGACTTTTTCGTAAACTCGTTAAGTCGTTATCATGTTTGATTTGGTCACTACAGGCAGATATTTGGTCTTTAGGAATAACCGCAATTGAAATGGCTAAAGGGGATCCTCCGTTAGCCGATCTTCACCCGATGAGAGTTCTTTTCATCATACCTAGAGAAAGTCCACCTCAGGTCCTTAATTTTCATTAATTTCATTTCTGATATTAATATGGTTAGTTATGCGTACGGTGTACCCATTTAGTTTGATTAGTTATTAAATTGAGTTAGATCTAGAGTTAATTAGCTACCGGTTCTCTTTGCAGCTAGATGAACATTTTTCTCGTCCAATGAAGGAATTTGTTTCATTGTGTTTAAAGAAGGTGCCTGGTGAGGTATGTTATTCGCCTTTCACTCTCTGTATGCGCGCGTGTGGTGTCTTTTTCTTATAATTATTATTTTTATATATATGTTTAGAGTAAAATGCCATTTTCGTCTTCGAGGTTTGGCCAGTTTTGCGTCTTTCATCCGAAGTTTTGTTTATCCGCATCTGGATCCAAAAGGTTTGATTAGTTTCATCCAGCTCGTTAACTCCATCCATTTTTCTTCGTTAAGTCAGGGGTATTTCCGTCTTTTTTGTTAACTTAAAGGGCAGTTCGGTCTTTTTGACTTTATGTACAAGCATTTAGCATAATGTACAAGTATTCAAAAGACCGAATTGCCCTTTAAGTTAACAAAAAAAACTAAAATACCCGACGTAAGGGAGAAAAAATGGATGGAGTTAACGAGCCGGACGAAAATGGCAAGATTTTAAACCTTTTGGATCCAGATGCGGAAAAACAAACCTTTGGATGAAAGTCTCAAAACTGGCCAAACCTCAGTGACGAAAATGACATTTTACTCTATATGTTTATTTATATTATTATTCTACATTTCAGAGGCCAAGTGCAAAGGAACTTCTGAAACACCGCTTTATTAGGAATGCAAGGAAGAATCCAAGACTCCTGGAGAGAATCAGGTTCTTTCTTTGGTGCTATTAATCTTTAGATATAACGAACGCGGTGTATCTGTCATATCATTTTCATTTTTGGCACCTTTATTGTTTCTTTCCATTAAAGCATCTTGACTATTTCTTTCTATCTCGACAGAGAAAGACCGAAGTTTCAAATTAAGGACGGGGATACGCCTAGCAACGGTACACAAGCTTTAGCAGAAGGATCTAATACCGTGAAGGTTAACCGGGACCCACGAGTTGACGAAACCGTTCGAGCCAGGTGGATACCTATATTGCGGTTTATATATATACCCTTCTGTATCTAAAGTGTTTGCTGACGTGTACTTTTAATTACAGCGGGCATGGTAAAACTCAGAGAACTGCTGGATGGGATTTCAGCATAGGTGGGTCCGGGAGTACGGGAACGGTTAGAAGTGCGGTGAGACCACCTCAGATTAGAGACCGGAAAACCGACACACACACAACCCAGAAGAGAAATACGGAAAGTGGGACCAGGCGTTTATTAGAAGCCTCTAGACGAGATTATAAAGAATCGGATCACGATAAAAGACATGATTCGTACAGGGGTGATGATGATATTGTGTCGATGGATGGCACCGGAACCGTTGTTGTGAGATCTTCAAGAACGCAAACGTCATCGCTTTTTAGTGATCAAAGTACCATGGTAAGCTTCAGTTGGCAAAAACGTTTTCATTTTTTCTTTCGGTTTTTGTAACTTTGGTACGTACAGTCAAGCAGCACGTTTAGTTCTCTTGAAGATGCTTCCATAAGTGGTACGTTTGTCTACCGTGGACAGCATGATGACTCGGATTCTCCACGCACTCCAAAGTCAAGGCTCGGAATTCAAGAAAAAACGTCAACCGCTTCGCATGAGGATAGTGCATTAAACCTAGCAGAGGTTGTTTATTATTTTTAATAGAGTAAAATGCCATATTCGTCCCTGAGGTTTGGCCAGTTTTGCGACTTTCGTCCAAAGGTTTGTTTTTCCGCATCTAGATCCAAAAGGTTTAAAATCTTGCCATTTTCATCTGGCTCATTAACTCCATCCATTTCTCCGTTAAGTCAGAGGTATTTCCGTCTTTTTTGCTAACTTAAAGGGCAATTCGGTGTTTTTCACTTTATGTAAAAAGACCGAATACCCCTGAAAAAGACCGAATTGCCCTTTAAGCTAACAAAAAAGACGGAAATACCCCTGACTTAACGGAGAAAAATGGATAGAGTTAAGGAGCCGGATGAAAATGGAAAGATTTCAAACCTTTTGGATCCAGATGCGGAAAAACAAATCTTTGGACGAAAGTCGCAAAACTAGTCAAACCTTAGGGACGAAAAAATGGCTTACTCTTATTTTTAATAATTTAACGTTTGTGTTGTAATGTATCTTTTTAATATATCTGGTTGTATGTTATTAGGCAAAGGCTGCAATTCAAGGCGGAATGAAGAGAGAACATGCGAAAGACAAGTCGGGTTTAAGCAAGGTTAATAAAGGTGTCGAAGAAAGTAGAAAAACCGAGAAATCGACAAATAGCTTGGAATCTATAGGGTATGGTTTCTTGTATAATCGGAGTATTCAAAAATGGATATATCTGAAATATTATATTTATTAATTCAGGCATTCACGCGACTATTATGATGCAATAAAAGCCTTTCCAAAACCTCGCCATGCAAGCAGCGATGAAGAAGAGGGTGCCAGATCATCCGCATTGTCAGCTTCCGCTCCACTTTCGGTTCTCATAGTCCCTTCATTGAAAGAGGTGAAAACTTATTATACATTTGATATTTATTTAAGGTTTATAAAGAGTCGAATAATAATTTATTGTGAGCTTGTATATGAATTTAGGCAGTTACGGATGATCTAGAGGCATCCGTGGTTCGTTCGGTGATAAGTTCTTTGATGGATATGGAACACATGAAGCCTGGATCTTGTGAATTTCTTGTGACCCGAGTTCTTCACCGTTTAGCAAGGTATTCACGTGATTTTTTTTTATTTTCTTTTCTTTTTAACTGTATTTATAAATTATAAATATACTTTTCAGTTCAAAGGAAGCGTCGTTGAAGGATCTGCAAGAGGTGGCGATACGTGGATTTTCCAAGGGCAAAACAGTAATAGAGCCAGAAAATGCAAATGCAGAAGCGGATAACAAAAAGAAGCCACAGAACAAAGAGACTCAGTCGAATGCCAACTTGGGCCCCCTTGCGCGGTTCTTGCTTTCAAGGTTTGTCAAGATTCTTTCTCTGTGCGCGAGCGAGTATTAGAAAACAAAAGACAAACTATATACTGCATACATATCGATTCTTGTGAGTATTTAAGTTTTATTTTTATGTGCAGATGGCAAGGAAATTCAAGTTAGAGAGAGATGTGGATTATAATTCGGTGAATTTTGTGTTTATTATTAATTAATTCGAAATGTAAATAACATGAAGAGAAGATAGTTACTTGCATTGTTTTTCTTCTGAAATCTGCATTGTTGTGTTTTTTATTTTTATAACCATCCGAATCCAAGAAAATTATTTACAGTGCATGCGTTCATATAGCCTATTTCTATCAGATGATGTTTGTATATTGACTGACCCCAAATGAAATTTTCTACCCTTAACTTATTGGGCCATAATAAGCTGGTAGAACACAAATGCTAGTTCCCATTCGCTTTTATATCTCAAATTCTCTTGTAATATATGTCTAGAGAAGATGTGAACATTGCAAACAATTCTAATAACTGCAAGTTAGATTTCATCAGTTACTAATGTATTTTCTTGAAGAACCAGAGTTTAAAACTGTTGTAGCAAATGCAAAGATTTTAAATTCCAATTTACTATAACAGGATCTGGATATGAAATCTAACTGCATTTTACCAGACGATCGAGCAAGGGGATGACTTCAACGATTGCTGCAGTATGCAAATAAATCCCAAACGAGCAAGAGGATCATGGTCAACCTTCGTGTTCTTGACAAGATGACCCTCGGCTTGATCAACAAGGTTAACCATAGTGCTCGATTGTTGGTTCAATCATGTTTCATTTTAAGTTTGATTAGCAATGCGGGTGTTTCGCGTGGGTGAGGAGGCCGGTGTCATGTGGTTGGTGTGTAGGGACTGACTGGTGGTTCATGGTTGTGATGGCATTGTTCAAGTTTAAGTTGCAGGTTCTTCAATTTAAAGGGGCATATTATTATATTATCTGATAAACATGAAACATGGTAAAATCGGAAATCACTAAAATAATCATAATATTCACATGGAAAATACATTGTGTGCTCTTTGCGAGGATGGAGAGGAAACGGTGGATCATGTATTCACCGGATGTGGTTTTTCGATGGGGGTGTGGGATGGTATTCCAAGATGGTGTGGTATTACTATTTTTTTTTGCGTTTAGCTTAAAAGATGTGATGGAGATGCATAAGATGGACGGATTATCCCCTGTGCGAAAGGAAATTATTAGAGGGGTAGTTATAACTTGTTGTTGGAGGATTTGGAAAGCAAGAAATTAGCGAATTTTTTGAGAATAACCGACGCAAGGTGGTAGAGATTGTTACGGATGTGAAGGCGATTACATTCTTATGGTTTAGTAATAGACACAAATGCAAGGACAGAGATTGGAAGTCTTGGTGTAATTTGCTTTTGATGTAATGTGGTTTTGCGGCCCCTTTTCTCCGTCTTGGAGATTGGGTGATGTTCGCGTGTTTTAATGAAATTCACTTTAAAAAAAAAGAAAAAACTAAAATAATCATTTTAACACACATTATCTATAATAACAATAACAATTTATTTAGCAACTTGTGAACAGTGTATTAATTGGACAAATTTAGAATGATGTTTTGCTGCCATCTGACTACTCTCATCTTTTTTTTTTTTTTTTTTAAATTAAACTTCATTAAAACACACCTCCGACCCAAACGAGCAAAAGACCAATACAAAAAAGACCCCCGACCCAAACGGGCAAAGGGCAGACAGATTACAACATATACATCGGATATTTACACCACTCATTCCAATTGATATATTTACAAGAAGATCTTTTTTTCACCCAAGCGTAACCCCTAGCTTTAACTTCCGACATAATCTCTTGCGGACTTCTTCTTGTCTGATTGAATACCAAGTCGTTTCTAGCTTTCCAGATACACCAAACAGAAGTAATAACCAGACCAAGCATAATCTTTTTTTTTTCTTTTTTCCCGAAAAGGCACGAGTTATGTGTATCCATTAAATCCTTGAAGGCGAAGGCGAAGATCGGGGGAATATTGCACCAATTGCTGACAGCCGCCCAAACCCGGGACGCCAGTGAACATGCCGTGAATAAATGATCCACTGATTCCTCGTACTCGTCACAGAAAGGACGCATAATAGACGTAATATCCACATTCCTTCTTTTCAAGTTAACTTTTGTAGCGAGCCTGCCCAGATTACCTCTCCATGCCATGATGTTACATTTTAGAGGAATCCATTTGCACCATTCGAATATTGGGAGACCGCTACTACCCCTATCATTTATGCGTTCCTTTTTCACCGAGCTGACCGAGAAACCGCCTTGCTTGTCCATGTTCCAGAACCAGTAATCCACAACATTTGACAGTCTCGCTCTGCTTAAAGCATCTAAACATTCCTGCCATTCTTTAATTTTGATTTCCGTCTCGGGCAGTCTAGTCCAATTCCAAGAGTAGCCAGCGTTGTCTTGCTCCGTCTTAACTCTACCCGCAACTCTGCAAGTTTTAAACCTTTCCAGAACAAACAAATGTGGCCATCTTTCCAGAAAAGGGGAATCCCCCATCCAGGTGTCCAGACAAATATCGTTATCATTCCCCACTTTACCCAAAATCATCCGATTTAAACCCTTCCCATTGATTTTTATTTTGGAAATCACTTTAACAATATTTATCCAACATTCAGCAATGTTACCATTTAAAGGAAGAAAGCTTCTTTGATTAATTTTACCATGGCACGCTTCCACTACTTTTCTCCATAAATTTTGCTTTTCTACCTTGTACCTCCAGCCCCATTTGTAAAGGAGAGCCTCATTAACTTCTTTGATTCTGTTAATACCCAAACCCCCCTTATTCTTAGGCCAAGTAATCCAATCCCACGCCACCCAATTCAATTTCTTACTATCACTACCACCCTCCTAAAAGAATTTTCTCATTTTTGATATAATCTAATTATAATAACAACTATTTGTTCAGTAATCCATCATGAGCCAATTTGCTAAAAGGAAATAAAAAATTATCAAATGAAGGGCTGAAGACACGTGTAAGAAATCAAAGCAACCATATATGCATGTAACCACCTTCATCAATCAGACTACTCTCATCTGATTGATTGATGAAGGTGGTTACATGCATATATGGTTGCTTTGAATTCGTACACGTGTCTTCAGCCCTTCATTTGATAATTTTTTATTTCCTTTTAGCAAATTGGCTCATGATGGATTGCTGAACAAATAGTTGTTATTATAATTAGATTATATCAAAATTTCCTTTTAGCAAATTGGCTCATGATGGATTGCTGAACAAGTAGTTGTTATTGTAATTAGATTATATCAAAAAATCTAAACTCTGTAGTTATAAATTACATTTTATGGTTAGTTAGAAATATTATTTTATCCCATTCTATTATATAACAACATGAATTATGCATTAACGGTAACACTAACTTGCAATACAATTTGAAAAGTCTTTAGAAAGACGATCATAACGAAGTACAAGATTTTTTTCTAAAACAATGTTGTATTCAAAACAAAATATTATTAGGTATTGCAAACTATACTGGGTACCTATATGTGAACACATATCGAGATTTCATGAGCGCATATCTCAAATTTGATTTTTTTGGATTTTCTCTTTCGGTTGCTATAACAAGGGCCGATATATCGTAATGAACAGAACTGATACTAACCGTGTTCCCGCTATGTAGCGGAATTCAACTAGTTTTTACTAAAATATCATTTAGTTTTAGCCTTTCTAAAATGTTTAAAATCAACCGCCAATTAAGACCGAGGCTAAAATTTAGCCGACACAATATCTTAAAGGTACAAAGGATCCATGAAAACAACCAAATAAATCCATACACCTGTAATGGCTAGCTAAATTTTATCTGCTGGCTAGAATTTATCCCTTGCTTTTGTTGCAGGCTAGAAATTAAACACCGCGTTTTAACCACCTGTTAGGATTTAGCCCACACTTACGTGTGTATTATTTTAGTTGATTGTTTTGTGGAAAGCATTTTATTTTTTAAGGATTTTTCTGCCGGCTCCACAATGCTTATTTGTCGAATAGCGATAGGCTGATTTTAAATATGTGGATATTGGTGTAGACTGTAGAGTATAAGTTGATAACTATTCTAATGAGAAAAATGTGGAACATGGTAAATTTCTTTTGTAATTTGATATACATCCGTCAATCCTTAACATTTATATATATGGATATTGGTGTAGAGTATATTCTTTTGTAATTTGATATACATCCGTCAATCCTTAACATTTATATATATGGATATTGGTGTAGAGTATAAGTCGATAACTATTTTAATGAGAAAAACATGGATCATAGTAATTTTCCTTTCAATCCTTATTATTTAAATATGTGGATATTGGTGTAGAGTATAAGTCGATAACTATTTTAATGAGAAAAATGTGGATCATAGTAATTTTCCTTTATAATTTGATATACATCCGTCAATCCTTATCATTTAAATATGTGGATATTGGTGTAGAGTATAAGTCGATAACTATTTTAATGAGAAAAATGTGGATCATAGTAATTTTCCTTTATAATTTGATATACATCAGGCAATCCTTATCATTTAAATATGAGGATATTCGTGTAGAGTATAAGTCGATAACTATTTTAATGAGAAAAATGTGGATCATAGTAATTTTCCTTTATAATTTGATATACATCCGTCGATCCTTATCAATTAAATACGTGGATATTGGTGTAGAGTATAAGTCGATAACTATTTTAATGAGAAAAATGTGGATCATACTAATTTTCCTATTGAAGAAACACCAAACTAATCAGGTGATTAGTCTGTGGTCTGTGCCTCGACAAATAAAGGTTAATATTTTTTCGTCTCGTCTGAACGGCTGGAAAGATCCTAAAAAACACTCAACACACCGTAAGCTCATTATAAGAAGGAAAATAGGGGGTTCTCCTTGTAACCACCATCCGGCGTGAGAATAAGTAATTTGTTTTGAGGATAAAAGTGTGTGTATAGAGTAAGAGAATAAGTGAGCGAATCCTTAAACCTGGAGGTGGAGTCTTTTATTTATAGCCAGAGAATAGTGAAGGAGGAGACCTGCCAGCTAGCAAGTGCCTGCCAGTTGTCTGACAAGGAGGAATATCTTTCTGTCCCCTCTGACGTTGTCAGTCGCTGAGATGATGTGTCAGTCACCTGGTGACATGAAAGATGCTCCTGGAGACAAAAAGGACAAAAGGTGGCACCAATAGCGAGACGCCAGCAACGATTGTTCGTGTCATCAGGTGACTTCTTCCAGAAGCTTCTAGAACCTTCTGGATGCGCTTGTATGATGTGGACGCCAACTTGGAGTGGCGTGGTCCCTTTGACATGTGTTCACTTGTGATTTGGGACCATACCCCTTCAAGTCCCCCTGGTCCAGTGTGGCTTCTAGGTGATTTTGTCAGCTGGGAGAGATTCTGGACTCAGAAAAATTGAGATTGTGTGGGAGTAGTTGTTATGTAAGCCAAAAAGTGTGTGGGTTTGGCGTACAGGAGTGAGCCAAAACCGCGTGTGGATTTGGCGTACAGAAGTTAGCCAAAAAGGCGTGTGGATTTTGGCGTACAGAAATGAGCCAAAAAGGCGCGTGGATTTTGGCGTATAGAAGTTAGCCAAAAAGGCGCGTGAATTTTGGCGTACGCGTATGGAAAATTTGTTGGGATTTCTTCAAGGAGAGATCTTTCCTTTGTCGATTTCTGTGTTTGGTGAGATTTGACCTCTGATGCCTGTCACTGTTGCACTGCCATCTGAGGTGGCTGTCTCATCAAGGGGAATAGTTGCTTTTGCAGGGACACGTCAGGTGTGTCAGGCACGTTTTTCGGCCATGTCAGGTGACGTGATTGTCGTGGGTCACGCAAATTTAATCCCAATAACAACTATAGATAGCGGTAATAGGGTATCGAACTCAGGGAGTATGTGGAAAGTGTGTTGTTTTTATAGCCTTGCGATTAAACTACAATTAACCTAATTTGCAGAAAATAAAGATCAATGAATTGGGATTGTTGTTTGAGAAAACTAAATTAAAAACTAATTGCAAATCAAATTGGTTGTTAAGCAGATTAAGAGAAAGCGATCATCCTAAACTTCCGGTTTGCTTTTGACAATTGTGTTAAATTCACTAGAAAGAATCACACAGACATGATTCATGTATGATTGTTTGTTGTGATAAAAGGGAACTAAGTACTCGGATTATGAAAATGCGAGGTTGTTACCCGATAACCAATTGATTAATATCTAACCCTAATCCCTCCCGTGATATCTCGATTGTTAGCAACACCAAGAACGTACGATTTAGGATATGATTATAACATCAATCAACAATTTACAAACAAACATTCACACACCATAATAAACATATGCATTGCAAGTCTATTATTCTAGAAATACGAATCAAAACACAAAAGTCATAGACAAACCTTCAATTCAGGATGATCACCACAAGTTTAGCCGGACATAACTTGGTGAATCATCATAACAACAAGTCTAATGTTCATATGAATCGAAAACATAAAACCGAATGTTAGAAATTGTTTGCAACCAAGTAAGAACAAGCCAAATCGCCCCTAGTGTCTCCAATAACCGTTCAATCATGAGCATACTTGAAAAGACACAATAAAAACTGATTTAAAGAGGCAGTTACGGTTTTGATCGCAGCCACCACCGTAAATTACGGCTCCACCGTAATTTACGGTGGACATAAAAGGTTTACGGTGCAATTTATCTGATTTACGGTGAGCCCCAAATGAAATCCAGGTCCACCGTAAATTACGGTAGGACCGTAATTTACGGTGGTGAGCTGATATGTCTTCTTTGTTTCGTCTCTTGTTCCACGCTCGACCCGCTCATCTCCAAACCCTCCAAAGCTGCATTTAATCCATCTTTTAGCTCCCGAGCCGCACCTGAAACATAGGCAACAGTAGTTATCTAATTCAAGATAATTACACAATTAAGTGAAGGATTATTTCGTCTTTTAACATGATTAAGGGTTGTCCAACGGACCACCCGTCACATCCCCACACTTAGCCGTTGCTTGTCCCAAGCAACTCATCAAATCAATTTCAAAACAAGTGATCAAATTAAACCAAGCAAAACATGCAATCTTTTTACTAACCCCTTTTTAACACCCAACCAATGCACCCCTCTCTAAATCTCTCCTCTCGGCTACAAGTGAAAACTAGCAAAGATACGCTAGACACACACTAGGCAAACGGGTGGTTGCACAATCATAGGCTTGTACCTAAATCGATCATTCTCCTAAAATGTGTCAAACATAAATGCAAATCAAAGGGACTTTCAAGGTTGTAACGCGGCTAGGTGTATGGGTAGGAAATGGAATATATATGAAGTAGCGAGAACTTGACCCGGTCTTTTATTACAAAAATAAGCAAACGAACAACTATCAAACTTAACTACTATATACAAAAATAACTAAACATCATTTTTTTTTCTATTTTTCATTGCTTTTTCTTTTTTTTTTTTTTTTTTTCCGTTTCTAATTTTTCTGATTTTTTTTTTTTTTTAACAAACAACAATACAATAACGCATTAACCATATCTACTTCAAACTACTAAAACTACTAATACTATCACTAACACTACAAGACCGGGTCAAATTTGGGTAAATTTTTAAGTAAGTAGCTAGGGGTAACAAATGATAGGCTTTTAAGGCACAAAATGGGCAACTAAATGTCCAAACCCCCGCCCCTCTCACTACCATGCTCATATATATACTTATGAGGTCCAACCCCCCAAATCCCACACTCGCTCACACCACGACGAGGCTACCTAAATGCCCTTATCCTTTTTGCATCCATGTCTAACTAAGGACTCAAATCGCATTCAAGCACAAGTTCTAATGCACCCCCACCCGTAGCCACTCTCATCAAAGACAATCATTATTTATGTACAAGTGTGGCTACAACTCTCACCAAGAATGAAAAAGGTATCAAGGGTTGCCGGTGCACCAACTTGGGGTTAATCTAGGGTGTTCAAATTTTCACATCGTTTCGCTTGGCTCAAAATTTTTCAAAAACTTCAAAAAATTCCCCCCATCCCCACACTTGGGATACATTGACCCCAATGTATGGTTTTAGGAGGCTTTGATCACTAAAATTCTTTTCAACATCAACAAAAACGCTTCTTCACTCAAACCCCAAATTTCTTTTTGTACTTTTCATTTTATAATTTTTTTTATTTTTCTTCTTTTAAACAAAACACCACCGTCAAGCACCAACCCAAACACAACACAACATATCAAAACACCACCCAACCGCCCAACCTTAAACAAACAAACTAACGAATATGCACAAAAATATACAAAAGAGAGAACACAACCTGACTAATAATAGCGCGGTCCCGGCGGCCCAAACATGGAAGACATCATGTCGGTCCATTCACCGAACGCAAACGAGCCGCTACTACTTCCTCCTTGTTGTTGTTGCGCTCCCTCTTGTTGCCTCGGGTCAAGCCATTGCGAGTGGTGGATCGGCGGGGTTGCATACGAAACACTACCATCATACGGTGGTAGGGACGCATAATCCACATGTTGTGGATCCACAACCACCGGCCGACCGGCATGCCAATCCGAGTGCAGTCTCCTCTCTTGGTCGTCATGATAGTGATTATTTATTTCAACCTCTCGGGAATACGCATGTGTGCGATTCCATAACTCGTGACGATCCAAGCTATGTTTCAAGGCCCGCTCTATACTTGCACTATTTCTTGGTTTTATGCTGCTGATACCCAGCTACGAAAAATACCAAAATACCAACTTAAAACTTGCATAACTTTTGCTATACAAGTCCGTTTTACGTAATTCTTTTTCCTACGCGACCGTAATTAAATTACGGACCCGTCTAACCACATTGTTTACTTTAAAAATCCGGTTTATAATCAGTTGTCCTATATTCCTGCTATTTGATTGTTTGACCCGTTTGTCTACAAGTCCTAAAAATTGTTTTGTTATCATCACTTGTTTACAACTATTTTACCCATTCCCTGGTTTACCCAACATTCGAGTTTCGCTCCTCTACCGAGGGTTACTTACTCATTTACGTCATGCTTTGTTTTCAAAGATTCAAGCATGCTCTTTTTAACAATTTGACAAGTATAAATTTCTGAACTTTAGACCCAATACCAAGGGTTCATTTGCAACAAGTTTAGTGTGTCCGCTTCACGGATTACGCATTCAATATTTTTAATCATTGAGTGATGACCCATTAACTTCGACATTTCCGATTCGACATTGTTTTGACCCGTTTGGTTGTCTAATGGAAACCACCATATCAAGGACATACCAAACTTTACTCTAATCAATATTTTGACTCGTTTTGTTTGTCTAACGAGCTTCATCACTTCAGCGACATAACGAGTTTGCACTTTGCGCTAATTTCAATTCAACAAGCTAGAATTAATAGATAAACATAATGTAACGAAACCTCGGTTACATACTTACATAATTCATCAACGTTGGTTTCTAACCATAATTACCCATTCCCGGGCTTGTCAACCTTAGCGTATCACGCCCATTCCATGGTTTACGCTATTATAACTCAAACTAAATGAGTGACGTTTAAGTCACTCTGAACACTACCATTTCGACCATTATTCGACCTGTTTGGTTGTCGAGTGAACTTCGTCACTTCTATGACATACCAAACTTGCATTTGACACTACAATCTCATTAACATTTCTAAGGTTATTGTTTACGCATAATGTAACAAAATCGAAAGTTACGTACCTTATTGCTTTTCCTTCAATTTTGCGTTTGCCCCGGCTTGACTTCCCGAAGCTTCACCCGAGTTGCCTATAATGTGCAACCCAATTATCATCAATGCCTATTATTCACATACTCAAAGTATGTACATTTGTGCATACTTCATTCATAATTTCACATCAACGTTACTTGGTGAATTGTTAGAACCAACATTTCATTTGGGCGTTTCATCAAACACTTTATGTGCACAATTTATAATTAGCCACATCATTCATGTTATTGAAGTTTTCTAACCATCAAAACTCCTACTTAACAAGTAGACATATTTACTATAACCTTTTTATATCAAATTTCTGATTATTATGAGTTCAAAACATCATTATTAACCTTCCAGATTTCATGAGCTCGATTTACACATCGAACCCATTTGTTCATACTTGTGCATTCAACTCAATACCTAACCATAGCATTTGATCTACTTGTGTTTATCAAAACTTGCTTAGAATCATATAGACTTCATTATCTTTATCACAATTTCAACATAATTTTATCCTAATTGTGCATCATAGTTTCACCAAGAACTTATTACTTAAACACACACCAATTTCTCAACATACCTTATGAAGAGATGATTTTATGGACTTCAATTCATCAAACATGCATTAGATTCGTTTTGATTCTTGGCTGAATTTGAGGGATTTGTGAGGAAGAACAAGACTAGGGTTTGCTCTCCCCTTTTCCCTCCTAGTCACACACACCTACACGCACACTTGTGTGTGTGGTGTTTTAATTATATTTTTTTTAGTTAAGTTTCCATCTTACACTTTTGGCCCCTCCATTATTCTCAAGTTTCATTTTGGGGTGTTTTCAATCAAGTTTCACATAATTACAAGACTTGTAATTAACTAGGTTATTTATTTCCTAGTTATTTTATCTTGTTCAAAACCGGTATTTAATATATATAAAATCTATATTTTTTGGGTGTTACAAGTCTACCCCCTTAAAGAGGTTTCGTCCCCGAAACCTTCTTTAAATAGTTCTTTGGTTTGGACCAAATTAACTTAGTTCTGTTTTTAAGGCATTCTTCCTTTTAGTCAAAAGTTATCCTTTGCCCTGACGCATGCGTCTTCCACGTGTAAGTCCTCACGGACTGTGACTTGTGTCTTGTATTTCTTATCTTGCCACCTATTTATCCCAATTGCCACTTGACCACTCAATAGTATGAGTTCGTCAATATGTTTATTTCCTATTACCCTATATTGACAGCGTTTTATATAAACCACAACACCATTTTGACCTTGGAAGATCTTATCGGCTAGACTGAGTAGTTACCGTCACCTCATGTCACGTTAATTTGAGTCTACTCTTTGCCATATTTGAACTTACGTGAGTTTATGATCTCCTATCCCGTAACTTGCGCTACAACATGATTATATTCTATATCACTTTTTATGATCATGATCACATCGCATCACGTCATGTTTAAGTTTTCATAACTTTTCATTATTAAAATCTTCTTTCTAACGTATCGTCTTACACCCATCGGTGTTACGACCTACATCCATTATTAACAACTATTTTCTAATTTGTCTCGTAACATTCATAATTGTTAAACGTGGTTTCTCACTAAAATTGAATTTTAGTTTAACGTTTATCTCTTTAACTTATGTCAATTACTCATATCAGAGAAATTTACTTCCAAGGATTTATTCCTTTTCATTATTATTTAGGGTGGGGAGTTATAATGTCGTTTCCTTACTTAACCCTAATAACCCGTAGGTTCTTTCACTTAGCCTCGTAGGCTATTTCTTTAGGTTTTCACCTTTTTAAGGTGAGACCCCAATAGTTCATTTATTTTTATTTGTGACCCAAGGGTCTTTTTGGTCCCGTAGACCTTATCATTTGCTTGTAATCCCGAAGGTTATGATGACCCCGTAGATTCATCTTTTACTCGTGTCATTATTAGAATGTATATCTACACATATAGCGTCAAGGAACCCCTTGTTATGTTTGGAATCATTCACTTTTGCTTTTGAATTTTATTGACCTTTGTGACAACCCGTAATTTACGGCTCTTAATTACGTGATTAACAAGTGATTAACGCGATAATAAATGGTGTTTACAGCGCAAATTAACTTATTTAGGCCTTTGGAGTGCCTGGGAACGTCTATCCGCCTTTACAGTGCGCGAACGGTGGTTTACAGAGAAACCGGTGAAACGTTAAACGGCAACGGATTGAAACCGAACAGGATACTGACAACGCCGACAAATATTAAATTTTTACGATATATTTTAGTTTTGTAGTTAAATTTTAGTGACTACAGGCGAAACCGGATCGAAAAACGGATTAAAGACGGCAACGATACAATTTTTCGCGATTATTACCGTGATCGACAAACGGGCGTGCAAACAACGACTACCGACCGTATTTTTGTGTATTTTAATTTTTGACGTTAAAACGGAGTTCGGGTTTTGACAACGGGCCTCGTAGGAATTACGGGCTACTTACACATGGGATAGAGCTTGTGGGCCCCGGGCCCAAGCCCCACACCCACAAACCTAAACCTACACATAATATATATTAATTTTTATTACAAGATTATACTTGTAAATCTTCCCAAAAATCCATATGGGACTTGAAAATCTCAGCACAATCATACAAAATCCTGTCAAATCTCTACTATATATTTTGTGCAAGATCTTAAACAATCTTCTATATAACACCCCTATTTCCTCTAAACTCCCAACATATACACAGACTTGAAGTCTGCCTTTTACCTCTCTCCCTCTCTCGATCATACTCACACAAAGCCAAACACAGAGAAATCAACCAACAACAAGACCCAACCCAGCCACCCCTTCCTCTCTCGGTTCCCTTCTTTCTGACCGACACCCCCCACCCCGTTTTCTCTTATACCACCGGCCACCACCATCGATTTGGTGGCGGTAGGCATCAACAACAATAACCCCACCACCACAGACGGCGGAGCTGTGGTGGGTGGTGCTAGACGACGCGGACAGAGAGAGAGGAGCTGAGGAGAGAGAGAGATGACGGCGGAGAGGAGCGGCTCCTCCGCAGACAGCGGCGGTAGCAGCGGCAGTGGCGGTGGTTGTGCCTCGACCCGACCAAATTTCCGATTGATTACGGTTCCGGGCTCGGTCAAGACAGTTTCGGGTTCGACTCGGTGTATTTTAGCGCGACTCAGTTCGACTCGGTGCATTTCGGTTCAACTCGGTTCGGGTCCAGGTCAAACCGTCAACAGATTTGATTCGAGTTAGATGATGGCTCGGGTCACGGCTCGGTTGTGGGACAGCCGTGGTTTAGTTCGGTCAAGGGTTTGCAGTGGACTCGGTTCAGGTCAGCAGGTTCGAGTTTCGGGTTTTGTTTTGTTCGGTTCGTATGTAGATTTTGATGTGGTTCAAGTTTTGGACAGATTCATGTTCGGGTGTTTCGGGTCAACGGCTTCGGGTCAGACTCAATTTCAGTTTGACTCGAGTCAACTCGGTCAACAGCAGTTCAGCTAGCCAAAGATCATCAACGGGTCGAACGGTTTGGCTTGGATCGGTTTATAAAGCATTTCGGTTGACTCGGTCAAACCGAGTCAACTCAGTCAACCGAGTCAACTCAGTTGACCCGGTCAACTCAGTCAAACATTTATGCAAATCGACACGAGGATTTGGTAAAGATTAGTGACTCGATTTATTTATTATAGTTTTAAAGTATCACGTGATAACGAGCTCGAACCGACCTATTTATAAGTTACATTTGAGATATATATATATATGTTTGCCGAAATTACATTTATAGTTTAGTTGAATCTTGATAAAAATTTCGACACTTTAGTTGTCGGGGCGTCCAAAAACAAAGGAAACTCTGCCCGTTTTTCGAGAAAATCCGTAAAGACGAAGCGTTTTTATTATAAAACAAAACGTCGGAATTCGAATCCTTTTATAAATAAATATAGTATATATATTTATTTCAAACATCGCGTAACACGAATTCCCCTAATAAAAATAAATATAGATCGTATTCACTTTCAAAAACAACTCTACGATTCCTCTATAAAATAAATATAACTCTTCATATTTATTTTACACGCCTAAACGGCCTATACGTATATTTTTGGCAAATATACACAAGACGTGATACAAGTTATTATATACGAAACGCGATATATGATACGAGTTTGTTATATGATATTTTCGTAGAAATATTCTTTTATACACGTACGACTACTCGAGACGGCTAACGTACTTACAACGATATATTTATATATTTTTATATAAATATTTATTCATTTTAAGTCTCTTGGAAACTAAGTCTTTTTCAAGACTTATTAAATTGCTACTGACATTAAACGAGACTTAACACGTATAACTTAATCTTTTCCATTAAGTTAACAACTTACCGTTGAATCGTTCGACTAACGATTCGGTAGAGCTCGGTAACACGTAGACTAGTTACCGCTTTTATTTAGAAACTTATTAGATATTCCGTGTTAGGAATATTGTAGAATGCACGCTAGCGAGTCTCATCTTGGAAACGACATCACGAAGTCGTAAATTAGCTAGCTTTGCACATGAATATTCAGGTGAGTTCATAACCCCACTTTTTACCGTTTTACATTTTTGTAAATGTTTTCGGGGTGGAAAGACATGCACGTTTTGCAAAAACATACCAAGTTAGAACAAACGCAAAACTCGTATTTTCTAAATCATATTACGAAGGGATTTCGAGGAACTCAAATGATTAACGAAAGGTTTATACTAAACATACTGGTTTTTACAAAATAAATGCTTATTTTCGAAATGTGAATGATAATCTGGCCAGGGTGACCAGGGATCTGGTCAGGGTGACCAGGGATTTATTTTATACATGGTATGGTTAGCGTAAGGAGGGTTACTGCGTACAGATCATGTGAGTGGGTAGGTGGCACTTGAGGCCATTAATCCTCATTGTAGGACCGAGGGGCACGATGCGGTAGATCTATCTGGGTGTAGCGAGCCCAGCCCCCAGGACAAACAGTTAACGTTCCTCGGGGTGACTATGTTCCCGACGCACAAATCCGCTAGGTTTGAGTCTTCCTACTTGCACTTCACACATATCAATGGCCTTGCAAACCATTGGTGATCTCTTTATTTCCTTATTTGCTACATACCAGGGATTTTATACTTACGAAACATACTTGTTCATACAAATTAAATACCATGTTTTATACAAAATTTAAGGCATAAGATTATGCGGGTCAAAGTCAGGGTGGGCATTGATGATTATATGAACATTACAAATACATGGTTTTATGAACATAACGTGTTACAAACACAACGTTTCCATATAACTTTGCAAGAAAATGGTTTTTAAATTCATTTTCTCAATACTACTTCAAAAACCGGTTATTCCAAAGATTTATTTCAAATCTTTCACAATTCCAAAGATTTATTTCAAACCTTTCACAACTCAAAAGATTTATCTCAAATCTTTTACGAACAAACTATGAACTCGCTCAACTTTTTGTTGATTTTTCTCGCATGTTCTTTCTCAGGTTGCATTTTAAGACAAGGCACGGTTGGAATAGGAGAACCATTGGAGTTTCGAGTACTTAGCGGCGTTCAATTTCTAGAAGTCTTAGCTATAATTGCTTCCGCTGTGCAATGAAGATACCAGTCCAGTCACGCCAATGCTCTGATAATTTCGGGGTGTGACAGATTGGTATCAGAGCTATAGGTTACAGCGAATTAGGTTCCTGTTGTGATACCTAGGCTCTAACCTCACTTTCCTCTGGGAACTTAGACTATTAAGACGTTGAATACATACAGAACGCCTAGTACTCGAATATGGTCTCCAACCGTTGCCGAAAAAAAAAAAAAAAAAAAAAACAGTCAAAATTTTGTTCTCAAACATACGCTATTGTGATGTTTTATACACGGTACACAAAACGATTACATACAGTACACAACACTCTGAGAGTTTAGGAAACCTGCATTTAAGACCTTCGGAAAAGGGAATTCAGTCGGGTGGCTGGATCTGGTCTGAGAGACTAGGAGATTCAGTCTGAGAGGCTGGGAGGATAGTCTAGTGGGACTAGGGAGTCAGTCTGGGAGGCTGGGAAAATTGTCTAGTAGGACTAGGGAGTCAGTCTGAGAGGCTGGGAGGATAGACTAGTGGGACTAGGGGAGATTACTTGATCGTTTATTGGTGACCAACATGCTTATCTGATTACATGATTGATTAATTGTGCATATGTGTGTTTATTAAAGGTCATCACGTAGGAACCGCGAATATTAACTCGGGCACACACTATTATCCATATTGTCTATGATATTTTAACTTCCCGAGCAGGCATCCTACGCATAACAAAACGCTAGCGCATGAGAATACATAGAACTCAAATTTTACGCCAAGGATGTCGGGGTACATCACGTTCTACGCGGAACGAAACGCTAGTGCACAGGTATACGCGAAACTTAAGCTATACATCAACAGGGGTTGAAGTACGACACATACGATTATCGAGGCGAGGCCTTTGAGAAGGAACGATGACGCAATTTAACGACGACGCTAGATTCCTGTCAGCAGGAGAACTAACAATCAGGAAACGACAACTTGTCACGCGATCCTGCAACGACACGAGTCACGCCAGGGAGAAGACGATTGTCTCCGCATCCCCCCCCCCCCTTCTACCTAACTAACGACGAATACGCTATGTTCGACATTCCATGGTAATGTCACCTAACAATTGGTCGTCACACGAAACCCCAGGTAAAGTCCTCAAATTTCTTTTATTGAAATTTCGAATTTCACACTTACTGAGTAGATTTTCGTATCTCTACTCCTCTTAATGGTCATTGTATCACGATCATTTCTTTACAAGTTACATACATGGTTTTTCGTTGTGACCATGCCGAAAGTTTTCTTGTCGATACATATGTTTATTGTCGGATTGCGCTAAAACCAAGTTCGACTGTTTGAACTTGTCCATTACACATGTTCACTTCAGAACATCATATGATGTATTGGGAGCATCATATTCAAAATTCGTTTTAACAAGTGTTTCATTTGTTCCGAGTCGAAGTAAAATTGTTTGGCATTCGACTCCATTAAAATTGTCTGTTGATTTCGACACCATGTGATGGTGATTTTCATTAGTTTGAAGCTTGCGCTAAACTCGTTTACACATCTCATACACAGATTTAATTATTGAATTGCTTTAAATCCGCTTTGGTTTATCACATTACAACAGTCTTAATACAATAGTGTGTTAAGACAATGGTACACAAAACCATCTTATATTCCGGTGTACCTACTAACGTTTCTTTCATTATCAATCGAAAGTCTTGCAATATTCATTGCTCCATCCTCTTCGATCGAAACAGAAATTCTTTGGTGTTCCATCTTCAATTGAAAATTCTTTGATGTTTGTTTGGAACAAACATTCATATTTACTTCATTACGCTTTCAATTGACTTCAAACACGGTGGATTTGTTTGATCACCGCTATTATTGAACTATTTAATTCACTACGACACCTTGTGGTGTCAGTACAAACTTGTAGCTTGGGCTAATTATGATTGAGCGTTATATGCAAAACACAGGTGATACTTGTTCGATCACCCATATTATTTAATGGTTTCATTCATTGCGACACCTTGTGGAGTCGGTGTAACTTGCAGCTTGTGCTGATCACGGTCGAGCGTTTCATGCAAACTATTTGAGATTGTTGATTCTAAGTTCATCCAGTGGATGTTATTGCTTCTAGAACTCATTTACACATTGTAAACGTTCATATGGAATTCGATTGGTCGAAGTTCCTGTTCATTGTTGGATCCTTGTTGACTTAGTCACATTAGTGACTGTACCTATACGTCTCGTTTCTTTTGACATCAATTACTGAGACACATTTTTAAACTGTTGGGATTCCTATTATGAAAGAATGCCCTTGAATTCACATGATTCGAATAAGTCTTGTTTCGATTACGCGGTCATTCACTTTGTTATTATTCGGACTTACCTGCGAATAACACAATTCTGAGGGGATAACATGGTCTAAATTTCGAGGACGAAATTTCTGTAACAGGGGGAGAATGTGACAACCCGTAATTTACGGCTCTTAATTACGTGATTAACAAGTGATTAACGCGATAATAAATGGTGTTTACAGCGCAAATTAACTTATTTAGGCCTTTGGAGTGCCTGGGAACGTCTATCCGCCTTTACAGTGCGCGAACGGTGGTTTACAGAGAAACCGGTGAAACGTTAAACGGCAACGGATTGAAACCGAACAGGATACTGACAACGCCGACAAATATTAAATTTTTACGATATATTTTAGTTTTGTAGTTAAATTTTAGTGACTACAGGCGAAACCGGATCGAAAAACGGATTAAAGACGGCAACGATACAATTTTTCGCGATTATTACCGTGATCGACAAACGGGCGTGCAAACAACGACTACCGACCGTATTTTTGTGTATTTTAATTTTTGACGTTAAAACGGAGTTCGGGTTTTGACAACGGGCCTCGTAGGAATTACGGGCTACTTACACATGGGATAGAGCTTGTGGGCCCCGGGCCCAAGCCCCACACCCACAAACCTAAACCTACACATAATATATATTAATTTTTATTACAAGATTATACTTGTAAATCTTCCCAAAAATCCATATGGGACTTGAAAATCTCAGCACAATCATACAAAATCCTGTCAAATCTCTACTATATATTTTGTGCAAGATCTTAAACAATCTTCTATATAACACCCCTATTTCCTCTAAACTCCCAACATATACACAGACTTGAAGTCTGCCTTTTACCTCTCTCCCTCTCTCGATCATACTCACACAAAGCCAAACACAGAGAAATCAACCAACAACAAGACCCAACCCAGCCACCCCTTCCTCTCTCGGTTCCCTTCTTTCTGACCGACACCCCCCACCCCGTTTTCTCTTATACCACCGGCCACCACCATCGATTTGGTGGCGGTAGGCATCAACAACAATAACCCCACCACCACAGACGGCGGAGCTGTGGTGGGTGGTGCTAGACGACGCGGACAGAGAGAGAGGAGCTGAGGAGAGAGAGAGATGACGGCGGAGAGGAGCGGCTCCTCCGCAGACAGCGGCGGTAGCAGCGGCAGTGGCGGTGGTTGTGCCTCGACCCGACCAAATTTCCGATTGATTACGGTTCCGGGCTCGGTCAAGACAGTTTCGGGTTCGACTCGGTGTATTTTAGCGCGACTCAGTTCGACTCGGTGCATTTCGGTTCAACTCGGTTCGGGTCCAGGTCAAACCGTCAACAGATTTGATTCGAGTTAGATGATGGCTCGGGTCACGGCTCGGTTGTGGGACAGCCGTGGTTTAGTTCGGTCAAGGGTTTGCAGTGGACTCGGTTCAGGTCAGCAGGTTCGAGTTTCGGGTTTTGTTTTGTTCGGTTCGTATGTAGATTTTGATGTGGTTCAAGTTTTGGACAGATTCATGTTCGGGTGTTTCGGGTCAACGGCTTCGGGTCAGACTCAATTTCAGTTTGACTCGAGTCAACTCGGTCAACAGCAGTTCAGCTAGCCAAAGATCATCAACGGGTCGAACGGTTTGGCTTGGATCGGTTTATAAAGCATTTCGGTTGACTCGGTCAAACCGAGTCAACTCAGTCAACCGAGTCAACTCAGTTGACCCGGTCAACTCAGTCAAACATTTATGCAAATCGACACGAGGATTTGGTAAAGATTAGTGACTCGATTTATTTATTATAGTTTTAAAGTATCACGTGATAACGAGCTCGAACCGACCTATTTATAAGTTACATTTGAGATATATATATATATGTTTGCCGAAATTACATTTATAGTTTAGTTGAATCTTGATAAAAATTTCGACACTTTAGTTGTCGGGGCGTCCAAAAACAAAGGAAACTCTGCCCGTTTTTCGAGAAAATCCGTAAAGACGAAGCGTTTTTATTATAAAACAAAACGTCGGAATTCGAATCCTTTTATAAATAAATATAGTATATATATTTATTTCAAACATCGCGTAACACGAATTCCCCTAATAAAAATAAATATAGATCGTATTCACTTTCAAAAACAACTCTACGATTCCTCTATAAAATAAATATAACTCTTCATATTTATTTTACACGCCTAAACGGCCTATACGTATATTTTTGGCAAATATACACAAGACGTGATACAAGTTATTATATACGAAACGCGATATATGATACGAGTTTGTTATATGATATTTTCGTAGAAATATTCTTTTATACACGTACGACTACTCGAGACGGCTAACGTACTTACAACGATATATTTATATATTTTTATATAAATATTTATTCATTTTAAGTCTCTTGGAAACTAAGTCTTTTTCAAGACTTATTAAATTGCTACTGACATTAAACGAGACTTAACACGTATAACTTAATCTTTTCCATTAAGTTAACAACTTACCGTTGAATCGTTCGACTAACGATTCGGTAGAGCTCGGTAACACGTAGACTAGTTACCGCTTTTATTTAGAAACTTATTAGATATTCCGTGTTAGGAATATTGTAGAATGCACGCTAGCGAGTCTCATCTTGGAAACGACATCACGAAGTCGTAAATTAGCTAGCTTTGCACATGAATATTCAGGTGAGTTCATAACCCCACTTTTTACCGTTTTACATTTTTGTAAATGTTTTCGGGGTGGAAAGACATGCACGTTTTGCAAAAACATACCAAGTTAGAACAAACGCAAAACTCGTATTTTCTAAATCATATTACGAAGGGATTTCGAGGAACTCAAATGATTAACGAAAGGTTTATACTAAACATACTGGTTTTTACAAAATAAATGCTTATTTTCGAAATGTGAATGATAATCTGGCCAGGGTGACCAGGGATCTGGTCAGGGTGACCAGGGATTTATTTTATACATGGTATGGTTAGCGTAAGGAGGGTTACTGCGTACAGATCATGTGAGTGGGTAGGTGGCACTTGAGGCCATTAATCCTCATTGTAGGACCGAGGGGCACGATGCGGTAGATCTATCTGGGTGTAGCGAGCCCAGCCCCCAGGACAAACAGTTAACGTTCCTCGGGGTGACTATGTTCCCGACGCACAAATCCGCTAGGTTTGAGTCTTCCTACTTGCACTTCACACATATCAATGGCCTTGCAAACCATTGGTGATCTCTTTATTTCCTTATTTGCTACATACCAGGGATTTTATACTTACGAAACATACTTGTTCATACAAATTAAATACCATGTTTTATACAAAATTTAAGGCATAAGATTATGCGGGTCAAAGTCAGGGTGGGCATTGATGATTATATGAACATTACAAATACATGGTTTTATGAACATAACGTGTTACAAACACAACGTTTCCATATAACTTTGCAAGAAAATGGTTTTTAAATTCATTTTCTCAATACTACTTCAAAAACCGGTTATTCCAAAGATTTATTTCAAATCTTTCACAATTCCAAAGATTTATTTCAAACCTTTCACAACTCAAAAGATTTATCTCAAATCTTTTACGAACAAACTATGAACTCGCTCAACTTTTTGTTGATTTTTCTCGCATGTTCTTTCTCAGGTTGCATTTTAAGACAAGGCACGGTTGGAATAGGAGAACCATTGGAGTTTCGAGTACTTAGCGGCGTTCAATTTCTAGAAGTCTTAGCTATAATTGCTTCCGCTGTGCAATGAAGATACCAGTCCAGTCACGCCAATGCTCTGATAATTTCGGGGTGTGACAACCTTGACCATAGTCCAAGGCTACATTTGTTTTCATTCGGACTATTCTTCCAACTCTATGACTTCTTACGTTGTTTTCGCGTCGGTTTATCCTACTCATTCCATTATTTGGTTTATGCCCCTACTTCCTTTCAACCCGTTACCCGGGTTCTTTATCTTAATGTTTTTAACACTTCGGTTTCATTGGTTTGCATTTTCCTTTCCATACTCTCTTACGACCTATCACATAGATTCACTAATATTTCGCACTTTCACTATTCGGTTTGCGCTTACTTGGAATATTAAGTATTATACTTTATTCAGCCCGTCCAACATTGAAATAGTTGAACATAACTATCGGAATTTATGTTTTGCAGAATTTCATCGTCTTTTAGTCATAACTCTTAATCTGAGTGTTTTGACTTTTAATCTGCGTCACCGTCTCTTTTATCAATGTCCCAAAGGTTCATTTCTTAGGCCTTGTTTGGTAAAACCATTGCTATTGTTATATGGCTCTTGGGGTTTACCCGTTTTCGTTCTAACACTTCTAATATGTTTATTTTACTAATCTTTTATTCAACCACACTCATCAATGTGATCATCGTTCTTCCTCATACGGGTTTTATTAATAACATGCTACTTGGGTATCTACCCATACCCAAGTTTTTAAATCCATATTTATTGATATTTCATTATCTATAGTTGCGAATAATACGTATTATCCATTTAGCTTCTCTCTCGAGGATATTCCTATGTGAATCTTAATCTCTAAATTTTGAACCTTAATCCATTGTTACAATAACAAAATTAATTCATTTCATGTTATTATTTCATATCGTTGTATGGCATTTATCCACATCGTTTGTTGTCATAAACGATGTTTCTACACGTTTCATTTGGTTTGGCTTAGTCTGTAACTATGCCCTTGTCATCAATTACTATTGCAAATTCCCGGGTTCGGGTGTCATTACACTCCTCCCTATTATGAAGCTTATATTTCATTACGTTCTCGGGTTCGAGTTTACGCGCACCCCTTCCCATGGCAATATTTATCATGATTACTTTTGCCTCGGTTTTCACATGCTTACTTTTGTTTATGTTCTTATACATATATATATATATATATATACATGTATATTTCTTTTACCTAATTCACTCGTCTCACTACTCGTATACGCCCATATGCAACTATTATTCGCACTCGTATCGAATAAAATTTGTGCTAAAATTTAATTTACAAGAAACATACCTGAAATGACATCATGTTCAGCTTTAGCCTCTGCGGCTATCATGTGGGAAGACCTTGCCTTCTCTTTCGGGGTGTCAGACCTTGCGTCAGCTGTGCTCTTGATTCCAACCGATTCCGGGCACTCAGACCTTTTACGTCCAGGGTTATAACATTTATAACACACTGACACCTTCCCTGGGCAATTTGCAACCACATGTCCCACTTCTCTACAAATAGGACATGGTTTGTTTCTAAGGTAGCATTTGCCCCTGTGGGTTTTTCCACATATTTTACATTGAGGCGACCCCCTTCTTGTAACTCCTTTCTTAGAAGCCTTATTAGGCTTTGATTTCTTTACGGGACTTGGGTTCACATCCAACACTCTCCCGTCAACTTTTTCTTGTAAGAGACTGTCTTTTAATCCAGTTCTCATATCCTCCACCACTAGCGAGATTGTGGTTTGTAGTCTCTCGACAAACTGCGGTAGACTGGATGCTACTGCCTTTCCGACTTCCTCGGAAATTTTAATTTCTATCTCTTTAGTTAATTGAGATGCTAATTCGCCCCTGGTTACACCGGGCATTTCTTTCATCTGTTTGGTGACTATCGGCACTGTATTATCATCGCCTTCATCAGTCATCTTGAGTATGAAATGTTTATGCTAATTATTAAACATTTCATTTTTATAACATATGCATCATTCGCTTTGGTTTAGCCAAGTTCACCACTTGCTTAAACCATTCATGTTTAGTGCACCTTCCGGGTTTGAGTGTGTTAACACGCTCTTCCCGTACACATCAAATCAAATTCCTTTTTCTAATATTCTAATAAAATTTACTAAATGACTAATTCTTACCGAACGTTTGATCAAGCTTGAACCGAACACACTTCACCCACAACCTTGGGCTCTGATTAACAACTTGTAACGCCCGTCTTATTTTAGCACATTTATAACATTTATGCACGCATTTTATACAAAAATGCAAGCTTACAAAAACTTTATTTGGTTAACGGTCACACATGATCAAAGTATTTGAGGTATCATCCTAATTAGTTTAAACATTCAAAATGCATTACTTAGTGTTTACATATTAACTAAAACAAAATAGATCAATGCGGAAGCTTGTTCGGTGTGTTCGGTTCCTGAAAGTCGCTTGATCTTCATCCGGAATCTTGTGAGCATTCTCCTAATGCCAAAACCACGTAAAATGTTAGTTTTGACAATGTTATATTTCGTAAACAAGTTCTATTATCGAACATCGAAAAATAAAACAAATGATGAATTATGGGTCTCTCGCGCCCCGCGACAGATCGTTATATAGCTTACGCGGCCCGCAACGATCGTCGCGTTACGCGACGGTGATTCGGGTTTGGCGTCGCGTGATGCGACACCCTGTTTTTGACAGATTGTTGCTTGGTTTTATGCTGCTGATACCCAGCTACGAAAAATACCAAAATACCAACTTAAAACTTGCGTAACTTTTGCTATACAAGTTCGTTTTACGTAATTCTTTTTCCTATGCGACCGTAATTAAATTACGGACCCGTCTAACCACATTGTTTACTTTAAAAATCCGGTTTATAATCAATTATCCTATATTCCCGCTATTTGACTGTTCGACCCGTTTGTCTACAAGTCCTAAAAGTTGTTTTGTTATCATCACATGTTTACAACTATTTTACCCATTCCCTGGTTTACCCAACATTCGCGTTTCGCTCCTCTACCGAGGGTTACTTACTCATTTACGTCATGCTTTGTTTTCAAAGATTCAAGCATGCTCTTTTTAACAATTTGACAAGTATAAATTTCTGAACTTTAGACCCAATACCAAGGGTTCATTTGCAACAAGTTTAGTGTGTCCGCTTCACGGATTGCGCATTCAATATTTTTAATCATTGAGTGATGGCCCATTAACTTCGACATTTTCGATTCGACATTTTTTTGACCCGTTTGGAGGACATACCAAACTTTACTCTAATCAATATTTTGACTCGTTTTGTTTGTCTAGTGAGCTTTGTCACTTCAGCGACATAACGAGTTTGCAATTTGCGCTAATTTCAATTCAACAAGCTAGAATTAATAGATAAACATAATGTAACGAAACCACTGTTACATACTTGCATAATTCATCAACGTTGGTTTCTAACCATAATTACCCATTCCCGGGCTTGTCAACCTTAGCGTATCACGCCCATTCCATGGTTTACGCTATTATAACTCAAACTTAATGAGTGACGTTTAAGTCACTTCGAACACTACCATTTCGACCATTATTCGACCCGTTTGGTTGTCGAGTGAACTTCGTCACTTCTATGACATGCCAAACTTGCATTTGACACTACAATCTCATTAACATTTCTAAGTCTATTGTTTACGCATAATGTAACGAAATCGAAAGTTACGTACCTTATTGCTTTTCCTTCAATTTTGCGTTTACCCCGGCTTGACTTCCCGAAGCTTCACCCGAGTTGCCTATAATGTGCAACCCAATTATCATCAATGCCTATTATTCACATATCCAAAGTATGTACATTTGTGCATACCTCATTCATAATTCACATCAACGTTACGTGGTGAATTGTTAGAACCAACATTTCATTTGGGCGTTTCATTAAACACTTTATGTGCACAATTTATAATTAGCCACATCATTCATGTTATTGAAGTTTTCTAACCATCAAAACTCCTACTTAACAAGTAGACATATTTACTATAACCTTTTTATATCAAATTTATGATTATTATGAGTTCAAAACATCATTATTAACCTTCCAGATTTCATGAGTTCGATTTACACATCGAACCCATTTGTTCATACTTGTGTATTCAACTCAATACCTAACCATAACATTTGATCTACTTGTGTTTATCAAAACTTGCTTAGAATCATATAGACTTCATTATCTTTATCACAATTTCAGCATAATTTTATCCTAATTGTGCATCATAATTTCACCAAGAACTTATTACTTAAACATACACCAATTTCTCAACATACCTTATGAAGAGATGATGTTAGGGACTTCAATTCATCAAACATGCATTAGATTCGTTTTGATTCTCGGCTGAATTTGAGGGATTTGTGAGGAAGAACAAGACTAGGGTTTGCTCTCCCCTTTTCCCTCCTGGTCGCACACACCTACACGCACACTTGTGTGTATGGTGTTTTGATTATATATTTTTTTTAGTTAAGTTTTCATCTTACACTTTTGGCCCCTCCATTATTCTCAAGTTTCATTTTGGGGTGTTTTTAATTAAGTTTCACATAATTACAAGACTTGTAATTAACTAGGCTATTTATTTCCTAGTTATTTTATCTTGTTCAAAACCGGTATTTAATATATATAAAATCTATATTTTTGGGGTGTTACAAAATCTGTCAGCGTTTTAAATTCTCGGCAGACCGGGGTGCCCAGTTTTCAACTGCCAGAAGTACTGCTCTTAACGCCCCTCCTGGCTACATGACGTTGCATGCCGCTTTCTTTAAGGAGGGGAACTTTCATCTTCCGATGACGTAGTTTTTTGGGGAGTTCCTTTCACGATATGGATTACATATTTCCCAAATCAACGCTCTGGGCCTACCCCGTGTGACCCATTTTGAATTCATTTGTCGGGCTCAACGGTTGATTCCATCAGTAGACATATTCAATGTCTTTTACTACGTTTCATATACCGGAGGTTTCTATTCATTCAATTCTCAAACTGCCAACGTTTTACCTTGCAGCAAAATCCTCCGAAGAGCCTCCATGACTGGAAGCATAAGTTTTTTTACATTCGTCGTGGTGTGATCCCGATAGAAATGCACTATCGTGGTGAACGTGAATGAGTGCCCACAATGTTGATGGGGGGTTCTTACGCCGATTAGTAACGGTACAAGACTCTTACCAAGAATCCTACTGCCATGCTGCAACTCGATGAGAAGGCGTTGGTGGCTGCCGGCATGAGTTTGTTGTGGGTGCTGAGAGACCCAAGGGCAGCACCAATATACGCGTACAAGGGCAAAGGTAACTCTTGATGGTTGTTTTCAGTTGTATTTGCTTTGCCATGTTCTTTGTTACTTATCAGTTTTGGTTTTGCAGCGTATAACTTGATGGATGTTTTGGACCCTGAGGTTGGTGATGAGATGGTGACGAGGTTCCTACCAGAAGGGGAGATTCCATGGGTGGACCAGATCAAGGATAACTTCCTTCACCCTACCCCTGAGAGTTTGAATACTTATATTGCTACACCGTCAGGTGCGCGTTCTCCTGCTTCTACGAGATCCGAAGTTAGTAAGTCTCCTGCTCGGGAGGGGGTTATTCTTCTTTCAAGCGAGGAGTCTACTGGATCTTCACATGGACTTATTCATCGCTCAACGCGTGTAGGTCCATGCGCACGACATGTTCAGGTTTCTGGGGGTGATGCTATGTCCAAACCCTCTACTGCGGAGCCCAATGCTGCTGCCTTTAGGTCCGAGCAGAGAGAGCCTGAAAAGAAAACAAAACCTGAAGCGAAGACCCTTATGCATTCCTCTCGGCCAAAATTTTTGGATTATGTTGTAGTGTCTGATACATTTTATGTCTTAAACATAGGGGTTAAACGGGCGGCTGCTGCTGATGATGAAGAAGAAGATCAGGCCACGATAACCCAAATCATGGAGAAGAAGAGAAAGTTGTTGGCTGATGAAAAGCGGAAGTTGGATACCGAGGCTGCCCTAGATGTCTCGGAGAGGAAGAGGAGGAAAATAGGGGGTTCTCCTTGTAATCACCCTCCGGCGTGAGAATAAGTAATTTGTTTTAAGGATAAAAGTGTGTGTATAGAGTAAGAGAATAAGAGAGCGAATCCTTAAACCTGGAGGTGGAGTCTTCTATTTATAGCCAGAGAATAGTGAAAGAGGAGACCTGCCAGCTAGCCAGTGCCTAGCAGCTGTCTGACGAGGAGGAATATCCTTTCTGTCCCCTCTAACGTTGTCAGTTGCTGAGGTGGCGTGGCGCGCGGTTATTTGTTCCAGCTGGGCACTCAACACACCATAAGCTCGTTATAAGGAGGAAAATAGGGGGTTCTCCTTGTAACCACCCTCCGACGTGAGAATAAGTAATTTGTTTTGAGGATAAAAGTGTGTGTATAGAGTAAGGGAATAAGAGAGCGAATCCTTAAACCTGGAGTTAGAGTCTTCTATTTATAGCCGGAGAATAGTGAAGAAGGAGACTTGCCAGCTAGCCAGTGTCCTCTAGCTGTCTGACCAGGAGGAAGATCCTTTCTGTCCCCTCTAACGTTGTCATTTGCTGAGGTGACGTGGCACACGGTTATTTGTTCCA
Organism: Helianthus tuberosus; assembly: GCA_030545235.1. Taxonomy (NCBI): domain Eukaryota; kingdom Viridiplantae; phylum Streptophyta; class Magnoliopsida; order Asterales; family Asteraceae; genus Helianthus; species Helianthus tuberosus. The sequence goes on from CM060408.1 coordinate 47,048,825, forward strand.
GCTGGGCACTCGCTTGTACTGGTTGTCGTCCTGTCCTCCCAGGATCTTGCAATCGTTGCTGGCGTCTCGCTATTGGTGCCACCTGTTGTCATTTTTGTCTCTAGGAGCATCTTTCTTGTCACCAGGTGACTTCTTCTGAAGCTTCTTGAACCTTCTGGATGCGCTCGTATGATGTGGACGCCAGCTTGGAGTGATGTGGTCGCTTTGACATGTGTTTAATTGTGATTTGGGACCATACCCCTTCACCTTTATAATTTGATATACATCCGTCAATCCTTATCAATTATCTCGTGAATGTGGATCATTGTAATTTTCCTTTATAATTTGATACACATCCATCAATCCTTATCAATTATCTCGTGAATGAATTAGTTGAAAAATAAAATACATTATTTAAAATTGTTTGCGTTTTTTTTTTTTTGAACGGCAAATTTGGTCAATGACGGGCCATTGGAGTATCATCGGTAGAACCACCTGATCATATTCATCTCCACGAGACATAATGCTTATACACGAATTCAAGGATTGTCCTTTATCTTTATACCCATTTTCAGGCGTTGTCCTTTATGTTTAAAATTGATGAGTTTTGTACTTTATCTTTTGAAATTTATCACGTTTTGTCATTTTGGCATAACCCAGTTTGATTTTTCAGTTAAATGTGGTCATGTGCAGATCATGTGAGGGTAGATCTGTCATTTTAAACTCTTTTAATACCCAAATAATCATCTTCCCCAATTTCATTATAAACCCTAGTTACAGATCTCTGACTTCCCACCCAAAACGCCTGAACCTTCACCGTCATAAACTTCTCCGATCATCCATCGTAACCCACCATAGACTCCTCCGTTTCCGGATCTCCAGCACAAAACTCTTCCGTCGGATCTTCATCAGCTCCAATTTCACTCGCAGATGAGCTTTCGCCTGACTTATTTCCTCCACCTCATCCCACGCCACCTTACACTCGTCGAAACCTTCATCTCCGGTGCACAAATCCTCCGCTTCCGTCACTTTTCTCTCTATCATCTCCTCCAGCTTCATCTCTCTCATATGCGTCCCCTTATACCTTGTCGTTCCTCCCATCGCTACCACCAGTTTCAATCGCCGTTGATTGTTTGATTGATTGGTGAATGATGTAGATCTGACAGTGTTTAGGCTTCTGATTGATGCAACGAAGGTAGAACTGAAAGTTGCCATGAGTTATACGAACTTTTGGAGGTGCATACTTTATACATAATGCATATAATTGATTGATTATTTGATTAATTGTTGTTGATATTGTCAATGTGTCGTTGTTTTCGAGATCAGAAGATACAGAGATTTGGTTTTGTTGATGAGTCCAACAGAATTGAAACTAATTGTAATTTTTCAAAGCTTACTGTTATGCAATAATTTAGTGTTATTGTTAGTTTATAACTAGGGTTCATGAAGAATAAAATTGGGGAAGATGATAACTTTGGGTATTAAATGACAGATCTACCCTCACATGACCTGCACATGACCACATTTAACTGAAAAATCAAGCTGGGTTATGCCAAAAGGACAAAACGTGATAGATTTTAAAAGATAAAGTACAAAACTCATCAATTTTAAACATAAAGCACAGCGCCTGAAAATAGGTATAAAGATAAAGGACAATCCTTGAAATTCACTCCAAGGAATATGATATTCTTAAAAAAAGGAACTCACGTGACATTTTTTTAATGAACTCACTTCACTACTTGTGATGATGAGGCCGGTAACTCGAGGACTATTTAGATAAAATATTTATATGTATAACTTTGTCTCCAATGTGGTCCTAATTAGGTTGTTCGTCTCCTATGTGGTCATTAGGTTCTCATAAACCTATGTGGCATACGATGAAGCCTCATAGAGTCATGGACCGTTAATTACGCGTTAGTTCATGGATATTTTTTGGGGTCAATGTTCATGGAGACATGGGGTGTCTTATGAACTACTAGCTTTGATTTTTATATGTTCTTCTCATAAGATGTATTGATTGGTTTTACTTAAAGAGCATTCTCATTGGAGCTCTATCTTCATTTCTAAAAAATCACTTTTTTTAAGTTTATTTAACCTCACCCTCTACATCTTTATATATATATAGAGAGAGGGGAAGGTTAACGTACATTACGGCTTAACGTACATCACGTACGACAGGTAATTACGCACATTCATTTTAAAATCACGCATGTTATAACTCAAAAAAACAAAATCACGCATGTTGAAACACAATAATCACGCATATTGAAAACATTAATCACACATGTTATAAAACAAATCACGCACGTTGTCGTACGTGAAGTACGTTAATCCGTAATATACGATATACTTTTTCTATATACATATATATATATATATAGGGGATCGCTAAAATGAGAACCACATCCAGTTATGAGAACCATGAGAACCACTTATTAGCCCTTAGATCAACTTGATGGATGGATGAGATTAAAAGTAAGAAAAATTAATATTAAATGGTTTTTGTCTTATTATGTCTTTAATATTATAATCCAAAGGGGTAATTTAGTAAACTAACCTTTTTTTGTCTTTTTATCTTTATTGTTTTTTATTAGTTTTTTGTATTATTATATTACTTTCTATTTTTTAAACATAACTTTTTTATTAAAAAACATTTTAAAATTCAGATTTTTTTAAACATTTTTTATACTTTTTACAATTTAAGTTTTACGTTAAACTTTTTACGTTTTACGTTTTTTTGACGCGCCGTTTTTACGCCAGGTTTTTTCAAGCGTCGTTATTTTAACAGGCCGTTTTTTACGCGCCAATTTTTTAACGCCGTTATTTTACGCGCCGTTTTTTAACGCCGTTTTTTCAACGCGCCGTTTTTACGAGCCAATTTTTTAACACCGTTTTTTAACTCCGATTTTTACGCGCCAATTTTTTAACGTCGTTTTTTACGCGCCGTTTATTAACGCCATTTTTTAACGCCGTTTTTTCAACGCGTCTTACGCCCGACTTTTTCAACGCCTTTTTTTACGACCCATTTTTACGAGCCGTCTTACGCCCGACTTTTTCAAGCGACATTTTTTTAACACGCCGTTTTTTTAACGCCGTTTTTTACGCGCCGTTTTTTTACGCGTCGTTTTTTAAGCGCCGTTTTTTACGCGCCTATTTTTTAACGCCGTTTTTTACGCGTCGTTTTTTAACGTCATTTTTTACGTTTTACGCACCGGTTTTTTACGTTTTACACGCCGGTTTTTTACGTTTTACACGCCGGTTTTTTACGTTAACGTTTTTTTACGTTTTTACGATTTACGCGCCGGTTTTTTACGTTTTACGCGCCGGTTTTTTACGTTAACGTTTTTTTACGTTTTACGCGCCGGTTTTTTACGTTTTACGTAAAACTCTTTACGTTTTACTAAAAAAAAATTACGTTTTACGTTTTACCTAAAACTTTTTACACTTTACAAAAAACTTTTTACGGTTTACATAAAACTTTTTACGTTTTACGAAAACCTTTTTACGTCTTGCGTTTTTACGTAAAAAAAGTTTACGTTTTTACGTTTTACGTTAAACTTTTTACGTTTTTACGTTAAAAAAATTTACGTTTTAACTAAAACTTTTTACGCTTTACAAAAAACTTTTTACGGTTTACATAAAACTTTTTACGTTTTACGAAAAACTTTTTAAGTTTTACGTTTTTACGTTAAAAAAGTTTACGTTTTTACGTTTTACGTTAAACTTTTTACGTTTTACGTTTTGACGTTTACGTTAAAAAGTTTACGGTTGACGTAAAAAAGTTTACGGTTTAATTTTTTTTTTACAAAAACTTTTTTACGCAAAAACGAACGCACCCAGAAATCGCAAACTCGGTGAAGCGTCTCAGATATATTTTTATCATCATCGACGCCTAAAATTAAAAAAAAAACCAACAAACAAAAATCAAAAGAACGAGTGGATTCTAGAAAAAAAAAAACGAAGTTTTGGCTCAGATTTTCCGATAATCAGAGGCTGCAAAATGGGGTTGCAGGTTCAAAAACCTACCCTCCGCCGTCCTTGCCGCGCCATTGTCAGTTTTTTTTTTTTTTACATCATCACTGCCGATTCAAATAAGGCACCATATTCAACTGATTTTAACATTCAAAAAGGGACAAGAACATCATTCAAACATAGTTCAAACCCAGATTCAACATTCAAACATATTCAAACGATTTGAACATTCAAAAGGAAACAAGTACATCATTCAAACATATTTCAAACCCAGATTCAACATGAAACCCAGATTCAACATCAAACCCATATTCAAACATCAAACCCATATTCAAAACCCAGATACAAACATGAAACCCAGATTCAACATGAAACCCAGATTCAACATCAAACCCATATTCAAACATCAAACCCAAATTCAAACATCAAACCCATATTCAAACCCAGATTCAACATCAAACCCATATTCAAACATCAAACCCATATTCAAACCCAAATTCAACATCAAACCCAGATTCAACATCAAACCCACCAAAATAATAAAAAAACCCAAACTTTTTGAATCAAAGAACCCAATCAAAACAGAAACAACAAATCAAAAGAACCCAATCAAACCAACAATCAACAACCGAAAAACAAACCTGACCCCGTTTAAACCAACAAATCAACCACCGATAGCCATCACTCAATCACCGGCACCACCTCTAGCCACCACTCAAACACCGGCACCACCGACGTCGCACCACCGGCACCACCAACAAAACGCCGGCACCACCGACATCATCATCGCCATTAATCTCTCAGATGAAGAACAAGGCTCATGTGTGGGTTTCCACATCATCATCGCCATTAATCTCTCGGATGACGGCGACACGGTGTCTCAGCGGCGGTGGTTTGGCGGCTGCAACATTGACAGACGAAGATGAAGGAGAACATTGACAGCGGCGGTGTTTGGCGGCTGCACGGTGTCTCAGCGGCGGTGGGTTGCGATCGGAGGGGGAGGGTTTTTCTTTTGATCGGAGGGGGAGGGTTTTTCTTTTGTTAAACATATTTAGAGTCTGCAACTAATTTAAAGGAAGATGGGTTTTGGGGTTTGATTTCAAGAGAGAGAGAGATGATGAATGAGAGATAGAGTCTGCAACTTATTTAAAGGAAAGAGAGAGGATACAGGAGAATTAAAAGAAAAGACAGAGGAGAGAGATAGGATAAGACATTTGGGGTAAATGACTGATATACCCTTTTTGTTGGCAACACCTGATTGGTGGAGATTGGTTCTCATGGTTCTCATAACTGGAGGTGGTTCTCATTCTAGCGGCTCCCTATATATATATATATATATATATATATATATATTTCTCTTTTCCATATTTGAAGTACACACTAGAAATGTTTGAGGTCCACTATTTAAATTTTGAAGATGATAGAAAATTCACATTACTTCCGTTATCTTCAACCCTATAAATTAATAAAAATCGCATTTCTCTAAATCTATCTCTCATTTTAAAAACCTTCTGCACGAACTCTGGGCTTATAGCTCAGTGGTTATGGAAATGAAGGAAGACTCCTTACCGAAAGGTCTCGAGTTCGATTCCTGATCCACCCGGGTTTTACCGGCTTTGCATTGTCGTGCCCTCGGGCGGGTGCAGGGTCGGGTTTTCCCCGGAACTGGTGGCATGGTGGGCTAGGGGCTCCGTGCGTGCAGGTTGGGCTGCCGCGGGCTACCTTTCGGCCAATGGGTGCCGCGTACGGAGTACCCGACGATTCTTATTTTGGACGTTAAAAAAAAAAAAAAAAAAAAACCTTCTGCACGGAAATAATGACTTTTCATATATAGGAGGAAGATGTGGGTTTTCTATGAATTTTAAGGGATGGAAATAAAGATAGATAGTGGGATATAATGATGTTTTTTTTTTAAATATTAAAGATTGGGTGAGGGATAATAGATGAAATGTGATTTATTATAGGAAATTGAGAATTAAATTAAATAAAAGAATATATAAGAAATCTTTTTTTTTTTTTTTTAACGGAGTACGGTTAGGATGTCGCTAACCGGATTAGTATGTTAGTATCACCAAGTTAGTATTAAAATCACCCATTACCTGGATTAGAACACATAACCTTAAAAAAAAAAAGCAAAGCTTCCCATCTCCTCTTTACGATGGAGGGTATGATTCAAACACTTTAGGGTGTTTGAGTTACCGTCTAACCAATCATCTCAAGCCATGTCACCCCCCCCCCCTCCCCCCTAACTCCCCAATTTCTACTCAAACACTATGGATGATTCAAACACGTGGAGAGTGGTAAAACAATTTTAAAAAAAATTATGATCGGTTGATAGAGGTTGGGACCCACCATTCACCCTCTCTCTCCCACCTCTCATCTTCTTCACCGGTTCGGTGAGTATACACCAAAATTGCAAGTCCCCACTCACCATTCAAACACCGGCGATCCTTCCCCCATCTGTAAACTTGGTCCTCGATCCCACTCCCCGCAATCACTCATGCCCCCTAACTACTAGGGTAAAAATCTAAAAGGACTTAGGGTGAAGGGAGTGGGCGGCAAAAGGGTCGGCAAACTCCCTTTGCCGCGCGGTAACACCGCCCCCACCCCACTTTCACCGATCGGCAAAATTGAATCGCGGCATACCCACACCGATCGACAAACAAAACAAACAAAAGTGATGTGTGTGTATTGTTGACTTTTAACACATATGTATATTTTTTTTAAATGAAAAAAAAAAGTTTACCACTTTCAAGTGTTTAACCAATGCCAACACTTTTCATCAAAGTTTAAACTCTTCACACCTGCTGACATGGCACACTCTGATTGGTCCATTTTAAAGTTTGCCACTTTCAAGTGTCTAACCACTCCCTTCACCCTAAATGTGAATGCTGCGTACAACTACTTTTTAAGTTATTTTTAATGATCCTTCCAAAAAAAAAAGTTATTTTTAATGAGGTTGACAGAAAGTACGGCACAAACAGGGACCGTTGGATTAGAAGGACAAAAAACTAATGGACGTCAAAGATGAGTGTTGAAGGGTTGTTGTGTTCATTCGAAATACCGACAGCCGGCGCGCATGTTCGTCATCATTCACCCACCCACCAAATCAGCGCCTTTCTCTACACCTGGCCTTATCTACTATTGTCCTGTTCCCCTTTTTATATCATCACACTAGGTTATAACTTAAACCCCGCATATTACACGGGTTAAATGAATAAATTTTATAATAAATTATGTTTTTGTCACTATAGTTATATGACTTTTACTATATTAGCTCAAAATAAGAATTTTTAATATATATGCCCCCATGATCTCTATAACTAACCATTTTGGACCCTAAGTCTAACCATTTTGGCCCCCATGGTCTCTATAACTAACCATTTTGGTCCCCATAATCTCTAGACTTAGGGGCCAAAATAGTTAGTTATAGAGACCATGGGGGCTGATATGTTAAAAATTCTTATTTTTGACTAATATAGTAAAAGTGATGTAACCACAGGGGCCAAAAATGTAATTTACTCTAAATTTTATATACTAAATAATAAAACAATATATCTTTAAAAACCTTCTTTATTGCATGAGTTGAATAAATATAATTTTATATATTAAATAATAAAAAGTTATATCTATAAGAACAATATTGTACAGGTTGAATAAATGTAATTTTATATATCAAATAAAAAATTTATATCTTTAAAACCACATGTATTACACGAGTTGAATAAATGTAATATTGTTTACCAAATAATAAAATAATACATCTTTAAAAAACCTCATTTATTACACGGGTTGAATAAATGTAATTTTATATACCAAATAATAAAAAAATACATCTTTAAAAATATGCGTATTACACGGTTTGAATAAATGTAATTTTCTGTGCTAAATAATAAAAAATATATATATCCGTAAAAAACCTTGTGTATTGTACGAATTGAATAAATCTAATTTTATACATCAAATAATAAAATTACGATTTTGGCCCCTGTGGTTATATCACTTTTACCGTTTTAGCCCAAAAATAATTTTTTTAGCATCTAAGCACCCAACGTCTTTTTTTCTAACCTTTTTGGCCCCTAACGTCTTTTTAAACCCTTTTGGCCCCTAACATTTAATGGATGTGGTTAGTGTTAGGGGCTAAAAAGGTTAGAAAAGAAGACGTTGTGGGCGCAGATGTTAAAAAATTCTTTTTTGGGCTAAAAGGGTAAAAGTGATATAACCATAAGGGCCAAAATCGTAATTTTCTCTAAATAATATTATAAATGAGAAGAACATTAAACTAAATAATAATTATCCATAAGATATTAAACTAAATAATATTTAATAAGAGGGTTATCTATAATTAATTAGAAAAGATTAAATTAAAATAATAATTATCTATAAGAGATGCTCTAATATGATGACAAGTGTCCCGAGAGTGGTTTCTTTTATTATACAGTATAGATTCAATTGTATTCAACTAGTTAATGCCCCGCCCGCGTTGCGGGGCGATTGCCGAATAATTCTCAATCAATTAAAAAACACTATTATAGTTTTGTTAGAAAAAAAAAAAACTAAAACAATGACAAGACCGTAGTTCTGAGCTCAGGGCAAAACTCTAGTTTGTTAGGATTAATGAGCGATTGTTAGGCAGCTCCTTGACATGGAAAAAAATTAAATCCAGTCAACTAATAAAAAAACACTTTTATAGTTTTGCTAAAAAAACTAAAATGATAGCAATACTGTAATTTGAACTAAGGGCAAAGTTGTATTTGTTGACTTTGGTAAAATCGTAATTTGCCAAAAGTTAAAGTGATGGCAATACTATAAACTTGAACCAGAGACAAAATCGTAATATAACTTTGCACTAAGGACAAAATCATAATTTTAAGCTGGGGACAAAACTATATTTTTAATTTGAACTGGGGTAAAATCAAAATTTTAAACTGAGAGCAAAATCGTAATTTTGAGTTGGGGGGGAAAAGCATACTTTTATTTTGAATCGGGCAAAAACATAATTTTAAACTGAAGGCGAAATCATAATTTTTTAAACGGGGCGAAAATGCAAAATCATCATTTTTAGTTTGGGGCGAAAGCAAAAATTTATTTTGAACTGGGGCCAAGAATGTAATTGTAATCTGGGGATAAAATCATAATTTTGAACCGAGGGCAAAATCGAAATTTTGAGCGAGAGACAAAAACATAATTTTATTTTGAAGTGGGGGTAAAAACGTAATTATATTTTAAATTAAGGACAAAACCGTAATTTTAAAACGAATATAAAACAATAAAATGGTTGGTCGAATAGGGAAGTGCCACGCAGCTGCGTGGCACTATTCCCTCAAACTTCTTTTGTATATGTAGGTAACTAGTTGATGCCCCGCCCGCGTTGCGGGGCGATCGCCGAATAATTCTCAATCAATTAAAAAAACACTATTATAGTTTTGTTAGGAAAAAAAAACTAAAACGATAACAAGACCGTAGTTCTGAGCTCAGGGCAAAACTGTAGTTTGTCAAGATTAATGAGCGAGTGTTAGACAGCTCCTTGAAATGGGAAATAATTAAATACAGTCAACCAATTAAAAAAATTTTTATAGTTTTGCTAAAAAAAACTAAAACGATAGCAATACTGTAATTTGAACCGAGGGCAAAGTTGTATTTGTTGACTTGAATAAAATCGTAATTTGCCAAAAGTTAAAGTGATGACAATACTATAAATTTGAACCAGAGACAAAATCGTAATATAACTTTGCACTAAGGACAAAATCATAATTTTAAGCTGGAGACAAAACTATATTTTTAATTTAACTGGGGCAAAATCAAAATTTTGAACTGAGTGCAAAATCGTAATTTTGAACTGGGGGCAAAAGCGTAATTTTATTTTGAACCGGGAAAAAACATAATTTTAAACCGAAGGCGAATTCATAAATTTTGAAAAGGGGCAAGAATGCAAAAGCGTCATTTTTAGTTTGGGGCAAAAGCAAAAGTTTATTTTGAACTGGGGCCAAAATTGTAATTGTAATCTGGGGATAAAATCATAATCGTGAACCGAGGGCAAAATTGTAATTTTGAGCGAGGGACAAGATAATAATTTTATTTTGAAGTGGGGCAAAAACGTAATTTTATTTTAAATTAAGGTCGAAACCGTAATTTTAAAACGAGTATAAAATAATAGAATTGTTGGTCAAATAGGGATGTGGCACACAGCTGTTTGCCACTATTCCCCTAGCTTCATTTTGTATATGTAGGAAACTAGGATTAGAGGTTGCTGGTAAGGATAAACTTCTTTCATGGTATATCGATGAGTTATCATAGATTATAGATTATGTAGTCTTTAATCAAAAACGGTAATAAAAATAAGTAATTAACACGGTTAGTTGAGCATGTCTAGAGTTAAAAGTTAGCTTTAACTATAATCAGTGGCGAATCTAGAAAATAATTATAGGGGCAACATTTCAAAAAAGAAATTCGAAAGGGGCAGCGAAATCGAAAAAATGTCAAAAAAGAAAAATTGACACTACCAATGAGCGTTTAAGGGGTAGCGGAGGCAACCCCTTGTTATATGGTATATCCGCCCCTGACTATAATAAGGTAAATAAAAAATGATTATATTTGTTACCTGGTGTATTAAAGGGTTAATATAAACCATATAAGCTTTAATTTAAACGACATTAAAAATAAGCAAGTAACATGATTAAGTAAATATAGCTAGAGTTAAAAGTTAATTTTAATTATAATAAGTTAAATTAATAATAAGTAAAATGAAACATATAAAAGAACAAATATTTTTTTAAATAACTTTATTAAACTTTACTGGCCGTATGATAACTCTATTAAAGTTCGGGGTAAAAACGTATTTTTTTTATCAAAAAAGAATTATTATTAAACTTCCGTATGATAAATCTATTAAAGTTTAGGGTTAGAAACGTAAATTATCCTATATATTAATAAACCAACCTAATGAATAGTAGTTGCCACATTATAGTAATAGTAAACTTTCCTTATTGGTTCAATACATCCACTCACATATAACATATACATATAACATATAGACACATGACAAAGTTAATGAATAATAAAGTGGAATTTTTGCAATACCCACCCGAAAGTCCGAAACAGTTGGACGAAAACACTTCTGGGCCCTTTGGCATCTTTTGTTGACTTTTTAATAACACTTAAAAATTGTTTTTTTTTTTATAAATACTTAAATATTAAAATCCACCCACCCGAAACACCCTCTCTTGGACAAACACCCCTACCCACCCGAAACACTACCCACCCGAAAACATCCCTCCACCCGAAACACCCCCCCTTGGACGAAAACACTTCTAGACGAAATGGAATGGTATCGAAAATACCGGTTACGGTACAGGTATATGAAGGTAAAAACTGGTAGTAAACCGGTACCAGGAAAGCAAAAGGTTGCTACCGAATTGACTTAAAATTTTTCGGTTCGGGAGATTCGGTACCGGTACCCAATACCATTTGCTCATCTCTGACCACGGGTTTCATACGAACAACATCATTACCATAAAACTTTTTTTGTTGATTTTCTTTCGGTTATCTTATACTGTTTTTTTTTCTACATTTTCTTTTTATTCTTGTCAGCGGTTCTGTGCGTAACGCGCTCGTAGTGATTTCAAAACACATGTAAACACAGACTAAATGACAAAAGAAGTTCGCCGCAACGCGGCCATAGTAATAAACCTAGTTAATTATAAAAAACAATATTTTTTTTTGAAGGGTGACTTTCAATATGTACATGGACCATTGGTCACCGGGTCCCCGTCAAGGACGGTTACCCGTCAGCCCAGCATTCGCAGACGCGATGTTCTATCGGGCCCCGGCTGCCGCTCTGACTGACCTACGCCCGGAAACCATACTGCCCCCACACAAGAGACTCGCTGTGGTAACAGCTGGGTAAAACCGGGTTGCCCTCCGGATCGAACCATGCCTCGGTAGGAAACGATCCATCATTGGGACGACCCCCCCCCCCCAAAATGCCGCAGCCGGGAGTCGAACCGGTGACCTCCAAGGAGGAACCGGCCCAACCATACCACTTGGGACCAACTGGGCTGGAAGGGGGTTATAAAACTATTAAAGCAAAAAAAAACAAATAATATATAAATAATATATACACGGTTCAAATTTCCTTTTGATATTATATAGAAGTTTTAAAATCCGGGTTTTATATTATACCGGATTTGGCTCAGAAACAGTTTAACTGGATGTATCGAGCGGTTTAACCGGGTGTATCGGGCGGTTTAACCGGGTGTACCGAACGATTCAACTAGTACAAACCGGCCGATTTGAACCGATTTTTAAAACATTGATTGTATCTATATTTTGGGATTTTAAGTTTATTTCCGAAATTAACCGTCTTGTCTTTAAAATTAAGCCTTGAAAATTTGTTAAAACTATTAATTTTTGTCCCGGTAGTTTGATTAAAATTCTCAGTTTCATTTAATATTTAATAGTTTGTTTTCTAATATTTGAGTCTTAAGGGTTGTTTGATTCGCATAATATTTTTGAAAGGAATTGAAATTTCATTTGGAATTGGAAATCAATATTTGAATTAGAAATTGGTAGGGTTAGCAAAAAATCGAAATAGCCGAACAGTAACTGAAAAAACCGAACCGAAACAAAAACTGATGGTTCAGTTTTCTGAACTCTACTTGCCTATCTGGTGGTAAACCAGGTAGTTCTTCAGGAAAAACTTCTGGGTACTCAGAAATGACAGGGATATCTTCAATCTTGGGCTTTGGTTCATCAATGGTTACCTGTGCCATATAAATGACACAACCTTTCTTCAAACACCTAGACGCCTTAAGCATAGACACTTGCTTAGGCAACCCATACTGAGTGTCTCCCTGTATGGTAAGTGGTTCACCATACGGAGTCTTGATCACTACTTGTTTCTTGTCACAAACAATCTAGGCTTGGTTATGAGATAACCAATCCATGCCTATCACTATGTCGAAACCAGCTAATTTCAAAGGAAGCAAGGATAACGGAAATGAGTGGTTCCTAATGGATATAAAACATCCATCTAACACAGTTGAGGCAGTTTCTATGGTACCACCGGCTAATTTTACTTCGTACTTTATGCTTAGGGTTTTAACAGGCAGATTTAGCAATTTACAAAACTTATCATCAACAAATGACTTATCTGCACCTGAATCAAATAATACCCTTGCATAAACATCATTAATAAGGAAGGTACCTGTTATCACGTTATCATCCTGAACTGCTTCCCGTGCATTTATTTGGAAGACCCGAGCATCGGAATTCCCTCTTCAAGCGGAATAGCTGTCTCAAGCGAAATCAGTTCAAGCGAAATCACTAATTTTGTTTGAACCTTCTCAAACGGAATTCCACCCAGAAACGAAATCAGGTAATTCAAGCGGAATTAGTTGAACTTTTCAAGCGAAATAGCAAGTTCAAGCGGAATCAAGTGCTAATCTCGTTTGAAATGCTCCTGACGTCATCTTTTTCGATCTGGTTTTCAAACGGAATTACAGTTTTTACCAATTTTAAGCCGAATTAAGGTCCAATATTTTCAAGGATCTGTTAAAACACTGTTTCGCTTATAATATGTGAAATTCTAACCATTTTGACCGTAAAATTTTATGAATTTTGTAAAAGAAGGTGTAGAAGTCAGAAATTAAGGCTGTTTTGGCAAGAACTCTTCCTCCTGAGCTCTGATACCACTTGTAGGATCGTTTTGTGACCCAAACGAGTCAATCAGAAGAGTTCTAGTCAATTCAAGAGGCGGAAACAGATGAATTGACTTGGAAAACAGCTTGTTTCACACTTAATTGTCTTGTATTATTGAAATAACAAGTTTTCAGATCAGCAGACACATCGGCAGCACTTCGGTACCGGAAACATGAATCTTACAAATGATTTCGTTTGAGCCCTATATATAGAGGAGGTGATTCCGCTTGAAAGTGGCAATGTCCATTTCAAACGGAATTAACCATGTTAATTTCGCTTGAAATGGTACTTGACACTTTCAAGCGGAATTAGCTCAAACACCACCCAAAACCTAGTTTTCTCGTACTACGTGCCCTGATCTAACAAATCTAGTACAAGACTCGATACAAGACGAAGTCGACAGACGCATGCACCAACAGACTCCCCCTCGAATGTTGACGAGTCTTAAGTGTCGAGTCTTCACAATCTTCAGTCTTTATCAGTCTTCGGGCTTTCTTTTCTCAAAATCTGACAGTGTAAGTATTCTCCATCTCTCTCATCTCTTTATCAACTTATCTCCCCCTCGGATGTTGATCTAATCTTTAATTTCAGAATCACAATCTGGCTCTTGAGTCTTCTAATTCTCTTGATCAGATCTCTTGATTCCTTAAGTTTATCAGCATCAGCAGTTCCAGAATTGCAACCTGGCCTACCTGCACAAACTCTACCTCATAATAAATTTCACAATTTTAACAATTTGACAAATTTTAAACTTTGCTAACCACTTGATAAACTCAGTTCAAAACATCAATTATTGATATGACAATTTTAATTTTTGATGACCACTTGTAGGCAAACATACAAAATTTTTCTCATGTTAAACAGACTCACCCAAACCTATTCATCTTGTTTAGCACTCGGAATTTTGAAAATCAGCTTTTCAACATCAGTTGTCTAAAATCTTTTTGAATTTTTCAAAATTTATGCTAAAACACACCGAAAATCTTTTTGGATTTTTGACATTAAAGTAATGCAGTAAAGAAGTATATACAAACAATATTTTTGTGAGTTTGTGTAAGAGGATCATATCAGTTATTGAGACAAATCATCAACACCGTTAAGCTTTAAACATTTTAAGTTCTAAACGATTCACTTAGATTGTCAGTATACTGATCCACTTAAATTTTCACACAAAGTTCAACTGTTTCGAGATACGAGATTAATGTTTTAGAGTGTAATACCCTAACACGTAATTGACAAAAGTCGCAGCGGAAATTCGTGTCATAAAATTTCTTTCATTATAATTACCTTGACATACTTTAAAATTCATTTTAAACATAACTTTTTCACATAAATACATCCATCAGCTCATTTACTAAGTAAAAACATAATATTTGTTTACTATATTACATTCTCAGACAGTCCCGTACAATCCTTCATGTGACTCGGTCCTCGATCTCTATTCCTTGATGATCCTCGTGACTCGTACTACCTGCGCTCACCACATAAAATTCATAACATTAGTACGCATTATAAACATACAAGATTTATTCATGTTTACTTTTCGTTCCGTTAACTCTTTACATCCCAGCTTTCCATCTAATCATACAATCTGCGGTGAGACTTCTTTGCTATTCCTGCGTTACACTTCATTTACTAGGCACACTATTAATATCGTTAGTCCTCAATTTCATTGGATACATGCGTACCTACTTTCATACATACTTATACATATTCATACGTTCACACATAACCAACCAATTACATACATACATGCATACATACATACGTACGTGCCTACATACGTGCATACCTACATACATGCCTACATACATACATACCTATTATATGCCTTCACACAAACCTACGTACGTGCATACATTCGTACATACTCACTTGCGTACATATACATACTACCTACCTTCACACCTACACACACACATTCATACATACATTCATATCTTCACGTATGCCTACATACGTGCATACACTCATATATATACCTACTTGCATACATCCAAACATACTTTCATTCATACATACAACTTATATTCATACATGCATACATACATACCTTCATACGTATCTACACTTCCTAAAACAAGGAATAAATTAGCCGTTCTTAGTTTATACGCGTTTAAAAACGGTCTAGACGGGTTCGCATTGCATATATTAATAAAATATATTTTTTTCTAAAATCTGGAGTCCGTGGCGTAGCGCCACGGCCTGGGGCCTTCCCCGTCGCGCTACGCCACCACCTAATATGATCAGAAAGTTCGCAGCTGTTGCTGCATATTCCCAGCATAACTCAGTTTTACGGAAACGAGCATAACTTTCTCGTTTTTGATCCGTTTTACCCGATTCTTTTTCCTACGCGTCCGTAATTTAATTCTCCATCACATGGAGTGAAAATCCAATATTTGGACTACCGAAATTTATGACTTTTAAGCCTTCGGCTTATTACTCTTTTACCGAATTTTGACCCGTTCATGCAATTATCAACAAAACATGTTTGTTTGACCTTAATTTCATACAAACCTTATAATTTCAAAGTCGCTTAACACATAAGGTTCAATTTCTTGATTTCTTACATCTTCTTAACCCATTATTGCTCAAAACCTTATTTTGACCCGTTAAGGGTATTTGCGCATTTAAGGTCTATGACTAACAAAAACCATACTTCTCACTTTCATACGTGTCAAAACATTTCCCTTAATCAATTAACTTGTCTCTAAACAACTTTTACGATTGTTTCCCCGATATGTCCGTCAAGGGCGTTTTGGTCAACTTTGACCCATCCTTTACAACAAAGGACTTCCTTACATATTTACCCAATCCTAGGACTTAGCAACGACTCTACTCATACATACCTGGCTCGAATCAATGCTATGACCCGTTTTAATACTTCACCCGCTAAATTGCCAGATAATAGCAACGCAAATCCTTTTGCTATACATTCTGTGAATTCATAATACTTAACAAAATAATTCATTAGTCGATAACGCCAAATGGTGACATCTTCACCATTTGACCCGTTAAGTCTAAATATCATTTTATCCTTATGGGATTTTAGTTATTCATTACCCCTTCCATGTAACTTATTCTTTCGTTAACTTGCAACCGAAATTACCAAGATGCCCTTTTTACCCTTTTTAACCATCAAGCTTAGTTTCTTAACATGACCACACGTTCCGATCCATACCAAAATTTTTCGGAACATCATAATTCACATATTTAATAATTCACATATTTACTTACCATGTTCGTAATCTATACATTGAATAGACATTCTACAAAAATGGGTGTAAGCTTTACTTACCTAGCATCCGAACATGCTTCCCGTGCGCGTTAGTCCCGTTTGACCCGCTTCTTTTCCAAGCTTCCATATCGCTTATCAAGCATCAACTATCATATATCATTCTCAAGATAGTTAGCTTATTCATTATTCATCACAACCTTTTCATTACACGGATCTTACATAGAATTTAACATTCAACCTTATAACATGCTAATTTATCATTTCTTATCCGATTTCTTTAAACATTCACACACATGTATGATTCCAAACATCATTAACATAAGTAAATCATCAATTTACATTACATCATCTAAAACCCATTTCATAACTACATTGTTAATCACTTACTAGTGATCTAAACTCAATTATCTCTAATTTCCTCATACCCTTGGAGTATGCACTACCTTCTAAACATAAAGTACAACTAATTCATGCACAATCTCCTAATCTCATACATAATTCATCAAATCCTCCTACTAGTTAACATATATCATCCACACATAGACATTCAAACATATTATCATCATATTTCTTTCAATTCTTCTAACAAGAATCCATATTACTCACATAATACATCAACATTCAACAAGAATTAGACATGGATGATGATTCAAGTCATCATTCTCACGATAGCTAATGGGTTTCATCCTTAAACATCAAATTAACCTAAATCATGCATAACCCATGTTCAATATGATGATTCTAACACACACCCATTCTCAATTTCATACAAATTCGCAATTTACATCATAACCCATTTCGTGAAAGATCACCAATCTAACTTTTAAGACATACCTTACGATCCCCTTGTGAAGGTGATCATTAATCCGTGTTTATTCATGAATTTAAGCATCATTTAGCCTTTCAATTTGATGAAAATGATGAAGTTAGGGTTCTTGTCTCCATGGGAGTCTCCTGCTCGATCTAGAACACACACGAAGTGTGTGTTTTGTGTGTGTTAACTTTCATAAATAAAACCCATCTTTCCATCTTAACGGTTTTGGTCCATCAATTTCGTTTTGATTGCATACGGGACTAAAACTTATCATCTTATTACTTATATACATGACATCACTAGGCTAGTTTATTCCTAGTTATCTTATTTATGGGTTCACTTTTACAACTAACGGTACTTTACCCATTCCTTTATCTTAACCAGATTCTAAATTACCAAGCCCGTTTTTGGGGTGTTACAAGTCTACCCCCCTTAAATAAGGTTTCGTCCCCGAAACCTTTCTCATTTTCATTTACACATACACATCTATGTTTGACTTCATAGTTGCATCATAATTATAAGTAGCCATCCGATCTTAATTCATAATTATTCGTACAATTGACTTCTTCTCAATAAGTCTATACTTTTTCATACCATACCTTCACATAACATTTTCATTTCCCTTGACCTGTTTATAATAGATCAATATACATACTTCTTCAAACTTGTGATAATACGTTCATTCGTAGGATTCGTTTATAACGGATCTAATACTTTCATCTTGTCTTTTAAGATTACATTCCATACACACATTTTATAACATTTAACTCTTGTTTTGTTATCACAACAAAACTACTACTTCATAGTTACACCTACATGCTTAACTCCATAGTTAGCATCATTCTACATTTCTATAGTCATTTGTATCGTACATACCCTTATGTTACCTTCAAATCATTCATTCTACATTACTATTCTTCTCATTTCATGCATTACTTAATTTTCATGAACATACGTGTCATGCAAATTCATTATACGAGAGTTTAACCAATACTCAAAATTTTCACTCAAAACCTTTAAGATTCACTTCTTAATGACATAGTTTTCTTCTTATGTCAACTATTAGAAATCAAACATTCCCTACTTTATCATACCCATTCCATCATTCCATTCATAGGTCATTTTCAATCTACCAATTCATGTTTATCCAACATAAGTTAAACCTTTTACTAACCTCATCTTATATCAGGAATCGACGATCCGTATCCCAGATCGATCCGCATTCTTCACGAGTAACAGCCGTACCAGGCTAGATTTCATTCATCCGTATAATGTGCCTTTGCTCGTGAGCAACTTCCCACCAAATTGATTGGTTTCGTCACCTCAAGGTTCTAACATTATCATCAATAAATTTAGCAGTTAACACATTTCATTCAACATTCATTCTATTAGGCGATTACTCACCTATGGTTCTTCTACAATTTTTTACGTACACGCTATAACGTGTCACACATTTCATTTCTCTCATGCAATTCTTTCATTTTAGTTACTTATTTCGTCAACCTTTGCAGTTTGACCTTTTAAGGTTAAACTGACTTTGCTTACTTATCATAGATGCATTGAGGTTCACATTTGTGCTTCCTTCCATACATGCTTACTTACAAAGACATTCATTACATCATTTCGGTATTCTAAGCAAACTTACCCTTCTTGTTCATACTTAAGTCATTGTCCGGGTCGTAGCCCGTCATTCATTCTGACTCCTAAGAGTCGATTACTAACACATTTAACATATA
Organism: Helianthus tuberosus; assembly: GCA_030545235.1. NCBI lineage: Eukaryota > Viridiplantae > Streptophyta > Magnoliopsida > Asterales > Asteraceae > Helianthus > Helianthus tuberosus. Next base: position 47,068,263 of record CM060408.1, read on the forward strand.
ACTTGTTCAAAACTTCTTCCTTTCGTTTTAAAATTTAGCTTTACGTGCCAATTACGATCATTCTTTTGTTCATTTACTTTGCACCTACTCATATGACTCATTTGACTCAACCATTGTCAAACTATCGACACACTCTGATGTGGACTAATTCCATCCTTTTTATATCTTAAATATGTCCCGGTGGAGTCAAACGTAACATCCATACTTTTCATTATTTCTATGTTTTGAATCCGCTTAGCGGCTTCATACATATCTTTCATATTTTCCATTACTTCTATGTTTTGAATCCATCTCGCGGATTCAAACATTTCGTTTACATCTCCCATTCACATCTTTCATTCATTACATGTATTGAATCCGTCTCACAGATTCAAACATATCATTTTCTGCATTTCATTCCTTGAATCCGTCTTGCGGATTCAAACATTCCATTCATGCCTTTCATTCCTTGAATCCTTCTCGCGGATTCAAACATTACATTCACACCTTTCATTCTTCGAATCCGTCTCGCGGATTCAAGCATCTCATTCATACCTTTCATTCCTTGAATCCGTCTCGCGGATTAAATCGTTTCATTCATATCTTGTTGATCTGTACTTTCTTACGGATTCAACATTCTTCATTCTTATCATTCATACTTCTCATTCTTACATAATACTCTCGATTTCCTGAGAGTCTCACTACCCATTTCACCCGCACGTCCACCTGTTACCCAATTCCAACAGACATACCTGCGATAATTACCACGGTCTCACGAACCTCATATGCTTCTTGCGTACTGGCCAGGTGCGCAATTCACATACAAATTTCGTGCCTTCAGGTAACCATCGCCTTATGTCCGAAGTAGTGGGTCTCAGTTCGTGCAACATTTTAAAATCTTACCAAGACAATATCGCTGTCTTCCGTTTAGTACTTACCCTCCCAAGGAGATTTCTTCCTTTTTCTTTTAACACCGGTACCACACATATTAACATTGTGTACCTGGGGTCCGTCTGTCCATTCGCATCCTTGCCTGCCTTAGCATCCATCTTAGACTGCATTCACGGATCATCCTCTCCAAACTTTTAAGTTTACCTTGCACATAGCAAACCGTTAGCTTCTTCATATGAATACATACATACATACACGTTTTCATTTCATTTCTACCTCTAGATCTTGATCGAGTCATGGGTTGTACGGGTTCCTTATCACAAGAGCACATAGGTTTGAGTTCAAGTACCTACCTTCTCGTACTTGATTCTCTCAAACCAGGGCTCTGATACCAACTTGTAATACCCTAACACGTAATTGACAAAAGTCGCAGCGGAAATTCGTGTCATAAAATTTCTTTCATTATAATTACCTTGACATACTTTAAAATTCATTTTAAACATAACTTTTTCACATAAATACATCCATCAGCTCATTTACTAAGTAAAAACATAATTTATGTTTACTATATTACATTCTCAGACAGTCCCATACAATCCTTCATGTGACTCGGTCCTCGATCTCTATTCCTTGATGATCCTCGTGACTCGTACTACCTGCGCTCACCACATAAAATTCATAACATTAGTACGCATTATAAACATACAAGATTTATTCATGTTTACTTTTCGTTCCGTTAACTCTTTACATCCCAGCTTTCCATCTGATCATACAATCCGCGGTGAGACTTCTTTGCTATTCCTGCGTTACACTTCATTTACTAGGCACACTATTAATATCGTTAGTCCTCAATTTCATTGGATACATGCGTACCTACTTTTATACATACTTATACATATTCATACGTTCACACATAACCAATTACATACATACGTGCATACATACATACGTACGTGCCTACATACGTGCATACCTACATACATGCCTACATACATACATACCTATTATATGCCTTCACACAAACCTACGTACTTGCATACATTCGTACATACTCACTTGCGTACATATACATACTACCTACCTTCACACCTACACACACACATTCATACATACATTCATATCTTCACGTATGCCTACATACGTGCATACACTCATATATATACCTACTTGCATACATCCAAACATACTTTCATTTATACATACAACTTATATTCATACATGCATACATACATACCTTCATACGTATCTACACTTCCTAAAACAAGGAATAAATTAGTCGTTCTTAGTTTATACGCGTTTAAAAACGGTCTAGACGGGTTCGCATTGCATATATTAATAAAATATATTTTTTTCTAAAATCTGGAGTCCGTGGCGTAGCGCCACGGCCTGGGGCCTTCCCCGTCGCGCTACGCCACCACCTAATATGATCAGAAAGTTCGCAGCTGTTGCTGCATATTCCCAGCATAACTCAGTTTTACGGAAACGAGCATAACTTTCTCGTTTTTGATCCGTTTTACCCGATTCTTTTTCCTACGCGTCCGTAATTTAATTCTCCATCACATGGAGTGAAAATCCAATATTTAGACTACCGAAATTTATGACTTTTAAGCCTTCGGCTTATTACTCTTTTACCGAATTTTGACCCGTTCATGCAATTATCAACAAAACATGTTTGTTTGACCTTAATTTCATACAAACCTTATAATTTCAAAGTCGCATAACACATAAGGTTCAATTTCCTGATTTCTTACATCTTCTTAACCCATTATTGCTCAAAACCTTATTTTGACCCGTTAAGGGTATTTGCGCATTTAAGGTCTATGACTAACAAAAACCATACTTCTCACTTTCATACGTGTCCAAAAAATTTCCCTTAATCAATTAACTTGTCTCTAAACAACTTTTACGATTGTTTGCCCGATATGTCCGTCAAGGGCGTTTTGGTCAACTTTGACCCATCCTTTACAACAAAGGACTTCCTTACATATTTACCCAATCCTAGGACTTAGCAACGACTCTACTCATACATACCTGGCTCGAATTAATGCTATAACCCGTTTTAATACTTCACCCGCTAAGTTGCTAGATAATAGCAACGCAAATCCTTTTGCTATACATTCTGTGAATTCATAATACTTAACAAAATAATTCATTAGTCGATAATGCCAAATGGTGACATCTTCACCATTTGACCCGTTAAGTCTAAATATCATTTTATCCTTATGGGATTTTAGTTATTCGTTACCCCTTCCATGTAACTTATTCTTTCGTTAACTTGCAACCGAAATTACCAAGATGCCCTTTTTACCCTTTTTAACCATCAAGCTTAGTTTCTTAACATGACCACACGTTCCGATCCATACCAAAACCTGTCGGAACATCATAATTCACATATTTAATAGTTCACATATTTACTTACCATGTTCGTAATCTATACATTGAATAGACATTCTACAAAAATGGGTGTAAGCTTTACTTACCTAGCATCCGAACATGCTTCCCGTGCGCGTTAGTCCCGTTTGACCCGCTTCTTTTCCAAGCTTCCATATCGCTTATCAAGCATCAACTATCATATATCATTCTCAAGATAGTTAGCTTATTCATTATTCATCACAACCTTTTCATTACACGGATCTTACATAGAATTTAACATTCAACCTTATAACATGCTAATCTATCATTTCTTATCCGATTTCTTTAAACATTCACACACATGTATGATTCCAAACATCATTAACATAAGTAAATCATCAATTTACATTACATCATCTAAAACCCACTTCATAACTACATTGTTAATCACTTACTAGTGATCTAAACTCAATTATCTCTAATTTCCTCATACCCTTGGTGTATGTACTACCTTCTAAGCATAAAGTACAACTAATTCATGCACAATCTCCTAATCTCATACATAATTCATCAAATCCTCCTACTAGTTAACATATATCATCCACACATAGACATTCAAACATATTATCATCATATTTCTTTCAATTCTTCTAACAAGAATCCATATTACTCACATAATACATCAACATTCAACAAGAATTAGACATGGATGATGATTCAAGTCATCATTCTCACCATAGCTAATGGGTTTCATCCTTAAACATCAAATTAACCTAAATCATGCATAACCCATGTTCAATATGATGATTCTAACACACACCCATTCTCAATTTCATACAAATTCGCAATTTACATCATAACCCATTTCGTGAAAGATCACCAATCTAACTTTTAAGACATACCTTACGACCCCCTTGTGAAGGTGATCATTAATCCGTGTTTATTCATGAATTTAAGCATCATTTAGCCTTTTAATTTGATGAAAATGATGAAGTTAGGGTTCTTGGCTCCATGGGAGTCTCCTGCTCGATCTAGAACACACACGAAGCCCGTTTTTGGGGTGTTACATAGATACTTAAACTTATTCGCGTGTCCCACCTCAGAATATACTCCCATATCCAGATCCCAATATTCAGTCTTACAGGTTAGTATACCTAGATGATATCTGTAAGGGGTTAAATTGCGAGGGTCGTGAGAGCTCAGGTCAGAACTTCCGTTCAGCAGAGAGATGACGGCTTCGACTTTTGGTGTGTCCCCTTTAGAGGATCTTTTGTTTCAACAACACATGATTAGCATTTTTCAATGTTTCATCATTTTTTGTACTGAGGGCGACGCTTATATTCCAAGAAAGCGGAAAGTATTATACGGGGACTAGGCCATTGCTTCCGTAAAATCAGAAGTCCCGGGATAATACCCCAAATATCACTGAGTATAAAGACCTAGTATCTCAGAAAGAGGGGTCTTTCAAACAAGATTTCGGGGGTTACCCATATATCCGAGAGATGTTACCCACGAAATAAGCAAGTTTGATATTTAGGTTTATATCTCGTCACAATCTACTAAATGTGCAAAAACCTACTGGCACATCATCAGTGAGACTGTTTATCACTTTTTTACTTTCCATTTCTTTAGCATGCTGTGAACGTCACTGATGTACTATCATTTCCTCTTTTTGTAAACAAAACTCATTTTTGATTTTATCATGTTTTTGTCTTTTCCTAATTTTCAAATGTTTTTGGATTTTCTGAAATTTCTTACTCCCCCTAAAATTCAAAATCATTTAAAGGAAATTTGAAAACAAACTAAACAAGTAAACAGACAACTGATATCGAATCACTTCAGATCGCCATCCACTTGGCATAAACAATCAGAACTCCCCCTTTCAACAAACTATTTTCCCATTATGATTTCAAAACACTTAAGTTTGTTTTAATCAAATGGTTTTTCCGTAAAATAAGTTTCGTTGATTTTATCACTTGTAGGAATGGGGATAAACGCATCACTTTGTTTTCCTCAATATCACTTGAAAAATTTAACAATGTTAGATTTTATCAACACATATCACTTGTAGAAAATCAAGTACAACTTAATGTCCCTGATTTACCACTTATAAGTCGAAATATCACCAACGTGAATTTCTCAAGAAAGATGCCGATTCCTGCTCCACTCTTACCAACCTGGGAGCTCCGACAAGTCAGGTTTTTAAGTAGAAAGATCTGTCACCCAAGCCTGACCAGCCTTGGGTGATTTTGGTACACATCTATCCCACCAACGTTTTGATTTGTAAAATTCTTTTGCACCTTTCACTTTTCCATCAACCATTTTCCCAAATATATGTTTGACTTTCCCATTAAAAGCCTTTTCAGCATCAAATTCTTCTTTACCAGAGAAGAATTGACCTGAAATCTCAAACCTACCATTTGATTTCAGATTATCCTTTGACAATGGTGGAAAGTTTTCATCGTTCAACTTAGGAATGGAAATCTCATTCTTTTTCTCAACAGATGACTCCTCTGATTTTATGGAATCAGATTCATTGTCAGAACTTGAATCAGATTTTACAACCCATCATTGTTTGTTTTCATCAACTTTTCTTTTGTAAAAACATTTTGAAGTTTCACCAACTTCAAACTTTGTTGGCTGTTTCATTTCATCATCAAATTTCTTTTCCAACTTTGAGTTAGAATTAACTCCCTGTTTTGTGTTGTTGGACTGTTGGCAATTCCAAGCAATGTGTCCAATCTTGTGACATTTGAAACACGTTCTTCTCTCAACTCTTGGAGCAAATTTCTTCACATTCTTCTTTATTTCAGCAAGAAACTCTTGATTTGACTGTTTCCAGAATGGTTTCTTCTGCTCTTCTTCAGAACTTCCTCCTGCAACAAATTTTGTTTTTGATTTATAATTTTTCTCATTTTTATAATTTTCCGAAGAATTAAAACCTAAGCCTTTCTTTTTATTTCAGAAATATTAATTTCAGTTAATTTGAAAACCTGTTTAATCATTTCAGATTTGACACTTCTTAATGGAAATTCCTCATCGGAATATAATTTGTCCGAATCACTCAAAGTATATGCTACTTTGATAGGTTCATCATTCAAATTATTTTTCGATAACAGAAACTCTTTATTGTAAACCCTTTTGACCGGTGAACTCGGACTCTTCTCTGACGAACTTGGACTTTCAGATTTAAACTCCGGTTTTGACTCTTCATCCATATCCAACACCTGATCGACAACTTTCTTTAACAACTCAGACTAATGATCAGTGTGACACGCTGTGAATGTGACATCAATATTGTCTGGTAACTCATCAATGATTTCAGACTTTAACTTGATGTTGAGAGCCTTATTTAAACGTTCCTCGTTTGGATTTCTGGGGGAATAACTCTCATGGATTGGAGGCGGACACTTGTTATACTTGACACTTTGTTTCTTACCAGCATCCGTATCTTTCGTCTCTTTATCTTTGAAAGCTTCAAGACCTGCAACAGTAGGATAAAATCGATCAATCAAATAATCACATGTTGTATAACTCAATAGTAACCTTTTGATTCTTTCACTCTCAATCTTTTCGAGTTCCAAATCCTGCTTCAGCTTAGCACAATCTTCAATATATTCATTGATGACCTTTTGCTTTGTCATTAATGTTGAGCTCATCATCGTCATTGCAGCATCAACTTCTTTGTTTGTCTTGTTCAAACCATTAACCGTATTGTTCAACACATCGTATGACTCTTTCACATACTTCACATCAGACAACAAATTTTCTTTCAACACTTCCAGTTCACTAATCTTCTTGTCTTTTTCTTCACAATCTTTGCAAGATTCTAAGCATTTTTGACAAGGTTTAATGACTTCAACTATCTTTTCAATCTCAACAGTCTTCTCAACTTCAACGAGTTTCTCAACTTCAACAATTTTTTCTACCTCGACCATTTTTTCTACTTCGACAAGTTTTTCAACTTCGACTATTTTTTCGATTTCAACTATTTTCTCCACCACTTTCTCCACTTCAACGATTTTTTCTACTACTTTCTCAGTTACTGGTTCAACATTTGCTTCTCCAGCTTTCATTTTTGCCTTTTCATCAGCTAGTATTCTTGTTGCTTCCAGCTCTCTCCTCAATTTGGCAATCTTCTTCTGATTCAGCAACTAAACTTTATCTGCAAAAAACAAATTAAAACTGTCAGGATCTATACCTTTTCTTGCTTTGTTAAGATATTCTTCCTCATCATCGGTATCAATATCACTTCCTAGATCTGGAAAAATCGGGATTCTTTTCTGACTAGATTTGATCTCATCTTCACCCAGAATTCTAGCAACAAGACCTGAACCCGGTGGAATGTATTTATCCCAGCTGAAACCTTCAGCCACTTTCTCATCATCTTGATCAATGATACCAAAATAAGCTTTCTTATTTGCATCTTCGATCATTCTAGCATGAGCAGTTTTTGGTTCCTTTTGTTGAGTAATCTTGTGAAAAATTGATTTCTGATAATAATTATTCTTTCCATACTGATCTTGTCTTCCATCAGCTTCTTTGTTTTTGCATTCACGTTTAAAATGACCTTTTTCATGACAACGAAAACATGTAACCTTAGATTTGTCAAAACCTAACGGTGAAGAAGACAAATCATGAAGGTCATTTCTTCCAGTAACTTGTGTGAATTTTTCTGCTCTTCGAACAGCACTGGTTAAACACCACTTCACATCCATCAACTCAAGTTCCTCTGCATCAATTTGGTCATAATCTTCTTTTGTAAGCATCGGATTTCCAATCTTGCCAGTAATCAAACTCTCATAAGATTCCAACATAGCAACGAGTGATGCCATGTGTTGCTTGGCTATTTCTGGAGACAAATTTTGACCATTTTGAATGTTTAAAGTGACATTGCACTGCAGATTTGTTGAGTTCTGTCTTTGAGGACTTGATGTTGTATGATTTGGATCAAAGCTTGAATACGAAGACGAAGATCCACCACTCTGTGTCAAATTACTACCCTTTATTCCAGACGAAGTATCAGCACTGAAACCAGTTTGTATCTTTGGGCTTGGAGTGGTTTCAAATTTGTTTCCTCTATAATACAAACTGACATCTTGTTGAGCATTTGGATTCTTCATAATTAATGTTTTCTGGATATCCAATTCGTGCTCTTCAATCTTTTGAATAAACTGTGCCAGATTCATATTTTCTGATTTTCTCATGTGTTTCACAATCAACAGATAAGTTCCCCATTTTTGCTGTGGTAATGCATCAGCAAGCTTATCAACCCATTCATCATCATCTTTCTTAATGTCCAATCTTCCCATTTCCAATACCAGGTGACAATATCTATCAATGGTCATCTTAGTTGTTTCATGATCGAAAGCTACAAACATATCAAATGATTTCTTTAATAACGCCTTTCTGTTTTTTATCATATATGCGCTTCCTTTGAACTTCTGAATCAATGCATTCCAAATTGACCTAGCTGTTCCATCATGTTGGAGCAAAACAAAGATATCTTCTTTAATTGCTTGTTGAAGAATACTGATTATCATTTTCTCACTTGTATATTTCAGTTTATCAATCTCTGAAAAGTCACACAACCCTTTTTCAAGTCCACGTTCATTTTTCGGTTTTTCGTAATCTTTCTCCAATGCACACCATGCATCAAACTTGTAAGCTTGCACCCAGTTCTCAAATCGATTATGCCATCCCTTAAAATCTTCAATGTACATAAGCTTTGGCGGTTTTTGATGAGTTCCCGTCTCATTTTCACTGTAAAGGGTTTCAGCAGCTGTAACCGGAGCAATTGGTGTAGCAAAAACATTGTAAAATTCCTCTTCCATGTTTCAGAAAATTGTTTCACAAACACAAGTCTCAAAAATACAGTTTCAAACGGAATTAATCTTTCAAACGAAATCACTTCACAATCGGAATTCCCTCTTCAAGCGGAATAGCTGTCTCAAGCGAAATCAGTTCAAGCGAAATCACTAATTTTGTTTGAACCTTCTCAAACGGAATTACACCCAGAAACGAAATCAGGTAATTTCAAGCGGAATTAGTTGAACTTTTCAAGCGAAATAGCAAGTTCAAGCGGAATCAAGTGATAATCTCGTTTGAAATGCTGCTGACGTCATCTTTTTTGATCTGGTTTTCAAACGGAATTACAGTTTTTACCAATTTTAAGCCGAATTAAGGTCCAATATTTTCAAGGATCTGTTAAAACATTGTTTCGCTTATAATATGTGAAATTCTGACCATTTTGACCGTAAAATTTTGTGAATTTTGTAAAAGAAGGTGTAGAAGTCAGAAATTAAGGCTGTTTTGGCAAGAACTCTTCCTCCTGAGCTCTGATACCACTTGTAGGATCGTTTTGTGACCCAAACGAGTCAATCAGAAGAGTTCTAGTCAATTCAAGAGGCGGAAACAGATGAATTGACTTGGAAAACAGCTTTTTTCACACTTAATTGTCTTGTATTATTGAAATAACAAGTTTTCAGATCAGTAGACACATCGGCAGCACTTCGGTACCGGAAACATGAATCTTACAAATGATTTCATTTGAGCCCTATATATAGAGGAGGTGATTCCGCTTGAAAGTGGCAATGTCCATTTCAAATGGAATTAACCATGTTAATTTCGCTTGAAATGGTACTTGACACTTTCAAGCAGAATTAGCTCAAACACCACCCAAAACCTAGTTTTCTCGTACTACGTGCCCTGATCTAACAAATCTAGTACAAGACTCGATACAAGACGAAGTCGATAGACGCATGCACCAACAGACTCCCCCTCGAATTTTGACGAGTCTTAAGTGTCGAGTCTTCACAATCTTCAGTCTTTATCAGTCTTCGGGCTTTCTTTTCTCAAAATCTGACAGTGTAAGTATTCTCCATCTCTCTCATCTCTTTATCAACTTATCTCCCCCTCGGATGTTGATCTAATCTTTAATTTCAGAATCACAATCTGGCTCTTGAGTCTTCTAATTCTCTTGATCAGATCTCTTGATTCCTTAAGTTTATCAGCATCAGCAATTCCAGAATTGCAACCTGGCCTACCTGCATAAACTCTACCTCAAAATAAATTTCACAATTTTAACAATTTGACAAATTTTAAACTTTGCTAACCACCACTTGATAAACTCAGTTCAAAACATCAATTATTGATATGACAATTTTAATTTTTGATGACCACTTGTAGGTAAACATACAAAATTTTTCTCATGTTAAACAGACTCACCCAAACCTATTCATCATGTTTAGCACTCAGAATTTTGAAAATCAGCTTTTCAACATCAGTTGTCTAAAATCTTTTTGAATTTTTCAAAATTTATGCTAAAACACACCGAAAATCTTTTGGGATTTTTGACATTAAAGTAATGCAGTAAAGAAGTATATACAAACAATATTTTTGTGAGTTTGTGTAAGAGGATCATATCAGTTATTGAGACAAATCACCAACACCGTTAAGCTTTAAACATTTTAAGTTCTAAACGATTCACTTAGATTGTCAGTATACTGATCCACTTAAATTTTCACACAAAGTTCAACTGTTTCGAGATACGAGATTAATGTTTTAGAGACTTAAACTTATTCGCGTGTCCCACCTCAGAATATACTCCCGTATCCAGATCCCAATATTCAGTCTTACAGGTGAGTATACCTAGATGATATCTGTAAGGGGTTAAATTACGAGGGCCGTGAGAGCTCAGGTCAGAACTTCCGTTCAGCAGAGAGATGAAGGCTTCGACTTTTGGTGTGTCCCCTTTAGAGGATCTTTTGTTTCAACAGCACATGATTAGCATTTTTCAATGTTTCATCATTTTTTGTACTGAGGGCGACGCTTATATTTCAAGCAAGCAGAAAGTATTATACGGGGACTAGGCCATTGCTTCCGCAAAATCAGAAGTCCCGGGATAATACCCCAGATATCACTGAGTATAAAGACCTAGTATCTCAGAAAGAGGGGTCTTTCAAACAAGATTTCGGGGGTTACCCATATATCCGAGAGATGTTACCCACGAAATAAGCAAGTTTGATATTTAGGTTTATATCTCGTCACAATCTACTAAATGTGCAAAAACCTACTGGCACATCATCAGTGAGATTGTTTATCACTTTTTAACTTTCCATTTCTTTAGCATGCTGTGAACGTCCACTGATGTACTATCATTTCCTCTTTTTGTAAACAAAACTCATTTTTTATTTTATCATGTTTTTGTCTTTTCCAAATTTTCAAATGTTTTTGGATTTTCTGAAATTTCTTACTCCCCCTAAAATTCAAAATCATTTAAAGGAAATTTGAAAACAAACTAAACAAGTAAACAGACAACTGATATCGAATCACTTCAGATCGCCATCCACTTGGCATAAACAATCAGAACTCCCCCTTTCAACAAACTATTTTCCCATTGATTTCAAAACACTTAAGTTTGTTTTAATCAAATGGTTTTTCCGTAAAATAAGTTTCGTTGATTTTATCACTTGTAGGAATGGGGATAAACGCATCACTTTGTTTTCCTCAATATCACTTGAAAAATTTAACAATGTTAGATTTTATCAACACATATCACTTGTAGAAAATCAAGTACAACTTAATGTCCCTGATTTACCACTTATAAGTCGAAATATCACCAACGTGAATTTCTCAAGAAAGATGCCGATTCCTGCTCCACTCTTACCAACCTGGGAGCTCCGGCAATCAGAAGATTTCTAGTCAATTCAAGAGGCGGAAACAGATGAATTGACTTGGAAAACATGAAAACTTGAAAACAAGTTTTCAGATCAGTAGACACATCGGCAGCACTTCGGTACCGGAAACATGAATCTTACAAATTATTTCGTTTGAGCCCTATATATAGAGGAGGTGATTCCGCTTGAAAGTGGCAATGTCCATTTCAAACGGAATTAACCATGTTAATTTCGCTTGAAATGGTACTTGACACTTTCAAGCGGAATTAGCTCAAACACCACCCAAAACCTAGTTTTCTCGTACTACGTGCCCTGATCTAACAAATCTAGTACAAGACTCAATACAAGACGAAGTCGACAGACGCATGCACCAACACCGACCAAGCGGTATTATTATAATACCGTATCCCAAAACCGTATAACGGAAAATAAGTTAAAAGTATTTACCTGAGCAAATTATACAATTTATCCCAGCCGTATACAATCAAGCAAATACAGATATCTTTTACTGGGCTCCTAAATCTGGAATGAAGGTTTTAATAACCTATTAGATCCCTAACGGGTCTTAATTAAGTCTAAACTTAGACCGGTTAGTTTTAAAGAAAGATACACGGTTCGAAACGCATGATTAAGCGAAGACCGGATTAGAATGTGGTTTAGACCCGACAAGTTTGAAGACTTGTACAATATGGGTAAACTAAACACATTCTGGATTTTGAAGTGAAAATGATGAGGTTTGACCCGTTTCGGTTAATTTATGCAAACTAGTTACATAAACCGTACCGAACGCGAAAAATGCATAACGGGTAAAAAAAAGAGTCATGAACAGGTTTCTTAAGTTAATATGCCTTAAATATGTTGTGATATCAGTAAGATACCTTCCATTATGCCCAAAACGAATTTAAACTCAAATTAAGCCCCGTAGGGGTATTTTGGTCATTCTAAAGGTTATAAAAGAGATTGAATATTAATCTGAGGTTCAGGTCTGTTATGATCAGTAAAAATATTTATTTTTGCAAGTCATATCAGTAAAGTATTGCATATATGTGAAATTTATCATTTATAACCAAACTATGCACCGTATGGGCATTTTGGTAATTTGACATAAGCTTTAAGGGTCAAATCTGGAAATCTGAGTTTAAAACTTTGGCTTACTGTTTAATTATAAAAATTTACTTAAAACATCAGTAGGTATTAAGTCTTATATGTTAAAAATAGTTTTAACTCATACTATGCGCTTAAAACGCGTAAAAGTCGGTTTTAAGCGATTTTCGGGTTATAATAGGAAATCTGAGTTTTTGATCAGTTTATAAAGTTCAAAATATTTTATTTATCATATAAAATCAGTAGCAAAAAAGTTTGGTATCAAAATATTATGTAAAACTCATTTTATTAGCAAAAAGGGTATAACCGACAATTACCGAATTAAAGCAAGAACCCTATGTTATGCTCAGTTTAAAAATAAATACAAACCTTCAAAAATCCAAAAATATTATATTACATCAGTGGGTAAAAAGTTTGGTGTCAAAATTTGGGTTTAGATAGGCTTTATGCTAATAATGCCGTTTAATTAATAAAAAGCTTTCTAATTACGATATTGAGCATAACTCTTAATCTAGACCTCAAACTGATGTCAAATTTTTAGGACAAGTTTATAAATCAGTAACAAAGGTTTTTTTCCTCTCACATTTTAAAAATCTCGTTTTAAGGTCAAAAGGGCATAATGGTCAACATTTCGGCATATAACGGAAACATTCAAATGAATCGGATAAATTAGGATCCAAGTTGTATAATCTCAGAGGGTTATACTAATATGGAACATGGACCTAATAGAAGTTTAAGGCATCTCTAAAACAATTTAAATCGGGTCAGAACTGAAAGTCAAGGCAAAAGTCAATTTTTGCGACTTTCGGTTGCGAACCGAGCCTAAACTTGAAATTGTGTTAGGCCCGCATTCACGTCTAGTATAAATGACCTCCCACTTACACTAGAAATATAATTTTTTTTAAAATGTCCAAACTTTCACCATTTATAAGTAAAATATTACTAACATTGATGCGCAATTAACAAAAATTGGGCATGACCCGTCCATACGACGAGTGTATCCATGTTTTTAACTATCACTTACATAAAAGAAAACTACAACCCGTTTTACGGACGCGACCAAAAACATAGCATCAAGTTTGAAAAGTATAGCCACTAACAAAGTTAAACACAACAAGTATTTTGACCCATAATACTACTACAAAATAGCGGAAGCGCTTGAAAGTCATAACATGTGCGTGTGTTCACTCCAATCTTGCCAAGTCGCCTAAGATGAGGATTTACCTACATTCAACATAAGCAAATAAGTTAGTATTTCAATACCAACACAATTAATTTAATACACCGATTCGTCTCTATCATGGTTTTGCATCGTCCCTTTACATTTCTAACCGTTGAACGGTTCATCACTTACCTATCTCATAATAGAGATTGAACATAACTTTCATAACCTACTCGCTAATACGGATACTTGTATCTTTAACGTATCTTTCATTCGATTTGTTCACAACGAACATTCACATTCCTTACATTCTTACAATTACATTCCAATCCGGGAAGACGGATCGAGTAAACTTTCATTCGTTACATACTTAACCTTCCATACCCGATTCGACTAAAAAGAACCGGATATGGGGCATTATCTTTCATAACTTATTCGTTTCTCATAATCCGTTTATGACGGATCTTACTCTTACTTTCAAACGACCATAGATTTCAATTCTCACAACTTCGACTTAATGACACAATACGATTGAGATTATTATACATATGACAACATCATAAATAAGAATAGAAATATAGTGTACACTAGCGTACCTCGATCTTGTGAGTCTCCCGTTTTCTTAGTGCTTGAGCCTTCTTCTTTCACGCCTACATTAAACGCATTCATTCATTTAGCCCAACACTTTCATTCCATTGTTTACATAAATTTCTCATTTTCAAGTGACAAGCATTATCACAAATTTTCAGAATTTCATACATTTATTCTCTTAACCATTTCATCAAACACTTAGTGTGCATCACATTAATAAAGCATAATGTACAAGTATTCAAAGCATGACTTTTACTAGTTCATCTTACATATCATTGATAACCAATCTAGTTCATACAATTCTTTTACTCTACATCAATTTATCTAGCATTCGTGTATTACAAACAAGATCATATATCAAGATTACACATATTTACTTCTACTTGATCATCCCTTCATGCTAGTTTTTCATCAAGTGGGTTTTTTAAAATTTTCTTTCAATTAAACTAAAATCAAGCATGATTTCTACTCTAGGGAGTAACCCTAACATCCAATTTACACAAATCATACCACAAACTCATGGTTGAGTGGAAACCCTTTTTCTAAAATTCTTCAAATCAGGAAATTTAACTTACCACTTCACTATGTGTGTTTAGATGATCGAATTTCTGAATCATGCAATCGATTATCTTTGAAATCCTTTGTCAATTTGCTGAAATTAGCAAGAACAAGGGTTTCCCCCCTGTTTCCCCTGTGTAGTTCGATCCCAGCACACCACCAGGAGTGTGTTTTGGGGTTTTTACTTCTTTTGATACCCATAATTTGCAATTATTCATGTTTACCCCTCATAGAATTTCATTTCTTTAATTAAACACTTTCCACCCTTTAACTAGCTTTTGTAACATTTTTACTAACTAAGCTAATTCTTTTAATTATTTAAACTTTGTTTCATGTTATCCTATTTTGGGGTGTTACAAATTGTCAGGTTGAACATGCTTAGACATGTTCTTACATTAATTACCAAGTTATACAAGTGTTAAAACAAGTTTCATAGCTTCTACATTGCAAATTATGAATTTATTTGAAAAATAGCTTTCTGTTGACTTTTTATTATTAGGTTTGACCCGACATTTAACCAAGTTAGGGTGATAATCAGTAGGTGCCCTCTTAGGGGCTAATTTCCTACATAATTACCAACTTATATCTACTTTTAATTTGACTAATGACTGGACCATTAGTGATTAATCACTAAGTCAAACCTTAATTACGATAAGTTTGATTTTAGGCCATTAAACTAATTAAAACTGAAATTAGGAGGTTAAGGACACTTACAATGGTCCTAAGCACGATTTTGGAACTTAAGGGAACTTGTGTGAAGATCAGAAAGCTCCAGAGAAGTCCTTGAAGTGAGTTGAAGTGAGCAAGTGAAATGTTGCAACATGAAGCTCTTTATATAGGATTTTTAATCTTCCAAGATCATTCCACATTAGTCTACAAGTGTTCCCTGATGATCCCAGATGTCCCTATGCATGAAAAACCACTGGCCAAGCTCCTGAATTTCGAAAACCAGCCTTTTAAGGCGGTGGAACTGGCTGAACAGGTAGCTGTCCATGTTTCTGCCCAGATACAGGTCTTACGGACCGTAAGCCTTAGGCTTTGCGGTCCGTATCCGCTTTTTAATTAAAATCGCCCAGCTCCGCCACCTTACGGTCCGTAAGGTGGTATCCTTGCGGTCTGTAAGCGTGGTCAGAAGACAAAAACTTGTAAACTTTTAGGTTTTGACCATGCAATCTTTACAACTTCGAATCTTATGTCTTTTTCCAGTAGAGGGGACCATGTAAACAGATCTGCATGCTTCTGGGAGTGTTGCCATGCAAATGGAGGTCTTGGAATCTTGTGAAAAGGCCATGTGAAGGTGAATTGTCGTAAGTGCACATAGGATCCCATTTATTTGAATGTGGGATTTATTATCATAAAAATTTATCCGGATACTTGAGTAATTCTTATAAGATATTTATGAAAACATATTAATGTTTTACAAAGGTTTGGAATTAATAAAAAGGTCACTCAGAGGTGTTATTTAACATGTTGACACATTTAATTCTACCATATATCTTCCATCTTGATCTGGGTTTATAACACGTTTGCCTTTCATGACACATGTCTTTATAATATTGGTCGTGATTTTTACGAGGTGTTACAGCTTATCAGCCAGTTCCAAACATTCAAGATAGTTCACATAAACAGAAGTGAAAATAAGCACGCTGACGCGTTGAGCAAGTTGGCTGCCACCCGTTTCAAGCATCTAGTAAAAGAGGTCTGCATTGAGGTATTATCCAATCCGTCCGTTCCTCTAAAACAAGTAAACATCATCGAAGTCGGCAACCCATCCTAGATGTCCCCGATCATCATGTACCTACAACATGGAAAACTTCCAGAAGGGAAAGCAGAAGCTAGGAAGATCTAGAACAAAGCGCTAAATTACAAAATGGCAGACGGTATTTTGTACCGAAAATCATTTATTGGTCCGATCCTACGCTGCGTCGATAAAACAGATGCACAATACTTGGTTAGAGAAATTCATGAAGGATTGTGTGGGATCCACGCTGGACCGCGCATGGTAGTGGCAAAAATAATGAGCGCAGGCTACTATTGGCCAGGAATGCATGTGGACGCGGTGGAACTATTGCGCAAATGCGCAGCATGCCAGCGTCATGCGCCAAAAACCCTCCGTCCGAAAAATCCTCTGGTACAGGTCA
Source organism: Helianthus tuberosus (assembly GCA_030545235.1). Lineage (NCBI taxonomy): Eukaryota > Viridiplantae > Streptophyta > Magnoliopsida > Asterales > Asteraceae > Helianthus > Helianthus tuberosus. Next base: position 47,085,719 of record CM060408.1, read on the forward strand.
CTTCCGCCTGGCCTTTTCAACAGTGGGGTATCGACCTTGTCGGTCCTTTCCGTGACGCACCAGGCGCCGTTAAATTCATTATTGTAGCAGTTGACTACTTCACCAAGTGGGTAGAAGCTAAGGTATTAGCGTCAACTACAACTATGGTAATCCACAAGTTTATATGGGAGCATATCATCTGTCGATTCGGGTTGCCCTTGCGCATTATTTCAGATAACGGCACAAATTTTGCCTCAGAAGATCTCCAGAAGTGGTTTAAAGAAATGAAGATCGAGCACAACTTTGCCTCTGTGGCGCATCCACAAGCAAACGGACAGGTCGAAAGTGTCAATAAACAGATAGTTGATGGCATCAAGGCGAGATTGGGAACGGCACGCAGAGGATGGGTAGATTAGCTCCCTAGCATCCTATGGGCTCATCGCACCATGCCAAAAACTAGTACAGGGGAAACCCCATTTAGCTTGGTATACGGGTCAGAGGCGGTAATACCAACAGAAATAGGCCTCCCATCGCCGCACATGATTGCCATAGAGAAACAAGACAATGAAAAAGAACGAAGGATGGACCTAGACCTTCTCGAGGAAAGTCACGAAAATGCGGCCATTACGGAAGCAAGGTATAAATCCAAACTTGAAAAATACTACAACGCGCGCATCCGGGTATGTACCTTCGTCCCAGGAGACTTCGTCCTGCGCGACAACGAAGCATCCAACGCGGAAAAACCGGGAAAATTAGCGCCTAAATGGGAAGGGCCATACATCAGCAACGAGGTCCTAGGCAAAGGGGCGTACACCCTGAAAAGAATCGACGGAACAACTGTTCCTTGCACCTGGAACGCGCAGCAGCTGCGCAGGTGTTACATATAGCCAAGCTATTCAAAAAACCAGACTTATACAGGCAATGTATTTTTCCGTTTCACTTTGTATTATTGGCCCTGCGCCCTATTAATGCAAAAATTATCCTTACACATTTTACTGTTTATTACAAATTGCATGTAATTCCTTTTGGTACGCGCGGAAACAACATGGTGAAACATTGAAAACCTCATAAACGGTCTAATGGGCGCAAGCCCCGCGCACAGCCTAGACCTACGTGAGATCAATACCATTCTCATTCGCTTTACCTAACCAAGGTAATTATACACATGCTACATATTGTAATTCAGACACAAACTAATAAGCCATAAGCAACAAACACAGCACGTGTATGCATAACATTTCATCAAAAAAGAAAAGTTACTAGTGCAACAAAGCACTTTAACAACATTTACAAAAAGCACAACAGTGTATCAAAAAATATTAGCTACAAATCAAACAAACTACACACCAGGGAACATGTCTAACACACCAAACGGAGTATGAAGAACTTCACCATACTCAGAAATAGGGCAAGGATCGACAATCCAAGGGTTAGCATCTTCCCTGTCATCTTCAGCAGTAACAGCCATATCCCCACCGGTCGGAGCCTCAGCCGGAAAAGCAGCACGGCGGCGCCGCTGGTATACAATCGAACAACTCCCCCTCCGATCAGCCGGAAATGACCGAGTTACAATATGTGCCGACAACCTAGTAACTCCTCCATTGTTATCATTCACAAGATCGGAGAGGGTCCGATCCCTTGAAGAATCAGGCAGAATGACACCATGAAAACCTCCATCACCGGTGGTAGGATCAACCAATGAGCCAGAAAGAAAAAGCAGAGTGTCAGCAGCGTCAAAGGTCTTCAAGATGTCGAAAATTCTTCGGCGTCGGATCCGTCGCTTAATCTTCATTTTCCCCAAATTTGGAAAATATCTGCACATTTCAGAAGAATATATAGGCCAGAGAAGGACGGTGTCAGCATCGATAGAAGGATTGTGATGATTAAGTGTCTAATCAGTTGACTCAGAAACGGCGTTGCCACTGCAAACGTCACATCACATTAAAAACCCTCTGACACAATCTGCACGTTCTTTTAAAAAACCACTGTTCAACGAGAAGACGAAGCGGCAATACAAAATACATTTCCAGTCTCGAATGACGTAAACAACAGTCAGCTCATGATTACAACGCTCCTCAGGTAAACAGTTCAAAGATCAAAAGCTAAAATATAAACTTCTTCACGAAGATTTCCACTTTTTGTTCAAAGTCAAGATTTTTCAAAACTCAGAGTAATAAGCAAGAGTATCTTCTCCCAGAAGATTCTCCACTTTCACGCCAAAAACCCTACAGCAAAAAGCAACTCTCTCTCATAGTCCAGTGCTCCACTTATTTGCATAAGAGCAACACTAGACTGGGGGGACTTGAAGGGGTAAGGTCCCAAAAACCTCGCTTCGAGTACTTGGGACCATACCACAACCTCATTTCTTTAACCTTCTTTTGACCTTGCGCAGCCGCGCACTGGTCCCACAAAGAAAACTTAGAGGAAAAACAGCAAGCAACACCTGCGCGCCAAAAGGAAACTAACGAATTCTTGCGCCTTTCCCTATAACATATAAGGATAAAAATCCTAAACACTCCCACATGAATAATACCCAGACTTGGATATTATTCACTTCACTGATACCACACGATAAGGAGCCACACAGGATTACAGCTGTAATCTTCTGGAAGACTCCATCATGCACCACCAGACGGTTATAACCGTCTGGCCATGTGTCGTCATCCCAGGCTTCCTTGAAGTCACGATGATGGCATGAAATTGAAGAGAGATCTTCACTTGCCCACTTTCCACGTGCCAATTCCTCAACCGTTGATCAAAAGATCGCAATCCGTGTGCTCTCACATCCGTTAAGACATTAACGGAGGGAAAATAACCGCTTACGGAGTTAGCATCTTCCGTCAATATTTCAATAACAGGTTTTCCCGCCCAAACTTCGGCTATAAATAGAAAGATAATTCAGGTATAATCTTAAAGTTACATTCACTTCACTTATACTTCTTCTTCTTCATATACCAATATTTATTCTCACGCCGGATGGTGGTCACAGAGAGAACCCCCATTCTCCCCGTGGCGAGTCTAACGGTGGTTGTTTTGCAGCTGTCGTGAAGAAAAGAAGATCTGTCATCCCTGAATTGAACGAGGAGAAACCAACCTTTTTATGCAGAACCTAACCCCCTAGTTTATCTGATTCCGGTCATTTAACCATTGTTTCTTCAGGTTCGTTTCCATATCATCTGTAAAAACGTTAACATAGCGAAAGACACTCATCACTTCGGATCCAAACCATGAAGGAGACACAGAGGAAATTTGATCTCCTTCAAAGAACGATCCGAACCCCAAACTGATCCTAGGTCCATACCTGTAAAAAACCACAGCCTTCTTTCTATCTCCTTTGGAAGAACTTATTCCAATCTCAATTTCCATATCTTAATCATCACAAACGGATGAGATCTTGTAAAAGTAATGTTTGGTCCGGAAATTGGATGTGGGGCTTCTTCTCTTGAGGACTTGCACCCAGTAAAATGCTCATTTAGGTTCTCCAATACGGGATTCGAAAAGGAGACATTCATCGTCTTAGATCCTTTTGAAACAATGCTTAAAACTTCACTATGCTTACTCTTCTTAAGGTCCTGTTGTACCACCCCCCGACTCAACCTTTAGCTTTTTTAATGAGTGTTTAGCCCCAAAAGTTGCAGAAGTCTGGGCAGAGCCGCTTTCAGCATCCTCTCTAACTGATTTCCCTGTAGAAATACGGCTAGCATCAAGAGCATGACCAAGTTCACGAATTTCTGGATAACTATCTTCATCCTCAATAACAAGCGTACCCTCAGGTATGAATACCAGACAGCTAGAACTCCCAACCACATTAGCCGGCGGCCCTGATCTCGTATGCGGCTGAAGCAGTCTGTTGTAAGAATGGATCAACGTCTTCAATAGTCTCAAAAAAAATCCAAGGTAGCAAAGCTAAGAACCTTCAAAGCATCCTCGAGAGACATTTCGGTTCCTTCAAAAAAAGTTAGGTAAAATAAATAAGGAAGAACAACGCTCCTCCGGGATAAAATCACTCACCCTCACCCCTGTTAACAATAGCAAGCCAGTCCTTACCCCCCCCCATACTAGATCCGGCTAATCCGACCTAGCAAAAGGAGATGCTCCAGGAGAGGATGGACCGAACTTTGATTATCAACAAGTTCCTAGGCCAACACAACATCAAAAACAAAAGACTCTAGAAGTTCAAAATTCATGGATTGATCCTTGAACCTCCAAGTCATATCTTTGGGCAAACACAGATCATCTAGCAGAAAAAAGTTGTCATTCCAATGTTTTCAGCTTGACTTCTCTTCAGGAGTAATGCTTGGAACGGATTTCTGATGGGAAAAAGTGAACCAGTCACCGGCGGAGGTAAACTTGTAAAAATACCGAAAAACGCTCAATTCCTGTTTGCGGTTCAAAGCTTTACATGAAATCTCGAAATGATTTATCTGGCTAAAGCCGAATGGATTAATTTGAGAAATATGCACTTGAAAGAATCGAAGGACTTTCATCATAAAACGGGTGAAGGGGACGTGTTAATTTGCAAAATTACATACTCGAGTATAAAACACGAATTTACTGGCCTCAAAGGGATAGATGTCCCGGTTATTAGCAGGAAGCAAGGGATTCAGACGGGCCAGAATCTGATAAAACCTCATAAATTTGTTAAGCTGTTTCGGAGTAAGAATGTTAAAGAAAGCACTCAAGTTATCTTTACATGAGCCATAATAGTAAAAGGAAAGGAGGGAGAAATATAGAGAACGCACCTCTAAAACGCTTATGAAGGCGCGAACAATCTTCGGAACACTAAAAAACTCAGTTTTGAAAGAGAAAAGGTAGAGAAGTAGAGAGTAAAAGTTCCAGTAAAAAAACAAAAAAATGGCTAAAAATCATTATTTATAGGGTAAATTACTTTTTGAGTCCCTGTGTTTTAGAAGTTTTAACCACTTGAGTTCAAAATCAAAATGTTTAACGCCCTGAGTCCCTATAGCCACTTTTCTTAATCATCTGAGTCCAAATTTCTAACAACATCCACCAAGTCTGTTAACTATGAGGGTAATTTGGTCATTTACACACAAAGTACAACTCTTATATGCACAAGAGTATAAGGAACAAGTGTCTAATGTATAAAGATTTTAATAAAATTAATAAAAATAAATTATATATATATATATATATAGAGAGAGAGAGAGAGCGGTTAACATACAAAAGCCCTTATCATACTTCACGTACGCGACAATCGTAACCATCAGATCAGGGCTATAATCACGCATGGAACAGTTAATAACGCATGGATCAGTTTGTTTTGTGATAATCACGCATAGGAGCATAAATAATCACGCATGGGAGCATAATCAAGCATGGAACATAGATCAAAATGTAATCACACATGTTATCTATATTAATCACGCATGTTGTGTTTTGGTCGCATATGTTAACGTACGTTAAGCCGTGAAGTACATTATACTTTCTATATATATATGTGTGTGTGTGTTATACACACTTGCACAATTCATTCCAATTTATGTATCTCTCATTTCTCTTTCTCATCTAGACCCCTACAACCACCATTAACACCACCGCACCTCCACCACTATCACCACCTTCCCCACCGTCAACGGTCTTCTCTGCAACTTAATTGAAAATTCTTGAACCCCATGTTTCTTAAGCCAAGAAACTGATACTCAATCGAACCCTTCTTCACTTCATTCATTCCCCCTCTCTCTAGAACTTTGGGTTTTCGCTATTTCGCACATACTCTCTCTCTACAATTCACATCATTGACCAAAAATACCTAATTTCTGTAGGGTTTGTAGAAACCAATTAAGTTTTCTTGTATGCAACATTAAAGATCAATTCCAAATTCCGAAATTGATGGAGTTTGTTATTGCATCAAGGGCAGGGGATGATTGCAATCTTGCTTCAAGAAAAGCACAAGAAGCAGGTAAAGTTATAATTTTGTAAAATTTTATTATAAAGATCATGGTTGTAAAACAAGGTTTCCAAGGCCGAGTACTCCTCGAGTAGTCGCTACAAGGTAGGCTGCCGAGGCGACTTTCTCTAACTCCGCCTAATTACTCGGAATTGATCAAACGCGGTCAAACTCGGCCAAAATTGGATCTAGTAGGTCAATTCGGGCCGAGTTTGACTTAAAAAATAATAAAACATAATTTATATGACTATCGTATTAAATAATGAATATCATTTTCACGTATTTTGTTATAAATATTAGTAAATTTATGTTATTAGACATATATTTAATTTCCGAAAACTAATTTCTTTATAGTTTAACATGTCCGAGTACTTCCCCGAGTACTCTCCACCTATGCCGAGTACTCTCAACTCCCCGGTCGACCGACTAGGAAGCTCCTAGCGACTTTTGCAACCATGATAAAGATATATAAAATGTTAATTTGATTATGAGTATGTTAATATCTTATAGCTTCGAGGAGGTTTCATGCTACTGAATGGCTTGAAACTATTGTCGGGCCATTAGGGATTCCGAAACAGCCTTCGGAGAAACAGTTTATTGAGTGTTTGAGAAACGGGTTGATTCTTTGTCATGCTATTAATGAGATTGAACATGGGTCTGTCCCAAAGGTACTATTGGTGTTTATACAAGTGGGGTTCATTGCGATTTACCGGATTATTGAGGTAAGTTGTTTATACTCTGAACGTTATTATTAAACCTTGAGATTTGGTCGGAGAGGCGAAAAGGCAGTTAGGGTTTCAGTCGTGGCGTTAGGGTTTCAGTGGCGGTGTATGGTTTCAGCCGGTGGTTAACTCGTCGGTGGTCATTCGGCTTTGGCTCTGATACTGACGACGGTGGTGTCGGAGGTGGGGTTTTGATGGTGATGATGGTGTTGAAAATGGGCCTTTGATGGTTGTCTGACGGTGCTCTGATATGATGGTGGTGTATGGTTGCAGATGAGGAGGTGTTGAATGGTGGCGGTGGTGTATGATGGTTATGATGGTGGTTGTTTTGAGAGAGAGACTGAGTGCTTGAGTTTTTTAAAGAGATATTAAGGTCTGTTGTTTGTTTTTATTTTTTAATATAGCTTAGGTAACGCCGTTAAAAAAGTTAACCGATGACTATAAATGTTATTACTATTTTAGCATAACCATTATTGTCATATCGAAGCATTTTTATTCGTAAAAAGAAAACAATGACGTAATAAATGTGAAGAGGTGTTGGATCAGTCAGTTTAACAACCGTTAGATGAGAGAGACAGAATATTATTTCGTATCGAGATACGCGTTGAACCTCAAAGACCACATACTCCTAAACCTTTTTCCTATTCTCCGACAGTCGCCGCTCGCTCATCACCAACCCCATCGTGCGCTATTCTACTGTTTCCTCGTATGTTTAAATTTAATCCTTCCTATTTTAACCATATCTAAAAACGGATATAATCATCATTTTATTACAAATAAAATACCCAAAAGAGTTTATGTTTTTCATCATCATCATCTTATAATAAATAAATGTACAAACTGAACAAGAAATTCAATATTATCAGTGCATCAAAAGGCTGCTTTGATTCCAATAAAGACCAACTTTTATCTCCCGTTAAATCTCATCTAAAAAACAAAACAAAACAAAAACTTCCGATTAAACAACTTCCGGCGGAGGAAAATTAAGATCAAGATCAAGCGTTAACGCTTTCTCCCGTTTCATCAACCGGTCAGAAGCATATCCAAAGCTACCAGCCGGCGACGAATCAGAATCGCTTCCGGCACCGACTGTCAGACAAGGATCACCGGCGACAGATCTTTCCGATCTAAACATATTAACATTCGCATTCATTTGGGGGGCACGGTACAGGAACAAAGAACGTGCAATCGGAAACCCACCGGAGAGGGTAAGATCAAGCGCTTCCGGCGGAAGCGGAGGAGCAGCTGCGGCGGCGGCGTGATCAGGGAAGTTAGTTTTGGCTTTGGCGCCACGGAACTGACGGGCGGCGGAGTCGTAAGCGCGAGCGGCTTCTTCGGCTGTGTCGAAAGTGCCGAGCCAGACGCGGCTTTTTTTGCCGGGGTCTCTTATCTCGGCGGCGTAACGGCCCCATGGGCGTTTACGGACGCCGCGGTAGCGGGTCTCGGAGGTGGCGGCGGCGGTGGTGGTGGTGGTGTGAGGAGGAGGCATGGGGATGGGGGGTAATGAGATAAAAAGGGAGGGTTGGTTGTTGGTTGTTATTATGTAGTTGTTTGGGGCGGCTTCTCGTGTGTGTGACATGTTTGGCTCCTCCTACTCCGAGGCCTAGGGAACAGCTTTTACAATTACAAATACAAATAAAATAATTTTAAGAATAAATTTGTTAACGGTTATTTGCTTTTTAGGACTCCTAGTTTTTTACAAACTTAATATTTGGAAAAGTTATGGCGTATGCGAAAGTCAAGTTTTTTTTTTTAAGGCAAATTTCTTTTATTGACTGTTGTCTGTGGAACTTGAACCAAAGATCTCACTCTCCCAAGGTGTTTAAAGTTCTTGCCTTTACCAATGGACCACCACCCAATTGGTGAAAAATAATGGTTGTGCATTACAGCGGGTCGGTTTAAATGAAGATAAAAAAAACATGTCAGAATAGTGCATTTAGAAATGGGCGTTGAGCAGTTTAAAAGAACATTTAAAACACTTACTCGATGAAAAAACAACATTATGAAAATTCATGTGGAAGTTAGAGTGTTGATGCGTAACGGGAAATTCATTAAAGACTCAAAATGAGAACTTTGTTAAAGTAGTGTAAATCAGTTAAAGAAAAAGGAAAAACAATCAACCAACTAAACTCAAAATGAATGTGTATGGGTGCTCGGAACCCATTGTGAACGTCATGTTCATCCTGAAGTTTGTCTCAATACCGATGGCTCTGGAATGGGCATGCTAATCATCACCATCCCTACTATTCTGATCAATCATAATTTGTACTATTTTACCCTTCATAATCTATCTCGGTGAATGAAGAACCAAAGAATCGCTTTAGGGCCGAAGCCTGTAAACGAGGGTTTGGATCTTGTTGAGAGGGCTTGGAGAACAGTCCTGCAAAACAGAAAACCGTTAGGCTCGCCGCAGAGATGGGAGGGCCCCTCTGCGACCACCCTCCGGCATGAGGATAAGTATTGGTAGAGAGAGAAAGTAGAGAGAGAAAATAGGGACGAAGGTTCAGAAAATCGTACTTGGCTTTGTACTTTGAAGGAGTATTTATAGTAGTCAACTGAGATGACGTCATTCGTCCAGACGCACTTAAATGGAGATTCATCTCCGGAGGTTCTTGATAAGGGACGGACATATCTTAGATGCCCGTTCATGTGGAGTCCGGTTCATCCCAAGGATCATGTCCGGCCTCGGATACGTATCTTCAAGTCCCCCAGTTTGTTAAGTCTCAGTAGAGACTTAGCAAAATGTTGCTTCAGGTTTTGTTTTATTTGGATGACGTGTCGCTACTGGAGTGGTCTGAATAAATGACGTGGCGTGTTTCGAATGGTGATGATGTGGTGTGGGTGTCTTTTGTGACTTGACTGTCGGTCACCCACCTGTGACGGTAGTAATTCCTTGTGTTGGAATTCGTGGGAGGTGACGGTTTGATATGACCGCCCTAACCGACTTAAATCCCTATAAAACCGCTTTTTACCATTTCACTTTTACTCTTCTTTCTTCTTATCTTTTTCATCTCCTCTACTGTTACCCTCTTTTACCTCTTCTTCTTCTTCAGAGAAAGGTGCGTCCCTTTCCCTTTATTTTTTAAAGTATGGCTCCCGGTAAGGAGAATCTTGCGGAGAGTGTGAGTGTGCTTACCCAACGTCAGTTGGATAAGTTCATTAGAGATTACAGGATTCCTTTAGATCTTCACCCGATCCTTCCCTCCGAAAATGAAGCCATATACCCGTTCCGTCAAGGGAAGTTTCCCTTTTATACTCGCGTCTGTAATTTCGCGAATTATAGGGTCCCTTTTTCTCGTTTCTTGATTAGGGTTCTTCAGTTCTTTAGGGTTCGTATTTGCCAAGTTAACCCGTTCGGCCTTAGCCGTATCAATCATTTTGAAATTTCTTGCCGAGCCCTAGACCAGAAACCGGACCTGAACGTTTTTCGATATTTCTATGAGTTTATCACGGCCGGAGATTGGTATACCTTTGCGCACCGGAAGGGTGTACCTTCCCCATCCTCCGGCGAGCGGTCCAGCTTAAAAAATTGGAAGGATAATTTTTTCTGGCTGGACGACCGCTGCCTACCGGAGGATATGAGGTGGCGCTTTAAAGACCAAACGATGTCTTTTGATCTTGGAGAAGACTTCGTTTTTAGTGAAAATTTAGTCTGTGCCCTGATTGAGCATAAATCCCCCATTCGTCCCCTTCCCGAGCATTTCCTTTGGCTAGGTCGAGTTAGTTTTTCCTGGGCCCAAGGGGATAGGGATTGGCCGATTATTCGCCGAAAGCGTGATCGTAAGTTCCGACCCTTTATATCCCCTTCGGCACCATTATTTAGTTGTTTTGCTAACTTTCTTTTTGTTTTGAAAATGCAGGTGCCATCATGTCTCTTCTGGATGCTTTAAAGGTTCCGAATATGGACGTTTTTGATTTTGACTTTGGGGAACAGGGCGAAGAGGATGTTCCCTTGATGAAGCAGGTGGTATCTTCGGCTCAACAGATTCGTCCGGAGGTTGTTCAAAACGTGACTGAGCCCTCTGCTGCCGAAGCAACTTCTTCTATTCCTCAAAATATACCTAAACAAGTTGCTGCTGAGGCTACTTCCTCCATTCCGTTATCTTTAAAGGATGCTGGGGGCTCGTCCGGATCACAAACTGGTAAGAAGTCTATTCTTGATGACGTGGATAGTGATCCGGAGGTTCGTGATTTGGATGAGGCCCTCCAATACCGACCTTCTTCTTTAAAAAGCAAGGGTGTTGTACCGGATGTGGATCTGAAGGTTCGCTCTCGTAAGAGGAAGAATGAGTCGATTCAGATACGTTCCACCGATCCTCTTCCATTGCCAAAGTCAAAGAAATCAAAGAAGGATTCCCACTCCGAAGGTAATGTAATGGAAGAGCTGGATGAGCATCTTACCGGAGGTAAGTTTTCTAGGGAGGAGGCTGCATTGGCTCGTAATAAACCGACCCCTACCTTTTCAGGTGGTTTTCTTCCAAGTACTGAAACAGAGAACATGGAGATGGAGATTCCGGAGATTTCGAGCAAGGAGAAAGGAAAAGCTCATGGTGAACCCAAGGTGGTGACTTTTTCAGGTACGATGCTGGACTCATCTTTAGGTCCGGACCGCTTTATCGAAGATGAGGAAGACCAAGTGTCTTCTCTTCCTTCATCTTGGTTCGGACCTGAGTTGTTGTCCTTTTTTCGATATGCAGATTTGTTCTCAGATGATATGGATATCGATCCGGCGACTGCTGAAGACAAATTTGTTCCTGATTGGGATGTTCGGAACAAGGACTCAGTGATGGACGCGCTAGTTGCAAAAACTATGCTTTTTAATATTAACACTCCAGTGGATCATGCCAGGAGCCGGAAAATGAAAAGTCAAGATCTGGCCGCGGCCGTTTTAACCAATCAGGCTCAATCAAACATTTTTGTGACAGAGGTTTACCGGAGATGGGTCGAAGCGGAGTTGGTTAAGGAGGATTTGGAAAAAGAAACCCGTTCTCTGAAGCGGAAGGTTCTGAAAACTCCGGACGCGGAGAAGAAGATCACTCAACTGACCCAAGATCTTCAGGCTCAGCAGGAGAAGGTTAAGTCTTTGATTGCTCAGAATCAATCATCCCAAGCGACTGCTGCTGCTGCTGCGGAAGACAGGGATAAGATATCTTCGGAATTCAAAGTATTCTCTGAATCGATGAAGAAGAAGGATGAAGAGCATAAGGCAGTTTTGGCGAAGATGGAAGAATCTTTTAACAATGCTCGCCACGCTTATGAGAGCATGATGGCCGGTACGTCCTTTTCTTGGTTTAGTTGCCTCTTATCTTTCCTATTTTTCTAACACTTCTTTCAGAGCGGGATACGCTTAAATCAGGGGAAGCCAACTTAAAGGACCGGATTGAGGAGATTGAAGCGGAGAACGTTTCCCTGAAAGCCAGGGTGGAGGAGCTTCAAGAAACAAAGATTTGGATGCTTTCGGAGGGGGCCAAGCTTCTGGCAAAGAACATCCATAAGGGTCCGGAAATGTCTGCTGTCGTGGCCGCAGTTAACAATGCAATGAGCTTTATTGGTATCAATTCTGGCCTTCATCAGGGATATGTCCATGCTTTGCAGAAGAAGACCCCTTATAAAGATGTTCCATCGTTGAATCGTAATGCTACGGAGGAGCTAAATGCGGCAGTTGCTTGCTTCGATACTCTTAAGTTTCCGGTGATTGAAGACCTTCTGAAGCTTGTCAACGCGCCCCTTTCTGAAATTAAGGAAGCTCTACTTTTTGCAAACGATGATTCCTCGAAGAAGTAAGGTGGACATGCCCGGCTCTTTGGGGTATGCACCTTGGAAGTTTATGATTTTTAGCTCTTTGACAGGTGGACATGTCCGGCAATTTGGGGCATGCACCTTGTTTTGGATGAATGTAATGATGCTTTTACTTATGTTAGACAATTATCCTTTGTAAATGATTTTGTAATTTCCGGTTTATGCAAGTCCGGTCAATTTTGATGTAAACATACATGCGTCCATGTTTTTGGTGTTTTACATTTTCTGTTTTTTCTAGAACGTTCATTTTAAAGCACGGATCCGATTTTTGGTTTTCCAGGTTAATTTCTAAGTGAAGGGAAGAATACGAACGAGACCAGTTCATTCCTACCTTTTAGGGTTAGCATCCCTAGTTCGGCCGAAAATTATACTTGTGTTGCAACGTTGTTAAAGATAGAAAATTTTATCATTCTATTTTTCTTATCCGGAGTTACACTTCTCCGATTAACACATAGTAAAAACATTTTGTAATCCGTGGGTAAAACCCTCCACGGTTTTGGAGTTTATAGATTGTTCGGTGCGGGCAAAACCATCCGCTTTACAAGGAAATAAAAAGAGTGATGGAGGCCGTAGCTTCCGTATTACAATCTTATTTTTAAAGTAAGAACAACTTTGTTTTTAAAGAAAACACTTCTTTAGGTGCGCTCCGTTCCATGTGCGCGGGACGAGGGTCCCATCCATTTTCTTGAGTGTATATGCGCCGTCTTTTCCTGCGGTGTTGATTAGGTAGGGTCCTTCCCACTTTGGAGCCATCTTTCCAGTACCTTCAGCCAAACTGGCTTTATTGCTCCGCATGACATAGTCTCCGATCTTGAACCGGACCTCCTTTACTTTTGAGTTGTAGTGCTTTTCCAACTCTTTTTTGTATTTCGCTTCTCGGATGGCCGCGAGTTCTCTTCGTTCCTCGACCAGATCAAGGTTTAGACGGAGTTCTTGTTCATTCTCTTCTTGATTCCGTTGCATTCGAGGGGTAGGTATCCCTACTTCAGCAGGGATGACCGCTTCGGTACCGTATGTCAAGCTGAAGGGAGTTTCCCTATTGCTTGTCTTTGGCATCGTCCGGTGAGCCCACAGGACATGCGGGAGTTCATCTGCCCATGAAACGCCTACCTTTCCCAAGCGTTTTTTAATGCCCTCCACAATGCTGCGGTTGGCTCTTTCAACTTGACCGTTGGCTTGGGGATGGGCTACCGAGGCAAAGTTTTGCTCAATGTGCATTCTTTCGCACCATGTCTTGAATGGTTTTTCTGCAAACTGCTTCCCATTATCACTGACTATGCAGAGCGGCATTCCGTATCTACACACTATGTTTTCCCAAACAAACCTCAGCACTTGATCTCCTGTGATGGTCCGGAGGGGTTTGGCTTCGACCCATTTTGTAAAATAATCGATGGCAACCAACAGGAACCTTACCCCTCCGGTGGAAACAGGGAAAGGACCCACAATGTCAATCCCCCATTTCTGAAACGGCCATGCCGAAGTTACAGGAACGAGGTTGTTCTTGGCTCGGTGACTAATGGGAGCGTGCCGCTGACAGTCTTCACATGATTGTAACTCATTAACCGCGCTTTGATGCATACCTGGCCAGAAGTATCCGGCGTTCATGACTTTAGCAATGACCATCCTTGGTCCGGAGTGGATGCCGCATATTCCCCAGTGGATTTCTCTTATGACATAGCTGGCTTCCTCCGGTGTTAAGCATTTCAAGAGCGGACCTAAAAAGGTCTTCCGGTAAAGTTGCCCATCGTGAATCTGATACTGCAATGCTTTTACCTTTAGCTTCCCGGCCTGAGCTTTGTCTTCTGGAAGCGTCCCTTCTTTCAAGTAATTCACAATCGGAGTCATCCAGGATTTTTCTAGCACGGAGATTGACATGACCGACCCCGTCTGTTGGATGGCCGGGGCTTGCAAGGTTTCGACTAAAACTTCTTTGGATAAGTGACAGAACGCTACGGATGCGAGCTTGCTTAAGGCGTCGGCCTTTTTGTTCTTATTCCGCGGTATGTGTACTATCTTGCAAGAGTCGAAAGAGGAAATTAGACTGTTTACTTGCTGGAGATACCGAACCATGTTATCCTCTCGTGCTTCGTACTCTCCACTGACTTGATTGGCTACTAACAATGAATCAACATGTGCTAGTACGGAGGTTGCACCGGCTTTGGCCGCGGTTTGGAGTCCTGCAAGGAGAGCCTCATACTCTGCCTCATTGTTTGAGGTTTTAAACTCAAATCGCAGAGCATAAGTGTATTCTATCCCTTCTGGATCTATTAGGATTAACCCGGCTCCCGATCCTTCTTTGCTGGAGGCTCCATCCGTATATAAGTTCCATACCCTTGGCAGGGTGGATTTTTCTTTGGTGCTTTCTCCGGTTGGTACCTCTGTTAGGAAATCTGCCACCGCCTGGCCTTTTACCGGACCTCTGGTTCGATAGGTGATGTCGAAAGCTCTGAGTTCAATTGCCCACTTAGTGAGGCGTCCGGAGACCTCTGGCTTTCTGAGAATTTGTTGGATCTGGAGGTCAGTCTGCACCTCTATATTGAAAGCTTGAAAGTATCTTCGGAGGCGCCTAGAAGCGTGTACCAAAGCGAGTGCCAACTTCTCAATTATCGGGTATCGAGTTTCGTAATCTTTCAGGATGTGGCTTACGTAATAGACCGGAATTTGTGCTTGATGCCGATGTACCACAAGTACTGCACTTATGGCAAAATGAGAGGCAGAGAGATAAACTGTGACTGTTTCTCCGGTAACTGGAGCGGTTAGGGTGGGTAAGGATCCAAGACAAACTTTCAATTCTTGGAACGCCGAATCAGCCTCTGGTGTCCATTCTATTTGACCTTTTCCAGTTCGCTTTTTTAAGACATTCATGAAAGGGATGGTGCGATCAGCTGCTTTTGAGACGAATCGATGGAGGGCTACCAGTTTGCCGTTCAATGATTGGATTTCTTTAACCGTTTTCGGAGGCTGTATGGAGACTACCGCTTTGATTTTATCCGGATGCGCCTGAATTCCGGATTGGGTTATCCAAACACCAAGAAACTTTCCTTCTTCTAAACCAAAGGAGCATTTTTTGGGATTAAGCTTAAGATTGATACTCCGAAGCCGGGCGAAGGTTTCGAGTATGTCGTCGATCATGCTATCTTCGGCTTGACTTTTTATGACCAGATCATCCACATAGATTTCTAAATTTCTTCCGATCTGGTCTTTGAATGCTTTATCCATCAACCTTTGGTACGTAGCTTTGGCATTTTTTAATCCGAATGGCATTTTGGTATAACAGAAGAGACCTTCGTTTGTTACAAACGCGGTCTTGTCTTCGTCTTCCAAAACCATCTGAATTTGGTGGTAACCTTTATATGCATCCAGGAAGCATTTAAGACGGAAGCTGGAAAGATAATCAATCTTTAAGTCGATCTCCGGCAAGGGGTAGCAATCCTTCGGACAAGCATTGTTCAGATCAAAAAAATCGACGCACATCCTCCAGGTTTTATCTTTCTTTGTTACCATCACCGGATTGGAGACCTATGTTTGATACCGCACTTCTCTAATAATTCCGGCGCTGAGCAACTTTCGCACATCTTCGGAGATGGCTTTGTTACGGGCTGGAGCCATGTTTCGTTTTCTCTGTGCTACCGGTTTTACTGAATGTGACACTTTCAGCTTATGTTCGGCCAGGCATCGGGGAACTCCGACCATGTCAGAAGTTTGCCACGCAAATACGTCCAGTGAACTGGACAAAAGTTTCCACAGTTTCTTTTTGGTTCGTTCCGGGAGTTGGGCCCCGACCACAATTTTTTGCTCCGGAAAATGTGGGTGTATGGCCCATTCTTCAGTGAGGAGGTTCGGAGGCTGGATATTACCGTTTCTTTGTCGTATCTCAGCTACGCAGGTTGTTGATTCAGAGTGCAGGGTTGCTACCCCTGCTTCGGTGGGGAATTTTAACGATCCGTGAATGGTAGAACTGATAATACCAAAGGCGCACATACCGGGTCTCCCTAGTATGACGTTGTGAACGGACCTTGCTTCCACCACTAGGTACGTCAAGTTCACGGTTCGGATCAGACTTCCTTCTCCCAATGTTATTGGCAAGGTGATTTGCCCTATAGGCTGCACCACTTCTCCGGAAAAACTTACCAAAGGCATTGAGACTTGTATCAATTTTGCCTTGGTCTGCGGAGCTAGCTGCTGGAAACACTGTTTGTACATGATTTCGGTGGCACTTCCACTGTCAACATAAATCCTCCGGACCTTGTGACCTGCTATGATCGCCGACACTATGATTGGTCCGTCCTTGATTTCTTCAGGATTAATGGGAGGGAAAGCAATGGGTTGCTGCATCCAAGCGGCCATATGGTGATTGGATCGCTTGATGCCTTGGTTACCTGCTTTTCTGATCATGCCAATTACTGGTTGGTTGTTCGGATTATCCACCGAATTACCTGAAGACTTTCCCTCCTTTACTTCTTTTACTAGGTGCGACAGCTTACCAGACCATACTGCTTTTTCTATTTCCTGCTTTAGGGACCAGCAATCGTCTGTGTTGTGACCTCGAGCATGATGGTAATCACAATATTTCTTGGAATTTTTGTCACCTGGGTTTCGGAGCTTGGGTGGAACGGGGAAATTTGCACCTTCGGCGCTGAGGATTTCACTAGGAGTTTTGGATAGATCCGATAAGTTATAGAATCTTGACCCGGAGTTCCTCCCTCGTTGAGGTCTATCGTTCCTGCTGTAAGGATGTGGTCGTCCTCTATTACCGGACGGAGCTTTATCGAATACGGACCCACCGTTTTTCTTCCAGGAAGACATCTTGTGATCTGACTCCGGAGCTGGATTACATGCGTTTTTCCCTCGAGCAAAAGCTCTGGCTCGCTCCATGAGTACTTCCATTGTCTTCGGAAGATTTTCGTGCAGCTTTTCAACTAACTGGTTGTTCCGGACACCATGACAGAATCCGGAGATTCTTAACTGATCAACTACCCCACTGATCTGCATACTTTCCCGGTTGAACCGGTCGATGAAACTATCCAGAGATTCCCCATCCCTTCTCCGGATGTTGTGAACTTCGGTGATTTCTTTTGAATAGTGCCTTTGCTGGCTAAAATTCTGGAGAAATAATCTTCGAAACTCTTCGAAATCGTTGATCTCTCCTTCATTTAGCGCATCAAACCACACCCGGGCAGCTCCGGTTAGTGTTTGTGCGAACATAAAACACCACGCCGGCATCGGCCACTGTTCTACGCGTGCGGCTCCGTCAAAGTCGAACATATGATCATCTGGATCAGTCGTGCCATCATACTTTTTAACTGTAGTTGGTATTTTGAGCTTCGGAGGTAGCTTGGCGTGTGTGATGCGGGCGCTGAACTTGGACTTGGCAGTTATGGAAACTGGGTGGTATGGCTTGGTAAGATCCGGATCATTAATTATTTCAGCTTCATTTCGTACAATCATAGCTGGAGATGGTCCGGAGGATCCCTGCACATACCCACTATAAGTTTCTGAGGTAACAACTGTGGAGAAAGTAGGAGGGGTGAATATTGTAGGACCCATAGTCCTTACCGGAGTTTCTTCTTGAAACAACCTGGTTCGTAAACCAAGGATTTGTTCATCTCTAGCCTGTTGTGCTTTTAATCTTCGTAGAAGACTTGCATTTTTGGAGAGAAACTCTGCATCAAACTCAGATGTTTGTGAAGTAGGAAGTAGAATAAATGGCAAGGTTGTTCCCGGTCCCGAGTTTAAAGGAGCTGAGATTGCGGAAACAGTGCTTGCTGGTGCTGTAGTTTGTGTACTAACAGTTGTAGATCCCAGATTCACAGAACCTGAGGCCGCCATTTGTCAGTTCTTTGCTCAAGAAATTCACCAGAGTGAAGGACTAAGAGCTTTGAGATTGGATGGCGCCAATTGAAGAACCAAAGAATCGCTTTAGGGCCGAAGCCTGTAAACGAGGGTTTGGATCTTGTTGAGAGGGCTTGGAGAACAGTCCTGCAAAACAGAAAACCGTTAGGCTCGCCGCAGAGATGGGAGGGCCCCTCTGCGACCATCCTCCGGCGTGAGGATAAGTATTGGTAGAGAGAGAAAGTAGAGAGAGAAAATAGGGACGAAGGTTCAGAAAATCGTACTTGGCTTTGTACTTTGAAGGAGTATTTATAGTAGTCAACTGAGATGACGTCATTCGTCCAGACGCACTTAAATGGAGATTCATCTCCGGAGGTTCTTGATAAGGGACGGACATATCTTAGATGCCCGTTCATGTGGAGTCCGGTTCATCCCAAGGATCATGTCCGGCCTCGGATATGTATCTTCAGTGAAGACCATCATCATGATCCCTTCCATCGTGGTGGTGTATCCTCCATCCCGAATTTCTCATCCAGAGACCATTCCGAGCAACCTAAAATTACCATTTTGAATAAGAATTAATCAATTATTTATTGGTTTGTTAAAAGATAATCTAGAATATGTAAATGAATTCGAAATGATGTATAAAAAAGTATATGTTGATCTCTTTTCTATATTACAAAGGAAAAATAAACTAATATGTTTAGTTATTTCCTATATTAAAGTAGACGGGTTAGGATCAAATACAAAAGATAAAATAAATAAGAAGAGTAAGAAGGTTTCTAGTTCATTGATCTTAGATTTGGAGAGTTGAGATTAGTTGTAGGGAAAAGAAGATAATAGAAAGGCATAAAGGGAATCCTTTGTTATATCTGGGTTTTCTATAAATTGTGTTATTAGTTCAGGTCATTGTGTTTAATATGTTTTCCATTGTGTTTTAATAATTTGTTCAATTTTTTTTATTATCTTGTTCATTGTGTTTTAGTTTGTTGTGTATTGTGTTTTTAATTTGTTTTCTATTATGTTTTCACTGTTCTCCATTGTGTCTTTTATCTGCTGTCATTAGTTGTGTCTTTTATCTGTTGTCATCATTTGTGTTTTTATTTAGTCTGATATTTATTGTGTTATATGTTATCGTCATTGTGTTATACGTTATGGTCATTGTGTTGTTTTCCATTGTGTTTTAATAATTTGTTCAATTTTTTTATTATCTTGTTCATTGTGTTTTAGTTTGTTGTGTATTGTGTTTTTAGTTTGTTTTCTATTGTGTTTTCACTGCTCTCCATTGTGTCTTTTATCTGTTGTCATTAATTGTGTCTTTTATCTGTTGTCATCAATTGTGTTTTTATTTAGTCTGATATTTATTGTGTTATATGTTATCGTCATTGTGTTATACGTTATGGTCATTGTGTTTTAGTATGTTGTCCATTGTGTCTTTATCTGTTGTCATTGATTGTGTTTTTGATCTACTTTACATTGTGTTTTACATCATGTCCATTGTGTAATATGTAACTGGGTTTTTGATTTTTTTTAAATATAACAATATGGTACTCATATTAAAGATAAAAAAACGCTCGATTTTATAGTATAATTTTTTTTTAAACAAATGATGTATAAAAATGTTACGGGAGTTTAAAAATTGGGGGGCAAATAGCATGTGACTTGCATGTGCATATTCTTTTTCCTCTTGTAGACAAAATTACCCTTTCCATTTAATTCCTCTATGACACTTGTCACTCTCTAGGGGCTTCTTACCCTTCTTATTTTTAAATCCTTTGCGTTATAACTCAACCCTAAAGTAGACTATTTGACTTGAATAACATATAGTTTGTTTTTTTAAGAGTGAACTAAATCAAAAGGACAAACTAGATGTGCCTTGTTTGAGAGGGGCAAAGTGAGA
This sequence comes from Helianthus tuberosus, assembly GCA_030545235.1. NCBI lineage: Eukaryota > Viridiplantae > Streptophyta > Magnoliopsida > Asterales > Asteraceae > Helianthus > Helianthus tuberosus. The sequence continues at coordinate 47,105,859 of CM060408.1, forward strand.
TTCATTTGATATTGCCACTCAAAATAGAACAATATGAGTTGCCTTGGTTATTAAGTGAATTGTTTGAGGACTTGATGGCAAAAGTAAATGATGAAAAATACGTTGGTTGACGACATAAGCGTTCCGATTGCGTGGGAATTAATAAGAATTATATATGGACACAGCACCAAGGGACCCGCTGCCCCTCATTTTAGACACACGTTGATGTTGGTTGGTTGGTTTTCTATACCTATTTTTCGTCTTTTATACATATGTTGGGTTGGTTATAAACCGGATTGTTTTTCAAACAAGTGATTTACTTGTAGGACCTAACTAAAAACTGAATTACATCACAGTTATTAACAAATAATTAAATACTATATTTATTAAAATTTCACAATAGCTATACAGTTATGTTAGTTTTTATATATATTAAAACAATTATTATTTTTCATTCTGACAGCAAAAACAAAGGGTTGGGAAACAAAGTAACATATGAACAAACATATGCCTAAGACTGCTCCCAACACTTCTTGTTGGGGGTTGCATTTACACATGTGGCATGTGCATTTTTAAGTGAAGCATTGAGGTGGGGTGCACTTAATGGGTCTTGCATGTAGTGAAGTGCACGCAGAGAGAGAAAGCGGAGAAAGTGGGTCCAAATAGAGGAGAGAGAGGATGCATGTGGAAATGATGGGTTGGAGTTAAATAGAGGAGAGAGAGTGCATGTGGAAAAGATGGGTAAAAAGCTTATGTGGCAGTGATTACTAGGATGCATGTAGTAAATGCAGGCCGTTGCATTAGAGACAGTCTAATACTAATACATCGAATATAACAAATAGTAAGGAAATGCTCATATCTAAACTATATCATAGAAAAAGTGTAGAAAGAGTCCCCACATCTAAAAATGAGAGATGTGTGACACACACACAATCATCCACCTACATAAAAACATCTGACTATCCACATGTCTCCTAACATAAATCATAATTGTAAGTGCTCAAGAGCATATTACAAAATCGAAGGTTCGATGTATCGACTTAGAGAAGTTGGAGCGGTGGTTTTCTCTGGAATTGGTGATGGGCTAGGTCACCAGCTTTATTTGCGATATCAGGCATGCGTGACCTTTTTCCAATGGGTGTACCGGGTGGCCGGGCTTTGTTAGACATTCAAAAAATAAATTATGTATTTGATTTGGGCCCTAAAGCAACATACAGATTTATGTTAATTGGGCTGGTTATCTGAGCTTCCAGGTTATACTTTATAAGTGTTAGGCCACGAAGTAAAGGTGTACAACCCAAAATTATTTGAGCCCAAGGTAAAAAAATAAAACCACACTGGTTTTGGTTTACAAGCCGAACCGATTTGGGCTCAAAGTCTCAAACCGACTTTTGTACTTGTATATTTCTCTCCTCCCCTCACTTTCCTTTTCTTCATTTCTTTTCAATCTAGATTTTTATAAACTCAAACAAACTTTTAATTCCGTGACTTCTTATTAATAAAATTTGGATAACCACTTATCTCCTTAGACTACTCGGAGTGGAGGGGTTTGAAAGGAGGGCATGAAGCAACGTATGGCTGCCACGTCAGCAGAAGGGGCTTTCTTGCCACTTCAAGTCCCAAAAAGCACGGGGTGGTTGTAGGCGTGGAAGGGCCCCACCTTTTTTTGTTTAAAAAAAATAAAAAATAAACAATCCACCAATCAACAACCTCCAAACACGATCCATCACTCATCGCACGCCACATCATTGCCCAAAAGACCCCTACACCGGTGAAGAATCCCCCGTCCCACGCCACTCCCACGCCCCTATACGAGGCGGTGTGCCCGGCGTGGTTGAGACTTGCACGCCACCACTCCGGTTAGTCTTAGGTGTGTCATTCCGCGAGAAAAAAAAATGTAAACTTAAAAGTATATAAAAGAATATCTCGGATATGAATAAATTAATAATAAATAGAGAAAACGTTTGTAATAGAAACATCAATACACCATCATTCCTTTTTGTTTAGGGAGAAAAATGAACGGTCAAAGGAAATTAACCTTAGAAAATAGGCCAGGACATAAGCTTATTTAGACTTTTAAAAAGTATTTAATTTTTTTTCTTTTACACTGTAAAATCGGCACTACAAGCAGTTTTGTTTAGATATGCCATACAAAGGAAGACAAACTCATCTTTGAATATATATACATATGGAAAAGATCAAATACAAATAGCCTTATCATACAAAACGTACAAAATACATGAAAAGGTAAAAAAACACGGTAGCATTTTCGTAATTATTTACTCGTAAAGTAATTATCAAAATTACCCTACAAATGATTTTGTAAGATAATTTTGATCTTGTAGGATAATTTTTTAAAATGACCTTGTAGGGTAATTTTGATCCTATAGGGTAATTATGTAGAGTATCATAATTACTCTACAAATGATCTGGTAGGGTAATTTTATCTTGTAGGGTAATTTTGATCTTGTAGGATAATTTTGTAGAGCATCATAATTACTCTACAAATGATGTTGTAGGGTAATTTTGATCTTGTATGATAATTTTGATCATGTAGGGTAATAACGAGTAAAATAATTACGAAAATGTTACCGCGTCTTTTTTTTTTTACCTTTTCATGCATTTCGTATGTTTTGTACGATAAAGCTATTTGTACAGGATTTTTAACCTAATATATATATAATATATATCATACTATATGGTCAACAAAAATAGTCATGTCAACATTTTGTCTTACTTGAAAAGTTATTTCTTCTTACTTTGATAAGTGTAGTTTTTATAATTTTAGATATCATAATATACAAAACTAAATTGAATTTTTTTAAGTAAACAATAAAACATGGTAGTATTTATGGGACTAATACCACTTCCTAAAGTACTAGTAATTATAATGGCACAGCATATCATGACCACATTAAATGACATCAATATAAACTATGGATGCCAGGTTGTTTACGAGTTGAACCAAGCGGACCCATGATCAGATCAAGCTTAGCTCAAATTTTAAACGAGTCGGATCAAGCTCTCCTCAAATTTAAACGAGTCTGATCGACTTGAATTTATATAAGCAAGCTAAAAAGTGAAGTTGAACCTGGCTAGCTTTGATCTCATGCCAACTTGGCTCAACTCGTTTTTCTATTACTTTTTACTTTCTTTTGATCGATGCCAAACACTTTGGCTAAATTCTGGCAAGTTCGAAACCACCACCTATGTCCTATATGCGTCAGTATCTGCATCTCCGTCGAACATTGCCCCAATGTAAAGTCTCTTTGGCTGATGATGAAGACTTGAAGGGAAGAAGTAGTGAAGATAAATAATTAAATATGGAGGGGATCTGCGGTTGGAAATCGCCACCCCCAGGTATAATCATCAAGCAAATACACATAATATAACACATCATAGTAACATTTAATTCACACCAATCAACGTTAAACGAACAAAGTTTAATCAATCAAACAATATAGAAAACAATTAAAGCCTAGTCTCGGTTGTGATCACTAGGCGCGAATTGGTTTCGCTTTACCAGTAATATGTTTAATTACAAATAAAACATGTCAAGTGAGATAAAAGGGTCAAAATTCCAAAATGTATTATTTCAAATAACCTTCCAAAATCACAAAGTCAAAAAAAAAGTTTAGAATATTAGTAATACTACCAAAATAATATCCACAGAAACTGAAATGTCTTACCATCCACCGAGTTAAAAAGATTATACATGCACATGTTAATACCTTATCACCATCAATTGTTCTACCTAACTATCATGGCAGCACCAGAAGAATTCAAGTTTTAAGATGGAAATTCCTAAGGTTATTTGTACTTAAAACTGGTTAAACCGATAAATCTAGCTAAAAAAGGAACGGGTTAAACTCATTTTAAGGGTCAAATGAGTTGAAAACCCAGATTACCATCAGTAGATAAAACTAATCATAACTTTTTATATCAAAAAGGTGAAACCATAAACAAATCACAGGGCTCAATAGCTTGAACATTGAGTATGAATTCTGCTAAAAAAATTTCCTCCAAATACATAATCTACAATAGCAAAGATGCCAAAAGATACATAATCTCAAACAGTGGCTGTGGCAGGTGTAGGTTCAGGCGCATACCAGCCATGGTGAATCTCTACAGCTTTCTTTCTTCTAGCGAGACGCGATTTCCTCCTCGCCCCAGTGTTCTTGTGCAATGTCCCTACCTGTATTGCTTTGTCAATCACCGAATAAGCCTCTGCAATCAGCTTCTCAATACCAATAACCTCTTCAGGCTGTGCATCAGTCTTCTTTCTGAGTGCATCCAACTCTTCCAGAACCTATAAACATACATAAAATGCCCGTAAGGTATTGTGTATTATTAATCAACTATATATAGGGATACAATACTGATAATTACAAAGGAAACCTAATCAAATTATCGTGCAACTATGGTAATGATTATTACAATAAACCCTATTAGTGCATCCAACTCTTCCAGAACCTATAAACATTGATACGGCCGTCTATTCACTTTGACTTTCTAGGTCAAATCTGATGCTCATACAAAGGGGTGTGCATGGGTCGGTTTAGACCCAAAACCATAACCATAACCGAGGTGTCGGTTTACGGATAATCATAAGCATAACCGATCGGTAATGAGGGTTTAAATAATAAAAAATTATCATCAAGAAAAACAAGTCAACTTTCTACAAATGGTGAACTCATTCAGTCATTCCTTATGTGTGTTATATAATATTAAACTAAACTTTGCAATCTGTTTTATTCTATCAAGCTTTGCGATCAAACTTGCTTTTAGTTTGCAACCAAATCAGTGATTAGAAGCTTGCTTTTAAAAACCTTGCAACCAAATCACTATTAACCCTCATGTTTCTGTCATCTATGTTGACATGAAAATATCTTATTAATACCCATAACAATAATAAAAACCAAGAATGTTACAGTTGATCGAAAACCGTATAATCACCAATGGTTAAAATGTTGGAGATGGAAAATCATAAAATATGAACAGATATCATATGAAACTTGCTTTAGAACTATCAGTTCGGTTAACCATAGCTTTAATAATACTCTGTTTGGTTCAGTTTTGTCGGTGATGGAAGCCTAGATAACCGAATTGATAGTTCTATGCAGTTAATATCGGTGATATATCGGTTATATCACTGAATTATTAGTGTTAAATTGCTATATATATATAAATTCTGCATGATATTAAAATTACCGATATCTCACTGAGATAACCTGTATCTCAATTCTCAAATATCGGTCTCTGACCAATATCCGATATTTTACTGCATCAACTGCATAGGTTCGATAGCAAGTTTCGTCTGATATCTATTCAGATTTTTATGATTTTCCATCTCCGAAACCCGGTTTGGTTCAGTTTTGTCGGTGATGGAAGCCTATATAACCATAAATCATTAAAGCGACCCACTGGTTTTTGGTACGGTTCGGTTTCATCGATTACAGGTCAGTGATACAAGTGTAAAATTGTATTTAGTTGCAGCATTATCTATATGTAACACTTGTACTGGAATCCAAATTGAATAAGACGCAAATTGATAAAATAAATCTAACAAAAAAAAAAAAGAGATTATTATACCTTCTTCATCCGAGTTCTAATTTCAGATTTGCGAGCTTTATTATACAGACGCCTCTTCTCAGCTTGACGAGCTCTCTTGGCTGCAGAATCAGCTTTCTTCCCAGCCTCACACACAATTGAAATCGACCTACCAGATTGCCTCCCGATAATAGGGTTTACAGACACTAATCCTGTAAATTCAATCTATCTGTATCAGTGTTTGTAAAATTAACAGATGTTTCTTTGTATGTGAACAGGATAGAAGCAGAAATTGCATACCAGTGGAGAAGGCGTTGAATGATGAAGTGTTGGCAGAGAAGCTGAGAGGCTTGAATGCGGTGGCGGAAGGGCGTGAAGAGGAAAGAGAGATGGACTGGAACCTACCGGAAAGGTAGAGACATTGAGCTGCTGTTGCCGCCATTGTTGAAGCACCTTCTTGATTCCGAGAGGGTTGGTTGTTTGCAGGTTTCTGTGAATGGAGTCTTATCTTATCCGGGATGAAGGAGTGAAGATTTCATTTCCCTGGATTAAATATTAAAAAGAGTTATTATTATTTTTTAATTGAAATTATACAAGAAGATTTAAAAAAAAAAGAGTAAACTGTCATTTTGATCCCTGAGGTTTGAGCAGTTTTGCCACTTTAGTCCAAATCTCAAACCTTTTGCATCTGCGTCCATGTGGTTTCAGTTTTGTTGTCATTTTAGTCCAAAAGTGAAATCAGCTCAAATTACTCAAATTAAACCATGATGTTTTGTCCTTTTCCTCAGGGGTAATTTGGTCATTACCAGTATTATTTTAATAAATTATTAATTAAAATAATTAAATTAATTAATCCCTTTACCTTTACCTTATAAAAGAAGCAGACTTATCATCCCCAACCCAACCATCATCTTACATCAATTCAGAAACCCTAACTCAAGGAGACAGTGGTCTGCTCAGGTGTGAGATCGTGAAGCAGACGCCTGCCCGCGGAGAAGAGGGTTTTGTTGGTGATTGCAGCGGAAACGATGAGAGAAAGCATGGTGCCGTCGACTTTTGGGGCGGCAGATTTGGGGACGATTGAGAGGCGGGGATGGGAGGAGTCCGGTGAGACAAGAAATTCCGATGTTGCTTATATAAAAATAGATCTGAATTTGGTGTTGATATATCGACTGAGACAAGAATTGTTTTTTACATCGGCTGAAACTTTGTGTCCAGATTTTATGAATGATGTCGTTATATGTGCTCATGATTAAAAGGTATCGAATCTGGGTTTGATTTGTGATTGAAGTTGATTGTTCGACATTGTTGTTCTAAAAAGAAAGATCCATAGTATTCCTAAATCACATGAATTCAGATCTGAATGATTTCGAATGAAATTGAATTGTTCTTGAGTTGCTAAAATTTCATAAATTCGAATAGTTTACATCATTTACGGACTGATTTTCGAACATTTCAGTTGATTTTAAATCATTTTCGAACTGATTCAGTGTTTTTCAGTTAAGATCTTGAAAGTTTTGAACTGATTCAATCGATACTCAGTTTGTTTTGGATTGAAGTCTGTACATTTTGTATTGTTTCGATAAGTTTCATTGTGATTTGGATTGAGTTTCGGTTTGATTCTTATGTGTTTCAGACATTTTTTTTAGATTTCTAATTGTGTCGATGGTCAGAATTTAACTCCGGCCTGGAGAGTCTGACCCTCTTAATGAGCCATAACCTGCTACTGCTTTAACTCCTGTGAGAGAGAGAGAAGGATGGGTGTTTAGAGAGAGAGAGTGTGTGTGAAGAGTTTATATATTATATAAATTTTTTATTTTTATATAATGACCATTTTGCCCCTGAGGAAAAGGACAAAACATCATGATTTAATTTGAGTTGATTTCACTTTTGGACCAAAATGGCAACAAAATTGAAACCACAGGGACCCAGATGCAAAAGGTTTGAGATTTGAACTAAAATGGCAAAACTGCCCAAACCTCAGGGACCAAAATTGCAGTTTACTCTAAAAAAAAAGCTAGTATTAAAGGGGTGAGGTTGGGTGTTACATTGTTAATGACAAAGACTTTAAACACTTTGAGAGGGGAGGTCTTGGGTTCAAGTTCCACAAATGACAGAAGTAAAGAAATTTGTCGTTCAAAAAAGGGGTGAGGTGGGGGCGTAAACCTTGTCATTAACTTTGCTAGCCAACCTTAACATGTGTAGTGTTATAGGAGTAGTACACCGCCCCGTTTGTTAGGTCATTGTTAAGTATTCAATCGTATAACGGTTTTGTCATTGCGATGACAAAATTACGCTCGTAGAATCTATGGTTTGACACTTAGGTTGTGCATGCTAGTATGTGAGATAACCTAGTATACAAATTGCCATGTTGGATTTAAGACAATCTTTTAATACGTATGCTATTGTCACACCCCCAAAATCCACCTGCGGAATTACCATCGCTTGGAGGCGTGACTGACCAGGATCCAGCCACCAATCATATTGAACAGGCATAAGTAGTTATAAAGTTCAACCAATACAATTGGAGTTCAAACAAAACATAGTTAAGTTGCAAGCGGAAGCATAAGTCTTAAAGCCAAAACATAAGTTTCATTGTTTCAAAGTTTAACATGGCACACAGCCGTCCATGTCCCACAACGATCCTCCTCCATGCAAGCTCCAGCTAAGTACCTAAGGACCTGCAAAGCATGTAGTAACGAGTCAACAACAAGTTGAGTGAGTTCACGGTTGGGTGTTTGTTTTAAGTTGTTTCGAAAACAGTTTCCTTTATCTGGCATCCTGCCGTGGGGGTTACCCCATAGTTAAAAACGTGACTTGTTTATTCCCGATTACTCTGGCAATCCAGCCGTGGGGGCTACCCCGTGTTAGTTATCTGGCATTTCGGCCGTGGGGGCTACCCCATGTATACACTAGACTCGTTACCATATCGACTGCTGACTGTAGTCATGTTTATGTGCCCTGAAACTGTCAATGTCTATCATCATTGACGTGCCCCAGATCCATTAGTTCACGCCCGTCCTCTGCGGCACGGTGTGAGGTTTGTCAGACCTAAATAGCGCTATCTAACTAATGACCCGCTCGCCATTGGCCCGGCGATTAAGTCGATATAAAAAGGAGGGACTTCGTGATAGAGTTTTGGTCTAGTACGAGTTATCTGTCCGTGAGGATGAGGAATTACATTCCTGAACCATTGCTGTCCTACCCAAGGAGGACGAGGAACCCATGTTCCTTAACCCCAATTCCCGACTCCTGGGAATCCCATGCTTTGTAGAGGGTGTGAACTCACCTTGGTTTGCTCGGCAGATACACAGAAAGGTCAATCAAGCAATATTGTGGTCACTCACGTCCTATCATAGTTGCGTCATACAAATCAGGTTCGTATTCAAGTAGTACACGTAAGTTTCTAGCACATTGCATTCAAGTATCATTCATGGCAGCCCAAACAACATTCACATTCAACAGTAACACACAAGGCCCATACGTTCGGCCCAATTACTTAGGCCCGTAATAGCGTGCAAGTTCAAATCAGCGTGTGTATGCATATAGTCTCTAGTCGAGACCGTGCGGCCTCTTATCGAGACTGTGCGGTCTCGAGTTGTAGTCCACAAGGTTTCGAGTCGCAACTAAGGTGGTCTCGGGTCATGCATGTAGTGGTCTCGAGTCGCAACTGGACTCGCAAGCATGGTTTCGAGTCATGCTGTTTGTGTGTCGATGAAGTATGGTTTCGAGTCGAGACTAGGGGTTCTCGACTCGCAACCTGAGTCGCAACCGGAAATCTCGACTTGTCATGAGGTGGTCTCGAGTCGAGACAGAAGGTCTCGGCTGGGGACATTTGCTGAATTCGACATTTGTACTTGGCCAATGAGATTTCATGGTCATGAAATTATGTACTATCCAGTAATATTGCACTAACATGTTCCCTTGTCTAGCTAATTACCAAAATGGATCAAACATGGCAATTTCAAATGTTCATAACATATTCATATCATCTTCAAGTTGTTCTTCATACATTCAAGTCATGTTCATGTTAATTATTTAAACTTGTTCATCATATTTCCGGATTTTTTTAGCATCAATCACAAACATAATCATGAACAACAAATCAACACACTTGAACATACTCATCTAGGGGTTCCAAATCATCACATAACATCTCAAAATCAACTCTACACTAATCCGATTCATCATGGTACTACACATATGTAAGCCGGCTTTCATGAACATCAACAATCAATGGTTTGAATCATATTTAAACACAATATATCATGGGCTCATTATGCAACATATCCGAAATCAAAACATGTTAGCCGATTATCAATATCATACACATCCGGTTCACAAAAATCATCAAGCATACAACTTTACTAGCTAAATCATAATGTTCATACTACCATTTAACAACAAACATCATAAAGACACTAACCGGTTGATGGGTTTCAAAGGTGAGTATGAAGCTTCCAAACGGGTGTGCGTGTGAGTCGATCCGAGAGCTCCTAGTGGTCACCGGTTTGAATCCGAGAATGAAGGAGAGGAAATGTTGTGGTTTAGGGTTTTAGTGAGGGAGAATGGAGAGTGTGTGTGTTAGAGGAGTATGTGTGTTGTTTGCCCAAAAATGACAAGTGTGGCTATCACTAAGGTTATATACTTGTTCCACAATGGTGCACCCTAATGGGTTTCGGATGAGGTGCACGGCCCAACCGGCCCATATGTTGCACTGTTCACTCGAGACCACATGGTCTCGAGTCGGGTTCTTGGTTCTCGGCTCACTTAAACATATACACATACTACACACACAAGCATCCATATAAACATAACACATAATCACATAAAAGGTTCACTTATCATTAATCACATAAGTTAACTAGTCACACGTTTAAGCATGTTACATCGGGATACAAGAAAGGTTCTAAATTTCGAGTTGTCACATCATCCCCAAGTTGAAAGAAATTTCGTCCCGAAATTTGGTAGGCACTCACTGAGGAAGCTAGTTAAGTTGTATGGTGTTCCCGGTTTTCCTGGGGTGTCACATCCACCCCCCGTTGATCTGGAATTTCGTCCCGAAATTCCGTAGCTTCGGCCTCAGTAGTGGGTGTACTGTTTGCGAACAGTTGGGGATACTTTTGTTTCATCTGATCTTCGCGCTCCCAGGTGAACTCTGGGCCGCGACGTGAGTTCCAACGAACTCGAACGAGAGGTATTCTAGTGCTCTTGAGGACCTTAACATCCCGGTCCGTGATTTCGACTGGTTCCTCGACGAATCGTAACTATTCGTCGATAGTGAGTTCCTTCAAAGGAACTACGTGGGTCTCATATGACAGACACTTCTTCAGATTCGACACGTGAAAGACGTTGTGAACTGCACCGAGTTCTGCTGGTAAGTTCAGTCTGTAGGCCACCCTGCCTATTTTCTCGATGATTTCGAAAGGTCCAACGTATCGTGGGTTAAGTTTGCCGCGTTTACCAAAACGAACCACACCCTTCCAGGGTGAAACTTTGAGTAGTACCCGCTCCCCAACCTGGAGCTCAAGTGGTTTCCTGCCCTTATCGGCGTAGACTTTCTGACGGTCACGAGCTGCCGCCATGCGTTTTCTTTTTTGAGCAATTTGTTCGGTCGTGTCTACCACATGTTCTGGACCAGTGATCTGACTATCCCCCACCTCTGCCCAACAAAGAGGTGACCGGCATTTACGTCCGTACAATGCCTCAAACGGAGCAGCTTTAATGCTGGTGTGGTAGCTGTTATTGTACGAGAATTCCACAAGTGGCAGATGTTTCTCCCAGCGGCTTCCAAAATCGATTACACATGCACGAAGCATGTCTTCTAAGGTTTGAATAGTGCGCTCGGACTGCCCGTCCGTTTGAGGGTGATACGCTGTGCTCATATCTAATCGTGAGCCAAAGGATTTGTGCATTGCTTGCCACAGCTCTGAAGTAAAACGTGCATCTCGATCTGAGATAATGGAGGTGGGCACCCCGTGCCTCGAAACAACTTCCTTGAGGTATATTTCTGCAAGAGTGGAGAATTTATCCGTCTCCTTAATAGCCAAGAAGTGTGCAGATTTTGTAAGTCGATCCACGATCACCCAAATAGTATCGTTCCCGCGCTGGGATCTAGGCAGGCCAGTGACAAAATCCATGGAAATTTGCTCCCATTTCCATTGTGGTATCTCCGGTTGTTGGAGTAGGCCTGAGGGTTTTTGGTATTCGGACTTGACTCTCGCACAAGTCAGACACTTGCTGACATAAGTTGCGATGTGGGCCTTCATGCTAGGCCACCAATACGTGGTTTTGATATCGTGGTACATTTTATCCGAACCAGGATGTACCGAGTAGCGAGACTTGTGTGCTTCATCCATCACTAGCTCTCTTAGGTTGCCATAGAGTGGAACCCAAACGCGTCCCGTTACGTAGTAAGCACCGTCTTCCTTCTGTTCTAAGCGTTGCCTTGATCCGCGTAGGGCTTCAGCCCTGACGTTTTCTGGTTTCAATGCTTCTACCTGAGCGTCTCGTATCTGAGAAGGAAGGCTAGAATGGATCGTGAGTTGTAAAGCTCGCACGCGCTTAGGGGCAGTGTCCTTTCGACTGAGGGCGTCAGCCACAACATTGGCCTTGCCCGGGTGGTACCTGATCGAGCATTCGTAGTCATTCAGTAGTTCGACCCACCGTCGTTGTCGCATATTCAGTTCCTTCTGCTTGAAGATATATTCGAGGCTCCTGTGGTCGGTGTAGATGGCGCACTTGGTACCGTACAGGTAATGCCGCCATAACTTAAGTGCAAAAACAACAGCTCCCAGCTCTAAGTCGTGCGTAGTGTAGTTCTTTTCATGAACTTTAAGTTGGCGTGAGGCGTAGGCTATGACCTTATCTCGTTGCATCAATACACAACCAAGACCTTGAATTGACGCGTCGCAGTAGACCACAAAATCATCTGTGCCCTCCGGCAAGGAAAGGATAGGTGCACTGCAAAGTCTATCCTTTAAGTGCTGAAATGCCAACTCCTGTGCATTTCCCCATCGATAAACAACTCCCTTTTGCGTTAGTGAGGTGAGAGGCTGTGCAATCTTAGAAAAGTCCTTTATGAATCTCCTGTAGTAACCTGCCAAACCCAAGAATTGGCGAATTTCCTTTGGTGTACGAGGTGCAGGCCAGTTCTTAATCGAGTCTACCTTGGATGGATCAACGTGAATCCCATCCTTGTTTACCACATGGCCTAGGAAATGGACTTCTCGAAGCCAGAAGTCGCATTTCGAGAACTTTGCGTAAAGCTGTTCTGTTCGAAGGAGTTCCAGAATAAGTCGTAGATGCTGTTCATGCTCTTCCCGACTCTTAGAATAGATCAGGATGTCGTCGATGAAGACTATAACGAACTTGTCCAGGTAAGGCTTGCACACTCGATTCATCAAGTCCATGAAAACCGCAGGTGCGTTTGTCAGCCCAAAAGGCATGACCAAAAACTCATTGTGCCCATAACGCGTTCTAAAAGCCGTTTTGGAGACGTCCTCTTCCCGGACTCTCAGCTGGTGATAACCCGATCTCAAATCAATCTTTGAATAGTAGCTCGACCCTTGCAGCTGGTCGAACAAGTCGTCAATACGCGGTAGAGGATAACGATTCTTCACCGTCACCTTGTTGAGTTCCCGGTAGTCGATGCACATTCTGAAGGTACCGTCTTTCTTTTTCACAAATAGTACTGGAGCTCCCCAGGGTGATGAGCTTGGATGAATAAAACCCTTATCCAGGAGTTCTTGTAGTTGCGTAAAGAGTTCTTCCAACTCTGATGGGGCTAAACGATAAGGTGCACGAGCTATAGGCGCAGCTCCGGGAGCTAGTTCAACCTGAAACTCGACTTGGCGATGAGGCGGAAGACCAGGTAATTCTTCCGGGAATACCTCAGGATAGTCGCGTACAACTGGAAAATCCTCTATTTTCTTCTCTTTCTCCGTGGTGTCAGTAATGAGGGCTAAAATGGCAGTGTGGCCCTTTCGCAAGCACTTCTGGGCCTTCAGGAGAGAGATGACGTTCTCAACGGCACTCCTCTTGTCGCCGCGAATCATGAGGGGCTCACCACTGGAACCAGGAATGCGAACAACCTTCTTATTGCAAAGAATCTCTGCTCGATGTTGGGATAACCAATCCATCCCAATGACAACGTCGAAGCTACCCAAGACAATTGGGATAAGGTCGATAGAGAAGGTCTGGTCAGCAAGAACGAGTTTACAACCCTTGACTACGTGTGTGGCTTCTAAACTCTTACCGTTTGCTAGCTCTACAGTGTGCTTGTTGTTCAAAGGTGTTGGAATACGCTTAAGCATTCGACTAACTTCTAGTGACACGTAGCTAGTATCGGCACCCGAATCAAATAATACTGAAACATAAAAGTCGTCGAGAAGGAACTTACCCGCCACAACATTGGGGTCATTCCTTGCTTCACCTTGGCCAATCACGAACGCCCGCCCCCTGGCTCCATTGTTGTTGTTGTTCCCATTGTTACCGTTCCCCTGATTGTTGTTATTGTTGTTGTTGTTGTTGTTCTGGTTCCTGTTCAGTTGGGGACAATCTCTCTTGAAATGGCCTTCAGCCCCACACTGAAAGCACCCTTTGTTATCACCCTGTTGCTGCTGTTGGCGCTGGTTCTGTTGAGCTTGCGGACGATTCTGATTGGCGGGGTATAGGCTCCTGCAATCCTTTGCAGCGTGACCTGGCTTGTTGCACCGATGACAGTTGCCCCTGGTGCATGGCCCGCTGTGGTGCAGGCTGCAGCGATTGCATTTGGGGTGATTCCCTTTGTACCCACCATGGCCTTGTCCACCAGATGACTGCTGACTAGGGCTCTTGTAGTCATCAGTCTTTCTCTGCTGAGACTGGGACTGAACAGAAGTCGACCCCTTACTTGAAGTTCCATCCCATTTCCGTTTGTTGTCACTAAGAGTACCTGAAGTAGTTGCAGCACCTATGCGCTTTGGTAACTTGTTCTGCTCCACCGCCTGATCCGTGAGACGGTGAGCCAACTGAACAGCTTGCTGGTAGGTGGCGAGGTTCGCTGAAGTCACATGACTTTGGATTTCTGGCACTAAGCCCTGAAGAAATAGTTCGATGCGTTTGATGGGAGGATCCACCATAGTAGGACACATAATTGCCAGTTCGTTCGACCTTTTCACATAAGCTTCAATTTCCGACCCCGTCATCTTGAGGTTGAAGAATTCTACCTCCAGTTTGTGAATCTCATCACGACTGCAGTATTCCTCCTTGATCATTTCTTTAAAAGTTTCCCATGGGGTGGCGTTGGCAGCAACTAACCCCAGCATTTGGACCTGAGCGTTCCACCATGTGAGGGCTAAACCCTCGAGAGTACCGGTAGCATACTTCACCCTGCGCGCCTCAGAGCATTCACACATTTCGAAGACTGACTCGAGTTTCTCAAACCAGTGGAGGAGTCCTACCGCTCCTTCAGTGCCGCTAAAAGTAGTGGGTCGGCAGTCCCTGAAAGTCTTAAAAGTGCACACGGGTGGCTGAGCATGCTGACCTATCGTGGGTGAAAGAAAAGACAGAGTTTAACACAAAGGTTGGTTCACGAGAGTAGGATCTAAAGATCCTAGAATGAGTTAGAACTGCAGGATATACCTCCTGCGTGTGCAGCTGCAAGTGCCGCAGCAACTCGTTCGTTAATCAGAGCCGTCAACTGGGCTTGTGTCAGGTTAACGCGTCCAGACATGATCTTCATATCAAGAAGAACGTGAGTGAGAGGGGTTCGCGAAAGTGCGATGACAGAAGTGAGCAAATACACACGTGTTCAAGCAACAGTAGTTATACTAACCAAGCATACCATGAGCAATGTACTATGTAATTAACAAGTAGGCAATATATGCATAGATCATATCACCTAGAATGTCGAGCCTTGCATG
This sequence comes from Helianthus tuberosus, assembly GCA_030545235.1. Lineage (NCBI taxonomy): Eukaryota > Viridiplantae > Streptophyta > Magnoliopsida > Asterales > Asteraceae > Helianthus > Helianthus tuberosus. The sequence continues at coordinate 47,121,293 of CM060408.1, forward strand.
TGGAGTGAAGCGTCGTTGTGGATCGTAGAGCACTGTACGGGTTATAGTCTGGTTTTAACAAAACAAAAAAAACGTTTTCCCCTTTATTAAAACCAAGTTCACTATAACCAATGGCTCTGATACCAATCTGTCACACCCCCAAAATCCACCTGCGGAATTACCACCGCTTGGAGGCGTGACTGACCAGGATCCAGCCACCAATCATATTGAACAGGCATAAGTAGTTATAAAGTTCAACCAATACAATTGGAGTTCAAACAAAACATAGTTAAGTTGCAAGCGGAAGCATAAGTCTTACAGCCAAAACATAAGTTTCATTGTTTCAAAGTTTAACATGGCACACAGCCGTCCATGTCCCACAACGATCCTCCTCCATGCAAGCTCCAGCTAAGTACCTAAGGACCTGCAAAGCATGTAGTAACGAGTCAACAACAAGTTGAGTGAGTTCACGGTTGGGTGTTTGTTTTAAGTTGTTTCAAAAACAGTTTCCTTTATCTGGCATCCTGCCGTGGGGGTTACCCCATAGTTAAAAACGTGACTTGTTTATTCCCGATTACTCTGGCAATCCAGCCGTGGGGGCTACCCCGTGTTAGTTATCTGGCATTTCGGCCGTGGGGGCTACCCCATGTATACACTAGACTCGTTACCATATCGACTGCTGACTGTAGTCATGTTTATGTGCCCTGAAACTGTCAATGTCTATCATCATTGACGTGCCCCAGATCCATTAGTTCACGCCCGTCCTCTGCGGCACGGTGTGAGGTTTGTCAGACCTAAATAGCGCTATCTAACTAATGACCCGCTCGCCATTGGCCCGGCGATTAAGTCGATATAAAAAGGAGGGACTTCGTGATAGAGTTTTGGTCTAGTACGAGTTATCTGTCCGTGAGGACGAGGAATTACATTCCTGAACCATTGCTGTCCTACCCAAGGAGGACGAGGAACCCATGTTCCTTAACCCCAATTCCCGACTCCTGGGAATCCCATGCTTTGTAGAGGGTGTGAACTCACCTTGGTTTGCTCGGCAGATACACAGAAAGGTCAATCAAGCAATATTGTGGTCACTCACGTCCTATCATAGTTGCGTCATACAAATCAGGTTCGTATTCAAGTAGTACACGTAAGTTTCTAGCACATTGCATTCAAGTATCATTCATGGCAGCCCAAACAACATTCACATTCAACAGTAACACACAAGGCCCATACGTTCGGCCCAATTACTTAGGCCCGTAATAGCGTGCAAGTTCAAATCAGCGTGTGTATGCATATAGTCTCGAGTCGAGACCGTGCGGCCTCTTATCGAGACTGTGCGGTCTCGAGTTGTAGTCCACAAGGTTTCGAGTCGCAACTAAGGTGGTCTCGGGTCATGCATGTAGTGGTCTCGAGTCGCAACTGGACTCGCAAGCATGGTTTCGAGTCATGCTGTTTGTGTGTCGATGAAGTATGGTTTCGAGTCGAGACTAGGGGTTCTCGACTCGCAACCTGAGTCACAACCGGAAATCTCGACTTGTCATGAGGTGGTCTCGAGTCGAGACAGAAGGTCTCGGCTGGGGACATTTGCTGAATTCGACATTTGTACTTGGCCAATGAGATTTCATGGTCATGATATTATGTACTATCCAGTAATATTGCACTAACATGTTCCCTTGTCTAGCTAATTACCAAAATGGATCAAACATGGTAATTTCAGATGTTCATAACATATTCATATCATCTTCAAGTTGTTCTTCATACATTCAAGTCATGTTCATGTTAATTATTTAAACTTGTTCATCATATTTCCGGATTTTTTTAGCATCAATCACAAACATAATCATGAACAACAAATCAACACACTTGAACATACTCATCTAGGGGTTCCAAATCATCACATAACATCTCAAAATCAACTCTACACTAATCCGATTCATCATAGTACTACACATATGTAAGCCGGCTTTCATGAACATCAACAATCAATGGTTTGAATCATATTTAAACACAATATATCATGGGCTCATTATGCAACATATCCGAAATCAAAACATGTTAGCCGATTATCAATATCATACACACCCGGTTCACAAAAATCATCAAGCATACAACTATACTAGCTAAATCATAATGTTCATACTACCATTTAACAACAAACATCATAAAGACACTAACCGGTTGATGGGTTTCAAAGGTGAGTATGAAGCTTCCAAACGGGTGTGCGTGTGAGTCGATCCGAGAGCTCCTAGTGGTCACCGGTTTGAATCCGAGAATGAAGGAGAGGAAATGTTGTGGTTTAGGGTTTTAGTGAGGGAGAATGGAGAGTGTGTGTGTTAGAGGAGTATGTGTGTTGTTTGCCCAAAAATGACAAGTGTGGCTATCACTAAGGTTATATACTTGTTCCACAATGGTGCACCCTAATGGGTTTCGGATGAGGTGCACGGCCCAACCGGCCCATATGTTGCACTGTTCACTCGAGACCACATGGTCTCGAGTCGGGTTCTTGGTTCTCGGCTCACTTAAACATATACACATACTACACACACAAGCATCCATATAAACATAACACATAATCACATAAAAGGTTCACTTATCATTAATCACATAAGTTAACTAGTCACACGTTTAAGCATGTTACATCGGGATACAAGAAAGGTTCTAAATTTCGAGTTGTCACAGCTATATACACAAACTTGTATACTCGCCAACATTTGTGTTGATTTTATTTCATCTGTATATTTGAGAGGATACTGTTCACTCCTTATTTTTTTTAATATATTTTGAAAGTGGTTGTAAGTGGAGGAGAGAGAAAAAGTAATGATAAATGTATAAAAATATTATTTAATTGAAAATGAGAGAGAAAATGTAGTGTTTTAGTGTAATATGGGGTAAAAATATGATGCAATAGATTTGAATGCTCTAACTCAAAAGGATTCACAACATGTTATTTGTTTTTTTATGCAGGGTATTCCTATTCAGTTTCGACATGAATACATCTTTCTAGAGAGCTCTTAAGCCTATTCAAGTAGATTCTTTCTACATATCTTTTTGGGCATAGTTTGGTAATTATCTTTCTACTAATTCAACATAAAAATCATGTTCTTTTATGAACTTTTTTACTTTTAAATACTTCCATTTATTTTATTTCCCATTGTTCACTCAACACATTATAACCATAATAGCCTTGCCTTTCGGCCCAACAAACGTCAAAAAGAAGTTGATTCTATTTCTATGCAAAGAAAGCTTCAAATTTCACTGAATTGTAACTTTTTATCATGATGATTTTGATTGCAGATGGTTTTTAACTGTTTATAAATATTTGTTTCAGGTGCAGTGAATGGATAATGAAGGAAATTGGCTTCTATGAATTCACACTTAATTGATGTTGCAAAAAATATCGATAGAATTGGGTGTGAATGTAAATACCTATTGTCCAAACACGACATGTTGTCCTTTAGAGTCAAACAATTGATACAAGGTGTGTGGTGGCACTTGGTGCTTGCTGAAATTAAATAAAACGATTCAATTGAATATTCAGTTCTTTGTTTTTAAGCATGCCTAAGTTTTGATGAATGTGAATTATTTACGCTTTTGTTAATGTTAATGTTTTGTCATATGTTAAACTATTTTGGTGGGTAATGTTCTATTACTGGGCCAGTATTGTTAATGTTTTGTCATATGTTAAACTGTTTTGGTGGGTAATGTTCTATTACTGGGCCAGTATAATTTACAAGGAAATCAAAATATATTGTTGATCTTCTCCACAAGCCAAAACTAATCGAAACGGAACAAAGACATATAATAATGGTAGTTGGTTCATGTTTGAGGGTTTAATCTAGGGGTGTGCACGGTTCGGTTCGGTTCGGTTTTTGGGTAAAACCAAAACCGTAACAAAAACCAAAACCGTAACCGAAAGTTAGGTTTTTGGTTTTTAAAAACCGTTCGGTTTTGGTTATTTCGGTTTTAGCAACGGTTCGGTTCGGTTTTTCGGTTTTTGAAACAAATTATGTAAGATTCAAAACTTAAAAGTAAAATTCAAAGTTTAAGAATCTTTCTTAAATGTTTACATTTAAGTTAATATATTTAGTCTTTAAATTAATATTATTCACATAAACCTAACCTTCTAATCTATTTTAGTGTTTCTCCAAAGTTCTTGTTAAGACGTTTTCTTTTAAAATACTTTGAAAACCATTTAATTTTTAGGGTTAGGATATAATAGGAAGTTTATTTGGCTAAGAAGGCTAGGAATTAATCTTGACCATCCATTTATTTAATCAATGACTAAGATTAAATGAGGGAAATTGAAAGGAAGAAAAGAGGCGCACGAGTTTGTTTAGGGGCATTCTAGTCAATCCAAGGCAATACTTTCTCTCTTCTCCAATCCCCCCCCCCCCATTTTTTAAACGTTAATAACTCTTTCATACGACATTATTTTTTTTATAAAAATTGCACCAAAAAAACGAGCGTATCTTATCTTTAAAACGAGTATACTATTGCTGTATTTTGGGAAAAAAAAATTCTAAAACCCAGTTGCGTAAAACGCAATGGAAAAAAACCCAGTTGCGTAAAACGCAATGGAAAAAAACCTAAAAAATGACATTTTTCTAAAATGCAATGCACCAAAAACACAAAGAAATGTCTTATTTGTAAAACGCAATGGCCAGAAAACACAAAAAAATGTCTTATTTCTAAAACGCAATAGCCTAAAAACACAAAAAAAATGTGTACTTTCTATAACGCAATGGATTGAAAATACATAAAAATGTGTTTTACCTAAAACGCAATGCACAAAAAACACAAAGAAATGTCTTATTTCTAAAACGCAATGGCCAGAAAACACTTAAAATGTCTGTTTTCTAAAACGCAATGGACTGAAAACACTTAAAAATGTGTTTTACCTAAAACGCAATGCACAAAAAACACAAAGAAATGTCTTATTTATAAAACGTAATGGGCAGAAAACACTTAAAAATGTCTCCTTTCTAAAACGCAATGGCCTAAAAAAAGAAAAGAAAGTGTTCTCTCTAAAACGCAATGGACTGAAAACACCTAAAATTGTGTTTTACCTAAAATGCAATGACTAAAAACACTTCAAAAATGTGTTTTTCTAAAACGCAATGGCCTAAAAGAACAAAAGAAAGTGTTCTCTCTAAAACGAATTGGCCTAAAAACACCAAAGAAACTGTTATCTCTCTAAAACGCATTGAACCAGGACAATAGTTTTGTCTGTGAATTGTCTGAACTAGGAAGTAGAGATCAAAAGGCTGTCTACGAATACAGTTTTCCAGCCAGGGGCTCTGCCCCTTGGACCCCGCCAGGGGCTGCCGCCCCTGGGACCCTGCTACCAGGGGCGCTGCCCCCGGACCCCCGCCAAGATCGTAAAACGCAATGACTAAATCAAAAACCCAGATCATAAAAATGAAATTAAAAAATTTCTTACATGGATCGAAGCCGATTTCTTCAACGATTGACGAAATTTGAATGATTCAAATACTTATCAGCGATCGAATCGAACGGATCGAGTGATTATCTTCAAAATCACTGGAAAAACGAGATTTTGTATGAAATTAAACTGGGATTTCTTCAAAAAAGCTGAAGAACACGTTGATCAGGTGTTTGAATCATTGATTGGTGACAAAAATCGTACAATAATGTAGTGATTATTGAGATAGAAAGTGAAGAAATGGTTGAAGATGGTGGGTTTTGAAAATGGTGGGTTTTGAAGTTACTGGGGAGAAGAAGGAAGAAGAAAGGATAAGATTGACTAAAATACTCTTTCTCTTTATTTTAAATTTTGTCACATGTCCTAATCCTATTGCTTCCTATCCTTTCTAGCCAAAATAAACTTCCTATTTGATCCCAACCCTTAATTTTTATATTAAACTTTGTTAGTTCTTGTAAACAATGGATAATTTTAATGATAAATAAACATGGTAATGTTCTTATTATAAATATTTAACAAACAAGAATAAATTTAATAATTCTTAGTAGCATGGGTAAACACTTAAACAACTTAAACATAAAAATATATAGATTTGGTATACTACTAAAACTTATCGGTTCGCTTCGGTTATTTTCGGTTATTGAAAATGATTATCCGAAAACCGAACCGAAATTTTCGGTTATTAAAAATTCGAAAACGAACCGTCGGTTTTTGTTTCGGTTCGGTTTTTTCAGTCCGGATTTTTCGGTTATTTCGGTTACGGTTCGGTTATTTCGGTTTTCTGCTCACCCCTAGTTTAATCATAGAGTTCCCGATTGTTATATATTATATATCTAGTGTTAATTCCTGCGAACTTCGTGGGTTTGGCAAAATAAGATGTTTTCTAGGAAGATCAAAGAGTGTGCTATAAACCGTTCAATAGTCAAAAGATTCTTCCAATATGGGTAGCGTCTTAACCCGGTTTACTTGAATTTTGAGCAATTTACCACATGTTTGACTTTCATAGTAAAAAAAATTCCAATATGGGTCATATTTTATTATGGGTCAAAACGGGTTAGGTTGACCTGCTACCACCTTTTAAGTTTTGTCACAAATAATGAATGTGTTTAATATTATTATAAGAAGCATCTAAGCCCTTAAAATAAAATGATTTAATTGGTTAAAAAGACTTCAAGCGATTTTCAACCTGTTCGACCCATTTGACCAAACTGATCCCGTTTTCACTAAACTTTTTATTTGACCCATTTGCGATTAAAGTTTTAAACACGACCCAAATTGACCCATCTATTGGTAAATGGGTCAAAATTGGCACCACATCTGTTTAACTTTTGTGAAAATTTTCACAGAAATCTATCATATAATTACCAAAATTCCTCAAAAGGCAGTTTGGATTCGTATAGCTGCCTATTCAACCAACTTCATGTCCTTCCCTAAACATGTTACCCTCATTGGTTTCGAGTATTAGTTTGTATGCAAACAAATATTATATTTTGCACCTTTTTAAGAATTAAGATAACAACATTTTCCCTTCAAGATGCATGTCCAGTGTAATAACTAATAAGATGGCTTTAACTATACGGTAAAAAAAGTTTTAGCCTCAAATAACATCGTGTATAGAACAGACATATAATCATGGAACGTTTCTTTTATTTCAAATTTTATGTATATAACACTGTTAAATATAATATAGTTTATTTTAAGTAACCTGTGTAACACATGGTACTTAAACTAGTGAATGAATAAAGAAAAAAAGAAATCAAATCAACAACTAATATGTACTTGCCATCAAGGTTGGACCTATAGTATAAGTAACCCAAGTTTGGGCCTAGGGCCTCCAATTAAAAGAAATTTTATATGCTAAATATTAATATTAGAGTAAATTTATTGTTTTATATTTGTTTGATTTTTTATACAAGCAAACCACTCTATCTTATAGTTGTGTTAGATTTTTGTTTGGTTCCAAACACTGATAAAGGAGTATCGTTTATAATAATCAAAAAATGAAAAAGAACCCGAAATTTCATTCCACTATAGGCCTCCAAAAAGGTTGGAACGGCCATGCTTGCCATGTGTCACTTAAATTAAAGAAAATGTTTTTTTGTCGATACAATTGTATTATAATCAAAGAGTTAAATGTCATTTTAGTCCCTGTGGCTTGGGACATTTTGCCAGTTTAGTCCAAAGATTTCATTTTTCGCATGTGGGTTCAAAAAGGTTTCACCGTTGCCATTTTAGTCCACTAGGTTAACTTCATCCATTATCTCTGTTAACGAGAAAGGCAATTCGATCATTTTATATGGCCGAATTGCCCTTTCTAGTTCACAAAATTACATATAAAATGACTGAATTATAAGAGGTAGTTATGAGTAGAAACTTCAAATAATTGTTAAATACACATCAAAGTTTAGAGAGAAAAGATCATTTGACTACCGCCAATGCAATGCAAAGCCTGTGAAAACTTCTGAAGTATGGAGGAAAAACTACCAGTAAATATGGAGAAGAGACATGGGGGGTGATGACGGGGGTAGCCCAAATCTCAATAAAATGACTAATATACATAACAGCTTAAAAGGTTAAAAGGTTGAGAGGTTCAATACGCGCGAACTCAGGTGAACAGTAAAAAGGACACGCACAGTGTCCGGTCACATCAACACTTAACGTGTGAACCATTTCTGCACAGACAGAACATGTGCACAGAGAACAACCTTTTATCCGCAGGTCTAAAGCCTCCAACCACCAAACGGGTAATTCCTCCACTGTAGCCTTGGATCCATGGTCACGAGCTTCCTCTTATAGAATACATCTTATCTATAAGTACCAGCTCCAACAACCATATCAGGGACACCAGATCAGTTGAGCTAACACATACTCTCTGATCTTCTCTCTTCTCTTGAGAACAAGTTTCATACTTGCTTCTCTTCAAACAGCATTGCTTCGCTAACAACTTCATTCCGGCTTGAATTCCCTTCAAGCTGGAATCAAAAGCGATCAATAAACAAGTGATCCAACCTCACGTGCTACAAACGTGGGAGGACCCCACGACCTGCGTTAGGCTAATCGAAACCCTTGAACCCTTTTACCCCGGAGATATCGCTACAGGCCTTGGTCTTGTATTTGTTGTATCAACAAGTTGGCGCCCACCGTGGGGCTACGCCGCTTACTTTATCTTAAAGACCAGTTGTGTAGCTCCATTTTCTCTTTACATCATGTCTGAAAGCGAGTCTCTCGGTCAGGTAAATCAGGTGCCTAACAACACCAATATAACACCAAATTCGGGTCGGATCTCACCGGTCCTATCTACACCTCTTTCTACTCCCGGAAGTACTCCATCGGGATATGTTCCCGGAGTTCACTTCTTTTCAAACACAAATCCATCTCGGTCAGGGGTTGCACCTACTCAAATCGATGTAATGCATACACCGGAACGCATAGATCGAAAACCCGAGGGAGTAGCTAGAAATTTCTTACAACTGAGATTTCTTCTCAACTAGCATGTGAGCTTAGAAAGGGAAAAAGGGTGAGAATAAGACTAAATTATGAGGAGTCTGAACCCTCATTATCACATGGCCCTCCATCTCTTCCTTTTAGCAGCTCACGTTCAGCCAAATCTTACCTTGAAGCTGGTCCTAGTGTGACAGACCAACCACTCAAGCCCTTGAGCTTTTGGGGAGGACAAGTCCAACCGCTTTTCCTTTATTTACCTCCCAACCCGTTACAAGCGGTACAACTATTGGGCATGAAAGCACTATTGATCAATTATGGCAGTCACCAGCTTCAAATATTCCTCCTCTCTTTGTTATTTCGTGTGAACAAGTCATGGCCACCTTGCCTTATACAGTACCATCAGAAAGCATTCAAGGCTTTAACCTTATGCCCCAGCTGATGATACAGATAATGGCATCTTTTATGAGTACCATCAGAAAGCCTTTAAGGCTTTAACCTTATGCCCTAGCTGATGACACAGATGATGGCACCATTTTCTTTGCAGCACGTGAAAGCTGGATGATGACACAGAAAGCCTTCAAGGCTTTAACCTTAATTTCATCAACCAAGTGCCAACCACTCACCAGGGTACCTCAAGCGGTAACCCAGCTTCAAGGGTAATAAAATACCTCTCAAAACCTTACAAGCCCAATAACTTATCTTGCTTCTCCCAACAAATTGTTGAGTACGAGTTTCAAACCCAGATAAAGACGCCATCACGGTACTAAAGACTACCTCCAAATCTTTGCCGGGACTGCAAGAATTGAAAAATGACCCAACTCCGAATGTTGTCTCATGTTCATGCAAACCCTTGAAGGGTTTTCACGCATATGGTTCAAAGACCTTCCTGGACGAAGCGTTCAGACCTTTGACGATCTTAGCAAAAGTTCCCTATAACAACAGAGGCATGTCAATGATGCCACGGTAATCTTCCAGACCAAACAACGTGGTGATGAAAGTCTCAGAGACTTCATCGAAAGTTACAAGAAGGAAGGTTTAACTTACGCCGATGAAAAGATTAGGGTTGCAGGGTTCATGAATGCTATAAATTCCAAATATCTCGCAAGAGACTTCAATAAATGCCTGCCCAAAACCCTTGAAGAAACACTCGAAAGGGCTGAAGCCCACATTCAAGGAGAATAAGCTGTAGACATCAAAGAACAAAATAAAAGACTCTTAACTAGAGCTTCCAGTATGGCTCTTATGACAAACGGTTCAAAGGTTCGGATTCCAGAAGGCCTGAAGGCCGGAACCCTCCAAGCCAAGAAAAAACCATAAACTTTACAGCCTTAACCAAGGCTACATAAGAGATCTTGGCAACCGAAGAGGTAAAACACAGCTTCCGCCCTCCTCAACCTTTGCCAAAAAACAAAAGATTGGAAAAATCAAACTAGTATTATGAGCTTCACGAATAGAAAGGTCACCATACTAATGATTGCTTCCAATTCAAAAAGAGAATCGAAAAAGCCGTCAAGTCTGAACTGGCTCACTTGGTTAAAGGGGTAAAGGACAAGATGGTTGGAAAAAAAAAGTAGGAAGTGAACATGGTCGACCTTGAAAACAAAGCTTCCCACAAACGCCATCATTTCAAGGCATGGGAACGTCAATATGTTTGCTTCCCACCACAAGAAGGAGAGTTGCTTTCAAACCCTCTGGTGATAGAAGCCAACATAGGAACCATCAAGACACAAAAGGCTTACATTGACACCGGTGTAACCACCAAAATCATGTTTGAGAAATGCTTTAACCCTCTCAGCGACGATGAACATTCAAAGCTTCAACAGTCTGAATCCTCCATCAAAGGTATCGCAAACATGCCTATCAAGCCTTTAGGCCAAATAACCCTTAATGTTGTTCAGCAAAAGGACAAAGGGACGAACCGAACAACTCACCTTTGCGGTAATCAATATCCCTTCCAACTATGATATCATCATAGGAAGGCCAGGGCAAAGTGTGTTCGGAATGGCAGTTTCAGTTGGTCAAGGCATTGTGAAGTTTCCCACTAAAAAGGGATATCAACCCTTCAACCTACCCAAGAAGATTTTGTGGTTAAAGGGGAAAGCTCAAGAAAGGACGAAGACGATGAACAAGGGTTGGACATAAACCCAAAATATCCTCAACACAGGGGATAAGGTAAACACTAACCTTTCCAAAGAAACCGTCTCATACCTTAAAAAGCTACTCTTGCACTATGTCTTTGCTTGGTGCCCAGAAGATATGATCGGCATCCCTCGTAGCATTGTTAAAACATGAGTTATGGATCCCACCTGATGTTAAGCCCATTATACAAAAGAAACGGAGTCAAGCCCCTAAAAGAAGCCTTGTATAACGCCAAGAGATGGAAAAGCTTGTTCTAGTCCTTCGAGAGGTCATGTATCAATCTTGGAGAATGGGTATCGATTTTAAAGACGTGAACAAAGCATGCCCAAAGGATTGCTACCCGCTGCCCCAGATAGACATCAACGATAACTCGCTCACAGGCTTCCCGTTCAAGTGTTTCCTCGACGCCTAAAAGGGTTACCATCAGATCCTAATGAAAAAAGAATAGGAAGAAAAAACCACATTCCACACTTATAAATGTATATCTTGCTATCAAAAATAGAATTTTGGTTTAAGAAATGCAGGTGCCACTTATCAACGTCTGGTTGACAAAGCGTTTGTCGGATAAATCGGCAAGAACATTAAAGCTTATGTTGACGATTTGGTGATTAAGAGCAAAACGGAATACCAAATGCTCCATGACATACAAAGAACCTTCCAAAACTCGAGAAAGATCAACATGAAGATTAATTCAGTCAAGTGCTCGTTTGTAGGGCATATCATAGGGAAACAAAGCATAAAAGCCAACCCTCAAGGGATGTGCTAACAAGAAAGACTTTCGATGGAAAGCTTACAGCTTTGAAGCGTTTTACCTCAAAAGGAAGCCTTCAACCAAATGAAGCAACACTTGGCTTCACTCCCAGCCATTTTGGCTCCGGAAACAGGAGGAACGATCTCTATCTACCTTACGATTGCTGAAAAGGCCATAAGTACGGCTCTAATCATTGAACGAAACAAAGTTCAGATACCCGTTTACTTTTTCAAAACTTCAAAATTAGCAGAAATCAAATATTCTCCTTTGGAAAAACTTGTTCTAGCCCTAGTCCAAACGGTTAGAAGGCTTCAAAGGTACTTTCAGTCACACCCTATACAAGTGGTCACTGACTAACCTATTAAGAATGTGCTTGAAAAACAAAAAAAAAAATCCGGACGATTAGCCAAATGGATTGTGAAACTAGGTGAACACAAAATCACCTATGTCCCGAGAAAAGCTGTCAAAGCTCAAATCTTCGCTGACTTCATCTTGAAAGTCCATAAAAAATCCATAACAGAAGTTAATACAACTGCAGCTGTACCCTCCAACCCTGATACCTGGAAGCTTTTTACCGATGAGGCTTCTAGTATCAAAGGGTCAGGGGCTGGGCTAGTTTTAATTAACCCTGAAGGGTTAGAATTCACATATGCTCTTTGGCTTGTATTTCAGACTACCAATAATAAAGCCAAGTACGAAGCATTGATCACTGGGCTAAAGCTAGCCAAAGAAATGTGGGTTCAAAAGCTTCAAGTCCTCACAAACTCTCTCAAGCCAAGACAATAACAGCTGCCTAGCAAAAGAACCCAACATGAATAAGTACTGAGAGAAATCAATGAACGCATTTCAAACATGTGCCATCAAATAAATTCCAAGATCTCAAAACAAGAAAGTTGATGCACTAAGCAAGCTTGCATCTCTTACGTTTACCCACCTCACCAAGAAGTTACTAGTTGGGGTATTAAAAACCTCATCCATCCAAAAACTGGAGGTTCAAGATGTGATCACTAAAAAAGGGCCAAATTGGATGACTCCCATTGAAAGGTTCCTCAAAATGGTGAATTACCTAATGACCAGACTGAGGCTAAAAGGGTTCGTATCAAGTCAAGGCAATATGTGTTACAAGGAGATATCCTTTACAAAAAGGATACCTTGCACCACTACTTCGATGCGTTGGCCCAAAACAAAGCCAATATCTGATCAAAGAGGTTCACGAAGGGATATGTGGAGCTCATTGTGGCCCAAAATCGGTAGTGTCAAAGTTGATGAACCTCGAACACTTTTGGCCTTCCATGCATCGAGATACCTCCGAACAACTGCGAAAGTATGAAGCTTGTCAGTTACATGCTCCGGTACCCAAAAGCCCCACACATGACCTCGTTCCCATCTCCTCGGCTTGAACATTTCACAAGTAGGGAATAAACATCGTTGGTCCATCCCCACTAGCCAAATGAGGAGTCAAGCTCTTATTGGTAGCCGTGAATTACTTCACCAAGTGACCAGAAGTAAAACCATTGGCTAAAATCTCAGGGAAACATGTCATTGATTTCGAAAGCATAATCTATCGTTTTGGGCTCCCAGGGGTACTAGTCATGGATAACGGGAAATAGTTTGCCGAGAAACCTTCTAGCTCCTGGTGCAAGGAGTTCAGAATAACTCAAGTATTCAGCTCGGTAGCTTACCCACAATCCAATGGCCAGTTTGATAGGACAAGCCACAACATTGTTGAAGGGATTAAATCTCAATTGGGAAGGTACGACAACAACTGGCTCGAATAGCTTCCCAATGTGCTATTTGAAATTCAAACAACCGAGAAAACAAGCCACAAGAAAATACCCTACAGCCTAGTGTTTGGATCAGAGGCTGTAATCCTAGCTGAAATCGGAGCAACAACACAAAGAACAATTAACATCGACCTCAAGCCAAATAAAAAATAGACGATGTTGAATTTGGAACTCCTCGAAGAGGCTCGTGATCAAGCAGCCATACAAAAAGCAAGGTACAAGCAAAACATGGAATTGTATTACAATACACGGGTGAAGCATGAACGCTTCAAGCCTGAGGACCTTCTGCTTCGAAATAATGATGCCTGCAAGAAAGAAAGCCAAGGAAAGCTTGGCCCTAAGTAGGAAGGGCCATACACTATCCTTAAAGCCTACAAAGGGGGATCATACAAGCTGGCAGGCCCACAAGGCAAAAAGCTTCCTCGCGATTGAGATGGCAAAAACCTTAAAAGGTTCCATGTTTAACCAAAACATGTTACAAATAGTTCCAAAAAGTTGTTCTATTCCCCTAGTAATCAAAGTACTTTGAAATGAATGAACAATGAATTTGTCTTTCTATCCTATAATCAGGTTGAGAACCTAGCAAGAAACTCCATGGCAAGGGCCATGTAAGGGGATGAGCTCCTAGGCCACATCGCTCAATAGGTTCAAGGGTTGAATGGACCTATATAAGGGGTGAGTTCCTAAATCAATACAACTCCATGAGACTCATAGAAATCTTAAAAACATGTCTCATAGACGGGTCTGAACAGCCTACACCAAATGTTCCTTAAGCCCCAATATAGGCTTACGAACCAAAAAGACTCTAAGTGAATGTCATACATAGGATAGAGGTTGTATCTTCTTGTTAAAAATATCCTAAGGCTAAGTGACTGCAGCACTGAACCCTTTAAGGTATAAATAACATAAGATGCACCACCCAAAACAAAGACAACATGCAAAATCAATGAAAACGCAAGGAAATAAATAGAACAACATAGCAAGATAAGTTAAAGATAGCAAGGGCCATACTGGCCATCAAACATAAAACATTGTCCACAAGCCTTCAAGGCTTTAACCACCAAGGGATCTAGACGATTCCTTTAAAATAAAAAAGATGTTCAAACAAACAACCCATAACATTGTTCGACATGCTAAGAAAGCTATGAATTAAGGTTTCTTCTTCACTTAGCAACGTCATGGATGGTAGACTTTGATGCATCATCCTTCTTCGAACCTCCATCATCTTGGGTCTTTTTAGCCTTCCTCTTTTTCCTCCTTACTGCACCCGCTGCCTCGGAGGCTTCAAGGCTTGAACCCTTTGAGCCCTCACCACCTTCAGAACACGTTTCCTCGCTATCTCCGAAGCAAGGACGTTTCTTCGAGAGGGACTTCAACACTTCGTTACAAACAGCCTCATTAAGGCCCTTGGGTTTTAGCTCCTGCAAGACAGGCAAAGGTTTACCAAAACACTTGGAGACTTCACCCACATAAGGGTAAATAATATGCCCTACCTTCAAAACAGATTCCTTGAAGACTTCGAAGGCTTTGGGTTGAAAAAGAGAAGACTTTTCCCGAGGCTCCCCAGGTTCACAAAGCTTTGTAACCAGCAAATAAACCTTGGTGTCTCCCATGAGCAAGAAGCTCGGTGTACACATCACCCAAGACTTTGTTGAATTCCGACGAATGGAGAAGATAGGTAACCACTTACTGAAATCCATGCTCAATGAGCCATTTATTATCACTAGTTGCCTGGGCAAGTGAAGCCTTTAACCCTTCTTTCTCCTCTAATAAGGCTTTTTCTGAAGCTCCAAGGCAGCCTTATCGACCCTGACTTGAACCTTGTCAGCCTCCAAGAGTTTTTCCAATTCAACCATATCAGTCTTGTGCGGGAAGAAAACTCCTAAAAAACTTCAAACAACAATGCTTTCTCCTTCTTAGCGTAGCCCTCAGCTTCTTTCAAAGCAACCATTGAAGATTTCATCTCATCCCTCTTCTTCGAAAAGACTTCATATTCTTGCATCCTTTTTCGAAATCGGGATACACCCTCAAGAAGCAAGGTAGCAAGGTTGCAAGCACCCATCATTATTTTTGAAATCATCAGTTCATTGTACACAGATGAGCAAGAACCTCGAACAGTAGGAGGAGCAAAATGGGTAAGAACATCCTCACAAACGGATGAAGGCTTGCAGCTGTCACCAACTGTGACCCTCCAATCCAGCACATAAACCTCTTCTGGATTAACAGTGACGGAACCTTCACCACCCTTCCCGAAACCCTTCATGCTCACAACCTTCTTACCCGCTGCTTTACTCTCCTTACCAATCCCCAAGGACAACTCCTTGTCTTTTCTTTTATTTATTTTCCCTCAACCCCAACTTCCAAGTCGTCTGGAGCCTCTACGTCATGGCTCAGTTCCACTGGCTCAGAAGCCGATGGATGGTCAGCTACCTTTAACACACGTCGGGTTAAACAATGGCTAGAAGCTTTGGAAGCACCTACCCTAGTAAAGCCTTTCACATTTGGAACGTTCACATAGCCTGAACCCTCGAACCTGTGTTCAGCACCTCTGGCAACAACATCTTCGCTGGAGGTAGCCTCAACATCCCCAAACACAACATCAGAGGTATCACCACTCTTGATAAAGCATAAGGCAAAACATCATACCCCGATCATACCTCATGAGCACAGGGTCACGATCCGGCTTGTCCCACAAGGTGCTCACACCCATCAACACTAAAAGGTGTTCAGGAAAGGGACGAAGCCTTGAAGGACACTTCCTAATGGCTTTTAACAACCAACTACCTAGTTCAGACTCAAATGGCTTAAGCTTGTTTAACATAGCATCAGGGTGCCTCCAAACAAGCTTGAAGGAAACAATGGACTCAGAAATCCAGAAAAATCGGTCCTTCCAAGAACCAACGGTAGTAACCACTGAGGAAGTCAAACAAACATCAACTTGGGATGTCTCAAACGTGACCCAATTGTCAAGAAACATCGGAACAACAATGATGGGTCATACCCTATCACAAGACCTCAAAGTGTAAAGTCCCAGCAAGACCTTGAGGACGCAACTGACCAAACGACACAAACATTCAGAACAAAGACCGAAAACGGATGACGCAATTTGGAAAACTCAGCAATAAAGAGCAATTGAACCAACGGGACACTAATCGATCGATTTGCCAAAACCCAGAGCCACCGGATTAAACTTTAGATCGATTCCCCATTCTTTACAAAAAGCCTCAACTTCCTCTTGAGTGAGACAAGTTGAAGCCTTTAAGCCTTAAAGCCTTAAAGCCTTAAAGCCTTAAAACCTTGAAGCCTATCACATTTACTATCATTCCGAAATTCAAATCTCAAAACTCAAACGCCTTAAAGCCTTGAAGCCTTTAAGCAATAAAAAATAATGTGTAAAAGTCAGAAGCATTTGAGCTTACATCCCAAACACCTCTGACTTGGGGGGCTGATGACGGGGGTAGCCCAAATCTCAATAAAATGACTAATATACATAACAGCTTAAAAGGTTAAAAGGTTGAGAGGTTCAATACGCGCGAACTCAGGTGAACAGTAAAAAGGACACGCACAGTGTCCGGTCACATCAACACTTAACGTGTGAACCATTTCTGCACAGACAGAACATGTGCACAGAGAACAACCTTTTATCCGCAGGTCTAAAGCCTCCAACCACCAAACGGGTAATTCCTCCATTGTAGCCTTGGATCCATGGTCACGAGCTTCCTCTTATAGAATACATCTTATCTATAAGTACCAGCTCCAACAACCATATCAGGGACACCAGATTAGTTGAGCTAACACATACTCTCTGATCTTCTCTCTTCTCTTGAGAACAAGTTTCATACTTGCTTCTCTTCAAACAACATTGCTTCGCTAACAACTTCATTCCGGCTTGAATTCCCTTCAAGCTGGAATCAAAAGCGATCAATAAACAAGTGATCCAACCCCACGTGCTACAAACGTGGGAGGACCCCACGACCTGCGTTAGGCTAATCGAAACCCTTGAACCCTTTTACCCCGTAGATATCGCTACAGGCCTTGGTCTTGTATTTTTTGTATCAACAGGGGGCAACTCACGTGCAGCTGATTTAGCAGCGTTGTCGATGGTTATAACTTACAACATTAACTTTTATCAAGCTTAGAAGTACTAATGTGATAACATGAACTTTTATCATGATTCAAGTACTAATGTGGCATCTTGTGAGTGACAAAAGTGCCATTTAGCATGATAGCGTACCCCTGAAATCTATGTTGGGTTTCGTCCCTGTACATATAATCATGCACTATATATATTCCCCATCATTATGCACTCTTTTATTTAAGGGTGAGGGTATTGACACACCCCCCTTTTTGTGTGCACACCCCCCCCCAGAGGTGGCATATAGGGCAATAAGGGGCGTATATAGTTTGAAAGCAATTAATGTGCCAGAAAAAGTGTTTTGATAAGCCTCTCATTGCCCTATGAGAGGCATATAAGGTTGTGGTAGTTGGAGCATTAAACCCTATACGCCTCTCATTGAGCAATGAGAGGCTTATCGGCACGAATTTTGATGAATTTAAGGTATAATTACTGACATGAAAGGAGTTTAGTCTGAAAAAGCGTGAAAGTGACCCATATGACCCTTATCGACCTATACGACCCTTATCGAGCAAAAATGTTTGTTTACCCAAGCATACGGGATTTATGGCTTCCAAATTTTTTCAAACTCGCAAAATTCCGACTGAACTCCTGAAGATTCTTAACTAAAAAATTTGGTTGAGACCGTGAAGCATAAAGATGTCGTTTTGGGGCATTGGTAATATTTTTGGCGAAGATTCGAACCAGTCGTACGTCTCCGAAAGCGTTTGGTTATCCGGCGTTGATCGAGGTGAGGAGGAGGTTGTGTCCGTGCCTCGTTGTGATGACGGGGGTGTGCGAGCCACGTTACCTGACTTGAACCAGGTGTTTATAGATGAGGGGGAACCATCTTACAATATTGCCCAAAGTTATCCGCGACACGAATACGGGACTTACCATTCGTATACGGAAAACAAACACAAGTTAGAGTATGAGGAAGGTGCTAAGGAGTATAAGAAAAATGATAAAGAAGTCGAAGAAGGTGCTAACGACTTTGAGGAAAATGATAACGAAGTCGAGGAATGTGCTAAGGACTTTGAGGAAAATGATAACGAAATCGAGGAAGGTGTAATGTACTTTGAGTAGGATGTTGACGACGACGAACCTGCTAACGAGGAAGGTGTTCACGACGACGAGCGTGCTAACGAGGAACCTGCTAACGAGGAAGGTGCTAATGACGAGAAAAAAACAAAAAAGGTATGACATAACCGTCAATTACGTGTTATTCGTGTTACATAATGTTGATATAATTTTAGAGTGGATAAAATGATTTTGTATACGTGTTATTCGTATGTATATAATTTTTATTAGGTAGGAGAAATCTAGAAAATGTTTGACCCATCCCGACCTTAACCCGAACCCGACCCGAAATTGTGTCATACATATTAACCCGATTTCGTTATCATTTTGGTGAAATCTTATATATGTTCTGGTGAAATATTTTGTTAAAAATAGATTACTTAGGCTTGTAAATGAACCGAACGAACACGAACGAGGCATGTATACTGATTAAAAATAGAAAATGTATGACACGAAATTTCATACAAACCCTAAAATGTGTCATACATATTAACCCGAACCCGATGTTGAACCCGAGTTTTTTTATTGTTTTTTTGACAAATTAATATATTAATTTCATTTATGTGGATTTCTAATGAACCTTTTTTTTGAGGTATTTGGGTCACTTGAAGAATTGAAGAATTGGGTATACAAAAGAGAAGTTGCGAAAGGTTACGTCATTGTCACCCAACGAACGAGGAAAAAAGGCGAAGGTGCATCAGCATGGACAGTGAAGATATGATTGCAATGCGATCGTGGCGGCGAACCCAAAAGTAAAGCATCCGTTCGGCGTTCCGGTAGCAAAAAGGTTGGCTGTCCTTTTAGTCTGATAGGGAAACTAGACTCAAGTAGTGGTAGTTGGAGCCTTGTGGGGAAGAAAAACATTCACAACCATGAGCCTGCTGAATTTCTCGAGGGCCACGCGTTTGATAGAAGGCTGACCCCGGACGAAGAATCACTGGTGGAGAGACTTTATCTGCAAAACATGGAGCCTACAAATATACATTTAACCATAAGAAATCAGTACCCACATAGCGTGTGCATTCTACAAGATGTACACAACATGATTAAAAAGATTAAACGAAAAATGTACGGCGATCGAACTCCAATGCAGATATTGGAGAGCATGTTGCAAGAAGAAAGGTACGTTTATTTCACCAGAGTGAATCCCTTCACAAACGCGGTCGAGGAGGTTTTTTTCGTTCATCCGGACTCGTACAACATGTGGCGTGCATTCCCACATGTGTTGATGATTGATGCTACCTACAAGACGAATGAGTATAAGCTTCCGTTTATTCAAGTTGTGGGTGTGACATCGACACACAAGTCTTTTTGTGTGGCTCATGCGTTTGTCTCTAAAGAAAAAAAAGATAACTTCTTATGGGTCATGGAGAAGCTCAAAGAATTGTTGGTAGATTGCATGGAGCCACGTGTAATTGTAACAGATAGGGATCAAGCTTTGATGAATGCTTGCGATAAAGTATTCCCAAAAGCTTCCAAATTGCTATGTAGGTGGCACATCTCACAGAATATTCTAAAACACTGTCGGGCAAAATTTACGGATGAAGACTGGAAAATATTCAAGCTTTCTTGGTCTCGACTATGTAATTCTCCCATTCCGACGATATACAATTATAACTTTCAGCGGCTTTTCACGCGACTGGTTAACGACGGACGATCAGGTACATATTATATTAGTTTACATACATTCATCCATACATATATACATATAAACATTACAAATCATTGTATTCAATTTTTTTTCAGATGTTCTGGATTATTTGTATGATGTGTGGCTGAAAGATTATAAAGAAAAGTTCGTTTCAGCTTGGACTAACACAGTCCCCAATTTTGGTCAACATATAACCAACAGAGTTGAAAGCCAGCATTCTAAGTTTAAGAGATACATTAAAGGGCCAAACAACTCGCTCCATAGACTTGTGTGTCTTGTTGGCAAAGTTGTAGAGTCACAAAAGATACAAATAAAACTTAGTTTTCAGGAGAGCAGGTCCGTGCAAATGGGGGACCACAGATTTCCATTTTTTGACAACCTACGCGGTAATGTTTCCCAAAAAGCCTTAGAGTTATTGGTTGTCGAGAGGAAGAAGCTAAATGCGTTGAGGGCAGGAGGGGGGACTTGTGGCCACCAGCTTTCTACGGGTTGTGGGTTGCCATGTGCTTGTCAGATGGAGTGGTGGGAAAATACAGGTAACATAACAACTATAACATATGCTTCGATCCATAGAATATAATCATCATTATACTTCATGTTTTAACAATGATTCTTGAAAAACAGGTTGCAAAATTCCATTTGCCGCGATAGATAAATTCTGGACAAAACTTGATTTTTCGACAGAAGAACTTAATCAAGACAAGTGTAATATTCAGGCGGAAATGGATAACCTCACACAGCAACTACATACGCAGCCACCTCTAGTGGTAAAAAGTATGTTGTCGAAGATGAAAGCGGTGTTGAATCCAAGTATGACTGACCATCAACCGCCTGAGGTACAACAAGATACTAGGGGCCGCCCAACTACGAAGGTAAAACAACAAAAGAATAAAGATAAACAACCCGAATCACAGAGGAACGACTACACTCAAAAGCCAAATGTGCGACGTAGTCGTTCAAAGAAAACCAAAGAAGAAAAAAATACACTTCCAATTATAGATAAAGACTTTCCACGGTTGGCCGGGCACAGGTACATACGTATATACATACATATATTTAGAATTCTTTTTCAATTTTTTATTTTTTAATATTTTTTAGTTTTTTATTTTTTTGCCAATTATAGGTACAAAAACGTGATCGAGCGTTTTAAGGATTGGCTTCCATCTAGCTATCGGAGATACATAACACATATCGAAGATGCCCAGCCGGACGGTAACTGTGGGTTTCGATCCATAGCTATGGGTTTGTGGTATGACCAGAAAGAGTGGAAGTGGGTCCGCCAATAGCTACTCGATGAGATGTTCATTAACAGAATGCGTTGGGGGCATATACTCGAATCATTGGACAAGGGATGTTACGAAAATGTGTATCGATCGATAAATTGGTTAAATGTTGAACCTGCACCTATGGCATGCTGGATGTGGTTGCCCTACACAGGGTTGTTGGTGGCTCAAAAATTTGGGGTGATTGTTCAACATTTAAGCAACGGTGTTTGTCAAACTTACTTCCCGATGTTCGATGGACCGCAGGTTTACCCGAACCATTCCATTTTAACGATTGCTTATGCCGAAGATAGCCATTTCATCATGGTTAAGTTAGCGGATAATAGCCCGATGCCAGTACCAAATGGACTTTGGAATATATACCGAAGTATGGAAGCTATGGAATGGGAGACAATGTACATGTCTCGTATTGCACAGGGTAGGGCGTTACTACGTAGTAATAGAACTCGACAAAAAGAAGTTATTGACTTGTGTTAGGTGTAGCATCCGTGAAACATAGTGTACGCAACGAACTTATTAATGTTTCTCTTTATTATAATTTAAATATATTGTAACATCCGTCAAATATAGTGTACGCAACAATTTTTTTATAAATTTTTTTTAATTAAAGTGCTTCATTTAAAAGAAAAGAGTACAAAATAAAAGAAAACTATTGTTTTAAAGGGATTTAAAATTGTTGACTCAAACTAAAAATGAAATCTGTTTTTTTTAATAAAAGGAATTAATTTTAATATAAATAAATGAATAATAAAAAAAAATTAGAATTACACAAATAAAAAAGGGAGGGGTCCTTCTGTATCGGACCGGCCTCCCCCAGGTTTCGAACTCGCACCCTTCGCATAGAACACACTAGCATTAACCAGTTTATCCTCCTGTACAGGAGCTGATAAATTGGTTATAGTATATCCTTTATACACTTCATAAGCCCCTCATTGATTCAAAAATCTATCCGCCCCTTATTGCCCTATACGCCCCTCATTGATTCAAAAAAGGGAGGGGCCCTTCTGTATCGGACCGGCCTCCCCCGGGATTCGAACTCGCACATTTCGCATAGAACACACAAGCCTTAACCGGTTTATCCTCCTGTACAGGAGCTGATAAATTGGTTATAGTATATCCTTTATACACTTCATACGCTTTAAACCCAACAACTCCTATAAGTTGCTCATTGAACCATACGGCTCTCATTGAACACAAACACTTTCCCAACTTCAATAAAGGGGTAAACTAGATCTAAAATTTGAAAACTCACACACTAAAACACCAAGAACACACACACAAACGCTCTGGACCACACGATTTTCACAAGACAAACTCTGGACCACACGATGAAGGTTAGTTTGTATTCCAAATTTTATTGCTTAATCTTCAACCTTTTTTTATTTTTTGGTTTTATTTCCGCCGTTTGTGGTGGTGTTGGGTTTGACGGTGGTGTTGGGTTTGATGGTGGTGGGGGATTGACTGTGGTGGGGAATGACGGCGGTGGGGGATTGACTTTGGTGGGGAATGACGGCGGTGGTGGTGGTGGTGGTGGTGGTGGTGGTGGTGGTGGTGGCTGTGGTGGTGGTGGTTGTGGTGGTGGTTGTGGTGGTGGTGGTTGTGGTGGTG
Source organism: Helianthus tuberosus (assembly GCA_030545235.1). Lineage (NCBI taxonomy): Eukaryota > Viridiplantae > Streptophyta > Magnoliopsida > Asterales > Asteraceae > Helianthus > Helianthus tuberosus. The sequence goes on from CM060408.1 coordinate 47,144,563, forward strand.
GGGATTGACGGCTGTGGTGGTGGTGATTGTTGTGGTGGTGGTTCGGCGGGTGTGGTGGTGGCTGTGGTGGTGGTGGTGGTGGTTGTTGTGGTGGTGGTTAGGCGGGTGTGGTGGTGGCTGTGGTGGTAGTGGTGGTGGTGGTGGTTAGGCGGGTGTGGTGGTGGCTGTGGTGGTAGTGGTGGTGGTGGTGGTTAGGCGGGTGTGGTGGTGGCTGTGGTGGTAGTGGTGGTGGTGTTGGTGGTGGTTAGGCGGGTGTGGTGGTGGCTGTGGTGGTAGTGGTGGTGGTGGTGGTTAGGCGGGTGTGGTGGTGTTGGTGGTAGCGTAACCCTACCCGACCCCCGGCCCGACACGTTTGCCGGGTCTAGACTTATATCATCGTTCTTTTTTTAAATGTGCATATGTTATTTTTATTATTATATTTATTATTTTTAACAATATATTTTCGGATGTCGGGTCTAATGCTATAATTGTATGTTTTATTAACAGGATATCGAAAGTCGGTGTTTTGACGGTGGTGGTAGCGTAATCCTTATGGAGAAGTACACTGCGTTCATATTTCAGATTCAAACGCTTAACTGCGTTCGTATTCCAGATTCATGCACCGGAACGTCCACCAACGACAATGCTTCTGCACCCACAGTCTGTGACGGTGGAAGTAGATATTTACCGGTGACTGTGAGGGTTAACTGGAATGTTCTTCCACCTCCAACAACGACAATGCTTTTGCGTCAGTAACCTCGAGGGAGAACTCCTTCTGTACGGATTGGTTCTTCATGCTGTGGAACCGGTTACTGAGATATCTTCTACAACAACGAGGGAGCACCAGATCAGGTCGGAGGTTCTTCATGTGGTAATGGGGAAGCGGAAAGCACGTTTACCGTGGAACGCATCCTTAAACTTGATAGCAACAATATGGTGACCGAATAGAGATCTGAATAACCGATACAGTTTGCAAGAATTTAAGAATATGTAACAGTTAGCGATTTAGGGTTTAGGGTTTAGTCGTTACATTTTGTATTAAAATGACATGTTTTGTGTATTAATATAAAACGATGTTTCGTGTATTTATTGCGTTATGGTTAATAAATGACAAGTGAAAAATAATTAAAGTCATAATAATAATTGATAAATAAAAAATTTGACATTTTATAATACACAAAATTCATTTCATAAAATATCGTCATGGGTCAAAGACCGTACCCGACCCCCGACCCGACCCGTTTGCCGGGACTAGATATAACATCGTTTTTTTTAATGTGCATATGTTTTATTATTATTATTATCAGTATTATTATTATTATTATTATTATTATTATTTGTTATAATTATAATTATTATTTATTACTGTTGTTATTATTACTATTATTATTACTATTATTATTACTATTATTACTATTATTATTATTATTATTATTATTGCTAAGTTAACGGGATGATTGTCCGATGTCGGTACGAAATGGACTTTGAAATACCTCACCGACGTATAGAAGCTATGAATGGGTGACAATGTACATGTATCGTATTACACAGGGTAGGGCGTTAGTAGATAGTAATAGAACTTCACGAAAAAGAATTTGTTAACTTGGCGAAGGTGTAACATCCGTGAAATATAGTGTATGCAACAATTTAAAAAAAAAATATATTAATTAGGGTGTTTTATAACATAAAAAACCCTTAATTACCACATAAAATTGTTAAAAAAATTAATTTCAAATGAGTCGTATAGGGCAATGAGACACATTTACAACACCTATAAGGTGCTCATTGATCAATAAGCCTCCCCTGGTTGACACCTTATGAGTGTCTCATTGACCAATAAGCCTCCCCTGGTGGTTTCCACTTTTAAAGTAGTTTTTGAATCAATGAGGGGCGTATAGGGCAAAAAGGGGCGTATAGGAGTTGTTGTTAAAGCGTGTATAAAGGATATACAATAACCAATTTATCAGCTCCTGTACAGGAGGATAAACTGGTTAAGGCTTGTGTGTTCTATGTGAAGTGTGCGAGTTCGAATCTGGGGGGAGGCCGGTCCGATACAGAAGGACCCCTCCCTTTTATATTTGACATTTTTTATTATTCATTTATTTATATTAAAATTAATTCCTTTTATAAATAATAATAATAACAATAATAATAATAACAATAAATAACAATAAATAATAATAATAATAATAATAACAATAATAATAATAATAAACAATAATTATTATTATTATTGTTATTATTACACAGGTTATTATTATTGTTTATTATTGTTATTATTGTTATTATTATTGTTATTATTATTATTATTTATAAAAGGAATTAATTTTAATATAAATAAATGAATAATAAAAAAATGTCAAATAAAAAAGGGAGGGGTCCTTCTGTATCGGACCGGCCTCCCCCGGGATTCGAACTCGCACATTTCGCATAGAACACACAAGCCTTAACCAGTTTATCCTCCTGTACAGGAGCTGATAAATTGGTTATAATATATCCTTTATACACTTCATACGCTTTAAACCCAACAACTCCTATAAGTTGCTCATTGAACCATACGACTCTCATTGAACACAAACACTTTCCCAACTTCAATAAAGGGGTAAACTAGATCTAAAATTTGAAAACTCACACACTAAAACACCAAGAACACACACACAAACGCTCTGGACCACACGATTTTCACAAGACAAACTCTGGACCACACGATGAAGGTTAGTTTGTATTCCAAATTTTATTGCTTAATCTTCAACCTTTTTTTATTTTTTGGTTTTATTTCCGCCGTTTGTGGTGGTGTTGGGTTTGACGGTGGTGTTGGGTTTGATGGTGGTGGGGGATTGACTGTGGTGGGGAATGACGGCGGTGGGGGATTGACTTTGGTGGGGAATGACGGCGGTGGTGATTGATGGCAGTGGTGGTGGTAGTGGCTGTGGTGGTGGTGGTGGTTGTGGTGGTGGTGGTGCTAGTTGTGGTGGTTGTGGTGGTGGGGATTGACGGCTGTGGTGGTGGTGATTGTTGTGGTGGTGGTTCGGCGGGTGTGGTGGTGGCTGTGGTGGTAGTGGTGGTGGTGGTTAGGCGGGTGTGGTGGTGGCTGTGGTGGTAGAGGTGGTGGTGGTGGTGGTTAGGCGGGTGTGGTGGTGGTGGTGGTAGCGTAACCCTACCCGACCCCCGGCCCGACACGTTTGCCGGGTCTAGACTTATATCATCGTTTTTTTTTAAATGTGCATATGTTATTTTTATTATTATATTTAACAATATATTTTCGGATGTCGGGTTTAATGCTATAATTGTATGTTTTATTAACAGGATATCGAAAGTCGGTGTTTTGACGGTGATGGTAGCGTAATCCTTCTGGAGAAGTACACTTCGTTCATATTTCAGATTCAAACGCTTAACTGCGTTCGTATTCCAGATTCACGAACAGTTTCTGGTCAACGGACTGATCGGTAACGTTACTCTACTTGTCCTCCGATTTAAGCGGCGCGCTCCGATTTCGGTTGCTTCATAGGACTCACTTGAATCGTCTCGGAAGTGGATTTCGGTTGGTTCAGATCTCGTTGGGTATATTCGAAACCAACTAAAATACGTTGAATTACTGAATCAACAGAAATAACTTAAATAACTTGAATCATCTCGGAAGTACTGAACAACAGAAGGATGACATATCGGTGGTTAGCTCGAAGAAGTTTCTCTCAATCAGGGATCTTCGAATGCGGTGTATTTAAAATCTCAATAGATGAAGGGTTTGTCATAAGAACAGGTTCATCAAATCGAGAATCAATTTCTTCATCATATTTTTCATGCATTTACATTAGCCACAGTTGTACGAAGAAACTGTTCGATTTCACGGTTTGTTTGAGAACTTGATTCAGATACACAACGGGTTCGTGTGAATCTAAGTAATAATATGTAATAGTTAGCGATTTAGTGTGTAGGGTTTAGGGTTTAGGGTTTCAGCTATGTATTGTATTACATTTTGTATGAAAGTGTTGTGTTTTGTGTTATTTTATCAAAGAATATTCACTTACATTTGCGTTATGGATTATAGAGAATTTGACGTTTTATAATACTAATTAAAGACATAATAATAATTGATAAATAAAAAATTTGACATTTTATAATATACAAAATTCATTTCATAAAATATCGTCATGGGTCAAAGACCGTACCCGACCCCCGGCCCGACCCGTTTGCCGGGACGAAATGGACTTTGAAATACCTCACCGACGTATAGAAGCTATGAATGGGTGACAATGTACATGTATCGTATTAATTATTATTATTATTACTATTATTATTATTATTATTATTATTATTATTATTATTATTATTATTATTATTATTATTGCTAAGTTAACGGGATGATTGTCTGATGTCGGTACGAAATGGACTTTGAAATACCTCACCGACGTATAGAAGCTATGAATGGGTGACAATGTACATGTATCGTATTACACAGGGTAGGGCGTTAGTAGATAGTAATAGAACTTCACAAAAAAGAATTTGTTAACTTGGCAAAGGTGTAACATCCGTGAAATATAGTGTATGCAACAATTTAAAAAAAAATATTAATTAGGGTGTTTTATAACATAAAAAACCCTTAATTACCACATAAAATTGTTAAAAAAATTAATTTCATATGAGCCGTATAGGGCAATGAGACCCATATACAACTCCTATAAGGTTCTCATTGATCAACAAGCCTCCCCTGGTTGACACCTTATGAGTGTCTCATTGACCAAAAAGCCTCCCCTGGTGGTTTCCACTTTTAAAAGGAATTAATTTTAATATAAATAAATGAATAATAAAAAATGTCAAATAAAAAAGGGAGGGGTCCTTCTGTATCGGACCGGCCTCCCCCGGGATTCGAACTCGCACAACTCGCATAGAACACACAAGCCTTAACCAGTTTATCCTCCTGTACAGGAGCTGATAAATTGGTTCTAGTAAATCCTTTATACACTTCGTACGCTTTAACAACAACTCCTATACACCCTTTTTGCCCTATACGCCCCTCATTGATTGAAAAACTACTTTTCAGGTTTGACCAAATAGAGAATAGATCTAAAACTTTTTAACCCCACACACTAAAACACCAAGAAACACACACTGTCTCTCTCGTATAGCTCGGCTTTGAACGTATCAATCTATACGGTCCATATTTTCATAAAAGGTTAGTGTATTATTTCATCTTTCCTTTGTTTATTTTGTTTTTTTTTTAAATTATGGCCGGTGGTGTTGGGTTTGACGGTAGTGTTGGTGTTGGGTTTGACGGCGGTGTTGGGTTTGACGGTGGTGGGGGATTGACGGCGGTGGGGGTTTGACGGTGGTGGTGGTGGTGGTTGTGGTGGTTATTGACGGCTGTGGTGGTGGTTAGGCGGGTGTGGTGGTGGTTAGGCGGCTGTGGTGGTGGTGGGGGTTTGACGGTGGTGGTGGTGGTTGTGGTGGTGGTTATTGACGGCTGTGGTGGTGGTTAGGCGTGTGTGGTGGTGGCTGTGGTGGTGGTTAGGCGGCTGTGTTGGTGGTGGTTGTTGTGGTAGTGGTGGTTGTTGTGGTGGTGGTGGTTGTGGTGGTGGTGGTTTGTCGATTATTTAGATGTTAATTTGTTAGAAATTTCTTACAAGTTTATAAAAATTGTAAAAAGTTTATAATATGACACGTATTATATATTAATTTTTGCAGATATATCGTCAGACGAGGAGGAGTTTGGTGCGATACAGGTGCCTAGATTCGATGAGATGGTCGGGGGTGATTGTTTGGGTATATTCCCTATATGGACTACCCGAACAATTCTAGGGAGTATAAACGTTTTAACAGGTTGCGACAAATGAAGGTGGGTCGGCAGAGGGCGTTGTCATGGGAGGCTTTACGGGAGGTCGGGGAGGAGGAGAGAGCCCGGGGTTTGATCAGGGAGAATTCCCCGTGGGATCGCATGTTTTCGGTGGCGGCTGGGCCATCTTATAGGACCATGATGGTGGAGTTTCTGTCCACATTCGTGTTTCGTCCACGGCCGGCTGACCGGCCCAATTCGGATATGGACGATCCGAACGTGGAAGCACCGCCTCCCGAGGTATCTTTCTGTTTGTTTGGGCAGCGACAAAATTGGTCGCTGCGTCAGTTTGCTGTTGCCACCGGGTTCTATACCGATGATGAGTTGGTTCAGGACATCTATACCACCGCGATTTGGGCTATGCCTGATGATCAGTTGTTTGCTTGGTGGCCCACTCTATGTCCTGGACCCTTCGGTAAGAAGGCCCGAGTTTCTGACATTCCTGACCCACTCGTTCGCTACATACACCGCTGCATTGCCACGTCGATCTCTGCGCGTGTCAAAAGCAACGAGTGGGTCACGAAGGTGGATTTGTTCTTTCTGTACTGCTTATATACAGGCACACCATGCGCCCTCCATCGCTGTCTGGCGGAGTATTTCGCCTCGTACGGCAAACGGCAGAGGCGTAGCCGTTTGATTGGAGGGGCGTTTATCACGCGTATTGCCCAGCATTGCGGTCTGTATTACCAATTCCTTGATGATATGCCGGCCCCAGCACCACACGAGCTCTTAGATCTTAGGACGATGAGAGGGATGAAGATTGCGGTGAACTTTCCGGATATCGGGCATCGGTTTGTTGATGAACACCAACAGATTTATGAACCCCAACCGATAGTCCACCAGCCACTGCTCGAGGCTGGGGAGGTGGAGATGCCGCATGTTGCTGACGTGCCTGCTATGGATGGAGACATGGAGCCTCAGGTTGACCAGGGGCATCCGTAGGAGCCGCCACAGATTCCACAACGCATTTATCATGCAGTGCGGTTGCCTCAGTCCACCCAACGTCTCCTTGAGAGGCTGGTGGCGGGTCAGGATGGTATGATGGCCAGCAGGACACAGCAGTTTCAGCGGATGGACAGGCGGATGGACCGGATGGAGGATTTGATAGAGTGGGTGATGGCTAGTGAGGTCGAGAGACGTACCCAGGCGGGGTTGCCGGTTCGACCCCCGCCACATCCACGAGTGTATCCGGGTTTCGACGTGGAGGCAGGTCCGTCCGGGACGCAGGCAGGTGGTGGGGATGATTCTGACGACAGCGATAAGGAGATGGAGGATTAGTATTTGTATTTGTTGGGTGAATTTTATTTTGTTAAACATTTGTGGGCATGTATGAACAAATATTTATTTCTTTTTGTTTATTTTGGTATGTTTAAACATTTGTAACTTGATGAATGTTTGTTCGTTTTGTTATTTATGCTTAGTTATTTATGCTTAGTCGACTTATTTTAAAAAACAACATTTAAAAAAAAAACTTAGTATATATAATAACAATGAAAAATAACAAGACAAACAACACAATATTCGATTACATTTTTTTAAAACTTAATATATATAAAAAACGGCATTTATAACTAATATTCTGTAACACCTCGAAAATTCACGTCCTATAATGTGTAGACACGTGTCATATGTTTAAACGTGTGAAAGAATATTATGAAAGGACTAAAGTTGACAAACATGGAAAGTATGTGAATATACGTATTCTAAGTGTCAACAGTGAATAAATATATTGTACATTAACCCTACATGATGTTTATAACGTCAAACGAATAAATCATGGATCATGCGAAGCTAAAAGTGAGAGATTACAAACTACAGGGGTTAAATGTGTCAACATGTTTAATTTTTACCTCTGAGTGACCTTTTGACAAACCCGAAGCTTTGTAACTGTAAATTATGCTCACTAGAATGCACGATATAAATTTCATAAAGATTCATTATCGTATGAGAAAGTTATGATCAAATTCGTGTGCGAGGGGTTAAAGCGTTAACGTTGAAAGTTATGACTTTTCGGGTTAACCGGAAGTGTCCAGGGACTTGGCAAAGTGGGTATAAGTCCTAAAACCCTTGTGGGTAAATATAAAGGGGTCAAATTGCAAGAATTAGGCTTAGTTGCCCTTTCGAAAGGCCAAGGGACATTTATGTGGAAAATAGAAAAATTAAAATCTGATAACAAGGCTGAGGCGGGCCGCGTTAAGATTAAGGAAATCTTATGCGGGTCGCGTCAGACGCCCAGTATCAGAAAAACTAGACAGCAGCCTGTTTATGCGCAGAATCGACCAAAAACAGATATTTTAACATGGTGGGCGACCCCTAAACAGTACTAGGCACTTAGGGACACATGTTGAAGGGTTGTGGTCAGTGTTAGACCTTGGTGTCAACAATCTATGGTGAGAAATTCACTATAAAAGGCCACAAGACTTCAACTCATTCTTCACACCTTCCATCAAGCTTTCTGATCGATTTCTGGAGCTTAGGAGCAGACTCAAGTGGTCACTAATCAAGCATAGGACTTCAGTAAGTATGCCTAACCTTTCTTAATTAAGTTTTAGCTTAGTTTTAGCTTAAAAGTCAAACCGTCGTAATTAACGGTTGACTTTAAGATTAATCACTAATGGTCCAGTGATTAGTCGAATCAAAAGTAGTTATAAGTTGGTAATTATGTGGGTAATAAACCCTCAAAAGGGTTCCCCCTGATTCCCACTCTAACCAGGTCAAAAGTCGGGTCAAACTTGCTAAGAAAAAGTCAACAGGATACTTAAATTTCAATTTATGCATAATTAGCAATGTAGAACATATACAACCTGTTTGATCATTAATATAACTTGGTAATGAGTGTAAGAATATGTCTAAACATGTTCAACCCGACAATTTCCTGTTTAGACCCGGTTCGGAACCGAAAGTCGCATAATTTGACTTATACTTTGACTTTCAGTTCTGACCCGTTATGGCATGTTTTAGAAATGCCTTAGAGCTTTATTTGGACCAGGTTACATGCTAGTATAACCCTCTGTGATTATACACCTCGGATCATTAGTTATCCAATTAATTCGCATGATTCCGTTAATTGCTCATATGTTGACCATTATGCCCTTATTACCTTAAAACGTGATTTTTGGAAATGTAAAAGAGTAGAAACTTTAATTACTGATATTTAAACTTGCATACAAAATTTGACATCAGTTTGAGGTGTAGGTTAAGAGTTATGCTCGTTAGCGTAAAATTAAAGCTTTATGTTAATTAAACGGCGTATTTAGCGTATAGCCTACTTAAACATACTTTTTGATATCAATCTCTTTACCCACTGATGTAATATATTATTTTGGGATTTTTAAAGATTTTTAATTAATTTTAGGCTGAGCATAACTCATAGTCGTAGGCTTAATCCGATAATTGTCGGTTTTGCCCTGACGGGCCATAAAATGAGTTTTACATATCCAAACGACTCCAAACCTTTTGCTACTGATTAGATATGATAAATAAATTATTTTAAGCCTTCTGGAACAACAAAAATATCAGCTTTAAGTATCGAACCCGAAAATGGCTTCTAATCGCCTTATTAAGCGTTTTTAGCGCATAGTATGTACTAAGACTATTTTTAAACATACAAGGGTGATACCTACTGATATTTGAGGCAAATTATAATATTTTAACAGTAAGCAAAGGTTGTTAAACTCAGACTTTAGTTTTAAGCTTTTCGGCTTATGTGAAATTACCAAAATACCCCTACGGGGCATAGTTTGGTTATAATTGATAAATTTCACATACCTACAATACCTTACTGTTATAAATCAGTAAACTAAGTATTTTTGATGATTACATCAGACCTGTAACTCAGGATACTACTTAAACTCTTTTACAACCTTTAAAATGACCAAACTACCCCTACGAGGCATAGTTTGTGTTTAAATTCGTTTCGGGCATAATAAAAGACACCTTACTGATGTCACAACATATTTGGAGCATATTAACTTAGGAAACCTGTAAATGGCTCTCATTATTACCCGCTACGCTTATTACGCGTTCGGTTCGGTTTATGTAACAAGTTTACATAAATTAGCCGAAACGGGTCAAACCTTATCGGTTTTATCTCAAAATCCAGAATGTGCATGAAGGACCCATATTAAACAAGTCTCTGAACTTGTCGGGTCTAAATCACATTCTATCCGGTCTTCGCTTAATCGTGCGTACGAACCGTATCTTTGAAACTAACCGGTCTAAGCTTAAGCTTAACTAAAGACCCGTTAGGATTCTAATAGGTTATTATAAACCTTCGTTCCAGATTAGGAGAACCAGTAAAAGCTACTTGCAATTTGCTTATTGTGATTTATACATTGCTCAGGTAAATACTTTTAACTTATTTTCCCTATATGGGCTTGGGTTACGGTATATAGCATACCGCTTGATCGGGCATCAAATCTTCCATCGTTGGATGGTTAATTGAAAATTTTGATCGGCTCGTTTAAACAATCTTGTTACTTAAAGCCTTTGGGGGGTTAATGACCATGTCCCGGATATCCTTGGCATCATTTTACGAAATGGCCACGACTTAAGCGCGGGGTGTAGGCGTACACCCGTCAGTGCACAAAAGTATATTGTGGTGTGTCTATTGATCTTTAACCCGGACAAGATCCGGGCTACTGAACGCACAAGGAACATGTAATTCGTTCACAAGATTATAATATTAAATAATTCTCCCAAGTTAAATAAAATGTTTATGCCACGTGCATCCAAACCAATTTTCAATCATTTTCCAAAATGAGTCAGTTGATTGTATTTACCAGTGTAAACTGACATATTTTCCCAAAAAGATTAAATGCAGGTACTAAGCGTAATTGGCTGGGATTTCTCCTTAGCATCACTAGAAGTCTCGCAAGCTTAAGATGCCTGAAGTCTGTTGAACTATTAATACTATTTTATTTTCGATCCATCTGTGGATAAACTTCCGAATATTGTGACATTTGATATTACAATATTAAATTCGGTTGTATTATATCTTTTAAATTTGCTTCCGCTGTGCATATTGATTATTGTGTTGTTTGACTTTTATGTTGCCAACCACGTCACGATACTCCCCACCGGGCCCACCGGTGACACGTGGAAACCGGGGTGTGACATATTCGATTACATGTCTTGCATAAACTTACATACTAACAATGAAAAATAACAAGACAAACAACACAAAAAAAATCCAACTGATTATCAACCAACGTTCCCTCTTACGAACAATACTTGAATGAATATCTTCAAATTCCGCTTCTTGCAATTTATAAATTCGAACCTCCTCTCTCAAAAAATTGACTTCGTTTTTAAGCAGAGCCTTCGTATCCATCAGTTCTTTGATGACCACACATGCTCGACGACACATGGGAGGATCGACCCACACAAAGAAGTTGCACTTAGAACGCTGACACGAAAAAAAATCACTAATATACAAGGGTTAATGGAAAAAAAATACATTAAAAACATACCATATTGTGACAAGTGTAAAATTGACGTCCGGGATTAGCTTCAGTCCAAGATGTTCTTAGTGCAGCCGTCCTACCACATCTGCAAACAACCATTGTGAATTTGTGATTGTGAAGATGGTGTATATTTCTATGACAAGTAAGGATGACAAAAATACCCGACATTTGCAACCAACATATACAAGCTTTAAAAAAAAAACCAAACCAATATGCCGCTCATAGGCCCATACTCGAGTATGGTGGGTACGGATCCTGACAACTTTTCAGCCCATATGCCTCGTATATCCCGATGAGACCCATATCCACCTACCTTTTCTGAAAAGTTGACAGGACATTTATGACACCCCACTTGCATATGCCTCTCATCGACCCATACGGGTCTCATTGAAGTTCAGTTTCACTTCCTTTTATAGTTTAACCGAGAACAAGTACACTGTACATATCCAAATACAAAAGTTATTTTTTGGTTAGACGAGTTCTGGACCACACGATGACAATCCGGAAGGGGACCGCACGCGTCTCTCGTATAGTTTTTGCTCTCGTATCGGTCTATATGGTCGGAATATTCAAGGTTTGTTTACCCTTGTTTTTTTGTGGTTTTATTTTGGCGGTTTGTGGTGGTGTTGGGGTTGGGGTTGGGGTTGTGGTGGTGGTGGTGGTGTTGGGGTTGTGGTTGTGGTGGTGGTGGTGGGGGTGGGTCGGCTGGGGTGGTGGTGGTGGGTCGGCTGGGGTGGTGGTGGTGGTGTTGGGGTTGTGGTTGTGGTGGTGGGGGTGGGTCGGCTGGGGTGGTGGTGGTGGTGGGTCGGCTGGGGTGGTGGTGGTGGTGGGTAGGTTGTGGTGGTGGTGGTGGTGGGTCGGTTGGGGTGGTGGTGGTGGTGGTGGGTCAACTGTGATGGTGGTGGTGGTGGTGGGGGTGGTGGGGGGGTGGGTCGGCTGGGGTGGTAGTGGTGGTGGGTCGGCTGGGGTGGTGGTGGTTGACGGTGGTGAGGTGGTGTTGTGTTGTGGGTGGTAGGCTGTGGTGGTTTTGGTGGTGGTGAGGTCGGCTGTGGTGGTGGTGGGTGGTCGGCTGTGGTGGTGGTGGTGGTGGTGGTGGGTGGTGGTCGGCTGTGGTGGTGGTGGTGGTGGTGTTGGTGGTGGTGTTGTTTGTTTATTATATTTTACAATATAATTTCTAATATCGAGTCTAACACTATAATTCTATGTTTTTTAACAGGATATCGAAAGTCGGTGTTTTGACGGTGGTGGAAACGTAATTCTTATGGAGAAGTGCACTGCGTTCATATTTCAGATTCATGCGCCGGGACGTCGGTCCAGGGTGAGGTTCTTGGCGGTGGGGGATGCATCATCCAACATCAATAGCCAAGTCACTCGGAACTCTGACGGTGCACTCTTGATAGCATCTACCGACGCCCGGTAGTTCCGTGACCACCATATACCATCATTCGTCTGAACCGGCTTTTAAACCGGACAGAATCTTCGAAGAAACTGTTCGATTTCACGGTTTGTTTGAGAACCTGGTTCAGATACACAACGGTCTCTTTGCTTCGTCCACTAGAACTATTTGTGTATGCATTCTTTTGGTAACTACCAAAAGAATGCATACACAAATAGTTCTAGTGGACGAAGCAAAGAGAGCGTTATGTATCTGAACCAGGTTCTCAAACAAACCGTGAAATCGAACAGTTTCTTCGTAGATTCCGTCCGGTTTAAAAGCCGGTTCAGACGCGTGATGGTATATGGAGAAACTACGTTCGTATTTCAGATTCATGCACTAGAACGCCGATCTAGGATTACGTGTTATCGGAGTAGCCTGTTGACTCGTCAGCTCCAAGTGACGCTAGCCAACGCGGTCCGCCCCGTAACATGTCCTTCCAAGAGAGGAGTTCATTAGTGTTCTCATGAGCCTTCCACCAACGAGAATGCCACTTCGCTCACCATCCTGACAAGAGGCGGAAGACTGGACGGTGGTTGATAAACGAAATGCCGACTCCACTGCTCCAACCTCCTGATCCCTTGTGCCATTTCAGTGTGGTAGATGTGAAGCAGAATCCCGTTGGAAGGTAGGGTTCGGTACACAATTTCAAGACAGCCGGGCTGTCTTTGTATTGTGTATGCTGCACCCATCGTTTTCATGTACAGGAATTAAAAAATATGTAACAATTAGCGATCTAGGGTTTAGGGTTTAGTGGCATTCTGTATCAAAGTTACATGTTTTGTGTATTAATATAAAATGATGTTTAATTACATTTTGAATTACGTTTCTTGTTGCGTTATGGTTAATAAACGACAATTGAAAAACAACTAAAGACTTTCAGAAGTTGACATTTTTTAACATACACATTGCGTTATGGAAACAATTAAACACATAATAATAATTGATAAATAAAAAAGTTGACATTTAATAAAACGTTATAATATACCCATTTAATAAAATTAAACACATAATAATAATTGATAAATAAAAAAGTTGACATTTAATAAAACATTTAATAATACTTATAAAAAAATTGGCATTTTATAATATATACAATTCGTTTTATAAAAAAAATTTGACATTTAATAATACTTATAAAAAATTGGCATTTAATAATATACACAATTCATTTCATAAAAATATGAAGTTTTTATAATACTAACACAATTTTTTATAACAACATTTTATAAATTTTTTTTTAATTTTCTTAATATTTCACAACTTCTCCATACAAATACCCTATCAAAATAAAGTTCCACACACCCTAATCATTGGCTGACACCCAATGATTGGCATTAATTAGATGGTAGGGGGTGTGTAAATACTTTTCAAACGTATTGGGCAATGAGGGGCGTATGGGTGGGGCCAGTTTGAGGCGTATTGGGCAATGAGGGTCATTTAGGGTTAGGGGGTGTGTAGATACTTGGGGGGGGGGGGGGGGTGGATACCTCCACCGTTATTTAAACACAAGTTACTATCAAAACTTGAAAACATATTATTACTTTTATTGATATTCTGTATTCTTGTCATATTAATCTAAAAACATAAAAGTGCCAAACCAACAAATTACAAAAAAAATAATAAGTAAACGGAAAACAAGCTACGCCACAACCCCTCTTTTGAATTGCAAAACCAATCCTACCAAAGACGATCAACTCTTAAGGGTCGAGACATTACTATTCACGACCTGCTAGACCCTGTTCAGGAATTCCATAGCCTCTAGGGCTAGGGAACCAAAAGTATAAAAAACAAATAGATTAAATACGTGTTGATTCTCTAAACAAGCTTTCTTGTGTTTAGCGACCTTGCCTGATTTCGTCTTCAATGCTGCCTGACCAGTAACAAACTCATCGTATCAAAACAAAAACAAAAACAAAAGCAAATACGAATACCCAACTTAATTACACAAACACCCTTTATCCCAAGTTCCCATTTCGTAACAATAAACCATAATGCTAGAAAAAAGAGGTACACTAAAATATAGATCATCCATTAACATCTTACAAGCCTAAAATCTCATACAACATACAACACATAAATGCATAATAAATAATATATATTCATGCTACTATCATAGATTTCCGATGAGAAGATGCATGATACATAAATTACGTTGATTATTAGAAGCTCCAGATGCAATCCAACTCAGTGGGCCCTGGCTTCTGAATCTCTGCAGCCGGCGTCCAGTTCCCGCCGAACATGTTTCCATCGTTGAACATTGCACCGTCTTCAAGAACCGGTGGCTGAGGGAAGGCTACGTTCACGGCGGCGCCGGCGAATGTGGAGGCTGAGATAGGCAGCGGGGGAAGGTCCAAAATAGATTGGGAAATTGAGGCAGTGGAGAAACAGGGCACGTGCTCTTTTGAGGCGGCGTTGCTGTCGTAGGAGTCACCGGCGTATGCTGATGATGTGGCGGAGGTGTACGACGGTTCGAGAAGCGGTGGGAGGGAAAACGACGTCGAAGAGTTGACTTCATGGTTGGAGTTGGATACACGCTTCGTCCCTGAACGATGGTTCCCGCCTGAGCTACTCTTCTGAAATACTCGACAGAGCACCCATTCATCCTATTTATCAAGTACATGCAAACATCAATAATTCATAATAATTAATGGTGTTTCTAAAAAAATACATATCTTTTTAATTTATGTGTCACTAAAAACCTAATACATGTTTATTTAGAGCATTATATTAATTAACTATGTAGTATTATTTATCAAGTTTTGGTTGTTGTGAGGTAATATTATACTATTCAATTTTGTTATAGTTTTCGTTCTTATTCTTTTCTTCTTTTACAATTTTGTCAAAAAAATATTTTTTTCTTTTTTAACAAACACTTTTCTAGTTTCAACTATCAATTATGGTCTCTTACACTTTTCCTCTTTTACAAATTTTTAGTTTTACGTTTCGTCCTAAATTTTATGAGTTAACACGACTCAACGCGCGTGTGTGGTTCAACTTTTTTACATTATTTTTTTGACGGGTTAATGGCCGATCACAGTGTGTGGGTATGTTTTACGTTTTGATTAAATGTTTACGAGTTAACACGTTACAATGCATGTGCATGGTTCAACATTTTTACGTGTATTTTTTTCGATTAAACGGCCCTGTCGCAAAGCACGGGTCCTAAATACTAGTTATTTTTATTTTAGAAAATTGATGGAGTTAACATGAATGATTTGATTTATGGACGAAATTTTTTAACTGGTTTATGGAAAGTCTACTTCTCTCACAAGCAGATTTTGACACCATTGGTTGGTCTCTAGAAGCACCATTTATGGGTAGGTGTAGTTTAGAAGTAATTTATATACTATTAATTTGAAATATTTGTATGCATGTTTGATTATAAGTTATGCTTAAGTGATTGTACCTTAATCAAAGTATGCATGTTTGTAAGTTATTCTTAAGTGGTTGTACCTTAATCAAATAAAACATTTGTATGCATGTTTGATTGTAAGTTATGCTTAAGTGGTTGTCCTTAATCAAAGTATGCATGTTTGATTGTAAGTTATGCTTAAGTGGTTGTACCTTAATCAAATATTGGTTGTAAGTTGTGCTTAAGTGGTTGTACCTTAATCAAATAATGGTTTCATTACCTTACCAAATTCAATCTGTTTTGTATGCATGTATGGTTGTAAATTGTGCTTAAGTGGTTGTACCCTAATCAAATAATGGTTTCATTATCTTACCATATTCAATCGGTTTGATCCATTCAAAGTTGTGTTGTTTTATTTGTAAATTATTATTATTTATAATAATCTAATTAATTTAGCCAAAATCTTGTACAAATATAATTTGCAACAAATTGATGCAATGGTTGTTGTAATGTATGCGTTATGGTTTTTATAGTGGTAATGCTATATTTATTATATATAGATTGCGATGAACCTGTCAAACAGGAAAAAATAGACGTAGGTTCATCGTAACGCGCGAGTTCTAAATCAACTTAGTTATTTTATTCTATGTTTTACGTTTGGGTTAAATTTTTAGCATTAACACCGCAACTTAAGTGTCGGTGATCGCTGGCAGTAGTGTGATATTAGTGCTCGCCCCCGCCGCAACGCAGGGGGCGCTTAATACTAGTTGTCCTTAAAAAACAAAAACATTCATTTTTTTTTTTTTTGAACGGTAACTTTCTTTAAGAGTGACCCTTAGTCACACCTGCCAATTAAGGCAAGCCTAGCCCACCAGGCCCGCACCAGACTATGTTGTCTGAACCGGGTCCACGCTGGTGTTGTCCGGGCGTGGGCTAGCGCTCCTCCGGAAACCGTACTGCCTCTACACGAGTTGCCTCGCTAGAGTAACAGCCGGATGAAAACCGGAGTGACGCTCAGGATCAAACCCTCCTCGGTGGGTTTTTCACCATCATTGCGCACGGGTGTCCTACCCCCTTTCGCCACAAGCGGGAGTCGAACCGGTGACCTCTAGGAGGACAACCGGCCCAACAACCACTGGGCTATGAGGGCAGTACGACCAAAAACATTAATTTAACTTTTGAAATTTGAATCCCCTCTTTCACAAGTGGGCTTGAGGGGAGCTCCAATCTCCAAATAAGCCGTCCTCAAGCCCACTTGTGAATTTAATACTCAAACTTCAAAAGACGGAGTCAAAAAGTTTAAAAAATCATCCACAAACCAAATCGGCTGTTAATTAATTACACCATATCTCTAAAATATTACGAGAGATTACATTGAAAAAGATGATAAATAAAGTTAACGGGACAATAATGTGTTGTACCTTGGAGGTTTTGGAGAGAAAATGGAAAGCAAATTTGCCTTCAAGACGATATTCATGCATAACCCAATTGGTTTTCTCTCCTTTAGGAGCCCTACCTCGATAAAACACTAGGGTTTTCTTCATCCCCACTAAACATGAAGTCTTTGAACTGTAAACCTCCTTATCTTTTCCGGTTGCTTTCCAGTAACCGCCGGCTGTCGCCCGGTTTGTTCTCAGTCCTGTTGGGTACTTCCGGTCACGCAGACTGAAAAAATACCACTCTTTTCCCGCCATTTTCGCCCTTTCTGTTTCATCACCAAAATCAACTTATTATTATTGTTATTATTATTATTATATTAATAGGCTAAAATTATAAGCTTTACATGTAGCCAAGCTACTCTTTACTCGCTAAATGCTCAAATCCAGCCGAGGTCAATTGAAACCGAAGCTTAAAAGTAATTTTGTTTAACAAATGAGCCCAAATTTGGCTTACTGAGTTTGAGCCGATTTACGAGGCTAAATGAGTTTTTTATTTATACAATTAGTATTTAGGGGAAGGTTCAAATGAAAACCACTAGTTATTGTGAAAACTCAAAAACTAATTAAAAAAGCCAAAAAAACATACCAAATTTTTTTTTGCATACCAATTTTCGCAGCTTTTTATATATAAAAAAAAATTTCAAAAAAAAACAAAAAACAAAAAACAAAATTTGTAGTGCAAATGTGTACTACAACAATTTTTTTTTTAAATTTATATATAAAAACCTGCGATTTTTATAAAAAAATTGAAAAAAAAAATTTGTGTGTTTTTAGGCTTTTTTTAGTTAGTTTCGAGTTTTCACAATAAAAGTGGTTTTCATTTGAACATTCCCCTAGTATTTAATATTTAATATATATATATATATATATATATATATATATATTATGATAACTATTATTATATATATGATGATTAAAATAAATAGATAATATATATAGGATCAATATCAAAGGAAAACCACTCTGAGTTGTGAGAACTTAGAGAACTCGGCCTTTCCGTGCGAGTTTTGCCCTTATTTTTTTCACACCCTAGATTAAAATGTTCAGAAAACTGCCGTAAATTTTTTTTGAAGTGGTGTTTTTCGGCCACTTACAACAACTGTAAAAAGTGACGGCTGCCTTTTTGGAAGAGTTGGTTTTTTTAGGATTTTTGGTAAAAAACCTTTCGTAAGGTCGAGTTCTCTAATTAGTTCTCACAACTGCTAACTAATAAGTAAAACAAGTCGAACTAAAGCTTCACAAACTGCTTAGAACCAAGTTTGAGCTTAAGAGATAGAGCTCGAACCGAGCAAGGCTCATGCTCTCATGTATTAAATGAGCTAGGCTCGACTGCTCGAGGCTAGTCGCCCGGCTTGGCTCATTTAAACCCTATTTACATGTGAAAAAAAACTTACAAGGAAAACAAGTATCAAACTACTAGATCACTTGATTAAAGGGTAAATATATATGTATATTTAGATACAATTAAGTTTTAAGCTTATATTTACCAGTTATACTACATATACATTTAGAATATGGGGGGAATAGTGTCAGGCAGCTGCCTGACACTTCCCTATTGAACCAAACCAATTTTAATTTAATTTTATTCACAGTTTAATATTACGCTTTCGTCCTTCGTTTAAAATTACGTTTTTTGCCCCCAGCTCAAAATAAAATTATGAATTTGCCCCTAGCTTAAAATTACGCTTTTGCCCTCGGTTCAAAAACTCACTTTTAATTTTGTTCCCAGTTTAAAATTACGGTTTCACCCTCCGTTTAAAATTACGTTTTTGCCCCTAGTTCAAAACAAAATGTTGTTTTTTCCTCTAGCTCAAAATTATGATTCTGCCATCAGCTCAAAATTACGTTTTTGCCCACAGTTCAAAATAAAATTATGTTTTCCCCCTAGCTCAAAATTATGATTTTGCTCTCAGTTTAAAATTATGATTTCGCCTCCAGTTCAAAATATAGTTACGATTTTGCCCTCTGTACAGACATACATGTTATGATAGAGAAATATTCGGCTTATTGCCTGCAACGCGGGCGGGGCAAAAACTAGTATGCAACAAATACTAAACTTTACAAGTAGAAACAACAACACACAAACTTACGAGGAAGTTCCCATGGTTCGCATTTGTTGAGATCAACGTCGGCAACGGCCCGGCACGTGAAGGTTCCGTCGAGAACCTTCCGGAGAAGGTAGCATGAGATGAGTTCTTCATCGGTAGGGTGGAACTTGAACCCAGGTGGCAGTTGATGGTTGTCAAACAGCTGAGTGAAAAACTGATCCATGAAAAGAGAACTCAACAAACAAACAGTGATGTTTGGAGAGAAGTGATGAAGAACCGTTGAGTTAATGGTGGATTTGGATGAAGATATTAAATAGTGGGTGTGATGTCTTGTTATGTTTGTCGCCTCTGCTGCAAGTGTAGTGAGAGAGAGTGTGTATGAATTTATGAGGTGGGGATTATGCGTGCGTGCGTGAAGATGTGCAGCAGGGTATTCCCATGTCAGTGAAGAAAAAAGGAGTAGAAACAGAGTACTTTTCATTTGTATGTGTAAAGTTCAGGATGCTTTCTTTCTTTCTGGATTTGCTTTTTAAATCTCTAACTTTGTATCATTTATGAATAACGATATCTTATATGGTTATTATGGATATGTCTCTATGATGGTCTTCCTTCTCGATCAATATTTTCATTTTGTGTATGATTATCGTTCTCTCTTTACTCGTACCAACATCTATTCACACAATGACACACGCTTAAGTAGACATATATTCAAATGGACCTCTACTAAAATAATTGACTCGTGACACTAAGCTGTGTTTGCTTGATGTGTTTTAAACGATGGGGTGAGTTGATAAAGGTGGAGGAAGTGGTTGCTACACTTGCACCAACATCTTTCTCCTCTACATTATCACTATCATGGTTTAAACAAGGTTTCCAAGTCTGAGTACTCTCTGAGTTTCTTCAACTCCACCTAATTATTCGGAATTGATCAAACACGGTAAGCCTTAGCCAGAATCGAATCTAGTAGGTCAACTAAAGCCAAGTTTGACTTTAAAAAAATAAAAAAATGAATATCATTTTCTCGTATTTGTTATAAATATTAGTAAATTTATGTTATTTGACATATATCTAATTTCCGAAAACTAATTTCTTTATAATTTAACATGTCCGAGTATTCCCCAAGTACCCTCTGGCAAGGTCGAATACTCTCAACCCGCACAACCAACTAGGGAGCGCTTAACGACTTTTGCAACCATAATTGCCTCATCAACTTTCATATTACTTGTCTCTTACTTACCACAACTTGCTAAATCGCAGGAAATGCAGATGCCTCTCATGCTACAACCTATTTTTATATAACACATTTAAAAAAACTAACTAAATATTTAATTGATTGATGGCTTTTGTGAAGAATGAAAAATAAACAGAATTAGGCTCAAGAATTACCTCAAAAGGATGAAAGCAAATTCGAATCGAGTGATAGAAGTTTTGAGTCCTAGAATTTGGATCTTCGATTTGCAAAGAAATTGGAGTATTTGGATGAGGGTTTTTGTTCGTAAGATGTTGAAATGATTAGAGAGAGAGTGATTACGTCTCTAATTCACTAAATTTTTTACGGCCAACAGAAAATTTATTAAAACTAGCGAGGCGCTAGGCACCAGAGATTA
This sequence comes from Helianthus tuberosus, assembly GCA_030545235.1. NCBI lineage: Eukaryota > Viridiplantae > Streptophyta > Magnoliopsida > Asterales > Asteraceae > Helianthus > Helianthus tuberosus. The sequence goes on from CM060408.1 coordinate 47,165,721, forward strand.
CACAAAAATCCGAAAAGAGACATTACACCAGATGGACAGAATGAAATCTAGACAAAAACATCAAATCTGTTCCAATCTTCCCATTTCATGGACGCCTCCTTCGACGCTATTTTTAACCCAAAGGTATCCCAGTGAATTCACCTCCTCCAACACTTTATAGACGTCCGGCCTCTTGTCATTATATCGCCTCGTTTCGCGTCTTCCATATACACCAGACGGCAGTCAGAACTAATGCGTGTATGGCTTTCTTTCATTTCCTTGACCTTGGACTAAACCCATGAAGCTCCAACAAATCCTTAAACTCGAAGGCCAGTATGGGAGGTAGATTACACCAGCTAGCAATATTTTGCCACATTGTTTGCGGAAAGTGGCACGCGACAAAACATGCTCACAAGACTCCTCATACTCGCTGCAAAAAATACATGTTGGATATGGTACATTTATTCGTCTCATAGCCAAAGCCATCCGCGTTGGAAGCTTTTCATTTACCGCTCTCCATGCCACAATGCCCACTTTTTGGTGTAACACACTGAAAATTTCCGTCCAATTACGTGACGACACGTATCCTATTCTCCAACTAATCTCGACTTCGTGGAGGGAGAAACCTCCAACTAATCCCAACTATGTGGAAGGAGGAAGGACTCACACGTACGTTCACTGAAATGTGTCCCGAATCTCCGACTAATCCTGACTCTGGGAAGGAGAGGGACAAATATTGTGCGTTAACTGAGACGCATCCCGGATATCCAACTAATCCTCACTGTGAGGAAGGATAGGGACTAATATTGCATATATTGATAAATGGTTGACCCAAGGGGTCAAATGTGAAAAATATGTATTATGGAAATCCTTACAGACCATAAAGCACAATGGCTTACAGACCGTAAGGCATTTAAAATATTGCGTGCTAGGAGGTCTTACGGACCGCAAGGCACCTAGGCATACGGTCCGTAAGCATGAGTGCTGAACAAGGAAAATACACTGCCTTAGTTCCTTACGGACCGTAAGGCTTGAGGCTTACGGTCTTTACGGGACCTACAGATAGCAGAAAACAGCTGGCTGCTATTGCTGCTGTTCTGCCACCTTGTGGCCTATCTTGCCACCTTCTCTCCATTCCTTATTTTGAGACCATATTATTGTTGAGTATAACTCTCTGAAGTTATACCACATGGGCATTCCGTTTAATGGGTTAAACAACAAGTCTTGAAAATATTGTTAAAAATGACCACAATGCCCTTATGTGGTCAAAATAGCTAATTAAATGATTTTAATCTAAACCGAGCTATAATCTGACTTTGGAACAGAATATACATCAACTAAAAATATACTTTCATACTTGGACTTATCATAAACCCATCCGACTTTCCGAACCCTCCTTTACGCACATAACTAGTTATGCGAACCTAGTTCGCATAAACTAGGCATAACAGGTCAAAACCTTTTGAAATCAGAATGTTGGTCTAATAAACCTTTATCCAATGAGTCTTTGCACTCGGATAGGTATAAACCACATTCTATCCGGTCTACGCCTAATCTAGCGAACCGAATCTATTCTTAAGTAAAACAAACCTATGACCCGTATACATTCTAACAGATAACTAATTCTGTTCATTCCGGACTATAGAACCCCCCCCCCAGATATTCGGAATTGGGTTATTAATACTTTAACCTACGGCTTTTGCTATATTAAAACCTTTATGAGGTGGAAGCTAGCAAAAAGGTAAATACTCTTAACTTATTTTGTTTTAAAACTTGGGGTATGGCGAATATGCCACTTGGAGCGGGTATTATATAAATGAACCCTGTGATTGCTTATAAATATAAGAACTCGGTTTAATCCGTTTTACTTGATAACTGAAACAATTGGGGGTTATTGGTATCGTGTCCGGGTGTCCCGACTCATGAACTATTATAGCCATAGGGAATAACGTGCAGGGGTAGGCATACCGACTGTAAGACACGTTTATTCAACTTTGGTGTGTACCTTAATCATTATAGCACTGAAAATGACCGGCTTTGATCTCTGGTTCCCATTGTATGACAAGTATGTAAATCTGGTAACAAGATAAAATCCTAAGAAATAATAAATGATTACCTACGGGTTTTCTCTATGTATAAAATTCTTTTTGAAAAACTATTTTCAAAATGAGTTAGTTAATTGTATTTACCAGCGAAAGCTGGCGTATTTTCAAAAGACTGAACTGCAGGTACCGAACCTTGATGTTAGGCTGGGAATCCAGGTCGGCTATGATAAAGGATATGGAATTCGCAACTCCTAGCTTAAGGCCTATGATGTCTAAAGCTCTTTTTGTTAGATCCTGCATGTGGGCTTGTACTCGAACACTTGTATAATTTTTATTTGTATATTCAAGACTTTTATTAAATGAATATTTTTACTCCAATACTTTCGTTGCATTATTAAATTATGATATTGTTATCCAATCGTCACGCTTAAACCCTACCCTTCTGAGCCCACCGGAAATCGGGGTGTGACATCTTGGTATCAGAGCTACAATTTGAGTGAATTAGAAACTAGCCTTTTGTGTCTAAACTCAAATATCACAAATGCAGATTCCATAAGACTATTCCGATTTCTAGACCCGAACCTAAGGCTACTCCTCTCATTATATAAATATAGCTGTCGATTTTATAAAATTTTTAGGAAAATGCCTATCGGAAAGGAAACCGTTGATGTTGATCCCATACTTTTTCCTTTCATGGAAAATTCTCAGACTAAGTCGCAACAACGGAAGCTTCGCACCAAACCAAGGATGTCAGTACAACCAGGCGTAAGGATGGGCTCTTTACCCTCCTCCTATGGCCAATACATTATTTCCCCATTAAAACCCCAAACTGACAACCCTTCAAACCAGACATCAGAACCTATTTCAGTGGACCTTGACGACTGTAACACCCGTCTTAATTACCACTTGAAATTACTAATAATTCATAAGATTTTATATAAAAGATGTCTAGGTTAAAACATAAGTTCCAAAAATAAGGTTCTAAGGTAACAAACATTAGTCAACTACTGACTAATTTAAACATTCAAAGTTGTTTAGCAAACTGATTACATCATAACATTGTCTAAACATAATTAATTAATGCGGAAGCTTCAAAAGTTTGTGTTCGGTTCTTCAAAAGCTTGCTTGACCACCATCCGTAATCCTTGAATACCTAGAAACTGAAATGTTTACATTAAACATTAGTATTAGAGTACTTAGAAATATTACATAATCGAAACTACGCTTAAAACGGATTCGATTTAACGAAGATATGCAAAATTCAACATAAATGTCAAGGCTCTACCGTAACTTACGGTAGTCACCGTAAGTTACGGTAGCTCCTGGGAAACTTTGGTTCCACCGTAACACAGGAGTGAATCACCGTAAGCCTTTGGTCCCTACCGTAAATTACGATGGATACCGTAATTTACGGTAGTCGTTGCAATGCTATGTTTTGATTGTTTTAGTTATTCTGCCCAAACCCAAATTCTAGGATTTCTCATTCTAACAACCAACACACTGATTTCTAGTATTCTAATATGTCTTTTGTGAACGATATCAAAGACCGAGTAATCATACTACAATGCATTAACCACGCATCATTTGATTATTCGACCCGTTTGGCTCATCTATGGAATCCTCCATTATGATGACTACCAACGCGATCTAACCAATTCTTTACTTATTATTCAACATAGCGAACATTATCGCTTTATTTCAACTCGACTTATATCCTACAATTCAACTACACATATGCTAGTTATCAAATTATCAAATGTAACGAGTTAAGTTACATAATGCACGCCCTTCAACCGCAAATCACCACTGGCTTGTCCGCTAGACGCTCCGGTATCCTTTCCTATAGAGTTCAATTATACCGCGTTTAGAACTCTTTCAAATCACATATCGCATAATTGCCAAAATAACACAATTAAGCGTTTTAACTTCAAAATTCCAGTTTCAAGCCTTCTTTGAGGCATTTCATCAAACACTTTAAGGGCAGATTTTTACATGTTTACATAGCAAGTCCCTAGCTTATCATTTAGCCCGAATTTCACATCAATCAAACCATTTTACATAATTGTTAGCTTCTAAAATTCTGAAGTCACTTCAAAATTGTCAAATTACAGTAGATCAACATCAAATTTCCTAGTGTTTATCAAATTCTACATAACCCACTAATCACCTACAAGGGTGTTCATGGATTTTACTAAAATTACACATGATTTCAACTTGTATTTGTCTAGGGTTTACTCCTAGACACTATAATGCTCTTAATTCATCTATATATCACACATGCATGACCATATTTCAGATTCTCTATGTTCATGAGAATTTCAAGTAGAGGATTTTTACCAAATTTCACATACCTTATGATCTCCTTACGATGGGGATCACGAATCCAGGCTCTAATTTCGATTTCAACTTGGATTGAGCCTTTAATTTTTGAGTTTAGTGATATTTAGGGTTTTGAGAATGGGGAATCGCCCCCCTCCTGCTTCTGATCGACCAGACCCCTCAAATGGGGTGTTTGGTTTTGTTTTTATTAAAAATTAATAATAAAAGTTTCAATTTTAACAACATAGGCCCCTCCACTTTTGTTTAACATATTGTTTGGTTATTTTAACCCTATTTCAAGTTATTTCTAGACTTGTAGTTAACTAGGTTATGATTTCCTAGTTAATTAATTCTTGTTTATTTAAACGTTATAATTCTAATATAACGTTTTATATTTCCGGGGTGTTACAAGTCCACCCCCCTTAAAAGGGTTTCGTCCCCGAAACCGAATTACGTACCAAATAATACAGGGTAGAGTCGTTGCATCTCTTCTTCGGATTCCCATGTGGTATCCTCACCCTTCCTGTGTTCCTATTTAACCTTCACTTGGTTAATCACTTTGTTCCTCAAACTCTTCTCTTTACGATCTAAAATTGCAATTGGTTTTACTGCATAGTTGAGGCTGTTATCCACCTCGATATCATCGTAGTGGATACGAGCAGTTTCGTCTGCTAAACATTTTCGGAGATGTGACACGTGGAATGTGCTATGAATCCCACTCAACTCCTCGGGTATTTCGAGACGATATGCTACTTTACCAACCCGTTCGGTGATTCTAAATGGCCCAATAAATCTTGGGCTCAACTTTCCTCTTTTTCTGAACCGTATTATTCCTTTCCACGGCGATACTTTCAGCATTACCTTATCGCCCACTTGAAATTCAATCGCCCTCTTTCGTTTATCCGCGTACGACTTTTGTCGATCCTGAGCCGCTTTTAGGTGAGTTCAGACCATGTCGATCTTCTCATTCGTAGTTCGGATTATATCAGTAGGTGCTAGTCCTCGTGGACCCACTTCTCCCCAACATACCGGGGTTCGACACTTTCTACCATATAACATTTCATACGGGGCCATTTTAATGCTCGCATGATAGCTATTGTTATATGAAAATTCGACCAAGGGTAGATAGACATCCCAACTACCCCCGAAGTCAATAATGCAAGCCCGCAGCATATCCTCCAACGTTTGTATTGTTCTTTCACTCTGCCCATCCGTTTGTGGATGGTATGCGGTGCTAATGAACAGTTTAGTCCCCATTTGTTCTTGGAATTCACGCCAAAAATTCAAAGTGAACCGAGTATCTCTGTCTGATACAATGGATATCGGTACCCCATGACGTGCTATGATTTCATTGGTGTACACCTCCGACATCTTCTCGGATGTATAAGTCTCACGAATCGGAATGAAGTGAGCACTTTTCGTCAATCTATCCACGACTACCCATATAGCATCAAACCCGCGGTTGGTTTTGGGTAATTTGGTTAACAAATCCATGGTGATTTGTTCCCATTTCCAAACTGGGATGTCCAATGGTTGCAACTTACCATATGGCTTCTGGTGCTCCGCTTTGACTTGCAAGCAGGTCAAACACTTCTCCACATATTTCACAATATCTCTTTTCATCCCGGGCCACCAATAGTTTTGTTTTAAATCATTATACATCTTGGTCGCCCCCGGATGGATGGAATAACGGGACTTGTGAGTTTCATCTAGTAGAAGCTTCTTAACTCCACATGTGTTAGGAACCCAAATTCTATTGAAACGTGTTTTCAAACCGTGATTGCCTACTTCGAGATCTTTAACTTGGCCAACAATCATTTCCTTTCTCCAGTTTTCCGTCTTTACTGCTTCATCTTGTGCCTCTCGGATTCGTTCAAGTAAGCCCGAGGTCACAATGAGCTGCAATGATCGTACTCGTATCGGGACATAATCTACTTTTCTGCTTAGGGCATCCGCCACCACGTTTGCCCTTCCGGGGTGATAGTGTATTTCACAGTCGAAATCTTTCACCGTTTCTAACCATCGCCTTTGTCGGATATTTAACTCCTTCTGATCGAAGAAGTATTTTAAGCTCTTGTGATCGGTGAATATGGTGCACTTTACCCCATATAAATAGTGCCTCCATATTTTTAATGCAAATACCACCGCAGCCAACTCGAGATCGTGCGTGGGATATCCCTTCTCATGTACCTTCAATTGCCTCGAGGCATAAGCTATAACTTTGCCCCGTTGCATCAAAACGCATCCGAGCCCCGATAGTGAAGCATCCGAATAAACCACCAAATCTTCGACCCCGTCCGGCAATGTTAGTACCGGAGCTTGAGTTAACTTCTCTTTTAGCGTTTGAAACGCTCTTTCTTGATCAACACCCCAAATGAACTTTTCTTCCTTCCGGGTTAGTTTTGTTAGTGGTGACGCAATCTTGGAGAAATCTTGAATGAATCTCCTATAGTATCCCGCAAGCCCCAAAAAGCTTCTAATTTCCGAAGGGTTCTTCGGGGGATTCCATTTTAACACAGCCTCGATCTTTGACGGGTCTACCAATACTCCATCGGCACTTATGATGTGGCCAAGAAATTGCACTTCTCGTAACCAAAAGGCACACTTAAAGAATTTCGCATACAACCTTTCTCGTCTAAGTGTTTCTAATACCTCTTGTAAGTGATGTGCATGCTCAGTTTCACTTTTCGAGTATACCAAAATATCATCGATAAACACGATGACTGACTTATCCAGCATTGGCTTGCAAACCCGGTTCATGAGGTCCATGAAAGCCGCGGGTGCATTTGTCAGCCCAAATGACATCACGAGGAATTCGTAATGTCCGTATCGCGTGCGGAAAGCCGTCTTCGGCACATCTTCCTCCTTGACCTTTAATTGGTGATACCCCGATCTAAGGTCAATTTTCGAAAACCAGTTCGCACCTTGTAGTTGATCGAATAAATCATCTATCCTTGGAAGTGGGTATCGGTTCTTTACCGTGAGTTTGTTTAACTCCCGATAATCGATACACATTCGCATAATCCCATCTTTCTTTTTTCACGAACAGTACCGGTGCGCCCCAAGGAGACACACTCGGCCTTATGAATCCTTTGTCAAGCAGGTCTTGAATCTGGGACATCAACTCTTGTAATTCCGACGGTGCAAGTCGGTACGGTGCTTTAGCTACGGGTTTTGCGCCCGGGATCAATTCGATTCCGAACTCTACCTCCCGCTCGGGCGGCATTCCCGGTAAATCATCCGGAAAAACATCTTCAAAGTCACGTACTACTGGCACGTCTCCAATCTTCGGTAATTCTTTCTCGGGCTCGTTCGCATATATCATAAATGCCTTACATCCTTGCTTCATAAGCTTGTGAGCTTTCAACATCGAGCATATTATGGGGTTGCCTCCTTTTTCGCCATAAATAGTGACGTGTTTCCCGCTCGGAGATATTAGCTTTATCTCCTTGCGAAAACACACGACCTTCGCGTGGTGCTGAGATAGCCAATCCATCCCAACGACTACTTGAAATTCTCCCATTGACATCGGAATTTGATCTATCAGGTATTCTTCATCATCGATGCTTAATTTGCAGCCTCGACAAATATCACAAACTATAAAACTTTTGTTGTCCCCTATTTCAACTTCTAAGGGCATAGATAATTTTCTCAATACAAATGAAGGATGTCGAATAAATCCATGCGAAATGAAGGATTTATTCGCACCAGTATCAAACAATACACGTGCTGGAATTGAGTTAATTGTGAATATACCTGAGACCACATCGGGTTCTGTCTTTGCTTCAGCCGCGGTAAGTTGGAAGGACCTAGCCTTCGCTTTGGGAGCTTCTGTTGGGGATTCTTTAACGTCTCTTTTTCCGACTAAGACCGGGCATTCGGACTTTTTGTGGCCGGGTTGATAACATTTATAGCAAACTGAGACTTTACCCGGGCATAGCGACGCCGTGTGCCCCGTCTTACTACATATGGGGCATGGTTTGTCTTTGAACCGACATTCTCCCTTGTGCCCTTTTCCACACACTTTACAACTTGGCGACCCACCTTTAGCATCAACCTTCTTTCCCGATTCTCCAGTTCGAGCTTTCTTTGTAGGGCTTGGATTCACATCCTGTGCCCTTCGTTCACCTCTTTCAACTTGTTTCTTCAGTTCGATTTCCCGTTCCCGAGCAACGTTTATGATCTCGGTAAGGGTCTCGTATTTTGAAGGAGTCATGAACTCCCTATACTCAGCGCTCAACATGTTATAGTAGTAGTATATCTTTTGTTCTTCATTCGTCACCAATTCGTCACAAAACTTCATCTTATCCATAAACATTCCCGTGATCTTGTCTATGGACTCGCCTTTGTGCCTAAGTTGCATGAACTCTTCCTTGATTTTATTGATGACCGCCTTGGGACTATGATGTTTAAGAAACGGCGTCTTAAACTCCTCCCATGTCATGGCCTTAGCCACTTCGCTTCCAATCTCTTTCTTTTTGTTATCCCACCAGTCTTTCGCTTGACCCCTTAATTGACCCATACCAAAAGCTACGTAGTCATCTTCATCACAATGGGCCCTCTCAAATACCCCTTCGATATCGCTTAGCCATCGCTGACATATAATTGGGTCAACTTCCCCATTATAGACTGGCGGTTTGCACGCCATGAACTCCTTGTATGTACAAGGTTTTCGTCCTCCAGACTTTTCCTTTGCTAAATTGGCATTATCCTCCAATTTCTTGATTCTTTCCTCAACCACTGATAATACCGTGTTCTGGATCTTATCGATGAAACCAGACAAACTATTTTCGATTGCCTTTCCAACCTCTTCGGCAATCACTTCTCTTGTTTGCTCGGTGACTCTCGGCACCGCATCGTTGTTACCTTTATCCGCCATCATGAAACTGAAATGTTTACATTAAACATTAAACATTTCACTTATAACATGGCTTTATTTGCTTTGGTTTAGCCAAGTCCGTAACTTTGCTTTAACCGTTCGCCTTTAGTGCACTTTCCGGGTTTGAGTGCGTTAACACGCTCTTCCCATGCACATTGATTTACATCTTGTTTCTCACATAAGATAGGATCTATTAAAATAATAATTAATTCTTATCGGACGATTGATCAAGCTTGAACCGAACACTTTGTTGACAACCTTAAGCTCTGATTACCAACTTGTAACACCCGTCTTAATTACCACTTGAAATTACTAATAATTCATAAGATTTTATATAAAAGATGTCTAGGTTAAAACATAAGTTCCAAAAATAAGGTTCTAAGGTAACAAACATTAGTCAACTACTGACTAATTTAAACATTCAAAGTTGTTTAGCAAACTGATTACATCATAACATTGTCTAAACAGAATTAATTAATGCGGAAGCTTCAAAAGTTTGTGTTCGGTTCTTCAAAAGCTTGCTTGACCACCATCCGTAATCCTTGAATACCTAGAAACTGAAATGTTTACATTAAACATTAGTATTAGAGTACTTAGAAATATTACATAATCGAAACTACGCTTAAAACGGATTCGATTTAACGAAGATATGCAAAATTCAACATAAATGTCAAGGCTCTACCGTAACTTACGGTAGTCACCGTAAGTTACGGTAGCTCCTGGGAAACTTTGGTTCCACCGTAACACAGGAGTGAATCACCGTAAGCCTTTGGTCCCTACCGTAAATTACGGTGGATACCGTAATTTACGGTAGTCGTTGCAATGCTATGTTTTGATTGTTTTGGTTATTCTGCCCAAACCCAAATTCTAGGATTTCTCATTCTAACAACCAACACACTGATTTCTAGTATTCTAATATGTCTTTTGTGAACGATATCAAAGACCGAGTAGTCATACTACAATGCATTAACCACGCATCATTTGATTATTTGACCCGTTTGGCTCATCTATGGAATCCTCCATTATGATGACTACCAACGCGATCTAACCAATTCTTTACTTATTATTCAACATAGCGAACATTATCGCTTTATTTCAACTCGACTTATATCCTACAATTCAACTACACATATGCTAGTTATCAAATTATCAAATGTAACGAGTTAAGTTACATACCTTTAGTGCACGCCCTTCAACCGCAAATCACCACCGGCTTGTCCGCTAGACGCTCCGGTATCCTTTCCTATAGAGTTTAATTATACCGTGTTTAGAACTCTTTGAAATCACATATCGCATAATTGCCAAAATAACACAATTAAGCGTTTTAACTTCAAAATTCCAGTTTCAAGCCTTCTTTGAGGCATTTCATCAAAAACTTTAAGGGCAGATTTTTACATGTTTACATAGCAAGTCCCTAGCTTATCATTTAGCCCGAATTTCACATCAATCAAACCATTTTACATAATTGTTAGCTTCTAAAATTCTGAAGTCACTTCAAAATTGTCAAATTACAGTAAATCAACATCAAATTTCCTAGTGTTTATCAAATTCTACATAACCCACTAATCACCTACAAGGGTGTTCATGGATTTTACTAAAATTACACATGATTTCAACTTGTATTTGTCTACGGTTTACTCCTAGACACTATAATGCTCTTAATTCATCTATATATCACACATGCATGACCATATTTCAGATTCTCTATGTTCATGAGAATTTCAAGTAAAGGATTTTTTACCAAATTTCACATACCTTATGATCTCCTTACGATGGGGATCACGAATCCAGGCTCTAATTTCGATTTCAACTTGGATTGAGCCTTCAATTTTTGAGTTTAGTGATATTTAGGGTTTTGAGAATGGGGAATCGCCCCCCTCCTGCTTCTGATCGACCAGACCCCTCAAATGGGGTGTTTGGTTTTGTTTTTATTAAAAATTAATAATAAAAGTTTCAATTTTAATAACATAGGCCCCTCCACTTTTGTTTAACATATTGTTTGGTTATTTTAACCCTATTTCAAGTTATTTCTAGACTTGTAGTTAACTAGGTTATGATTTCCTAGTTAATTAATTCTTGTTTATTTAAACGTTATAATTCTAATATAACATTTTATATTTCCGGGGTGTTACAACGACCCATATTTTCTACCCCCCAACTTTAAAATTTCAAACCTTAGTTACACAAGCCAGTTTACAATTCGTGACCCATACTATTCTCTATCATTGGAACCTGTTAGTTCCGCTCCTATGATAAATCCTTACCTAGAAAACTTTAACCAATCGCTAAACCCTCCACTACCAACACTAAGCAAGGTGAAACTAGAAAAGGACTAGCAAGAATGACAAAAGGGACGACTGGAGACTCTTTTCTTCTGTTGTGTTTTGTTTTGTTTTATTTTTCCATAAGTCCACTTATGGACAATGTCGTATTTCAATTCCAAAAGTCCTATTAGGACAACATATTGTAATCTGTCGATTTAATGATATCCAATTTCAAATCTCTTTTCAACTATTTAATTGATCCACTACTAATATCCCAAAATCTTACTGATGGCCATATAGCTCCCGACTGAACGAATGGCAAGCCTAAATATTGGCAATATAACTAAGAAAAACGGTAGTGACAACTATGAGCACCGAGACCGTACGGACGAGGAAAATAATCTTCGATCCCTAATTGCCGATGAAGTCGGTAAAACTATGGCTGAATTTATGGCTACATTTAAAGGGCCGGAGCCATCAGTCCCAAAGCAAAAATATGTTTCTAAGCCTCACTCCAAGACTGAAAAGTCTCACTACTCCTCAACTAAGAGTGAGCAAAGCATAAAGAATGTTGTCAGAACTGAGCCCCAAAACTCTAAGGAGGGATGCACCTATAAGTATTTCGTCTCATGTAAACCTTGTGACTTTACGGTGAGAAGGGAGCCATTGATGCTTTAAAATGGCTCGATGAAATGGAAACCATTATAGACATAAGCATTTGTGCCATTAAGGACACTATCAAATACGTGTCCCAATCCTTCAAGAATGATGCTCTAACCTGGTGGAAGGCACTGATCCAATCCACGGGCAAGGTTGCACTGTACAACCTAAGCTGACCCAAATTTGTGGAACTAATCCGCGAAACTTACTGGCCGCCTCACGAGGTGAAGAAAGTTGAATCCGACTTTCTAAAACTGACGATGAAAAACCTCAACTGTCGAGCTTATGTATCTGATTACATGTCACACCCCAACCGATAACGGAAACATCGGAGTGAGACGAAAAAGATTGCTCGAGACTTCATAACAACACCACTTTTCTATACCCACAATATATGATTGTTTTTTTTAAAAGGAAAATGGACTTTTATTACTCAACCAAACAGTTACCAGCAAGATGCTAGTGTCTCTAACATAAATGATAGCTATGCCACACCCAAAAGTCCAGCGCTTTATAGTCTAGTGGTCTTATCAATACACAAATGTATAACTCCCTAGGAATTTTAATTGTGCTCATATTCATCACTGTAGGAATTGGGTTCAAGCTTTCCCCAGCCCCTTCTCATCAATGGACTCCTGATGTATACGAAGGAGTGTGGTTCGTTCGATAAATTCCTACCTCTCTATCTATCTCTGAGATGTTTGGATTTTTCAAAACTCCATGGACATGCAGGAGAGAAATGCTATCCCCACTCAGACCAAGACAAAACTTTTACTTGTTCAAATAACAATTAAGGTGAAGCAGGGTCAGGAACGACGAATCTCTTTACGATAAACAGATCCGTTTTGCAAGTTCGTTATTACGGGTAGTTCCTACAAAGGATCAGACTAATGACGTATACAATACTTGAATTCTTGGTGTAGATGCTACATAGTTGGTTCTCATCCTTCAGAGACTACGAGTGTAATAGGGGCATCCGTCGACAAAAGGATCACCCTAAGATGAAGCTAAATGTGGAAAAGAATTTAATAAATAATTTCATTTCATTGCTAATAACAAGTACATTGTTTGAAATTGAAATACAACAAGTTTGAAACAAACAAATTACAATAATTATCGAATGACTAAACTAATAAACACGAATTTAAATTTGGTGCGTTTCTAGGCATCCTACTAAGTTCCGTGTATCATCATCATCATAATCCTACAACATGTATTAAAGTATAGTTCAATACAAAAAGTATTGGCGAGTATACAAGTTTTGAGTACTAGCATATAATTGTAAGAGTTTGAACAATCCACATAGCAAACTTAGTTATTAAGATTAACGTATAAACTGTCATGTGAATAAACAAGTCAACCCAAAGATTACTGCAAGTATAAATGAATGACTTAACATGACCTCATGAACACAGGCGGTGCGTTACTCCTATAGTGCTATACATGTTAAAGGTAGGCTCGTACGAAGTTAATGACAAGTTTATCACAAAAAGAATAACCCAGAATAATGAATGAAGTATAACATATTAGCATGCATGTATTGGATTGTTTGTATGATTGCATAAAAGTGTGTATGTTGAGTGTGTTTTGTATATGTAAACATATTGCACCCAAAAAGTGTAAAAAAAGGTAAAAAGGGCGTCAAGTATACTCACAAGTTTGCAAAAGCTTTCCGATTATCCGTGTATTGACGAGTTGATGAGAATAGGAGAATGAATGTGTTCGGGTGTTTGGAGTTTATGGAATGTTTGGATTCGGAATTAAGTATAAAAGTATATGTACGCAAAAGTATATCTCGTCTAGACACTCGTTTGTGTTAGTGCACTTTGTCTATTGACTTCGTCTTGTATCGAGTCATGTAATGTAATAGGATAGGATAATCAGTGCTCGGGTTGCTAGAAACTGAGTTTAGTGGGTTTTATAGTAATTCCGCTTGAAACTGCCAGTGGACAGTTCAAGCGAAATCAACTTTGTTAATTCCGCTTGAACGTGGCTATGGCCAGTTCAAGCGAAATCACCCACTCTATATATAGGGAGCATGTCTGTTTCATTTGGAGCGGAATTAGGATCTTGTATTCGGTAACGAAGTGCTGCCGAATTGTCTCTAGGTGCTGTAATCACTATTATATCAATATACGAGACATTTAAATTGTATCGAGCGTCCGTGTCATTGATTCCGCCTTTGATTTGGATAAACAACTCTTCTGATCGACTCATTCAGGTCGTACAACGATCCTACAAGTGGTATCAGAGCACAGGAGGAAGAGTTCAGCTTGATTGCATCTATTTTCTGACTTCTACACCTTTTTCAAATTAGACAAGATTTCACGGTCAAAATGGATTGAATTTTTCACAGTACATGCGAAACAGTATTTTAACAAAGCCTTGAGAGAATCAGACCAAAATACGGATTAAATGTGACTAAAATGGACCTAAAACCTAATTCCTCTTGAACGAACATTCTGATTTCGCTTGAAAAGTCTAGCTGATTTCGCTTCAAGTCGTTATTCCGCTTGAATTTAGCACCTGATCTCGCTTGAATCAGTAATTTCGCTTGAAAAGAATTAGTTATTTCGCTTGAAAATTCGGATTCCGTTTGAAGTTCTAATTTCGCTTGAAGTGTCATCTAGGGATTCCGCTTGAAAGTTGCTATTCCGCTTGAACATGTGATTTCGCTTCAACTAGTGATTTCGCTTGAGATTATTATTCCGTTTGAAAGTGGACTTTTTCGCGTCAAGATCATTTCACGTCAACCGAGTGTCAGTTTATTTCAAGTTGTTTGATATTGTTTAAACTGATTGTGTTTGTTTGACTGTTTGTTCTAGGTACATTGATTCAAGAATTTTCATCATGGCTGAAGAATTCTACAACACGTTCTACAACGCGTTTACATCAGAATCCTCCGAGATTACAACCATTACACCAAAAACCATCACAAAAGCGATCAATGAGAACATCAAGCATGATAATTTCTACAGAACACACTCGAAGCCACCAACTCTTGAAAGTATTGAAGACTATACATGGTGGAAAGAGCGTTTCATTAACTGGGCGAAAACATACGCGCATGAAAGCTGGTTCTATATGGAATTTGGATATGAAAGACCAAAGGATGATAAAGGAGAAGATCTTCCATTCAAGAAATTATCCAAAGATGATAAATCCGAATTTGCAGCTGAACAGAGAATGATTGCTTTGATCCAGTCGGCAATTAGAAATGACATTTTTGCATTGCTTAACCATGATGGGTCATCGAAATCTGTTTGGGAAGCTTTACGAGTTAAAGCTGAGGGGGGTAAACAGATTAAAAAGAACAAAATTGCTTTATTAAAGAAAGAATTCGATCTGTTTGATAGCATTAAAGGAGAGTCTGTGAGGCAAATGATAGAAAGATTTTGTCACCTAAAAATTGAACTCGAAAGGTTTGAGATTGTAAAAACAAGAGAGGAAATTATTGATAAAGTCATAGAAGCGTTACCACGAGCTGATCAGTGGCAAAAGTTTGTTTTTATTTTGAAAAATGATGCTTTATATGAAACAATTTCTCTTGATACTTTATTTGAAAAGATTGAAACTCATGAACTTGAATTGCAAAAACAGAACAAGATGAGCAGTTCTTCACATCAACAGAATGTTGGCTTGTATTACAAAGGTAATTTACCTTCGGTGAAAGCTGATAGTTCACCAAAGACAGCATTTAGTGGTGAAAGAACAAAAGAACCTCAGACAAGTTCATCAAGCTACAATCCTGGTTATCATTCATCAGCTTCAAAAGCTAGTTCTGAAGAAGCAGAGGAGATACTGTGCAACATTGCTCTTAAGTTGAAAAATTCTCCGGCAATGAGCATCAATGCAGCTAAACAACAAATGAGCTTTCTTGCATCTGTTCTAGAATCGTATGAAGGTCTTGTAGCTGGTAAAATTGGAAACTCTGAGTTAACCAAAGAAGACTACGACCAGATTGATCCAGAAGAAATGGAGCTCATAGACATTCGCTGGTGTTTGGCAAGTTGCATTCGTAGAGCTCAGAGATATATGGAGATTACGGGGAAACAATCTCTTGGTGGTGCTTCAACTAAATTGGGTTTTGATAAATCCAAAGTGACCTGCTTCAGATGTAAGCAAAAATGTCATTTCAAGAGAGAATGTAACAATTCTGCGGTTGGTGGAAATGAACATCCGTTCAATGATGACTATTACCGAAAGGCAATTTACCACCGAAGCAAAGAGGAGCCGAAAATGATTGAGGATAAACCCAGAGAAAAATCAAGAGCACTGGCTGTATTTCATGATGATGAAGGATATGATTGGAGTCAGGTTTGTCCAGAAGAAGATCGTTTGGAAAATATAGTTACAGCTCATGGCAGAAATACTTCAAAAAGTCAACATTATGTTTTTGTTGCTGAAATCAAAGATGAAAACAAAGAAGAAAATGTTGTTGCTAAGGTCAAAGAGAAAACCAGAGAAGAGATTTTGAGTGAGAAAACTTATCAAGAAAGAAATATTGCTTTGAATAGAATGAATGAAATGCAAGAAGAGTATGAGAGTGCCGTCAGCAACAAAAGATGGGATAAAAAGAGAGAGTGTTATGTCAACAGACAAGGTGAACCTGTCGTTCCGAAGAAAGATATAATCTTTGAAGATGTTCTGTTCATAATTCCTCGATCTTCCGAATACTATAGAAATGTATTAAAAGATGATACTTATGCAAGAAGGCATGAAAAGGAAATAAGATATGCCATGACATCGTGTTTAAGGAAGAGGGATGAAGAGAGAATGAATAAAAATGTTGAGAAGATGGTTGATGAGTTGAAGAAGGTCGCTGAAGAAGTGAAAGAAGAAGTTAAGGTGAATGAAGAGGTTGAAAAAGCTGTTACTGAAGAACAGCAAGTTGTTGAAGAAGCTGAAAAGAAAGATGAAGGTTCAGCTGATAGTGTTGGTGATGCTGGTACTGGTGAAGTGAAGAGTGATGCTGGTGCTGATGATAAAATTGGTGATAAAGAAAAGAAAGAAGATGCTGATCAGACAGATGCAGAAAAAAACACCGAAGTGCCAATCACTGAGGTAAATTCAGATTCTGAAATCTTGAAAACTGTTGAACAGTGTAAGAAATGCATGGAAACGTGCAGTGCTTGTACTGAAAAAGACAAACAATTCAAAATAAGAAATCTTGAATTCAATAAAATTGAAGAAGTTTTCAAAAATAAATATAAAGTAATGTTAGAAAATGAAAAAGTTTTGAAAGAAAATGATGAAAAACTTTTGGAAAAATGTAAAAAGGTAGAAAAAGAAAATGAAGTTCTAAAAGAAAATGTTTTGAAAAAGACAGAAGAATGTGATCAAAAAGAAATTGTTTGTCAAGAAATGAAGAAAGAATATGATTCAATAAAATTGGCATATCACATTACAAAAGAATCATATGAAAAAGTGAAGGATGAAATGAAATTTGCTCAATCAAGAATGAATTATCTTTCTGAAACAACTAAAGAGCTTAAACGTATGTATGAGATAAAACAAAGTGTTGTTAATTCCTATATTGAGGATGTTGCTAAGCTAAAGCGACAGATTGCTGATTTAGAACAGGATAATAACAAGTTAAAGAGTTATCACGTGTCGTCATATGTGCTTGAACGTATTTTCAATATAAAACCGGGAGATGGTGAGTCTGAGCAAAACAAGAAAGGCATTGGCTCAGAGTTTCATCAAGTTCCACCACCGGGAAAATTTGCATTTTATGATGATGAAAAGGTCGAAAAAGCTTTCAACTTGGTAGATCAATTTCCAGATAACATTGACGTAACCTATTCCAAATCTGATGATTCTAGTGATTCAGAGGTGGTAGGTAAGGTCGTTGAAAGTGTGTTGAAGGAAGAGTCAGTTGATACAGGTAAATCTGAATCACAGGATGAAAATGAAGGTAATTTTCATGATGGATATCTGAAAAACTCAAAATCCGAGAAAAATTTGAATGATGATTCAAAAGGATTGGTTTATACCATGATTGGATCGGACAAATTATTCTTAGATGTTGTATTCCCGATTCAGAATGTGATTTCAGAAAAGGTTGATAAAGTTTTCAAAATGGTTGAGATTGAGAAATCTGAAATTTCAAAGTTTGCTGATAAAGGTCACAAAACTTTTTATAACAAACCTGGTTATAAGAAGAAAATATGAAGGCTGGGTTGGGTTATAAGAAGAAACAAAGTCGACATAAAAATGATCAATCAAATTTTCAGACAAAGATGAATTTTGTTCATGGAACAAGTTCAGAAGAAGAGAAAGAACTCCAATTTAGGCGTCAGTCTAATGAAGAGTTCTATGCTCAAAAGAAAAAGCGACAACCACAGGTTAACGATGTTTCAAAAAGAACATGTTTCAAA
This sequence comes from Helianthus tuberosus, assembly GCA_030545235.1. Lineage (NCBI taxonomy): Eukaryota > Viridiplantae > Streptophyta > Magnoliopsida > Asterales > Asteraceae > Helianthus > Helianthus tuberosus. Next base: position 47,184,247 of record CM060408.1, read on the forward strand.
TGTGATCAAATTGGACATCTTGCACGAAAGTGTCCAAATCGAAACCTGTGGATGTTGACAAAAAGAAGTCTGAAAATGTTGAGAAACAGAAATCTGAGGATGTGAAACATAGGTCAACCAGTTTTGATTCAAAACAAACTTGGAGGCATAAAACAAACAAGTTTGTTTCGAACCAAACTTGGAAATCAAAACCGAATAGGTTCGATACTAGATAGACCTGGAATTCTCACACACCCAGATTCAGAACAACTCAAAGTTGGAAAACAACTGTTGATGCTACAAAACCCGAAGAGTTTTGGAAACCAAAAGTTGTTGCTCAAAATCAAAATGTTCAAAAAGAATCACATTTTTACAAAAGAGGTACTCCAAAAGGTCAAACATGGAGTGTTAAGAAACAAGTGATTTTGGTAAAATATGAGAAAGTTGAAGTCAAAGGTGAAAAAGTCTTTGTTAAAAATGACAAAGATTTTCCGAAGTTGAATGAAGCATATTGTGTTGAAATGCCTAAAGTCAAACAGACCTGGGCTAAATTGTTCAAGTAATCAAGTAGTCTGAATGTGCAGGTGCTCAACAAAACTAAAGATTGTGAGAATGGAAGTTGGAGCAGCCTGGCACAACGAGGAGAGAAGGCTGCTGAACCCTGGTTTAGTTGAACAGGGAGTTTGTTTGTTTTATGTACATAAATAAACAATATTTCAAAAACCCTAAAAATTAAAAATTTTAAAAACCAAAAATATGTTGATTGAATACGCCGAAACCCTCACGGCTGAATAAACATGATTAATTTCACAAGATTGAAAAACGGTTTTCAAACTGTAAAATATCAATGTGTTGTAAATCATGGGGGTACGTTATATTTTCTACTAAACAGAGCACGAGATGCAGAAAATGGATGGCGAGATAAAGCTATCAGTATTGGTTTGTCAAATTTTCTTTAAATGATTTTGCATTTTAGGGGGAGTATTGTTGTTAGAAAATTCAAAAACATTTGAAAATTTGAAAAAGTCAAAAACATGATAAAATTGAAAAATGAGTTTTGTGTAAAAAGAGGAAATGATAGTACATCAGTAGACAGTTACAGTATGCTAAAGAAATGTAATGATTAAATAGCGTTAAACAGTCTCACTGATGATATGTCGATAGGTTTTTATACATTTAGTAAACTTTTTCGGGATATAAACCTAAATTCAAAACTTGCTTATTTCGTGGGGAACACTACTTGGATATATAGGTAACCCCTGAAATCTCGTTTGAAGGACCCCTCTTTCTGAGATACTAGGTCTTTATGCTTAGTGATATTTGGGGTATTATCCCGGGACTTCTGATTTTGCGGAAGCAATGGCCTAGTCCCCGTATAATACATTACACTTGCTTGAAATATAGCTCACCCTCGGCATAAAAATTGATGAAACATTGAAAAAATATGTAAATCATGTGCTGTTGAAGAAAAGATCCTCTAAAGGGGACACACCAAAAGTCGAAGCCGTCATCTCTCTGCTGAACGGAAGTTCTGACCTGAGCTCTCACGGTTCTTCGCAATTTAACCCCTTACAGATATCATCTAGGTATACTCACCTGTAAGACTGAATATTGGGATCTGGATACGGGAGTATATTCAAGAGGTGGGACACATGAATGAGTTTAAGTTCTTAAAACACCTAATTCGTATCCTGAATCAGTTGAAATTTGTGTGAAAATTTAAGAGGATCAGTATATCGACAATCTAAGTGAATTGTTTAATTCTTAATGTGTAACTAAGTTCAACGATACTTGTGATTTGTCAAAAAACTGATATGATCTTCTAACGCAAACTCAAACAAAAATATTGTCTGTAAATATGTTTGTACATATTTCTTTACTGCTTTATTTTTCAGAAAAATACAAAAAGATTTTGATTCTGTTTTATTTTCGACAACCGATGTTTGAGATGCTGAGTTTTAAAATCTGAGTATGTTGATTGTGTTTCTGAAAATAAAACAAGTTCATTAATTTGAGACTTGAATTTTTTTTAAAAATAAAAAACAGTTTGTGATATCTCCAAGGTCATTAGTTTGGACTTGGATGATGAACTGTGAGGGATTTGGATGCTTATATTGTTAAAATCTTTGAAATAGAGCTAGTTTTCGATCCTGACATTGACAAATTATGAAATTTGTGAAAAAGTGTTAGTTTAAAAGGTTTGAAAGAGCCAGGTTATAATTCCTGGAAGTGAAAAATGTTGTTACTTATAAATGTATGAGTGATTGCAGATACTGTACCAGACTACGATCCCGGAAGCTGAGTCTAAGGGGGAGTCTGAAGACGAGCTCAAAGCAAGGGGGAGCCTGTAACCTGAAAGCAAGGTGTCGATCCCTAAAGCACGGAATCTTGACGAAAGGGGGAGCCTGAAGAAGTTGATAATGTTAGAGCCAGAGAAAGAGCATGAAGACTGGTCAAGACTGAAGATGTGTCATGATAAAGACTCGACACTGAAGACTTCGTCACCATCCAAGGGGGAGTCTGTTAGTGCACTTTGTCTATTGACTTCGTCTTGTATCGAGTCATGTAATGTAATAGGATAGGATAATCAGTGCTCGGGTTGCTAGAAACTGAGTTTAGTGGGTTTTATAGTAATTCCGCTTGAACGTGGCTATGGTCAGTTCAAGCGAAATCACCCACTCTATATATAGGGAGCATGTCCGTTTCATTTGGAGCGGAATTAGGATCTTGTATTCGGTAACGAAGTGTTGCCGAATTGTCTCTAGGTGCTGTAATCACTATTATATCAATATACGAGACATTTAAATTGTATCGAGCGTCCGTGTCATTGATTCTGCCTTTGATTCGGATAAACAACTCTTCTGATCGACTCATTCAGGTCGTACAACGATCCTACAGTTTGGACACTAAGTTTTAAAGTGTTTTCATGGGTCCTAACGTGCCCATTAGAATCACATACGAGGAATAAAGAAAAAAGATAATATAACTTATATTCGCGACGTATAATCATTATCCGATTAACTTCAAGAATTCGGTAATGTTTATATTTATATCTTATATAGTATGTCTAATATTAAGCCCGTCATATACTATCATAGAGTTCATGGAAGTCAAGAATGGAGGTATGAACACCTCATTGTATGATTCACCAATGCACAAATCACCACAAGGATGATTCGGATGGTCATGAATGAAAAGAAAATACTAATTACCATACCAAGTAGCCAAGTAAGCTTTAACCCGGGTGAGCCATTCCCGACATGGAAAGACTTAACTAAGTGTTGGAGGCTAGACGGGGTTAAGTTATTTTATTTCTAGCAAACTACTTGGGATAGCAAGGTAAAACATCAAGTGAGGTGGTGGAATGAGGTTAGGATAGCCAAGGCTTCCAAGTGTTCACACCTTGTACCATAACACAAGTCTTGCCATAAGCACTATGGTTGTCTTGGTTGGTTTCAAAACTTGTGGGTTGTCTAAACCCTAATAAAACAGAAAGTTTTGAGGTGTTTGCACCTCTTAAACTCATAAGAATTTACTCCTAACAAGTCTCATAACCTTAGATAAATTCAAGAACAAGTAGCCACAAGATAAAATCAAGAAAACATAGTTTTATAAAAGTTTATCAAGTATTCTTCCAAAACAGAAAGTTTGGACCTCAAAATGGTGATATTCCAACTTAGATTACCATGGTAATCTTGTGGAAGCACTCCTAGAGGTGTTCCAAGCTTTATAGAAGAAGATTTAGTGAAGAAAAGATGAAGAAAAGTGAGATGAAGCTCACTTTAGAACTTAAAATGATTTTGTCCAAACTTGCAAATGTAACTGATTTGGGAGTGTTTTGGAGAGTAGAAAAGTTGGAAAAGTGAAAATGACGTGATGGAGGCTTGGTTTTATAATAGAGGATTAGGGTTTGGTGATAATGATGCATTAAAGACAATTAGATGAGAGTTGGAGATGAAAAATGGACCAATCCCGTACACTAAATGAACTTTATGTGGATTCAGGGGCTAGACTCCCCGCGGAGGTGAAAGGGGGTGGGGGTACGCGTACCGCGGCGCCCCTTGCCTACCTACTTTCACTTATTGATAACTTTGGTCCTTGAAATTTGGTGAGTTTGATGTTTTGAGATATAACTTGTATAAAGGACATGTAATTGAGTACGAATCGAGTATTAAAGCATGAATCGAGTATCGTGAATGCATTATTATGTATATTGCACGCATAATGAGTATTAATCATGTATTTATGACTGATTGTATGTAAAACAAGTACGTGTTTGCGTGAATGATGAATATGTATCAAGTATGTATATAAATCGAATGATAATTAGGTATGAATAATCAATGTATAATTCTTATAAAATGATCAAGTTTTATTAGGATTAAAGCCTTGGATTACGATGATTGGAAGTGAAATACGATTACAAGAGAATACAAGTTTCAAGAAATAGAATACAAGACAAACTTTCTAAATAAGGAAGGTTTAAAAAAGCGAGGCGTTACATTGCAACTCTCTCTCAAGACTCGTACCTTATCTGATTACCCCTGAGTTTAAGCGCATTGCACAATTTATCGGACGACTCGCTCCAGAAATCAAGGGGATGGTTAAATCCTCGAAACTTGCAACATTTAGATCTGCTGTGGATCTAGCCTTATCTCTCACTGAGGATGAGAAAAGAATGAGAGCGGCCAAGGCCGAGGGTGATCACAAGCGGAAGCATGATGACACCTCCACTAGAGATTTTAAAAAGGGTAAGATTGGTTCGAGTTTTTACCAATCCAAGCCAAAAGAGCCAAAACCCGAGTGTAAAACCTGCGGGAGGAGACATTTTGGAAAATGTCAACATAATCAACCCAAAGGTTGTGGCATCTACAAGCAGATGGACCATAAATCCCATGAGTGTAAGGATCTGAAAAACGCCACCTATTATGGGTGTGGCGAAAAAGGGCATATAATGTCACACCCTGTCTTTTGCGGAAGCGTATGTGTATGACTTGATCAGTTTTCATTGCATTCGATCATAACAAACAACTACATGATTAAAATAAGCGATGTTCATCCATTCACCAGTTTAAAACATTACAAAACATAAGTTGTTTAAGTTTCCAACCAACACATGTGCTAAGTTAAAGTTACAAACAATTATAAGATTCAAAGTTCCACAAAAGGACTTGTTTAACAAAAGACTAGTTTCACAAGGTTTTGCATCCTATATCTCATCAAGAATGATATGTACAAATCAAACCCTCCAAAAATGGAAGACATCTAGACTTGAAATTCACAGCTTGAAACAACACCAGCGCCAAAGATCCATCTATTTTCCTGAAATACATGTAAGTTGAAAACATCAACAAAAGTTGAGCGAATTCATGTGTTTTATGTGTATGTGCATCAAATGAATCTCAAAAACATTTGAAAGTTCAGTTTGTAAGTAGGTATGTAAAGTGTCTATGAACATGTTGATCATTAATGTTTTGCAAGGACATTAACATATGTGACGACATAGGAGGTACTTGTAACACCCAAAAATAATTAATAGTTAAAATACCAAGTATTAAATGGAAAGAAGTTAGTAAATTGACATAGACTAATACATATAACTTGAGGGGCTGATTTAGCAAAATGGGAAAACTTGTTATTAATAAAACAAAACAAATCAAAAACACACACACATATGAACGTGTGGGTGTGTGCGCGACCAGAGGAAAGAAACAGGGACCAAACCCTAGTTCTTGATCAATTCCACCAAATTCAGCCCCTAAATCAAACAATCTTGAATGCATGAAGCTAAATTAGAGTCTATAACAACATTGTTCACAAGGTATGTTGAGAATTTGATGTATGCATATGTATTGAGTTCTTGGCAAAATTTATGATGCTCAATTAGGATAAAATTATGTTGAAAATGTGATATAGATAGTGAAACCTATATGATTCTGAGCAAGTTTTGATAAAAACAAGTAGAACAAATGCTATAACTAGGTAATGAATTGAATACATAAGTATGAACAATTGGGTTTTAGATGTATAATCGGAACTCATGAAATCTGAAGGTAAATAATGATGTTGAAACAAGCTATAATCAGAAGTTAGATGTAAAAGGGGGATAGTAAACATTCTACTTGTTAATTGGGGTTTTTGTGGTTAGAAAAACTTCAATAACAAGAATGATGTGGCTAATTGTGAAGTATGCACACAAGATGCTTGATAAAACGCCTAAAAGAAGTTGATAGACACTAATTGTGGTGTTTGGCTAAGTTAACAAGCTTAAGTTATGAGCCGAAAGGTTTTAATGATAATTGGCTTGTGCATTTTAGGCAATACAGTTGAGGCGTCGGGAAGTCAAGCCGGTGCGGACACTCGTTTGAAGGGAAAGCTCTAAGGTATGTGGCTAACGCCTCATTACTATTGTAAATTAGTTTTGTCATTGATATTTGTTGGTAAGTTAGAATGTGAAGATTTAAGTGGTTTGGTTTGCTTGAATGATGGACTTCATAATGGCAAATCAAACGGGTTATTAAGGGTAGGTACAAACCGGGTAACGGGAGTATCTTATTCGTAATCTATAAGCCCGGGTGACAGGTAGTAACGTATTAAACATGCAAACCGGTAATGGGAGTGTGAGTGTTGAACATAAAGAACCCAAAGATGGGTCACTTTGTTACGAAGTAATATCCCGTATTGTGTTTTGATGTTTTAAAAGTGCGAAACTGGAACAAACGGGTCAAAACAGCAAAACAAGAAGAATATGCAGCAGCTACCGTAAGTTACGGTAACTTACGGTAGCGAGTAAAATGTTACGGTAGTTTTCTACTGCCTTACTGCAGACCAGTGTTGCCCAGTGGCTACCGTAACTTACGGTGGCTACCGTAACTTACGGTAGTGCCCAGTCATATTTGCTGAATTTTGCATATCTTAGTTACTCGAATCCGTTTTTGAACGTAGTTTCGATTATGCTAATTTCGAAAGACTCTAATACTAATGTTTGTCAAAATTTCCAGCTTTTAGGTAATGCAAGTACGTGGATGATGATCAAGTCAATGCTTCCGAACCGAACACATTCAAGATCTAGTTTCGCAACTTTTGTTATTATTAGTTATTAGTAGGATTTATGTAAATGAAGGAATACTTATGTGTCCTATTGTTGCTTTTGAACGTTGGTTAAATCTAGTAATTGCTAAACTAAGGTTATGTAATTGATTGTCTTGATGTTTAAAATGAATGGTCTTATCTTTTCGGTAAGAATTTATATTCTTAAAAGTAGAGTGTTACAAGTTGGTAATCAGAGCTAAGGTTAAAGATAAATGTGTTCGGTTCAAGGCTTGATCAACATCCGGTAAGAATTTATTTGAAGCAAATTTTAAATTAAAAGATTAGAACGAATAGTGATTTATTGTGTATGGGAGGAGTATAGTAATATACTCGAACCCGGGAAGTACACTTAGTATAAATGGTTAAGGCAAAGTTGTATACTTGGCCGAATTGGGAGTATGAATTCTCATGTAGAGGCATGAGAGTGATTAAACAAATTATTTATCAAATTATTTTAACATTTCAGTAAGAAGATGTCGGGAGGTGCTAGTGACAATGTCCAATCCCTCACTACCGACGAGTTGAAAGAAAAGAGATCTGAGGAAGTCGGAAGGGCAATTGAAGCTAGCCTACCAAGATTTATGGAAAGGATGCAAAACACATTACTTTCGACTATGGAGGAAAATATGGGTAAATTAAGAGAAGACCTTACCAATGATAGAGGCAAGGCCAAAGAAAAGAAACGTTGTTCTTATAACAAGTTTATGGCGTGTAAACCCCCGATCTTCAACGGAGAGGTGGATCCAATTGCTTGTCAAAGGTGGATAAGAGATATTGAGGGTGTTTTTGAACAAACACATTGTGATGCAAGCGACTTCGTGGCTTATGGAACTGGCCAACTTAGAGGCCAAGCCAAGGATTGGTGGGACAACCTCCGAAATGAAAGGGGTATTGAAGCAACGAGGGCGGTGACTTGGGAAGATTTTAAAACACCATTTCTCAAACATCATAGCCCCAAGGCGGTAATCAATAAGATAAAAGAAGAATTCATGCAATTGAGGCAAAAGGGTGAAACCGTTGATAAAATTACGGGGACATTTATGGATAAACTCAAGTTTTGTGATGAGTTGGTCAAAACCGAAGAGCAGAAAATATATTACTATCATACCATGCTTAGGGCTGAATATAGGGAGTTTATGACTCCCTCACATTACGAAAGCCTCACTGACATAATCAATGCGGCGCGGGAGCGCGAGATTGAATTGAAAAGGCAAGTTGAAAGAGGCGAGAGAAGAGCCTTGGATGAAAACCCAAGTCCCACAAAGAAGTCGAAGGTGGCTGAATCTTCAAAGAAGGGAAATGCGAAAGGAGGTTCCCCGAGTTGCAAGATATGTGGACGCACTCATAAGGGCGAATGTTACTTTAAGAACAAACCTTGAGTTGCGTGTGGTAAAACAGGGCATGGGGTTTCAAACTGCCCAGACAAAGTGACGGTGTGCTATAAGTGTTATCAGCCGGGTCATAAAAAGTCAGAATGTCCGGAACTAACGGGAAAGAAAGAGGGTGCTGACTCCAAGAATGAAACCCCAAAGTCTAAGGCAAGGTCGTTCCAAATCACTGCTGCTGAAGCAAAGATGGAACCTGATGTGGTTACAGGTATATTCACTGTAAATTTTGTCCTTGCACGTGTTTTATTTGATACGGGTGCGAATAAGTCTTTTGTTTCACATAGATTCATTCAAAACCCTTTGTTTACATTAACAAAATTACCTATGCCAATGGAAGTAGAAGTAGGTAATAACAAAAGTTTTATTGTTTGTGATGTATGTCGGGAATGCAAATTGAATATCGATGGCGAGGAATACTCCATTGATTTAATACCCATGTCCATGGGTGAATTTCAAGTGGTAGTAGGAATGGACTGGCTGTCTCGCTACCACGCTAAGGTGATATGCTTACGTAAAGAGATACACTTAATGTCTCCAAGCGGAAAGCGTGTCATCATCTATGGGGAAAATACTTGTAATCCCATGGTGTGCTCAATGATAGAAGCCCGCAAATTTATACTACACGGATGTAAGGCATATTTGACTTACGTACGTGATGTGGAGAAAGAAATGTCAAGGATTGAAGACGTACCAGTGGTGCGTGAATTTGAAGATGTTTTTCCCGAGGATCTATCAGGAATGCCGCCAGAGCGTGAAATAGAGTTCGGGATTGAATTGATTTCGGGTGCTAAACCAGTTGCTAAAGCACCATATAGACTGGCACCGTCGGAATTGCAAGAATTAATGTCCCAATTACAAGATTTACTCGATAAGGGATTCATCCGGCCTAGTGTATCTCCTTGGGGAGCACCGGTGCTATTTGTAAAGAAGAAGGACGGGAGCATGCAGATGTGTATTGATTACCGAGAGTTAAATAAACTCACGGTAAAGAATCGATACCCGCTCCTGAGGATCGACGACCTGTTCGATCAATTACAAGGCGCTAGCTGGTTCTCAAAGATCGATTTGAGATCAGGTTACCATCAGTTGAGAGTAAAGGAGGGGGATGTACCAAAGACGGCGTTCCGTACGCGATACGGACATTATGAATTCCTCGTGATGTCCTTCGGATTAACAAATGCACCCGCGGCTTTCATGGATCTCATGAACCGGGTTTGCAAGCCGATGCTTGATAGGTCGGTGATTGTTTTTATCGACGACATCCTCGTTTATTCAAGAAACGAGGCGGATCATGCTAACCATTTACAGGAAGTGTTAAAGATACTAAGGCGGGAAAAATTATATGCTAAATTCTCGAAATGCGCCTTCTGGTTACGAGAAGTGCAATTCCTAGGGCACGTCATAAGCGCCGAAGGAATATTGGTGGATCCATCGAAGGTAGAAGCAGTATCAAAATGGAATCCTCCGAGGAATCCATCCGAAATTAGGAGTTTCTTGGGGTTGGCAGGTTATTATCGGAGATTCATTCAGGATTTCTCCAAGATTGCATCGCCTTTGACCAAGTTAACCCGTAAGAACGAGAAGTTAGTCTGGGAAGATGATCAAGAGAAGGCATTTCGGACTTTAAAGGAAAAGTTAACCTGTGCACCGGTGTTGACCTTACCTGAAGGTACGGATGATATGGTAGTATATTCAGATGCATCACACTTAGGCCTTGGGTGCGTGCTGATGCAAAGAGGAAGGGTAATTGCGTACGCCTCAAGACAACTTAAGCCGCACGAAACAAAATACCCGACTCATGATCTTGAGCTGGCAGCCGTAGTCTTCGCCTTAAAGATCTGGAGACATTACTTGTATGGTGTGAAATGTACTATTTTCACTGACTATAAAAGTTTAAAGTACTTCTTCGATCAGAAGGAGTTAAATATGAGGCAGAGGCGTTGGTTAGAAGTAGTGAAGGACTATGACTGCGAAATCCATTATGTCACACCCCGACCACGTAGGAGAACCAAACGTGGCGGAAACGTCAGGGAGTGTTGTAACAGAATCATTGTTTCATAATACATGGAAATTGAAATATTGTTTTATTGATTAAAGTAGTTACAATGACTTGACAATCAAAGAAACATAACATAAATAACTAGTCTTGCATCTTTTATTGTCGCTAAGGCCCAAGTCCGCCTAAGTGTATCTTGACAAGTCCTATGCATCATATCCTGAAAACACATGTGAAAATAGGTACGTCAGCATAAAAATGCCTGTGAGATACATAGGTTTTGTGAAAATGAGATTCATGACTTATGTTTCGGAAAATGTTTAGTTATGAACCTTGTAGTTTGCTTTGTTTTGTAAATCGTTTGAAAAGCAATAAGATCAGATGATATGTATAAGTAAGAGAATAAAGTATGGTTAAATGAATAACCAAGTAAAATGAGTATATATAAGATAAGTTGTTTTGTAAAACAATGTCTTGTGAAAAGTATGTTATTTGTATAAAATGTTATATGTCTCAAATTGAAATGATTCAAATAACGCTACAATATGTAATACCATACAAACACTTATATATAGGAAGTACCAGCGGCGTATCCACCATGCTTGTATCATATTACGCCCGCCTCGTTACTTAAATCACTTACTCAAACCAAACCACCAAAGTAAAATGTTTAAGTATAATCAAATGTCTAATGTCTATGTCTAATGTTTATGTCAAATGTAAGTCAACCAACCAACAATGTATAATGTCTATGTTTAAACCAATTGTCAAAAGTCCTTGTATAAACCATGTCAAATGTTGATAGTCCAAAAGTAGTCAAGTAATGTGTAATAAATGTTTATGTATGGTAAGTGAAATATATCAACTAAACCATATGTAAAATGCACAAAAACAAGGTATTGAAGTAAAACATGGTTTAAATCAAAGTTATGTTTTGTGTAAGAAATGCATGCTATACTGATATAGACATTTATGCGGTATTGTGAAAATTCATACATCCAAGCCTTGCGACAGTCGGATAACCCTTTTAGTAAAGGTTATCAAAATATGTATTCGGGTTCGGTCATTCCTTCCATCCAAACAAACCCGAGATTACAGGAATGGGATTTGTCAAGTCCTATGGTACCACTACCTACTAACGAGCGGCATGATCGGTGTTAATGAATGTATAGTATAGTTTAAACAAACCAAATGTCATACCAAAATGTAAGCATACGATGAATAAGAAATGTACTAAGTATGCTAAGTTAACATACAAAGCAGAAAAGTCATGTAAATCAATGTGCTAGCATGCTATTAGTTAACATACATAGCAAAAATATAATGTAGAACCATGTACTAAGTATGCACACAATGGACATACATAGAATAAAATGTAATGAAATCATGTACTATAATTTACTAATGAACATAGGAAGTATATGATGTGAAAACAGGAAAGCATGAAAGTAACAAGTAGGCACATGTGTTTCACCCCAAAACAGTTTGGAAAACAGTAAAAGAGGGGTCTATGTACTCACTTGAGATTGCTCAGAAGTCCTAAGATAACCACCAAGCAATGCTAGAGATCACGGAATCAAACGGCACCTAGTATAGGTAACTATGTTAATAAACCGGACCTATATCGGAAGATCGGATAGAATGCGGGTTCGTAAACCAAACGAGTATGGAGACTCGTGTAATATGGTTTAACAAAGCCCACATACTAAAACGAAACTTAACCTAAGTGTTCGTGACCCATTACGACCCGTTTAGGTAGCTTATGCTACTTTAACGCGTCGCTCGCGTGAAACGCGTTCGGACCGCCTAACTAGTCCTATGACAAGTAATATATGCCTTAACATGTCTAATATGGTTGTCAAATCAGTTTAGATGTCAAAAGTTATGATACATATGATTAAAACGAATTTTGGCATCAAAGGGGTATTTTGGTAATTTACCTAAGGCATATAAACTACCTATCATACAACTACTTAAACGAAGCGACCATAAGGTATAACCTCGGAAGGTTATTCCCTATATACTATGGTCACCTAATGTGTTTGGTCGGATCCTAATGATCAACCAAATGGGTCGGGTTCGAAGGTATAAGCGATTGTTTAGATCGCTTACCTTACGACCCTATATAAGCACTAAACTAAAAGTGACGAGATAAGCATGCTAAAACATGCTTAACTAAGTTTAGAAAATAGGTTTGGTATCAAAACAAACGGTTTTGATACCCATAAGTAGTTTGGTTATAAAATACGCAAGAATACGTATTCTGACCGAAACTACGGCTCGTCACTGAGCCTAGATAACGTGGTAATCAGTAGGTATAGTCACTAGGGACTATAACCATCGTGATCACGCTCACGTTATGAAGTTCAAACGAACTTCGCATCGACCATAAACTGGTTAATGCAGAAAGTCAAACAAAGTTTGACTTTCGGACTCGAAAATCAATAAAAGAACGAAGGAACACTTACGAAGGGTCCCCGAATGCTAATCGTGATCCAAGTAGCTCAGGTATGAAACAATGGTTCCAACTTAGAGCTTCTAGGATCAGATTCTTGTGGGTTTTTGCAATGGGGGTGGATGGGTATTTATAGTATTCGGGTAACCGTTAAGATCGTTTCATGGAAACCGTGCTCGAATCCCACCCGTACATGTGTTGGAATGTTATGGTATGTCAAATGGCCACTTACCATAAGGAATTGACATGTGGAAGAGAGATTGGGAGTGCAAAACAGCTGCAAACAGGCTGTTAGAAACATTTAACCTGGTCAGAAGTCTGACGCGGCCCGCGTCAGGATTACACAAGGCTCAGGCGGGCCGCCTGGCCTTGTCTGATCAGCAACATGTTTCAGAATTTACAGTTTCAGTCCCTGCACGTGTTTAAGGCCATTCCCGACACTTCTAAGGCCCGTAAAGCCAACTTTAAGGCCCTAGAATGATGCCTAAACATTGTGGACATGAAACATGCTTAAAAATATGTCGGATGTTGGTTCGTTTGGTCGTACGAAAGCGATGTTCGCTTAATTACGACGGAATGCGCACAAGCGCGAAAAACGATCCAAATGACGCAACGAATGGATTTTTCTTATGCCAAACACTAAAATAAAATATTTTAGTGCTTACATAAATTTTTGGATGTCCAGATGTATTCAGAACGTAAGTTATGCGCGAAAGTGCAAACTTGTGCACTTTTTGACACTTTTAGTCCCTGAATGACCCAAAAGTTTATTTTAGCACACCGAACCCCTCAAAGCCTATTTCTAAGCTATGTGAAGGATATTTAGGGTATGTTTAACTTATGGTCATGTTCCGGAATGTCTGTTACAGTTCAGATTGGCATACTTTCGCAGTTTGTCAACTTTAGTCCCTGTAAGCGATTTAACTTGTTTTCGGCATACCAAACCTTCCAAATCTTATTTCTAAGTTATGTAAAGGTTATTTAAGGTATGTTAAGCCTATTTCACTATTCCGAAGTGTTCGTTGCATTAAACTGGTTATATTTACGCATCGGTGCGCGTATAACCTTCCAGAAAGCGATTTAGAGTTTGGAATTGAACAAAAATAGATATGTGCAAATGATACACATATTTATACAAATCCCAAGTATGAAATACAATATTTCATTGGTTTGGCATTTGTTTGATGGTTTAAGTGACACAGGTGTCACAGTCTCCCCTACTTTAGAAAATTTCGTCCCGAAATTTAATCAGAGGAAACTTGTGAGAGCTTAAAACATGAAGTTGAAAAGATCGAACAACATTGGTTAGGGTTCTGAACTTCTAGTAACTTTAATAACATCATGCTTGCAATGTAAGAGGGATACTTATATACAAGTATATGAAGCGTCATTGGTGCGTCCACCGTACCTCCATTACATCGTTCTCATTTCGTTATTGTTGTCACTATCGGTTCTTACACATAATAAATCTTACTGTGGTTACCGCGCACTGAATCTCATAATTATGTACGCGTCCATAATTAGACAATTCCTTGCACAGTTCACACAGTCTATTTTATAATGTGTAGGGTAAAACCAAATGAATAATCCTGTGATGAGTGTGACTAGACCGCCATAGAGTCCTTTTAATTAAATCAATAAATGATCTAAATAGACTATCAAGGAGTCTGTTCAGCTACATCACTAGATGTCGTTCTTTAACCAAATTGTGAATCAATCTTTTTGACTATACCACTAAAGGGTCTCTTATGAATCATGGAGTGGTACTTATATATCCAAGGGTCTTAACTATTACATAGAAGCCCATTAAGGATTTAAAGTAGTACCTTTTGACTATCCTGCTACGAATCCCTCATGTGGAGATATGAAAGATCCTGTGAGGATTTGGATAACAGATATCCAGAGTATAAAAACACAAAAAGAAAACATAAGATGAATAAACACATAGTCACATAACCACAAAATTGTTTGTTAATTTGTCTTGTTAATTGCGTACATGCATTTAAAGCACACTAGGAATCCATTCCTTGGATTTCATTTGGTACTTTAAACGTTATCAAGAATTTAACTATAAAGATAGAAAGATTTTTAAAAGAAAAATTCGATTTCGATTATAAGGAACCGAAATGTTCGAATTTAGGTACATAAGGAATCCAATCAAGGACTCTGATTTGAATGATAATTATCCACAAGGATCTAATTGTGAAGATAAAAAGATCCCCTATGGATTTTAGAAGTTGAAGATGTTTTGAAACCTTGCACTGGATGTGCTTATGTCAAAACATGAAGTAAGAATGCTTATGAAGTTGAGATGCCAGATATGCCAAGGCGACATATGAAGCGAAATTTGAAACTTAAGTCAATGTATGAAGAAAATATTTTTGAAAACTATGCATGGGGTTCTTTTAAAAAGAAATGTGTTCAATGTTTTTGAGACCTTACATATAATAACTTCGAAATCATAAAGTAGATGTATTTGGTAAGTATATCTATAAAAATGTTTTAAAAATCATGCGAGATGAATTTTGAAATTATGTATAAGGTTTTTGAAAATATGAATGATGCTTTTCGAAATCATGCACTTGATAAGAAAATGTACTGTGTTAATATTGTTTTCAGACTATATGAAACATTTTGAAATTATGAATGTTGTTTTTGAAATACTTGTACTGTGTATGTTAAAAATCAAATGTAATGGGTATGAGATTTGAAAAATACCCTTAGTTATCTAACCAAGGATTCAAAGGCACAGATGTGCAGAATCATGATTACTCATAATGTCACTTTATTTTCTGTACTTTGTTTCTTAGAGTGAAACGAGTACTTAAAATTTTCGAGGGAATCATGAGCGATCATTTGAAAGAGAGAAATCACAAGAGTAGTTTTGCAAGGTACATAGTTTCTTGATGTAGGTATCATAGGAAAAGTCATACACACATGTAACTACACTTGTATATCAGAATTTGAACAAGAATTTATTTATAAACAAAACAGATTGTTTCACATTACAAGAAAATAGATAAACAAAAGCATAAGACAGCAATATCTTCTAGTCAGCCAACTGCTCATCCGTGGGTTGGATTTGCATTAGCAAGCTTTGGGCAATCCCTTAGGAAATGGCCTATCTCGCCACAGTTGTAGAAAGACCCTGGTGAGAAATGAACTTGAGCAGAGTCAGCTTGTGGTTGATTTGGACCACCATGGTTCGGGTTACATCGACAAGCACTTACCAGGTGACCAACTCGCCCACATGATACACACAGACAACACGGTAAGTGAGCTTGGTGATGCCCATTACATTTGTCGCATATTGGTGCAGTTCCCTTGTATTGCTTCTTAGCAGGTGGTGTTGCCACCCGGATGGGTCCCGTTTGATTTGGTACTGCTGTAGTTGGGCAAACCCTTGCCGTATGACCTATAAGTCCACAAATTTGGCATTTGCGGCACTTCACACTAGTCTGATGATGAAGGCTACATTGGTTGCACAAGGGTGCAGTTCCGTTGTATTGCTTCCTAGCAGGGGGTTGAGCTGGTTGGTTGGGGATGGCTTTACCATTGTGAGCGACCACGGCGAAGTTCTGAGAAGCCTTTCGCTTCTTTGACTTCTTAGGGGATCGTTTATCCATGGTCTTTGATTCCACGATTGGTTTCTTGGCTAGTGGTGCTGTCATTTGGCTAGGTCTTGCCTGTTTTGGTGCCACCGCTGCGGGTTTCCTTGAAGCCTTACGTTTCTTTGGTTTAGGCGAAGGCTTGGCTTCTGCTTCCTTTCGTGGCTCTTGAGTGGCTTCATTGTTGAGACGAGACATAGCAATTCCCAATTCCACAGTCTTCAGAATCACTTCGCCTATTTGTTGGGCAAGTTTGGCTGTTTGCTCGGACATTTGGCCATTGCTGAGAGGAAGAGACATTCTAGAAGAAAATGAAAGACATAGGAAGGAACAAGTGAAAGGTTATCAGCCAATCAGAACAGGATGGCAATGCATAAAAATTGCGATCATTTGTTTGTTATCTAAGGCAAACAAATGAGACGGTGACTAATCAAAGTAAACAGGTCTTATTAATGTATCACTGAAGACATGCTCGCCTATAAGTGAACACTCATCCCAAGAATTCCCAGGTAAGCACAACTGGTCTCGCGTCTGATGAGATATATACGAAGTGCTTGCCTAGACAGAAAATCCAGAATACAGGCATTCACCCTTCCAGTTTGCACATGTTCACATTATAAGACCCAAACTTTGACGAGATTTTGAGAATTCAAAGGGGTTCAAAACCATGTAACTGAGGGTTCAAAACCTTACAATAGAGGGTTCAAAACCTAGTAATCAATCATCCTAGAACAGATGATTAGTTTTCAAAGCGGTTTGGAAATTTATGTTCTTGTTGAGGTCGTCGCCTAAGGATAGGTGACGGTATCGTTTTATGACTAAGTAAACTCGCGTTAGGGTCCTAGGAAGGTTATAGACTAGGTCAAAGTATTACTAATAACCTAATTCCCTATAACCATGAGCTCTGATACCAACTTTTCTGTCACACCCCGACCACGTAGGACAACCAAACGTGGCGGAAACGTCGGGGAGTGTTGTAACAGAATCATTGTTTCATAATACATGGAAATTGAAATATTGTTTTATTGATTAAAGTAGTTACAATGACTTGACAATCAAAGAAACATAACGTAAATAACTAGTCTTGCATCTTTTATTGTCGCTAAGGCCCAAGTCCGCCTAAGTGTATCTTGACAAGTCCTATGCATCATATCCTGAAAACACATGTGAAAATAGGTACGTCAGCATAAAAATGCCTGTGAGATACATAGGTTTTGTGAAAATGAGATTCATGACTTATGTTTAGGAAAATGTTTAGTTATGAACCTTGTAGTTTGCTTTGTTTTGTAAATCGTTTGAAAAGCAATAAGATCAGATGATATGTATAAGTAAGAGAATAAAGTATGGTTAAATGAATAACCAAGTAAAATGAGTATATATAAGATAAGTTGTTTTGTAAAACAATGTCTTGTGAAAAGTATGTTATTTGTATAAAATGTTATATGTCTCAAATTGAAATGATTCAAATAACGCTACAATATGTAATACCATACAAACACTTATATATAGGAAGTACCAGCGGCGTATCCACCATGCTTGTATCATATTACGCCCGCCTCGTTACTTAAATCACTTACTCAAACCAAACCACCAAAGTAAAATGTTTAAGTATAATCAAATGTCTAATGTCTATGTCTAATGTTTATGTCAAATGTAAGTCAACCAACCAACAATGTATAATGTCTATGTTTAAACCAATTGTCAAAAGTCCTTGTATAAACCATGTCAAATGTTGATAGTCCAAAAGTAGTCAAGTAATGTGTAATAAATGTTTATGTATGGTAAGTGAAATATATAACTAAACCATATGTAAAATGCACAAAAACAAGGTATTGAAGTAAAACATGGTTTAAATCAAAGTTATGTTTTGTGTAAGAAATGCATGCTATACTGATATAGACATTTATGCGGTATTGTGAAAATTCATACATCCAAGCCTTGCGACAGTCGGATAACCCTTTTAGTAAAGGTTATCAAAATATGTATTCGGGTTCGGTCATTCCTTCCATCCAAACAAACCCGAGATTACAGGAATGGGATTTGTCAAGTCCTATGGTACCACTACCTACTACCGAGCGGCGTGATCGGTGTTAATGAATGTATCGTATAGTTTAAACAAACCAAATGTCATACCAAAATGTAAGCATACGATGAATAAGAAATGTACTAAGTATGCTAAGTTAACATACAAAGCAGAAAAGTCATGTAAATCAATGTGCTAGCATGCTATCAGTTAACATACATAGCAGAAATATAATGTAGAACCATGTACTAAGTATGCACACAATGGACATACATAGCATAAAATGTAATGAAATCATGTACTATAATGTACTAATGAACATAGGAAGTATATGATGTGAAAAACAGGAAAGCATGAAAGTAACAAGTAGGCACATGTGTTTCACCCCAAAACAGTTTGGAAAACAGTAAAAGAGGGGTCTATGTACTCACTTGAGATTGCTCAGAAGTCCTAAGATAACCACCAAGCAATGCTAGAGATCACGGAATCAAACGGCACCTAGTATAGGTAACTATGTTAATAAACCGGACCTATATCGGAAGATCGGATAGAATGCGGGTTCGTAAACCAAACGAGTATGGAGACTCGTGTAATATGGTTTAACAAAGCCCACATACTAAAACGAAACTTAACCTAAGTGTTCGTGACCCATTACGACCCGTTTAGGTAGCTTATGCTACTTTAACGCGTCGCTCGCGTGAAACGCGTTCGGACCGCCTAACTAGTCCTATGACAAGTAATATATGCCTTAACATGTCTAATATGGTTGTCAAATCAGTTTAGATGTCAAAAGTTATGATACATATGATTAAAACGAATTTTGGCATCAAAGGGGTATTTTGGTAATTTACCTAAGGCATATAAACTACCTATCATACAACTACTTAAACGAAGCGACCATAAGGTATAACCTCGGAAGGTTATTCCCTATATACTATGGTCACCTAATGTGTTTGGTCGGATCCTAATGATCGACCAAATGGGTCGGGTTCGAAGGTATAAGCGATTGTTTAGATCGCTTACCTTACGACCCTATATAAGCACTAAACTAAAAGTGACGAGATAAGCATGCTAAAACATGCTTAACTAAGTTTAGAAAACAGGTTTGGTATCAAAACAAACGGTTTTGATACCCATAAGTAGTTTGGTTATAAAATACGCAAGAATACGTATTCTGACCGAAACTACGGCTCGTCACTGAGCCTAGATAACGTGGTAATCAGTAGGTATAGTCACTAGGGACTATAACCATCGTGATCACGCTCACGTTATGAAGTTCAAACGAACTTCGCATCGACCATAAACTGGTCAATGCAGAAAGTCAAACAAAGTTTGACTTTCGGACTCGAAAATCAATAAAAGAACGAAGGAACACTTACGAAGGGTCCCCGAATGCTAATCGTGATCCAAGTAGCTCAGGTATGAAACAATGGTTCCAACTTAGAGCTTCTAGGATCAGATTCTTGTGGGTTTTTGCAATGGGGGTGGATGGGTATTTATAGTATTCGGGTAACCGTTAAGATCGTTTCATGGAAACCGTGCTCGAATCCCACCCGTACATGTGTTGGAATGTTATGGTATGTCAAATGGCCACTCACCATAAGGAATTGACATGTGGAAGAGAGATTGGGAGTGCAAAACAGCTGCAAACAGGCTGTTAGAAACATTTAATCTGGTCAGAAGTCTGACGCGGCCCGCGTCAGGATTACACAAGGCTCAGGCGGGCCGCCTGGCCTTGTCTGATCAGCAACATGTTTCAGAATTTACAGTTTCAGTCCCTGCACGTGTTTAAGGCCATTCCCGACACTTCTAAGGCCCGTAAAGCCAACTTTAAGGCCCTAGAATGATGCCTAAACATTGTGGACATGAAACATGCTCAAAAATATGTCGAATGTTGGTTCGTTTGGTCGTACGAAAGCGATGTTCGCTTAATTACGACGGAATGCGCACAAGCGCGAAAAACGATCCAAATGACGCAACGAATGGATTTTTCTTATGCCAAACACTAAAATAAAATATTTTAGTGCTTACATAAATTTTTGGATATCCAGATGTATTCAGAACGTAAGTTATGCGCGAAAGTGCAAACTTGTGCACTTTTTGACACTTTTAGTCCCTGAATGACCCAAAAGTTTATTTTAGCACACCGAACCCCTCAAAGCCTATTTCTAAGCTATGTGCAGGATATTTAGGGTATGTTTAACTTATGGTCATGTTTCGGAATGTCTGTTACAGTTCAGATTGGCATACTTTCGCAGTTTGTCAACTTTAGTCCCTGTAAGCGATTTAACTTGTTTTCGGCATACCAAACCTTCCAAATCTTATTTCTAAGTTATGTAAAGGTTATTTAAGGTATGTTAAGCCTATTTCACTATTCTGGAGTGTTCGTTGCATTAAACTGGTTATATTTACGCATCAGTGCGCGTATAACCTTCCAGAAAAGAAGATTTAGAGTTTGGAATTGAACAATAATAGATAAGTGCAAATGATACCGACAAATACAATCCCTTTCATACAATCAATATTTCATTGTTTGCATTTGTTTTGATGGTTGAAGTGACACAGGTGTACACACATTATCACCCCGGAAATGCTAATGTGTTGGCGGATGCCCTTAGCCGAAAGGACGAATGCGCTCCAATTTGAGTGTGGTCTATGCAGTTGGTAGTAACTTCAGGCTTGCTTGAACGAATTCGAGAAGCCCAGATCGAAGCAGTAAGGGAAGAGAATTGGAAGAAAGAGCGTATAAAGGGGTTGGTAAAAGATCTTGTGGAAGGAAGTAATGGGATGAAATACCGGAATGGTAGGATTTGGGTCCCAAACACATGTGGTGTTAAGGATCTTCTACTTGACGAGGCTCACAAGTCTCGCTATTCTATCCATCCTGGAGCAACCAAGATGTACAAAGATTTGAAGCAAAACTATTGGTGGCCGGGAATGAAAAGAGACGTGGTTAAATATGTAGAGAAGTGCTTGACCTGTTTACAGGTAAAAGCGGAGCACTAGAAACCTTACGGTAAACTTCAACCATTGGAAATTCCGGTTTGGAAATGGGAACATATCACAATGGACCTATTGACCAAATTACCAAAGACGAACCACAGATTTGATACTATATGGGTGGTTGTAGATAGACTGACGAAGAGTGCTCACTTTATACCGATACGTGAGACCTATACGTCAGAAAAGATGTCAGAGGTGTACACTAATGAGATAGTAGCACGCCACGGAGTGCCGGTATCCATCGTGTCCGATAGGGATACCCGGTTCACTTCAAGCTTCTGGCGCGATTTCCAAGAGCAAATGGGAACTAAGTTGTTCATTAGCACCGCGTACCATCCTCAAACGGATAGACAAAGTGAAAGAACAATACAAACATTGGAAGATATGTTACGGGCATGCATTATCGACTTCGGGGGTAGTTGGGATATTTACCTACCGTTGGTTGAATTTTCATATAATAACAGTTACCACGCAAGCATCGGTATGGCTCCGTACGAAATGCTTTACGGTAGAAAATGCCGAACTCTGGTGTGTTGGGGTGAGGTTGGTCCGCACGAACTTGCACATAAGGATGTAGTCAGAATCACGAATGCAAAGATTGACCTGGTCCGAGCTCACTTGAAAGCGGCTCAAGATCGACAAAAGTCGTATGCAGACAAACGAAGAAGACCAATTGAGTTTCAAGTTGGTGATAAGGTGATGCTGAAGGTATCACCGTGGAAAGGAATAATCCGGTTTAGAAAAAGGGGAAAATTAAGCCCAAGGTTCATTG
Source organism: Helianthus tuberosus (assembly GCA_030545235.1). NCBI lineage: Eukaryota > Viridiplantae > Streptophyta > Magnoliopsida > Asterales > Asteraceae > Helianthus > Helianthus tuberosus. The sequence goes on from CM060408.1 coordinate 47,206,563, forward strand.
GGCCATTTAAAATCATCGAGCGGGTCGGTAAGGTAGCATACCGTCTCGAACTGCCTGTGGAGTTGAGTGGGATACATAGCACGTTCCACGTACCACATCTCCAGAAATGTCTAGCCGAAGAAACAGCTTACATCCATTATGATGACATTGAAGTGGACAATAGCCTTAACTACGCAGTGAAGCCGATTGCGATTTTAGATCGTAAGGTGAAAATCTTGAAAAACAAAGTGATTAATCAAGTAAAGATCAAATGGGAACACCGAAAAGGATCAGACACCACTTGGGAGTCTGAAGAGGAAATGAGACAACTCTACCCTTCACTTTTCGGTACGTGTATGAATATTAATTTTATACATAAACAGGTTTCGGGGACGAAACCCTTTTTAAGGAGGGTGGACTTGTAACACCCCAAAATAATTAATAGTTAAAATACCAAGTATTAAATGGAAAGAAGTTAGTAAATTGACATAGACTAATACATATAACTTGAGGGGCTGATTTAGCAAAATGGGAAAACTTGTTATTAATAAAACAAAACAAATAAAAAACACACACACATATGAACGTGTGGGTGTGTGTGCGACCAGAGGAAAGAAACAGGGACCAAACCCTATTTCTTGATCAATTCCACCAAATTCAGCCCCTAAATCAAACAATCTTGAATGCATGAAGCTGAATTAGAGTCTATAACATCATTCTTCACAAGGTATGTTGAGAATTTGATGTATGCATATGTATTGAGTTCTTGGTAAAATTTATGATGCTCAATTAGGATAAAATTATGTTGAAAATGTGATATAGATAGTGAAACCTATATGATTCTGAGCAAGTTTTGATAAAAACAAGTAGAACAAATGCTATAACTAGGTATTGAGTTAAATACATAAGTATGAACAATTGGGTTTTAGATGTATAATCGGAACTCATGAAATCTGAAGGTAAATAATGATGTTGAAACAAGCTATAATCAGAAGTTAGATGTAAAAAGGGGATAGTAAACATTCTACTTGTTAATTGGGGTTTTTGTGGTTAGAAAAACTTCAATAACAAGAATGATATGGCTAATTGTGAAGTATGCACACAAGATGCTTGATAAAACGCCTAAAAGAAGTTGATAGACACTAATTGTGGTGTTTGGCTAAGTTAACAAGCTTAAGTTATGAGCCGAAAGGTTCTAATGATAATTGGCTTGTGCATTTTAGGCAACACAGTTGAGGCGTCGGGAAGTCAAGCCGGTGCGGACACTCGTTTGAAGGGAAAGCTCTAAACGTATGTGGCTAACGCCTCATTACTATTGTAAATTAGTTTTGTCATTGATATTTGTTGGTAAGTTAGAATGTGAAGATTTAAGTGGTTTGGTTTACTTGAATGATGGACTTCATAATGGCAAATCAAACAGGTTATTAAGGGTAGGTACAAACCGGGTAACGGGAGTATCTTATCCGTAATCTATAAGCCCGGGTGCCGGGTAGTAACGTATTAAACACGCAAAACGGTAATGGGAGCGTGAGTGTTGAACATAAAGAACCCAAAGATGGGTCACTTTGTTACGAAGTAATATCCCGTATTGTGTTTTGATGTTTTAAAAGTGCGAAACTGGAACAAACGGGTCAAAACAGCAAAACAAGAAGAATATGCAGCAGCTACCGTAAGTTACGGTAGCTACCGTAACTTACGGTAGCGAGTAAAATGTTACGGTAGTTTTCTACTGCCTTACGGCAGACCAGTGTTGCCCAGTGGCTACCGTAAGTTACGGTAGTGCCCGGTCATATTTTCTGAATTTTGCATATCTTAGTTACTCGAATCCGTTTTTGAACGTAGTTTCGATTATGCTAATTTCGAAAGACACTAATACTAATGTTTGTCAAAATTTCCAGCTTTTAGGTAATGCAAGTACGTGGATGATGATCAAGTCAATGCTTCCGAACCGGACACATTCAAGATCTAGTTCCGCAACTTTTGTTATTATTAGTTATTAGTAGGATTTATGTAAATGAAGGAATACTTATGTGTCCTATTGTTGCTTTTGAACGTTGGTTAAATCTAGTAATTGCTAAACTAAGGTTATGTAATTGATTGTCTTGGTGTTTAAAATGAATGGTCTTATCTTTTCGGTAAGAATTTATATTCTTAAAAGTAGAGTGTTACAGTACTCAACCAGAGTAGGCAATTTTTAGTGTCGGGTTCACTCCCGACAGGGACACAAAAGCACTCAAAGTGGTCACCCATGGACCGTGAGTGGGCTCGCCCGTACCCATTAGATCTAACCTTTGTTCTGTGTGTCCTAAAAAGGATTAATGGCACCTCAGTTATAGCCTATGCTCACATGATCTAAGAGTTCATTCCATAACTTATTCATACCCAAGTTTGACATGTATTTCCCCCCGAAAGTTGTAAACCGAAAACGTTAAGAGAAAAGGGGGACATGAACTCACAAGTTTGCGTCCGTGCTACGTGCGTACTCAAATGCGTTTTTCCTGGGTTTGTCGTGCAACCTACAATTGTGCTAGGTTGTGTTAGACGCTTCGGTGTTGTAACATTTCTTAGTCTTAATCACTTACTAAGACTTGTTTTGGATTTGTTTTTGTTTTGAGTTACACTTTTAGTGCATGATGTCTTTATATAATTCCTCACAATTATATAAAATTCAAGTTTAGTATATTAGTTAAAATATTACATTTTAACTCATATTGTTTGCATGCATTACATGTATAGTATTTAAGCGTTTTGTTAAAAATAATATATTTTTAACTCGTTTTGACATATAGTTCTCATGTACGCATGTTTTGTAGTTTCATAATCAATATACCGTTTATTGAGTATTATACATTTGTACGTATTCCCAAGTATAGGTATATTTGTATTATGAGTATGTTAAGTATGTCACTTTGTATTTTCATATTTATGTATAATACTTGTATGGGGGGTATTTTACCAAGTGTTGGTAGAGTATGTTGGTATGTGTTTTGTACATATAGAAATACGTATTTTCTTGTATTTATTAAGTATTTCATACTTAATATACATTTAATTTTTCGGAATATTGTTTTTACACAACTAAAAATCAATATTCTTGTATTCTTAAATTATATATTTTTTTAAGATATGTTTATAGAAAAATATCTATATCTTTGGCTTGGTAAATATAATTGTTCGCATATATCTTAAAATAATTTATTTTTAAGATCAAAGCTAGAAAAATATATATATTTTTAGTTTCCACCAAAATAATATATTTTTAAGTTGTTTATGAAAATAAATATTTTCATACACTCAAAAATAATATACTTTCAAGTTTGACAAAATATGGTATATTTTTATGATAATTGTAAAGATACATACTTTGTCGTTTGTTC